>JAPCWY010000006.1:5149000-6432500 GCA_028455895.1 Rhodomyrtus tomentosa
AACGTAATTTTTTTTTCTCAGTCCAATTTTTTCGATAAGGCGATGACCAATCCAATTATGATGTTATTATTCTTGATTCTCCATTTTCAATTTTCAAGACTCATTTCTGATTCAATTTTCTATCAAGTGTGGTTCTAGTCTATCCCGAACTGACGGACGGCTTTTGCAGACGTTACACATATCGACCCTGTGATTCATATCACAATTAGGGCTCGTCAATTCATGACAACTTTGATTGTCATGTAATTATGAAGGTCTATCACTAGTTTCGATGGACTCGATCGTCACTATTCGATTTAACAAAATTTTGCAAATTATACATTGGTTAAGGGGTATCACTCGCGCTCCAATCGTATAATGCTAGCAATGCATTCTTTAATCCTTCTTAGATCGGTATTTTATGGCTCTAAATGTCCCCTCGACAATCCTTATGGTCAAAGCGTCATTTCCTATTCGAGTTCTCTAGGTCCACGTACCGTGTCTCGCGTTAGCCTTTCCCCTTTAGTCAGTCAACTCAAATTGATTAGATTCGAGCGAGATACGACCGAAAGACATCGCTAGATACATTTTTCTCATTAATGAGTCCGAAAATTATAAGAAAATCAGAATGTCACAACATGAGTCCATTTATTAACGATATCTTGCCAACGACACATGAGAGGATCTACGCACAAAAGGGCATGATTCGACTTTCACAAATAACACGATTTAGTATATTAGTGCGATCCAGCGTTCTACCGGTAGGACCGAACTACGTTACTTTTCTCTCAGCAACGGCTACTACGAGAAGTGTCTCCAGTGCACCCAACACAGCACCAGCAAGTATGCATTTCTAAATGGGGCGTCGGTCCATCACAAATTACGACCGGCATCCAATCAACCTTGTATCCATGCTAGTTAGCACCGGATCAGAATTGTTTTGCCTCTGGCAAGTCGTATGGTTCTATACGATTGGTACAGTACGAACTTGCCAAGAAAAGCATCACTGTTCCCTCATATTATCATACAATACATATCCAGTAATCAACCCATTTCATTATCTTTGGTTAAAGTCGGATACTCACTCAGGCATGTAAAAGTCTTGGTCTAAGGCCATTTTCATGCTAAAATATATCTTTTGACTTCGCACATGCTGATATATATATATATATATATATATATATATATGCAGACTATCTACTAGTCACCACAACCAGACACATGGCGATTCCTCAATCATCAATCAAACAGCAAATGAATATTCAATATACTCAATCAAGCATTTCAGTGAAGCGATCAAATCAATAAGGCCATAATTCAATCCCGAGCAATCAAATCCGATAAGACAATATAAGGTTCGATTCATACAATAATCCTTTATTAACCAAACCAATCGATTTAAAACGTTGATCGCTCGATTGTCTCTAACCTATCGCTCGTACGCGATCAATCAATCAATTTCAACTAATCACAATTAGCCGCAGACAATGTAATCACTCCAGCTAATCCTAATCGATCGCGGCCATTTAACCTAATCTAAATTTCTATCTAAATCGACCCCGATTGCGTACTTAAATTCCCTAATCAACTAAACGACTAATCCTATGCGCAATTAGCGCCCTAACCAAAGGTTACGGTCAACTCACAAATTGACGAGCTCGGGCGGTCTCAATGGCGACAGCACGAGAGGCGTAGAATACGGGTCAACTTGGCAAATCACGGGCCAACTTCCTCGGACAAATGACCCAAATTCTCGGTCACGAACCATGTTACTCGGCCTAGGCTATCGGCTAACTCGCTCGGCCCACGGCCCAGCACACGGGCCCATGAAACGGGCCATGGCCCAGTTGCGAATAGGACACAGGCAAGAGCTTCGGCTAGGGCTGGTCGACGTCAACACAAGGGTCGACAACAACACGATGAAGGCTGACGGGGCTGGAAAGGAGGCCGACGAGTCTCGGGAAGCTGCTGGTGATTCGGGTGAGAGCTGGCCATGAGAGTGAGGGCGAACGATGGTCGACAAAGCGTCGAGCTTGGCTTGGATCTATAGGTCTTGGCCAGCGGCAACTCGAGCTGGAACGATGGACGACGCAACAGAGCTACGAGGTGGCAGCTAGAGTTGTGGTGTGTCAAAGTGAGGGGCTGATCACGCGCGAGAACCAGAAAAAGAAAAAGAAGCAGAAGCGAAGAAGGTAGAGGAAGAAGACAAAGAAGAAAGTGGGGGATAAAAGTTTTGTGTGGTCCATGAAAGAGAGAGAGAGAGAGAAGATGGCATATGGGAGAGTGGTGGGAGCCCACACGAAGACTTTTATGGCCTTTTTGTCTCTTATGTATTATTGAGGGGCAAAATGATAATTTGATAATTCATGACTGAAATGAATTTTGGTACATTGAACGAAGGGTATTTTTGTTAATTTCATAGGCTATGCTCGGTTGAAATTAGGCTCGGATCACGAGAATTGAAATCCTAATTTACGGCGACTAAGAATTTGAAACATAATCTACACCGACTGAAGCTTTCGAACTTGTCCAATTATTATCTCTTCAGTCCTTACGATTCTAAAATATTCCACAGATTGAAATTTAATTTTAAATCATTTTATTGAATTTGGGCATTTTATAGAATTCGAATTTCCGAGTGTGTCACATGATTCATGGTATTTATAATGGTTGAGCAACGGTTATAGCTTTTGGCGCATCGATAGCTATCATGTTTTTGTTCACCATTTCCTACGAACTCAGCTGACTTTGTCTTTAGGTAGTTATTTGAGTCTTATAGGAAATCCATGTGTAACTGCCGACCTTCTTCAAGCCTTCAGGTCGGATCAGTCCCGTTCTATTCTCCCACTAGTCCTATGCTCCTATTGTTCTAGTGAATCGCGCCCATTTTTTCTTTAACTTTCTGGGATTCTTTGAGCCAAGTTCTCAAGAGGTTGTTCTGGTGCTCAGGTGACCATCGATTGCTTCAAAATTGCATGTGTCGGCTCAAAACTCCCTTCTTCCGTTGCTCACGTGGGCTGTACCCACCGTCTCCGTGTTTTTAGGAGGCTCTGTTAACATTCAGACAACTGTCGATAACTGTTCTCCCGCCAAGTGTTCACAGGCAAGAATTCATCTTCTCTAACACACTATTAATTTGGACACGCGGTGGGGTCCACCTGTACTGGTGTCGATAGCCCATTCAATATTTCCTCCTTGATCAATATATATAGGAGTCTTCACATGCTCTACGTCTACCCATGACCTCGTTGTATCTTGACACTGTGCCCCAGTATTTTCTTCTCACGTGTATAGCAAGTGTATCGTTTCTCTCGTGCATAGCCTGTGTATTTACGGACAGATTATTTTTAGTGCCAACATAACCCTACTCCCCTGACCTGGATCCAACGCCGTTCACGGCACCACCAGCGGGTCAAGTCGAATTTAGATTGGATTGAAAATGATCCGAACCGCGACTTATATTGTTTAAACGCTTCCATATTTCATCTACCCGAGCAAAACTTGTTTCTCATAAATTTTTATATAAAAAATTTAAATTGCTGAAACACAATGGACAATTTTATCTATAACTTTTATAAAAGGATCTGCTTTTTTTTCTTTTCCTTTTGTTCTTCTAACTGCTGCGAGGGCCGCGCCCACAGCGACCACACGCGAGGGCTGGACCCTCTCCCACAACTGACAAGGGCTTCGCGGCCTTCAGTGGCGACCCTTGTAGGACTTCGTAAGGAAAAAAAAGGAAAAGAGAGAAATAAATAAAAAAATAAAACAAAAGATGACATGTTTATGAACTATTTAAGTTTGTTGAATAACCCATTTATGATCCATTTCAAGATTATTTATAAAACTTAATGCAACTCATTCATGTCATAAATACCATGAACAACCTCATTCATTTCGTTATGGGCCTCAACGACCTTGGATCAAGCTCCAATGCGACTACGAGGATTGCCACCAAGGTGTGCAGAGGGTTGGTGGAGGGAAGCAATTTAGGCTAGATTTTTAAGCACGTAAATGGTTGTTGACAACATTTTTTTGGATTTTTAGTATCGTATTTTGATTTGAACAGGGTAACTTTGTTTTTTGTGGGTAGAAGTAAACTAGAAGTAAATTTATGTACGACACTCAATTTAGTGCCAAAAATTTTCGTCGGATCACTTAAATATTAATTTTTTTAAACGATTATTTAAGTATCAACTCTGATCTGTTTAGCTGGAAATTTGATGTGGTATTTTTGACTATATTTGAAGCCAACATGACTTGCCAGAGGTCTAGTCAGCAGTAAAAAAAGATAAAAGTTCAAAGAAAATATTAGAATGAAAGGAATTTCTAGTTTTAAATTTAGATGGTGCATATTAGAAGTAATTACGATACCTCCTTTGATATATATATACACACACCTTGAACGCTTGATTTTACATATCCCTATATAGTTCACGTTATGTTTATATTGCTATATATATATATATATATGGTTGAAATTTACTAATAAACCTATAATTCACGTAATCTTCATTATGAAACACCAAAAATAAACATAAATTACACAATTCTTTTCCTTCCGCAAAATTCTGGTCTTGGTATCAGAGCAACTTTAAGTGCAACCGGTGTACATTCTCGCTCAGGCAAGTCCACGATCAAGTGGGCGGTTCTCGATTCGACAAAGTGGAACCGATTATTTTGGTCCATTTCCTAGTTTCAAGTTGGGAACCAACCTACCTTGGAATCGATCACCCTAATTCAAACCCCAAATGACTTATTTTAAGTCAATTAGAGCTTGAGGGGAATGTTAAAGATAATTAGAATATTTCCTTTCATCTCCGTGTCTCTCATGATTTCGCTTGTAATTACATTGAGTACATAGATCTCATATTTATTTTTGTCACCTTATATAGTCTTCTAATAGAGCCTATAAATAAGCTCATTTACTCTTCATTATGACACATAGAGTAGTTTACATGAAGAACTCAATTCTTCTCTCTACCGCATAATTCCTATCTCAAGCTCAATGGGACTTTAGATAGGTCCTACTTTCGAATCTCTTTAGTCCGATTATTTGCTTCCCCATTATATATTCCCATGTCGTAGTAATAGGCCAAAGTCCATCTTGCGAAAGGATGGTTTTTCATTGGCAAATGCAAAAAAAAATTTCCTATTATATCCCTCATAAAAAATTCTAGAACGCAAGCATCCAGCGAAACAGCATAGTCTTTGTCGGTTTTGGAGTAGTTGGATCTGGGACTGTGCAACCGGCAGGGTTCTACCTGAAAATCGGACCGACCGCCCATGGAAACATCCGGAATTCGGGTTCCAGTCGAAATAGGTACAATTCCTGGTTCCAAATTTTGGAAGAATATTATGCGGATAGGTTTTCGATTTTAGGTATTGATCCCACCCACGGGGGAGCTGGCTAGAGCTCGTTTTATAAAATTGTAGAAGATGATTTATCCTTATTAAATGAGCTTAGCTGCCCTATATTTTTAAATATCAATTTCTTTTTGTATTGCTGTTTTACTTTAAGATTTTCTTGCTTATACGATTTTATTATAGCTGCTATTTTGGGAGAAGAACACATGAAGTACTATAATTTTCGTACGGCGCTCATTTGAATGATATAACTTTTTTTTCGCTTACTTGAGCGCTAATTAGAGTAAAATCAATAACTCCAACAAATCATCTTACATGATTGCTTATTTTTTTTTCTTTACACTTGGATATTTTTATTATTGTTTTATCTATTTTTTTCTTCAGTTTCTTTTGCATTTTTCTTTGTTTTCTCTTGGCTGACGAGGATCACCAACGACCCTCGCCAGCCACAAAACACTCACCGTTGCTAACGGGGCCTTGAAGGTCCTCGCCAAATTTGGGCAAGGGCCTTGGTTGTAACAACCTGGGGCCACTACTGGCAAGATATTAAGGGCCTTGATTGTAACGACCTAGGCCCATCACTCAAAAGATATTATACTCTTTAGACACACAGTCCTCACGTGTTGTTCCTCCAAAGGTCGCTCATACAATCTCCAAAAATCTTGCAAGTTCAAAGGCACCCAAGTACATATAAAACCACTAAGACCACACTCCATAAGTCATGTGGGACACAAAATGTCACATATTCTCCCTATTAGCGACACAACGTCCTCTCTGTGCACCGTTCACTGTGGCCTACATGCTATCGAAAGTCGGCTATGATACCAACTCTAACGACTTGGACCCACCACTTGCAGGATATTGTCCGCTTTGGACAGACAGTCCTCACGATTTTGTTCTTCTAAGGGCCGCTTATATAACCTCCAAAAAACGTGTCTTGCAAGTTCAAAGCCACCCAAGTCCATACAAAGCTCCCAAGATCACGCTCCCTAAGCCATGTGGGACACAATGTATGTCACATCGGTGCCCTACCTAGCACGCTGCCGGCAAGGAGGCCTGGGCGAGGCTTTCATGGCCAGTAAAGGTCATCGATAGCCCTCACCGGTCATGGGAAAAAATAGATAATAAAAAAAATTAAAAAAGGGATTCTAAAATATTAAAAAATCCAAAAAATATTAAAATATTGAAAAATTTGTTTCGGCGGTGCCACATCAAATCTTTTGACTTCCATGTCATTCCGGTGGAGCAAGTCGTTGACCGTAATTAAATGATGGGCATTTCAAATTTACGGTACTCAATTCAGCGAAAAAAATTATAGCTCTCAAGTGAGCACCATACGAAAATTATAGAACTCTAGGTATTCTTTTCATCCACTATTTATCCTTTTTTTTTCAATAAATGAAAGAAAAAGAAATAGATTGGTTCCTAAGTAGACTCTAGAAATAGAACGGACAAATGGAGTCGATTTCAATACAAACATGATAATTTTTAGGCTACAATTTGGGAATCGATTCTAACAGAGCGTAGAACTTGCCCACCGTGAAACCAATCACTCTTAATCACTCTACTACTAGTGTCAAAAGAGAAATTGACTCTTTCCTTGTGCATAGAGACTTTGAAAGGAAAAACAAGTCCATTTCCAAAACACAGAGTGCATTTGATTTATCTTTTCCAAGGGGCTTTTGCCCTCTAAAGCTCCTTGAAAAAATGTTGGGGTGTTTGACAAGCCTTTTCAAGAGGTATTAGGTCAAATGTCAGTTTTGAAAAGGCTGAAAGCCCAATGCTGGTAAGGATTGCTTTCAGCATTTTCAAAATGTTGAAGGCCTCATTAATAAAATTAATTAGTTACATATTTTGTCCTCAAAATCTTACTGAAAATTCGCTTTTGCCCCTATTTTAAAAATGAAACCCTAATTGCTCATCTCCTTCTTCTAGTAATTGCTCATCTTTTTCCTCTTCCTGTGAGGCCGGTAGAGGGCAGTGGAGGGCTGGAGAGGGATGCACGACCCCTAGTGGCTTCAGTTGATGGTTGCTGGCCCCAAATCAGGCTCATTGGCGGCCTGTGAAGGATTTTATTATTTTTCAGGAAAAAGAAAGAAAGAAATGAATAAAATAGAAAAAAAAAACTGCAGCCAAAAGCCCATTGTAATTTTTTACTATTTACCCTAAAGTAGCATTTCAAAGTATGTTTTACCGGATACCATTTGCATTTCCCCAATGCCACTTGGGAAGATATTTGCATTTACTCAAACCCCATTTTCAAAGCTGAACTAAATGCACCATAAGTTAGCATTTCGTATTAGACCCCGTAATTTGTTCAATATCATGCAATGTATTCTCCCAAGCTCGCCAACGATTATACTTTCAATTTTGAATTTTAATCACACAATTGAACAATTTAATAAATTTCACTAGAAGTCCTGAAAATTGTGGATGCGAGATAATATTCTTTTAGGAATATGCAATCTTCTAGTCATGACCATGTTCACATAATTATAATAAAGTCTTCCTTTGCTATCCTTTCTCTTAGGTAGAAGGACAACAAAAGTGCCAATATTTGTGTATGACATTCAATTTAGTGCCAATATTTTTTTTTTTGGATCGCTTAAGTGTCAATTTTTATGAAAAATGGTTATTTCAGTGCCAAGTTCGACGAGACTTGCCGAAAATTACGTGTGGCACGTATGTGGCTTGTCGGAGCTTCCACGTCGGGAAAAAAATAAATTGAAAATCAATGGAAAATACCACTTAATATTACAAAAATTTAAAATAAACTAAAAAAATAAAAATATACCAAAAATAAAATAAATAAATAAACTTGGCCGCCGCTCCCATTGTCGGACGGCGATGGGTGGGGGAGTGCCCGGCGGGGTCGACGATCCCTGGCGACCCCCGCCAAAGCCTCATTAGGGGTTGGCGAGGCCTGGCCGTGGCTGGCTGTGGCCTCATAGACCCCACGACGACACAACTGGGCCTCGCCGATCCCCGGCGAGGGCTCGCAGGGTCGTTGGGGATCGGCGACCATGCGGGTACTTCCCCACCCATCACCGGCCACTGCCAGTGATGGTGAATGGTGGCGGCAAGTATAATTTTTTAAAAAATTTTAAGTTATTTTTTGGTTTTTTTAAATTTTTTTCAAATAATTAACTTAATTTTAGTTTAAAAATCCACGTGGCTTTTATGTGGACTGAATTTCAAAAGAAAAATTGCCACGTGGACGCCATATGGACAAAGAAATTAATAAAAAATGATGCGTGTATTGTTTGGACGGAATTGGCACTTAACTAATCGTTTTTGGTCGGAATTGACACTAAAGTGATCGCCGAACACAAATATTGACACTTAAGTGAGCCAGCAAAAAAAATTGACACTAAAGTAAGCGATACATACAAATATTGACACTCAATGTGTTCTTATGCCGTTTCTCTTATATCCAACAAGAGGCACCTTATGAGGCCGTGGGAAAATGGGAATTCTTGAGCTTGTCTCCAAAATGCGCTTAATAATCGCGCACCCGCATGATAGCATAGTGAATAAGGAAGGTCGGCACAAATTCCCCTCACCATTATTAAGGACTTTGAGATCACAATTATTCATGAAGTGTAGTATACATCATCTTGGATATTTTGCTATCGTCCTAATTTTCAATAAGCAACTTTTTATCGCGCACATCACTTTCTAATCCAATTTTATAGATAGGTCTAATTTCAACGCGTAGGAGATTGTTAAATGCGATATTTTTGTCACATTGTAGTTGGTTTACACTGAACGCCTGTTTCTGGCAACCATCTTCTTTCTATAGATAAACTTTCTCCTCTGTAGCCGCCAACCATGTTTGAAAGAACATGAATCCCACAAAACTCCGAGCCTGATCCACATTTTCACATGTAATTCACTCTCTGGGTTCTGTTTCTTCAATGGAGATTCTTCACTCTCCTCTTCACTTCTTCATCTTCATAACCTTGTCTTCGACAGCAGCACAGCTCGGCAAATCTTCTGACACAATAACTCTGTCTCAGCCGGTAAGCAATAACGAGACTCTTGTTTCCGCGGGAGCAAAGTTCGAGCTCGGATTCTTCACTCCTGGAAATTCGTCTAACCAGTACGTCGGGATATGGTTCTACAACATACCGGTAAAGACCATCGTCTGGGTCGCGAATAGAGACGATCCAATCAATGGCTCTTCAGGAGTACTGAAGATTGGGAGAGCAGGGAATCTAGCCATCATCGATGGAGCGGGAAGGGTCGTTTGGTCCACGAACACAATGAATATGACTTCTGGTAACGTGGCTGCGCAGCTCCTGGACTCTGGGAATCTGATCCTGACTGATGAAAGCAACAACGGTTCAGGGAATTTACTGTGGCAAAGTTTTGATCATCCTTCCGATACTTTACTTGGGGGTATGAAGCTAGGATGGGACCTGAGGATCCCGTCAAATCGGTACCTCACATCCTGGAGGGATTCGGATGACCCTTCGACAGGAGACATCACATACACACTCGAGCTCCAGGGACTGCCCCAGAAGGTCCTCCGCAGGAATGCCTCGGTAATTGTACGAAGCGGGCCTTGGAATGGTATCCAGTTCAGCGGAGTGCCGATGAGCCCGAGTGCGATCCTCAATCCCCAGTTCGTGATGACTGCTCAAGGAGTGTACTTTACCGCTCAAGTCATCAATGAGTCCACCATCATGAGGGTCTTTCTCAGCCACTCTGGCACGATCCAATGCTGTGTCTGGAATGATAACACGCAGTGGACCATCATATATGAGCTGCCAAATGATTCCTGCGACGAGTATGCAAAATGTGGGCCTAATGCTGTGTGCACGATCGGTGACCCCCAGATATGCAGTTGCCTCACCGGGTACACCCCGAAATCACCCCAGGATTGGGCGATGCTAGTTTGGTCTGGCGGGTGCATTAAGAAGAAGCCCCTGAATTGTCCAAAAGGAGAAGGGTTCAAGAAGCTGAAGGGCGTAAAAGTTCCTGATACGTTGAGCTACTGGGTGAACACGAGCTTGAGCCTCGACGAATGTAGAGCCAGGTGCCTGAAAAATTGTACTTGCACCGCATATGCCAATTCGGACATTACCAGGAAGGGAAGCGGGTGCCTGCTTTGGTTCGGCGATCTTATCGACATAAGAAACCTGATTGAATCAAGAAGCAGTCAGAATATTTTCATTCGGGTCATGGCATCGGACATAGGTACATTCGAAATACACATAAGTTGTTGTTTTTTTTTTTTTTCCTATCTTGTTGTCTCCCAAGTTGCTCATAAAATTTCTCTCACATTGTGGGTCTTAGGAAATCATAAGAGGAAATTGGTGGCAACAATGGTAGCCGCGTTGCTCTCTCTATCCATTCTTCTTCTACTTTGCTTCTGGAGGAGGAGAATGAAAGAACGCCTAGGTAAAATGTCTTTCTTCAATTCAGAAGTGCAACTGTTCAGTTTCCTCGAGGAATTTTTAAACATTGCATTTTCATTTGGCACCTTTCTTGGTCAACTTTGCCAGGGTACTAGAATCAGTCTTCTTGCTATTTTTGGAACCGTAAATGGGATGGTTAGATGAGGACTCGAACAATTTCGAGTCGCGGAAGTCCCTTCCTTACACAAGCCTTCAACTATTTTTGGCAGGGGAAAAAACAGAGGTGCAAGCTGGGAGTGAAGAAAACTTAGAGCTGCCTATACTAGACTTTCAGGACATTACCAAAGCGACTAATAGCTTTTCGTATTTGAATAAAATCGGAGAGGGCGGTTTTGGTCCGGTCTATAAGGTAAGGACCTTTTCAGCGATAGCAATAGGTATAAAGAAAAGAAGATGTGGACACTGGATATGTGATTGCAGCTTCGCCATTTTTGAGTGTTTGCCATAAATGATGAGCGTAAATATCACAGGGTCTAATGTCTGATGGAGTTGAAATAGCTGTCAAGAGGCTGTCACAGAACTCAAGACAGGGTTGGGATGAGTTCAAGAATGAAGTCTTGTTGACTGCAAGATTACAACACCGGAACCTTGTCAAACTGTTGGGATGCTGCATTGACGGAGAAGAAATGATGCTAGTATATGAATATATGCCGAATGGAAGCCTCGATTCATTAATATTTGGTCTGTTCCTAGAACCTCAACTCAGTCTCGAAATATAATTGATAACTTCGAACTTTTCTTTTCAGATAGGATTGGTCCTGTTTTAAGTTAGTTTGTGATTTTTGGCGGTGAATAACTTCCAGTGGTTGATTTGGCCCCATAAGAACTTGCAGGTAACAGAGCAGGTAATTCTCTCGTCTGGAGGCGGCGGTTTGATATCATTGTTGGTGTTGCAAGGGGACTTCTATATTTACATCGGGACTCAAGATTGAGAATAATTCATCGAGATCTGAAAGCTAGTAATGTGTTGCTGGATAGTGAAATGAACCCAAAGATATCAGATTTTGGCATGGCTAGGGCTTTCGGAGGAGATAAATTCCTGGAAAAGACAAAACATGTAGTCGGGACTTAGTAAGCGCCTTTCCAAGTTCTCGGCATACCAAAATGTTTTCCACATTCTGATGCATTTGTTTAGCAGAAAGTATTTAGTAGTTGATTATGTATATGCGCGTCATATTGAATGCAGTGGATACATGTCTCCAGAGTATGCTATAGACGGAATTTTCTCAACCAAATCAGATGTTTTTAGCTTTGGTGTCCTAGTCCTGGAAATAATAAGCGGCAGGAAGAACAGAGAATTTCATCACCATGATCACAATCTCAACCTTCTTGGACATGTAAGGCTATACTCCAAGTTTCTACTTTATTTTCCGATACTTTCCAAATAGAATTGCTTAGAACTCTGCAACTTTCAGGCATGGAACTTATGGCTTCAAGGGAAGGCCACTGAACTCATAGACAAACAAATGGAGGATTCCTTTCCATTGTCAGAAGTCAGGAGAAGCATCCAGATAGGCCTCTTGTGCGTTCAGCAAGATCCGGAACAAAGGCCGACTATGTCATCTGTGCTTCTAATGCTGGACAGCGAGAGCACCTTGCTGCAACCCCAGCAACCAGGGTTTTACGCAGAGAGGTTTCACGATCAAATGGACAGTGAAAGAAACGAGTTAACCGTTACTTTAGTCGAGGGTCGCTGACGATCCACAAGATTTTGTACAAACAAAGTTAACAAATGCGCATTCAGTATATTGATCATTCACGTTGTAGATTGAGACTCTAGTAGATGGTATTGTGAGCATAAAAATCAGCCAAAAAAAAATCTGTGCCTTCTTTGACAGAGTTTTTGCTCTTTAGGATGCGCCTGGTCTATGCTTCTCCTTACCTATTTATATGTAACTTAATGCGTATCGGAAAAAAAACCAAGTGTCTCATCTGCAAGAAAGCAAAGATTGGACCTTTTGGAATCTGATGAATGACATATTTGGAAAAAGGTATTTGCTTGTCCGTCACGACTTCTAACCCAAAAGCCTAAATGGATAGATTTGGCAGACACAGTTTCCACATGGCCCATGGACTTCATAGTACTCTGTCCAAAAACCTGAGGAATGAAGTATGGAGTCATCTAACTCTGTCAGTGCATGACATTCTTTACTCATGAAATGAAAAATCTCTCTGCCTTTGGAATTCATCGGATGCTATATAACTAAGAGTGTTTTTGTCTGTGAAGGAAACGCTTCCACTGACCTCATTCCCCTAATAAGAATTTGTCGGGAAATTTTGCTTTTTCGGTACCATGCATGAATAGATCAAAGAGTGAGAAAGTTAAGGTCAAAGAGTCGTCAGATTCAACAGAGGACAAAAACACAAAATACAGGTATGGATGGCTTACTAGGGACTTCAGAAATTTTGAGAAAATAGGAACGGTATAGATTCAAAGTCGATAAATATTCAACTCACCTATAGCTTCTCTAAAAAATATCAGAAAGATGGGTCTGTGGTTGGACTCATTGAGAAAACAATTAAAGCAACTTTGATGAAACTTTTAAAGAAATCTAGATAATGAATATCAACACTTGATGTGTCTAAAAGAATTCGTCAGCAACGAAAAAAATTGACCTTTTATTGGAGCGGTACAACTATTTGACTGTTCTAAAATATATATTTTGTAGCATCAACAAGTTTAAAAGACAGTTTGCAGCACATGTTAAGATTTAGGTGAAGCATTCCTTGTCAATCTTGTTCTCATCCACAGTGAGATTGGTGGGGTTTTCATAATGATTTTGTCCAAGGAACTGGCGCAAAAGGAGTGATTCCTACCCCTGGATGGGAACCAAAGCAATTGGCACGAACTAAGCCATTGGCTGTTGCTGAAAACACGGGATGGAGTATATAATCATCTAGTTCTGTCGGGCGTGTGGCATTATTTTGGTCTGGAAATTCGCAGTCACCGAACATCTGGGCCATTCGAACCTGGGATGGCTCAATTCAGCTTAGGACGAGGAGTGCTCTGATACAATCTTGTTCCCATGTTGAAGTGTGTGGAGCCAAAGAGAAGCCATCCATCAAGATTGGCGACAATTAAAGGCACTCCTGGAGGTCTACGCGGAATCCACCTAATAAAGTCAATTCAATAGTGGTTGCTGAGCAATGAGCAGGTGAAGTCCTCATCTTAGTCTGCAAATGCTTCGTCTTATTCTACTGTCCTCGCTAATGTTTATGCTTTTCCCCGGACTTTGATTCATGCTGTTGTCTGCTTTTCATACTCACGAATTGGCCTGGCAACCTTCTCCACTTAATTTTATGATCAGTTCTTTACAGAGTGTGCATTTCCGCCGACCTGATTGCACGAGAGAGCTCAATGAGAGATGGTGATGTGTTGATCTCCGATGGTGGGAATTTTGCTCTTGGCTTCTTTCGCCCTGGCAATCCTAGCCAAAGGTACTTAGGGTTATGGTACAATACAATCCCAAGAAAACGGTCGTGTGGGTTGCCAACCGGGACAACCCCATCGAAGATTCAGGACGTCTCGGTATCGACAGTCTGGGGAATCTCATTCTATACGACGCAAAGAGAAGCATCTCTGTTTGGGGCAGCAATCTTTCGCTATCGTCAGTGGCAAGTGACTGCGTAGCTCAACTTTTGGATTCGGGCAATCTTGTTCTGTTTCAGGATAGCAAGAAAAGTTCAATCCTTTGGCAGAGTTTCGACCATCCGACTGATACTTTGCTCCCCTCCATGAAACTTGGGCTCAACCGCACCAGTGGCCTAAATAGAATCCTTACGTCCTGGAAGTCTCAGGGCGACCCTGGTACGGGAACGACTTATTTCATGATCAATCCCAGTGGTTTCCCGCACTTGACCTTGTGCAAAAATCGGGTTCTGTTGTGGCGAGCAAGCCCCTGGAGCGGAGTCAAATCGATCCCTCCTCAGTCCTCATGGTTTAACTCTAGCTTCAGAATTGATGCCGATGGGGTTGTCCTGGAGTCGAATGCTTCTAACTCGTCGATCTTTGTGAGGGAAGTGGTTCGAGAGCCTGGGATCGTGCAACTGTTCGCCTGGGTCGAAAATAAGAGCGAGTGGATCAATTTTTTCACCAAACCAGAGGACCGATGTGACTCCTATGGGCATTGTGGTGCCAATGGAAACTGTCATTCTGATATCATGGACCAAAATGAGTGCAAGTGCCTACCCGGTTTTACCCCCCAAGTCCCCGAACAATTGGAGCATGAGAGACAGTTCAGGTGGGTGCGTAAGGAAGAATCCAGATTCAGTTTGTCGGAACGGTGAAGGGTTCGTAAAAGTAGCCAACGTAAAAGTGCCAGACACTTCGGTCGCATCTTTCGACATGAATATGACTCTGAGGGAGTGCGAAAGTGAATGCTTGAGGAATTGTTCATGCACGGCCTATGCAGATGAAGATTCTACAAGAGGAGGAAGTGGATGCTTGATGTGGTACGGAGACCTGATGGATACAAGAGTGCGCTTAAGTGGAGGTCGAGACTTATACGTGCGCGTGGATGCACTTGTAATAGGTAATCCTAGAAAAGGAAAATTGGTATGAGATCATAATTTGCTCAAATTTGTGTCACTACTATGTTGTGATTGCAGTTGCAGAGTCAGTCTTATCTGATAGATCGACTTAAAAGTTTCTCCTCTCAGCTGAGTTTCAGAAGAAAGGATAATGTGCTGGCGACCCTGATAGGGCTAGTTTCTGCTGCAGCAATAATCTCTCTTGCGGTGTCTGTTGTGCTCGTGAAAAAGAAAAGAACAGGTGGGAATTGTCTGCATGTTTCTTGGACTGGCGACGCTAAAGTCCCTTCTTTTGCTGCTTTTAAAGCCAGATAGATACATGTATTGCACCAAAGTTCTGGCTCTTTTAGCAACTCGAGGATTTGGGTCTTATGAAGCCACAGACGCTTGTCACGACGATGACAACTAGTGTCGACCCACTCTGATTCGTAGTTCTTTTTGTGTGATAGGCTCTGCAGTTGCAAAGGAGCTAGATGGAGCAACAAATGATCAAGTGTTACCCCTCTTTGATGTCAGCACAACGAACAAGCTTGGACAACGAGGGTTCGGTCCAGTCTACAAGGTACTATGCCATGCCCTAACACTAAAGTCCTTTGATCCCCCTATCTGCTTTAGTCTCAGTTGTCCAAGATGGTTAAGGTATAATTATGAGGTCAACAAATGGGGGATTAAGTACATCTTAAGTGTCAAAATTTGTGTACGACGCTCACTTTAGTGTCAAAACTTTCAAATCGACCAATTTAGTGCTACGTTTTTGTAACTTCGCTCACTTCAGCGCCAAAACTTTCAAATTGATAACTTTAGTACTAAGTTTTCGTAACTTCGATTACTTATGTGTCAAATTCTTTTAAAAATAATCACTTCAGTGCCAAGTCCTATGCGTAACATTAGCTCAAATAATAATAATAAAAAATACACGTGTCGGATTTTCGGCAAATCACGTCAGCTTAAATCGGAGTTGGCACTAAATTGATCGTTTTTAAAGAAATTGACACATAAGTGATCAAAGTTACAAAAACTTAGTACTAAAGTGATCGATTTAAAAATTTTGACACTAAACTGAGCGCCGTATACAATTTATGACATCTGGGGTGTACTTAATCCACAAGTGGGTTTCCTCAAGAACGCCTGAACTGAAAACCAAGGTAACAAAGTAGTTCTCGTGGATGTCTTAAGGCGAGCCGATATTTCAGGGGCGCTTGGCCCGTGAACAGGAAGTAGCCGTGAAGAGATTATCAAAGAGTTCAGGACAAGGGAGTGAGGAATTTAAGAACGAAGTCATGCTTATAGCCAAACTTCAACACAGGAATCTCGTGAGGCTTTTGGGTTGTTGCATCAGTCGAGAGGAGAGGATGCTAATCTACGAGTACTTGCCTAACAAAAGTTTGGATTGCTTCATTTTCAGTATGGCGACACCTTCTTTTTCCTCTTCCTGCTATAATTGCTGAAATGCCTCGCCATTGGCATCGATTTCATGACATAACGGCCAGTGAACTTTTTTGTTCCCGGCTTCCGGTTGCAGATGAACAAACAGGAGAAACCTTGATTGGAAACAACGTTTCGAAATTATTCTTGGAGTTGCCCGAGGAGTTTTGTTTCTTCACCAAGATTCAAGACTTAAAATCGTACATCGAGATCTCAAAGCAAGCAATGTCCTCCTTGATTCTGCAATGAATCCAAAAATTTCTGATTTTGGGATGGCTAAAATGTTTGGAGAAGACCAGATCCAAGCAAATACCAACAGGGTGGTTGGAACATAGTAAGTTGTTCGATAGTCAGTTATTCTGTACTGTCCAATCAAGTCAACCGATGCTTCAATAACGGGAGGGATACAAACTGATTAGATGTGCTGGGATATTGATGTTGTTCAATTTTGTGTAGTGGTTACATGTCTCCAGAATACGCAATGCAAGGATTATATTCGATCAAATCCGATGTTTTCAGCTTCGGTGTCATGTTACTGGAAATAGTCAGTGGCAAGAGGAACACTGATTTCTACAATGACAGTGCATCTATGAATTTGATAACACATGTAAGGACATAGAACAAAATATTCCCTTCACACCGATTTACCTTGAAATACTTCTCGAAATCAGATCTCCTTGCCTAATCCTTCAACTTTCGTAGGTTTGGAACTTAGGGAAAGAAGGAAAAGACTCAGACATCGTTGATCCATTGATGGCCCAACCCTACAACTCAAGTCAGGTTTTGAGAAGCATCCAAATCGGCCTATTGTGCGTGCAAGAACACGCGGCAGACCGACCAACCATGATGGACATTGTCTTAATGTTGGGTAACGAGGCAGCTCTTGCCTCTCCTACTAAGCCTGCATTCGTTTGGAACGGAAGCGGCAACATTCTCAACCTTCCACCGATTGCAGGTGCTTCTGAGAACAAGGTAACCATAACTGACCTCGAGGGTCGATGATCGGACTCAATGTGACCAACGTTTCATCATCCTATGCTTCAAATAACATAAAGCACTCCCACGTAACCATGAAAAAAGAAATTTACTAAAGGTGAGCTCTTCAGATGCCAAGAAGATACTGAGTCAGCATTGTAACTTCTGCAAAATTACACTTCACTTTCTAAAAAGCAGAATTCTAGGGAACAACTGCTAGTATGAGTGGTACAGACATTAGTGACTGGAGATCCAGGTGATGAAAGTTTCAAATGAGCGTCATAATTTGCTCCATGCCCGAAAAGTCAGACTGTTTGTACCTTGCAAAACTCAATATCGACAGCCTATTTTATCTACACTGCGCAAACAAGTTCCAACTCTAGCTTCTGACTACACAGATTCTGAAGCGCGTGAACAAACATGCATTAACGCTCACCTTCAGTGGCAGAATAGCTAGCATAGCTCTTCACCTATTTGGAACATTGAAGATGTAGCATAGTGACCTTTTTGAATATCATCAGTTAGGGAAGCGATATACTGACTAGTTTACTCCTTCGCCTCATGTGACTCAAGGCTCTTAAAGATTTCGTCACGCAGTTTCTAGCAAATTGGTGTCGAATCGTGTGAAAACAGGTCCCAAGACCGATCAGGTAACTTTTAGATGAATTAAGTGATTTACATGTAAGCTCACCAATAGGAAACAATGTCTTGATGAATCTCGTGGAGCTTGTTTTAGTGGTCGAAGGAATAGTCTCGATGTGTGGTTTAGACGCACGATACTGTTTCGATTTCACATGTGTTGACAAAGGCAAATGAAACGAAAGATTTTCTACATTAATCTTTTCTAATAGGCATGGACATGGGCCCGTGGGCTTGTGCTCTTTTGATTTTCTTTTAACACAGTAATCTAAACATTGTGAACCCAAGGATGGGGACGAACACATCTAAGTACTAAACCAAAGGCATTTGTGTATTTTGTAAGTCGTGTAAGAGAGCCATATAGTTCGTGTATTATATTTACTAAATCAAATCTGGACCGTCAGATTTGGTGAATATGCTTGGAAACCACATGGTACCCACCCAATTAACAGTCAAGATTTAGTTTAGCATATATAATCCATTTATCAGATGCTCTGAAAACGAATTATACGTTATGCAAGGGGTTTTTTGGTTAAATGTTTGGACGGTTGTATAAAGTGCTTAGGGAATGAAGGGTATGAAATGAAGGAAATGGTATGCGAAAGCATGATAGATAGGATCACCACCTAGATGAATAGAACACACCACCAACCAAGGATAAAGATCGGGATTCGAATGGGAACCTCACCACCAAGGTCTAATGGATAAACCACCAACCGAGGTTAAAGGGTTTTGGGCTCACCACCGAGCAAGAATCCACTCTCCAGGACTAAAGAAACTAAAGGAAGAAAGGTTTTGTAGCACCTCAATTACCTTGCGAGCATTTATCGAAACTGGATTTGCAACATCCTAGTCCAATCTCAAAAGGGAGAGATCTTATGGCTTCATCCATAAGTAGAGATCGATAAATCTGCTCCTTTTGGGAGATATGTTCATGTAGATTTTCAATGATATTCGAGCATTACTGCAATTGGAAGCCATGTCTTTAACATGGTATATTAGAGCATTACATCGGTGGGAAGTGTTGCGCAGAAGTCACCTCTCCTATCTTATGAATCAATATGGTTCTGACCTACATGGACTGACAATGCCATGTCATTTCAGATATGTGACATTCCTAAATTTACTCATTGGAGGTATTATTCACTTTGTCTCATCTCATACAAGCCTCACGATTTTATCTTTTGGCGCATAAGAAGGCACTTTATCAAGAGGACACCCATCCATGTGGTGCTCTAGCCTCCGCACACCGAACTTTGTAGTTCCGAAGCAAAACTTGTCGTTACGTTAAAAGGCACCTTTATGCATTAATTTCAATTTTCACACATATACCTCCGAATCATTCTCCCCATGATCGGTATATTACTTGGTTCATTCCTACCCCCATCGCTATCTTAGGAGCCGCTCTTTGTCTAAGCCCTCTAACCCTAGCGACCACAACCGGCCCTTGTCGGACCCGGTCATTACAATTTACGTGTTTTATAATGTAATTGTGCATGCCAGCTCAATATGCGTAATTTAATTTGGGACTAATGGTGCTCACCTCGAAGTCTCTACGCATGACTCTGAGGAAAGAATCCCAATTGAGAAAACGAAGCCCTCTTGGAAGGATTTCTTCCAGCAGGAAGTTTCATAAGATCCGACCGTCCAGAAACAGTGTTTTGTCTTAGGATTCTGCATTCATCAGAATTGTCTAGTTAAAGAATACGTTACGGTACGGTTTTTTTTCCAAAATAATTCGAAAACATATTTATCAAATTAGATTAAAAAAATTATTTTTTGATTTGGGTCTCACAAGGCAGTCAAAGTGCCATGCAAGGCATGGCCTTATTATTATTATTATTTTAATTTCGTAGGTTTTTTTTTTACGTTTTTCAATTATTTTATATTTATAAAATTACAAGTTTAATTAGAGAAATCAAAGCAAATGTAAAATAATTATTTTATTTTATTTTGGCCTCTCATTGGTCTTTTTTTTTAAATTTAATATTTTTTTACTTTTTTAATTATTTTATATTTATATCATTTATGTAGATTCTAATATCCTTTTTCAGCGCCCTTGAGGGCGCCTTCATCAGGCGCAAAGGATTTTTTGCGAAAATGAGTCCCAAATTTTTTTTACGAGATTAGGGCAGTTTTTTTTTTATTTACCCTATCTCCACCGAAGCATTTATCAGGCGCGTCACTTTGACTGCCGGCGAGACCCAAATCAGTAAATAATTTTTTATTTATACCTAATTTGTTAAATTTTTTTGAACTATTTTGGAAAAGAACCCGAAACTCAACCGCTACTCTAAGCAAGCAAGAGATGAGGATCGGAACTTACGGCACCATAACTGCCGCGCAAGACCCAAATCAGTAAACAATTTTTTTTACCTAATTTGGTAAATATTTTTTTCAATTATTTTGGAAAAAAAAAACCCTTTTGTGGTTGTGGGTTTTCCTAGAAAATTCCTAGAGTCCAGTCAAACAGCAGCTGGCACTCGAAAGTCGGCAAGTCGGCAAGTCGGCTGTAGATTATGAAACGCTTCCAAGGCCTAAAGCTGATAATCTTTTGTTAGAAACCTTGCAATCCAGCCAAATTTAGATATTATCTTTTATTCTTTGGCGTGATTAGAGTATGAAATGGCTACAAGTCTTAGAAATCAGAGAAGGAGCAAATCTTAGGAAAAATCAGTATTACCTTTTTCAAAGACTTGCTCCAAACCCATCCTTTCCACGACCACTTGCGACTTTGTTCACCGACAAGGGACAACAAAACAAACCACGGCGGCTGATCTTTCGACACTCCAAGGAAGCTGCGTGTTTTGGAATCCCACTTGCTCCATTCTAATGTTTGTGCGATCCATCTGTCGTGAAAATTTTCATTTCCCGTCGCTATTGCTCGTCCCTGGCTGCCCGCCAGAACTTCTGCTGCGATATCTTTTCTCTGCACACTGTTTCTAGTCACTGCTCATCTTTTTCTTCCTCATGTGAGACCCGTGGAGTACAGCGGACGGCCGGAGAGGGACGCGTGATCCCCGGTGGCCTCAGCCGACGTCCGCCTCCCTCAGATCTTGCTCATGGGCGGCCTGTGATGGATTTTATTATTTTTCAGGAAAAAAGAAATAAATAAATAGGTAAAAGAGAAAAAAATAAATATGCAGCCAAAGCCCCTTGTAATTTTTGACTATTTACCCTAAAGTTGCATTTCAAAGTATATTTTACCAAACATCATTTGCATTTCCCCGTGCCACTTAGGAAGATGTTTGCATAACCTCAAAGCCCATTTTCAAAGCTAAACCAAATGCACCATAAGTTAGCATTTCGTATTAGCTCCCGTAATTTGTTCAATATAATGCAATATATTCTCCCAAGCTCCCCAATGATTATACTTTCAATTTTGAATTTTAATCACACAATTGAACAATTTAATAAATTTCACTAGAAGTCCTCAAATTTTGGATGCGAGATTGATCAATAGTCTCTTAGGAATATGCAATCTTCCGGTCTTGATCATGTTCACAAAATTATAATAAAGTGCTTCTTTCTCTTATATCCCACAAGAGGCAACTCATGAGTCCGTGGGAAAAATGGGAATTCTTGAGCCTGAAATATGTTAAAGGGAATTATTATTTTCCAAAACCGTTATGTCTCCTAAATGCGCCTAATAATCGGGCACCCGCATGCTGGAATAGTGAATAAGTGAGGGTGTCACAAATTGCCCTCACCATTATTAAGAACTTTGAGATCGCAAATTATTCATGAAGTGATGTAGCATACGTCATCCGGGATATTTTACTGTCGTCCTAATTTTAAATAAGCAACTATTTATCGCGCACATCACTTTCTAATCCAATTTTATAGATTGATCTAATTCCAAAGCGTAGGAGATTGTTAAATGTAACATTTTTTTGTCACATTGCAGTTAGTTTACGCTGAACGCCTGTTTCTTGCAACTTCTTTCTATAGATAACTTTCTCCTCTGTAGCCGCCAATCATGTTTGAAAGAACATGAACCCGACAAAACTCCAAAGCCTGATCCACATTTTCACCTGTAATTCACTATCTAGGTTCCGTTTCTTCAATGGAGATTCTTCACTCTCCTCTTCACTTCTTCATCTTTATCACCTTGTCTTCGACAGCAGCAGAGCTCGGCAAATCTGCTGACTCGTGTTTCCGCAGGAGCAATGTTTCAGCTTGGATTCTTCATTCCTGGAAACTTGTCGAACCGGTATGTCGGGATATTGTGATGCACTAGAAATTTGACTTTTGAAAAGTACCTGAATTCAATAAAATGTGTTAATATTGAAATTCAGTCTGTAAAATATTTTGGATCATAAGGACCGAAGAGACGATAATTAGACGAATTCTGAAACTTCAGTCGATTTTGATTAAGTTCCAAAATTTTTAGTCGTTGCGAGTTAGGATTTCAATCTTTGTGCCCGGGCCTAATCCCGACTGAGCCTAACCTATGAAATTACCAAAATACCCTTCGTCCAGTGTACTGAAATTTCATTTTAGTCTTAAAATGCCAATGACTGTTTTGACCTTAGATAATTGCATATAGGACAAAAATGCCCCAAAAGTCTTCAAGTGGGCCCCATGCTCTCTCGCAACTGTAGCCCCTCTCTCCTCTCTCATCTCTCATGTCTTTCTGCTCTTTCTCTCTCATTCTCTCCTTTACATTTTGTGGAACACCCCCCCCCCCCCCGCAACCGACTCCTCCTCCATTCCTCCTCTTCCTCGGTCATTTTTGTGCGCCATCATCATCCAACGTTCAACCACCACCTCCAACTACTCAGTGCCACCACCGTCGATCTCTTTGGCGCCGTCGAAGGCCGCCGAAAGCCGCGGAAATGGCTCGGGAAGCGGTGCTCTGTTCTCGGGCTCCTTGACCCGAGAACACCCAGTCTCCTCCGGCGCCACTGCCGCCACCCACCACCCCACCAACGTCCAACAACCTCCTCACCACTAAGCCGAAGCCACCCCACCGCCGAACGACCACCGAAGCCGCCACAATCAGCCCCAGTGTCCTATTTTGCCACCGCCACTCACTACCACCTTCGACGACCTCCTAGCACCCCTCTCTAGCGACCTTGAGCTCGTGGAAGCCGGCCGCCGCGCGCGGAGGCCGAAAAACCCCTCTGACTGCTCCCATGTTTCTGTCGCTAAGCCTATCCTGTTCGCACCGGTTTTGCCCATCGTTGTTCCACCATCATCGATCGCCCTTTGCCGCCTAGTCCCGACGGACTCCGTCCAATCACCTGGTAATCCAACCGTCAACCTCGAACTCAGTTGTCACTCGTTGGGCTTTGATTCAGCCACCACAACCCCAGATGTGCCTTGTTCTCACCTTCCCTATTTTGCGAGTGCCCTATTTTGGGCCTGAGAGGTGGGCCGAGTTGCTGGGCCATTGTGCCAGGTCCGTTGGCCAAGTTGGTCGAGCGTTTTGGCCCGTGGGTCATGTGATTGGTGTGACACCTCGAAAATTCACCTCTGAGAAAGTATTTGAAATCAATATAATGGATTGATATCGAATTTCGATCGATAAAATATTTTGGATCGCAAGGACTGAAGAGACAATAATTGGACAAATTCTGAAGTTTCAGTGAGTTTAGATTAGGTTTTGAATTTCTTAGTCGTCACGAATTAGGATTTCAATCCTCGCGCCCGAGTCTAATCCTAACCGAGCCTAGCTTGTGAAATTACCAAAATACCCTTCGTCCAGTGTACCAAATTTTCGTTCAATCTCGATTTATGAAATGACTAAATTGCCCCTCAATTATTCACTAAGAGACAAAAATGGCCAAAAAAGTCTTCATGTGGACCCCACCCTAACTCCCATCAGCCTATCTCTCTCTCTCTCTCTCTCACGGTGGACGCCCCCCCGACCGACTGCTCCTCTCTCTTCTTCCTCCTTCCTCCGGTCATTTTCGTCGCCGCCACCACCGACCACCACCGCCACGACTCTTAGCCCTTCCTTGCCATTACTCCCGACCCCTTCATCACCTCCGTTGGCCGCTGGCAGTTGCGACATAGCCCCGGGAAGCCCAGCCCCTGTTTCGGCCCCTGCAAACCCGAGAAAACCCGTCCTTCCTCCAGCCTTGTGCAATGTCGCCGTCGCCAACCACCACCTCTCAGACATCCCCCAGCCTCCCCTCGACACCCCGACGCCATCCCACTGCCCGTCGCCAGCCGGAACAGCCACGAAAAGACCCCGAAGCGTCGGTGCTCTATTTTTGAGCCGGTTCGGGATCTTCTTCGATTCGGCCTAACCCGAAGTCGCCGCCGCTCACCACCACCGCCGATGAACTCTTGGAACTCCCCTCTCCCTTCCCTGAGTTTGTGGACGCCGGTCGTCGCGCATGGTGGTCAAAAATCGACCCGAACCACCACCCTATTCTCGACGCCCACAAACCTTTCTCGGCCGTAAATCCGCCGCCTCCGACGGCCTTTAGCCGCCGTCATCGCCTCCCATTGCTTCCCCGACGTTCCCTCAACCCTTCACTGTCAACCCTCAAGCCAGCCGCCGTCCGTCGATCGTCGAACCGACTGCCTTAACCCCGAAGTCAGCCCTGCCCTATCCCGGTCGAATGCCCTGTTTGGGCAGGTCGCATAGACCCTGGCCCGTTTTGACCTTGGCCGAGGGCCTAGGCCGGGTGACCAAGAGCCTGCGCCGAGTGGTCGGGTCAGTGGCCGGATCCATGGGCCATTTTGGCAGAGAACTTTAGCCGTGGGCCGAGAGTTTTGGGTCGTCATTCGAGAAAATTGGCTCATGATTCGCCGTCGCCGTTCGTCATCATGGCCCGCGCCGTCTCCATTGAGACTGCCCGAGCCGACTCAATTTGTAAGTTGATCCTAATCCTTGGTTAGGGGGCTAATTGCGCCTAGAATTAGTAGTTTAGGCAATTAAAAATTTAGGTACGCTATCAAGGCCGGTTTAGGTAGAAATTTTTGTTAAGCTAAATGGCTGATCGATTAGGTTAGCCGGTTGATTACTTTGCCTGTGGCTAATTATGATTAGTTGAAATTGATTGATTGATTGTGTTCGATCGAGCGACAAGTTAGAGACGAGCAAACGATCGACGTTATTAATTGAATCGATTAATAAATGATTATCGTACGAATTGAGCCTTATATTGTCTAATTAGAATTAAATGCTCATGATTGATTCGATGACTTTTATTGGCTTTATAGATCGACTGGAATGACTGTTAGATTTTGATTGATGATTGTGGGTTAATCGCCCTGTGTGCAGTTGTGGTGACTAGGAGGTAGTCTGCATATGCATATGACCGTGTGCGAAGTCAAAATACATGTTTTAGCATGAAAATGACCTTTGGCCAAGACTTTTACATGCGTGAGTGAGCATCTGACTTTAATCGAAGATAATGAAATGGGTTAATTGCAGGATGTGTTCTGTGCGGTCATATGAGGGAACGATGATGCTTTTCCTAGCAAGTTTGTATTGTACCAATTATATAGAACCATGCAACTTGCCAAAAGCACGACAATTCTGGTTCGGTGCTAACTAGCACGGATGCATACTTGGTCGGATGCCGATTGCAGCTTGTGATAGGCCGATTGCAGCTTGTGATAGACCGACGCCCGTTTAAGGATGCTTACTTGCTAGTGCTGTGCTAGGCGCACTAGGGACACCTCTTGCAGTAGCCGTTACAGAGAGAAAAGGGACGTAGCACGTCCTACCAGTAGAACGCTCGATTGCACTAAGGTGCTGGGTCGCGTTATTTGTGGGAGTCGAATCACGCCTTCTTTCGCGTAGATCCTCTCACGTGCCGTGGGCATGATCATCGTTAATAAATGGACTTGTGTGATGTCCTGTGTGTACTTGTGGATGAGATGCTTGTTTGGGTGATTGACTAATTGGCTGTGAGTCGATTCAACATTGCATTATGTATGGCTGAAGCTGACAAGTATGCATGTGGATTGTTTTTATATCATGACTGTAATTGGATGTTATATGTGGTGATTTGTTATTGTGACACTTCTGTTAGGATGCCTGGGAGAATTAGTTTCCTAACCAAGCTTAGGCTTGATTCACTGAGATTTATTCTCACCCCATCATGGGATAATATTTTCAGGTCCCAAGTGATGAAGCCTTGTGGACGCCAAGGATTGGCTTTTGGATTAGTCATTTGCAGTAAGATGAGAAGTTAGTCTTATCTGACTAAGTACACCTGCTAAGGTCTTGTCTGGTCACCCTGAAGTATGGGGTTGTATACATACAGAAGTAGTATCGATAAAATCAAGATTTATTTGTGGTGTTTGATTCTTGCTATTCTATCCCTATTTATTTTTATTGTCAGGGAGTTGACACGTTTGCGCATGCTTAAATAAGTGATAGGTCGATAGTGTACCTGAGACGCTATCTCTATGACCTGGTGGCAATTTGGCAAGGAATGTTGCGGGCTCGAAAGTCGGGGCGTGACATCCCCACCCACGGTGGTATCAGAGCAAGGTTAGTCTGATCCATCTGGTCATTGGCTTGGAGTGATAAAGAGCGTTGGTATTTAGGATAGTTAGTAGAATCGCAAGTTTTTGCATGTGCTTGTTACCTATGCTTCGTTTTGACTGATTGCTAGTGGTTTTATTACGCGTTACTTGGGGTGGACAGGACTCCGTAAGTTACCTATCTAATGAGCGACCATAATGAGAAGGTGCTTAGTGAAAGGATAGGTCTAGAAGATCCCAAAGTGAAAGAAATCCTGCAAGTATTAGAAACTTTGGAAGTTGAAATTGGGCAACAAGTGAGTAGTCAAGCTAATGCTGTTACCGTCGTTTTGCGGGAAGACTTGTTGATAGAAAACGAGAAAGGTGGGCAGTCGATATTCGAGTTGATGGGGAGGTTTCTTAACCTTGAGCCACCGAAATTTAAAGAATTAGGAGACCCAGAGGCTGCAATCTTGTGAATTAAGGAAATCGAGAAGGTGTTCGCCGTGCTAGGATGTTCCGAAGAGGACAAGGTGACACTGGCTGTTTACCAACTTCAAAGTGACGCTAATGCGTGGTGGGAAGCCACACGAAGAAAGATCTTTCCTGAAGTTATGGTCCCGGTGTGGGATGCCTTCGTTGAAACCTTTTATGGTAAGTACTTTCTAGACTGTAGGCGAGAGAAAAAGATGGCTGAATTCTTGCAGCTTCAACAGGACCAAATGACAGTAGAGCAATATGAGGCAAAATTTACTAAGCTGTCAGAGTTTGCACCCTGGACGGTTTGAGATCCTATGAATAGGATGAAAAGATTTCGTGAGGGATTAAAGCTTGAGATTAAGGATGCATTGGTGCTGCTGAACCTTAAGAGTTATAGCGAATTGTATAAAATGGCCCAATCTGTAGAGAGGAGCACGACTGATAGAACAATCGCATCTGGATCGCGACTTGTGCCTTCTTCTAGGGATAATCGTTAGATAGAGAAGAGGCCGATGTATGCCAACAAGTATCACATCCCGTCTAATCGGAGGAGTACAATTAGTAAGTCGATGTTCTGCCAAAGTGAGAAGTGTCGCCTATGTCGCCTAAAGCATAGGTCTGGTTACTGCCTGTATAGAGAAGGAGAATGCTTTAAATATTATTAGCCGAAACACCAAGTGAAGGATTGCCCGCTGAGACAGAAAACCATCTAAACATCGTTGTCGCAAGAAGAACAAATTCGAGGAAATGTTCAGCAGAACACCTAAGATTGACTCTATTGGGAGTAGGGTGACTTTTGAGTTAAGATGCTTTAGTATAGATTAGCAATAGCTAGTCGAGCTTGAAAAACTTTTTATGGATATGGGTTTGTATTAAAACGACTAGTATTTTGTGGATTGCATAAGTTTGAAGTGTTGTTTTGCTTGGATTGTCTTAGCCGTTGTTTTCTTGGATCCAAATCAATGATTAGATGAATATTCGCAGAAGAGTGGACATGAATTGTGAAAGTAATCTCTGCGAAGTAATGAATCCCCAAAGAGTCAGAAAGTATGAATTGATAAGGATCGTTGTGAAGTCAGATAATATGTTCTGAATTGTGATGAAAATCTTTTTCTACATGTGGTTAAAGTGGGACTTAAAAGTGAAAACACGTTTGTGAGTGCATTGTGTCATTTCAGGTGATTGGCAGAAGATTGTGGATGAATCGAGATGTCATGTGTAGGTAAGACTTATATACTTTGCAGGATTGGTGAAAGTTGATTATATCTCCGAATCCTAATTGAAGAAGACCTTGCAGTATACCAAAGATAGTATTGGAATGACTTGAGGCCCGTATGGTTCAGTCAACTAGTAACCTAATAAGGTCATGGTGAAGTATACACTGCTTGAAGATTATAATTAATGAAGCCTTAGACATGTGCATGAAACAAGGATGGTGAAGACGAACAAGGAAAGTTCGTAAAGGCAATCTAAGGTTAGGTGACATGGTGGGGTCGCCAGTTGGATGCATAGACTATTGAGTTTGGCGATGCCCTTGAATAAAATTAAGATTGCGAGATGTGACAATTAAAGAAGACTAGTTATCAAAGTGGCGCAACGAAAGCATAGTAGAGCTACATGATTTCTTGGAATGATGACTTTATCGGTCTTGCTTTTGATAAAATAGAAAACCGTTCAGAACTCACCACAGTTGTCTCAGCGTTAGTCTAGATAGCTCGTAGAGACATCAAGATTTGAGGCAAGACTACTAGAAGGTTAGTAGGCATGGTCGAGCAAATGACGAAGATTATGGTGTATCGATAAGTCAAATAGCAGCATTACAAGCCTAGTGGACTTCTATTGTTGGGGATTCTGGAGTAAAGGTAGAAGAAGATCACAATGGGCTGGTGATGAAACTTCTAAGAAGTCAAGGGATAAATGACTCAGTTTGGAGTACAGTAAGCATATTGACGATGCATGTTCAAGATATAACAATGTGAAGAAATTCAACTTGATATGAGTGTGATGCTCCAAAACCTAAGGCCGATCCAAGATTAAGACTCGAACTACTCGCGAACAACAACCAAGGTTTGAGGAAGCCACGGAGAGTTAGAGGTTGCCCTCGACGTGGATGATGGCTTGATTTGCCAGTCGATCGTGTTATTGATTAAGGGTCGATTGTGTGGCGATCTTAAATCAAGCATAGATCGAATTGGGTTGATCTCACACAACTGTAAGTCAACCATAGGATTACCCTGGAGTCGACCAGGGATTGATTTGTGGCATGATTTACGAGTTGCCAATGATCAATATGCAGGATGGCCATAGACCCAGTAAGGAATGACTTGTACTAGAACCCCGTACCAGCCACACACTAGTCAAGGATTAGCTACCCAGGATTTTGTGATGTGTTGCTGAAGGACTACGGGTCGAGTTGAACCAATCCTGCATCAATTTGAGTTGGTCATAAGAGGTGATCTCGATAGTGTTTGATTGTACCACCGTTCTAGGAACGGGTGATTCCAACCCTAAACCAGAATATTTGAGATGGTACTCAACTTGTCAGTCGTTTGTGAGCTGACCTTATTCGATAGAATGGACGGTCCGATCCTCAGTTGGATTTGGCATCTGAGTTCGGTGATTCTTCAGATTTTTCAAGAATTGACAAGCGGTGGTTCCAAATCTCAAATCATTGAAGAAGAGATGAATTATTAGTAGACTTTCTCCATGTAAGCAGAATGCCCAAATTGCCATTAGTGATAGCCGTGATTGATCTCTATGGAAAAAGAGGAGAAGAAGTGTTAAACTATGCTCGTTGGAAGTTAAGAAATGGCCAATCGATTCGTGGGAATAGGTAACTACTACGGTTACTAGAATAATCAACAATTGATTGGGACAGCAAGGTCGAATGGTCACAGTTGAGTTGAATCCTTAGAATTGGATGGTTCAACCTGTTGAAACAAATTATGGATATGGAATTATATCAGATTAGTAGTCAAGGATCGTAAGTTAGAATTTAACTTGGATTTGATAGTCGTTTTATGATTTCGATGCTCAGAGTGGAGATAAAGTTGGATTGACTTGGAACAAACCTAGTATGAAGTTTGGGAACCAAAATTGCAGTTCAGTACGGCTTATTACCCACAGATGGAAAGTCAGTCTAAAAGGATAATTCAGAGTCTGGTAAAAATGTTGGAGGCATGCGTTTGGGATTTCAATATAATTGAGATAAACAATTACACTTGATGAAGTTTGCTTAAATAACAGTTCCAGTATATTACTAAGATGATACTTTTCGAGGCAATGTATAGCAGAACGTGCAAGATGCCCGTAAAAAAAAAAGACTTGAGTTAGTGGAATAGTCGATAGATGCTATCAAGGTTATCAGAGACAAACTGAGGACAGTTCAGAGTTGTTAGAAAAGTTGCGTCGGTAAGAGATAGAAACCCTTGGAATTTAAGATGGGCAATTATGTCTTTTTGAAGGTGTCACCTATGAAGAGGGACATCTCCTTTTGACAATAAAGGAAAGTTAAACCAAGGTATGTCGAACCTTTCGAGATTTTTGAAAAGAATTGAGAAATTAGCGCATCGTCTTACGTTACCGCTGAGACGGCTCAAGTGCACAACGCCTTTCGTGTGTCGATATTGAGGAAATGCATGCCGAACCCCGCTCAAGTGCTGTGTTAAAGAGAAAATTGAACTGGATGAGAGAGCATCGCATGTGGGAAGTCCAGTCAGGATCGTGGGTAGAAAAGTGCGAGTGCTTCGGAATAACGTGATTTCGCTAGTCAAGGTGATTTGGTAACACCATGAACCTGAAAAAATTACTTGGGGAAAATTTAGGAAGTTGTGAGGACTAAATGTCATTATTTGTTGAAAGGGTGTAATAGTATTTCAATTTTGATGAGGAAATTTCCCAAGGGGGAGAGTTGTGACGCTCCAAAAATTCACCTCTGGCAAAATACCTAAAATTAATATAATGGATTGATATTGAATTTCACTCGATAAAATATTTTGGATTGCAAAGACTGAAGAGATAATAATTGAACAAACTCTGAAGTTTCAGTTGGTTTAGATTAGGTTTTGAATTTCTTAGTCGTCGCGAATTAGGATTTCAATTCTCGCGCCCGAGCCTAATTCCGACCGAGCCTAGCCTATGATATTACCAAAATATCCTTCGTCTAGTATATCAAATTTTCGTTCAGTCCCGATTTGCGAAATGATCAAATTGCCCATCAATTATTCACTAAGAGACAAAAATGACCAAAAAAATCTTCATGTGGGCCTCACCCAACTCCCATCTGCCTATATATCTCTCTCTCACAATAGACGCCCCCCGACCGACTGCTTCTCTTCTCTTCCTCCTCCTTCCTCTAGCCGTTTTCGCCGCCGCCTCCACCGACCACCACCGCCACGACCCTCAGCCTTCCTTGCCATCACTCTCGACCCCTCCGTCGCCTCCGTTGGCCTCCGGCAGCTATGAAACAGCCTCGGGAAACCCAGCCCTTGTTTCGGCCCTTATAAACTCGAGAAGACCCGGCCTTCCTCCAACCTTGTGCGGTATTGCCGCCGTCAACCACCACCTCTCCGACATCCCCCAGCCTCCCCTCGACACCTCGATGCCATTCCACTAGCCGTCGCCTGCCGAAACCGACACGAATAGACCTCGAAGCGCCGATGCCCTATTTTTGAGCCGATTCGGGATCTTCTTCGATCCGGTCGAACACGACGTCGCCGCCGCTCGCCGCTACTGCCGATGAACTCCTGGAACTCCCTTCTCCCTTCCATGAGCTTGTGGACACCGGTCGCCGTACGTGGTAGCCGAAAATCAGCCCGAAACACCGCCTTGTTCTCGGCACCCAGGAAGCCTGCTCGGCCGGTTCAATTTGGCCATAAATCCGCTGCCTCTGGCCTCCTTTAGCCGCCGTCGTCCCCTCCCACAACTTCCCCAATGTTCCCTCAACCTTTCACCGTCGACCATCGAGCAGGCCACCGTCCGTCAATCATCGAATCGGCCGCCTTAACCCTGAAGTCGGCCTTACCCTATCCCGGCCGAGTGCCTTGTTTGGGCCGGGTCGCACGGGCCGTGGCCCGTTTTGGCCTGGGCTGAGTGGCTGAGGGCCTAGGCCTAGTGGCCGAGAGCCTGGCCAAGTGGCAAGTCCTTAGACCATTTTGGCCGAGAGTTTTGCATCATCGTTGGAGGAAATAGGCCCGTGATTCGCCATCACCGTTCGTCGTCGTCGCCGTTGAGGCCACCTAAGCCAACTCAATTTGTGAGTTGATCCTAATCCTTGGTTAGGGCACTAATTGCACCTATAATTAGTGGTTTAGGCGATTAGGGAATTTACATACGCGATCGGGGGTGGTTTAGGTAGAAATTGTAATTAAGTTAAATGGCCAATCGATTAGGTTAGCCGGTTGATTACTTTACCTATGGCTAATTGTGATTAGTTGAAATTGATTGATTGATTGTGCTCGATCGCGAGCGAGCGACAGGTTAGAGACGAGTGAACGATTGACGTTATTAATTGAATCGATTAATAAAAGATTATCGTACGAATTGAGCCTTATATTGTCTAATTGGAATTAAATGTTCGTGATTGATTCGATGACTTTTATTGGCTTTATAGACCTACTGGAATGACTATTGGATTTTGATTGATGATTGTGCGTTAATCGCCCTGTGTGCGGTTGTGGTGACTAGGGGGAAGTCTGCATATGCATATGACTGTGTACGAAGTCAAAAGACATGTTTTAGCATGAAAATGGCCTTTGGTCGAGACTTTTACATGCGTAAGTGAGCATCCAACTTTAACCGAAGATAATGAAATTGGTTGATTGTTGGATGTGTTCTGTGTGGTCATATGAGGGAACGATGATGCTTTTCCTAGCGAGTTCATACTGTACCAATCATATATAACCATACGACTTGCGAAAAACACGACAATTCTGATTCAGTGTTATCTAGCTTGGATGTAGGATTGGTCAGATGCCGGTCGTAGCTTGTGATGGATTGACACGCCGTTTAAGGATGCCTACTTGCTGATGCCGTGCCAGGCGCACCGAAGACACCTCTTGTAGTAGCTGTTACCAAGAGAAAGGGACGTAGCCCGGTCTTGCCGGTAGAATGCTCGATTGCACTAAGGTGCTGGATCGCGTTATTTGTAGGAGTCGAATCACGCCTTCTTTCACGTAGATCCTCTCACGTGCCATGGGCTCGATCATCGTTAATAAATGGATTTGTGTGATGTTCTATGCGTACTTATAGATGAAATGCTTGTTTGGGTGATTGACTGATTGGCTGTGAGTTGAGTCAAGCATTGCATTATGTGTGGCTGAAGCTGGCAAGTATGCATGTGGATTACTTTTATATCATAATTGTAATTGGGTGTTATATGCAGTGATTTGTTATTGTGAGACTTTTGTTAGGATGCTCGGGCGAATCAGTTTCCTAACCGAGCTTAGGCTTGATTCACTAAGATTTATTCTCACCCCGTCGTGGGATTATATTTTCAGGTCCCAAGTGACGAAGCCTCGTAGATGCCAAGGATTGACTTTTGGATTAGCTATATGAAATAAGATGAAAAGTTAGTCTTACCTGGCTGAGTACACATACTAAGGTCTTGTCTAGTCATCTCGAAGTATGGGGTTGTGTACGTATGGAAGTAGTATCGATAGGATCAAGATTTATTTGTGGTGTTTGATTCTTGCTATTCTATCCCCGTTTATTTTTATTGTCAGGGAGTTGACACGTTTCCACATTCTTAAGTAAGTGATCGGTCGATAGTGTACCTATGACGCTATCTCTATGACCTCGTGACGATTTGGTAAGGGATGTCGCAGGCTCGAAAGTCGGGGTGTGACAATTGGGCTGTTGTTCGAGAATTTTAGGTAGTGGTCTGTCGAGCCGAGTAGTGTTCGGTGTCGTCCAGCCGCCGTAGAAGAGACTGCTTGAACTAATTGATTGGGTGAGTTGACCCTATTCCTTGGCTAGGGCGCTAATTGCGCCTAGGATTAATTGATTTGTCGATTAGGGTATTTAAGTAGGCAATCGGGATCGGTTTAGATAGAAATTTGAATTAGGTTAAATGGCCGCGATCGATTAGCTTAGCCGGATTGATTATATTATCTGTGGCTAACTGTGATTAGTTGAAATTGATTGATTGATCGCGAGCGAGCGAGCGATTGGTTAGAGACGAGAGAGCGATCGACGTTTTAAATCATTTGGTTTGGTTAATAAAGGAATATTGTAGGAATCGATCTTTTTATTGTCTAATCGGATTTGACTGCTCGTGATATAATTGGTAACCTTATTGATTTGGTCGTTTCATTAAAATGCATGTTTGACTGTCTTATTTGTCCACTAAGTGATTAGTTATCTGATTGGGGGTTAATCGCCCTGTGTGTGTGGTGGTGGTAACTACTGGATAGTCTACATATGCATATGACTAAATGCGAAGTCAAAAGACATATTTTAACATGAAAATGGCCTTTGGTTGAGTCTTTTACATGCCTGTGTGAGCATCCGGATTTAACCAAAGATAATGAAACGGGTTAATTGATGGATGTGTATTGTATGGTCATATGAGAGAACGATGATGCTTTTTACTGGCAAGATCGTACTGTACCAATTGTATAGAACCATTCGACTTGCCAAAAGCACAATAATTCTGGTCTGGTGCTAACTAGCACGAATGCAGGGTTAGTTGGATGCCAGTCGCAGCTTATGATGGACTAACGCCCCGTTTAGGGATGCCTACTTGCTGGTGTCGTGCTGGGCGCACTGAAAACACCTTTCGTAGTACCCATTGCTGAGAGAAAGGGACGTAACCCGGTCCTGCCGGTAGAACGCTGGATTGCACTAAGGTGTTGGATGGCGTTATTTGTGAGAGTTGAATTACGCCCTTTTTCATGTAGATCCTCTCATGTACTGTTGGCGCGATTATCGTTAATAAATGGACTTGTATCGTATCCCGTGTGTACTTGTGGATGTGATGATGTATTGCGTGATTGACTGATCTAACTGCTGAGTCGAGTCAAGCATTACATTATGTGTGGCTATTGGCCGGTAGACTTGCATGTGGATGATTTATCATATTGTGATTATGGTTGGCTATTATACGTGCATATGTTATTTTGTGAGACTTCTGTTGGGATGCCCTGGGCGAATCAGTTTCCTAACCGAGTTTAGGCTTGATTCACTGAGATTTATTCTCACCCCGTCGCGGGATAACATTTTCAGATTTCAAATGATGAAGTCATGCGGATTTCAAGGATTGGCTATGAGAGTAGTCTATTAAAGTAAGATGAGAAGTTAGTCTTACCTGACCAAGTAAATCCTTTTGAGGTCTTGTCTAGTCGCCTCGAAGTATGGGGTTGTGGTCGTACGTTAGTAGCTCAGTTGGGTTAAGACCTACCTACTATTATGTACAATTATTATCTTTTGATGAAATGTTGTGGTGTTTGACTCCTGCTATTCTATCTCTATTTGATTATGCTGTCGGGGAGTTAACATGTTTCCGCATGCATAAGTAAGTGATAGGTCGATAGTGTACATGAGACGTTATCTCTATGAACTCGTGGCAATTTGGCAAGGGATGTCGCGGGCATGTGAGTCAGGGCATGACATTCCCACCCAAGGTGGTACCAGAGCAAGGTCAGCTTGATCCATCTAGTCATTGGCCTGGAGTGATGAGGAGCGTTGGGATTTGGGATAGTTAGCAGGATTGTAAGCTTTTGCATATGCCCATTACCTATGTTTCTTTTGATTGATTGTTGGTGAGCTCATTATACATTACTTGGGGTGGACAGGACTCCGTAAGTTACCTATGTTATGAGCAACCGTAATGAGAGGGTGCCTAGTAAAATGATAGCTCAAGAAGATCCCAGAGTGGATGGGATCCTTCAGGCATTGGAAACTTTGGAAACTATAGTTGGATAGTGAGTGAGTAGTCAAGCTAATGCTGCCGCCACCGCCATTTCGCATGAAGACTCATTGATTGGAAATGAGAATGGTACGCGATCGATACTCGAGATGGTGGAATGGTTTTTGAACCTCGAGCCGTTGAAGTTTAGGGAAGTAGGGGATCCAGAGGCTATAATCTGTTGGATTATGGAATAGAGGCTGTATTTGCCCTATTGAGATGCTCCGAAGAGGACAAGGTAACGTTAACCATTTACCAACTACAAGGTAGTGCTAATGCCTGGTGGTAAGCCACACAAAGAAAGATCTTTACCGAAGGCATGGCCTCAATGTGGGATGCCTTCGTGGAAGCTTTTTATGGTAAATACTTTCTAGACTACAGACAAGAGAAAAAGATGGTTGAATTCTTGCAGAGAGGACTAAATGACAGTAGATCAATATGAGGCGAACTTCGTTAAGTTGTCAAATTTGCACCATGGACAATTAGAGATCCTATGAATAGGATGAGAAGATTTCGTGAGGGATTGAAGCTTGAGATTAAGGATCAACTGGTGCCGTTGAACCTTAAGAGTTATAGCGAATTGTGTGAAAGGGCCCAATCTTTGGATAGGAGCATGGCTGGAAGGGCAATCGCATTTGGGTCGCAATTTGCGCCTTCTTCTAGGGATAACCGTTGGATAGAGAAGAAGCCAATGTATATCAACAAACATCATATCAAGTCTAACCTGAGGAGTGCAATCAAAAAGTCGATATTTTGCCAAAGTGAGAAGTGTTGCCTAAAGCATAGGTCTGGTCTTTACCCGTTTAGAGGATGAAAATGCTTTAAATGTTACCAGCCGGGACACCAAGTGAAGGGTTGCTCGCTAAGAATTAAGAAAGGCTAGTTAACAGAGTGGCACATCAGAAGCATAGTAGAGCTACTTGATTTCTTGGAATAATGATCATAAGGGTTTTGCTTTTGATAAAAAAAAAAATCGATCGGGACTCACAACAATAGTTTTAGTGTTAGTCCGAATAGCTTAAAGAGACACCAAGGTTTGAAGCAAGGTTATTATAGGCTGATAGAAAGACTGATATGGCCAAGCGAAGGGTTAAGATTTTGGTGTGTCGATAAGTCAAATCGTAGCATTACAGGCCTAAGTGGATTGCTATTGTCGTTGGAGATCCTCGAGTAAAGGTGGGAAAAGATCACAATGGATTTGTGATGAAACTTTTAAGAAGTCAAAGGATAAATGACTCAATTTGGAGTGCAGTAAGCAGATTGATGACGCATGTTCAGGTTATAACAATGTGAAGAGATTCAACTTGCTATGAGTGTGATGCCCTAAGACCTAAGGTCGATCCAAGCTTAAGACTCGAACTACTCGTGAACAACGACCAAAGGTTGAGGAAGCCACCAAGAGTTAGAGGTCGCCCTCGATGTGGATGATAGCCAGATTTTCCAATCAATTGTGTTGTTGATTGAGACTCGACTGTGTGGCGATCTTATATCAAGCATAGATCAAATTGGGTTAATCTCGCTCAACTGTAAATCAGCCATAGGATTACCTTAAAATCGACCAGGGATTGATTCGTGGCATGATTTGCAAACTGGCCTTGATCGATATTCAGGATTGCTATGGATCCAGTGAGGGATGATTCGCACTAGAACCCCGTACTAGCCACACACTAGTCAAGGATTAGCTACTTTGTATTATGTGATGTGTTGCTGGAGGACTACGGATCGAGTTGAGCCAATCATGCATCAACTTGAGTTGGTCATGAGAGGTGATCTTGACAGTGTTCGATTGTACAACCGGTCTAGAAACGGGTGATTCCAACCCTAAACCGGGATATTTGAGGTGGTTCTCGACTCGTCAGTCACTTATGAGTTCATCCTGTTCGACAAGAGGAACTGTTAGATCCCTAGTTTGAGTTGGCACTTGAGCTTGGTGATTCTTCAAATATTTCAAGAGTTGACAAGTGGTGATTATAAATCTCAAAGCGTTGAAGAAGAGGCGTCGACCTTCTCCATGTAAGCAGAATGCCCAAATTGCAATTAGTGTTAGCCGTGATTGACCTCTATGGAACAAAGGAGAAGCAGCGTTAAATCCTGCTCATCGAAAGTCAAGAGATTGTCAATCGATTCATGGGAATAGATAATTACTGCGATTATTAGGATAATCGATAGTTGGATGGGACAGCAAGGTTAAATGGTCACAGTTGAGTTGAATCCTTAGAGTTAGATGGTCCAACCTGTTGAAACGAATTATGGATTTGGAATTGTGTCAGATTAGTAGTCAAGAATCGTAAGTTTGAATCTAACTTGGGTCCGATGTCGCTTTGTGGTTTCGGTGCACAAAGTGGAGATAAGGATTCATTTGAAGCGAACATGGTATGAATTTAAGGGAAACGAAATTGCAGTTTAGTACGGCTTATTACCCACAAGCAGAAAGTCAATCTGAAAGGACAATTCAGACTTTAGAGGGCATGTTAGAGGCATGCATTTTGGATTTCAAGATAATTGGAAGGAACAGTTATATTAGGTGAGTTTGCTTGAATAACAGTTACCAACAGAGCATTAAGATTGTGCTTTTCGAGGCATTGTATCGAAGAGCTTGTAGAATGTCAGTCTATTAGGAAGAAGTCAGTGGGAGGAAGATCACCGACCTTGAGTTAGTAGAACAATCAATGGACGCGATCAAGGTTGTTAGAGACAAACTTAGGACAGTTCAGAGTCGTCAGAAAAGTTACGCCAATAAAGAGCGAAGACCTTTGGAATTTCAGGTGGCCAATCATGACTTTTAGAAGGTGTCGCCTATGAAGAAGGACATCTCGTTTTGGCAATAAATGAAAGCTAAGTCTAAGGTATGTCAGATCTTTCGAGATTTTGAAAAGAATTAGGAATTTAGTGTGCTGTCTTGTGTTGCCACCGAGACTTGCTCAAATGCATAACATCTTCCACGTGTCGATGTTAAGGAAGTACAAATCGGACCTCACTCATGTGCTAAGTTATGAGGAAATTGAATTGGATGAGCGAGCATCATATGAAGAAATTTTGGTCAAAATTGTGAATAGGAAGACCAAGTGTTACAAAATAAAATGATCTCGTTGGTCAAGGTGATCTAGTAACACCATGTTCCTGAAGGAACTACTTGGGGAAAATTGAGGAAATTATGAGGACTAGATATCCTTATTTGTTTGAAGGGTTGTAGTAGTACTTCAATTTTGAGGACGAAATTTTTTAAGGTGACAGAGTTGTGACGCCCTAGATATTCTACTTTTAAAAAGTATCTGAATTCAATAAAATGAATTTATATTGAAATTCAGTCTGTAAATTATTTTGGATCGTAAAAACTGAAGAGACGATAATTCGACGAATTATGAAGCTTCAGTCGATTTTGATTAGGTTTCAAAATTTTTGGTCATCGCGAATTAGGATTTCGATCCTCGCACCCGAGCCGAATCCCGATCGAGCATAGCCTATGAAATTATCAAAATACCCTTCGTCTAGTGTACCAAAATTTCATTTCAGTCCTAAAATGCCAAATGACCGTTTTGACCTTATATATTTGCATATAGGACAAAAATGCCCTAAAAGTCTTCAAGTGAGCCCCATGCTCTCTCCCATCAGCAGCCCATCTCTCCTCTCTCATCTCTACATCTCTCTGCTCTTTCTTTCTCCCTCTCTCATTTACATTTTGTGGAACACCCCTTCCGACCGACTCCTCCTTCATTCCTCCTTTTCCTCGGTCATTTTTCGCACCACCATCACACAACCGTCGACCACCACCTCCAGTTACTCTGTGCCACCACCGTCGACCTCTTCAGCGTTGTAGAAGGCCACCGGAAGCCGCGAAAATGGCTTGGGAAGCCGTGCTCTGTTCTCGGGCTCCTTGACCCGAGAACACCCTGCCCTCCTCCGACCATTTCCGATGCCACCGCTACTAGCCACCACCCGCCACTACCGCCACCCGCCCCGCCGCCACCCACCACCTCACCAACGTCCACCAGCCTCCTTACCACTAAGCTGAAGCCACCCCACCTCGCCGCCGAACGACCGCTGAAGCCGCCGTAATCAACCCCGGTGCCTTGTTTTTTAAACCGTTTCCGTTTTTTCTTCAATCCGGCCAAACTAGTTGCTGCCGCCACCATCTCTGACAACCTCCTAGCACCCCTCTCTAGCGACCCTAAGCTCATGGAAGCCAATCGCCGCGCGTGGAGGCTGAAAAACCCCTCGAACCACTCCCCTATTTCTGTCGCCAAGCCTCCCCTGTTCGCGCTGGTTCTTCCCGTCGTTGTTCCACCATCGTCGATCGCCCTCCACCGCTCGTCACCTGTCCCGACGAACTCCCTCCCATCACCTGATAATATCACCGTCAATCTCGAAGCAGATCGCCATTCGTCGTCCTTTGATTCAACTGCCACTGTACCGGATGTGCCCTGTTCTCGCCTGCCCTGTTTAACGAGTGCTCTGATTTAGGCCGGGTTCGTGGGCCAATGAGCAAGGCCGTGGCCCGAGCTGACCTGGGCCGTGGCTTGAAAGGTAGGCCGAGTCATTAGGCCATTGTGCCAGGTCCGTGGGCTAAGTTCGCCGAGTTTTTTTGCTCGTGGGCCATGGGATTGGGCCGTTGTTCAAGAATTTTAGGCCGTGGTCCGCCGAGTCGAGTATTGTTCACAGTCGCCCGTGCCGCCGGCGAAGAAACTGCCCGACCTATTTTATTGGGTGAGTTGACCGTAATGTTTGGTTAGGGTGCTAATTGTGCCTAGGATTAGTTGGTTAGTCATGCTTGTTGACCTTATTGATTTTATTGTTTCATTGAAATTCCTGTTTGATTGTCTTATTTGTCCATTGAGTGATTAGTTGTCTGATTAGGGGTTAATCGTCCTGTGTGTGTGGTGGTGGTAACTAGTGGATAATCTGCATATGCATATGACCGAGTGCGAAGTCAAAAGACATATTTTAACATGAAAATGACATGTGGTCTAATCTTTTACATACTTGTGTGAGCATTCGGCTTTAACAAAAAATAATGAAATGGGTTAATTACTGGATATATATAGTATGGTCATATGAGGGAACAATGATGTTTTTCCTAGCAAGATCGTACTATACCAATCATATAGAACCATACGATTTGCCAAAAGTACGACAATTCTGGTCTGGTCCTTACTAACACGGATGCAGGGTTAGTTAGATGCCGATCGCAGCTTGTGATGGACCGACATCTCATTTAGGGATGCCTACTTGCTGGTGCCGTGCTGGATGCTCTGGAGATTCCTCTCGTTGTAGTCATTGTTGAGAGAAGAGGGACGTAGTCCGGTCCTGCCGGTAGAACGCTAGATTACACTAAGGTGCTGGATCGTGTTATTTGTAAGAGTTGAATCACGCCCTCTTTCGCGTATATCCTCTCATGTGCTATTGGCATGATCATCGTTAATAAATGGACTTGTGTTGTTTCCCATGTGTACTTTAGATGTGATGCTGTATTAAGTGATTGATTGATCTGACTACTGAGTCAAGTCAAGCATTGCATTATATGTGGCTGTAGGCCGGTAAGTATACATTTGGATGATTTATCATATTCGGATTATGATTGGTTGTTGTACGTGCATATGTTATTTTGTGAAATTTCTGTTAGGATGCCCTGGACGAATTAGTTTCCTAACCGAGTTTAGGCTTGATTCACTGAGATTTATTCTCACTCCGTCGTGGAATAACATTTTCATATCCCAAGAGATGAAATCATGTGGATGCCAAGGATTGGCTATAGGACTAGCCTATCGAAGTAAGATGAGTGTCGCGACCCGATCGTGGGTCCCTCGAGGATCCCGCACGAGTCGTTCGAAGTCTGGTTAAACGCGGGCCTCTCCCAAGGCCCGCTACCCAAGTCGTAACGGTGGAATACGTGGTCGACTTTCGGTGTGGTCTAGTGACATGTGATACGTGTACATGCAAAGAAGTCGCCACCGATCGTTTTACGGAGGGCACCATTAGAAGCCCTATCGAATAGTTGGAAGCATTCTATTCAATTCTACGATGACTAGAGAAATGGGATCGGAGACTTTGTTACGCCAACTGTCAGAGTTGATGCCCTTTTAGCACTTAAGTCGAATTATTTATCTAACCTTAAGATTTCATGCAGATGAGTGGGGTACGAGCCCAAAATTTAGGAGTTCATGCAGATAGGAATGATCATCTTAGCAAACACAATCAATAAAATAAGTACGCAAATCAAGGATTCAAAATATGCGGATAAATCACATGAACGCAACATGACATTCCTAGCAAGGCCCTAATAGCCTAGAGAAACGTCAATGAAGGATCAAGAATATTTTTGACACAATTCACCCTTGAGGGGTAAAATCGTAATTTTGAAGAGTTTTAGAATAATTTTCCTTAAATGGGAAAATTCATCATTTCAGATAAAATACGAAGTCAAAAGATGATGGAAATATGATTGGTCACCAAATCAATCCATTTCCTATTTTTTAGAAATTTTTAGATTTTTTTTAGAATTTTTGAAAGTGATTTACCCTTTGAGGTGTAGAATCGTCATTTCAGAATGTAATGAGAAGTTAAAATCCCAAGCAGAAGAATTAGTTAAGCACCAAACCCAAATCTCAATTTTGAGCAATTTTTGCAACTCAATCGAAGTAAAAAAGACGATTTACCCTTTGAGGGGTAAAGTAGACTTTCTCAGAAAAATGACAAGATTCAAAAATCTAAGCATAAGAATTGATTGCCTAACCAACTCTAATTCTTACCTTAACATTCTCGACTTATCTCACATACCAAGCAGAGGCGATTTACCCCTAAAGGGCAATGTCGTCAATTTCCTAAAGAAAAGATAAGAAATCTCAAAAATAGGACTGATCAGTTGTCTGTGTTCAATCCTCGATTTTTGGGAATTTTCGAAACGTCTAGGAATTTTCTGTAATTTTTCTACATTTGTTTGGGATTTTTCAGGATTTTCTAACTTTTTTTAGAATTTTCTAGAATTTTTTTGATTTTTTTTATTATTTTAAAACTTTTTTAAAATTTTTTATTAAATAATGGTTCAGACCGAGTCAACCCGACCCACACGGGTCGAAACCCGGCCTAGACCCGGACCCACGCGATCCACCGCACAGAAACGATGCCATTCTGCTTTTTCTATATTTTGATTTTTCAAACTTAATCTGACGGTTTATATAAAACTACGTGGCTACTTCAGGACCTCATGATCAGCTGACTAAAGCCTACGGCTCACATCAAAAGCCGACTACTCCTCGACCGTCAAATTTGACTACTTAAGCCTACGGCCACGATTAAAAGTTAAGACATGATCTGGATCGTCCGTCCTCACTAACCTAAACGACGTTGCTCTACCACTAACCTAAACGGCACCGTTTCAACCTGTTTTGATTTTCTAATTTTCAAACTATTTTCGAATATTCCTAATTACTAATCGGACGGTTATTAAAAAAAAGATTCGATTAACCACAACTGTTGGATCAAAACTGACTCAGCCCAACAGACTAACGGTCGAGCTGACTCGACATCCACATGGACCAACCACATTCTGCCACCTAAGCCGCTGACTTGTTGACTCGCTACGTCAGCTTTGTCTTCAACCTCCCGACTGTAACTAAATGAACGGCCGAGACTTCTCCGGGGCCGATGAATGATCAAACCTATACCGATTAACACAAAACCGGTGCCATTTGACTCGTATTAACCTCTAATTTAACATATTTGAGAATCACAATATTTCATCCATTGAATCATGTGCAGCATGCAACATGCCGAGTATGGCCATGGAAGTTCAATCAAGCAACAAAGAGCATATCGAGTCAATTCCTCCACACAATCGCATCTATATGAATTCAGAACACTTACCTACATGTCCGATTGACCTAGTTTAGGCTAGCTTGAGTTAAGGAAGCTTCCGTAGGGTCGGTAATGGCGATAGAGTTTGAATGCGAGGTTTGACTCGATTTCAGTACAATCAAAACACAAGATCATGCTTAGTGATGTCTTAGAGACGTTTCACACACATCAATCGCAAGAATTAACATCGAAATAAAGATCAGCCATTGAAGATCAGAGATGGAGCTCGAAGGTTGACTTATCGTTTTTCGAGATTATAGGCCGCGTGAACTGGTGCAATCGACCCCATAGAGCTCAGACAACCTTCTTGACGTGGAATGGTAGGTCGATTCAGCCTAAATCGTCGCTAGAGATCAGTTGCAGGTCGAACTCAAACTCTCGATGGTAGAAGCCAAAGAGAGTTTTTTCTTGATCTCTCTCTCTCTCTCTCTCTCTCTCTCTCGATTCTGTTCACTCCTCAAAACAGAATGAACCGATCTCCCCTTTCTAAAAAACCTGTTCAGGCTATATGCCATTTTAAGAATCTTGGGGCCCAACGGGAATCGTCAATTTGTCCCACTAACGTACCTCCCATGTGCCATTTGGTCATCGAAAGGTGACGGAATCCATTGGGTTTTCGTCCATGTCCGTCAGGATTTTCGGCGTTCTCTATTTGGTATGGATTTGGACGAATTTGATATGAGTTTGCTTCTGTTGACTTTTGCAGGTACGTAACCTTGACTGGTCGATTACTCTCTGTCCCGGCGACATTAGGTAGTGTCTTCGGTGTTGATCGACGGGGGACGACGAGAGGAACAAAGCGCCTACCATTTCCCTTCCCATTATTCTCGAATTGATCTTCAATTTGGCGATCAAAATCAGTCTAGGAATTGTTCATTATTCATGCGGGAGTTTGGGGAAGAAGAGGACATTGTAATGGACCGGGTCGATCGGTCTGACCGGGCAGTCTGACCGGTCAGAACCGGTTCTGACTTGATTTTTTCAAAATTAGTCACAATTTTGTGGACATTTTCACAATTAAACCTCAGAATTAAACTTAGGACGTGGATATTATCTAAAAATATGTTTTTGCCCAAAAGTTCATGTCAATTTCTACAAAAGCCCCAAATTTATCTTTAATTATAATTTGGAAAATTATGAAATTGAGGGCTCAAATGGTCAAATTGGACCAAACCACCAATGCCAATCAACTCAGAATGATGGAAAACATTGGGTAGTGGCTTTAATTGGTAAAGGTAGCCCTTGAATTGAAAGTAATTTCAATTATGCCCAAATTCAATGACTAAATTATAATTAAGTATGCAATTTTACCCAATTCATGCAATTGAGTAATTTGTGCAAATAATTGGGCTAAATTGCAATGAAGTATAATTAGATTGAATATCAAGACCCTAAAAATGTCAAAATTACAAATTAAAAGACTCAATTGACATTATTTACCAAATTCAAGCATACGTGTAACAAAGGAACACATAAAATTGAACTTGAATTTGGACTTTTTATGAGGTCAAGAATACAAGGAAATTAAAAGAAAAATATTGACTATTTTCGCATATTTTGGTGGCCTCAAATGCTATCTTTCCTGTATTTTTGGATATTTTCATATTTTCTAAAAATACCAAAAAAATGTGAAAAATACAAAAAAAATGTTTTTTGGTCAAAAATGGTTTATTGGGTTTGGCCAAGTCTACCAAAGTTAATTTTACAATTTTTTAATTTTTTTAATGGATTTTTATGAATTTTTCAAAAGTAAACTAAAAAAATATATAATCGAAAATCAGGTGTCAACAGCTGCTCCTCTTGGAGAGGAATCTCGTGAGAGGTTTCACTCAAAGACAGGTGACACCTGAGTCTAGATTGACTCGACTAGTAAAAAGGAAAACGAATCCTGACATTCAATTTTTCTTGTCCCCCTAGAGGACACTCTGCTCATTCTGTCTTTGCTTATTTGAGAGAGAGAGAGAGAGAGAGAGAGAGAGAGAGAGAGAGAGAGAGAGAGAGAGTAGAGTTATTTACATGTTGCTCACCTACTTGATGCTCGTGCGGCATACGTGGTATATGGCGGATTCAAATAAATACCTAAGGAACTCATTTCTTGAGTATCCTAGGGTAGTTAAGTTCTAGCCTGTATGGTAGGCCAAACTAGAATGAGACTCCTATTTGACAAGAACCTATGGATGACGCACTCATTCTTTAGGGATTGTCAAAGGTTTCGATCCGTATGGTGGATCAGACCATGAATAGAACTCCTTTCTATCAGGAACCTATGTATGACACACCCGTTTTCTAGGGATTGTTGGAGACTACGCTTTCTATCCACTAGGAACCTAAGGGTGACGCACCCGTTCTTTAGGGTTTGTCGAAAACTAGGCTTCCTATCCACTAAGAACCTAAAAGTAACGCACCCATTCTTCTAGAGTTTGTCAGAAAGTAAGCTTCCTATCTACTAGGAACCTAAAGGTGACGCACCCGTTGTTTATGGTTTGTCTGAGATTAGGCTGATCCTACACCTTGAGGAATCAATGAGGGTTTATACAAATGAGGTATACCTAACTCTTAGATTTACCAAATGAGCTATTTTGGGGTTTCGGGTTACTTAGAACCTTATAGAAAGTTGGTTCTAAAGATTGTCTTGTCGACATGCAAGACGTCGTTCTGGTATTTGGAGACTCCAAGTATCCTGCAGAAAATTCAAACCTGTAAAAATTTTGTTAACGAGACTCTTTTGGGATTTAGGGGTTGTTGACACTTGATTTTGGATTAGCCTTTTTTCAGTTTATTTTTGAAAAATTCATAAAAAAATCCATAAAAAATGGAAAGATTGTAAAATCAACTTTAGTAGCCTTAGCCAAGCCTAAGGAACCATTTTGAACAAAAAAATAATAACTTTCCTTATTTTTGTATTTTTTTATTAATTTCGAAAAATAGAAAAATAGATGAAAATTCAAAAAAATGGCATTCGAGGTCACAAATATATAGAAAAATAGTCAATATTTTTCTTTTAATTTCTTTGTATTTTTACCTCATACAAAGTCCAAATTCAAGTTCAATTTTATGTGTTTTTTTGTTACACATATAATTGAATTTGGTAAAAAATGTCAATTGAGTCTTTTTAATTTGCAATTTTGACATCGTTAGGATCTTGACATTCAATCTAGTTGTCCCTCATTGCAATTTAGCCCAATTATTTGCACAAATTGCTCAATTGCATGAATTGGGCAAGATTGCACACTTAATTGCAATTTAGTCCTTGAATTTGACCATAATTGAAATTACTTTCAATTCAAGGGCTACCTTTACAAATTGAAGCCACTGCCCAATGTATTTCATCATCCTTAATCGATTGGCATGGGTGTTTGGTCCAATTTGATCATTTGAGCCCTCAATTTCACAATTTCCCCAACTGTAATTAAGGACAAACTTGGGGTTTTTGTATAAATTGACATGAACTTTTGAGAAATATCAAATTTTTGGATAATACTTATGTCCTAAGTTCAACTCTGAGGTTTAATTGCGAAAATTTTCCACAAAATTTGGTTAATTTTGCAAAAATAAAGTCGGACCGGTCAAACCGGTTCGCTACAGTGTCATCTTCTTCCCAAGACTCTTGTGGAAATGAACAGTACAGGGCCAAGTTTTGATGGTGAAATTGATAGAACAATTGACAGCAATTGAAGATAAATGGGTGGACCTTTAATTTTTCAGGCAATTTCCCGTCGATTGAGACCAGAATCGCTACCAATGGTCACCGGAGGAAGACGAAATCAACCGGTCAATGTCATAGTGGCTGTGAAAGTCAACTTTCACATAATGACCAAATCGGACGTCCATTCGTGCACGTCGGGGAACCATTCTGACTTAAAGGAATTGCCCACCGTCTCCGGCGCCGTTTGGACCAAAAGGTACGCACGATCACATGCCATTTCAAGTCAGTAAGCCTTCCTCATACGCTGCAAAAATTCAAAAATGGATATAGCCTTTGGAGAGGACTTGGAAGGGAGGAGGTGGTTCATTCTGTTTCATAGGATTAATAGAATCGAGAGAGAGAGAGAGAGAGAGAGAGAGAAAGCTCATTCTCCGGCTCCCACCATTGAGAATTCGAGCTCTACTGCAAGGCACTGATTAGGCCGTCTCCGGCCAAACCGAAGCCAAAGAAGAACATCGGAAGCTTGCCTAAAGTTCCAGGAGTCGATCGCCACTAGTCGGATCGTCTATAATCCCAAAAAAGGTGAGTTTAGTCTTGAAGCTTTCTTACTGTGTATCAATGGAGGATTTGGTATCCGATCATTGTTCCTCGATTTTATGTGGGCGTTTTGTTCCCCAAGCATCACTAACCATCATCGCATCTTCATTTTGCATCGATTTTGCTTGAATATCTCGTATTGAGTCTCCAAACTCGACCTCCATTGCGAATCACTGTTCAAAGTCACCTAGCCAAATCTAGGTCATGCGAACTCGATCGGAGCTCGAGGTAAGTCTTCTAAATTCACTTAGAAGCACTCATGTGAATTGATTAGCTCGGAATGCTCTCTGTTGCTTGATTAAACTTCCATGGCCGTACTCAGCATTTTGTATGCTGCACGTGATTTAGTGGATGAAATGTTGCGATTCTCAGATATGTTAAACTAGGAACTAGTACAAGTCGAATGGCACTGGTTTGGCATTAATTGGTCTAGGTTTGGTCGTTAATCGGGGCCGGAGAAGTCTCGACCGTCCGTTTAGTCTTAGTCAGAAGGTTGAAGATGAAGTTGATGTGGCGAAGTCAACGAGTTAAAGGTCTAGATGGCAATACATGATTGGTCCACATGAATGTCAAGTCAGCTTGACCATTAGTCTGTTAGACTGAGCAGTTTTGATTGGACGGCTTAGATAAATTGAGTCTAATTTTTAGTGGCCATCCGATTAGTAATTAGGAATATTCGAAAACGGTTTTAAAATCGAAAAATCAAAACAAACCGAAACGGTGTCGTTTAGGTTAGTAGTTAAGCGGCGTCATTTAGGTTAGTGAGGTGGACGGACCAGATCAAGTCTTGGGTTTTAATCGTGGCCGTAGGTTTAAGTAATCAGATCTAACAGCTGGGAGATAGTTGGCTTTTGATCTGAGCCGTAAGTTTTAGTAAGCCAATCTAGTGGCCGTAGAGTAGTCACGTGGCTCATTAGGAGCCATCGGATTAAATCCGAATAAACCAAAAAATAAAAAGGGGAACGACGTCGTTTTGAGCGTGGGTCTCGCAGTCCTGGTCTGGGTCGGGTCGACCCGGTCCAAATAATTTTTTAATAATAAAATTTGAAAAATCATTTTTCAATAATAAAATTCAAAAAAATTCAAAAAAATATTAGAAAATCTTAAAAAATCCCAAAAAATATAGGAAGGTTGTGGGAAATTCCTAGACATTCCAAAAATTCTCAAAAATTAAGGATTGACCGCAGAAAACTGGTCAATCCTATTTTCGGGATTTCTTATCCATTCATCTAAAAATTGACGATATTACCATTTAGGGGTAAATTGCCTTTGCTTGGTATATGAAATATGTCGATAACGCCAAGATAAGAATTAGGGCCGGTTAAGCGATCAATTCTTATGCTCGGGTTTTCGAATCTCATCCATTTTTCTGAAATGACTCCATATTTCATCTAAAATGATAAATTTTCCCTTGTTGGGCAAATTGTCTCAAAAACCTTCAAAATTACAATTTTGCCCCTCAAGGGCAAATCATGTTGAAAATACTTCTGAGCCTTGATTAATATTTCTCTAGACTAATAGGGTCTCACTAGGGATGTCATATTGCTTTCATGTGATTTATCCGCATGTTTTGGATCCTTGATTTGCGCATTCATTTTATTGATTGTGAGTGCTAGGGTAGTCACACCTCACTCATCTGCATGAAATCTTACGTTAGATAAATCATTCAACTTAGGTGCCGAAAGGGCGTCAACTCTGACAGTTGGCGTAGCAAAATCCATGATTTCATTTCTTTGGTTTTCGCAGAATTGAATAGATTGCTCCCAACTATTCGATAGGGTTCCTAATCGTACCCTTCATAGAACGATTGGTGGCGACTCCTTGGCGTGTACACGTATCACATGTCACTTGACCGCATTGAAGGTCGACCATGTATATCGTCATTGCAACTTGAGTAATGGGCTTTGGGAGAGGCTCGCGTCCGACCTGACGAGATGGCTCATTAGTCCTTCGAGACCGCTCGAAGAGGGTCGTGACAGACTAGCGACTTCGCTGGGGACTTATTCTAAACCAAAATCTCTGGTTAGAAATTTTAGTGGACTTGAGCCGATTAAAAGGTTGATTGGTTTATCTAATCATGTTTTCTACAGATGCTCTCAAAGGTGAGGTACGTATCCTAACTGTTATGTTAGATGTTTTGTAGATTGAAGAAATAAGGGGTGAAGTGGTTATTGACGGCTTTCCTGCAGGTCGAAGTTAGGATTGTATGTTTATATTTACACAAATACTGAAGCGGTGTTTGATACAAACTGTTGTGCATAACCTTACATTGTGATGATCACGACACATCTCACACACTGGTAGTCAAACCTCGACTGCAACCACCTCTAGGTTACCTTAGATAGGGAAAGGATACGAAGGGATATCGTGTTTGATGGCACTTGAGACTTTTATGTTCATTCCCGCTCACAATCCAAATTGGTGATATCTAGCCTTCTTGGGTGGATATTCTTGGGGAGGAATCTGCCATATTTGGATCGTGGGAGCTTAAGCCATAGGTCCCTCGTCTGATTTTATTTCTAGAGTATATTCCCACTTGTCTCATGTGCATGTTTGTGGAAGGTTGGTATACCTAAAATCACTCATTGTTACGAGGGGATATTTCATGTCCCTTGAGGTTTTGGTTGGTAAGGCATTTACTTTTGATGTATTTCCTTACTTCGTGCTTTGTAGTATGTTCATGCATTGTATATAATTCACATCTACATGCATTGCATACATTATGAAATCATTCTAATGACTGATTGAAATAACAATGATAGGGGATAGGATGTCGTTGTACCTTAGAAGTTCGACAGAGTTGGTAACCTTCGAGTATCTAAGGAAAGCCACTCGACCTAGGCCGAACACGAGGCTGCATTTTACCAGATTTGTGCATGGCCGAGAGCAAACTTAGAGTAAGTTGGGATATGCTGAAGATTGCCAGACTACTTACTATGTCGATAACATTAGGTTTAAGTGGTAGGCGGACGAGATGTTCAGGCACTATCTAAAAGTGAATAGGCAGTATCGCAACAACTTAGCTAGAGAGCATATGCACGCCGAAAAAAGGAAGGTCAATTTAGGGAGAACTAACCAATGATCTCTTTTTGGAGAAAGAAAAGATGCCCTACAATCAAGACAAAGCCAAAGCGCATCATACTAAAAAAAAAACCCAAGAAGACCTTCGAAGTCATTATTCCATGGATCAGAGAATGGTTGGAAGAGCTAAAACATCTTTACCAACCTATTGAAGATTGTTCTCCACAACCCAAGAGGCGCTCGACTAAGGAAGAAATCCTGATTGCTGAGTCTTGTCTTGAAGAGGGACCATACCAAGATACAATCAATGAGGAAATCATGATAGACCACATTTCGGGGGCCTTTTATGGCTTTCTTGTTTTAGAATAAATTCGATTGGTGTCTCATCTCCTCTTAAGACCCCTCTCGATCTTTCTATCATAGCATACCCTTTTTGTAATAAGGAATTTCATCTGTTATGTTCACAGTTGATGTATTGGCCAATGAAATGTGACATGGTTATTTTCTTTAGTCATTATGATGATTCTGACTAATTGCATAATTCACTTATTTGAAATTCAAATTAGACCTTGAGTCAGATTCTTCATGCCTGAAAGTATTTCTAATTTCCATTTCATTAACTGGAATATGCAATTAAATCAGTCCATGCATATTTCATGACATTTGCATAATCATATTTAGGGTAATCTTTGACGATTGATTTTTCAAAGTCATTTGCATATTTTAGACTTGATAGGAAAGAATGACATCCAAGTATTCAAAGTCCCTCGAGCTGAGAACATAACCTGGTGGGATAACATGGGTGAATCCAGCTAGAAGTACTCCAGATCGCGGCTAGGATATCTGTTAAACCTGCTGAAGATTGAATGTCTGTCGGCCTTTATCCAAGTCATGGCACTCTATTGGGATCCAACGACTGCGACGTTCTGCATGGAAAGATTGGAGGTTAACCCTACCCTTGAAAAATATAGCGCCACCATTGGGGTTGAGTTCACTCACTTGTTATTCCAACCTCCTATAGGGTTTGAGCCTTTGAGTCAACTAACTGAATTCCTGGATACAAACCTCAATGAAATCGAAGCAGACACCAAAAGTAATTTTGGACGAGTTTCTCTAGCATTTCTTCTAGATAGGTTTTCCAACCTCCCTGCTACCAAAGGAATTAAGTCTGGTAGAGTTTTTATCTTGGCATTCTTTAGTTTTATCCTATTTCTAATCTCGTCAGTAACTTTTGGCCCTATCATGGCTGTAGTGGTCAAATAAGTCAGTTATGGGTGGGATTACTCGAACCTTATCCTCGCTGAAACCTTCCTCTCCCCCAACCATTTTGAAAAAGCACGAAAGGGATTTTTAGAGCTTCTAGTGGTCTCATGTACCTATGGTTCACATCCCATGTAAAATAATTTCATATCCGTATGGGTTTCACCGAGATTAGCTCTGATACCCATCCTATTAGAACTTTCGTCAAAACTCATACACACATTTCCAAATTCAACTTTAAAGAATGGAAGGAATTTCTTGGAACTTTAAAGTCAGAACAACTCCGATGGTGGCTTAGATTACCAACATTGGGTAAAGTCAAGCTCGCACGCAATTGTGAAGATCCTGTCCCCTTGTTAGGATTCACTGGCGCTATCGCATATTATCCAAGGAGAGTCATACGGCAGTATGGGGCGTTGCAAGAGGTTCTTTCACAGGAGAGAAGAAAAAGCAATTTGAAACTAAGGTGGGGTCCATCATACACTCTTTGAAAGACTCCCGAATGGAAGATATAGAATAACCAGATGATATGACTCCCATGGTAGATACTCACAGAGCTTCTACAAAATACATCCGACGCTTTGAGGCGACCGACACAGCTTTGTCGAACCTTATCTACTCGAATACATTGTGACGTATGTTCTTGGAGTGGAGCCATATATACCTGAAGACATGGGATCACCATCATATTTAGGAGATAAGGATTCCCAAAATGAGGGATTTGATCTTTGCTGGGGCGATAAGCATGCCTTAGACCCTAAGCGCTCTAGACTTAGATAGACTATTTTGTCAAGTGTAAAGCGTGTGAACATTATGATTATTTTCTTGACATTTGGATACTCATTTGTATTAAATGTTACTTTTAACACATGTGTATGAGCATAAGCATGTTTTGTCGATGCAGCAAAAACTATTGCCAAAGATTGCGCTTTCTTTAATTGCATGAATTCTCTTGACAAATGATTGAAAGAATTGCTTATGCGAGACTAAGGCTCACAATTTAAGGAATCTTGTACTTTCCTTATTTGTCCTAAAAAGATACTTACTTTTTATTTTTAAATAAATAGCTATTCTCTAATCACGAAATTACCAAGACATCATTTCCGTACTCGACTTAAGACGAGAATGGAACAATAGGAATTGACTCCACGAGTGGGCATGTTAGAGACCCGACCACTATGACTACCATGATGGCTGAAATTAAGGCCATGTTGGAAGCCGCCCAAGCCAGACAGACAGCGGTACCTAACCTGAACGACTTAGGTCAGTTTTCAATACCTGATAGAACTAATAAAGGGACAACTGAAGGTGTCCAACATGTTATAGAGGACATTTGTGCACCAAATGTCCAGCTACAACCGGAGATACCTCCTATCGTCATTAATCTCGAGAATGAAGAGAAAGGACAACAGGCTGGGAAAACTGAAGCCGAGACTAAGAGAATAACCAAGATTGAGGAGTGTTTGAGCAGTCAAGGCTATGAGTTAGCCCGTTTTGACAAGATATCTCCATTCGCCAAGGTAAAGACTCATCCAGACTATAAAGAGCCCAATTTCGTGAGAAAATATAACGGGACAGGTTGTCCACGTGCTCACCTCTAATACTATCTGCGCAAGATGGCGCACTATTCTGATTATATTCCTGTTCTGGTGAATACGTTCCAAGAAAGTCTGGCTGGCGCTACTTTAGCTTGGTTTATCAAATTAGACCTAGATGATTACGACGGATGGGAGGATCTTGCTGAAGATTTCCTCAGGCAATATAAGTTTAACACGACTACAGCCCCGACAAGGGAAGATTTATTGCGAACAGTGAAAGGAATAAGTGAAACAATCAGAACATATGCCCAGAGATGGCATGCCTTGGCAAATTGAGTGAAACCGTCGATCCCGGAAGATGACTTGATTGACCTGTTCTTGAAGGCACTTCCCTATGAGTACTTCGACAGACTGAACACTTCAGGATATCAAATCTTTGCACACTTGATAAAGGTGGCCGAGAGATTGGAGTGAGCATTGAGAGAAAGAAGGCCACATGAAACTTCAACAAGAAAGCAATATCTCCCGATGAAAGAAAGAGAGACTGGAGTTGACACAACCTTTGTACTCGATTTCCACAAATCTAAGGTTTTCGCTAATTCCAATCAAGTTAAAGGGGGATCATCATGGTCAATGTCTAAAGGACAAGAGCATAGGAAGAGGCAGCCTCCGAAGCAATTCTCTTAACTTCCCAGGTCGTTGTCTAAGTTACTCCCGATGTTATTAGAGCAATACTTGGTGGCAAAGGAACCTCCCAGAGCAAATCCGATAAAATATATTGGTTTTGATGAAAGCTAGACTTTTTCCTATCATATGGGTGAAAGAGAACACAATGTAGATAATTGCTACATCCTTAAGCTAAAGATTCAGGCTCTCATTGACAATCAAATTTTGAAATTCGATGATATGGCTCCAAACGTGCAAGAGAATCCACTCACCGATCGCCAAGTAGTCGGTACAATATTTGATGATGAGAAGGAAACCATCTTGAGCTAAAGGTGAATGTACATAGACTAACCAAAATTCTGGCAATCGCCTCGTCATATCCAAAAAAGGGAGAAGTATCGGCTGAAAGAAAGAAGCTATGTATTGCCAAAATGATGAGCTAGGGGATAATGTCAAGCATCGCTGATGAAGAATTTGAAGGAATTAAGGTCTCGGTGAACTTAGAATGGAACCAATTTGTGATTGAAAGTCTGGTAGGCGACGTAGAGCTGATTACCGAACCAGAAGAAGAGCTAGACGGAGACGAACTAAAGGCTACCAAGCGAAGCCTGGCCAATCGTAAATTCGTAGGTGAAGCACTAGAGAAAGATGAAATTGTAGACAATCTGGGCGAAGATTCTGGTGAATATAACTTCAAAGTGAAGTACTCTGCTCCTCCTAATTTCTTCTAGAAGATAGAAGATATCATACCCGATGGGTAGGGAGGTATGGATGATCCTGTTCCACCCGAAGTCCAAGAGGCGGTGATAAAGCCTTTTACAGAAGAACCTGAATCATCACTCAATCGAGTGATATCAGAACATCTCATACGCATATAAAAGCAAGTGAATGATCTCTTTAAAGAAATGGACGATGTGACATGTCAACTGACAACGAGCGGTCGTCCCCAAACGATAGATGAAGAGCTTGATACCGAGAAATATGTCAGGATGGATAAATTAACAGCCTAGTGGCAAAACCTCTGAATTATTCGAAAGAATAAGAAGACATGCGAAGTTTGTGATGTTAGTTGAGTCAAGTGATGCTGACAGTTTCCACTAGTCGGGATATGAAAACTCCCCTGAAGACTTGAGCGACACAGTGGCAATGATTGAAACTGCTACAACTGTGGTGATTAAACTAAATAAGCTTGATAGCCTAAGCCAAGAAGAGGATTATTTGGTAAAACCTGTGGTAATTCACCTACCAAGAGATGAGTCTGATCATGAATCTGAACTAGAGATATCCCACCTGACGACGGTAACCATATAAGTCTCGCCAGTAGAAATCTACGATTCTAAGGCAATTCATTGGGACTATGGAACAGGAGAAGTAGATGCCGTGATGAGGTCCGGATAATTTTACGCCCCAAAGGAAGGCGAATCTGAAAAGAAAGAGATATCAAAAGAGGATGCATAAAAACTCCTATCCATTGACAAGACCAGCGAATTTGGGGTGATAGAGCAGTTAAGAAAAATGACAACCCAGATATCTCTATTGGATTTATTCATCAATTCAGAAAAAAAATATAAGGATGCGCTGCTAAAGGTGCTAAATGAAGTGCATGTCCCCGAAACCATCAACGATGTACAATTGTGAGATTTTGTGGGAGCAATCTTTCTTAAGGATCAATTGAGCTTCTTAGTCGAAGATTTCTCCATGGAAGGAAGAGGACACAACAAGGCCTTATACATTACTGCTCACTGTAATGGAAAGGGAGTGCATACGTGCTAATTGACAACAGATCAGCTTTTAACATCTGCCCGTTGGCTACGTTAAGAAATTTGGGCATTAAAGAGAAAATGATTCGAACTTCCAAATCAACTATTAGAGCCTTTGATTGGATGAAGAAGACAGTGGTAAGCGAGATTGAGCTAGATGCGCTCATAGGTCTAACCAAATTCTCTATAAACTTTCAGGTAATGGATAAGCCGAGTGCATTTGGATTTTTGTTAGGGAGACCATGGATCCACATCGCTGGAGCCGTACCTTCAAGCTTACATAAAAAAGTATGATTCGTGATTGATGGGAAGGTAGTTATCATCCATGGGGAAGTTGACCTCATTGCGTATCAAAATAGCATTATCCCCTATATTGAACCTGAAGTTAGGCAAGAACCTAGCTATCATTCCTTGGAACTGGTGGCAGTAATCCACACTCCTGTAGGGGTGAAACTGAAGGTTCCGTTTGTCTCTGAAGCTAACCTTTTACCAACTAAGATGTTGCTAGCATATGGGTTCAACCTAGAAAAAGGTCTTGGCAAACATGGTCAAAGGATCAGCGCTCCTTTACAGTTAAAATCCAATGAGCATAAGATAGACTTTGGGTATCATAACACTCATATTGGTGATTTCACCTCTAAAACAGTAGGCCGAGACCGAGGCAAGGGCCGTGGATGCCAACGAAACCAAAAGGATTCCTTCATTGGTTTTTCAGCCTGAAAGGCAAATCTAAGATGTTCAGCAATCTTTTAAACGAGTATTTCAGCAAAGACTCTAAGTGGCTGTTAGAAGAAGGGATAACTCCGTCAGCGGAACCAGATCTCACAAACTCTTTTCTAAGAGATGACTCTGTAAACGTCATCATAGAGTGGCTTGATGATGGAGCCACTACTTCTGAGTAAAGAGACTTTTCCCTTGCTTTTAATATTGCACTTAAATTCCTGCATTTCTTCACACTTTCCATTTTTGTTGTTTGAAGTAAGCATAGGAGAAAGCCTTTGGATCTTTGATCGTTGCTCAAAACAACATAGCTTGTAATGCGGTCTATTTTTGCATTTAATAAAACACACAAGCTTTGTTAAGAACATGTGGGACTACAAATCAGCCCGATGATGATACTAGCCTTCATATGGAAAGCTTGAGACCTGATTTGCCATATGATTCTTGATTTCTAAAAGATTTTCGAGAAACAAGGATGTTTGAGGATATAAGGACTAGTTCCATTTATGCCTGCACTTATTTTGAAATCTCTTTTGAAAAGATTTTTCACACTCATGCACTGCATTTTCATATGAAATAGAGACTAACCATTTCCATGGCATTTCAAGCATATCATCTCAAACATGCATGCTAGGTTATTGTGCAACCAGATCACCAAGATGATTACTCCTAGAATATTAAGGAAGATGCAGATGATGGTCACGTAGCTATCCGTAGAGATTGGAGTACCTTTGAAAATTCAACACCTCCCACTTCAGAAGAGCCAATAATCATTAACTTGGGCAATGCTGCAGATGTTAAAGAAGTCAAGATTGGTAGACATCTGTCCCGAGCTGAAAGGCTCAAATTTACTAAATTACTTAAAGAGTATCGAGATATCTTTGCATGGTTGTACACTGATATGCTGGGTTTGGATCCAAGAATTGTGGAACACGCGTTGCCCACAGATCCCAGTGTTAAACCTGTGAGACAAGGCAGAAGACGGATGAAAGCTGAGTTAGAAAACATAATTAAAGAAAAGGTGATGAAACTTCTTAGAGTAGGCTTTATTGAAGCTATCCCTTACTCAGATTGGATTGCAAACATAGTCCCCGTCATGAAAAAAGATGGCAAGGTCTAAATCTGTGTGGATTTTCGAGATTTGAATAGAGCAAGCCTAAAGGATGATTTTCCACTTCCTCACATCGATGTACTGGTGGATAGCATGGCATGGTACGAATTATTCTCATCATGGATGGATTCTCCGGATATAATCAAATCCTCATGAAACGGGAAGACAAGCCGAAAACTTCGTTTACCGCCCGTTGGAGAAATTTCTATTATAAAGTGATACACTTTGGCCTATGGGGCAACTTATCAGAAGGTGATTGTCACTCTATTTCATGACATAATCCATAAAGAGATCAAAGTATATGTCGATGACATGATCGCCAAGTCCAAAAAGGGACAAGATCACGTTCAAGTGCTAAGAAAGCTATTTGAACGATTACGAAAATACAAGTTGAGGTTGAACTCTAACAAATGTGTGTTCGGGGCGAAATCAAGGAAACTTCTTGGATTCATGGTCAGTAGCAGGGACATTGAAATTGACCCCTTGAAAATGTAAGTTATTTGTGACCTAGCAAGTCCCTCAATGGTGAAAGAAGTAAGAAGTCTTTTAGGGAGATTAAATTACATCACCAGACTCATCAATCAATTATCGGACGTGGCCAAACCAATTTTCAAACTGCTCAAGAAGGGCGCGAAAGTGACATGGGATGCAGAATGCAGTCAGGCATTTCAGGAGATCAAAACTTATATAGCCACTCCACCGGTACTTGTGCCACACATCCCAGATCACCCCTTGACCTTGTATTTGACTATACATCAAGAGGCTTTGGGAGCCTTACTTGCTCAAACAAGCCCTATGGATGGTAAAGAAAGAGCCATCTACTACCCGAGTAAGAAATTTACTTCATCTGAAGCAAATTATGTGTCTGTTGAGAGGGCTTGTGTAGCAGCAATATGGGTACTTCGCAAATTGAGAGAGTATACTCTACACCATCACATCCATCTGGTAACAGAAAATAACCCCATCAAATATCTCTTGAAAAAGCCCGCCTTGATAGGGAAGTTGGCAAAATGGCAAGTAATGTTGTTTGAATTTGATATCAAAAGCTTTCCGCAAAAGTCCGTGAAGGGAAGAGCCATAGCTGATGTGTCAGTAAAAAGCGCCCAAAATCGTACATCTTCTAGACATACAAAGATATAAGATAAAGTTCTGAACCTGACAGAAGATAAATGAGTCATGTATTTTGATGGTGCCGTTAATTTATCTGGAGCTGGCACAGGGGCAATACTAGTATTCCCTTATGGTCAACATTATCATGTTGCAGCAAAACTGACTTTCCCTTGCACCAATAATATTTCAGAATATGAAGCATGTATTCTAGGCCTATAGTTGGCCATCTCCATGGAGGTACCTAAGCTACAGGTTTATGGAGATTCTATACTCATCATTTTTCAAACACATGGGGAGTGAAAAATAAAGGACACAAAACTCATCCCTTATCGTGTTTACTTGGAAGAGTTGACACTTAAATTTGAAGAAGTACCACTTGAATATATGCCAAGAGCGCAAAACCAGTTCGTAGATGCGTTGGCCATGCTGGCCTCCATGCTGCAAATAACTGATGGATTGGAAATAGAGTCACTAAGAATTGATGTGATCAGAAAACTAGATTATTGTATGCTGGTCGAAGAAGAATTCGACAGAGAGCCATGGTACCACGATATCAAGAATTATCTCTTGAAAGGAGAATTTCTCGATGAATGTCAAGCAGGAGATCAAAGATATATAGCCAAAATGGCTAATAAATTCTTCCTCAGTAGACAAACTTTATACAAAAGATCATTTGACTCCACTCTATTAAGGTGCGTAGGCGCTAAAGAAGCAAATACTCTCATGAGGAAAGTCCATGCCAACAATGTCAAGTACATGGCTATAAGATTAATGTGCCCCCGAACAAACTGTATTAAATGTCTGAAGTTTGGCATTTCTCTATATGGGGAATAGACATGATAGGGCCTATCAATCTAACGGCTTCAAATGACCACCGCTTCATTCTAGTTGCAATTGATTACTTCACAAAGTGGATAGAGGCTAGCTCTTGCACGAACGTCACTGCGAGAAGTGTAGCAAGGTTTATCAAGTGAGATATAATTTCTCAATATGATACCCCTCGGACAATCATTACAGACAATGGATCCAACTTAAATAATAAGATTGTCGATGATCTACTAGATCACTTTGGCATTCGACATCTTAATTCTTCCCCTTACCGCTCTTAAATGAATAGAGCAGTAGAGGCAGCAAACAAGAACATCAAGAAAATCTTAGCTAAGACTGCCGAAAATTATAGGAATTGGCATGAGAGGCTACCATTTGCCTTAATGGCGTATCGGACTTCGATCGGGACTTCTATTGGGGCAACTTCTTATGCTCTGGTATATGGGACGGAAGTTATCCTGCCGATGGAGATTGAGGTTCCATCTTTAAGAATATTGTCAGAAGTTAAACTCTCTGAGACAGAGTGGATCAAACACAGATATGAACAACTAAATCTGATAGACAAGAAGCGTCTTAGAGCGATTTGTCATGGTCAGAGAGGGTGGCTTAGTCATTTAACCGAAAAGTTAAACCCATAAGTTTTGAGGTGGATGACTTGGTGATAAGAAAGACTTTGCCAAATGTTGCTCATCCAGGAAGCTAGTTTACCCCAAACTATGAAGGCCCTTATGTTGTCAAGAAAATCCTCGTTGGAGGGGCATTAATTCTTGTAAATTCTGAAGGAGAAAAGTTGGGATATCCTGTAAATTCAGATGCTGTGAAGAAGTATTATTCTTGAAATGAAATCAGACGACAATCACATAACTTTCTCCAAACCAATTCGAGTCGCCTTAGCAGTCATTACATAGGCATATCATGCATCTACATGGCATGTGTTATATTTCGCAGGATTCTAAGAACTAGACTCAGAATCAAATTTGTTCAAATGGAACCAAGAAAAGAACAGTTCCTGATACGAAGATCCAGGTGATATGTATCTGTTCCATCAAGTGTTAAAATATCTTTTACTCATTGAAATTTTTTGTTCTCTTCAAATAGGGATGTCCAATGTAGATGTAAAGCAGCAATGGAAAAATATCGTAAATTTCTCACTTTCTTGTAAGAAAAAAAAGTCAAAGATGAACGTGCATGTGATCAAACTTAGGAATGAACTATGCTTTCAAAAGATAAACTTCTAACACTTGTTGCATGCATGTTAAGGTTGGAGGTTATCCAAACATGGCTAAAGCATACATGGTGAGACATTAAATCCTTCGTGGGGTGAAATGTCTAAAGAAAAAATAGAGTGATTTTTCCGAAACAGAGTTGCTTAGGCTATCTAGTAGAATGTTTCTTCAAATAAGAGGCAAGCCTAATCCAAACACATTCTATACACACCAGAAAGATGAGAGGAATGTAAGGATAAAAAAGCCTAAGCCCAAGGATGTAAGGACTATTCGCATCGATTACATGGATTGAGATGACGGAGGCATTCATTCTTCTCCATAAACATTACATGTGATCATTGACAAACCCTTTGAGCGGTGGTCTTCATTTGTTAACCCTATCAAGAGCCACCTCACATCGAGGGCGTATAGAAGCAATCTAGTAGCACGAAAAGTAAATGGTTAGAAATATTTTTTCTCGGACTAACATCAATCTTCGTGTATTGATATGCATTGATCTAGGTGCCATAGGATGATGAAGAGACGTTTATTTCTCTATCCTAAACACTTATACCCATTGCATAGCCAATTTGAGCCTACATATTCATTTCATATACCCTCATTAGTTATCATTGCACAGCACCCAAACGAAGGTGGCAAAGACACTTGCAGATAAAGAGATTCAAGAAGTAGGAGCCACATGAGATTGCCAAAGAAAAATGTTCAAGACAAGATGAGACTCAAGTCACATACTTTACGCGATCATCAAAAGTCCTAGTTCCTAGATAAAGAAAAGGAAAAGATGGGATCAAAAAGAGAAAAAATCGAATCTCTATGCTTTAAAAAGGAACAAAAAGCCTGATAAGAATAGGGCTGACGCTCATTGAAATGCTGAAAGTCGTAAGGCTGATTTTAGGACACCAAGGGATTACTAGATGCCCCAACCCTCAATAAGTTCTGAAGTAAAGAAGGATCTTTAGAAACTATGCAGCGAAAGGCCACCCTCCAAATGGAATCATAGCCAACTGCCAAAAGATATAGAAGGTCTTTCAAAAATTAGACCTATTCTCAAGAAGACTAGAGATGTTCTTCAAAAAGTTATTGATCAGAGACAAAATAGAATATTGATCAGCAATGCTCACCAATGTCAAACCCCTCGCGATTCAGGGCAAAAAATAAGTCTTTTTCGATCCTCAATCCTACCGACATTACAACCTTTTGCAGTCTTTTCTGACTAAGACGCCTAGGTTAATGTATACCTCAGCTCGAAGAGGTGCGAGCAAGATTATGTCTTTCGCATTTTGCAGGGTTCTTGACTTGTAAACCCGAAGCAGATTAAGAAAACTTTCATTCAAAAGGCCTGACTCAGAGAGCGAGTCTCCCTTGGAAACTGTGTCCAAGCTTAATATTACGGTCCCATAAAGACCTCCTGATTGATCGAATTGTATGCACTGTAAATAACTCCGAAAACCCAGGTGCATGTTATTAGGAAATTTGAGTGCTTTCTTCGTAAAAGACCAAAGTCGAAGAATTGGTGAGAAACCCTCTTTGACGAAGACATTCCAATAGAATATTTAAAAATGAGCTTTGTTGGAAACTTCAAATAGTTTGATCCAGAATTTTCCTTACAAGGATTTCTGATCATCATTACATGCCTTAAGATGTCTTGGATAACCTTCTGCGCCATAAGTTATTTTGCATGATTACATAGGTTAAAGTAAAGTTTTGCCTGCATTATAATTGTCATTGCCTCGAGATAACGGATATCTTTGATGAGGAATGAATTCTTAGGTTTGAACTTCTATGAGACTCATGGCAACCCCTGGTCAAAGAAGAATACCTTGCTCAACAAGAAAGAGCATCAAAATAGTTTTTATGAGAGAGCTTTCTGCAGGATCCTTGGAACCCCCCAAGTCCCAGAATAACGCCTCAGTTGTCAAAAGGACAATCACCGAAACTATCTTTTTGAGAGATTTCAGGTAATCCCTAAATCCCAAAATAATCTTCTTAACGAAAGTTTTTGCAGGTTTGAACTTTCTGCAAAATACTTGGAGTCCCTAAATTCCAGAATAACACTTTGCATGTCGAGAAGACAACATCTAGAACCAGCTTTCTGTAAGGTTCTAGGTAACCCCTAAATCCTATAATAACTCCTTTGGTAAAACCTAAGAGTTAGATATACCTCATTTGTATAGACCTTTGTTGATTTCTCAAAGTATAGGATCAGCCTAGTCTTAGACAAACCCTAAAGAATGAGTACGTCATCTTTAGGTTCCTGGTGGATGAGAAGCCTAGTATCCGACAAATCCTAAGAACAGGTGCGTCACCTTTAGGTTCCTAATAGATAGGAAGCCTAGTATCTGACAAACCCTAAAGAACGGGTGCGTCACCTTTAGATTCCTAGTGGATAAGAAACCTAGTATCCGACAAACTCTTAAGAACGGGTACGTCACCTTTAGGTTCCTGATTGATAGGAAGCATAGTCTCGGACAAACCCTAAAGAACGAGTGTGTCATTCATTGGTTCTTGATAGAAATGAGTCTTATTCAAGGCCTGATCCTCCATACGGATTGAAGCCTTTGACAATCCTTAAAGAACGGGTGCGTCATCCACAGGTTTCAGTCAGATAGGAATCTCATTCTGGTTTGGCCTACCATACGGGCTAGAACTTAACTGCCCTAGGATGCTCAAGACACGAGTTCCTTAGGTACCTACTTGAATTTGCCATATACCGCATATGTCGCTCGAGCGTCAGACAGATAAGTAACAGTGGGCATCTCTACTCCATCTCTCTCTCTCACCTCAGTTAAAATGGGATGAGTGGAGCGTTCACTAGTAGGACAAGAAAGATTGAATGTTAGGATTCGTTTTACTTTTCCCCAATCGAGTTAGTCTAGACTTGGGTGTTACCTGTCTTTGAGTGAAATATCTCACAAGATTCCTCTCAAAGAGGGATAGGTGTTGATACTCGATTTTTGCATTAGTCTTTTTTAGTTTATTTTGAAAAATTCATTAAAAATCCATAAAAAGTTAAAAAATTGAAAAATCAACTTTAGTGGCCTTGGCCAAGCTCAAGGAACCATTTTTTACCAAAAATAATATTTCATATTTTTCACATTTTCAGTATTTTTAGAAAATAGAAAAATACTTAAAAATTCAAGAAAAATAGCATTTGAGGTCACAAAAATATGAAAAAATAGTCAATATTTTTATTTTAATTCCCTTATATTTTTGACCTCATAAAAAGTTCAAATTCAAGTTTAATTTTATGTGTTCCTTTGTTACACATATGATTGAATTTGGTAAAAAAAATATCAATTGGGTCTTGTAATTTGTAATTTCTGCATTTTTAAGGTCTTGACATTCAATCTAATTGTCATTCATTGCAATTTAGCCCAATTATTTGTACAAATTTCCTAATTGCGTGAATTGGGTAAAATTGCATACTTAATTGCAATTTAGTCCTTGAATTTGGGCATAATTGAAATTACTTTCAATTCAAGGGCTACCTTTACAAATTGAAACCATTGCCCAATGTATTTCACCATCTTGAACCAATTGGCATGGGTGATTTGGTCCAATTTGACCATTTGAGCCATCAATTGCACAATTTTTCAATTTGCAATTAAGTAAAAATTTCGGGCTTTAATAGAAATTTACATGAACGTTTGGGCAAAATTACATTTTTAGATAATATTCAAGCCTTAAGTTTGATTCTGAGGTTTGATTTGTAAAAATTCTACGCGAATTGGGTTAATTTAGAAAAAAATCAAGTCAGGATCGACTCTGACCAGTCAGACCACCCGGTCAAACCAGTCCGCTACAGTGTTGTCTTCTTCCCTAGTCATCCACGCTGATGAACAGTCCCTAGATCGATTTTGACCCTCAAATTGAAGATTAATTCGTAGATAATTGGACGAGCAATGGTGGGCGTATTGTCACCCTCGCTCTTCCTTGTCGATTAACACCGGCGGCACTATTCAACGTCATCGGAGTAGAGAGCAATTGACCAGTCAAGCTTGCAGGAGCTGCAAAAGTCAACATTTTTAGAACATATCTTAAATCCGTGCCAAATTTTCACGAGATTAAACCTGCCGGAGAACCAAATGCTCATCATCTCCGACGCCGTTTAGACTTAAAAGCACGTGGCCTCATGTGCGATTGAAGCCGGTATACACTTCATCGTTCGGAGCCAAAATTGTAAAAAGCTGTATATAGCATTTAGAGGCTTTCGAGAACAAGAGGCTGGCTCATTCTATTGGAAGAGCATAACAGAAACGAAAGGAAGAGAAAAAGAGAGAGAGAACTCGCTCTCCAATCCCCATTGTAGAGAGCTCGAGTTCAAACTGGTAAGTCACTGGTTAGGCTGTTTTCAACCAAACCAAAGCCAAAGAAGGCCACCGGAAGCTTGCCTGGAGTAGTAGGAGTCGATCGCCCCCGGTCAGGCCGCTTGTAATCTTGGAAAAGGTGAGTTTAGTCTTGAAGCTTTTGTACTATGCATCAATGGTGGATTTGGCATCTGACCATCATTCTTTAATTTCGTGTGGGCGTTTTATTCCCCAAACATTACTGACCATGATCGAATCCCATTTTTGTCACGATTTTGCAGAATAATCTCTGTTTGAGTCTCCAAACTTCCCCCCATAGACCGAGAATTGTTCACTCTTGCCTAGCCTAATCTAGGCCGAATGAGCTCAATCGGAGCTCGAGATAAGTTTTCTGAACATCGAATGATGCTTCTGTGTTGATAAATTAGTTCAAAATGCCATGAATCATATGATTAGAGTGGTTATACATGTACAGGTTCGAACTTGATTGTGTTTGATTTAGTGTATGAAATTGTGTGATTCTACGATATGCTGCGTACGACAATGAGACGAGTTGATTGGTGTCGGTCTCGAGTGATTTTGTCGAGATTTCACCGTTGGATCATCGCCGGAGATTCATAGCCGTTCGTTTAGGTTACGCCGGGAGGTTGAAGATGAAGTTGACGTGGCTGGTCAGAGAGTCAAAGGCCTAGGTGTCATCTTAGGATAGGTCCACGTGTTTGCCTAGTTAGCAGAGCCGTTGGAGTTGGAAGTTAGTCTATTAGTTGATCTAATGGTCTAGGTTGCATCACGTGTTGGCTTGGTGACCGTTTGATCAATTATATAAATTCTGTTAATAAAAATCAATTTTTCAAAAATAAAGAAAATAAATAGTTTGATCAAACGGTCGAGGATTAGCCGAGTCATTCGATCTTGACCGTAGATAAAAAAAAAATCAAATCGAACGGCTGAGGATAGTTGGCTTTTGATCTGAGCTATAGATTTCAGTCAACTGATCCAGTGGTTGTAGAATAGCCACGTGGTTCAATAGGAGTCGTTGGATTAAATCTGAATAAAAAAATACGAAATAGTGTCGTTTTGAGGCTAAGGCCGTGCGGGTCCGGATCTAGGCGAGGTATGCGACCCGAGCGGGTCTGGTCGACCCGGTCCGAATCATTTTTTAATACTAAAAATTCAAAAATGATTTTTAAAAATTCAAAAAAAATCCTAGAAAATTCTAAAAAATGTTAAAAAATTCTAGAAAATCCCAAAAAATTGTAGGAAAATTCCTAAACACTCCAGAATATTTCAAAAATCGAGGAATGACCATAGATAACTGGCCATCCTATTTCTGAAATTTCTTATCTGTTCTTCTAGAAATGGACGATATTACCCTTTAGGGGTAAATCGCCTCTACCATGTATATGAGATGGTTTGATAACGTCAAGATAAGAATTATGGTCGGTTAGGTGATCAATTTTTATGCTTGGGTTTTCAAATATCGTCCCTTTTTCTAAGAATGACGATTTTACTACTCAAAGGGTAAATCGTCTTTCTTATTCCGATCAAGTCGTGAACATTGCTCGAAATTAGGATTTGGGTCAAGAGGTCGACCAATCCTTCTGTTTGGGATTCTCACTTCTTGTCACCTTCTGAAATGACGATTTTACCCCTAAAAAGGTAAATCGCTTTTAAAATTTCAGAAAAATTCAAAAAATTCCTGAAAAATAGAAAATGGATGGTTTTGATCACCAATCTTAGTTCCACCATCTTTTGACTACATATCTCATCTAAAATGGTAAATTTTCCCTTTTAGGGTAAATTGTCCTAAAATTCTTTGAAATTACGATTTTGCCCCTCAAGGACAAATCATATAAAAAATACTCATGAACCTTGATTGACATTTCTCTTGGCTAATAGAATCATACTAAGGATGCCACGATGTATTCATGTGATTTATCAGGATGTTTTGGATCCTTGATTTACGCATTCATTTTATTGACTATGATTGTTAGGATGGTCACTCCTATTTGCATGAACTCCTAATTTTACGATTTGTACCTCACTCTTCCACATGAGATCATTGGGTTAGATAAATCATTCAACTTAGGTATCGAAAGGGCGTCAATTTTGATAGTTGACGTAACAAAGTTATCGATCCCATTTCTCTGATTTTCACAAAATTCAATAGAATGCTCCTAACTATTCGATGGGGCTTCCAATCATATCCTCCACAAAATAATTGGTAGTGACTCCTTGACATGCACACGTATCACATGTCACCAGACCGCACCGTAGGTCGACCACGTATACTGCCATTGCAACTTCAATAACGGGCCTTTGGAGAGGCCTGCGTCCGATCAAAGTGGACGGCCCATTAGCCCACTCGAGAAAGCCCGATATCCTGATCTTGAAAGGTCGCGACAGCAGGCAAAACTTTACTTTGACCTATGCGATTATGCAAAATGACTTAGGATGCTAGAGATTATCCAAGACAATCTTAAAGCATGCAAAGATGATCAGAAATCCATGTAAGGAAAATCTTAAATCAAACAATTTGAAGTTTTCAACAAAGTTTATTTTTAAGCATTCTATTGGAATGTCTTTGCCAAAGAGGGCTTCTCGTCGATTCTTTCACTTTTGTCTTTTGTAAAAAAAAAAAAACACTCTAATTACCTAATAACATTTACCTAGGTTTCCGGGGTTACTCACTGCACATACAATTAATCGGTTGGGAGGTCTTTGTGGGACAGTAATGTTGGGCCTGGACACGGTTTTCGAGGGTGACTCATTCTCTAAGTCAGGTCTTTTGAATGAAAATTTTCTCCATCTGCTCCGGGTTTACAAGTCAAGAATCCTGCAGAATGAGAAAGAAATAATCTTACTCGTACCTCTTCGAGCTAAGGTACACATTAACCTAGGCGCCTTAGTCAGAAAAGACTACAAAGGGTTGTAATGTTGGTAGGATTGGGGACCGAAAAAGGTTTGTTTTTGGCCTGGAATCACAAAGGGTTTGACATTGGTGATCATTCCCGATCAGTCTTCGGTTTTGTCCCTAACTGATTATTCTTCGAAGAACATCGTTAGTCTTCTTGATACCATATGCCTTGAGAATGGATATAATCTTTGAAAGACATTATTTATTTTTTGGCAGTTGGCTATGATTCCATTCGAGCAGTAGCCTTTTGTTGCAGAATTTTTGAGGATTCTTCTTTACTTTAAAATTTGTTGGGGGTCGAGGGATCCAGTAATCCCTTAGTGTCCCAAAATATGTCTTACGACTTTCCAGCATTCAAGTGTGGGTCGGCCCTACTTTTGTCGAGCTCTTTGACTCTTTTCAATGCATAGAGATTCGGCTTTTTCTCTTTTTCGATCCCGCATTTTCTTTTCCTTTTTCTAGGAACTAGGATTTTTTATGATCATGTAAGGAAAGTGAGTTGAGCCTCATCCTGACTGTACATTTTACCTTGAAAGTCTCACATAGCTCCTATTTCTTGAACTTCTCTATCCACGAGTGTCTTTACCACTTTCGCCTTAGTGTTGTGCAATGACCACATGAAATAAATGTGTGGGCTCAAATTGGCTATGCAATGGGTATAAGTATATAGGATAGAGAAATGAACATCTCTTCGTCATCTTATGGCACCTGGATCAATGTATATCAACACACGAAGATTGATGTTAGTTCGAGCAAAACGATTTCTAACCATTTATCTTTCCAAGCTACCGGGCTGCTTTTATACAACCCTATTGTAGGGTGGTTCTTGACAGGGTTAAGAAATGAAGACCACCGCTCAAAGGGTTTGTCAATGATCATCTTTTGAAAGCACGGTTCATTCCTAAGTTTGACCATATGGATGTTCATCTTTGATTCCTTCTCTCTTACAGGGGGTGAGAGGTTTTACAGTATTTCTCTATTGCTGTCCTATATCTTCATCGGGCAATCCTATATGAAGCGAATAAAGATTCCAGTGACTGATAGACATTTTAACATTTGATGGAACAGATACATATCGCCTGGTTCCACATGTGAGGGACTATCATGTTTTTTGTTCCATTTGAACAAGTTTGATTCTGAGTTCATTTCTTGGAATCCTACAAAATATAAAACATGCCATTTATGCGTGGATGCATGATATGCTCATGTAATGACTGCTATGACGACTCGGATCATTTTGGAGCAAGTCAAAGTGATCATCATCTAATTTCATTTCAAGGATAGTACTTCTTTACAGTATCTAAATTTACAGGATATCCCAATTCTTCTCCTTCAGAATTTACAAGAATTAATGCTCCTCTCATGAGGACTTTCTTGACAACATAAGGGCCTTCATAATTCGGGGTAAACTTGCCTCTCGAATGAGTAGAATTTGTAAGAGTCTTCTTTACTACCGGGTCATCCACCTCGAAACTTATGGGTTTAACTTTCCGGTTAAACGACTTGGCCACCCTCTTTTGTTATCTTTAGCCATGACAAATTGCTCTAAGATGGTTCTCGTCTATCAAATTTAGTTGTTCACATCTGTGTTTGAGTCATTCTTGCTTGGACAGTTTAACTTTTGATAATATTCTCAAAGACGGAACTTCTATCTCTACAGGCAGGACAGCTTCCATTCCATATACCAAAGCATAAGGAGTTACCCATGTAGAAGTTCTAATCGAAGTTCGATATGCCATTAAGGCAAAGGGTAGCCTCTCATGCCAATCCTTATAATTCTCAATAGTCTTAGCCAAAATCTTCTTGATATTCTTATTTGTCGCTTCTACTGCTCCATTTATTTGTGGGCGGTAAGGGGAAGAATTAAGATGCTGAATACCAAAGTGATCCAACAAATCGTCAACAATCTTGTTGTTTAAATTGGACCCATTGTCTGTGATGATTGCGCGTGGGGTACCATATTGAGAAATTATATCACTTTTGATAAATCTCGCCACACTCCTTACAGTAATATTCGCGTAAGAACTGGCCTTATCCACTTCGTGAAGTAATTAATTGCAATTAGAATGAAGTGATGACCATTTGAAGCTGTTGGATTGATAGGCCCTATTACGTCTATTCCACACATAGAAAAAGGCCAAGCTTCAGACATCTAATGAAGTTTGTTCGGGGGCGCATTAATTTTATCGCCATATACTTGACATTGGTGGCATGACCTGACATGTTGACTACAATCAGATTCGATGGTCATCCAATAATAATCAAACCGCATAATCTTCCTAGCGATGAGATGGTCATTCATGTGCAACCCCATATATCTTCATGGATCTCCCTCATGAGAATGCTTGCTTCTTTAGCATCTATGCACCTTAACATAGGAGGATCAAATGATCTTTTGTACGAAGTTTGTCCACTGAGGAAAAATTTGCTAGCTATCTTGGATATATCTTCGGTCTCCTGCTTGACATCCTTCAGGAAACTCTCTCTTCAAGAGATAGTTCTTGATATCATGGTACCATGGTTCTTCGTTGAATTCTTCTTCTACCAGCATACAATAAGCTGGTTTTCTAATTAGTGGCTCCACTTCTAATCCATCAGTTATTTGCAACATTGAGGCCAATGTGGCCAACGCATCTGCAAATTGGTTATGCGATCTTGACAAGTATTCAAATGACACTTCTTCGAACTTAAGTGTCAACTCTTCAAGGTACTCATGATAAGGGATGAGTTTTGCGTCCTTTGTTTTCCATTTTCCCTGGGTCTGAAAAATGATGAGCATAGAATCTCCACAAACCTACAGCTTAGGTACCTCCATAGAGATGGCCAACTGTAGGCTTATAATGCATGTCTCGTATTCTGAAATATTATTTATGCAAGGGAAAGTCAATTTTACTGTGACAGGATAATATTGACCATCAGGGATATTAGCACTGCCCCTGTGTCAGCTCCCAACAGATTGACGGAACCATCGAAATACATGACCCATTTGTCTTCTATCGAACTCAAAACTTGATCTTCCACTTTTGTTTTTCGATAAGATGTGCAATTTTGAGAATTTTCTGCCAGCATATCGGTTATGGCTCTCCCTTTCATAGATTTTTGTGGAGAGCTATTGATATCAAATTCAAACAACATCACTTGTCATTTTGCTAATTTCCCAATCAAAGCGGATTTCTCCAAGAGATATTTGACAGGGTCATTTTCTGTCACCAGATGAATATGGTGGTGTAGGGTATATTGCCTCAATTTGCGAAGTACCCACACTGTTGCTATACAAGCCCTCTCAACATACACAAAATTCGCTTCAGATGAGGTGAATTTCTTATTCAAATAGCGGATGGTTCTTTTCTTACCATCCACAGAGCTTGTTTGAGCAAGTAAGGCTCCTAATGATTCTTGATGTATAGTCAAATACAATGTCAAGGGGTGACTTGGGATGGGTGGCACAAGTACTGGTGGAGTGTCTATTTAAATTTTAATCTTTTGAAAGGCCTGACTACATTCTGCATCTCAAGTCACTTTCACACCCTTCTTGAGCAGTTTGAAAATCGATTTAGCCACATTTGACAATTGATTAATGAATCTAGTGATATAGTTTAATCTCCCTAGAAGACTTCTTACTTCTTTTACCATTGAGGGAATTGCTAGGTCACAAATAGCTTGAATTTTTTAAGGGTCAATCTTAATGCCCTTGTTACTGACTATGAATTCAAGAAGTTTATCAGATTTTGCTCCGAACACACATTTGTTAGGGTTCAACCTCAACTTGTATTTTCGCAGTTGCTTAGACAGCTTTCTTAACACTTGAATGTGATATTGTCCTTTCTTGGACTTGGCGATCATGTCATCGACATACACCTCAATTTTCTTATGGATCATGTCATGAAATAGGGTGACCATCGCCTTTTAGTAAGTTGCCTCAGCATTCTTTAGTCCAAAAGGCATAACCATATAACAAAAATTTCCCTAATGGATGGTAAATACAGTTTTCGACTTATCCTCCTGCTTCACAAGGATTTGGTTATATCCGGAGAATCCATCCATGAATTAGAGTAATTCGTATCCTGCCATACTAACCACCAACACATCGATGTGAGGAAGAGGAAAATCATCTTTTGGGCTTGCTCTATTCAAGTCTCGATAATCCACACAAATCCGGATTTTACCATATTTTTTCATAGCGAGGACTATGTTTGCAATCCAACCTGAATATGGGATAGTTTCATCACTTCTTCTTTAATTCTGTCTTCTAACTTAGCTTTCATCCTTTTGCTAAATTGTCTTACCGGTTTAACACTAGGATCCGTGGGCAGTACATGTTCCATGATTTTGGAGTCCAAACTCAACATATCAGCATATGACCATACAAAGATATGCAGATATTCTTTAAGTAATTCTGTAAATCTGAACCTTTCAGCTCGGGATAAATGTCCACCAATCTTGACTTCTTCGATATCTAGAGCGTCACCCAAGTTAATGACTACAGGCTCTTCTGAAGTGGGAGGTGTTGACTTTTCGAAGGCACTCCAATTTCTATGGATAGCAGCATAACCCTCATCTTCGCCTTCCTCTATGTTGCAGGAGTAATCGTCTTGGTGATTTGGTCCACTCAATAACCTAGTATGCATGTTTGAGATGATATGCCTGAAATGTCATAAGAATGATTAGTCTCTATTTCACATAAAAATGAGCTGCATGAGTGTGAAAAATCATTTCAAAAAAGATTTCGAAATAAGTGCAGGCATAAATGGAACTAGTCCTCATATCCTCAAACATCCTTGTTCCTCAAAAATCTTTTGAAAATTAGGAATCATATGGCAAATCATGCCTCAAACTTCTCATACGGAAGGCCAGCATCATCACGGGCTGATTTATGGTTCCATATGTCCTTAATAAAACTTGTGTGATTTATTGAATGCAAAAATGGATCGCGTTACAAGTTATGCTGTTTGGACCAACCGTCGGAAATCCAAAGGCATTTCCCTACATTTACATCAAACAACAAAAAACGAAAAGTGCAAAAAAATGTAGGAAGTTAAGTGCAATATTAAAGGCAGGGAAAAGATTTCTTTACTCGGAGGAAGTGGCTTCACCATCAAGCCACTCTATGATGACGTTCACAAACTCATCTCCTAGAAAAGGGTTTGCTAGATTTGTTTTTGCTGAGAGAGTTATCTCTTCTTCTGACAACCACCTAGAGTTTTTACTGAAATACTTCTTCAAAGGGCTGCTGAACATATTAGATTTTTGTCTTTTCAAATTAAAGAGCCAACGAAGGAATCCTTTTGGTTCCTTTGGCATCCCTAGCGTCCACGGCTTTTGCCTCAACCTCGGCCTGGTGCCTTAGGGTTAAAATCACCAATGTGAGTATTCTAATATTCTAAACCTATCTTATGCTCATTGAACTTTAACTGTAGAGGAACGCTGATTCCTTCACCATATTTGCCCAAACCCTTTCCCTGGTTGAATCCATACGTCAGTAGCATCTTGACTGGTAATAGATTAGTTTCAAAGATAAAAGGGGTCCTCAGTTTCTCCCCTACAAGAGTGTGGATTACTGCCACCGGCTCTAGGGAATGGTAGCTCGCTTCTTGCTTAACTTCTGGCTCAATGTAGGAAATATCGCTATTCTGATACGCGTGAAGATCAACTTCTCCATGGGTGGGGTTTTAATTTTTCCTTACCAAAAAAAAAAACTTCGCCATGGATGGTAACCACTTTCCCATCAATCACGAATCAGACATTTTAATGTAGACTTGAAGGTACGGCTCCACCAATGTGAATCTAGGATCTCCCTAATAGGAATCCGAATGCGCTCGACAAATCCATTATTTAGAAGTTTATGGAGAATTTGGTTGGGCCAATGAGCACCTCCAGCTCGATTTCGCCTACCACTGTCTTTCTCATCCCATCAAAAGCTCTAACGGCTGTTTTGGAGGTTCGAATTGTTTCCTCTTTGATGCCCAAACTCCTCAATGTAGCCAAAGGGCAAATGTTAAAAGCAGATCCGTTATCGATTAACACATGTGCTACTCTCTTCCCATTACATTGTGTAGTAATGTATAAGGCCTTGTTGTGCCCTCTTCCTTCCATAGGGAAATCTTCATCTGAGAAGCTCGATTGATCCTTAAGAAGGATTGCCCCCACAAAGTCTCCTAACTATATGTCATCGATGGTTTTGGGGACATGCACTTCATTTAGTATCTTTAGCAATACATCCTATATTTCTCTAAGTTGATAAATAAATCTAATAGAGATATTTGGGCCTGCATCTTTCTTAACTGCTCTATCACCTCGAACTCGTTGGTTTTAACACAGGAGTTTTTCTGCATCTTCTTTCGGAACCTCCTTCTTTTCAGATTCACCTTCACTTGGGGCATAAAATCGTCCGAACCTCATCACGGCATCAATTTTTCCCGTTCCATAGTTCCAATGGACTGCCTTAGGGTCATAGTCTTTTATTGGTGGGAATTTTATGGTTACTATCGTTGGGCGGGATGCCTCTAGTTCAGATTCATCGTCAGTTTCATCTTTTGATAGGTGAATCACAACAAGTTTAACCGGACAATCATCTTCTTGGCTTAGGCTATCAAGCTCATCCAATTTGATTACTACAGTTGTAGCAGTTTCAATCATTGCCACAATATCGCTAGAGTTTTCTGAGGAATTTTTGTATTCTGACTGGGGTAACCTGTCAACATCACTTAGTTCAATCAAGCTTTGCCATTGGGCTATTAATTTCTCAATCCTGACATATTGTTCTGTGCCAAGCTTGTTATATGTCATTTGAGGATGATTGCACATTGCCAATTGAAATGACACATCCTCCATCTCTCACGAGAGATCATTCACTTGCTCTTCTATGCATAGGAAATGTTCCAATATCATTTGGTTGAGTGATGATTCAGATTCTTATGCAAGAGGCTCTATCACTTCTTCTAAGATTTCTGGTTGAACAAGATCATCCATACCTTCCATCCATCAAGTATAATATCTTCTATTCTTTGGAAGAAACTCCAAGGAGCAAAGTATTTCACTTTAAAATTGTACCCACCAGAATCCTCACCCGAATTATCTATAACCTCACCTCTCTCTAATGCTTTGGTTACAAATCTACGATCGGCCAAACTTCGCTTGATAGCTTTCAGTTCGTCTTCATCAAGCTCTTCTTCTAGTTCGGTAATCAACTCTACGTCACCTATCAGACTTTCGTGTGGAACGTTCCACATATTTCCTCGTTCGGTTTCAACTACAAACTGGTTCTATTTTAAGTTCACTGAGGCCTTAATTCCTTCAAACCTTTCATCAACAACGCTGGACATTTTCCCTAGGCTCATCATCTTGGCAATACATAACTTGTTTCTCTCAACCGACACTTCTCCCTCCTTTGAATATGACGAGGCGATTGCCAGAATGTTGGTTAGCTTGGGTACATTCACCTTCAGCTCAAGGTGATTTTCGTCTTCATCGGCAAATATTACACCCACTACTTGGTGATCAGGGAATGGATTCTCTTGCACGTTTGGAGTTACATCATCAAATTTCAAAATCTAACTGTCAATGAGAACTTAAAACTTTAGCTTAAGGATATAGCAATTATCTACATTGTGTCATCTTTCAGCCATATGATAGGTGCAAGTTTGGCTTTCATCAAAATCATGATATTTTGCTAGATTCGCTCTAGGAGGTTCTTTTGCCACCAAGTGTTACTCTAACAGCATTGGGAGCAATTTGGATAACGACCTCGGAAGCTGGGAAAATTGCTTCTGAGACTGCCTCTTTCTAGGCTCTTGTCCTTTAGACATTTACCATGATGATCCTCCTTTAGGCTGATTGGAGTAAGTGAACACCTTGGGTTTGTGGGAATCTGGTACAAAGGTCATGTCAACTCCAGCCTCTCTTTCTTTTCTCGAGGGATATTGCTTCATCGTCGGAGTTTCATGCGGCCTTCTTTCTCAAAGGCCACTCCAATCTCTCGACAACCTTTATCAAATGTGTAAATGTTTGGCAACCTGATGTGTTTAATCTGTCGAAGTATTCATATGAAGTGCTTTCAAGAACAGGTCAATTAAATCATCCTCCGGGATTGGCGGTTTTATTTGGGTTGTCATAGCACGCCATCTTTGGACATAAGTTCTAATTGTTTCGGTTCTTCCTTTCACAGTTCGTAACAAGTCTTCCCTCGTCGGGGCTGTAGCTGTGTTAAACATATATTGTCTAAGGAAATATTCAGCAAGATCTTCCCATCTGTCGTAGTCATCAAGGTCTAACTCAATAAACCAAGCTAGAGCGGTGCCAATCAAACTTTCTTGGAACGTATTCATCAGTAGAGGAATGTAGTCAGAATAGTGTGCAATCTTACGCAGATAATATTTTAGGTGAACACGTGGACAGCCTGTCCTATTGTGCTTCCTCACAAAATCTGGTTCTTTATAGTCGGAAGGAGTCTTTACTTTGGTAAAAGGAGATATCTTGTCAAAACGGGCTAACTCGTAGCCCTGACTGCTCAAACACTTCTTAATTTTGGTTATTCTCTTAGCCTCAGCTTTAGTTTTCATAGCCTATTTTCTCTTTTCCTCATTCTCGAGGTTAACGACAACAGGGGGTGTCCTCAGCTATGTTTGGACATTTGGCACACGAGTGTCTTCTATGACCGGCTGGGCACCTTCAACTGTCTCTTTGTCAATCATATTGGGTATTGAGGATTGACCTGAATCGCTCGGGTTAGGTATTGTTGCTTGTCTAGCTTGAGAAGCTTCCGATATGGCCTTAATCTCAGCCATCATGGTAGTCATAGTAGTCATTTGGGTTTCCAACATGTCTATTCGTGGAATCAACTCTTGTTGTTCCATTCTAGTCTTAAGTCGAGTACGAAAATGATGCTTTGGTAATTCCATGATTAGAGAGCACATGTTCATTTGAAAATAACAAGTAAGTATCTTTATAGGATAGATAAGGAAAATACTAGATTCTTCCAATTGCATCTTTTTTATTGATGAATGAGAAAAAAGACTATCTTGTGAGCCTTAGTATCACGTGAGTAGTTCTTTCAATTATTTTTTAAAAGAATTCATGAAATTAAAAGAAGCGTAATCTTTTACGATAGTTTTTTATGCATCAACAAAATATGCTTATACTCATACACATGTGCCAAAAGTAACATTTTAATACAAATGAGTATCCCAATGCTAAGAAAACATCATAATGTTCATACATTTTACACTAGACAGAATAGTTTATCCAAGTCTAGGGCGCTTGAGGTCTAAGGCACCCTCATCGTCCCAACAAATATCGGGTCCTTCAGTCTGAGATTCCTCATTTCCCGAATATGATGGTGATCCCATGTCTTCAGGTATACAGCTCCACTCTAGGCATGTACGACACAATGTATTTAGGCACATAAGGCTTGGCAAAGCTGCATCTAGTCGCCTTAAAGCGTCGAATGTATTCTGCAGAAGCCTTATGAATATTCATCTCATGAGTCATATCATTTGGCCACTTTACTTCTTCAGTTTGGGATTCTTTTAAAGAGCGTGTGATGAATTCCACCTTGGCTTCGAATTGCTTATTCTTCTTCTCTGTGAGGGTCTCTCTTGGCAGGTCAAACGAGAAAACACCTAGTCGTGGTGATGAAGGGATCTCTTGCAATGCTCCAAACTATCAAATAACCACCCTCCTTAGATAATATGCGATGGCACCTGTGAATCCTAACAGGGGGACTGGGTCTTCGCCATTACATGCGAGTTTGACTTTACCTAGTGTTGGTAATCTAAGCCGCCATCGAAGTTGTTCTAATTTTAGAGTTCTAAGAAATTCCTTCCATTTTTTAAAGTTGAACTTAGGAATACGTGTATGAGTTTTGATGAAAACTCTAAGAGGATGTACATCGAAACTAATCTTAGTGAAACCCATACGAATATAAAACTATTTGATATAAGATGTGAACCACAAATATAGGAGACCACTAGAGGCTCTAAAGATTCTCTTCTTGCTTTTGTTAAAGTAGTTCAGGGAGAGGAAGGTTTCAGGAAGGATAAGGTTAGAATAATTCCACCCATAACAAACTTGTTTAACCACTACAGTCATGATAGGGTCAAAAGTAACAAACGAGATTGGGAATAGGATAAAACTAAAGAATGCCAAGAGAATAGCTCTATCAGATTTAGTTCATTTGCTAGTAGGGAGGTTGGGAAACCTATCTAGAAGAAAAGATATGGAAACTCGTCCAGAATTACTTTTAACATCTGCTTTGATTTCATTGAGATTTGTATCAAGGAATTCAGCTAGCTGACTCAAAGACACAAACCCTATAGGAGGTTAGACTAATAAGTGAATAAACTCAACTCCAATGACAGTGCTATATTCTTCAAGGGTAGGGGTAACCTCCAACCCTTCCGTATAGAACGTAGCGGTGGTAGGATCCCAATAGAGCACCTTGGCTTGGATAAAGGCAGGTGGATATTCAATCTTCAACAGCTCCAATAGATACCCTAGCCGCTCTGGCGTATTTCTAGCTTCACCCATGTTGTCCCAACAAGCTAGGAGCTTGGCTTGAGGGACTTTGAACACTTGGATTTCATTTTTTTTCCCATCAAGTCTAAAATATGCAAATGATTTTGAAAAATCAATCGCCAAAAATTACTTTAAACATGTGATCATACAAATGTCAGGAAATATGCATGAATGAAATGGAAATTAAAATCTTTTCGGGTGTGAAAAACCTGACTCAAGATCTAATTTGAATTTCAAACAAATGAATTATGCAATTAGTCAGAATCATCTCAGTGACTAAACTAAATAACAATGTCACATTCCATTGGTCAAAACATAAACTATGAGCACAACGAAGTAAATTCCTTATTACAACAAAGACACGCAATGAAAGAGAGATAGAGAGAAGCTTCGAAAAGGGGGGAGACATCAATTCTAAAAACAAGAAAGCCACAAAAGACCTATGGAATGTGGAATCTAAACTACCCATCCCTAAGGTCTAATCTTCTTTGGGGTGTGGTCCACCAGGATTTCCTATTCGATTGCATCTTTGTCTTGGTCCTGTTCAAGATACGGCTCGGTGACCAGGGCTTCTTCGTTGGTCAAGCGCTCTTCAGAATGTGAAGAATGGTCTTTGCTAGGTTGGTTGAGATGTTTTAGCTCTTCTAGCCATTCTCTAGTCATGGTATAATGACTTTAGGGGGTCTTCTTGGGTTTTGTCTTTTTGAGTATGACACGCCTTGACTTTGTCTTCATTGCAGGGCGTCTTTTCTTTGCCCAAAGAGCGATCATCGGTCTGTCCTCGTTGGCTTGATATTCAGCTTTTCGGCGGGCAGACGCTTCTCTAGCTAAGTCGTTGCGGTACTGCCTTTTCACCTCTAGATAATGCTTGAACATTTCATCTGCCTACCGCTCAAACCTAAGGTTATTGACATAATAACTAGTCTGGCAATCTTCGGCATATCCCAGCTTACGTCTAGTCAGCTCTCGGCCATGCACAAATCTAGTAAAGTGTAACCTTGTATTCGACCTAGGACGAGTGACTTTCCTTAGATATTCGAAGGTTACCAACTCCGTTGAATTTTTAGGAAACAGCGACATCCTATCCCCTATCATCGTTATTTCAATCAGTCACTTGAATGATTTTAGAATGTATGCAATGCATGTAGATGTGAATAATATGCAGCATATGAATATACTATGAAATAAAGGGGTAATGAATTACATCAAAAGTAAATGTCTTACCAACTAAAACCCAAGGAACGTCAAATATTCCCCTATAACAATGAGTGGTTTTAGGTATACCAACCTTCTATAGACATACGCATGAGACAGGTGGGAATATACTCTAAAAATCGAAAATCAGGTGAGGAACCTATGGCTCAGGCTCCCACGATCTAAATATGGCAAATTCCTCCTCAAGAGTACTCACCCAAGAGGGCTAGATATCAACAATTTAGATTGTGAGCGGGAACAAACACGAAATTCTCAAGTGCCATCAAACACGAGATCCCTTCGTACCCTTTCTCTATCTAGGGTAACCTAGAGGTGGTTGCAATCGGGGTTTGATTGCCAGTGTGAGAGATGTGTCGTGAACATCATAATGTAAGGTCATGCATAGCAATTTGTATCAAACACCGATTCAATTTATGTGTAAAAATAAACATACAATCCCAACTCCAACCAGCAAGAAAAATGTCAGCAAACACACCACCTTTTATTTCTCCAATCTGCAAAAATATCTAACACAATAGTTAGGATACGTACCTTACCTTCCAGAGCATCTGCAGAAAAGGAGTTAGATAAACCAATCAACTTTTTAATCGGCTCAAGTCCTTTAAAATTTCTAACCAGAGATTTTGGTTTGGAATAAGTCCCCAGTGGAGTTACCAATCTGTCGCGACCCGATCACGGGTCCCTCGAGGATCCCGTGCAGGTCAATGGGTCGTTCGAAGTCTGATCGAACACGGGCCTCTCCCAAGGCCCGTTACCCAAGTCGCAACGGTGGAATACGTGGTCGACTTTTGATGTGGTCTAGTAACATATGTGCGTGTACATGCCAAGGAGTCGCCACCGATCGTTTTGCGGAGGGCACGATTGAAAGCCCTATCGAACAGTTGGTAGCATTCTATTACCAAAGAATAGGATCAGGGACTTTGTTACGCAAACTGTCAAAGTTGACGCCCTTTCGGCACCTAAGTCAAATAATTTATCTAACTTTAAGATTTCATGCAGATGAGCATAGTACAAATCCTAAATCTAGGAGTTCATGCAGATAGGAATTATTATTTTAGCAAAAACAATCAATAAAATGAGTACGCAAATTAAGGAACTAAAACATACGGATACATCACATGAACGCAACATGGCATCCCTAGTAAGGCCCTATTAGCCTAAAGAAATGACAATCAAGACTCATGAATATTTTTGACACAATTCACCCTTGAGGGGCAAAATCATAAGTTTAAAGAGTTTTGGAATAATTTGCCCTAAGTTCTCGTCATTTGCTTCCCCATTAATTTCCTTGAATATCACATAGTGGCTGGGTTCCGTGCAACACCCTTCTACCAGATCATCGTGCTTCTAATGTACTTCACGCTTAGCAACATAGACGCCTTTTGTTTCTTCCATGACACAATTTTCCAAGGCTATCTCAAATTCTTGTGCAGTATCTATGTGTGCCAGTAATATTTGACACTGAGCTTAAATTCTATCCTTGGATGTCAGATTCACAAGCATGAGCGTTATTCAGTTGTTGAATCACCTCAACCGAATCATCAACTCTAGATGGTTTCTCAGGCATAGCTCCAGCCACTGGAACCATCTTGTCCTCACTGTAAGGACCATCAGCGAAGAGTCTTCTGAAGCAAATAAATTAAGTGAGTGATCCCCAGAAAACTCTCCAGCACTACCAACCTCATCTGCAGATACAATTGGCAAACCAGATGGCTCAAGCCTACATTTAGCAACAAAAATATATGTTTCTAGGCTCTCCTTCAGTTTTACATTATCAACAAGTTTCGATGTCTCGGAATTCCCATCATTATGCAGTTCTTCATGCAACAGTGCGGGTACAAATACAATTTCACACGCCCGATGAATAATGTTAACATCAATTGCCATCGGCTCACCCATTGGCCTCTCCTCGATTGCGGAGAAATCCCAGTGCATCCATGCCGCCACATGGGAAACTTCGCCAAGGGCAACCTCACCACCCTTCATTGAAACATGTTCATAGTCGGCTGAAAGTAACCGAACCTTTAACATTTGTTTCATCAGTCTTCACGTTCAGATGGGCGCTTTTCCTTGTCGGCGTCGGGATATTTGTGTTTGCTCCCACCAGGCTCAAGCGTCGCACCTCAACTATTTTGCCACAAATTTTACTTGGTCTTCCTCGTTGATCTCCATGGCTTCAAAGAATTCCTCAACCTCACATTTCAGAAAGTCTTCGATATCTGAATTGCCATTGAAGGTAGAGAGATCAACATTCAATTGATATTGTTCAAGATATCGTCGGCAAACTACATATCGTCGACCTCCATAAACATGCTCATCCTGTAATCCACCATATCTGCAACCTCCTCAAATAGGCATGTCTTGGAAATCTTCTTAAAAATCCTCGACATTAGCTTGTCGCCTTTCTTAGTGACGTCGGTTTGTCCCACGATCCATAGTTACTTCGGGATCACAAGCGATAGGAATTCATTCGGCTGGAAGAACGCCAGGTGTGTGACTTGGGTTTGTAGACAACCGTTGGGTTGTAGCAATCAAGTCTTGCATCGCCCGTTGGCGGTCTTGGAGAGCTCGTCGAGTTTCCTCGGCAAACTGGGTAAGCACCTTTCGTGTAATAGGAAGCACCTTTCGTTTAATAGGAAGCACCTTTCGTGTAATAGGCTCACCAAGATGGCCATCAGCTACGGAAGTATATCGATCCACGTTATGAGACATCGTCGCCAAGAGAGAAACCTCGCTCTGATACCAAATGACGCAGGGTAAGCAATAACAGTAAATCAATTCCTTAGAATACTCTGAATTCGATTAATGAAAGTGTCCCTATTACAAAGAGCGGATGTACTTTATATAGATAGTACTCCTAAAAGAAATAGAATTACAGAAGATAACGCTAAAATGAATCAAATCTAATCTAATCAAAAGAGAATTCAAATCAAATATTGCATATATCTTTAATGCTAAATATCTTAAAATAGAAAACGAATATTGAAATATTACAAATCAAATCTAAAGATATCTCAAAACGCATAACGATATCCGGTAATTCGGAAACTCGGTAAATCGCAATCGGCAACTCGTAATTAGCAAGTAGTCTGATATTCGATAAGTCGATTGGAATTCAGTAAGCTGCAAAATCGGATTTGAGCGAGATCCGAGCTGATTTTTGTGCACGTAATTGTCCTACATAGCCGAATTGGCATATGCGGTGCAAGTACAATTTTTCAGGCACCTGGCTCTACATTCGTCGAGGCTCAAGCTCGTGTTCACCCAGCAGCTCAACGTATCAGGAACTTTTACGCCCTTCAGCTTCTTGAACCCTTCTCCTTTTGGACAATTCAGGGGCTTCTTCTTAATGCGCCTGCCGGACCAAACTAGCATCGCTCAATCCTGGGGTGATTTCGGGGTGTACCCGGTGAGACAGCTGCATATCTGGGGGTCGCCGATCGTGCACACAGCATTAGGCCCGCATTTTGCATACTCATCGCAGGAATCATTCGGCAGCTCATATGTGATGGTCCACTGCGTGTTATTATTCCAGACATAGCATTGGATCGTGCCAGAGTGGCTGAGATAGACCCTAATGACGGTGGACTCGTTGATGACTTAGTGGTAAAGTACACTTCTTGAGCGGTCGTCACGAACTGGGGATTGAGGATCGCACTCCGGCTCATCGGTACTCCTCTGAACTGGATGCCATTCCAAGGCCTGCTTCATACAATTACTGAAGCATTTCTGCGGAGGACCTTCTGGGGCAGTCCCTGGGGCTAGACTGCATATCTGATGTCTCCTATTAAAGGGTCATCTGAATCCCTCCAGGATGTGAGGTACCGATTCGACGGGATCCTCAAGCCCCATCCTAGCTTCATACCCACAAGTAACGTATTGGAAGGATGATCGAAACTTTGCCACATGAAATTTCCTGAACCGTTGTTGGTTTCATCTGTCCAGATCAGATTCCCAGAGTCCAGGAGCTGCGCAGCCACGTTACCAAAAGTCATATTCATTGTGTTCGTGGACCAGACGACCCTTCCCGTTCCATCAACGATGGCTAGATTCCCTGTTCTCCCAATCTTCAGTACTCCTGAAGAGCCATTGATTGGATTGTCTCAATTCATACTGAGACGATGGTCTTTACAGGGATGTTGTATAACCATATCTGTCACGCTCCGAATTTTGAGCCGCGACATCGCCTACCAAATCGTCACGAGGTTATAAAGATAACGTCCCAGACACACTATCGACCTATCACTTACTTACGCATGCCGAAACCATGACAACATAATCAAATAGGATAGAATAACAGGAGTCAAACATCGTAACATTTCATCAAAAGATAACAATTGTACATAATAGTAGTAGGTCTTAACCCAACTGAGCTACAACGTATGGGCGCAATCCCATACTTTGGGACGACTAGACAATACCTCAAAAGGGTTTACTCGGTTAGACAATACCTCAAAAGGGTTTACTCGGTTAGGTAAGGCTAACTTATCATTGTTGACACTTGACTTTCAATTAGATTTTTTTTTAGCATACTTTTGAAAATTTCATAAAAATTCATAAAAAAATTGAAAAATTACAAAATCAACTTAAGTGGCCTTGGCCAAGCCCAAGGAACCATTTTTGACCAAAAAATAATTTTTTTATATTTTTCACATTTTTTGATATTTTTAGAAAATAGAAAAATACCCGAAAATTTAGGGAAAATAGCATTTGAGGTCACAAAAATATGAAAAAATTGTTAATATTTTTCTTTTAATTCCCTTGTATTCTTAATCTCATAAAAATTTCAAATTAAAGTTCAATTTTATGTGTTACTTTGCTACACATGTGATTAAATTTGGTAAAAAATGTCAATTGAGTCTTTTAATTTGCAATTTTGGCATTTTTAGGGTCTTGACATTCAATCTAATTTTACTTCATTGTAATTTAGCCCAATTATTTGCACAAATTACTAATTTTACCCCTCAAATGGTAAATCATCTTTCTTACTCCGATTGAGTTGCGAAAATTGCTCAAAATTAGGATTTGGGTCTGGTGGTCGACCAATCCTTCTGTTTGAGATTTTCACTTCTCATTACTTTTGAAATGAAAATTCACCCCTCAAAGGGTAAATCGCTTCTAAAAAATTCAGAAAAAATCTGGAAATTCTCGAAAACCGCATCTGCGTCTGGCTTATAGTTCGAGAAAGTCTTAGAGCGCACATATACAGAATCATCCATCGTGGCATCCTATAACTCATCCTCCGAGGCGTCGACCACTATCACCTCATTAGTGTACTCCAGGGTTGAGGTCTTCTCAAGTATATTTTTCGATCCAGCTACAAATACCTCTATCTCCATTGAGTCCCTAGTAGAGTAACACCAACTAGGAATGACTCGTTAAGGCACCTCCGTGGACTTCAACGGTCCGGTAGTAACCTCACCTACCCTACGAAATCAGGCCTCAAACATATGCAGTTTCTAATCCTTACCACCCTCGTCGACCCATACAACTGTACATTTTCTCACATAAACCGTACCCCGACCGTCAGGAAACTCATCAAAATAGGCGGTCATTTCTTTTGAATCGCCTAGGCGTGTCGATAGCATCTTTAGGGTTTGGGGTCTAAGAAAAATAAAGTCCCACGACGGGGTGAGATTTACATCTCAGTAAGACGAGTCCTAACTCTAGGTCAAGCTGACAATACACCCAGATAAATGCAAACAATGAGCAAGAACACACTCAACAATATAAGGCAATCATAAGTCATAAAATGCCATATGAAAACAAACTGTTGACAATTAAGCAAGCATGTCAACATAACTTATCACTCAAGTTAAGCAAGGAAACACAAGGTTATGTCGTACATATCATCCTCCAGAATTGTCTCATAATTCTCGCCCGCGTCAAAATGCCTCAGGCTTGGTCCGCGTCATTATGCCTTAGACCGTCATAAATATGAACCCGCGTTAAACGCATCAGGTTCTCAATGCCTTTCAAGGCCTGTGTCGACACATATAAATCTCGTCCCGCGTCTCAACGCATCGGGACATTAACCATTACAACCCCGTGTCTGAACGCATCGAAGTATTAGCCATCACAACCCCGTATCTCAACTTATCAGGGTATCAAAGTTTTCAAGCATGCCCAATTCCTCTCCATTTCAAGACTTCATGATCGAGTACAAGCTCACTCATCAAGCTAAGAGTCTATAGTATGCGAGTCGACAAAATTCATCCCACACCACATGGCATTCGACACAAGTATATGTATCAAGTAAGAACAAATATTTCACACCAAGCCACAAGGATCATTATCGAGCAATCCCACAGGAATCTCATGAGAATTCACCCAAATCAAGCCCAATTCATCCAGTAGAGTACTATCCTCCTAGCCAAGATTTAAGGACTCTTTTGAGCTTGAGCAACTAATAAAAAACTAAAATAATTCGGAATTTTTTAGATAAGTATTGGTTTTTTAAACCTTTCGGTGTATTTTTTTACGTGGATAAATATAACACGACGAACGCCATTCCACTTTTTCTATTTTTTAAAAAAAAATTCAAACTTAATCTGATGGTTTATAAAGAACCAGGTGGCTACTTCACGGCCTCAGGATCAGCTAACTAAAGCCTACAGCTCAGATCAAAAGCCGACTACTCCTCGACCGTCAAATCTGATTACTTAAACCTACGTCCACGATTAAAAGTTAAGACTCGATCTGAACTATTCAACCTCACTAACCTAAATGACGCCGCTCGACCACTAACCTAAACAGCACTATTTCAACCTGTTTTGATTTTTTGATTTTAAAATCATTTTCAAATATTCCTAATTACTAATCGGATGATTATTAAAAATAAGACTCAATTAACCACAGTCGTCGGATCAAAACTGACTTAGCCCAACAGACTAACGGTCAAGCTAACTCGACGTCCACGTGGACCAACCACACTTTGCCACCTAAGCCGCTGACTCGTTGACTTGCCACGTCAACTTTGTCTTCAACCTCCCGACTATAACTAAACGAATGGCCGAGACTTATCCAACCAATGAACGACCAAACCTATGCCGATTAACACGAAACCGGTGTCATTCGACTCGTATTAACCTCTAGTTTAACATATCTAAGAATCACAGCATTTCATCCATTAAATTACGTGCAGCATGCAAAATGTCGAGTATGGCCATGGAATTTCAATCAACTAACAAAGAGCATGTTGAGCCAATTTCTCCACACAATCGCATCTTTATGAATTCAGAACACTTACTTACATGTCTGATTGACCTGGTTTAGGTTGACTTAAGCTAGGGAAGTTTCGGCAGGGTCAGCAATGGCGATGGAGTTCAAATGCAAGGTTTGACTTGATTTTAATGCAATCAAAACACAGGATCATGCTTAGTGGTGTCTTAGAGACATTTCGCACACATCAATCGCAAGAATTAAAATCGAAATGAAGATCGATCATTGAAGGTTAGAGATGGAGCTTGAAGATTGACTTACCATTTTTCGAGATTACAAACCACGTGAACAGGTATATTGGGCAGCGTTGAAATCTTTTTCCTTAGCGAAGTCTCTTTCTATTAGGCTTAATTCAGCAAAATTTTCTCCCAGGGCCCTCCAATAATTCGGTTCTAACAATCCAAAACAGGGCAGTGTTGATGCTTAAATTTTGACTTTTCTTTTTAATCATTTATTTTGCATATAAAATCAGGAATTAAATTTTAGTTTCTATAAAAAAAATAACTAAATCATTCTTCATATAGGATAGTTTATTTTATGCATTCATGCATTACATTTTGCATTGGACTGACGATGAAAGTAAACCCAAAATTTGACAAGTAATCCATATAGCATGAGAAATTCGACTAAGGCATGAGGGTTGCGGGTTTGGATTTATTTTCATATTTAATTTAGCACACTAAATTTTAATTCAAGAAAAGGTCTTTAAATTAAAGTTTATTAATCGAAATAAAGTCAAAACTTAGTCCGCATTATCCGATTTGACTTATATAAACATCTCTAGGTCACGTGATGAAAGAGGAGGAGACGCATTGAAAACACACGGCTAGCGGAGGATACGGAAGGAAGTAGAAAAAATAAAAATCGCTCTCTCCCTGGTTCTTCAAGGAGCCTCACGCTCTGAAGGAGGAAAAGGAGAAGGGACTCTTCTTGGTGGGCACCACGAGACAAAAAGAAGGGAGATTCTCCCTCTGGAAGAAATTCCCGTGGAGCCACAAGTCCAAAAGGCGAAACGTTCATCCACGAAGAAAAAGCGCCATACTTCATGTCCACTTAGGCAATGAATATGAAGAAAAAGACACAAGATAGAAGGAGCCAATATCATGCTCGGATGCAAGAGACTCCCTTCACGTGCACGCCAAAAGAGAGGGGATATTACTCATTCTCGCAGGCTTCTTCTTCTTTTTTCATGTGTATTGACTTCCATTGTTTCTATGTTTTCTTTGACAGTTCATGGCCACAATTAGCGAAGACAGGAAACGAGATCAAGGAAGGAGTAGTCTTGGCCCTTTATTTGGGCGAGCCTTACAACCGAGACAGAGACCATCGCAGTCGTTGCCGTGAGGAGCATTCAATCCGTCGACGTGCGGCCATTTTCCCTACCCGACGACGAACTACCCTTAAAAAAGGAAAACTACAAGAAGACTTTGCCAATCCTGCTTGTTTAGAGTCCCGGCGGTCGTTGACTTCCTTCGTCCATCATTCATGCGGCGGCCAAACAAGAGCAATTGGAAAGAGAAGAAAAAGATCGCCCACAGTCCACTAATTTTCTTTATGACAAATCAGGTCACTTCTTTCTAATTAAAATTAGAAATTAGGCTTTATTTTTTCATCCTGATTCGTCCTTTGCATTGTCTTTTTCGGTTTTGTTCGTCTGCCACTATATGCAACTCCAGTGGATCCTCGTGGACACAATCAATCTGAACGTGCTCTACTAGTCACCTCGCCAAGCCGAGAGCTTCACCGCCTTCAAACTCCACAATCATCATTGCTCAGCCGTGAGCTCGCCAAGATCCCAAGCCATCCCAATCTGCGATCCATTCAAATTTGGAAAGCAAATATGTAAATTAGGTGTCCATGTTACACATCTACCACTCCCTTTTGGCCGCAAGCTATCTATCACCGACGACATGCGTAGCAATCGAGGCTTGTCCGTCGCATCCACCGGAAATCCGATATCGGTTGAAATTTGGAAAGCGTATCTGTAGATCAGGTAAAAATTCTGATTTTTTTTAAATTAGGATATGTGCTTGCAATTTCAGAATATATTGCATGTCTCAAAGATTGTTTTTGCAAAATTGAATATTCGGTTGTATTGATTGGAAGATTCGCATGAAACCAAAAGTTCTGAATAAATCTTGCGATTTACCCTATACTTGCCAAATTTGAAAATTTGTGTTTTGATTGAAATATTTTTGAAGTCTTGATGATAATCTAGTTAATCTGAAAAGGAAAATCTTTTGAGTACACTCAAAATACCATAAATCTTGGATTTAGTATCTGATATATCACCGTTTAAGTCCAATTTGCTAATTTTTGTTTGGAAATAAAAGAATTTTCGAAAAAATTAAAAGGTGGATGATGGTTGTGATCTTTCCTTGTCTTGGCGTGGATAATTGTTGATGAATGAATCGTCTTGATTTGATTTGCCATTTTGAAAATTTCCTGAAGATTTAGTACGATATGGTTTCCTGGAAACTATGTCTGATTAAATTTTTAGAAAGATAAGGTTTCCTAAAAATTCTAGGCAGACAAACAAATCTGCGAGGATATATCTTTAATGACCGAAAATTCCCAAAAGAAAATCTTATCCCATGCATATCTTGTCGGCATATTTCACAGTAATTAGGATAGCATATATTCAATCTTGTGCACATATCATGTCTACATATTATGTTAAATAGGATAACTTCTTAATTCATTCTTTTTTTCATAAATCTATTTTTCATGTCATTTTGCCACGTCATTTTGCCATGTCATTTTGCCATGTCATTTTGCCACGTCATTCTTCCACGTCATTATGTCATGTCATTTTACTATGTCATTTTACATGCCATTAGTCGCATGTTTAGGGCATTCATGCTAGGTGAATCTAATTGCTCAATTGATTTTCTTGAATTAGAAGTCACATGCCACTTAGTCTAATTATAATTTTTTGCATGTTATATGTGGTCCCTACACGATTAGTTTAATTAATTGCACTTTTTCCCATCGAATTACCATGTTTTGTCATTCTTTTCGCGTGTTTTAATCAATTAGTTAGACTTTGCATATAGGGAAACATGACCTTAACTGTATTTGACCTGCATTGCATCCATTTATTTGGTCATCTATTCATGTCATTTAGATAATTTCATGCATTCCATTTAAAAGGTAAAAATCCCAAAAAAGGAAGGAGAAACACCTCACCTGAGCTTTAAAATCAAATTCAATCTGAGTTGTCAAATTAGGACATCTTATTTGGAATTAAGATATCGAAAGGGCGTTAGTTTTAATTAACTAGTGTAACCAAGTCCCTAAATCAACAATCTCTGATTCGTAGAAGTAAAATGGTTCTCCCGCTGTTTTACTTAGGTTTCTAATCAACCTACCAATAATGATTAGTGGCGACTCCAAATTCTGAATCATTTCTAATAAATCTAAGTTGCAATTTGGTAGGGTTTGGGAGAATCCGTATTAGGTTAGTCGTGAAAATTAACCTAATCATTCATTAGCCTAAAAAGGGCTTGTTTTTTAAGGTCGCAATAGGCAGCCGTATAACCTACAAGAATTCATTCAAATCCATCAATTTTCTCGGCCAAATCGTCGAACCACGGAGTATATAACTCAATAGCATTCTAATAAACATCATAGGATATCATAACGACAATTTCAAGGCACGGTCACAATCCCAACAGCCCCTAAAAATCCGATTGGTGCAAACCTAAATAGGGTATTTTCGGTTCCACCCTATACTCAATCAATCAGCCCATAAACCATCCTTAAACCTTAATTCCTCACATAAATTACTTGTTAACATATAGTTCTAGATCTAAGGGAGTCTCACCGAAAATTTGAGAGTGAGGCGATGCCGGAAAGTCCACGAACAACTCCGATTTCCCTGAGTCTGCTGCCGGTCAGACCTGACCCAAGAAACACACCACAAAATAGCCATGAACACCATTCTAAACTCCATCAAAATTACCATCTCAGCTCAGCCAACCCTAGTGCTACATATCTACAAAGTTTTGCCTAAAGTTTGAAGCAAAGAGAGTTTCTACGAAGGCCAAACAAAGACTTACCCTCTGTTGCAACGAAATTTGTCCACTTTCAAGAGAATGGCTGGCCAGAGCTCCACCGGTGTCCAAATGTCGAGCTTCCACTTGGAGGTTTTCGGCAAGAGGCGGGGCTAGCAGCTGGTGGTCGGCACGAAGTCATGCGACGACCGAAAGTGGCGGTCGAGAGCGGCGAAGTCAACGAGAGGTGCTGGTCAGGCGGAAGCTGGTTCGACTGAGGGGGGAGTGAAGAAGAAGAAGAAGAAGAATAGCTATGGAGAGGGGAGGTCTTCGGCTGAGGAGGAAGAAGAGGGGGCTATACACCAATTTGGAGAGTCAAACAAGAGGAATTGTAGGTAAAAAGTTGGGTAATTAATGTCAATTCACCATGTTAAGACACTTGTCCACATAGTAATTATTTTTGTGATCCAATGGCTGATATGATCCTTCATTTTTGGCAGTTTAAGGGAGAGGTCAATTACCAAAATGCCCTCCTTTATTAATTAAAACAAAGCCAAACCTTGAGGGGCAAAATGATAATTTGGCTCTCGTCATCTGGAACTTCGTTTTTCTAATTCAAATTTCCTTCGATGAGGTGACGTCCAATTCGATTAAAATGTTGAAATTCTTGATTTTCCATTTTTCAATTTCAAGACTCGTCTCTAGGCCATTTCTCTGTTAAATGTAATTTCAGACTATCCCGAACTAACGGGCGACTTTCGTAGACGTTATATATATTGACTCTGTGATTCTCATCACACTCAGGGCTCGTCAATTCATGGCGACTTTGGTTGTCATGTAATTGCGAGAGTCTATTACTAGCTCCGACGGTCTCGATTGTCATTGTTCGATTTAGGAAATTTTTTCAAATTATATATTGGTTAAGCGGCGTCACCTGCACTCCAATCGTATAACACTAGTAATGCATTCTTTAGTCGTTCTTAGATCGGCCTTTAATGGTTCTAAACATTCTCTCAACAATCCTTATGGTCAAAGTGTCATCTCCTATTTAAGTTCCTTAGGTCCACGTACCTGGTCTTGTGTTGGCCTTTCCCTTTTGGTCAGTTAACTCGAGATTGATCAGATCCGAGTGAGATAAGACTGAAATACATCGTTAGATACATTCTCATTGATAAGTCTCGAAATGATGGGAAAAATCAAAATATCACAAATGGGATATTTGGAAATAGTTATTTGCTTGTTTGTTACGACCTCCAACCCAAAAGCCTAAATGGATAGATTTGGCGGACACAGTTTCCACATGGCCCATGGACTTTATAGTACTTAGTCCAAAAACCTAAGGAATGAAGTATGGAGTCATCTAGCTCTGTCAGTGCATGACATTCTTTACTCATGAAATGAAAAATCTCTCTGCCTTTGTAATTCATCGGATGCTATGTAACTAAGAGAGTTTTTGTCTGGGAAGGAAACATTTCCACTGACCTCATTCCCCTAAGAAGAACTTGTCGGGAAATTTTGCTTGTTCAATATCATGAATAGATCAAAGAGTTAGGAAGTTACGGTAAAAGAGTCATCTGATTCAACAGAGGAAAAAAAGCACAAAATACAGGTATGGATGGCTTACTTGGGACTTCAGAAATTTTGAGAAAATTGGAACGGCATAGATTCAAAGTCGATAAATTTTCAACTCTCCTATAGATTCCTTAAAAATTATTAGAAAGATGGGTCAGTGGTTGGACTCATTGAGAAAACAACTAAAGCAACTTTGATGAAATTCTTAAAGCAATCAAGATAATGAATATAAACACTCGATGTGCATAAAATAATTCGTCAACGACGAAAAAAATTGATCTTTTATTGACGCGGTTTAACTAATGTAACTATTCTAAAATGTATTTTATAACATCTACAAGTTCAAAATATAGTTTGCAGCACATGTAAAGATTTATTTGAATCATTCCTTGGTCAATCTGGTTCTTATCCACAGTGAGATTGGTGGGCTTATCACACTGATTTTGTCCAAGGAACTGGCACGAAAGGAGCGATTCCTACCCCTGGATGGGAACCAAAGCAAGAGACACGAACTAAGCCATTGGATGTTGCTGACAACACGAGATGGAGTATATAATCATCTAGTTCTATCGGCGCATGACATTATTTTGGTCGAGAAATTCGCAATCACCGAACGTCTGGACCATTCGACCCTGGGGTGGCTCAATTCAGCTTAGGACGAGGAGTGCTCTGATACAATCTTGGTCCCAATTTGAAGCTTGTGGAGCCAAAGAGAAGCCATCCCTCAAGATTGGCAACAATGAAAAGCATTCCTAGAGGTCCACACGGAATCCACTTAATAAAGTCAATTCACTAGAAGTTGCTGAGCAATGAGTAGGTGAAAACATCGTCTTAGTCTGCAAATGCTTCGTGTTGATGTATCAAGGTTTCATGATCTATTTTTTGTTTGAGTCAGTTTGTTAAAGTCCTATTTTGTAGGGGTGTTTAGCTGCATGTTATCTATTCTGTTAGTTTGTTGCAAATTTATTCTGTTAGTTTGTGGGTAACGTGTGTTTAGTGGGTAACGTAAAGCTTTAGTCTATATTTTTAAAGTAATTCTCAGTTTTTGAATAAAGAAGAAGAAGTTTCCTTCTCATATGTTCTGGTTGCTGCAAAAACACAGCTTTTGCTGTCAAATCTTCTTTTGTTCTTTGAGAAAACGACACTTCGTCTTGTTCTGCTGTCCTTGCTTATGTGTACGTTTTTCCCCTGACTTGAATGGTGGTGACAGTCCTATTAGAGATTATGATGTTTTAATCTATAGGAAAGTCTTACTCCAAACCACAAACGTGAGTTTCTCCGTTCTGTCGCTCTTCTCCCATGAACTTGACATTTCCTCCCCGGCGTGGCGAGTCGAAGAAGCTATGTCCGTGCCACCTTATAATAATTATACGACTTATCGTTGCGACAGGTTGTCCGGAGTTCGAAGCATTATGAACCACAAAAGGGATATCAAGATTGACTGAACTCCAGGAGGTCCACACTTTGATGCATTTAATGATTTCTTCTTCTCAATTTGCTTCTCTTAAAAAATTGATTACCCATTAGAAGAAAGGGCATTTTGATTCATGCTATTGTCTGCTTTTCATACTCATGAATTGGCCTAGCAACCTTCTCAACTTATTTATGTCATCAGTTCTTTACACAGTGTGCATTCCCACTGACCTGATTACACGAGAGAGCTCAATGACAGATGGTGATGTGTAGATCTCCGGTGGTGGAAATTTCGCTCTTGGCTTCTTTAGCCCTGGCAATCCTAGCCATAGGTACTTAGGGTTATACAATTCCCAAGAAAACGGTCGTGTGGGTCGCCAACCGGGACAACCCCAACGAAGATACTTCAGGACGTCTTGGTATCGACAATCTGGGGAATCTCATACTCTACGGCACAGAGAAGCATCTCTGTTTGGGGCACCAATCTTTCGATATCATCGGTGGCAAGTGACTGCGTAGCCCAACTTTTGGATTCGGGTAATCTTGTTCTGTTTCAGGATAGCAAGAAATGTTCAATCCTTTGGTACAGTTTCGACCATCCGACTGATACTTTTCTTCCCTCCATGAAACTTCGGCTCAACCGCACCAGTAGCCCAAATGGAATCCTCACATCTTGGAAGTCTCAGGAGGACCCTGGTACAGGAACGACTTATTTCACGAACAACCCCAGTGGTTTCCCGCATCTAACCTTGTACGAAAATCAGGTTCTGTTATGGCGAACGAGCCCCTGGTACAGAGTCAGATTGAATGAGATCCCTGCTGGGTCTCATGGGTTAACTTTGGTGAGGTCGCCCTGGTGTCGAATGCTTCTTGCAGTCACACTGCCGAGCGGGTGGCCGGTGGCTCGCCGGCTCCTGCTCGGCAGTGTTATTGGCGAGCGACCCCCGTTCGGCAATATTATTGGTTTTTCCCTTTCTTTTCGTCGGTTTTCGATGTTGGTTCTTTGATGGGAAAAAAAAGTCTCCAGCAAGCTGCGGAGTAGTAGAAGGAAAACCTCTTCGAGGGCTTACGAGCAAGTGCAGTTACACTCGGCCCTTAATTCTTTGCGGTCGTTGAGAAGTTGGTGCAGTTACAAGAGGCCCTTGAGGGACTATTTCGTAAATAACCAAAATGGCCCGTAGCCGTAAAGAATTTTATTTGCGTGCGCTTAAGCCTCGAGATTCTTTGTATTACTGGACCAGGGGCCACTCGATAATAAGAATCTTATTACGAGAAAAAACAATGAATAATTGTAAACGTGGTGAGAACAATTGTGGTCGCCCTACGTGGCACAACAGTTTTGTAGAATTTCCTAACATAAAATATAACATCATCCTAATGTGTAATATATAAAGGATGCACACACGTTACAAGCGAAAGAATGCCCGGGGTCGAGGCTCGCACGCTATGTCTTATACAATACCTCTAAGTAAATCTACGGAAAGGATCATGTGGACACCTTCAAATTTCTGTAATTTTTTTTTCACCTTGGAACTTCTTCATGCTTAATGATGCTTCATTTCCCAAGGAGTGCTGTAAGGCGTCCATTCTTTCCTGTACACAATGAAGAGATTGCAGAACATTTTGGGTCGGATTCTGGTCTGGCATTTTGAGGTGCAAGGCACCAAATAGGATGTGCAGTTGCTTACTTGAACACCCAGAGAAACCTCCCAGCCCATCTTGGCCTTGTGATCATTGCTGCAGTGAAGCCGGGTTTTGCTAAAATGTTGAAGCATCCCGCTCGGCAGTCTAAAATGCAAAGTATATACCAAATACGGACATGATTTGGTAAAAAAAAAAATGCACATGATTTGGTAAATTCTTTGATTTTTCATCATGGTTTGGAAAAAAAAGCCCCTAAAATGCAAAGTATTTACCAAACAAGGGAAGTTTTTTTAAAAAAATTACTGAACCAAGGGCCGCTCGGCAGTAATTACTGTACGAGGGGCCGCTCGGTAGTGTTACTACCGAGCAGGCAACCAGCATTTCATCAGCAACCCGCTCGGCAGAGTGACTGCCAAGCGAGGTCGGCAGCCCCTCACCGGCGACCCACTCGGCAGTGTTATTCCCGAGCGGGTCGCCGGCTCCCCGTTCAACAATATTATTGCCGAGCGTGGGGCTTAATCACCACACGACCACTCATTTTTTAAAATTTCATATTTATCAAAATTTAATTACTTACTATATATAATTAATTAATGAATTTGTATAATGTATAAAAAAAAACATGGAATGTTCATAATAAATTAATATCAATCAGTAAAGTTAATTACATTTACTAATAATGTTGTCTTCCTACATGACCTCCTGTTCTGCAACGAGATTGTCTCCGTTGTTCGGGAGGTCTTGTATTGTGCCGACAAGAACGAGGATCCGGTTAAGCAGGACATGTCGATGACGAAGGCATATCTTTTGAAAATATGGCATATCCTACGGTAGGGGCGATTGGATATAATTGAGAGAAATCGGGTTAATATTCTGCAGGAAAACAGCCGGAGTCTAGGGATGTGAATCATAAGGAAATGCATAAGCCGATCCCTCGCCAAATGATCCGGAAAACTGGGTGAACCCTACATCAAAATGATGGCTGAACTTCGGAGTGAAGTTGGGAGCAATATCCTCCGTATGACATTCCATGAAATGGGGGACGACATCATCAGGTGGATGAACTCGAGGGGTCCTCCGGGTCAGCCGATTAGTCCTTTGGTCCTCTAGGTCCTTTGGGTCAGCTGATCAATCTAAGGAGGGTCATCGTCCTCGTCCGACCCAACGAATGCCGTGGTAATTGCCAGTTGGGGTGCTAGCGTCATTGTTAGCCGCCTCTCCTCCTTGTGGGCGTATAGCATTGCCTTAGCTATCCTCTTTACTTATTGCCAAGCCTCAAGAGATGGACCAACCGAATCCATGTTATGCACGATTTGTTCGATGCCATCACCCTGGTAATGAAACGAAAATGAACGAAAGTTATAAAATGACAATAATTTATGATACTAAAAAATAAGTAATGAATTAAATTGAAAGAGTTTGCACGAACTGTTGAACCCATTGCGGCTCCCGAAACAGAAATCTACTTCCATGTATGTCGATGGAACCACTCTGTATACCCTAAATGGAAGTGGAGTGGTACCGATGTTCTTCTGCCTCTGACTATATGTCTGTCACATTCATTCCATAAATTGATCCATCCTTCGTGCTTATTTGCCCAATTCATCCCGGGTGGCGTGTTATCAAAATGATGGAAGACGGTATGATCGTAGGGATGTATAGGTATAAGCTACTTCATAATAAATTACCAAAGTACTCGATCTGAATAGTGTCACTTAACTATCCAATGACAGATGAATGGGAATTTCGCCCTCCAACAACTTTGTCCCTGCAGGCAATATTCCAATAGGTCATCTTCAATAATGTCCTTGAAGGGCATCTAAGTAATTTATTATCGTAATGAAGAAGATCAAATTAAATGAAAAATTAATTTACAAAAGTAACATTATATTAAACCCATTTGTTGCTCGCATTACTTACATCTTCGTTTGTCATTCTATCAAGTTGGTAGTGTAGGTGTTGGAAAGCATGTGTGGGGACGTCAGTTGTAGTGCGTCCCCAGCTTCAGCTGCATAAACGGAGAAACATTAGATTTTCATGTATGATACGTAGTGAAAAAAATAAATGTCGCACGCACTGAAAAGGAAATATATGACGTATCGACTACCATAAGATGCATCTAGGAAAGGATCAATGTAAGTTAGAATAAAAGAGATACATTTGACGCGCTCCCACGCCCAAATATGTAGTACATGTAGCACACCACCCATTTGCTTGGCCATCAGATCTGTTGCACGGCATAGCTCTCGATATAACCATGCTAGTGCTGTTGAACCCCAACTGCCTCGATATTCTCCAATAGAAGAAGAAACAGTAAACTAGCTCGAGAACCTAATTTGTCCATGAAAATAGATCCCTCAAAGAGGCGAAGAACGAATGTTCTAGCATACTGAACTACAGTGACGTCATCATCATAGTCTGGAAGATGATGAAAATTTTGACTCAACCAACTTAAATTTATTTGCGTGTCGCACAAGTTGGCTAGGGCGCGCACCAAGCATGCGGTCATAGAGAGCACCCCAATTCCAATCACTATGGCTGGTAACGACAAGACCATCGGTGGGAAGACTTGTGATCAACACAATACCCTCTAGAGTGATCGTGCATTCACCTTTCGGCATATGGAAGGTATGGGTCTTGGGCCTCCACCGCTAGACCAATGCAGTAATCAAATGCCAGTTAAGTTGGACAAATCACATCTTGTAAATGTCGTAGATAAGGGATTATGCGCAAATCAACTTCACCTACATGTGGCGTCGCTTGCTGACATCTAAGGGTGGCAAACGAATGTATCTATAACATGAGTTTTTAGTGAAAATTGGCATCATGCTTACAAATAACATATCAACCGTTGAATTTCTCAGTTACCTCAACGTCCCATAGGTGTTATGATCTATGTCGAGGCTTGCTTGTCAGTAGTGAACCATCCTCAGGGCCTGGCTGAATGTGAGTTCTTTGTGCCATATCAACACAATTGTGACATGAGAACAATTTTTGTGACTTGAGCGAGTGACCGAGGGAGAGCGAATGTAGAAAACTTAAGGTAAGGGATGAGTAAGGAGTAAGGCAGGAGAGCCTTTGACTCTGCTTAAAAAAGTAGAGGCGATGTGCTCTCTACAAAACTCGCAAAGGTGCTGAAGGCCCCCCTCATTCGGCAGAATCATTATACCAAATGAGGGGGAGGAGGTCCCCCTTTGGCAGAAGACAGATCATCTGCACCTTGATCAAAGGTACATATGCAGCTTTATACAACAAATGGTCTCCGCCCAACCGGATATAAAAATCAAGATAATGATGGCAGAAATTCAAGACAAGCTACACTTCCAACCTACTTACCGTAAAACCTGGAAGGCCAAACAAATGGCATTGCTAAAGAATTTAGAGGGTGGGAGGAGTCATACGGTAGGTTGAAGAAGTCCATGAACGCAATTGAGAAAGAGAATCCAGGTTCTTATTTCGTGATCGAGGATCGCATGAACGATAATCAGAGCTGCACGATTTTTGAACGAATGTTTTGGATCTTCGCACAGGTGATTGAAGGTTTCAAAGTTTGTCATCCAGTGATATTTATTGACGTTACTTTATTGTACAGGAAATATCGAGGAACACTCTTTTATGCAACCTCACTCGATGGCAACAATCATAATTTCCCATTGGCATTTGCTATAGTTGATCGGGAAAATGGTGACGATTGACAGTGGTTTATGAATATGTGGCAGAGATATGTCACCAGAAGGGATGATATTTGTGTGATATCGGATAGGCATCATAGGATTCGACAAGCAATAAAGACAAGATAGTGGCGTCCTCCACATGCCCACTATAGATATTGCATTCGTCACATTGTCAGCAACTACGAAAAGCTTTTCAAAAATGACGATGGTAAAAGGCATCTTGAGATGGCAAGTAAACATCGAAATTCGTAAATTCGAATAAAATGTGTTCATAATTGTTTGCATAGTGTGATAATTATTATTGTAATGGACAGCATACGTGACGCCCCGAAAATTCGACTTATGTATAGTACTTGAATTCAATAAAATGGATTAATATTGAAATTCAGCCTGTAAATTATTTTGGATCATAAGGACAGAAGAGACGATAATTAGACGAATTCTAAAGTTTCAGTCATTTAGTCACCGTAAATTAGGATTTCAATCCTCGTACTCGAGCCTAATCTCAACCAAGCCTAGCCTATGAAATTGCCAAAAATACCCTTTGTCCAGTGTATCAAATTTTCGTTCAACCCTGATTTGTCAGAGTACCAAAATGTCCCTCAATTATTCTTGCATAAGAGACAAAATGGGCAAAAGTCTTTGTGGACCCCACCAGCCCATCTCTCTCCCGCGCGACCTCTGTCTCTCTCCTCTTTCACGATCTCTCTCTCTGTTCTTTCTCTTCTTCTTTTTTCTTCTTCTTCTTCTGTTTTTGGACACACCCGGTCAAGACCTCTTTCCCCCGCTCCCTCCGTCGATTTTGACCGACCACCACCACAACTCTAGCCATCACCACCTTCAGTCGTTCCTTGCTGTCACCCCTGACCCCTCCGTCGCCATCAACAGCCATCGAAAGTAGCAAAAACAGCTTGGGAAGCCATCCCCTGTTTCGGCCCTCACCGACCCAAGAGCCTCCGGCCTTCCTCCGGCCATTTTCGGCGCCACCGTCGCCAACCACCACCACGCCGTGACTCCTCCATGTCCTGAGCTCTAAGTCGAAGCCACCTCGCCGCTGATCGACCGCCGAAGCAGCCTCAAGCAGCCCCGAAGCCACGGTTCCCCCGTTTCCAAACCCAATTCGATTTTTTCTTCAATCCAGCCAAACCGACTGCCACCACGCTCATCGCCGCCTCCGATGGCCTCCTAGGGCCCCTCTCCGAAAACCATGAGCTTGTGGGAGCTCGCCGCAACACATAGAGGCCGAAAAACGGCTCAGACCACCTCCCCTGTCTCAACTGCACGAAATCCCTATTTTCGCCGGTTATGTTCTGCCGCTGTTCTGCCTGCCTCCGGTAGCCTTCCGCCACCATCCCCGGTCCCGATTAACTCCCCTCGAACCCTTGGTAAGTCCTCGAGTGTTGGTCGACTTTGTCTTGGCCCTTGAGGTCGAGAAACTCCCCGAAATAGTTGTTCCCCCTATTTTTACCCTGTCAATCACCACTGTTTCAGCTGCCGGCCGCCATTCATTGGAGTTTCTATCATCAACCACCTGTCCCGGCGACCTTGCCGGATCTCCTCGTGGTGTTCCTGAGGTTTTGGGTCGAGTCACCGCGTGATAAACCCTAGGTTCGCCGAGAACTACAGCCGTCGCCGCCGTCGCCATTCGTCATTGCCACTCGTGCCATCGCCGTTGAGACCACCCAAGCTAGTCAACTGGTGAGTTGATCCTAATCCTTGGTTAGGGCGCTAATTCCACCTAGGATTAATTAATTAGCCTATTAGAATATTTAAGTACATGATCGGGGCCGTTTTAGATAGAAATTGGGATTAGGTTAAATGGTCATGATCGATTAAGTTGGTTGGATTGATTGAATTGTCTCTGACTATTTCTTGCTAGAGGAATATTGATTGATTGATTGTGATTCAATCGCGAGCGAGCGACAGGTTATATACGAGAGAGCGATCGGCATTAAATTGAATCAATTAATAAAGGTATTGCACGAATTGAGCTTGGTATTGCTTAATCGAATTTGAATGCTCGTGATTGAGTTGGTGACCTTATTGATTTGGTCGTTTCACTGAAATGTTTGTTTGACTGTCTTATTTGTCCATTGTGTGATTGGTTGTTTGTTTGGGAGTTAATCGTCCTGCTGTGATTGTAGTGTCTAATGTTAAACTACATATGCATCTGACCGTGTGTGAAGTTAAAATACATATTTTAGCATGAAAATAGCTTTCGACCGAGACTTTTACATGCCTGTGTGAGCATCCGATTTTAACCAAAGACAATGAAATGGGTTGATTGTTAGATGTGTATTGTATGGTCATATGAGGGAACGATGATATTTTTCCTAACAAGTTCATACTATACCAATCGTATAGAACCATACGACTTGCCAGAAGCACGACAATTCTGGTTCGGTGCTGACTAGTACGGATGCAGGGTTGGTCGGATGTCAGTCACAGCTTGTAATGGACCGACGCCCTGTTTAGGAATGCCTACTTACTGGTGCCGTGCTGGGCGCACTGGAGACACCTCTCGTAGTAGCCATTGCCAAGAGAAAATGGACGTAGCCCAGTCTTGCCGGTATAATGCTGGTTACACTAAGGTGCTGGATAGCATTATTTGTGAGAGTTGAATCAATCCCTCTTTCGTGTAGATCCTCTCATGTGTCGTTGGCACGATCATCGTTAATAAATGGACTTGTGTGGTGTCCTGTATGTACTAGTGGATGAAATGCTTGTTTGAGTGATTGACTGAATAACTGTGAGTCGAGTCAAGCATTGCATTGTGTGTGGCTGAAGCTGACGAGTGTGCATATGGATGGTTATTATATTGTGACTGTACTTGGATGTCATATATGGTGATGTGATCTTGTGAGACTATTATTAGGATGCCCGAGCGAATCAGTTTTCTAACTAAGCTTAGGCTTAATTCATTGAGATTTATTCTCACCCCGTTGTGGAATAACATTTTCAAGTCCCAAATGACAAAGCCTCGTGAACGCTAAGGATTGGCTTTTGGATTAGTCATCTAAAGTAGATGAAAAGTTAGTCTTACATAACTGAGTACACCTTTGAGATTTTATCTAGTCACCCTTAAATATGGGGTAGTGCTTGTACGTTATAGCTTAGTAGGGTTAAGACCTGGCTACTATTATGTATAAATATTTATTGTTATCTTTTGGTGAAACGTTGGGGTGTTTGACTCCTGCTATTCTATCCTTATTTGTTTATGCTGTCAGGGCGTTAACACGTTTCCGCATACTTAAATAAGAAATAAGTCGATAATGTGTCTGAAACTCTATCTCTATGACCATGTCGCGATTTGGCAAGGGATGTCGCGGGTTTGAAAATTGGGACATGACAGCATACGCGAGTCAACGGTGGAAGTTCAATTTCATCATGAGCTGAATTAGGGAGTTCGATCCACCCACAGCTGAATGGTGTGATCAGATTGAAAGAAAGAAATGAACAAAGGCTTATGATGGAGGGAAGGGATATGGATCCACGACCACAAATTTGGTTGAATTGGTCAATGGAATGTTGAAACCCATTCGTGGTCTGCCAATATCAGCCATGATCGAGAAGATATTCTACCAGTTGTTCGACTACTTCGACACCAGGAGAGCGACATATACAATGCAGAAGGCTAACAGATGGGTATATACACAGTTTGCGGGTGAAACACTCCTAAAAAACAGTGAAAAAGCAAACAAGCATCACATGCCATGTTTCGACTCTGAAAGAGGGGTTTATGAAGTGAAAAGTGGATATGATAGGAGCAGAGGATCTGGGGGCAACAAATACAAAGTGCGCCTAGATATCCGAACGTGCACATGTGAAAAATTTCAACGGTTGAAAATTCCTTGTTCCCACTGTCACGCCCCGAACCCGTCGAGTGTGCGAAAATCCCGTCCAACGGTTCCTTTGACATTTTACTCCAGGGTCTAACGTCTAATATCATATGCGCTGGAAGTAACGTACATGCGGAAGCAATGCCTTCTCCATACATATAGAATAAATATAACCACATCCGATGACTTAGGACAGATGCATCAAATTATCTTAACCCATTATCTACAAGACCAAATCATTATATTCACCAATCAATAATACAATCTCAATATTAAAAGGGCAAATCCATTCAAAAGACAAATGGCCAGCTAACGCTTCAAATGCTACTCCTTGGCAAGGTCGTGCTCCCTCTGCTTGGAACTTGAAAAATGTAAGCCCCCACTATAAATCTCAGTAAGGTGGATCCTAAACCTAGGTTAGGCCGACCGTCCACTCAGACAGTCATCCATTCCTCGATATTTTCAAACTCATAAACTCACAAGCGGATAGGGCACCATTCAATGAAATAACGACATATAGACGACAGGCATGCAAAAATGACCTCATGTCACATTCAAATAATAATGCACTTGCACTCTCAGCCTGTCACATCTCATATCCACTTATCCCAGCCTGTCTCAATCTCTAGCCCACGATCATGTCGCCTCAGACTCGGTCCGCGTAAATGCATCAGACCGTCGTCGGCAACCCGCGTAAACGCATCAGGTTCCGATAAATCACCTGGCCAATAACAATATCTCATACTCTGTCCAGCAAATAATTCGCATCAGGACCATGGCCAACTCAACCCCACAATCTTGTCGCATCAAGACATCACTCTATTTCAACTTCACCATGCGATCTTGTCGCATCAGGGTATACGTTTCCTACCCCGCGTCTCATACGCCTCAGGGCTTCTTCGTCCCGTGATTAGATCGCATCAGGACCGTGGCTATATCAACCCCGCGATCACATCGCATCAGGGTGCCACATCACATCAAATTCATCCCGCGAACTAGTCGCATCAGGGTGTACGTTTCTTGCCCCGCGTCTCATACGCTTCAAGGCTTCTTCATCCCGCGATTAGATCGCATCAGGACCGTGGCTATATCAACTCTGCGATCACATCGCATTAAGGCACCACGTCACCTCAACTTCACTCCGCGAACTCGTCGCATCAGGGTATCAACTTCCGCCCCGCGTCTCACATGCCTCAGGTCTTGCCATGCCACACTTGTACCATGAATTTCAAATGGCTCTCCATACCAAACAACATGTGTAATTCAAGCACAACTCAAGATTCATGACATGCTAAGCAGATCAAATGTTATCCGAACATGGCAAACAACTCAGGCATATCCAATATCACACAAGATCATCCTATAACATCTTAGGACATAACAAGGCTATTTTCTTAGACAAATCACCTTAATCCAACCAATTCAATCCATGACTCACCCAATGGAATCCAATCTTCCTAGCATAAGGTTAGGAATTCCCTTACCTTGATTTCAACATCACAATTTACTCCTCTTGAGCCTTCAAAATTTCAGCCTTTAATGTCCAACACCGAACTCAATGCGCAACCTAACAAAATCCAACCAATTATGTCAATTTCCAATCCAATTCAACCATCCATGAACCCCAAGTCTCCATAGCCTATTCCTCATCATCATAACATGCCTCAATCATCAATTTGAGACTTATAATCCAACCATTATCAGCCTCATAGATTTAGTTTTGCACAGAACCGAACCAGTTCTTCTCGGTTATGTGCAATCCAAGTACAACCAGCCCTAAATTCAACTCCAAATCCAACATTCAACCATCATCCAGCCTCTAACATGTTTATCTAAGGATTTGGGAGGCTCACCGTGAGTTTTGAGTCGATTGATCGCTGGAAATTCGCCAAACGTCGCCGGTTCCTCCAAACACAAAATTCGGTAGTTTTCTGGGCAACATTGATAAGGCCGGTTCATGGTTAAAACTTAATCAAATCCATTTCAACTTTTTACCACAAATTCATCTACAAGTCTACTAAGGCTCCATGAAATTTGAGCTCAAAACTCTAAGATTTCGATCACTAAACAGGTCAGAAACCAGACCTACTCAGATTGAGTCAATTTCCGTCGACTCTCGGGAGAATCCTTGCTCCGGACTCCTCGGTGCTCCAAATGACCCGATTCTACTTCGAGGAGGTTGGCAAGACATAGATCTTTGTTCGTGTACCTGGCCGGCGGTCAGAAGATGGCCGGAGATTGCCGTCGGAATGGCCGAACAGAACCTCCAGAAACTATCGCTGGTGACAGAATGAAGAAGGAAGAATATGCTGTGTTTGGTGCTCTCTCTCAAGGGTGGTCTAGCCAAAAATTGCAGAGGGAGAGAGAGAGAGAGATAGCTTTGTCCAAGGCTTGGTCAATGGGGTTTGAATGGTAGGTTTGCAAAAGTAGATAAGACATCTCTTTAGCACATCCATTGACTCTTGTCCATTTGCATTTTCAAGGTGATCTAATGGTTCTCCTTCCTTCTTGATTTTCGACAGCCATGGGGAGAGTTTAATGTTCAAAATGCCCTTCTTCAATTGCTTGGGCAAAGTTCTAAGCTTGAGGGACAAAACGGTCATTCTACCCTCGACGTTTAGAACGTCGTTTTTTTCGTTCCGGAAATCTTCGATAGGGCGACGGCCAATCCGAATAACGTTGGAATTCTTGATTTTCCATTTTTAATCTTTCAAGGCTCGTTTATGATAGTTTTCTCTATCAAACGTGGTTCCAGCCTATCCCGAACTGACGGGCGGCTTTTGCAGACATTACGCGTATCGACCTTATGATTCTTATCACGTTTTGGGACTAGTCAATTCGTGGCGGCTTTGGTTGTCATGTAATTGTGAGGGTCTATTGCTAGTTCCCTCGACAATCCTTATGGTCAAAGCGTCATTTCCTTTCCGAGTTCCCTAGGTCCACGTAGCTCGTCTCGCGTTAGCCTTTCCTCTTTGGTCAGTCTACTCGAATTGATCAAGTTCGAGCGGGATACGACTAAAATACATGTCTAGATACACACTTCTCATTACTGAGCCTGAAATCGACTGGAAATCAGAATGTCACACCTACGTACTTGTAGCATGTCAATTACACGCGATTGATCACGATGCGTTCGTAGATGAATGCTATAGGTTGGACAAAACTCTTCAATGCTATCCGTACATGTTTAATCCGGCAGGGCATCATGATTACTGGGATGAGCTTAATGAGTTGCCATTAGTGCCAAATCCGAGGCGTATTAGGAAGAAAGGAAGGCCTCATGCGTCCCGGATACGTAATGAGATGGATTGAAAAACACCGAGCGATAGCGATTCGCGTAACCGTTGCAGCAATTATGGGAAATCAGGGCACAATAGGCAAACGTTTGCACACAGATTGGAGCGAGAATAGATCATCATCGTGTCAATTATATAGATTAGTATGATGAAATTTTTGTAATTTTATAATATCGCTCAATAATCATATTTATTAAGTTCATTTTTTTAATGATTTTTATATTAGATGTGTGAATTTTTTGTATTATTATAATATCTCTACTGCACGATATTTCTTCGGTTCTTCTATTCCACGCCTATATTACATATGTGATTTTATTGTAATATTATAATTATATATTAAGTAATTAGATATTGATAAATATGAAATTAAAGAAAACAAGCGGAAAAACGACGTTTGCTGAAGAGGAAAAACGACGATTGACGGAGATCGTTCCGAGAGTTGAGAAAGTTTGCCCCAGAGGACACTGCTTCTTCCAAGTAAAATCCAACCTAACGCATCCTAATTCCACGTTAACACTTGATTAGTTTCTAAACGTAAAATCGTTTAAGACTCCTACTACTTGTCAAGCAAGATGAACTTGAAGCGGAACAAGTGCTCCTGAGCAGTTGCTTTAGCTATGGCGAGTTTGAGCTTGAGCTTCGTCCTTCTTCTTCCCCCACTCGTGAATCCTCAGGTGCAACTTGGCAGCTGCGATCAGGTAATGCATGGCTTGCATCGGTCCCAGGATGTTGAGAATCTCCCTGAGCGTTCGCATTCTGAGATCGTCCGCCATCTCCAGAATCTCCTCCAATCCCTCCGCCTTTGCCGCCACCGCGATCTCCACCTCCTCCTCCATCGCGGCCTCGTCCTCGTTGCCGGCGCTGGTCATCTCTGTGATGGCGTGAGAGAGCAACCACCTCCCCGGGCATTGAAACTGCCGAACAGAGGGCCGCTCGGCAGCATGACTGCCGAGAGGCGGCCACTCGGCAGTTGATCCGGTAATATAACGAATCTCGAGGCTTAACCGCACGTAAATAGAATTCTTTACAGCTACGGGCCATTTTGGTTATTTACGAAATAGTCCCTCAAGGGCCGCTTGTAACTGCAGCAACTTCGCAACGACCGCAAAGAATCGAGGGCCGATTGTAACTGCACTTGCTCGTAAGCCCCGAAGACGTTTTCCTTCTGCTACTCCGCAGCTTGCTGGAGACTTTATTTATTTATTTGTTTTTCCGATCAAAGACCAACATCGAAAACCACTGAAAAGAAAGGAAAAAACCAATAATATTGCCGAACGGGGTCGCTCCCCAATAACACTGCCGAGCAGGAGCCGGCTAGCCACGGGCCACCCGCTCGGCAATGTGACTGCCAGAAGCATTCGACACCGTGATCAAGATCGGGCCGGGATCGGGCCGACGCCGTGATAGGGGCCAGCGCCGAGGTCAGAGAAGAGGTCGGGATCTGGGGTCGGGACCTGGGCTAGGATCAGGGTCGGAACAGACTCAATCTCGGCCCCGGTCCTGATCCCCGAGGCTGGCAGCGGGATCAGGTCTCGAAATCGAGATCGGATCCCGATCCTCGGGGCCGACACCAGGACCATGTCACGGACAGAGACCGGGACAGAGGCCAAGACCCGACGTCGTGGCCGGGTCTCGAGATCGAGTCCAGTGCCGATGCTGAGGCCTTGTCTCAGGTCAGGATCGGGGCCAGGACCGAGATCAGGTCTCGGGACCAAGATCGGGTCCCAGCACAAAGACCGGGTCCCAAGATAGAGACCGAGACCGTGGTCGAGACCCGGTGTTAGGGCCGGGATCGGGACCCGGAATCGAAGCCAGGACCGAGATCAAAATTGGGACCGAGGTCAAGGTCGGGGCCGGTGTCGAGGGTCGGGAATCAAGACCGAGGCAGGGCCAGGGACGGGAATGGTGCAGGTATCAAGACCGGAGTCGAGGTCGAGAATTATTTTAGTAATATTATTATATTTTGATAATAGTGATCAAGCCGGATCAGATATAGATCGGTCATGATTCGAATCAGGCTTGAATCATTAAATATTAATCGTCATGAATCGTGCCACGCAAACCTGATCCAGCCATCTGCCACCACTATTCTCCACTGGTGGCCAGCACCAGGACCGCCACCACTCCTCCCAACCTCCCCTTACCACTTCTCCTCCGATCCCAGGCAAAACCCCAACCCCTGTTCCGGCTCCATGTCGGCCTCCGCCGCCACCTCGGCGATCCTCTCCCTCCATTGGCTGCTATGGTTCGCCGCCGCCGTCGAGGACGACGTGCTCTGCCTCGAGGGCGTGAAGAACTCGCTCTCCGACCCGCAGGGCGTCCTCAGCTCATGGACCTTCACCAACACCTCCGCCTCCCACTTCTGCAACCTCAACGGCGTTACCTGCTGGAATCTCAACGAGGGCCGTATCATCAGCCTCCAGCTCACCAGCTTCGGGCTCTCCGGCAGCTTACCCGAGTCGCTCAAGAACTGTCGCAGCCTCCAGACGCTGGAGCTCGCCGGAAACAAGCTCGACGGCCCGATCCCAACGCAAATCTGCCAGTGGTTGCCTTACCTCGTCAGGCTTGATCTCGCCTCGAACTCGCTCTCCGGCTCCATCCCCAGCCAGATCGCCGACTGTAAGTTCTTGAACGACTTGCTTTTGAGCTATAACAAGCTGTCCGGCTCCATTCCTTACGAGGTGGTTCGCTTGGAACGGTTGAAGCAGTTCGATGTCCAGGACAATAATCTCTCTGGATCTATACCGTCGGAGCTGTCGAAGATCTCCGGTTCCGACAATTTCTCTGGCAACGATGGTCTGTGTGGTAAGCCTCTTGGGTCGTGTGGGCGGTTGAGTAAGAAGAGCCGTGCTATAATTATCGCTGCGGGCGTTGTTGGAGCTCCAGGATCTCTGTTGCTAGGGTTTGGGCTCTGGTGGTGGTACTTTGGTGGAGCTAGTCGGAAGAAGATAGGATATGGCGCCGCTGCTGGTAAGGATGATAGTAGTTGGATTGATTGTCAGTATTAGGAATGATATCGCTCTTCTTACGGATGCTTGTCACAACGATGACAACTAGTGTCGACTCATACTGATTCGTAGCTCTTAGTGATAGGCTCCGCGGTTGCAAAGGAGCTAGATGGAGCAACAAATGATCAAGTATTACCCGTCTTTGATATCAGCACAATTAGAGCTGCCACAGACAATTTCGCCTCAACGAACAAGCTTGGACAAGGAGGATTCGGTCCAGTCTACAAGGTATTACACTAAAATCCTTTGATCTCCCTGTCCGCTTTACTCTCGGTTGTCCAAGATGGTTGAGGTATACCTATTTTTAACAAATGGGTTTCCTCAAGAAAGCCTGAACTGAAAAACAAGGTAACAAAGTAGCTTTCGTGGATGTCTTAAGGCGGCGACCCGTTATTTCAGGGGCGCTTGGCCGGTGAACAGGAAGTAGCTGTGAAGAGATTATCGAAGAGTTCTGGACAAGGGAGTGAGGAATTCAAGAATGAAGTCATGCTTATAGCCAAACTCCAACACAGGAATCTCGTGAGGCTTTTGGGCTGTTGCATCAGTCAAGACGAGAGGATGCTAATCTACGAGTACTTGCCTAACAAAAGTTTGGATTACTTCATTTTCAGTATGGCGTCACCTTCTTTTTCCTCTTCATGTTAATCCAATTGTTGAAACGCCTCACCATTAGCATCAGTTTCATGACATAACGGCCACTGAATTCTTTTTTCCACGGCTTTGGGTTGCAGATGAAGCAAACAGGACAACCCTTGATTGGAACCAACGTTTCAAAATTGTTCTTGGAATTGCCCGAGGAGTTTTGTATCTTCACCAAGATTCAAGACTTAAAATCATACATCGAGATCTCAAAGCAAGCAATGTCCTCCTTGATTCTGCAATGAATCCAAAAATTTCTGATTTTGGGATGGCTAAAATGTTTGGAGAAGACCAGATCCAAGCAAATACCAACAGGGTGGTTGGAACATAGTAAGTTGTTCTATAGTAAGTTACTCTATACTGTCCAACCAGGTCAACCAATGCTTCAATAAGGGGAGAGATACAAACTGATTAGATGTGCTGAGGTATTGATGTTGTTCAATTTTGTGTAGTGGTTACATGTCTCCAGAATACGCAATGCAAGGATTATACTCGATCAAATCCGATGTTTTCAGCTTTGGCGTCATGTTACTGGAAATAGTCAGTGGCAAGAGGAACACTGATTTCTACAATGACAGTGCATCTCTGAATCTGATAACACATGTAAGGACATAGAACAAAACATGCCCTTTGCACTGATTTACCTTCAACTACTTCTTGAAATCAGATCTCATCGCCTAACCTCTATAAGATGTTACCTTCAACTTTTGTAGGTTTGGAACTTATGGAAAGAAGGAAAAGACTCGGACATAGTTGATCCATTGATGGCTCAACCCTACAACTCAAGTCAGGTTTTGAGAAGCATTCAAATCGGCCTATTGTGCGTGCAAGAACACGCGGCAGACCGTCCAAACATGATGGACATTGTCTTAATGTTGGTTAACAAGACTGCTCTCGCCTCTCCTACTAAGCCTGCATTCATTTGGAACAGAAGCGGCAGCATTCTCGACCTTCAACCGATTGGAGGATCTTCTGGGAACGAGGTAACCATAACTGACCTCGAGGGCCGATGATCAGACTCAATGTGACCATCGTTTCATCATCCTATGCTTCAAGTACGATAAAGCACTCCCATGTGGCAAGCTATTTTTCATCTACATTGCGTTAACAAGTTCCAATTCTAGCTTCTGACTATAGAGATTCTGAAGCGCGTGAGCTAACATGCATTAACGCTCAACTTCAGTAGCAGAAATGGCATAGGACCTTTTGAAGATCATCGATTAGGGAAGCGATATACTGACTAGTTTACTCCTTCGCCTCATGTGAGTCAAGGCGCTTAAAGATTTCGTCTTGCTAAACAATTTCTAGCAAATTGGTCTCGAATATTGCGAAAATAGGTCCGAAGACAGATAATTTAACCTTAGATGAATTTTAATGATTTACATGTAAGCTCACCAACAGGAAACAATGTCTTAGTGAATTCGGTGGAGCCTAATTGGTTTAGCAGTCGAATGAATAGTCTCGATGTGTGGTTTAGACGCATGATACAGATTCCATTTCTCATGTGTTGACAAAGTCAAATGAGAAAAAAAAAAGATTTTCTATATTAATCTTTTCTGTCCTTGCCAATTGGTCAAGCGGATAAAGAGTAAAGAATCCAAAATGGAAGAGAAGTTTAGGACTAGGCATGGACACGGGCCCATGGGCTTGTGCTCTTTTTTTTTTTACATATTAATAAAAAAGTTGGGAACCCAAGGATGTCGCTAAACACATCTGAGTACTAAACCAAAGGCACACACCATCGAAAAACCAAAGGCACACACCATCGAAAAACAGTTGATCGTGAACTTTGACACAATGTGCAATATAGTATTTGAACTTTTTAATTTATTCAATGCGGTCCCAAAACTTTAGTTCAATATATAATGTGGTCTCTGATCTTTTAATTTGTTTAAAGTGATTCTTGAAATTTTAGCACATGTTCAATTCAGTATCGGGATTACTTGAAAATGTTTAATGTTGTCTCTAATCTTGAATTAATGAAATGGTAGCGTTGAATATTTTCCATATAATCCAGCTAGGGACGAAATTGAACATGTATAAAAAAATTTACGGATGACATTACATGTCGAGTTAAAGTTTGGAGGTGAAATTGAATAACTGAAGAGTCCAACAATTGCGTCGTACATTAGGGGGGGCAAGAATACAATGACCATCTGTACCGTTGTCCTTGATATTTACTAATTTTGTCGGCGGATCCGCGTGGGACCCACATGGTACCCCGGGCCAATTGAACAGTGAGGATTTGATTTTAGCATATGTGCTCCATTCATGCTCGCTCATCGCCGCAAAGGGGCAAGCGTGACTTAACGAACCAAATGGGAGCTACTAACACTTAAAACTGTGAAGCTTCTAAAAAATAAAATTAAAATTAAAAATCATATGTGTTTGGAAGAAGACCTAATGGATCAGATTCAAAGGGCCAAAGAGAAAGAGAAAGAAAAAAAAACCCTTTTTATCGAGAAGACAAGCTTGTCGTAGAAGCTACGAACTCAGCGTTGTTATGCCACCGATTAGCCAAGACAAAGGTAAAGGCAATTTCAAGTCTCTCCCATCAAAAAGCATATATATAATTGTAGCTCTGCTTGGACAGCGGCTTTGAGTCTTTGCTTTATTTAACACGACAAGGATACCAATATGCTGCTGCTTCTTCTTCTTCTTTTCTCTCGCCCCTTTTCATTATTCTTTCTACAAATCATCTTTTGACTTAATTAGGCTAGGGGGAAAAAAAAGTGTCTCAATTCTCGGTCGAAAAGTCTTTTCGTCTCGCCAAAGAGTATCAACTTTGGGTCGGGTCCCTATTCTGACCTGACTCTTTTTCGTGTCATATAAAACACCAATGGCACGGTTTGATCTCAATTATGGGCCGACCTTCTCCTTCTTTTTCTTGAAATGGCACAAACTCCCAATTGGTAACTAAATGCATCCCTCATCAAGTAGAATGACATACAGAAGGAGAGACATATGTACATTGAAAAAAAAAATTGTCCGACATTTAATAGCATCAATGGACGAAAACTTGATGGGAGTCAAAATTTGTGCACTGATCGAAAGTTTGTGTTGTTTTATGAGGAAAAAAAAATGGGCCAGAATTTGGACGATTTAAAGTCAATGTTTATTTATGGAACATAATTGAAACATAATCGAAAGTCGATGCGAGGGAATTCCGAAAAAAAAAAAAAAGAAGAAAAAGAAAGAATTGAATTCCTTGAATTGGACTACTCGAAAGGGAAAAGAAATACTGATCCTGATGCTTTAGAGAATAATTAAGAGTATAAAAAAGATAGGTCGATTGCTTCCAAAAGTCACCTCCCAAAAAAAATGGGGGGGGGGGGGGAATGATAAAGTTGCCGCCTGAAGATTCCAATCAATAAGAAATTTTAATAATTATTTGATGTTCATGGTTCATGATTAGTCACTTCATTGTCAGTTGTCTCACCTAAGTCTTCTATTTTAAGCTTCTTCATGGACTTCAAGTGTTTGCTCATATGTCCATATCGTTGGCACTATGTATTATATGCATCGATTAGATTTATTTATTAGACGGTCCATGTAAAACGAAGAATAAAATGCATAGAAACTTTTTTTTTTAACTAATATTTTCAGGTCAGTTTGCGCGCACTTTTTTTGATAATCAAAGTGTCCGGATCAGTTTGCGCGCACTTAAACTATTTCTCGGGGGAGACTAGTACAGCAACTCACCGCCATGGCCCCCCACTTAAATCATAGGTACTTATTTGAGGAATCGAACTTGGAACCAGTGCATCTAATCATACAATCCCAAATGCACCCTAACCAATTGAGGTACCTATGAGTAGGTGCCCAGAAGCATCTTTTGATTGCACTAAACATGTGAAAGTAGTCAGTTTCAATTAGACGATATTTACGTCAATCAAATGACAATTCAATATGGAAATAAACGGATATAGGTTAGAGGTGCTATTTCCGACCCATTTATTACTAACATCGCTACCTTGTAAGGAGTGGACGCATACCCTTAATTGAATATTCAACTCGCTCAAGTATTTTTAGAATTCTCTTGATGCCTCAAAGCTTCAAGTAGACTCAACCTCGGCCCTACCCCATGCCGAGCCAGCCGCCACCTAGCACATGACATCATTGGACACGTTATGCTTGGTATCTAAGGAAGAATAGCAACCGTCGTGCCGGAAAGGCAGAGGCGAGGAGAAGAGTAATGATCATAATTTAACCGTAGAGGCGAGTGGCCAAATTGTGAATTTTGCAATGGTGAGGGCATGTGAAAGTTGGGCATGGCAGCAGGGGCGAGGACAAGATTTGAAGCTTTGTCACATCAAGAGTTTCATAATTGTTTTAGGAAACATTTTCTTTTATGCTCTTCGTAACTCATCTTGTTAAGCAAAAAGATATCATTTTGAGTTCATTTAAATAATAAGTTTGGTATAGTTGTCACTAAACTGTAACTGTGTTAGTCTGTGCTGATGCTCTAAAGCGCTACAAATAATAAGTTTAGTCATACAATTCTCAAAATTTAAGTGCCTCAAAGTGAGGTGAGACAACTTCATATAAACTGCTATAACCTTGGAGATGTTACAGTCGTTGAGGTGTATGTTTGCCAAACAATTTTTTTTTTGGTCGAATTTTGCCAAACTTCTTTTTCTTTAAAACCAAACAAATTTAAAAGTTGTGGGTTTTGTTTGGCCACTGTCTTGGCCGTTGTTTTAGTCCTTTAGGTCTATTTTAGTCGCCTGTTTGGCCTTCTTGCTGTTGCACATTGGCTTCTTTGTATCTTGTAGTGCCACTGCACCTTTGCACCCTTTAGGATATGACCAAGTATTCTAATGAGTATGAGGTTTTTGTGTTCGACTACCTCTCTATACTTCGCAGTTTGGAAAGTTCAATATATTACTTACTTTACCCAAGAAAAAAAAAATTTAAAAGGAACAATGTTGTAAGTGCCTTCCTTAATTTCATAGTTGAGACATATTATCACATCATTGCTCTAAAATAGTAATAACGATAGGACTACCATTTTTTTTTATAAAATAAAAAATATATTAACTTTTTATAGCACAACTTACAAAGGGGTAACCAAACACAAAAACTCCGTACCCAATAGGGATACCATTTTTAATAATGATTAAGGGTATGTTTATTTGAATGAAAAAGATCTAAACTAATTTTTCGCACTTTCATGCATTTGGTTTACCGAAAATAATTAGTCAATGGAAGCCATATATAGTAACATATATACATTCTTACTTACTTAAAGTAAGGAAAATGAATTCCCAAAATCTGAAAAGGGAAAAACATATTCCTTGAAAATTATTTCCATAAAGCACATTTTCCATTACCATGAGATTTCTCCAAAACAAACACACCCTATGGGTTATCTTATCAAGTAGTTATTGTCTTGAGGGTAGGTTAATTTTAGGTTTTTCAAAAAGAGTAGTATAACAATTTTTGAGTCACTATAAAAATAAAAATATGTTGTTCAGGCATAAATTCTTGGAAGAGTGAACAACACAATAACTTTTAATTAATTATTTTTTTTGCCCAAAATAGACTATAAATTTTACAGTCGCCCAAGAGCTATACATAATCAATTCTTTTTTAAAAAAAATAAGCTCATTCAGTGAGACTTATTTTTTCCCTTTATCTTTTGTATGTTCCCACTAGTGCCCTTATCACGACACGTTGCGACCTATAATCCGTCGATGTTATATTTTCTCAAATCGTCACGTCATGAAATTCTGTGGAATGCGCGGCTGCCGAATGAAAATGGTGCACATAAGATTGGCGATTGGATAAAAATCTCTCTCATCTACGATAATTTTCCAGTTGTCTTAACTCGACGAGATGTTGATGTAACCTTTTATCGGGATGTCTATCTCATTGTGACGCTTCCCATCGCTCCATCAAAGCCACACTTTGCATGCTTGTCACGTTATGGTGGACAAAAAGAAAACATGTAGAGAGCGCATGCTTGTTATCGTTATTTCTTATGATATCATGAAACCCTAGAAAAGCAAGGCAGCAAGTCGGCCGTCCTATGACTTCCACTCTCCCATTCCAGACAATCATAGAGTTAATTTAATCTCCGCGGCTCACTCTCCTGATTATCTTGAACTCTATCTCATCGTCTTCTTCAGATTTTCAAATGGAACGGATTAATTAAAAGGCGGTACCGAGAATATTGTACGAAAGATGAGAGTAGGAGCAAGATAGAGAGGCCCGGCAAGCAATAGAACCCCCCCAATCTTCTGCTCAAATTCAGCTTTCCCACTATGAACATTTGATTAATGCTAATAATATATAACAACTGAGATTGCTAACTTGTTTTGATCTAAAGGTCATCTTTTCTGGTTGAAATCTAACACCTGTTCCTGTTCCTAACCACAACTTTTTCTTCAGCAATATTCTTTCTTCTTTCTCCTCCTCCTTTTGCTTCTTCTTGCTCTCCAATGGTTGCTAATCATTTCATGCCCCCCCCCCCCATTATTCTCTTCTCTTTTTCTGTGGGCCATCCCCTGTCTCTTCATTATCTCCATTGCCATTCCACCCCCCCCCCCCTCCCCCTCTCTCTCTCGTTATGTATCTTCCTTTTTGCACATTTGGTTTTGCTCGTTTAGCTTTTTCTATTTATATAGTTCTGTGGGGGGTTTCCAGGCCTGGCAGAACTAAACAAAAGCAATGCAGCTGCTCTGTCTTTACTAAAAACTGAAGTTTATGTTATACACATCTTTTTTGAACCCTTCTTGTTGGGGGGTCGAGTCAGATTCTTCCTTGTTGAGTCTATTGAGTCAGCTACCCGTGTAACGAGTCAACTCGGTACTTGCCTTCTATCTTCTCTCTTTCTGTCTCTATCTGAAACTTCCTCCGAATGTTGGAGTCCAAAAATCAACTGGGGTCTCATGAGCCACTGGGAATGTGCTTGAGATTGGCACCAAGCATAGCCCTCGAGTCCTTAGATCTTGCTTTGGCCCTTCTGATGCATAATCTTTCAGTTTATCACAACCCTGCAAAAACCATACAGTATGTATCTGTTACTACATGGAACTATATGTTACTGAGCCTAACATGGAAATTCAGATAAGGGGAACTAAGAGACAACTTAAGTGAAAAGTACATCCGCATGCCAGCAGCATTTATCACGATGATCCTCATGTATACATCGAAGATCGATGAAAGTTTATTTGTAAAAACAAGATAAGTTTTCCAACACCCGCATCCCACCGGTTAAAAATTGTGGGACTTATTTGGGCACAGGTAGTGTACACCAGGCTGGACAATATAAAGCTAGTAAAGAGATTAATGCGAAACTCAGGTAATTTTGTTTATTTACCTGTTGATGCTGAATGGGAGCTCCATTTCTCATGTATGGAGTACTTAAAACCTGAAAGTACAAACAGACAGTACCAACCATCAACATCACTTGGCTTCGAATGTATTCTTGTCAAAGCTCCATGTCCAGTTTAAGATTCACTTCCAAAGTATAATGAAAGGAAAAGGGTGACTGTTCTTACATGAACTTGATCATGTAAGAACTTGATGTACTCGATGGCTTCATGAAGAACAGATGCTGTATCGGTCTGCCCAAATTCAACGAAAGATCAACTTTTTTCCTTCCAAATTAATGTACTTTCACGAAAAATACAACCTCAGCAAAAACACTATTAAAAAAACAGGATAGTGTGAGGAAAAATCCAATGATTCACCTTTCCAAAAGGTGAAACCAACTGCTGCAACGCAGTGATTCGGTCCCCTAGCTTCTCTTTCCGAACCTGATAACAAAATGCGATAGTAACTCGTTATCTTCTCTTCACTTTCTCGTGCCAACAAGTTGCAGACTACTTTCTCCATAAAATGAAAAAGACATGACTTGCAAGCTCGGTTGCTCCTCCGAGAACAAGAATTCCAAAATATCAAGAAAATTTTATTGTCTCACCTTAAAAGTCGGCAATGGCGATGGGGTTTCGATTCTAGGCCTTTTGAACCCGGCTTCGGTAGAGCTGCTTTTCTTTACAGCGGAATCCACTTCCCGTGTGTTATTGCAATTTCTCTACAAGATTGGCAAATCTCTCTTTGCGTAAACATTAACCCTAGTGAAGAGTATTACCATAAAAATTATCTAATTTTAATATCAAATGGGTAAAGATCTGTACCTTGGTGTTTAGCTGAGCACAGCTTGGTTTTTTATCATATACCGTAGGAGGTGATGTGGCGGTCCAATCAAAGCTACTCATTGGCGTTGAACCCGTGGCGATGTTAGACAACGGCAACCTATTAGGTTGGCGATTTGCCGACGAGGGTTTCAAGACGGGCGAGAGTTTGGCGATAGAAGGGGGCGATTGATCATCGGAGTTCATGGTCTGAGAGAAGTTGTTCGCTGACCGAGCTGGGCTATTGAGGAAGGATTGATGTTGGGGCTGAAAATCCGCGGGATCGTCGAGCAAGCCTTGTATCAAAGGGAATCCATACAACCCCCCACCGGACAGTCCTGATCCCATCGGAAACCCAGCTGAGAAACCCTCACATGTGGCGACGGTGGTCGCGCTAGTTGTGATGGAAGTCAATTCAGATTGGTCCGAAGAGAATTCTGGATTTATTTGTTTGAACCCATTGATGGAGGAATCTTCAACCACACAACTTGAGTATCTTCTGGGGCTCCAATCCTTTTGGATTCTTGAAGTTATATCTTCGTTCAATATCGAACCATAATTGTTCTGAGCAAATTTTCCGCCGCCGCCACTGCGATACGGTCACAGATTATGTCATAAGTTCTCTGGTGTATTAGTTAAATTCAAGTTGAAAAAAACTTAAATGGTTATTAGCTAAATCAGTGGGAAAGAACATGCTTTGTGTTGAATTATATGTCAATCTAATAATTGTATGGTTGAAATCAAACGATCTCATGAGATGACTTTCACTACAAATTAGACTCTACCTAGTGAAGAAAAAAAGAGAGTAAAGCTCTGATAAAGACTGTTGTATAGAAATCAAAGCACTTATCGTGACAACCATATTTCACTTACAGTAAAGCTTGGTTCCAATCCGGGGCCATCGGCGACGAAATCCCAAATCCTGTGATCTGCATGTCAGGGACAACCAGTTCGCTTCTGCCACAGCCACGCACGGCGCTCATCGGCTGAGCTTTGTAATTGTTGAACTCAAAGACCGTGGAGCCATCGGAGGAGAGCGAGGAATCATTGTGCTCAAACGACCTCGCTTTGACGTTGCTCATTGCCAGGTCAGCTGCCACCAACCAACCAAACCCTCCCCCGTCGTTGGCTGCCGCCGAGCACGGCGACGCACCACCCGCGAAAGGCGCGCCCCTGAGCAAGCTCCACCAGCTCTCACTGCAGATCCCGGCCTGGAAATTCTCCGCCATCGCCGGAAAGACTCGATGAATAAAGGACTTAATATCGACTAACCCTTGTGGCTATCTATACTGTTAATCCTGTTGTATCTCTCTCTATCTCTCTTTCTCAATTGTGTATAAGTATGAATTATGAGAAGCGTGAGGGGCTATTTATATATGAAGGGAACGGTGAGGACATTGGAAGAGACCGGAACCTGGTTGACATTTCAGCGGATGGGACAAGTGAGAAATGGAATTTTTGAATCGGAATAATTTATGTTTTTTTTTTCTCTTCCTTTAATTGTGCTAGCTTTCCATATTTTACTCCGTGCCTCTCTTGCTTTTTTGGTTTGTACCTATCTCATTCTCCTGCTCAATTGTTTATCAAAACTTCTTGACCATGTTAGCAGGAGGTTTGGTTTGGTCGTCATAATAAAAATCATGATATGGTATATTTTATCATATTTTGCGTTTGGTAGACGTACAAAATAGGATGAAGGAGATACATGAGATATAGCCCGGACAAAGATATACTAGGAGAAGAGATGAGATAGATTTGAATAGGATAAAAGCGAACACGAAGAAAATCAGGGTTTTTTCCACAACTCGCCTGTCCTCCTCTCCGAGCTACTCTTCACAGTGTTGGGTTGCCTCTCCAGAGTGTCGTTGCCTCTTCTAGCGGCAGCTACTATCAAGTGTAGCTGCCTCTCCAGCGACGCCAGGCTGGGGTATTTGGCAATAAAGTTAAGTATTTTTATAACCTTGTTCTTTATTTAATAGTTTGACGTGATATGAGATCACATCTCTCGTTCTTTAATCGCTGAACTTTTTTAACATTTCGAAAAGGGGTCTTGGCAGGTTATGCAGAACATGAGGTTGATCATCGACTTTCAACTAGCTCTCTTGGACGATTCGCATGAGTGCATCTTTAACTTGTGAAAAGAGGATGAATCATTTCCATTGTTCGGTACTTCTTTACTCACTCAATAAGACAATGAGCAAAGCTAACGGTTCATTCTCAAAGGATTTGACTCCAAATCAAGACCTTTGGTTCTATTGAGTCTGCTTGATCGATGTCATGCTCGAATTTAGATGGCACAACCATCTACTCAATAATAACTTGCTCATCAAAAGTCATAACTGAAAAATTTCTAAAGTATTTTGATATTTCAACAAAACAGAGTCAATCACAGCTATGTCTTGCCTCTATTTATTCGACATTATATCCGTAGTTCATCATATAATAAATATGATATGATAAAATTTTTGAATTCTTATCCTATAGTATTCAATCCTATCCCGACTAGAAATCCGGATAGTTAAATGCGGCCTTAGAATTTGCTCATCCCATATGTTAGTTGTGTGTGGTCAATCCTATGTTCGTGTGACTTTTATTGACATTCCCCATGCAATGTTCATCCCAATTTAACTATAGCTAAAGAAGTACTTGCAATTCCATTTGAAATATATTTCAAGTCTAGAAATAGGATAAGAGAACTCGTAACGAATATCAATAACAGACCATATGGATTCAACCTCTCCTTAGATTCTTCTCTTTAGAAGAAAAAAAAAAGTCAATTATTTCAATGCCACAAGACCGCTGCCCTACGATAGTCTCTAATTGTGACACATATTGAGAGGCTACCACCATTCAACCATCGGCTCTAATACCACTCACTCGGAGATTGCTTTGGCCTAGCTATATAAAGGTTGTTTAAGCAAGTGCACGTTATCTTGCATTCCCAAGTGACGAATCTCTCTAATTGATGAATGCCTGCATATTTGCTCCTCTAACTTAAGCTCACCGTAGACAAAAGCTGTCTTATCACTTAGTTTCTCCAACTCCAAAGTTGCCTCACCGCAATCAATCCAGAAAAGCACCCTGATCAAACTATATTCACACAACAAAAAAGTGCTAACTATAATGAGATCTTCTCCACTACTAGCGCAACAGAGCCACTTCACGTACCATCTAATTCAGGAGTCGATTGCAAGATTCTTTCATTGGGTAGTAATCAAGACGCCAACACATATTCAGCGGTTACCGCAATCAACCACCGGTTGTGAAGCCAGTGCAAGGGTGCGCAACGGAAGCCCGACACCTTCGCTAGTGAAGAAGAGAGCCCCAATCCTAGCCAAGTTCAAAATGTTATACTTCGCGTCTACTTGTGACCAATTCATCGATTGGCTTTGGTGACAAGGACTTTCTCGAGCTAAATCTATTGAGGGTTCCAAATTAATAGATTGCTCATTGCTTGTTCTTCTCAGTTCATACTATGTTTTCTTTTCTGTATTATTCACTTTCTAATTCCTAATTAACTCCCAAAAAATTCCTAACTTTATCCCAAAATATATTCCTCTATTTGGACTAGGTATAAAGAACAAATGTCTTCGATTTTGAACAAAGAGGTTAATATTCCGACCAAAAAGAACAAAGGGTGGTAATAGCAGGTTGAGGATTGTGGAGCTATTTATTTCAGGTCAACGCATGAAACTTCAATCCCTGTCAACAAGACAGTCAATACTCATCATTTGGACCAAGTTGGGAAGGAATATGTTAGGCTGAGCAAGTATAAGGCTAGCCCAATGTATTTCTGTAAAAAGTATTAATAAATGACTCTGTCAGGCGTAAATAGTCAACTGACATTGGTGTTCGATTAGGATCAGAGTCAACATAAACAAAGTAAATCACACTCTTTGTTGACTACTTATTCAAATTGCTGAGACCCAAAAGATAAGTTAATCAGACTCTCGCTAATCCGTACGGAATTATATACTATGTTCTGCCCATCAACAGCGAAGAAACTCTCTCACGCAACTATCAATTCATTTCCTCATACATGTAATATAAGCTAAAAACTATAGTGATCAAATAAAGAAATATTGGTAAGATCAACAGTACTCGTGCCGAGATTATTATTTCCGACAATCGGTAAATATGATATGGCCATCCGAAGATAAAATTTAATTTAAAAACGTGACTCGGATAATTACAAGCATGCCTAAAGGAAAATCATTTCATTGATGGGAACTTTGAGAATTGAGATAGTTGACCTAGATGCATTGAGAACCAATAAGCAAGTTAGGTGAAGCGCAAATAGGCACCTCTTTTTCCTGGAAAATGCGAGGAACAAGACGCATCTAGACCTAAGTCTAACACTATAAGCTTTGGCATACACTCACTCCTTTTTCAACTCTAAGGAGATTTGTCAACGGTTTGCGTGTTGAATTATACAAAACTAAAGTCATTGCTCGGAATTCTCACGAAACAAGTATAAGATATCATATGGTTTTAAGGAGGAAGATGGTCAATCTACGCTCAATTCGTCCCAAAGAAAAAGTTAAACATAGAGCAGTCAACTTGGTTGTGTCCATTCATTTTGGCTATCATCTTTCCAATTTTATTTTGGTATGCCCACGATAACTAAGGTGACATCACAAGTCGGTTTAAAATAGACCTGCTCGATAATCAAGTTTGAACAGATCGGGAAAAGCCGAGCCCGGAAATTCTCGTCCAAACCTACCCTTCCAATTTTGTTTTGGTATGTCCACGATAACTAAGGTGACATCACAAGCCGGTTTAAAACAAACCTGCTCGATGATCGGGTTTGGACAAGTCAGGAAAAGCCGAGCCCGGAATCTCTTGTCCAAACCTTCCCATGATTTGCAAAATATCTAGCTTTACTCATAAAAAAATGATCGAGCCCAGTCGATTCGGCCGATCTTTGCAAGCCCAACGACATGTCTACTTCAGAACACCGGATCTATTTCAAACCGTCCACGTGAGAAGATCATGACACCTAGTATGAAACACGATATGCCAAGTTCTTTCAGCTGTGAAACCCCGATCGATTGATCGAATCCGGCGAATCCCCCGATCAACAGCCGCACACAGGTTGCTAAACATCATTGGAATATTTTGTGTTCTGTTTTTTTTTTCCCTTGATTTAACTCATCACATCGTGGACCATCACCTAATATGTATCTTTATATAAATATATGGCTGCGGAGAGATTGGTTGAAAGATGCAACAGTGGACCTCAAAATCTCTCGTCTTAAACGTCAACTTTCCCTACGTCTTCTGTGGAAAGACATCAGCCGTCCAGAAGACGGATTGGGTAAGACCCAAAAAGTCAATACCGACTTTTTTGGGTCAACGCGTTAACGTCCAATTCTCGTAAGCCTAACATTCTATGATCTGATCTTGAGAGGTCAGCACATAATAATTTCGAATTTACCTTTCTTTAAGGTGCATTTAAAAAAAAAGATTATTTCCCTCCATGAATCCACTTGCATTGTTAATTTCTTTCGTAGAAGGAGTTCCCTAAATTATAATTTGACCTTCTAGAAGCTCAGCTAGAACAAAACCGAGAAGGGTTTTGTTCATTCCTCAGACAACTACACCCGTTCGTAGTGTCATCTACTTGATATAAACATGAATTCATTTGTATGTTCTTGTATGCTCTTTGTATTTTCGTTTTTTTATGCGAAACTTTGCGCGAATCTTTCATTGAAAACTCTATGCATCAAGTTACGGCATACATATATATCGTGATTTCGCGATATCGTGTTAAATTGTGTAAAACCCTTTCAATTTGAAGAGAATAATATGGTGTTTGTCGAGATAGGTCGTGTAGATCCTATTTCGGGTAGGGTTAGAAGGTTAGAACAAACAGTTAAAGACGCTTGTCTACTGTGGTATCAAAGCGCGGGTCAAGAGCTTGAATCCCGACACTTCCTCTCATCTTTCACCTACTCGTAAAATCCTATCGTTGGGCATGTTTTCCTATCTCCGGTCATCAGTTCGATGTGTCCACGTCAACATTTAGTAAGTGTTTGGAAATTTTCGTTTAAGAGATGGGAGCAGGGGATGGAGAATGCCTTTTTTCGATCCAAGTCGTGCAACCTTGTGAGGTCCGGGTGTATCAGGTACAGATGAGATTAGGGTTACGAGATATGTAATGAACTGTGTAAACTTCTATATCAATTGCTGGCAAAATTTTGCAATTTAGACGTTGGTCTTTGATGCCGAAACGCGATAGAAAATGGGCTAACAGAAAAACTTGAATAATATGAGGAACAATCCGCTCTCGCAAGCGATTATCAAATCTATAAATTGTCAAAAATCAAAGTCTATAAAGCCTGCATTCCATGAATCCTAAACACTTTAATATAAGGTGCTAAACCTAATTAATTTAGGAGACACAATATTACGAAAATATCACTAAAATCATGAAATTGTTTAAAATTACTCAATATTCCGGAGATCGCCAACTTTATTTGCGTCAGTCTTTATAATCAAAGCCAGGCATGCTCTTTGTTGATGTTTCAATGGCTAGTCTTTCGAGATCACATCCTGTGGTCGTTGCTCAAGAGTTGATAACCCTAATGAGAACATTTCCTTGCCGTTCATGGAGGTGAAGCCTTTGTTCTTGAAGACCCTAGACAAAGACGAAAACGATCAAGCGCAATGAAAATATTAAGTTTGAGGATCTTGAAAATCATCAATGTAGTGGTCATTAGACTTGTTACAATAGTCACAGGCCATTTCTTAACTCATATTTGATGGGCTGAGTTATTAAATGAGTTAGTTGTATTCAGTAAATTGGTCACAATTGATTTAGAATGGTATAGTCCATATTAATATGAATGTTAAATAGGTACACAACTTAGTTAGATGCAACCCACCTTTACGACTCTCTCTCTCTCGTGCTTGCTCCATACGCTCACCTCAATTTGGGTACGAGTTTCATATATTACGTCAAACATGAAAGTGTTCGAGTAATGTGGGTCGGATTGGATCGGAAATATATTAGGCAGAGAATAAATCACTATATTCATATTACACGAGTTAAATGAATCGGTTTAGATTGGATCATTTTAAATCTGACCCCGACCCCCTGACCCAACCCCCTGTCCGGACGGTCCAGCGGTCATGAGCGTCGGAGTGAAGAAAAACTCAAATCAAACGCAAGAGCAACATGCTTATTGACCACTCCTCTTCGATTGAGAAGTATACCCGGGTCAACGTTGGGCGGGGGGACCCAGGGCGGCGTGAGCGCGTGCCGCGGCCGGCGGGGGCCACCCTCAGGTGTGAAAACCGAACTCCCGTCGCAAAGAGTCAAACGGCGACTGACCGTGTGTGCGTGAGGAAGACAAATCGGGGAAGGTTTTTCGGCCAAGTCTTTTTCCATAGACCGGCACTCGTGTCGTGCCCACTTTCATTCTCAGCCACAAGTTCATTTTACTGGATTTGTTTATTTCCTACCTACAAAAAAGTGGAAAGCAATTTTTTTTATTATTTTTTTCCTCCTTCGGTTTTTATTCATGAAAATTTAAAATAATATTTGCACTTGAAGGGCTAAGAAGACATTATACTTGAATTAACGTGGCGGTATTTGCCTAATGTGAAAGTTTCGAATTGTTCGAAATTGGGAAAATTAGAATTTGAAGTTCGAAATTGTTGGTTTTTCTTTTTTCATGAGGATAAGGATACGAATGGACGATGACCATACTTAAAAATACTTGTAGAATTTTGATTGACGAAGGTCGATTGGGGGACTTTGATCCCTTCCGGTTCATTCCAATCCCAAGGATATGAGATTGACAAGCTTTCGATAAGAGTTCTGCCATCATGCCAAAGGGCTAAGGGTCTCCTTGCGCGAGATACAACAAGTATTCATGGAATAAACTAGCGAGACGTCTCAAATCTGTGATATGGAGATAGGTGAGATTGCATGCCTTCTCCACCATTCAACTACCGCACTCCAAAGATGATATGTTATTTGCTTAGAACAAGAACTATAAAGATGATGAGTTTCTTTTTTTTTTAATCTTAAATATGGTTTCAGTATCTCCGCCACATCTACAAATTCAATTGGATGAGGAAAGCTAGAAATATGTGAATGAAATGTGTAACAGATGGAATAACTTGTAAATCATTGAAAGAAATGTGTCGGCAATCTAATTAATTCATGACTATAACACCACCCAGCCATTTGATTTATTGTGAACACTAATCCGAGATCTTGAAATACTCTTACCTAAATCTTGTGGTTAGTGTAAAACACAACCTCTAAAGCGACCAAACATGGCAATACCGTTAGAGACTATATCGCTTATCTCTGAACCTCTGTTTCGATAAAAATTCATTATGCTAGTGACATCCAACTCGAGATCTCATATGTTTAAGAAAGGGGAGAACTCTCGATTTCACGCGTAGCTTCTATGAAGTGATACCGAGTTACAGATAGAATGAACATTTCGCTTCATTAAAAAAAAAAAAGAGTCATTGCTGGGACTAAAGCTCAAGGAAAATGAAGTGTGATGATTATTTATGTAGTATAATGATCAAATTTGCTTTATCGAGATAGCTTATGTGTTTAATAGCTACTATTATCAAATTCTCTTGCTGATATTCTAGGTGATAACACCCTACATAAAAATAATTAACCAAATCATAACCACTCAGTCATCATGCCAACAGTAGATCCATCCAGCACACGGAATCTGAATAAATTAAAATGCATCTATAGTTCAAATCGAAAAAATATTCAAAATTTGTTCTACACATGTTATTTATATTTTGTAAGAAAGTGTGGAGGTACGAAATGTACTTCTTTTATATTTTGTTTTATTTATACCACTAGGTTTTGTCGTGCCCACTTAATGTTATCTTACCAACAAAGATTATATTTCATATGACTTTTATGTATAAACTAATTAAGGATGTAATTAGAAAAATGTGTAGAGACAGTCTTATCCTCCGTAAACATGGAATTCGGAACCCTAGCTTTTGAGAAAAAAAATAATTTTTAGTCGATTTTGAATTATTTTATCTAACAAAAATATATTTTACGCGATATTTTTATTTCAATCGCTTTCGTACTTTTTCTTTCTTTCTTTTTTCAATGCAAATGGACGACAATTAGGTGGCACCATCCACTTCTTCGGATCTTCCCCTTGTCGTGTTGTGGCCAATGGAATGTTGCCGCCTCACGGAAATTGACCATTTTGTCCCTTACCTAGTTGCTCATGTCATGTTTCATGACTCCTCATTATCATCTCCTAAGAGAGAGTTGTTCAACAATGCAATTATGTGGAGCGAGGACTTATAAAAAAGGATTAAAAAAAATTGCCCTCTTTTTAAAGGACTATTCTCCACCAAATTCATGTCCTCACATGTATATGTACCATTCCTTTCACTTCAATAATCACAAAATGAGTGAATATTATCTTAATCTTAGGCTCCATTTATTTCGCAGAACATGAATGATTTGAAACCTTTTTTTCTAAAAGTGATCGTTTGCATCACTTGAAATAATCAGTTAATAAAATTTATTTTTATTATGGACACTAACTTATGACTAAAATACTTTGTGAATGATGAAAATATTTTTCGTTCATTTATTTTAGTAGGCGATACGTACAATTATTCATAGGAAGAAATCATTTATTTTCCACGAAATAAACTGAACCTCAATAAAATTACATTGGTGCTACAATACAAATGATTTTGCATAATTGGGCATATGGGGGTTTTCATAAAAAGTGTCGATCTTCACATTATTAAGAGGGAAAATAGTTTGAGATACTAGATTTAGTTGTTTAGGTTGGAGATGAATAAATTACCTTCATGATTAATATATAATTTTTTGTATACAAGCCCTGACTTTATCATTTCAATCAATAATTATGGTAATTTTTTTAAGTAACATGTGCAGGGTTATGGTGGTCGAGATAGATTGATTTCAACGTACAAAACCTCCGTCTAAATGTCGAAAGGACAGCCCCTTTTCTGCGAGAATAAATACCATAACGGGTTTTTGCATATATTTTCATAAACAATATTGATAGTTATGGATTGTTGCAATGTGAAACGGCAGTAATACATACGTCTCGCAACGTAAAATCTACGCTAATTATTTCATGAAAACGAATTTTTTATAAAATAAAATTGGGTTAATAACGTCAAAAGATCTACCTCAAAATTTGAAATTTTGGTGCATTTATTTCGCAGGAAATGAATAAATATACAAATATTTCCCTAAAAATGATCGCTTACAAGAATAAATAAAAAATAAATTATTGTCGATAATGAAAATATTTTCGTTGACTAATTTTTTCAAGCGATAAACGATTATTTTCAGAAAAACATCCTTTGAGTCATTATTTTTTTGAGAAATAAACACAATGTTTTCAAGAAGAAAGGATTTAATGTGTAAAGAATGATTAACTGTAATATCGCAGTGCACAAGTAGTTCCATTAAGGAGTGATTAATTTGTCACAAATGCAGTTTTATGACCTCAATAAAAGATTTTCGGATTGCAAATCATGAGGTAATTAGAGGTTGGAACCTTAAAATGTTTCATTAATGAACCCACGCTGGTGTCATCATGAGGTGAGGAGGGTGACAAAAACGAGAGACACGTGTAGACCAACTCGGACACAAGGGGTGGAACCAATCACGTGCCGATGGAAGGCGACCGCAAGACACGTGCGAGGGGCCCACGTGGCGTGATAGTGAGTTTCAAATAAAACAACGGAAAAAAAAACAAGAAAGAAAAATACGGCAGGAGGAGGGCTACATGTGGCCACGGGTTGACCATACGAAAATGTGAATTGCCAAACTCAAGTTGTGTTTTTTAAGCTAAGGAGCCACACATGCGTTGTGATCCACATGTTTATAAAACGCAAAAAGTTTTCACAACACGAATGATTGCAAATAAAAATTACGCACTTGAGATTAATAAACAAAAATAAAAGGAGAAAGAAAAGAATAAAAAAGAAAAATTGCTGTCCCTTCGTCTAAAATTTCATTGTGAAAAGAAAAATCGAGGACGCGCGTGCGAGGTGAAAAGGTCGCGGAGTTACTCCCATTGAGATTGTACTTAAGTTGTGTCTTTTAAGGTGAGGAGCCACGCATCTATTATGATCCACATGTTTGTAAAACACAAAAAGTTTTCTCAAGACGAATGATTGTAAATAAAAAATACGCACCCAAGATTAATAAACAAAAGAGTGAGAGAGAAAAAAAAAGAAAATAAAATTTGATGTCCTTTTTTCTTTAAATTTAACAGTGAAAAGAAAAGCCAAGGACACGTTCGAGGTAAGAGGATCAATTGTCGTTCGTGGAGTTACTCCCATTGAAATTGTACTCGAGTTGTGTATTTTTAAGGTAAGAAGCCACACATGTACTATGATCCACATGTTTGTAAAACACAAAAAGTTTTCACAAGATGAATGATTGCAAATTTAACCAAAAAAAAAATGCATTCGAGAATAATAAACAAAAGAGAACGAAAAGCCACCGTCCTTTTTTCTTTAAATTTAACCAATAAAAGAAAAACCGAAGATGCGTTCGAGGTAATACGGTCAGTTGTCGTTCGAGGAGTTACTGCCATTGAAATTATAATCAAGAGGTGTTTTTTTTAAGGTAAGGAGCCACTCATGTATTATCATCCAAATGTTTGTAAAACACACACACACAAAAAAAGACACAGTTTTCACTTGATGAATGATTGCAAATAAAATATACGGCACTCGAAATTAAAAAAAAAAAGAGAAATAAAAGAAAAGCCGCCGTCCCTTTTTCTTTAAATTTAACCACGAAAAGAAAAACCGAGGACACATTCGAGGTAAGAGGGTCAGTTGTCGTTGGTGGAGTTACTCCCCTTGAGACTGTACTCGCGATGATTTCCGCTTCAGTTCATCCAAGTTTCAAATGGCCTCCTGGATTAGGTGATTTCGAGCTTTTCTTCATATAATTCTCGCTGCGTTTGATTGCGATTGTGCTGTCGATGTTCGTCAACACGTGGTTTATAGTTACAGTCGTGTGGAAAAAATTGTAACGAACATCCTCCAAAGTCTACCATACTACATAAGATTAAATTAATAGCGGCATGGCATATCAAAATGTGGACGCACAGGCGTGTGTATCATGTAACTTTCAAATACTTTCTGTACAACAATTGACAACAAACATGTAATTTTTAGACTCGTAAATTACCAAAAAGTTATCCAAAAAAAAATTATAAAGATAATGTGCGGCGGCCAATTCAATTATAATTCTTTTAATTGTGCTGCTTTAATCCTAAACCTTTCAGTTGTGACTATTTAGCCATAAATCATTTAATGAAATATTAATCTATTTTTTAAACCTTTTTGTCGATTTTTTCAATATAGTTCTTTCGACCAATTACCCAAATAATAAAGTTTCAAAATAAATTGGCAATATTTCAAAAGGTTTATGAATGAATCGACATAATTAGAATGCTTACGGCAAAATTGATAAGCTGTCAAAGATTTAGGACCCAATTGACGCTAGTGAAAAATTTAGGACTGAATCGACTATCATACAATAGATTTAAGGCCTTTTGGATCATTATCCCCATAAAACGCTTCACTAACTTCTTGAATCATGTAACAAAGCGAGTCGAAATTCAATTGAGGGGCTCAAACATGAAAATATTCGTGCTCTGAAGACTTTTGGGGCAGATCAAAATGGATAGGTGAGATAGAATGCTTGCTTGGCCAATCTTTTTTCTGTTTTTTTTTTGGTCCCATTTGGTTAAACACACACCAAGACGGTTCCGTGATACAACTAGCTTCATACTCCAAAGCCAGCCTGCACGATAAGCGAGGATATAATTGAAAGATGGAAGAAAAGGGTTAGCAAAAAACTTGCCTTCCTCGCATCCTTATCTTCCCCCCAGGCCCCAACCCCTATTTGTTTTAGAGAGTTATTATTCGTGTATAACTCTTCATCATTGGTCACCTGTCCAAATCCTTGTCAAACTCACCTACTCTCTCTCTCTCTCATTTGTCCAATTTGACTTCTTAAAAGTTTGCAAAACACTTTTCCAACCCTAGCAACAAAGAGGGGAGAGGGTCCATCTTCCAAAGAATGACAAGTCATTTGTAATCATCATTGGCTATATGGAACTTGTGGAATGTGTCAACACTTCTTCCTCTTCCTCCTGAATAGGGTTGACAAGGGGCATGATTAGAGCCCTACCATTGATCACATCTCTTGCATATTCCTTAAAATCTCTCCTAAGTTGGGTTCCCACATCTTCATGATGTTCCCACCAAGAGTATTTCATTCTTACTAGGTTTCAAAGTTTTTTTTTTTTTTTTTTTTGGGGGGGGGGGGGGGGGGGGGCATTTTGAGTGTGAGCGTGGGTATCATGTTGCCTTCTTTGCATAACCTTAATTATGTTGCTACTTCTTTGATGAATAATCAAGGGCTAATAGCCCTTCTGTCTCCAATCTGGTCCCCGTTAAATGATTTCGGCTCTTCTCATCTTTTAATCTTTTTTAAAAAGTGGGGTTTTGATCGTTTTATTCTAATAAGATGCCACGAATATGTATGTTAAGGTCATGGATTACTTGAAATTAACGGAATTAAGTGGATTGAGCTCTAAAGGAAAAATTGCAATTGAGTGCTATTGTTACTAGTGGATCATGAAAGGGTGAGGTTGCCATTTTCATCTAAAGAATCGATAGATTCACGTCGCGTCGCATCTCTCTCTCTTAGTAGCAAAAACATCGACACGGGACACACAACACAACAAGACATGCATACATTAAGGGTGTCAAACATACCCATGTCAGGTGGGGCGGCCCCGCTCGACCCAAAAATTTGTTTGAATTTTTTAGCTTTTTCGGGTCGGGTTTGGTACTCGGACCGGGCCGGACAGCCACCCGACTTTTTTTAACACATATTTTTTTAATTTAATTTAATTTTAATATTTTTTTTTCATTTGATGGCTTTGTTAATTGCTTTTGATTCAAAAAGAAGGAAAGAAAAAAAGAATTCGGGTAGACCCGAGATTGGCACTGCTCAGTTTCGAGCCTGGCCGGGCCGAGCCGAGACCGAGCCCTTGACACCCCTAGCGAACATGTCATTTCTCAAAACCTAGATAGTTTTGACACGTTGAGACACATATATTAAATATATATACATGATCAATCATGTATGCATAAAAAATAAGCAATGAATTTCATCTTCTCTACTAAGTATTCACGATTTGATTATTTTTTTTGGTTAGCTGGGTATATTAACTTTGGGGTAGTTGGACTTATATATATATATATATATATATATATATATATATATATATATATATATATGATAAATTTACATTTGATCCTTAATTTATTGAAGATGCTTAAAATTGACTTCAGCGTGTCGAGATACCAGACTAGTGCGTTGTGGTGTATCTGAAGAGCTTATCATGCATCAATCGTTTATCGGAGAGTGTCGAACATGACATGTTACAGAAGTTCCTAGAGAGTGTCAGTGCTTCCTAGGCAATTAGAACATTCTTCTTCTCCAACATACATCCCACTAAACCCAAACCAAAGTCCACAAATTCTAACATCCTTATATATATGCAAAAATCCGAACAATAAATTCGAGCATCCATGGTCACGAGCTCGAAGAAACATAAGTGACCATGGCCCCGAAATCGACACAGCTCTATGCACCACAAGCTCAATGAAGCTCGGACAGATGTGGGCCAAGCTCAAAGAAGCTCCGGCCTCCATGACTGTGTGCTCAACGAAGCTTAAGCTGCCATGATTGAGCTGTACGAAGCTCGAACGGCCATGGCGGAGCTTGGAGAAGCTTGACTAGCCACAATCCTTAGCTCGAAGAAGCTCTATGAACCATAGTGACAAGCTTGAAGAAGCACCAACGAGCAACGGCCCGCTGTGGCTATGAGCATAGAAAAGGTCTCACGACCACAGTTGCTAAACTATGGCCGCGAGTTCCAAATCAATCTCTCTTTTTATCTCGATTTTATGTTGGTTGATGTGGCGGCGCCCAAAACATAATTTCATGATTCCAAATAGGACAGACATAATCTCACATTCAACTTAGCAAACCAGTTCTCCACGTTAGCAAAAACCGATCGACAATAGTAAAATCATAACCAAAACACTACGGCTGAAGATTTTAAAAAGCGCAGAAATAGTTTCCAACAAAGAAAAGGTCAAGGGACGATGTTAATTTTCGGACAAATTAACGGGGTCACTTCACATAAAAGTGCCTTATACTATATACATAATTGTCAACACTAGTCAGTTTTACTTCTGTAATTGTATACTTCTACCTAATTGATCCCTTCATATGCAAAATGGTGGAAAAATCATAGGGAGGTGTTGAACAAGTCAAAGTCATCTCAACAAGAATCGGTTTCTTGTCAACAAGAATCGATTCAGAGAGATATTTCAGGCTCCTCTCATTATCTATAACTCATTATCTGTAATTAACAGATTCTTTGCAAGTGTATATAAACATATTATCTCTTTGTAGATAGATAACGGGAGAAATCAATACAAATATCAATTCAAAATCTCCTTTTTGTTGTCCGCACAATTTCAAGTTCCTTTTTATTCTATTGCATTTCGGTTCTTTCATTCTCAAAAGATCCAACTTTAACTGGAGGATCTATGAGGAATTGACCTTGTTTATATGGTATCTCACTCTAATTACGGGGTCCATTTTGTTAACCGAGTCTTTTAACTCCACATTCATGGAAGTTAATGATCATTTTGACAATCTAAGGAATGAGGTCAATTTGTTTTTTCGTTTGTCCTATCAACGACTTTGCTCTCTCTTATTTTTGCTTTGTTTCTTTGTAAAGTGTGATAGTTGAACCCTGCATATGCGACACTAACGCCTCCACCTCATCAATTCCTTTATTAGTAGGACCGTGTGTATATTAGCGAAATGAGGTCACTTGGACAAGTTGTGAAATTGCTAATTAGTCACAGTTAATGACTCAGCCCAAACGCTTGGGGTTTCGAGAATTTGGTGAAGGTGGGATGATTAAGTGAACTTGCTCTATTTGACAATGGAAACATACAGAAACGAACATAGAGCAGGGATGTGTCATAACAACTTTTTGTACTCATGTGACTCAGAAATATGTCGTGAAGTAATAAAAGAGCAGATATCTCTGTCCCTTCAAGTCAACACTACCTGACATGACTACTGCTAATCTGGTCATTAGAGTCAAATCGCTTCCCTCCAAGGGCGACCCTCCAAGAGAGACCCACAGGAAGAAAAAAAAAGGGTCAAAACTGCTCTCGGGTTTCCGAAACATTGATGAAACAGTTTAAACTAGGGTTAGTGTGGTTACCGAACGTTTTGCTTAGAACACGTTTTACCAAGTAAGAACACTTTAATAGCGGGTGGATTACTTGACTGCAAAGAGATTTATTCACGAGATTAGAAGCACGAAAACCTATAAAGAAGTTACTAAAATATGAGATGGTACGAAGTATTAATATCATGAAAAACTCCAAATCAGTACACATTTGATAAATTTCCTCAAAATTAAAGTTTTACCATGAAAAATCTCAAATAAGTAAACATGTGACAAATTTACACCCAACTAAATTTTTGACAATAACAAACTCTAAATTGGTTCACCCCGTAACAAATTTGACCATTGGTGAGTTTCCGTTAAAATGAGTTACTACTATGAAAAATCTCAAAACGATATACTTGTGATAAACGGATGGTAAAAACCTTAAATCAGTACACTCATGAGCTGTCATGCATCATGTAACTCATTAATTTGACTATAACTTTTAACGAAGGGCTAATGAGGGTTAATTAGTTACAGTTACACCAATGCGAGATTCTTTATGGCCAAAAATAAATTCGGGATGAATTTGTTACAGGTGTACTAGTTTCATATTTTTCGTCGCATCAACGCATGAATCGAACATATATAAGATCATAAGCTCGAACACCATATCGAAAGGACTCAATTACACCATCTTGCATGGTTTCTTTAATTTCATGGCTCAGAACGTATCGTCGGCCGTAGTTTAGTCATGCACACATTTCTCGATCCGCCTCAAAACTAAATTCATTTCGTACCCATCATGTGATGCAATGTTCACCTAATCTTTGTACGTACTCAACCATGCATGCAAGGAGCTGTTCGGCCGGACACATAATTTTAAGTCCTTCCCTTCAACATCATTCGTCCACGCACGCACGTGAATTTTTCCAAGGGAAAGATCTAAGGTTCTTCCTGATATCAATGCACAAGCTCGTGGAGGGAAGAAACGAGAGGGGGGAGGCGTTAGGTGGTGACTACAGTTTGACTTACGCAGGGAGGGAGCGGGAAGAGAACAGCCTAGAGTCATCTTTGCTCAGCAGCTCAGCAGTTACGTAAGAGGAAATTCACGAGAATCTTGTAATAATATATGGAAACGGTACTGATTTCTTGTCCGAAGCAGTTAAGATTCATCCAACACGATCGTTTGGACGGTTATTTATGTTTGCATATATGCTTTTGTTTTGTTTTGTTTTTTTTTTTTTGGGACGATAACAAATGGTGCATTGTGATGTGACCACAACCATATATTTATTTTATGTGCATGCCCGCATGCGTGTAGATAATATGTGGATTATCATGGAAGTAATCGGGCCGGTTCAACATGGAAAGCAAGCCGAACCTCCATTAACTGGTGGCTTCCAAGCCGGTTCACATGGAATCCGATTCTGTTCGAAGGTAGAGAAAAATTCGAACCCGCCTTGACAAGTCCGGTTCCCGATTCTTGGCCTCCTTGAATCGATTGAATCTAGTCGGGACAAGGCTGCTCAAATCCAAACTCCACAAGTTTCTTAATTGACAAATTTCACCGAAAGTAATCAGGCCGAGCATTCCAACACAAACGTGTCATTACGTCGACTAATTGAGAACTTTTACGAAAATAATACACATGATATAGAAATTAAATAAAAAAATTGAAACAGATAAAAAAGTAGGCAAGTTCCCAAGTGAAACCACGAATCGGCCGGTTTGGTTCCTGGCCGATTTCAAGGTCGATCGATCCGGTGCCCAATTCTAAAAATCAGAAACCGGCTCTTCCTGAAACCTACCCACCCTAAAGCCGATCACTCATAATTTTTTCTTTTTTATGTACGAATTGATAGTTGACTTAGCCAATTTAATCATGCACGGGACAAATTAATACGGGTAGCCATTAGAAAGCTCATATTTATGGAAAATAAACTTGGCCCAAAATGAAGGAGATCAACTAATACTCAAGACTGATTACAACTACATGGCCCGACCGAGAAATTTGGAAGGCCTCAGAAACTTGCCCTTGTCCTTCCTGCTTCGAGGCCCGTTATTTAACCCCGAAAATGCATACATTCCTTTCGCGCAAATTAAATTTATCGAAAAATATTTTCCTCACTTTTCCTACACGTAGAGAGAATACTATGTTTACTATATGTTGGTTACAATTTTTTATTTTATTTTAAATGACGTGACGAATTGTTATTAAATGTTGAAGGCGGCCCACCTGCTTATCTGGCCCATTCGCATTTTTTGCCACGTCATTTATATGCGAACTTTTATATACGGACATGAATGCTTAACAATACCCAAATTTAAAAAGCTGAACTTTGGCGGAAACAGTATTTACGCCCGGCCACAATGTTCATGGATTGAAGTCACTTGATAAGGATCTGTTTATTTCACTAAAGGTATATCTCAAATAAGTTATTTTCAAGAAAAAAAAAATGACTTGAATTTCCCGTGTTTGGTTAGCATTTTTTTCAAAAAAGTCATATTAACTATTTTTCGATATTGATCACCGGGAAAAACTCAAAACCCATCTTCGTGAAACGGACTTGGGTATGGTGCACGACCCAAGACCCCTTGACATCTGAACTCTCCGTCGAATTCGACGGCCACCCGCTAGCCCGGTGGAGCTTCTCCCCTCGACCCGGGTCCACAAGGTGTTTTTCCCCATTGCTTTGACCCGAGACATCGACCCGATGACGGGGAGCCCGACCCGCCGTGGCCTTTGCAACTTTATTCCTATCAAGCCCAGCCCAGCCCATCCAAATAGAAGAGAAGTAGTTCAACCAAAAATATCTCAAATGATGTCAATACTTGTCGATGGCACTTCCCTAAACAATCAACACAAGAAAGCCTTATCTCCATTTTTCCCTCTCCCCTCTCGACGACAATGGCGACGTTCACGGGTCTCTCCCTCCATCCTAAAACCCTAACCCCTTCCTCCGCTTCGCGCCCCTCTTTCGCGGCGGCGCTCGCTCCCTCGCCGGTCCTCCGTTTCGGTTCCGGCGAGTACGGAGTCTGGCGGCACCGCCGGGAGCTGCGGAGCGAGCCTCGCGGTCGGAGGTCGCTCGTCCTCGCGGCCGTCGATGGGGAGTACTCGTCGAGAAGGAGCAGCAGCAGCGAGCCGAGGGAGACCATCATGCTCCCCGGCTGCGATTACAATCACTGGCTCATCGTCATGGAGTTCCCCAAGGACCCTGCCCCTGCCCGGGAGCAGATGATCGACACTTACCTCAATACTCTCGCCACCGTGCTCGGAAGGTGACCCTCTATCCGTCACTCTGTCTCTGTCTCTGTCTCTATGCATAGATGTTCTTGTGGTGGTGGATTTGGGTTTGTTCCTGCGGTTTTCTTGCGTCTGCAATTGATGATGGGAATGTTATGCGCATTTGGTGGAGTTTGGAATGTTGTTGATTGTAATTTGCTGAATGCTGATATTTAATCGATTAGTACTTCAAATCGAGTCTAGACTCTATATACACAGATGAATTTGGAAGAATTACTTCATAGAAGGAAATGTACGAATCCGGGGAGTTGCCAATTCGCAAGGAACGCTTTTACAGTAGATAATTTGAGTTGCAGATGACCGAAAAGGCCGCCGTTATGGGTTATGGATGTCTGATCAGATGAATAGTTAATAATGGATATGTAAGAAATGAGATTTATTGGAGTATTATCTTTGTCATGTGTAGGCCTGTTGATGTAGAGAATGGTTTGGTTTGGTTTGGCTTCTTCTCTTTTGTTATAAGTGGCTACCACTTCCATATAACACCAAACAAGAGGTTGTGATTACTTTGCTTGTTACCATTTTGTAATTGCTCTTGAGTTTGATAATGGGCTGTAGTTTCACTTTCTCTTTCATTTAGTTTCAAGTTCGATGATTGAAGTTTCGTAGATTGCGTTTTGACTCTTGATAAATACATTGTGTCATTTGTCTCAGCATGGAGGAGGCCAAGAAGAATATGTATGCATTTAGTACCACAACCTATACCGGGTTTCAGTGTACTGTGGATGAAGCCACGTCTGAGAAATTCAAAGGTGGCGAACTAAATTTGAACTGTGGGAATTAGAAATATAGCTTTGTTTGGGCTTTTCTTTCAATTAATTGCCAACTTGTGATTTTCGTCCTATGTAGGTCTGCCTGGGGTTCTGTGGGTACTTCCTGATTCATACATAGATGTGAAGAACAAGGATTATGGAGGTCTGCTACTTTACTCAATTTTTTAATCTCAAGACATCCTTTAATATGAATGTCTGTGCCTTTTTCGTTACGAGAACAGAGTCTAGGTTAACCTTTTCCTCAATAATTGCTGTGCATCAGGGGATAAATACATTAATGGAGAGATCATCCCTTGCCAATATCCCACTTACCAGCCAAAGCCTCGAAAGGACCCTAAATATAAGAGTAAAAGATATGAAAGGAATAGAGATGGGCCACCACGTCAAAGGCCAAGACCTAAACAGGAGGCATCCAGCACGGAGTCATCATCCGCGTGAGGTAATGGAGCTTATCGGCCATGTTATGTCTGCATTCATTAAACAACTTGACGTATGCCAATACTTTTCCTGCTCTTTCTACTGGTCGATCTTAAAGTTCACTGCAAATTGGACCATTTTGGCAAATTGTAATTAATTTGTCTGCTTTTTCGTTCATGTTGTCTTGCAGGTGCATGAAGTTTTTGATTTCCAGTGGATGGCCAGGCTATAATTTGTTATGCATCTTTCGCAGTCTTCAGCTGATAAAGGATGATGCTCCGTCTATGTAGCCTCGTACTAGAAGATCATTTTCGTGGAGCAAGTATTGACAGAGGCATGCTTTCTGAACTTGGAAGACAGTAGAATGGTCCCATCTATAATGAATATGGCATTTTGTTCTTGTGTACCTCCTGTTGAGTGTGCACAGAGATGAGGTTTCTTGTTATTTCCAAAGTACTTCTTCCATGTCTCCTTGTCTGTACATACGCGTAGTTTTTAAATTGCTTGTGCTCGTTGCATTTCTTATGCTTGCACAGTCATCTTGAGTGTCAAATACCTTCTAGGATGGCATATAGCTCCTTGATCGGATGCTGTAATGGTGACAGGGTAGATGATTGATAATTGTTGCCATGGTGGATGTGGTGGTGGTGTTGGACGTAGTGATGGCTGGAGAAAGGCGGAGGTCATGGATTGTCGGTGGTGTGGATCAAATTGCTTCTAGGTGTGGAAATGATGGCAATCTAGAGCCCCTGTAGATGGAAGTTGGATATGGCCAGGGCTGACTGATGGTGGATGTGGTGAGAGCTTGAGGTGTTACGTCCCGACTTTCGAACCCGCGACATCCTTTGTCAAATCGCCACCAGGTCATAATAGATAGCGTCCCAGGCAATTGTTATCGACCTAAGATTATACTACGCATGCGGAACGTACAATTTTCCATCCAATAAAATCATATGAGATAGATAGGAAGTAAAACCAGACATCACAATACTGAAAGCTGATGAGAATAGATGATCTATAACCTTACAGAGCCATCAACTGATAAATACAACCCCAAGTTTTGGGACGGCCTTTTAGGACTCACAAAAAAATACAAGAGTTAGGTAAGGTTAACTCTCATCTACTCCAAAACAGTATCCCCACAAAAACATCATCAGTTCCCTGACCACAAAAGGAACATAACCCTCTACTGGGTAAACTCGACATCCGGGTCGTCATAACCAACTGGGGGAGCCGGGTCGTTCGGATCATCATAGGAACTCTAGTTAGAATGCACAAAGGGGGCTACTGATTGCTCAAGCTCGAGCTCGGGCTACATACCTGACGCGGGGTCCACCACTTCCCCATCAGGTGTATCAATATCCATCGGGTCCCAAGCGGGGGCATTAGGGACCCCCTGAAGAGGTGGTCCCTCAAATCCTCTAAGCGGACCAAAAAAATCCATCCCATCACGAAAATACCAGGCCTTAAAGAGGTGTGCCACCAGATGTGGCATCTCTTCATCGACCCATATCGTCGTGATGTGACGTTCCCACATCTGGTCCGTACCTGGTACCGGATGGAGACTGATATCAAGTGATGAGTGGGTGGGGGTACCGAACCGCACTGGTCTCTCCATTATTTCGGACCTGAAAAATTGTCCCACGATGGGGTGAGAAATTAATCTCAGTGAATCAAGCCTAATCTCGGTTAGGACATTAATTCGCCCAGAACGCCCTAAGCACCACAAAAAGTCACAAGATTTCAACAGAGTATATATATCAATCAAAATAAATCTGTCAAATTTACAACCAACAGAAGCACAACCACTCAGGCATACACAAGTTCATTATTAAACAATGACCCACGCGACTGGCGTGATAGATACATTAATAGTGCGATCCCGCACTCTTCTGGCAAAATCAGGCTACGTCCACTTTACCCTCTCAGCGACGGCTACTACAAGCGGTGTATCCAGCGTACCTAGCACGGCACTGCAAGTAGGCATTCCTTAAAAAGAAACTTCGATCCATCACAAGCTGCGATCGGCATCCAATAATCCCTTAAAACCGTACGACTGACACGGGACATGGATTATCGTGCTTCTGACAAGTCGCGAATTTTCATACAATCTGTACGGCACAAGTACCCACGGTACAATGCGAACTTGCCAGGTAGCGTCATTGATCCTTTAAATGATCATACAAATTGCATTCGGCAATCAACTCATTGATTAACTTGGATTAACGCCAAAATCCACACGAAATACAATCAACTCGGCCCCAAGGTCCACAAGACTCCCAATTGAGCATTTCAGCCAGGCAAACAAATCAATCAAGCAATTCACGCACTCTCGAGTAATCAACTTAACCCGGCAATTTCAAGCTCAATTCATATTAAAAATCTTAATTCTCAATCAAATTATAGCAATTAATCGTTCGCTCTTCTCTAACCTGTCACTCACTCGTGAACCACTCAATCAATCAATTAATTGATAAAGTACCATAAATAGCCACAGACAAATAATCGATCGATCATATATCCTAACCATGGTTTCTATCTAAATCGGTCCGATCGATTTTTTTTAAATAAATAAATAAATAAATAAAACTAATCCTAAGCGCAATTAGCGCCCTAACCAAGGTTTAGGGTCAACTCGCAATGTGAGTTAGCTCGATCGGCGGCGGCGGCGGCGGCGGCGGCAGCGATAAAATTAAGATTTATCGCACGGAGGATCGAGTTCAAACTTCGGCGACACCTCGAGGGAGTCCGGCTAGATCGTCGGAACAGGTGGCCAGCGGCGGAGCTCTGGCGAGCGACGGCCGGCGGCCTGAAACAGTGAACAACAGAATACTCAACCGGCAAACTCTACTGTTTTGGCCGTTTTTCGGCGACACGGGCCGGGACAAGGCCGGCCAAGGGTCGGGGGCTCACTCAGGGATCGGTAGGGGTCGGCCAAGACAGGTGGACGGCAATGGGAGGCGGCCGGCGATGGCGTACAGCCACGATCAGTGACTGACCTGTTCGGCACCGAAACAGGGGTTTCGGTTGGCGGCCGTTTCTGGCGGTCATGCGCGGCGACCGGCGGAGGTGAGCTAGGCGGCAGTGGAGGGGACTTAGGGGAGTCGTTTGGCGGTGGCGGTGAGACACGGCGGCAGCTGTGGCGGCCGGATTGAAGACCGGAATGAACCGAGCCCGAAACAGGGCACCGGAACTTCAAGGCCCGATTTCGGCGGCTGACGGTTGGCGACGAGGGGTTGGATCGGTCTAGGGGAAGTCGGGGGTCAGTTGGGGGGCGGTGGTCAGCGTCGGTGGCGGCCGCGACGGCTGGAGGAGGCCGCGGGGTTCTCGGGTCCTCTGACCCGAACATAGGGGAGACTTCGGCCGCGGTTTTCTTCGGCTGATCGACGGCGACGACGACTCGGCCGGGGTCAAGGAGGCGGCGGGGAGTGGCTGAGGACGGTGACTGCCGGTGGTGGGTCGGTGGTCACGAAAAAAATGGCGACGAACGGAGGAGAATCGATCGACAAGGGAGGGGAGTCGTCGGTCCAAAAACAATGAAGAACAGAAGAAAAAGAAGAAACGAAGAAAGAAGAAGAAAGAAAAAGGAAGAAGTGGCAGATGGATGAGACAGTTTATTGGGCAGAGAGAGATGGACGCCCACCTTGACTTTCAAGGTAAACATTAAATTTTTTTTGTCTTACTCACATAAATAATTAGGGGTAAAACGGTAATTTTGGCGCGCCGGGACTGAAACGAAATTTTTGGTGTACTAGGCGAAGGGTAATTTCGATAATTTCATTGGCCAAGCTCGGTCAGGGTTAAGCTCGTTTGCGAAAATGGCAATTCAAAAATCGCCGCGTATTAATTTCGAAACTCAATTCGAAATAATCTAAAGTTCACAATTCGTCCAAATTTTCGTCTCTTCAGTCCTTATAGTCCAAAATAGATGTCGACTACGACTATACATTCATATCATTTAATCGACTTCCGGCGCTTACAAAGATTGAATTTTCAGGATGTCACAACTCTCCCCCACTTAGGAAATTTCATTCTCGAAATTACAGCATAGTTCTAATTACTCAAAAAGAGAAGGATAACTAAGCTTCATAACTTCTTCGTTCTCCCATGTAGCTCCTTCAGTACCATGGTATTGCCAAACCACCTTGACTAACGGAATTGTCTTGGATCGTAGTACTTGCTCTTTCCTGTCCACGATCCTGACAGGTCGCTCCACATATGACGCCCGTTGATCCAAATCAATTTCCTCATAACTCAGCACATGAGCAGGGTCTGGCTTATACTTCCTCAACATCGATACGTGAAAGACATTATGCACTTGAGCAAGTTTAGGCGGCAATGCGAGTCGATAAGCCAAAATTCCAATTCGTTCTAGGATTTCAAACGGTCCAACATACCTCGGGCTCAGCTTTCCTTTCCTGCCAAAACGGGATGTTCCTCTCATAGGCGACACTTTCAGAAAGACATGGTCGCCTACTTGAAATTCCAAAGGTCTGCGCCTTTTATCAACATAACTTTTCTAGCGACTCTGAGCTGTCTTTAATCTATCTCTAATCACTTTAATTGCTTCCATCGACTGTTCTACTAACTCAGGGCCAGTTATCTTCATTTCTCCAACCTCATCCCAATAGACTGGCGTTCTGCAAGCCCTGCCATACAAGGCCTTAAAAGGTGCCATCTTAATACTCTGTTGGTAGCTGTTATTATTGGTAAACTCAACCAAATGCAAATGCTCCTCCCAGTTACCTCTGAAATCCAGAACACATGCTCTCAACATGTCCTCCAAGGTCTGAATCGTTCTTTCAGACTGGCCATCTGTCTGCGGGTGATAAGCTGTACTAAATTGCAGCTTCGTTCCTAAAGCAGTTTGTAGACTCTTCCAAAATATAGCGGTGAATTTGGGATCTCGATCAGAAGTAATCGTCACTGGCACACCATGCAACCTTACAATATGCCTCACATACAACTCTGCGTATCTGTCTAAGGCGAAGTCCTTTCTTATTGGAATAAAGTGCGCTGACTTCGTTAGCCTATCTACCACGACCCAAATTGAATCATGCCCTCGCTGACTCCTTGAAAAACCCATCACGAAATCTATCGTGATATGCTCCCATTTCCACTCTGAAATTTCCAAAGGTTGTAGTAGTCCTCCAGGTTTGTAGTGCTGCGCCTTGACTTGCTGGCAGGTTAAACATTTAGCCACATGTTTGGCTATATCAGTTTTTATACCATTCCACCAGTAATGCTGTTTCAAATTCTGATACATCTTTGTACTCCTAGGATGAATACTATAACTACTACGATGTGCTTCTGATAATATCTCATCCTTTAGATTTTCATCCGCCGACACAACCAAATGTCCTCTGAATTTAAGTATCCCATCCTCAGCTATTTGAAAATCGACCCTTCGTTTGGTCGGATCTCCTTGCAGGATCTTCTGAATAAAGGGGTCAGTGGACTGCAAGGCCTTAATTTTAACTTGCACTTCTAGCTCGATTCTCAAGGTAGCCACGAGACTCAACAGGTGGCTTATCTCCAGTTTAAAGTCTGAGTCTCTTAATTGCTCAAGTAAACGCCACTCCTGCACTTGTAGTTGAGCAATCACTCATTTTCTACTCAGGGCATCAGCAACCTTATTCGCCTTACCAGGATGATACAGGATCTCACAATCATAATCTTTTAATAACTCCATCCATCGGCACTGTCTCATGTTCAGCTCCCTTTGAGAGAATAGGTATTTCAGACTCTGATGGTCGGTGTACACCTGAAAACTTTCCCCAATCAAATAGTGTCTCCAAATCTTCAAGGCAAACACGACCGCAGCTAACTCCAAGTCGTGTGTGGGATAATTCAACTCGTGAGGTCTTAACTGACGAGATGCATACGCTACCACCCTGCCATGCTGCATCAAAACACAACCCAGCCCCCTAAGCGAATCATCGCTATGTATTTCATAACCACCAGGACCAAACGGAATTGTCAGAACAGGAGCCGTAGTTAGCCTATGCTTAAGCTCTTGGAAACTACGCTCGCACTTGTCCGTCCATTGAAACTTCATATCCTTCTTCAGCAATTTAGTCAAAGGCAAGGCTATAGCTGAGAATCCTTCCACAAATCGCCTGTAATAACCTGCCAAACCCAAGAAACTTCTAATTTCTATAGCAGTTGTCGGTCTCGATCAATTAATAACTGCCTCAATTTTAACCGGATCCACAGCAATACCTTCACCTGAAATTATGTGGCCAAAGAACGCCACGCTAGCTAACCAAAACTCACACTTACTAAACTTAGCATATAATTGATGCGTTCTCAGAGTTTCCAGAACTATTCTCAGGTGTTGCTCATGATCTTTAGAACTCTTCGAGTACACTAGGATATCATCTATAAACACGATTACAAAGCGATCCAGAAATTCCTTGAACACTCTGTTCATCAGATCCATAAAAGCAGCAGGAGCATTCATCAAACCAAACGGCATCATTGTGAACTCGTAATGCCCATAACGTGTTCTAAATGCCGATTTCGGTATATCCTCTTTTCTGATTCTCAACTGATGGTATCCCGTCCGTAGATCAATTTTTGAAAATATAGATGCTCCCTGCAGCTGATCGAACAAGTCGTCAATTCTTGGCAGTGGATACTTATTCTTGATCATCACCTGATTCAACTGCCTATAGTCAATACATAATCTCAAAGACCCATCCTTTTTCTTGACGAATAAGACAGGTGCTCCCCATGGCGATGCACTAGGGCGAATGAATCCCTTGTCTAACAACTCCTACATTTGAACCTTGAGTTCCTTCAATTCTGATAACGCCATTTTATATGGCGCCTTAAAAATCGGCTCTGTCCCCGGAGCTAATTCTATCACAAACTCAATTTCTCTTTCTGGTGGTAAACCAGGTAATTCTTGGGGGAAAATATCTGGAAACTCACATATAATCGCAATATCCTCCAATTTCAGTTCTTTAGCAGATGTATCTACCACAGAAGCCAAATAACCTTGGCACCCATTTTCCAACAATCGAGTCGCCTCTAACGACGATATCATCACAGTCGAGGTTCCTCCTCGATTACCCAAAAATTCATAGCTACTACCGTCCATCGGATTAAATCGTATTACCTTATTAAAGCAGTCCATTGTGGCTCTTTGCTTTACCAACCAATCTATTCCCACAATTAAGTCAAAATCGTACATTTCTAGCACAATCAAATCTATCTTAATCTCATGGCCATCTACCACAAGTTTGCAATCAGGACAGCTCACTGTAGCCACTGCTCTATCTTTCAATGGCGTAGATACATTAAGCATAATTTCTAAAGGTACCAAGTTCAATTCAGATAATTTAACGAACTGATCCGCAACAAATGAATGGGTGGCGCCCAGATCAAACAAAGCGTATGCTACTTGGTCATGCAAGAAGACCGTACCTGTAACAGTTGGCGAATCCTTCGCCGCTTCCCGAGTGACTGCAAAAACCCTTCCTTGTGCCGACGGGCGATTCTGGAAGTTTGGCGGCACAGTTCCTCTAGGCTGTCCTCCTTGTTGTGGTTGTGCCTGTCCACCTTGCCTCTGCGGGCAGTCCCTCACCTGAGGGCCCAGCTGGCCACAACCAAAACAGGCACCACCTCGATACAGGCACAAATCAGGCCCATGCCTCTGTCGACACAAGCTGCACATCTCATTCTGACGAAATGTCGGCTTACTAATCGCCCCTCGGGGATTTGGTGGAATGTGACTCCGGTTGTTAAACATGGGTTTCTTCTCTTGTCTCCTGTCGAATCTGTTTGGGGAAGTAAATCGTGATCCAGATGCAGTAGCCCTTTCAGACAAGTCCCGCTCCACTATCAGCGCCCTCGCGTAGATATCATCATAGTCTTGGAGGTCGAGCGGTGCCAGGGCACTCTTAATCTCGGGCTTCAATCCGTCCTTGAACCTTCTAGCTCTATCCTCCGGATCCTCAATCATTCTCGGAGCATATTTGGACAGTTTAGAAAACTTTGCCTCATACTGGTCAATTGTCATCTGATTCTGACGGAGGCGGAAGAACTTAGCCATCTTTTGCTCCCTAGCTGTCCTCGAAAAGTATTTATTATTGAAAGCTTTCACAAAAGTATTCCATTCTGGAATTGCACCTTCCGGAAAAGTTCTACCCTTGACAGCTCTCCACCACGTACTAGCATTTCCTTCGAGTTGATAAATTGCCAGAGTAACTTTATCCCTATCTGAGCATCTTAGCAAATCAAACGCTTTCTCCATCCCTTCGACCCTTCGAGTAGCAGCTTCAGGGTCTCCACTTCCAGTGAATTGAGGTGGCTTCAATTTGAGAAACTGTTCCACCAGCTTTTGAGCCCTACGCTCCTCACTGTCATGTACAGGTGGGGGACTCGCCAACGGAACTGCAAACGGAATCGCAGATGAAGTCCCAGCAGCAGCGACAGTAGCTGCAGCTTGATTCCTTCCTTGCTGCCCCATCAAATCTCCAATAGCACCTAAGGCTTGCATGACTTCAGCCATGGCGGATCCCTTCCAGTAGGTTCTGTAGGTTTTGCAGCAGAGGCTGCAGTAGGGGGTGCAATAGGGGACATCGCAGGCGGTACTCTCTCAACATCAACCAATTCTTTCACTGGCCTTAAAGGCCTCCTTCGAGGTGCTCGGGGTACTCTTCTACCACGTCCGCTCATTTTGCAGTAAAAGGTGAAGTCCTGCTTACCCCATAGCAAAATGCGATCAGAAAGAAACCCTTAAATTCTACCACAAAATTAACAATCACAGGCATAGTAACCAAAAATCTTACTAACTATCCCATTTCTCAACTCTCCTTATCACTCCATGCCAATGACTAGAAGGATCAGGCTGACCTTGCTCTGATACCACCTTGGGCGGGGATGTCACGTCCCGACTCTCGAACCCACGACATCCCTTGTCAAATCGCCACCAGATCATAATAAATAGCGTCCCAGGCAACTGCTATCGACCTAAGATTATATTATGCATGCGGAACGTACAATCTTCCATCTAATAAAACCATATGGGATGGATAGGAAGTAAAGCCATACATCACAACAATGAAAGCTGATGAGAATAGATGATCTATAACTTTATAGAGCCATCAACTGATAAATACGACCCCAAGTTTCGGGGCGGCCCTCTAGGACTCACAAAAAGATACATGAGTCAAGTAAGATTAACTCTCATCTACTCCAAAACAGTACCCCCACAAAAACATCATCAGTTCCTTGACCACAAAAGGAACCTAACCCTCTACTGGGTAAACTCGACATCCGGATCGTCATAACCAACCGGGGGAGCCGGGTCGTTCGGGTCATCACAGGAACTCTGGCTAGAATGCACAGAGGGGGCTACTGATTGCTCAGGCTCGAGCTCGGGCTGCATACCTGGCGAGGGGTCCACCACTTCTCCATCAGGTGTATCAATATTCATCGGATCCCAAGCGGGGATATTAGGGACCCCCTAAAGAGGTGGTCCCTTAAATCCTTTAAGCGGACCAAAGAGATCCATCCCACCACGAAGATATCAGGCCTTAAAGAGGTGTGCCACCAGATGTGGCATCCCTTCATCGACCCATATCGTCGTGATGTGACGTTTCCACATCTGGTCCGTACCTGATACCGGATGGAGACTGATATCAAGTGATGAGTGGGTGAGGGTACCGAACCGCACTGGTCTCTCCATTACTTCGGACCTGAAAAATTATCCCACGACGGGGTGAGAAATTAATCTCAGTGAATCATGCCTAATCTCGGTTAGGACATTGATTCGCCCAGAACGTCATAAGCACCATAAAAAGTCACAAGATTTCAACAGATATATATATATATATATATATATATCAATCAAAATAAATCTGTCAAATCTACAACCAACAGAAGCACAACCACTCAGGCATACACAAGTCTATTATTAAACAATGATCCACGCGACTGGCGTGATAGATACATCAATAGTGCGATCCCGCACTCTTCTGGCAAAACCAGGCTACGTCCACTTTACCCTCTCAGCGACGGCTACTACAAGCGGTGTATTCAGTGCACCTGGCACGGCGCTGCAAGTAGGCATTCCTTAAAAAGGAGCTTCGGTCCATCACAAGTTAAGACCGGCATCCAATAATCCCTTAAAATCATATGACTGGCACGGGGCATGGATTATCGTGCTTCTGACAAGTTGCGAATTTCCATACAATCTGTACGGTACAAGTACCCACGGTTCAATGCGAACTTGCCAGGTAGCGTCATTGATCTTTTAAATGACCACACAAATTGCATTCGGCAATCAACTCATTGATTAACTTGAATTAACGCCAAAATCCACACGAAATACAATCAACTCGGCCCCAAGGCCCATAAGACTCCCAATTGAGCATTTCAGCCAGGCAAACAAATCAATCAAGCAATTCACGCACTCTCGAGTAATCAACTTAACCCGGCAAATTCAAGCTCAATTCATATTAAAAATCTTAATTCTTAGTGAAATTATAGCAATCAATCGTTCGCTCATCTCTAACCTGTCACTCACTCGCGAACCACTCAATCAATCAATTAATTGATAAATTACCATAAATAGCCACAGACAAATAATCGATTGACCATATATCTTAACCATGGTTTCTATCTAAATCGATTCCGATCGATTTTTTTAATAAATAAATAAATAAATAAATAAAATTAATTCTAAGTGCAATTAGTGCCATAACCAAGGTTTAGGGTCAACTTACAATGTGAGTTAGCTCGATCGGCGGCGGCGGCGGCGGCGGTGGCGGCGGTGGCGGCGGCGATAAAACTAAGGTTTATTGCGCGGCGAACCGAGTTCAAACTTCGGCGACACCCCGAGGGAGTCCGGCGAGGTCGCCGGAACAGGTGGCTGACGGCCTGAAACAGTGAATAACAGAATACTCAACCGGCAAACTCTACTATTTTGGCCTTTTTCCGGCGACACGGGCCGGGACAAGGCCGGCCAAGGGTCGGGGGCTCACCCAGGGATCGGTGGGGGTTGGCCGGGACAGGTGGACGGCGGCGGGAGGCGGCCGGCGACGGCGGACAACCACGATCAGTGGCTGCCCTGTTCGGCACCGAAACAGGGGTTTCGGTCTGCGGCCGTTTCCAGCGGTCACGCGTGGCGACCAACGGAGGTGAGCTAGGCGGCGGTGGAGGGGACTCAGGGGAGTCTTCTGGCAATGGCGGTGAGATACGGCGGTGGCTGTGACGGCCGGATCAAAGACCGGAATGAACCAGGCCCGAAACAGGGCACCAGAACTTCAAGGCCCGATTCCAGTGACTCTGGCGGCTGACGGTCGGCGACGAGGGGTTGGATGAGTCGAGGGGAAGTCGGGGGTCAGCTGGGGGGCGGTGGTCGGCGTCGGTGGCGGCCGCGCCGGCCGGAGGAGACCGCGGGGTTCTCGGGTCCTCTGACTCGAAAACAGGGGAGACTTCGGCTGCGGTTTTCTTCGGCTGACGGCGACGGCAGCTCGGCCAGGGTCAAGGTGGCGGCGGGGAGTGGCTGAGGACGATGACTGTCGGTGGTGGGTCGGTGGTCACGAAAAAAATGGCGACGAACGGAGGAGAATCGATCGACAAGGGAGGGGAGTCGTCGATCCAAAAACAATGAAGAACAGAAGAAGAAAGAAAAAGGAAGAAGTGGCAGATGGATGAGACAGTTTATTGGGCAGAGAGACATGGAGGCCCACCTTGACTTTCAAGGTAAACATTAAATTTTTTTTTGTCTTACTCACATAAATAATTGGGGGTAAAACGGTAATTTTGGCGCGCCGGGACTGAAACGAAATTTTTGGTGTACTGGGCGAAGGGTAATTTCGGTAATTTCACTGGCCAAGCTCGGTCAGGGTTAAGCTCGTTTGCGAAAACGGCAATTCAAAAATCACCGCGTATTAATTTCGAAACTCAATTCGAAATAATGTAAAGTTCAGAATTCGTCCAAATTTTCGTCCCTTCAGTCCTTATAGTCCAAAATAGATGTCGACTACGACTATACATTCATATCATTTAATCGACTTCCGACGCTTACAAAGATTGAATTTCCAGGACATCACATGAGGAGTGATGACGGCAAACGGTGGCTGCTGGTGATGGCATTCGAAATTGGTTAAGCAGGTACAAAATCGTAAACTCCGGGGATGAAGTCTGGCAGGATCTCGAAAGAACGACAGTGGTCGAGGAGGCGGTCCTTGGATCTGCCTGCGATTGGTGGTGGTCTGAGCAATTTTGATGGCAAGATACTACTTGAGTTTGTGAAATGACTTGCCTGTCGTAAAGATGTGAAATTGGTTTTCGTATTTTTATTTTTGGCGGAAGTTGTAATTTCTTCAAATGATTTCTAAATGCTAAAATTCGAAGAAAATACTCTTCATTAGCCACGCGGTGAAGAAAATGCAATCGGAATATGTGAATTATCAGCCGTTTCATGGGTAGCTCCTCCTCCTCAACTCTCTGTAGAAGAGATTTAACAGCACAATTATGTCTTGTAATATGACAATTCGCGTTAGGTTTGGATAAGCAGATCTGGGACTTTATAAGATCCAAAGCTCATCCTATTCAAGATTTTAGAGTCTAGTTGGTGGGTAAATGGTTCCAAAAATAATTAATGATTCAGATGACGTTTTGCTCCTAGGAAGTTTCTTGGCACTCCTTTCCAAAGTCACTCTTGTCATGAACCTAACATTCACACTCCAGACGTCGCCCTCGCCGCTCACTCGTATTCCCCACTTTCCCAAGCGACACTCCCGTGGGACAACCTTCACTTGCATAAATTTGTCTAAATTGGCTAGAAATCGTCTCAATGCGTGTTTTGCGAGAACCCTTTCTCTCTCATTTGATCTTGTTTGTACTGGGATCGAGTCACACAATTCAATTGAATTGGTGCAGTAGAAATCCAATTCTTTCATCTTGGGAGATCGTTAAGAATGAATCTAAATTTGGGATCATTAGCATATCTAATTGGATCTACGTTCACTTATAAACTTAAGTGGGCCAATGAATGCACCTCAACAAATCTCTCTCTTACATGTAAGACTCTTGTGTTAGGCACGCTTTGTCTCAATTTATAATTTATATATCATTGCGCTCTAATATACTTTATGGAATCGAAACTCCAACATTTGTCCTTCTGTCACTACGTCAATCGTCTTGGCATGGCTCCGTTCAGCCAGAAGTTGGGGGATCCACCACCTCAATTGGGGAGTATCGGATGCAGATCCACACATTTTGGGTCCGACCCATTTAAACCATCGATTATGATGAGATTGTTCAGAGGAAGTGTAAATCCGAACCCATAAATAAATCCCGTTTGACTCAATAATTTAAACTAACGAGTAACACTTGAGATATGGGGCTTCTTTTCGCTTTTAACTTTCCCAAACGGTCACTTACACAAATTCAGATGATGCTATCCAGTGACAATAGATAAGGATCGGGTGGTGGCCCGGTGGGTCATAACAAGACAGAATCGCACCCAATTTCTTAGAAGCGTGACATTAGCAAGCAACCGGTCACTTTTCTCTCTCGAAGGAAAGTTTCCTCACCTTTTCTTCAATTGCTCTCAACACCAGAGGTCAATAAGCTCCTGATCAAGTAGATTCCTGAAGAGACCTGTAGAAGCTGAGCAATTCATGATGAGTTTCTTCTACTCCAATCACTATGACTCAGGCAATGGTGGTAGAGGGTATCATCCAAATTCTTATGATTCCTCCAGCAATTTCGCTTCTTACTATGGCCGCAAGTTCGATGACGAGACAGAGTTCTTCGATCCCGTCCCGGCTCGATACTACGCATCTTACGATTACGTTCCTCCTCAGACCACAATTTCGTACTCTGTCTCCGCTTCCAGTCACTCCGACTTGATCAGGATCGACCCGCATACCTATTATGGCAGTAGCTATGATCCGAACTCGACCCATTTCGTAATTAGTTACTCGACGGCGAAGTTCAACGAGGCTGACTTCGAAGAGTACGATCCGACACCTTATGGCGGTGGTTATGACCCTTCTCTCACTTATGGGGAGCCCCTCCCACCATCTGCAGAGATCTGTTATCCTCACTCTACAAGGGTTCAAGACGCGCCGGCGCTAGGCGGTGGTCAAGACGGAATTCCCGAATTGCCTATTGCTATAGCGGAAGATGAGGATGCAAGAAAGCTCGGAGCAGGAAACGAAATCGAACCGGCCAAGATTGATCAGGAACTGCAAAACTCTTCCCATCAAACAGAAGAAGGGTCGGATCAGGAAGAGAACGAGCAAGGTTACAATGAGAATCTGGGCTACTGTCCTTGGGGTGGTTATGGAGGCGGGTTCCAGAGGATGGCGCCCCCTGCTCCGCCGGGCTGCGGGTTGGATGCTTGGGATATCTGCGACGGTATACACGGTTATTGGCCCTGCTTGTCCAGGGACAACAGGAGAGACTATGGAGCTGAAAAACTTGCTGATAGAGAATATTTCACAAGGAATGAAGATCGGTGGCAGGGCACTGTTGATTATCTGTTTGGAGATGCCGACCCTTACGCCGATCGAAGGTACGATTTACAGGTGAGTCCTGGGCGCTATGATGTGCATACACATGAAAGGCAAAGTGAAGGTCAATTGTATTATAATCAGGTTCAGCATGACTACTATGGGGATTCAAATTCTTGGTAGGTCGAACATCAGGATCATGTTCGCAGATTGAAATGGATCTGAAGGGTTCATTTCGTTGCTTCTGTGATTTCGGTTCATCAAGCTTAAAGCTTGATGCAACTGGAGGTCTGTATTTTGGGTGGTAGGACAGTAGCGATTGAGCAATGAAAGCACATTGCTTTGAATCATGAAAGGAGGCTTTGTATCACAGCTTATTCCAGTTTTAAATGCATCTCCAATTGACCATAACGCGCGATAAGGGATTGTATAGTTATGTATTCTTCTTCTTCTTATCAAGAGTACACTAGCCTATTTATAGAATATACAAGAGGACGGTTTAAGCTAACATGCCATTATAGTATCGGTTACAATCAATCAGGACCGGTTAAGGATATGGACAATCATAGGAGATGATGCACGATTCTGAGAGATAAAGATCTCAAGCACTAAAAAGTAACCTTTGAGTTTGATCAAACAAATTGTTAAAGAGTGATTGCTTTTCGAATTACTTTTTCTAATGATGCATCATGTTCGGCACTTTTAAGTTAATAAATTATGGAAAACAGGAAGTTAGTGAACTAGACCAAATACCAATCGATGAGATATGGATCTCATCCTGTCCGAAAGTGACAGCCTGCTAGGCTCGAAGCAAATACTGCGCGGACTTCCGTAGATTGTTCATAAGACTGTCAAAATGTGTCACAAATTCATATTTTAACCGACATTTATTCGAATGGGCCAAGCCGAATTTAAAGTATGGGCCGTAATGAGTTCTACGGTTAAAAAGCTAAGAACTATGGGTTTTAACAGGTCGGTTATAAATTCACTCTCAACCACTTTAACAAATAGGTCAGGCTTAACTCAATTTGGTCATTCTTCGCCAATCATATTCTCTCCCTCTTCGATCTCATGACTCGCAACCTTCTCCGTTCGTGCCCTTTGCTTCCTCCATCGTTAGGTTTTCTCGCACCTCTGGCTACTACGATAAATTGCACTTCCGAGGAATATCGAAACTTGCACCACCAACTTCACATTCTCTCATCTGTAACTCGGCCCCCCAAGCTCCCTGGCTAGCTTGACGAGTCGGTCATGCGTCAACCATTCTTCAGAAGAAGCAGTTTGAGAAGAAAGTTCGCTAGAAATGGATTTCAGGTCAAGCCGAGTTTGGATCGGATTGGGCATAAGTCATCGAATTTGCATTGGATACAAATGGACCAGAATGGATCAGACCATTTCCGACCCCACCCAAACCCGGCTTGACCTACCCGTACGACCGGTCTACCTGTTCCCTCCTCGACCTCAGGCTTGCTAACTGAAGCACATCCGACACCGATACATTGATTTTTTTTTTTTATTAATTTAAAAATTTAACTGATTTAGTCAAGGACTTTTAGGCCCAAGTAAAGGAACTGGTGAGCCCATCCGACGTTGTTTCTTCAAGCCCAAGCCCTCGAAGATAAAAACCCTCGCGATTTTGCAGTTCGAAAGGTCGTGTTCATTCCAAACTGCAGAATCGCGAAGCTCAGAGGAGACGCAGAAATGACTACACCCTCCTCGTTTCGCCTCCTCAAGCGCGCATTTTCCACCTCCCTGGAAGCTGGCGACTCGGTCACCGGCCTCAAGTCGGCCCACAATTTCCTTCACAAGGAACGCAGCCTGATGCGCCTGGTCGCGCAGTTCAAAAAGTCGTCCGCATTCGACTACTTCCGCACTAAGATCGGCACGTACCAATACGTCGTCCGCCGCCTCGCCTTGGCAAGGCGCTTCGACATGATCGAGGAGATCCTTGAGGAGCAGAAGAAGTACAGGGACATCTCCAAGGAAGGGTTCGCGGTCCGGATCATCAGCCTGTACGGGAAGTCGGGCATGTTCGAGAATGCCCAGAAGCTGTTCGACGAAATGCCTGAGTTGAGCTGTGAGCGCACGGTGTTGTCTTTGAATGCCCTCTTGGGTGCTTGTGTTAATTCCAAGAAGTTTGATATGATGGAGGAGCTCTTCCGCGAGTTGCCGGGGAAGTTGTCCATCGATTCCGACTCTGTATCTTATAATATTGCTATTAAGGGGTATTGCGCGATGGATTCTTTGGATTCTGCTATCTCGATGCTCGATGAGATGGAGGAGAAGGGATTGGAGCCGAATTTGGTCACGTTCAATACCCTTCTGTCCGGGCTTTATCTGGGTAAAAGAACTGCTGACGGGGACAAAATTTGGGCTAGGATGGAGGAGAAGAATATTGCTCCTGATGTCAGGAGTTACAATGCAAAGTTATTTGGATTGGTTTCGCAGAAGAAAATGAAGGAAGCTGTTGAGACGGTTGAGGAAATGGGGATGAAAGGAACCAACCCGGACATTTTTAGCTTCAATGCTTTGGTTAAGGGTTTTGCGGAGTGTGGTAATCTGAACGATGCAATATTGTGGTATAGTGAAATAGGAAAGAGTAGTTTCGACCCAGATAAGACGACATATGGGACGCTAATTCCGCTTGCTTGCCAGAAGGGAGATGTTGACTTTGCATACAAGCTGTGCGAAGAGATTTTCAATATTCGTTGCCTCGTTGATGGGGCAGTATTGCAGCTTGTTGTTGATAGGTTGGTGAAGGAGTCAAGGATCGAGGAAGTGGAGAAGCTTGTGCAGCTTGGGAAGGTGAATAAGTACTGCCGTTATAGCTTGCAACTACCAGCCAGCAAGTAAACATAGCTGGAGGTCACTCTGTTTTTGCTGACTTCGTTTCGAATCAACAATCCCAGTAAAAATTTTAAGGCTGAAAAGGAATTTCTTGGCACTAGCATCTCAATGGTTTAGCTTCAAAATGAAGTTTGGCGGTCCATCGCGAGCATCTCAACATGAAGTATTCAACACTGATGTTTTTGTATGCATTCGGTGTAATCTCTTTTTGTATTTCCATAGTGCTAGGAGCAGGTTATTCGTTACTGTGGTATTAACGTTACAGGCAGTCGGTCAAGATAGGCCAAGATAGTGCCTCTTAGCTGCTTAGTTGGCAACGGTTTTTCCTAATGTTGCTATTTAATTGCAATGCAGTCTTTGAAGTATTTTTCCTGTTACTTTACAATTTTGAATTGCGTGTCTGCTAAATGAGTTTGAGTCTACATATGTACATACATAAGCATTGTCTTTGTCATTATAATCTGATGATTTAGTTTGTGGGCTCTGTTTATCCTATATTGGTTAAAGAAAGTTAAGAACTGGATTTGTTTTTGTGCCAAGAGTTTGCAGACATTTATATGAATCTTTCTTAGTCTTGAGCTGATAAAAGGTGATGCTTGGTCAGCATTGCATTGTGTTAGAAAGATCTTTTTTGTGGAGCAGGTACTGAGATACATGGTTTTTCCTCTTAGAAGACAGTAGACTGGTCTCATTTAAGGTGTATGGCATTTTGTTCTCATGTTCTTTCTGTTGATCGTGAACAAGATAAATTCTCTTGTTATTCGGAAAAAAACTTCTCACACGTCTATATGTAGTTTCTAATTCAGCATGACTTTCAAGGTGCCATCTGTGTTGCTTTTATTTGTCATGCTTTTACGGGTATCTTTAGTTCCAATTTTTTTTTTCCTACAAAGGCATTCAGCTCCTCCATGTGATTCTCTATCATTATACCTTGGGATAATGTCACAAATAGTCCATAAACTTTAACTCAATGTGCGATGTGGACCCTGAACTTTTAATTTATTCAATGTAGTTCCTGAACTTTAACCTAATATGAAATTTGATCCCTAAACTTTTGACTTGTTCAATGTAGTTCCTGGACTTTTCATACGTGCTCAATATAGACTTTGAACTATATGAAAATGGTCAATATAATCCTTCCGTTAATTTAAGTCAGAGACAATAATGAACATTTTCATATGATTTAGAGAGTAAATTAAATATGTACGAAAAGTTCAGGAGCTATATTGAACTAGTCAAAAGTTTAAAGATCAAATTACACATTGGGCTAAAGTTCGGGAATTATATTGAACAAATTGAAAGTTCAGGAACCACATCGCACATCGAGTCAAAGCTCAAGGACTATAAGTATCATTTTCCTTCTTACCTTCAAAAGTGACATAATAGCGTTGATTATTAATGGTGCTTTGACATAAGCCAATCCATCGGTGTGGCGGTAGTGTTGGAGGTGGTAACCAGTGGAGGGAGGCAGCTCTGGGAATTGGTAAATGGTGAAAGCAATGGGCAATGACATTAGATGGAAATGGCATGACCAAGGCAGACCGGTGGCGGAGTTGGTTGGGGTTAATGGCGGCATTCTATGATTAATTGTTGCAGTTGAATATTGAAGATTTCTTGAACCATTCCATGATAAGTCTTATGTGTCAAAATTCGTAAGGAGATAATCCGGACCGGCTTGACCGATTCAAGATATGTTCCCACACCTACCGGTTCGGCTATCGCTTCTATGCCCTGAATCGGTCTTTTCTACCAGGGAAACTGCCCTGGTTCCAAGGTGGAACCATGGCCTGTTCAGCGTGGAACCGATTTTGAACCTACCCTAATCAAATGCCACATCTCTCTCTCTAGCTTTCCATGCTTGGCAATGTCGAGGTTGCTCTCATCATATACTCAAAATAGAGGAAAGCTGTATAAGTTCTGTCGTAATTCGAAGTATCAACTTATCTGATGCACCCTCCCTGACAGAATCTATTGGATCATCTTAGATTCTCCAGATTTTGATCGTATTTAGCCCTTTTTTTTCTGCTTCTTTTTAGTTATCTCGTTTCCTTTCGCGGCTTCTTGTTCTGTGCGCATCTTTGCAGAAATCAGAGAAAAAAAAGAAAAAAAATGCCAGTTCCTGGGTCAAAGCTTTTTGGGTTTTTGATTTTAAAAATTGAGAATTGGCACCGATAGAATAGGGACCTACTCACCTCGACCGGTCACCTCTAATTCCTAGTCTGAGTTGGAAATTGGGCATATCTTCAAGCTAGAAGATATCTCGAGTAATTCAAGATTACTGAGATAATATCTAAGATTGATTCATCAATCTAATCCTGTTGGAGTAGGAATCCAAGGCAGATCACAAGCTGTGAAGCAATGAGATAGAATATCTCAAAAGAATCTCCTTGAAGATCATTGTAGGTAGAGTGGTGATTCTGCTAATATTCAAGAGTGGATCTTGCTAACAAGGTTTAGCAATTCCCACTATACATCCGTTCAGCAAGTCCGGACTTCATTTATTTATTTACTCTTTCTTTTTTTCTTTTCTTCTCTTCTTCCTCTAGTAATAGGTGAGGGCCAATGAAGATGACCTTGCGAGCCCAGCCCCTAGCGAGGCTCGATCCACAACAGATCCGGCGAGGTCGATCTCGCCCACCCTTGCCTCGCGGTGACCGGCTAGAGGAAGAGCGAGAGAGTAAAAACTTGTATTTGAAAAAAAAATATTATGAAAATTGCCACGTTAGCGTCGATCATGCCACATAGGACGGTCGGAGTTTAATCAGTGATTTCTGATCAAAATCACCCAAGAGGATTAAATTGGCAAAATATGAAAATGTTTAAGAAACTTAATTGGCATAATTAAAAGATTTAAGACTGAATTGACAAAAGTGCAATTGATTTAAGACTTTTGGGATAATTTTCCTAATTTATTGCATATATGATTTATGATATGCATGACATATATGCACGTCATTTAGTGAGTCACATAACTTAGTATTTTAAGAAGAGAGAATTCGCATTTTGCAGACGCTTAATCTTGTCTGTTTGAGAAGATCCTTCTGAAGCGAATGGACCTTGTAAGAAAGAAAGGTGGCTCTTGATAATGCCATTTTTGGATGAGTATAAACGACGGATGATGTGAGGGGGTTACTTCCTTAGCTCATAATGATCCCGTTTCTTCACTATGTTCTACTCATAGGTAAGAGGAAATGTTCAACTTATCCCCTACATGGATGGGACCTAGAAACTTATATTACCGCCTTGCACACAGAGAAATTACTCATCTGTCACTTGTTGTCACGCGTGTTCGAGTGGATTTCCAGGGTATTTAGTTATATCGAGTATTAAAATATATCTCGAGTTTGAGCCCAAAAAAAATACTTAAACATAGATGCATTGTATTAAGAAGCCCAGTCGATTGAAGGGAAATTTGTTAATTGGATTCTAATGCCATATGATCAATTAAAGGAATGACTTTTGTCGTCCATACTCACGGTTGAGAATTTTTTTGGATATTATAAAATAAAAATAAATACCAAACCTATTGTATTTATTTCCTAAATCTTTCATTTTTGCCAAATTAATCCCTAAATCTTTTAACAATTTGCCAGTTAGGTCCATCAGGCCAATTTTGATCGAAAATCACTGACATGTATGTTGGCAATCCTTGCTAGGACCGTTAGTCTGACATGTATGTTGATCATCCTAGGTGAGACCGCCAGCACTAATGTGGATAAATTTTATAATTTTTTTTTTATTTTTTTACTTTTTACTTTTTATTTTATTTTCCTCCCTGACCCATGGCCTCACAGTGGCTGACAGAGGTTGACAACCATAGGCAAGCTCATCCAAATCCGATGTATGTTGATCATCCTAGGTGAGACCACTAGTACTGATGTGGATAAATTATATATATTTTTATTTTTTACATTTTTTTGTATTATTTTCCTCCGTTGACCCATGTTCTCACCACGACTGCAGAGGTTGCCAGCCATGAGCAAGCTCTCCCAAATCCGGTGAGGGCATCACGACACTAGCCAGATTAGGGTGAGAGGGCCATGAGCCCTCGCCTATTGTCGGAGAGGGCCGGTTGGTTACCCTCGCTATCCTCCTTTTTTAAAAAATAAAAAGAAAGCAAAAAAGGGAAAAGAAAAAAAAGCGAAAGAAAATCTTAAAAATTATGGAAATTCTCTATAATTTTCTTCCTTTTTTTCTCATTTTTCCCCTTATGACAGTATTAGTCGTGTCATTTAGGACAGCAGTGTCCACATTAGCCTTTTTTGCCAAAATTGACCGGGCGAACTTCATTAGCAAATTATCAAATGATGAGGACTAAATTGGCTAAATTAGAAGGTTTATAATAGAATTGGCATAAGTGTAATTTGTTTGGAAAATTTTTTGGTACTTATCCCAAAAATTCTCAACCACGAGTACATAAGACATATTGCTTTCATCTTTCCTTGGATGGGCCGGCGAATTTCAGAGAAGCAAACTGTGAGACTCGGAGAAAAATTGCAAAAAAAAAAAAAAACAAACAAACATACAAATAAGATATTTTCTCAGGTAAATTTAGAGCTATGAAAATGTTCAAATCACTTCGCAAGGTCTAAAATTAAATTGAAAAAATTAAAAAGTTTCTAACTGAATTGTAAAATATTATTTTTGAATTGGCCACATCAATCTATGTTGCATGGACAGGAGGCACGACACGCGACACGACACGACACGATATGCCGACACGTGGATTTTCAAAAAATTGAGAATTTTGACACTATGAGACACGTTGTATATAAAAAAATATTTTTATATATACCTAATAAATTATCAATTTTTTAAACTCACAAGACACCCATAATGAGGAAACTCAAGCTTCATGTCCCACATCAGCCAAAAAATAAAGAAAATGATGGAAAACTTCTAATAAAAAGGAGGTACAAAGCAGCAAGTTGAGTGGATCGCGGTGAAGCGGCTGCCCGTTGGGTATTTTGACTATTTTTTTTGGTCGGATTTTTGACTATTTCGAGCGAGAAAAAATTGGGCCTTTTAACTATTTTAAGAGTTCCGACTCAAAAAGAAAAAATAATAAGAGTGGGTGTGTCTAGCAGTTTCAGACACAGAAAATTTTTTCAAAGGGCCTTGTCCGTGTAACGTAGACGTCAATGCCAACAGGGTAAATGAATTGAATCGGCACAAATGCAAAGTTTAAGATCTGAATTGGCAAAGAGAAAATATGTTAAAACTAAATTAACATAATCGCAATAAATTTCAATTTTTTTTGTAATTTTTTATATAAAAAATTAGAATTAAATTGGTTCATTTGAAAGGCTTTGTAGATGTCTCCCCCTACCAAAAATAATAATAAAAAAAAGAACCAAACACCCAGCATTGACATGGCCGGTTTCGATTCCACGAAAAGGAGGAGTTCTGCCGGTCCATGGCTCTTCCCCAGGTAAGCCCGCCTGGCGCTCTTCCTCTCCCGCTCCCCCACTCGGCCACTCCCATTAATTTTATTTATTTTTTTCTTTTTATTAAACGGTTTTGAAAAATATGGAACCGTGGACAGATCAACAAGCTAGTTTCGAGACGGTCAACAGATCAATTTCGTATCTACGGTTTCAAATAGCCATATCTACCCAGCATCCATTCATGTGGCTCACGTGCCATGTTGTTTGTCCACGCATTTCACGTTTCCATTGCCAAAAAGAAAATGTCACTGTTAAGAGAAAGTCTTTGTATTGGTAGAGACTTGTCTTGTCGCATCTCTCTCTCTCTCTCTCTCTCTCTCTCTCTCTCTTTCCCGTCTTTTTATGTTTTTAAAGCTATCCATGTGTCTCGTGCTCTCGAGACATTTGTCTGGTAAAAATATTGGGTGGGCTGTCTCATTGTCAATCGCTTTCTGTGTGAATCTGTTCATCTAATTTCATGTTACTAAGTAGGTCTGTCAACGTGTACCATAAACTCATATTTTATATAAAATGAGTCATATATGGGTCACCCATATTTTATATAAAATGAGTCATATATGAGTCATGAAATTTTAAAGGACTCAATAAAAATAGGTCTAAAAGTTTGAAGTATAATTAAATTGGTCAATAATGATCACATACTAAATCTATTTTCGACCCATATTAGACCTATTTTGGACCAAAAAATAGAGCTTCATTCCACAAGTTGCAAACGGTTCCACTCACCTGGTCCTGGTCCCAAACGCTATCGCAAGCCCCAGTCCCGATCACAAGCCCCGGTTCCGGTCACAAGCCCCAGCCCTTGTCCCTATCGTAGACATTGGTCCCTGTTACAGGCCTCAATTCTGGTCATTGGCCTCGACTCCCTTCGCCTGCCTCGATCGCCGACGATTGGGGCTAGGGTCGAGACTGAGGCCGGTGACCAAAGCCCATGATCGGGGTGTAGGCTGGGTTTGAAACTGGGATCGGGATCGAGGCTGAGACTGGAGACCGGGCCCGGGCTAACGATTGAGGTCGAGTTCAGGATTGGGGCTAGAGACCGGGGCCAGGGTTCGGGATAGGGACTAGGGCTGAGGCTGTGGCTGGTGATTGGGTTGGGGAAGGGTTCGGAGCCGGGAACAGGGCTAGAGCCGGGACCGGCATCGAGTCCGGGGATGGTGCCACGGCCGTGTTTCGGGATTGGGATTGGGGCCGGGGTCTGGAATGGGGCCGTGGCCTGGATCGAGACCTGGAATTGGGGCGGGGTCGGGTCTAGGTCCGGGTTTGAGGCTGGGTAACAGGGCTAGGGTCGGGGCTAGTCTTGGCCTCGGCGGGCGACAACGGTATCAAGGTCGAGGTTGGGGTCGGGGCCTGGGTCGGGATCGAGAGCTAGGGCCGAGGCGGGGATCTGGGCTGCATTGGGGACCGGGGCAGGGGCGGGGATCGGGACCGGGGATCAGGAACCAAGGTCGGGACAGGGATCGGGATCGAGAATCAGGGCCCGGGCGGGGACTAGGACAATGCTGGTCCTAGTCTCGGGTCGGGTCCAGGATCTAGGCCGGAGCCGGGGACTGGTCCAGGATCGGGGTAGGGGTTGGGTAGTCGATCTGGGGCCGGGGTCGGCATCGGTGACTAGTGTTGGTCCGGGGCAAATGCCAAGGCCGGGGACCCGGGCCAGGGAAGGTAACTGTGGCTGGGACTGGGCCGAAGTCCGGGACGAGATTGGGACTCGGGCCAAGGCCGGGTCCAGGACTGTAGATGGAGCCAGGGACTTGGTTCGGGGCCGAGGTTGGGGCCAACGACTAGGGCCAGTCCAGGGCAAGGGCCGAGGTCAGGGTCGGGACCAAGGCTAAGGACAGGGGACTAGGGCCGAGGTTGGAACCGGGATCAGGATTGGGGCCGGCATGGGGCAGCAATGGTACCGAGGCATGGGTCTTGGCCGGGCCCCAGTTGTCATCCATGGTCGCTGGTCACGGTTGTTTGTGCCGATCGCCGGTCCCCATTGCCGTCGACGGTTCCTATCGCTTAAAAAATTTCACTAGATTTTTTTTGTTTGCAAGTATTTTAATAATAATATTTTCTTAGAATATTAATGTAATTTAGTAATATGGGTCAAAATGGATCGGGTTGGGTATGGATTAATTTAAGATCGGGTTTAGTATGAGTTATTGAATATGGGTCAAAATAGGTTAGACGGGTCAATATGGGCTGAACCATATTCGATCTGACCCAAACCCACCCCCAACCCCAACCCTAACCCGACTTGACCCACCCATTTGACGCATCTATTACTAAGACTTGATCTGTACTCTGTTTAGCTTGCAAAAATGAAATAATATGCAACGAAAACAAAACACCCCCCCCAAAAAAAAAGAAAAAGAAAAAAAAGAACTGGATGCACAATAAAACGAGGGGGTCGGTTTGTTTGATGAGAAATCAATTTTCAAAGATTTTTTTTTTCAGAATTTTAACGCTTGGATGATAGAAAGCTATTGAAAAAAGAATTTCTTGGAAATATTTTTCCAGCAATAAAAATATTTTCAGTGAAACAGGGAGATCCATAACGAATACTCAATGCTTCCGCGGGCTTGGAGGAGGGCGCGAGGGTGGTGGGTTTCTCGACTTTGACTTGACAGAGGTGGAGTTTGTTGTGGTGAAAATTATTGTATTAGCAGCGGTTGATTTCCGAGCCAAAATCAGTTTGGTGCTGCGATTTTTGGAGTATAAATTTATTTGGTTACGCAATGTCACTTTCCTACTTCTTTAGAAGTAGTTTTGAAGCTGCTAGAAAAAATAAAAATTCTAGAAGTTGATTTCTCAAATAAAAGTGCTGCCATGCGCGTCAGTGTATGTTTTTATCTTGGTTAAAAAACACAGATTAGCAGGTACATAGTAACCTTCTTGTTGAAGAAGTAGAAGCCGAAGAGCCATCATGTAAACATCATCTTCGCCTTGATTCCGAGAGCAGCAGCCAAAAAAGTGGCGGGTCACTTCAACTCATGATGGCTCTTCGGCTTCCCCTTTGGGCTTCCAATCCATGAGTTGAAGTTCACTCTAACGTTGAAGTAAAATAATGCTGTTGATACACAATAATACAAGACAGTTATTTCTTGCTGCTGTTCCATGCCCCAAGTGCAATTTTTAATAAGATTTTTTTTTTCTGGAATAAACATTATTGGTAAAACATCTGGTGGCTTTTCTGAAATCACAAACATCGGGGGGTTTTTTTTTTTGGGTAGTTTGCAGATTGTGCTTATTAACTTTTATTTGCATAACTTACTGACATGTCAAATTTACTAACTTTTAAATGATATTATTACTAACATAGATTAGAGTTATTACCAATTTTTATTAGATTCAATTACCAACTAAGTTTTGCATTAATTACTAACAATGATATTTTATTCTCTAAATTTAAATAATTTTTCTGTTGAGTAACCAACTTTTATTTTCCTCGTTTAGTAACCCCTATATTTACTAACTTTTTTGAGAGATTAAAAATCTAAGCAAGTTTGACTCACCAAATCCTCAAACATCATATAACCACATCGTATCAGGTTACTATTTTTTTTTTATTGAGCGCCTACTGGAATTTATTTGGTTTTTTTTCCTTAATTTGCCAACTTTTCTTATGGTGTACATACAATTATTTGGATTTCCAACAATACATTAAAATTATGAAAATAAATTAGATAGACTTACTGACTTTTCTCTGGTTAATTGGCCAATTACTTCCGTGTTACCAAAGTAACTTTTCAAGTTTATTTTTCTTTAATTGCAAACTGTTATGGTATTTTAGAAACTATTATTTCGTAATTATGTCCTAGACTTACTATTTCTTATTTGAAACCACTAACTCTAATTTAAATGATTTATTTTCTTTTCTCTGATTAATTTATCAATTAGTTTAAAATTACCAACTTTCATATATGTGTAGTTACCAATATTTTTTTAAGTCACCAAATTTTCTATTAGGTTACTTTATCAAGAAAAAATTGGTAAATCAATTAAATGAAGATTGCTAGTTTTACATAATAGTTTAGTAAATTTAAGGCTGTTGGTAAGAAAGATAAAACAAAGTTGGTCAAATATGAGATAATTTTTTTTCTGAGTAAGAGAATTTAGTGACTGAAAAAAAATAAGAGTAAGTAAAATTAAATTATTTGGTAACTTAGTTGTAGAAAAATTTGTAAGCAAGGCAAATAAAAGCGGCACTTTAGTCAATTGTGGTCACATTTCTATTGAGTTGCCACTTTTATTTGTCATGTTTACCAATTTTTTTTTTTTTAAATTTGCCAACTCTATTTACAAATTACCAACTTCAATTAGAGTGATTATCAAATTTTCAAAAATTAAGTTGCCAATTAGTTTTGCATGACCGACTCTTCTTTGAGTTACTTACCAACGTTTTATTTTGTCTTTTCCAAAATCACTAACTTTTCTTATCTATGACTTAAATTTGATTCATCTTTCACCATATTTTATTTTCCTTTCTTAACAATGGTTTAAATTAACAAACAATTATATGGGACTACCATAATTGATCTATGTCACTTTTCAAGTTTTCTTCAATTAAATCGTCAAATTGCGTTGCCAACTCTCATTTGAGTTGCTTGCCAACATTTTATTTGTCACGCCGCACACCCCGAGCACGGACGCGCGACTCCTTGCCAATAAACTCTCGAGCGTCCCAGGATTCATATATCGAGAGATGCATAACAACAGTAGCATGCAGAAGCATTAACACACGCACACTCTTCCATACACACATCAAAAGGGGACTTGGGTAACGAGAACATCACATAAACATCTCATGAGTTTATACAAAAGAGTAGGTAATCAATTCCTGCTATTAGCTCGGGAGTCGGGATCAATCAAAAGACTACTACAATAGGGTCCTCAAAAGAAACAGACCAACGAGGTCATCAAAAGAGGGCAAGGCAAAAATAGAAAACCCCTAGGTCGAGCTGCTAGAGTCGTCAGTCTCCTCGGCATCTTCGGTAGGCTCGTAATCCGAGAAAGTCTTAGAGCGTACTTCCACCGTGTCCTCCATCGTCTCGTCCTCTACCTGCTCCTTTAGCTCATCCTCTAAAGCATCGATCTCAATCATCTCAACTGTGTCTCCATAGTAGGGGTCTTGTCAAGTATATTCCTCGAGCTATATTCCTCGAGCTAACTACAGACCCCTCAACCTCTACTGAATCCCGAGTGGGATGGCATCAACTAGGAATAACCCTGCGAGGTACCTCCGTGACCTTCAGCGGACCAGTGGTGACATCGCATACTCTACGAAACCACCCTTCTAACCTATGCGGTACCTAGTCCTTACCGCCCTCGTCAACCAAGACCACTATACATTTTTTAACATACACAGTTCCCCGACTGTCCGGGAACTCATCAAAATATGCTGTCATCTCCTTGGGGTTGCCTAGACGAGTCGGCAGCACCCTCAAGGCTTAGAGTTTGAAAATATGGTCCCACGACGAGATGAGATTCACATTTCAGTAAGATAGGTTCTAACCCTAAGTCAGGCCTACTGTACACCCAGATGAATACAATCATGAATAAGAATACACAAACAACATCATACGACACTCATCAGTCATAAGGATACCACAAAATGCAGGTGACTATCAATCAAACAATATGGCATCATAACTTTATAATCAGGCCAGACAGGATATATTAAGTCAAGCCACAAATTTCACCCCTCAGAACTGTCTTATGAATCACGCTCGCGTTTAAAATGCCTCAGGCTCAGTCCGCGTAATTACGCCTAAGACCATCCAATTGATAAACTCGCGTAAACACATCAGGTTTTCAATATCATTCCAAGCCTGTGTGGACACATATCAAATCTCGTCCCGTATTTCAACGCATCAGGACATTGGCCATTTCAACCCTCCGTCTCAATGCATCAGGGTATAGTTCAACACAACCCCGCGTCTCAACGCCTTAGGGTATCACAAGTATCTCAAACATGCCAAACATTCATTTCAATTCAAGACTTCATGGTCATGTACAAGCTCATGCAACAAGCAAAATATCTATGGCATGCGAGACAATCAAATTCATCATTCAAATGTGACAATCAACTCATGGCATATGCATCTAGCAAGCATTCAAGCAATCACCAATCCACGAAAGCGAACCTTGGACAAACGTACAATAATCTCACAGAAATCCACCAATTTAACCACCCACTCATCCAGTAGAGTCCAATCTTCCTAGCCAAGGTTTAGAAACCTCTTATCTTGTGCTAAAATCAACAATATTCCTCTTCCAAGAATTTCCAAAATTCGGCCCAAGTAATCCAAAACAGGGTAGCCGTCCACCTAAGATAATTCAATTCATTTCATCAATTTTCCTTTTCAAATCCTCAAACCACCAAGTGTAGACCTTAATAACATATCTATAGACATTCTAATACGACTCAACGAAGAAGTTAGAGCTCAATTCCCTCATGAACAGCCCCTAAAGTTTCGGTATGCACAGAACCAAAACAGGGCATTTTCAGTTCTGTGCATATCTCACTCAATCAGCCCATAATTCAATCTAAATCCTCGATTTATCCACTAATCTACTTACTAACACCTATTTCTACAAGTTGGGAAGCCTCACCGAAAATTTGACGTCAAGGTGACGCTGAATGGTCCACGAATGGTGCCGGTTCTTCAAATTCCTCTACCAGGTAGTTCTGTCCTTCAATCACAGCACACATTTAGTGTCAAAACTCCATCAAATTCAGCCCAATTTTCACCACAACTCAGTATATGAATGCTCTAGATGTATAAAAAATTTGACCGAAAGTTTGAGACAAAATGAGGTCCTATGGAGCTCAAAAGGTGGCTTACCTCTAGCTGCGACGGATTCCGTTGACTCTTGGGAGAACGGCTGGCCGGAGCTCCTCAGTGGGTCAAACGCTGAACTATCACTTGGAGGTGGTCAACAAGAGGATGAAGAAGGTGAGGGTGATCGGCTTGGTGGCTGGAGGTAGCCGGTGGTGGCGCTCGAGCTACGCGAAGTGGAGGTGGCGGCTCGGTCGGGCGTAGAGTCTTCGGCAAGAAGAAGAGGATGAAGAAGAGAAGATGAAGATGGTTATGGTGATGATGATTTTCGGCTGAGCACAAAGGAGGGTGTATACACCCATTTTTGGCGGTCAAAGGAGAGGAATGGTAGGTTAAAAGTAGTTTAATAAATGCCAATTGAACATCCTTTGACACTAGTCAATCAATAGCTCATCCAATGGCTATTATTTTCCCAAATTTTTGGCGGCCTTGAGGTGTATCAAAGACCAAAATTCCCTTATTCCAATTATAGATGCAAGACCAAGACTTGAGGGGCAAAATGATAATTTCACCATTGACGTTCGGAATGTCGTTTTTCTAATTCAAACTTTCTTCGATGAGGCGACGTTCAATCCCATCATAATGTTGGAATTCTTGATTTTTCATTTTCTAATTTCGAGACTCGTCTCTGAATCATTTCTCTGTCAAATACTTTTCCAGCCTATCCCGAACTGACGGACGGCTTTTGCAGACGTTACGTGTATCGACTCTATGATTCATATCACACTTAGGGCTCGTCAGTTCATGGCGACTTTGGTTATCATGTAATTGTGAGGGTTTATTACTAGTTCCGACTGTCTCGATCGTCATCGTTCGATTTAGGAAAATTTTGCAAATTATACATTGGTTAAGCGGCATCACCCACGTTCCAATCGTATAACGCTAGCAATGCATTCCTTAATCGTTTTTAGATCGACCTTTTATGTCTCTAAATGTCCCCTCGACAATCCTTCTGGTCAAAGTGTAATTTCATATTCGAGTTCCCTAGGTCCACGTACCTTGTCTCGCGTTAGCCTTTCTCTTTTGATCAGTTCACTCGAGATTGATCAGATCCGAGTGAGATACGATTGAAATACATCATTAGATATATTCTCATTAATAAGTCTCGAAATGAAAGGAAAAATCAGAATGTCACAACTCTTCCCCCTTACAAAAATTTTGTCCTCGAAATTTACAATAAATCCTATTATTCAAACAAATGGAGGGTATTGACACCTCATTGTTTCCTCGCTTTCTCATGTAGCGCCTTCAGTTCCATGGTGCTCCTAAATGACCTTTAACTAGTGGAATCGTCTTGTTCCTCAGAACTTGCTCTTTTCGATCTTCGATCCTGATTGGTTTTTCCACGTAGGATACTCCGTTGTCCACTTCGATAGTCTCATAATCCAAAACATGCGTCGAGTCCGGCTCGTACTTCCATAGCATTGACACATAGAAGATATTGTTGACTTGGGATATATTAGGCGGTAAGGCAAGCCTGTAGGCTAAGGTCCCAATCCGTTCCAAAATTTCAAATGGACCTACGTATCTTGGACTTAGTTTTCCTTTTTTCCAAATCGAGATAATTCTCTCATTGGTGAAACTTTAAGAAAGACATGGTCGCCAACTTGAAACTCCAGAGGTTTGCATCGTTTATCCGCATAATTTTTTTGACGACTCTGTGCTGTCTTCAGTCTATCCCGTATTATCTTTACGGCCTCCATCAATTGCTCTACCAACTCTGAGCCTGTAATACTTCTTTCTCCAACTTCATCCCAGCAAATCGGGGTCCTAAAAGCTCTTCCGTAAAGCGCTTCAAAAGGTGTCATTCGAATACTCTGCTGATAACTATCGTTATATGCGAACTCTACCAAATGTAGCTGATCCTCTCATCCACCTTTGAAGTCTATCACACATGCTCGTAACATATCCTCGAGCGTTCGAATTGTCCTCTTCGATTGTCCGTCCGTCTGTGGATGGTATGCCGTACTAAATTGTAGTCGAGTTCCCATGGCATCTCGAAGATTCTTCCAAAATTTCGCTATGAACTTGGGATCTCTGTCTGATGTAATCATAATGGGTACTCCATGTAGTCTCACTATCTGTTGCATATACAATTCGGCATATCTATCCATCGCGAAGTCTTTTCGCACTGGAATGAAATGAGCAGACTTGGTCAATCTATCCACGACTACCTAAATAGAATTGTCACCTCTTTGGCTCCTTGGTAATCCCATTACGAAATCCATAGTCACGTGCTCCCATTTCCATTCAAGAATTTTTAACGGCTGTAGCAATCCACCAAGCTTACAGTGTTGCACCTTCACCTGTTGACACGTCAAGCACTTTGCTACATATTTTGCTATGTCTACCTTCTTCCCATTCCACAAATAATGCTGATGTAAGTTCTGATACATTTTCGTGCTACTTGGGTGGATACTATAATTGCTTCTGTGAGCCTCTGATAAAATCCTTTCTCTAAGCTTTTCGTTCTTTGGTACGCATAGACGTCCTCGAAATTTCAAAATCCCATCCTCTACACTTGGAACTCTGGCTTCCTTTTCGTCTCATCCATCTCCAGGATTTTCTGAATTTCTGGGTCCGTCGGCTGTAAGGCTCTTATCCTTTCTTGGATCTCGGGTTCTATTCTCAGCGTGGCTACTAAACTGGATAGCTAACAGACTTTCAATCTGAATTTAGAATCCCTCAAATTTTCAAATAACGATCACCCTTTTACCAATAGACAGATGATACTCGATTTTCGACTAAGCACATCCGTGACTCAGTTCTCTTTCCCAAGATAATATAATATGTCGCAATCATAATCCTTAAGCAGTTCCATCCATTGGTGTTGGCTCATGTTTAGTTCCTTCTGGGAAAATAGATACTTCAGGCTTTGGTGGTCCGTATAAATCTATAATTTCTCGCCACACAAATAATGCCTCAAGATCTTCAAAGCAAAGATGATTGCTGCCAGTTCTAAATCATGAGTCGGGTAGTTCATCTCATGCGATTGTAGTTGTCGGGATGCGTTGGCAACCACCGTTCTATGTTGCATTAGCACACGGCCCAGTCCCTTTAGCGAAGCATCGCTATATATTTCATAGCCTTCAGGTTCTGATGGAATCGTCAATACCGGTGCGATAGTTAACTATGCTTGAGCTCTTAGAAACTCCTTTCACCACTTATTCGTCCATTCGAACTTCGTTTCTTTCTTAGTCAACATCGTCAGTGGAATGGCTATAGATAAAAATTTATCCACGAAATGTCTATAATACCCTGCTAATCTTAAGAAACTTCGGACTTCCGTGACGTAGTAGGCCTAGGCTAATTCATAACGGCTTTGATCTTTGCAGGATCCGCCACAATTCCTTCTCTAGATACCACATGGCCAATAAATGCCACTTTATTCAGCCAGAACTCATATTTGCTAAACTTAACGTAAAGTGAGTGCTCCCTCAAGGTCTGCAAGATAATCCTCATATGCTTTTCGTGTTCTTCGTTACTTTTTGAGTAAATTAGGATATCGTCAATAAAAACTATAACAAATCTATCCAAAAATTTCTTGAACACTCGATGCATCAAGTCCATAAACGCAGCTAGAGCATTGGTTAGTCTAAAAGGCATCACAGTGAATTCGTAATGATCATCCCTTGTCCTAAAAGCGGTTTTAGGTATGTATTCCTTCTTAATTCTCAATTGATGATATTCGGTTCTCAGGTCTATCTTAGAGAATACCGAAGCTCCTTGCAACTAATCAAATAAGTCATCAATCCTTGGCAGTGGGTATTTATTCTTTACAGTCACTTGATTCAATTGTCTATAGTCGATGCATAAACGCAAGAACCCATCCTTTTTCCTCACAAACAACACCGGTGCTCTCCACGATGAAGCATTCGGTCAAATAAATCCTTTATCCAATAATTCTTGCATTTGCACCTTTAACTCCTTCAGTTCTGATAAGGACATTCTGTAGGGCGCCTTTGAGATCAGCTCCGCTTCGGGAGCTAACTCAATCACGAATTCTATTTCTCGCTTTGGTGACAACTTTGGTAACTCTAGGGGAAAACTGTAAGGAAACTTACGCACTATTGAAATAATTACTAATTTAGGTTCCTCGGTAGTCGTGTCCATAACTAAGACTAAGTACGCCTGACATCTTCCAATTATCAACTTTGTCGCTTCAAGAGACGAGACTAAAGGAATTGAAGTTCCCCCTCGGCTTCCCACAAACTCGAAATTTGGGTCGCTATCCGGATAAAAATGGATTATCTTGCTACCATAATCAACTACTGCCCTTTGCTTACCCAACAAATCTATTCCTATGAACACATCAAAGTCATACATGGGTAACACAACCAAGTCTATACTCTCTTTACTACCATCAATTACGATTTTACAATTAGCACAGCCCAACGAAACCAACACATTGTCCTTCAACAGGGTAGCGACATGCAGAATCACACTCAACGGTTTCAACTCCATATTAACCAAATCAACAAAGTGAGCAGACACAAAAGAGTGTGATGCACTAGGATCAAACAAAGCATAGGCAGCTTGGTCACATAAATAAACCGTACCTATGACCACGCCAGGCGCTTCTTTCGCTTCCCTGAGTGCCACTGCATAGACTCTTCCCTGAGTTGGGGGTCGGTTCTGATCAATCTAGAGAGTAGCAGTTGGCGGTCCTGCCTATGGTCGTTGCCCTTGAGATCTACTCGTTAGGGCTTGGTTCGGGCAAGTTCTCATCTGATGGCCCATCTGACCACATTTGAAGCACGCTCCAGTCCTTGCTGGGCAAGGTCCATTACCATGCCTTCTACCACAGAGGCGGCAGTTCCTGTTTATTGGGTTCGGCAGCTTCACTATATTCTTTCTTATTGGAGGGACGAAGCGTCTATTGCCAATCATAGGTCTTTTGCTGGCCTGGCAGTTATCTCTGAATGAATTAAACCGCGATCCAGATGCGGCATTCCTCTCCTTCAGGTCCTTCTCAATCATTTGTCCCCATTCATAAATTTCTTTATAAGTCCTTAGGTTTAGAGCTATCATCTGGCTGGGAAGTTCCGACCTCAGTCCATCTTGAAATCTCCACGCCTTCTCCAGGGGATCCTCTACTGATCGGGGTGCGTACCTTGAAAGTCTAGAGAACTCCGCTTTATATTGGTCCACTGTCAGATGATTTTGACGCAGCTGTAAGAATTCTACTTGCTTCCTTTCTCGAGCCATCACGGAGAAGTACTTGTCATTGAATGCCATGGTAAATGCATTCCATGTCAAGGCTGTCCCTTCCGAAAAGACTCATTCTCGGTGGCAGTCTACCAATCATTAGCGGTACTTTCCAGCCGGTACACTGCCAATAGTACTTTTTCTTCATCTGTACATCTCAATACTCTGAAAGCTTTCTCTAGTTTCTCTATCCACCTTGGCGCCAATTCAAGGTCTCCAGTCCCATCGAATTGGGTTGGCTTCATCTTGATAAATTGCTCGACCAGTTGACCCATCTGCCTGGCCACAACAACTTCTTCCTGGGCATTTCCTACCTCATTGCCCTGGTCATGATCGCCGTTGTTCCTGTTGCCTCTATTATTGCCGTTATTGGCGTTGACAGCGGCTACTGCGTCTCCCACCGCTTGAGCTATGGTAGCATCCCTAACCTGGGTCTGCTTGTCGATGAGGTCGTCAATTCTTTCGAGTGCCCTTAGCACTCCGTCCATTCTCGGGTCTTCCGCCACAGGTGGCCTCGAACTAGAGGCTCCACTCTTGGGTCTTCTAGGTCGTCTGAGCGGATTACTCATTTTGGTATACTTTTACTACACCTGGACCACCATAATTCCATCGCGGAATTAGTAACTTATTCATCTAATCAAGTCCAACGATACTAAACTAGGTCTGAAAGAAGCAGTCATAACATAGCAACCTCCCACACAACTATTTCCAGAGGCACTTCAATAAACAGTCCATGGCCATTCCTCAATTCCGTTCACTTCAACGGTTCACCAAAACTAGCCATGCTCATTTACTCAACAGACCAAAATCCAGAAATGACTTTCGGTGCTAAACATGAAACTTAATCCTCATAAATCACTACAATCTTGTCAAGACCAAATGTCAATCACATGCGCCAAGTTATATGCCATGCATTTAGACTCTAACGAGTCTCCTAAGGTTTCGCTACCCATTCCGTCCCAACTTACTCCTCTTTATTACTCCAATCCTCAATCAACTTTGGATCGAGCTGACTTTGCTTTGATACCAAGCAAGACGAGTTGTCACGCCCCGCACCCCGGGCACGGGCACGCGACTCCCTGCGAGTAAACTCTCGAGCATCCGGGGATTTATATATTGAGAGATGCATAATAACGGTAGCATGCGGAAGCGTTAACATACGCACTCCTCCGTACACACATCAAAAGAGGACTTGGGTAACGAGAACATCACATAAACATCCCATGAGTTTATACAAAAGAGCAGGTAATCTATTCTTGCTATTAGCTCGGGAGTCGGGACCAATCAAAAGACTATTACAACTGGGTCTTCCAAAGAAACAGACCAACAAGGTCATCAAAAGCGGGCAAGCAAAAATAGAAAACCCCTAGGTCGAACTGCTAGAGTCGTCATCTTCTTGGCATCTTCGGTAGGCTCGTAATCCGAGAAAGTCTTAGAGCGAACCTCCACCGTGTCCTCCATCGTCTCGTCCTCCACCTGCTCCTCTAGCTCATCCTCTGAAGCATCGATCTCAATCACATCAACTGTGTTCTCCATAGTAGGGGTCTTATCAAGTATATTCCTCGAGCCAGCTACAGACCCCTAAACCTCTACTGAACCCCGAGTGGGATGGCATTAATTATGAACAACCCTGCGAGGTACCTCCGTGACCTTTAGCGGACGAGTGGTGACATCGCTTACTTTACGGAGCCACGCTTCGAACCTGTATGGTACTTAGTCCTTACCGCCCTCGTCAACCCACACCACTGTACATTTTCTAACATACACAGTTCCCCGACCGTCCGGGAACTCATTAAAATATGATGTCATCTCCTTAAGGTCACCTAGACGAGTCGGCAACATCCTCAAGGCTTAGGGTCTGAAAATATGGTCTCACGACGGGGTGAGATTCACGTCTCAGTAAGATAGGTCCTAACCCTAAGTCAGGCCTACTGTACACCCAGATGAATACAATCATGAACAAGAATACACAAACAATATCATACGGCACTCATCAGTCATAAGGACACCACAAAATGCAGGTGACTATCAATCAAACAATATGGCATCATAACTTTATAATCAGGCCAGGTAGGAGATACTAAGTCATGCCACAAATTTCACCCCTCTGAACTGTCTCATGAATCACGCTCGCGTCTAAAATGCCTCAGGCTCGGTCCGTGTAATTACATCTTAGACCATTCAATTGAAAAACCCGCGTAAACGCATCAGGTTTTCAATATCATTCCAGGCCTGTGTCGACACATATCAAATCTCGTCTCGCGTCTCAACGCATCAGGATTTTAGCCATTTCAACCCTGCGTCTCAACGCCTCAGGGTATCACAAGTTTCTCAAACATGCCAAACATTCATTTTAATTCAAGACTTCATGATCAAGTACAAGCTCATGCAATGAGCAAAATATCTATGGCATGCGAGACAGTCAAATTCATCATTCAAATGTGGCAATCAACTCATGACATATACATCTAGCAATCATTCAAGCAATCACCAATCCACAAAAATGAACCTTGGACAAACGTACAATAATCTCACGGAAATCCACCAATTTCACCACCAACTCATCCAGTCGAGTCCAATTTTCCTAGCCAAGGTTTAGAAACCCCCTACCTTGTGCTAAAATAACCAATATCCCTCTTCCAAACACTTCTAAAATTCGGCCCAAGCAATCCAAAATAGGGTATCTGTCCACCTAAGATAATTCAATCAGTTTCATCAATTTTCCTTTTCAAATCCTCAAACCACGAAGCGTAAACCTCAATAACATATCCACAGACATTATAATACGCTTCAAAGAAGAATTTAGAGCTCAATTCCCCCATGAACAGCCCCTAAAATTTCGGTATGCACAGAACCGAAACAGGACATTTTCGGTTCTGTGCATATCTCACTCAATCAGCCCATAATTCAATCAAAATCCTCAATTTATCCATTAATCTACTTGCTAACACCTAGCTCTACAAGTTGAGAAGCCTCACCAAAAATTTAAAGTTAAGGCGACGCAGAATGGTACACGAACGGCGCCGATTCTTCAAAGTCCTATATCCGGCAGATTCTGTCCTTCAATCACAGCACCCATTTGGAGTCAAAACTCCATCAAATTCAGCCCAGTTTTTCACCACAACTCAGTATATGAATTCCCTAGATGTCTACAAAATTTGGCTGGAAGTTTGAGACAAAACAAGGTTCTATGGAGCTCAAAAGGTGGCTTACCTCCAGCAACGACGGATTTTGTCGACTCTCGGTAGAACGGCTGGTCAGAGCTCCTCAGTGGCTCAAACGCTGAACTACCACTTGGAGGTGGTCGGCAAGAGGATGCAGAAGGTGAGGGTGGTCGGATCGATGACTGAAGGTCACCGGTGGTGTCGCTCGAGCGGCGCGAAGTGGCGGTGGCAGCTCAGTCGGGCGTGGAGTCTTCGGCAAGAAGAAGAGGAAGAAGAAGAGAAGATGAAGATGGTTATGGTGATGATGATTTTCGGCTGAGCACAAAGGAGGGTGTGTACACCCATTTTTGGTGGTCAAAAGGGAGGAATGGTAGGTTAAAAGCAGTTTAATAAATGCCAATTGAGCATCCTTTGACACTTGTCCACTAGTCAATCAATTGCTCATCCAATGACTATTATTTTCCCAAATTTTCAGCAGCCTTGAGGTGTATCGGAGACCAAAATTCCCTTATTCCAATTATAGACGCAAGGCCAAGACTTGAGGGGCAAAATGGTAATTTCACACTAGACGTCCGGAACGTCGTTTTTCTAATTCAAACTTTCTTCGATGAGGCGACGTCCAATCCCATCATAATATTGGAATTCTTGATTTTTCATTTTCTAATTTCGAGACTCGTCTCTGAATCATTTCTCTGTCAAATGCGATTCCAGCCTATCCCGAATTGACGGGCGGTTTTTGCAGACGTTACGCGTATTGACTCCGTGATTGATATCACACTTAGGGCTTGTCAGTTCATGGTGACTTTGGTTGTCATGTAATTGCGAGGGTCTATTACTAGTTTCGACGGTCTCGATCGTCATAATTCGAGCAAATTATACATTGGTTAAGCGGCATCATCCGCCCTCCAATCGTATAACGCTAGCAATGCATTCCTTAATGGTTCTTAGATCGGACTTTTATGGCTCTAAATGTCCCATTGACAATCTTTATGGTCAAAGTGTTATTTCCTATTTGAGTTCTCTAGGTCCTCGTACCTTATCTCGCGTTAGCCTTTCCCTTTCGGTCAGTTAACTCGAGATTGATCAGATCCGAACGAGATACGATTGAAACACATCGTTAGATATATTCTCATTAATAAGTCTCGAAATGACAGGAAAAATTAGAATGTCACAGTATTTCTCTTTTGTAGGTAATTTAATCGAAATAAAAGTTGGCAAGTGACATAGATCAATGATGGAAATTTCATATAATAATTTGTTAATTGAAGCCATCTCTAAAAAAGGTAAATAAAAGTTAGTAAATGGTAGATGCGGTTTTCTTGGTACAGATAGAGAGAATTGGTAAATTGAAAAAAACCAAACAAACATTGTTAAGTAACTCAAATAAAATTTCGTGAAGAAAATCTAGTCGATGATTTAATCGGAGAACAGTTGATAATCACTTTAATTCAAGTTGATTAGTGTTGGTGGACTTAAAACATTGGCAAGCATAACAAATAAAAGTGCTCATTCAATAGTTATTTATACAAGAACAGACAAATGTTGGTTAGTAAATTAAGTGAGTGTTAATAAATCGGAGAATGAGTTATTAAATCACTCAAACAAAGGTTGGGAATTTTGTACAATAATTGGTAAATTTAAGGCATTGGCAAAATAATTTACGTAAAAGTTTGTACGTGGTGTGATAAGCTGCATTTTTTTTTTTATAGAAATAAAGGAACCTGGTTATATGAATATTCACATATCTATATATCTATAACTAACTCAAATAAGAGTTGGTAACACAAAACTAGTTGGCCACTTTGTCAGGGGAAAGTTCGATATCACTTTAATTGAGGTTTGTGATTTCTAAAGGAGTTGGAAAGTTTAATGGATTGGTAAGCAATACAAATAAAAGTCGCTGACTTAATAAAAAAACTGGTGAATGAGAAAAAAAATCATGAACATTGGTAAGCAACTCAAATGAGATTTAAAGTGTATTCAAAGTGGTTAACCTTGTGCATAGAATGCAATCAAGTCATGAACCTTTCAAATGGCTTAATAAAGTCGTAGATATTTTTCAAAATGTGCAATCAAGTCTTTTTTAGGAGCAAGTTTCACAATTTGACTTGAAACTCATGGGAAACATACCTGCAGGCATACATAATAACATTCCTGCCAAAGCAGTCGAAATCGAAGGATGGTCTCATAGACATCATCTTTGCTGTGATTCAGAGAACTAAAATGTGTGTATTGCCACTGTAGAATGGCTTTAATCTGGTCTCGAAATAGGGATTGGATTACTAGACGTTGAACCACGTCGACAATGATCAAGCTTTCTACAGGCTCATTCACCACTTTATTCAGAAATTGGCAAAATGAGACAAATAATTCCTAAATTTTGGCAGAACGTGCAATCTGGTCCCTGACCTTTTAATTTGTTTAATTTAGTCCCCGAACTTTGGAAGAATGTGCAATTTGATCCCTAAACTTTTGACTTGTTCAATTCAGTCATTGAACTTTTAGTAAATGTTCAATTAGTTTCTGGACTATATGAAAATGTTCAACGTTATCCCTGATCTTAAATTAACAAAAAGACTATATTGAACATTTTTCTATAATTCATGGACTAGATTGAATATGCACTAAAAGTTTATGGACTAAATTAAACAATTCAAAATTTTAGGGATCAAATTGCACATTCTACTAAAGTTCGGGGACTAAATTAAATAAATTAAAAGTTTAGGGACTAGATTGCACATTCTGCCAAAGTTCATAGATCATTTATGTAAATATCCCTTAGAAATTCTATGGCGGTCTTTGCTTTTTCTTCATGTTTGATCCCAGAATCATCCTGAATCACGGTAATCCAGAGTTACAAGTGAAGTCCGTGCTGTACTGCAAAGTAAATACTTAAGGAAGGCGTCCATATTTCTTCTAATGTAAATTTAGAAACTTATGGTAACGAAGCGAAAAAAAAAAATCAGCAAAATTTCAAAAGAACAAATACAAAAGATTTTTCCATGAACTCGTATATTGACGCAGGTAGTAATTACTGGAATACTTTTCTGACATAGAAACTGTAATTGAATTGATAATAGTCTTAATATTACAAAGGATATGACTTTAGATTTCTTAAAAGATAACCTAAAGATAACCTAAAACGAAATATTAGGAATCAAAACTAATCTAATCAAATAATAGAAATCTAGTAATCTAATCTAATCAGAAAGAAATCAAATAATATTCAAAAAAACTACTGTGCGTAAAGATAATTCTAAAATTTCCTAAAATAGACAAAAACCTAAAACTTTTATAATCGTAATATTGCATGTTTCCGAAAATTGTATCACGCATCATTCTTTTACTCTTCATAAAAACTCGTCCTCGAGTTATAACGTCATGTCTAGATATTTATCCTGTACTTCCAATGCCTCCACCTCTTCAGCTTCATTTTCCTCTGAAGAAAGACGAATGCTTGAACGGATCGCCTTGCCTGTATCAATCTATCAATAATAGATTCCATGGGTTTAGAACTTGCTACATCCTTAAGGGCGTCAGCATTGATCCATCCAGTTAAACTTCGATACAAATCAGTAAAGCTCTCCATTATATCGGGCAGTGTTGCTTCGAATTTAGTGCGGTATGCTGAAGCATTCCTTACAGGGGCACTGTTATTATGGAGGACATCGGAAACCGGCATTAGCCTGGAAACCTTAGTTGGGATAGGTGTCTCTTTAAGCATTAAAGATTATGTTAAAACCACAATGACATCTCCTGCAGCATCAGCATTGTCCAAAGATGCCTCTTTTATCAAGTTTCTCTCCAATGTAAATGTACGCAGCATATCCTCAAATTCATCCCTCAGTGAATCAGTTCTTGTGCATTCCGGCTCTACACGCTTGCTTCTCCCAGTAGCAAAAGTCGTGGCAGATTCTTTTTCATGTTTAGTGTTGTAATTCTAACACGGAAACTACCAGGATCTTACAAATACGTCAACGCAAAAGCCCAGAAATAATAACGATGAACAATAAAGAACACTAGATATAACGTGGTTCGGTCCGAATGTTGGTACCTACATCCACGGGGAGAGCCAGCAAGAACAATTCACTATAATCAGAGAATCGGATTTACAATCGCTCAATATGCTCGTGTTTTCCGCACCTAGATTATACCCAAACCCAGTGTTTATAAACAAACAACTCTCAATTGAATATAAAATAAAAGTAAAATAAACTCACGAACGAAGCGTAAATCTCGACCGTACTACTCCTCTTCTTTTCGTGCGGCTGTGTCTTGGAACGAGCAAAGAGGAGAGTCTGCCAAGTATTTTCTTTTTGATCTCTATATACCTCGCGGCTATTGCAGGATGCAGACAAAAAAAACTCTTACTCTTTTGTTTACTTTCTTGGATAAAATATCTACCCAAATAATATATAATATGTGAGTCACATCTTTTGTCTTTTAATGCAGATATCAAATCTGCAATTAAGACTCGTCCAAAACATGCCACAATTGTTTCGGTCAAATATTGAATATTTAAACCAAAATATATATTCACGAACGATTTAAACTCGAGACATATTTAACAATTCTCCACCTTGATTCGATGTTTGAAAGTCAACTCATAGTGCTCATCATCCATGCTGCTCTCCCATCACCTCGAAAGGCAGTCACTCTCCACAAACGCCAATAGTGCTCAAGCAAAACTTGAGCTTTGCCAAAGTAACAGATTTAGTCATCATCTCCGATGGGTTCTCTGCTGTAACTATCTTTCTCACAACAACCTTACCTTTCGCTAAGATATCTCGGATGAAGTGGTACATAATATTGATATGTTTCGTCCGCTCGTGATAAATCGGATTATACGCCAGAAATATCGCACCTTGATTATCACAGTATATATCAACACTTTTCTGATCCAACCCAAAGTCCAAGAGCAAACTCTGTAACCATATCGCCTCTTTCGCTACAAAGGTCAATGTCATGTTCTCCGCCTTAGTCAACGACAAGGCCACGTAGTCCTGTAAGGACGCCTTCCAACTAACTACACCACCTGCAAGCGTAAACAAGTACCCTGCTAAAGACCTGCACTCATCCAAGTTACCTGCATGATCAGAATCCACAAAATCAGTGATTTCACATCCATCATTGTTCCTCCGGTACACTATGCTAACGTCTGCTGTCCCATTCAAATATCTGAGGATCCATTTCATAGCTTCCCAATGAGCTTTACCAGGACGCTTCATATAACGACTAACTACACTGCCAGCTTGTGAAATATCAGGCCTAGTGCTTACCATAGTATACATAATACTACCCACTGCACTAGAATATGGAACACGGGACATATGTTCCTCCTTCTCCTCAGTCTGCGGTGATAATTTAACTGAAAGTTTAAAGTGCTTTGCCAATGGTGTACTCACAGACTTCGCTGACTGCATATTAAAATGTGCTACAATCTTCTCAATATATTTCTTTTGAGACAGACGTAATAATCCTGCATTCCTGTCACGCAAAATCTCCATTCCTAATATTTTCTTTGCAGCACCTAAATCTTTCATCTCAAACTCAGCACTTAACTGCCTTTTCAACGCATCAATATCAGACATATTCTTAACTGCTATCAACATATCATTAACATATAGCAATAGATATATCAAAGACCCATAATCCAGTCTCCTAAAATAAACACAACTATCCATCTGACTCTTAGAATAGTCCTGATAAGTCATGAAAGCATCGAAGCGCTTACCCGGAATAACAAATCCCTCTGGCTGCCTCATGTAAATCTGCTCCTCCAACTCACCATGAAGAAAAGCCGTCTTTACATCAAGCTGCTCCAACTCGAGATCCTGTACAGCAACTAAGGCAAGTAAAATACGAATAGAAGTATGCCTTACCACAGGAGAAAACACTTCATTATAGTCAATGCCCTATAGCTGTGTAAACCCTTTCGTCACAAGTCTCGCCTTATACCTCGCTGCCTCGGCATCGGGAATGCCATCTTTCCGTTTGTAGACCCATTTGCTTCCAACAATCTTCTAACTCTTGGGTACTTTAACTAGCTCCCATGTCTGATTTCGATGGAGTGATTCCATCTCTTCACTCATAGCCCTTAATAACTGCGACGACTCAGAACTAGCCATCGCCTCAGAATAAGACGAAGGCTCATCTGTCTCCACCTCGTCACCTACAGTCAAAGCATAAGCAATATCTGTACAACCATAACGTATCAGTGGTTTTATTTGCCGCCGTTGTCTACCCTCAACTAGAGTATGTTGTAACTGTACTGGTTGTTGACTATTACCATCTTCAGGAACTGCGGTCTCATCAACAGTCTCAACATCTGTTACCTCTGAGGTCTCCGAAGTCTCCACCTGAAGCTCCACCTCACTACTGACAGCATGATCTGTCTGCTCTGCTGGTAGTGTCTCAAGGCTCCTCTGTTGAAGTATTGCAGTCTCATCGAAAATTCCATCTATGCTGATTATAAAATCGGGTGATCTAGGATCAGTGCACCGCAGCCGGTAACCTTTCACCCCATGTGCATAACCCAGAAATATGCACTTCTTTGACCTCGATTCAAGCTTACCATCACTAGTATGAGCATACACAGGACATCCGAATACTCGTAATCCGGAGTAATCAACAGTTTTTTCCAACCATACTTCCTCTGGAGTTTTCCACTCAATAGCAGATGATGGAGATTGATTAATCAAGTAAAATGCCATGTTCACTACTTCAGCCTAAAATTCCTTGCCTATTCCAGCATGCGATAACATGCTCCCACTCAAGTAAAGTTTTGTTCTTCCGTTCTGCCCCACCATTCTGCTGTGGTGTCCCAGGTACTGTGCGGTGTCTAACAATACCTTCTCTTTCGCAGAACTCGGTAAAATCTTTACCATAGAACTCCATACCGTTATTGGTTCTTAGGCACTTGATCTATTTATCTGACTGCTTCTCAATCAATGCCTTAAATTTCTTAAACCGATCAAACACATCAGATTTGTACTTTAGAAAGTATACCCATACTTTCCTTGAATAATCGTCGATAAATGTAAGCATATAATGGGCAACTCCTTTCGAAGGAACCGAAGACGGGCCCCAGACATCTGAATGAATATACTCAACTGGTTGCTTGGTCGAATGAATACCTGTAGTAAAATTAATCCTGTGTTGCTTTCCAAAGATACAGTGCTCACATAAGTCTAACTTACTTGTCTTCCGACCCTTTAACCACCCCCTATCACTCAGCATTGTCATACCTGCCTCACTCATGTGCCCTAAACGCATATGCCATAAACGAGTTAAATCAGAATCTGACTCACCTGATGAAACTGCAGTAACTCTTGTCACGGTCTCTCCCAGTAGATGATAGAGAGAACTCACTTTCTTCCCTTTCATCGCTGTCATGGTACCTCGAGAAATCTTCAATATTCCACTTTCAGCGGTGTACTTACACCCGATATCATCGAGTGTCCCTAAAGAAATAAGGTTCTTCTTGAGCTCCGGTATATGCCTCACGTCTGTCAATGTGCGAACCACACCATCATGCATCTGAATCCGAACTGTCCCTATCCCAACAACCTTGCAAGCTGCATTATTCCCCAACAGAACTCTATCACCATCTGCAGTCTGGTAAGTAGTAAACCAGCTCCTATGAGGCGTCATATGATAAGAACACCCCGAATCTAGCACCCATTCGTCTCCTGACGAACCTGTAATCACACACAAAACAGCCTCTGCATCACTAATGCTCTCCTCAGCAATGTTCGCCACACTGACTGTGGCCTTCTGCTTATCACCTCTGTTTCTCAGCTTAGGACAATTTCTCCTGATATGCCCCTCCTCGTGACATTCAAAGCACTTCACGCGTCCCTTGGATTTTTTATGACGTGATTTAGACCTGCTTTTACCTTTGCTGTTGTTGGACCCCTGCTGTTGTTCTCTACCCCGAATCACTAGTTCATGCTCTATATCCTATGCCAGACTGTCATCTCGCAACTTTCGCTGCCACTCTTTAGAAAACAAGGTAGACTTTACCTCTTTTGAGGTAATCGTAGTACGCCCCTGCAATAGAGAATCAGTAAAATGCTCCCTTGACTCTGGTAAAGAAGCCAACAACATCATGCCCTGCTTTTCATCTTCAAGAGTCTTACTGACGTTCTTCAGATCCATCATGAGTTTATTAAATTCGTCTAGGTGGGTTCTAATAGATGTACCTTCAGTATATTTGAACTGGAACATCTTCTTCAACATGTACAAGCGATTGTTCAAACCCTTTTTTACATAGAGCGACTGAAACTTTACCCACAATGCTGCAGTATCCTTTTTTTTGCCTACCTCTATCAACACTTCATCTGATAAATTTAACAGGATTACACTCCTAGCCTTCCTAATCAATACATCTTTATCAGCATCTTTCATCAATTCGGGCAACTTAGCCTTGCCCTCCAATGCTTCTGCCAAATCTTGAGTTGTCAATAACGCCTCCATCTTGAGGCTCCATAACCCAAAATTGTTCTTCCTGTTAAATTTCTCAATTTCATCTTTCACCCCAGACATAATTGCAACAACAAAATTTCCAGATAATAATCAGACAAGCAAAAGCCCCAAATCACAATCCAGAAATCTAACCTGGCTCTGATATCAATTGTTGTAATTCTAACGCGAAAACTACCAGGATCTTGCAAATACGTCAACGCAAAAGCCTAGAAATAATAACGATGAATAATAAAGAACATCAAATATAAAGTGGTTCGGTCCGAATGTCGGTACCTACATCCACGGGGAGAGCCAGCAAGAACAATTCACTATAATCAGAGAATCAGATTTACAATCGCTCAATATGCTCGTGTTTTCCGCACCTAGATTATACTCAAATCCAGTGTTTATAAATAGACAACTCTCAATTGAATATAAAATAAAACTAAAATAAACTCAAGAACGAAGCGTAAATCTCGACCGTACTACTCCTCTTCTTTTCGTGCAGCTGTGTCTTGGAACGAGCAAAGAAGAGAGTCTGCCAAGTCTTCTCTTTTTGGATCTCTATATACCTCGCGCCTATTGCAGGATGCAGTAAAAAAAAAATCCTTACTCTTTTGTTTCCTTTCTTGGATCAAATATATACCCAAATAATATATAATATTTGAATCACATCTTTTGTCTTCTAATGCAGAAATCAAATATGCAATTAAACTCGTCCAAAACATGCCACAATTGTTTCGGTCAAATATTGAATATTTAAACCAAAATATATATTCGCGGACGATTTAAACTCGAGACATATTTAACATTTAGGATTTCAGACAGTAGGCAATGGTGGAGGCATCCATCTTCCACTACCAGTAATCACGATGAAAGGTTCAGTTCGCCATCTTTGAAGAGTTTCTCCCTGAGCAAAAGAATAAAGCCTCCAGATATGACAGGTATTCTCTTTAGACCCAAGGTCAAACAAGAAACTGAAAAGTTGATTCCCACGACCTCTCTCCACAATAGCTTGTTCAAACGCACATCTCCATCCAATACATATAAGGCCATCGTATCTCACATGCTGGAGATGATTTTTCTCTGGTTGGATAACAATTATATCAGGTAAATGAGGAGTCAAAACCTTAATATTGGGCTTCACAACAACAATTTTCCTATCACCCAAACAATCCTTCTCAACAAGATCAACATAGATCATATTTTCCGCTGGATATAAACTTTCTTTTGGGCACTCTTCGCCTTTTTTCACTTCCTATACATCATCCTCATCTTGTTCACCCACTTTCTCGACAGAAGTCTCAGCTTCGGGAGCGATCTCTTGGTCTTTCTGCTCTATCTCTTCTTCCAGCCTTAGTTTCTCCTCTAATTTCTCGGAAAGCTGGTTCTTTCCCTCAATTGGGAGCTTCGGAGGCCATGGCGGGAAATTTGGGAAAAGAAGAGCGCAAAAAATCTAGCGAGTGGTTTGGATTTAACGAGTTTTGCTCATAGTCAGGAGGAATGAACCAAACATTGAACATTCGTTTCATCCATCTCCACGTTCAGATGTGAGCTTTTCCTTGTCGGCGTCGGGATATTTGTGTTTTCTCCCACTAGGCTAAAGCGTCACGCCTCAACCTTTTTGCCATGAATTTTACTTTGCCATCCTCATCGATCTCCATGGCTTCAAAGAACTCCTCAACCTCCCAGAGCCAATCCAGAAAGTCTTCGAAATCAAAATTGCCATTGAAAGTAGAGAGAGGTTTAGGATATCATCAGTATCCCCTACGTCGACGACCTCCATGAACACGCTCTCCTTGGAATCCTCCATAACGTCGCCCTTTACGAATGGGCATGTCTTGGAAATCCTCTTCTTCGAAATCCTCGACATAGGCTTGTTGCCTTTGTCGGTGATGTCAGTGATTTGCCCCACAATTCATAGCTACTTCGGGATCACGAGCGACAAAAATTCGCTCGGTTGGAAGAATGTTAGGAGTGTGGTTTGAGTTTGTAGACAACCGTTGGGCAGCGGCAAACAATTCTTGCATCGTACGTTGGCGGTCTTGCAGAGTTCGTCGAGTTTACTTGGCAAATTGGGTAAATGCCTTCCGTGTAATAGGTGCGTCAAGATGGCTCGAAGGTGTATTGATTCACGTTTTTAGTTATTGTCATAAGGAAAAACTTGGAGGTATTTTGATTCACGTTTTTAGTTATCGTCATAAGGAAAATCCTCGCTCTGATACCAAATGATACAGGTTACCGATAACTGGAATACTTTTTCAACAGATAAAACGTAATTGAATTGATAATAGTCTTAATATTACAAGGGATAGTACTCCAAATTTCTTAAAGATAACCTAAAGATAGCCTAAAACGAAATATTAGGAATCAAATAAAGTCTAATCAAATCATAGAAATCTAGTAATCTAATCTAATCAGAAAGAAATCAAATAATATTCAAATAAATTATTATGCGTAAAGATAATTCTAAAATTTCCTAAAATAGAAAAAAACCTAAAACTTTATTTGAAGTCGTAATATTGCTTTTTCCCTGAAAATTGTATGCCAGTTATCCTGCATGATAGATGATAATTCATTATGAGATGACTTAAGGTTCTTATTGATTTATTATTATACTACTAGACCTTAATATTCTCAAATGCACTAGGTACATACTATATGACCTACAGGCCACTCCAGACAAGGAGTTAATAAGTTTTGTACTTTTATTGCAGATTCGTTATTACTGAGCCTCAGAGAAGTCATTCTTGTTTCTTGGAATATAATCGGTAAAAAGCTTCATTTTATCCTGTTTTCAGATTTTTCCTCCTCTTACTATCACCTATAGTGCTATGAAGAATCCAAAGAGTCGTTGGAATAGGGCTGGTGACCAGTCCGTGTAACATGACACATAACTATAAATAGGTTTGTGTTTGGCATAAATGACTAGATCCGGATCGTCTAACCTTCCCCAAAAATGTTAGGTACCTAACCTTGCAATCCGGGCTGTCCATTTTTTGACGGACGGCCCAGATCTCCGATTTTTAAGGAGCAATTTTTTGAACTTTTTATATATTTTTTTTTATTAATTATAATCTAGATCATTCATTCATAACACGGACGGCCTGGATTGCAAGGTTAGGGCTAACCTTCTTGGGGAAGGTTGGAAGATCTATTTCCTGACTGGATCATGTCATAAATGGGCAAATATGTTTAAGGCGACACAAAGATTGCGTTTTACAAGGGTGCACTCGCTTAATCTAATTAGATACGAATTGACATGTTTAGATTAGTTAATAAGTTTTTTAATTAGTTTCCTTAAAGGAAGTTTTAAAATAATCAACATGTCGAAAGAATAAGAGCTAACACAAAAACATATTTAAGGATACTGAAGAAATAAGAACATAAAATATTAATTAAATAGTACACTTCAGCTATAATGCAAAGTGATATTATACTCAGATTATTGGGAAACTTGTGGAAACGGCCTAAACATGTTAACACACGTGGTCATGTACAAACGTGTTTTACATGCTTCTTGTTGTCAACGGGCTATAGTATTGTGTTTTATCAATGCAAGGACACGATAAGTGTTTGGAAATCGTGTTAGTCATGTAAGTCGTGTCCTGTGACCTGTTTTATTAAGCGTATCGTATTCGTGCTGACGAAGATTGACAAGTTTAATAAACATGTCATGCTAGGTTTAGCTACATTGGTATTGCACTCTTTCCCGGCACGAATAATTCAGCTGACAAGATGCAAATTCCATCCCTAATCGAGGACACCGCACCCACATCAGGAGTTAGGTGATCAAAACAAACTTGGGCAGTATTTGCTATATGGGTAATTGCTAAAAAGTCTTAAACTTATTGCAATTATGCCAATTCAGTCTTAAACCTTACTTTTTCAATTCAGTCCATCCAGCCAATTTTGACCCAAGATCGCTGACATGGAGCAGTCAGCGCTGACGCGGCAATTTTTAAAGAGCGTTATAGAACTTATGAGTAAATTGGTCGGTGACCGGCTAGGAGTGAGGACCAGGGAGGGCGAGACAAGCTTTACCAGTAGCTGGGTGAGGGTCAGCCAAGGGATGGCAAGACTTGACCTTGTCGGCCCTTGCCTCTAGCTAGTCACTAAGATTTGTCAACTAGCTGGAGGAAGAAGGGAAGAAAAAAAAAAGAAAGATAAAAAAATTAATAAATAATAAAAGAATTGGAAAATATTGAAGATTGCAGCATAAGTGCTAGTTGAGCGACGTTATCAATTTTCGGCCAAAATAACTGGATAAACATAATTAGCGCAATTGTAAAATATTTAGGTTTGAATTGGCAAAAAAAAAAAGAGGGAGTTGAGACTGAATTGACACAATTGCAATAAGTTTATAACTTTTTAACCATTATCCCTTTGGCATAATTTTGTGATAACTTTTTCTCCTCTATAATCTAAAATTTTTGTGTCTGCTGACCTCTTGGAGACATCCCCAATTTTCATAAGAGGTGTCGTACATGCCCTACAAAATAATGCTTGGTGGCAAACGATATGTCTGTGATTTCTTTTTTTTTCTTTTTTTTTTCACGAGCTTAGGGAGGAAATGCAAAGGTGAAAGTGAATGGTTAAGATCAGTGGATTTGCCAGATGAGTTAGGTCTTTGTCAATACTCGATGATGGCATTTGGTTAGGTGGGGCCATTATGAACCTTACGCAGTACTACTAATACTAGTCTCAAGAAGAGAAGAGAGGTGTGACAATTGTGCAAAAATGGCACATTGAGATTTAGCCAATGCACAGCATGGAATAAAGAAGTGCCTCGATGGGAGGTTGATGTGCTTTAGATGATTTAGATGACCGATGTGGAAAAAAAAAAAGGTTTCCTCAAACATATGGAGAAAATGACACAAATAATTCCTTAACATTGGTCCGATGTGCAATACCGTCACCGAACTTTGATCCAACATATAATATCATCTCCGAGTTTTTAATTTATTCAATACGATATCTGAACTCTGGTATGATATTCGATGTTGTTCCTAAACTTTTAAATACTTTAATGTATAGTAAGGACTGTAACAAGTCAAAAATTTATAGATGATATTGCTCATTTGATCAAAATTTAAGGATCAAATTACACAAATAAAAAATTCAGGAACAACGGGTCGATGGCTGGTTAGTGGTCGGGGAGATTGAACCTTATAACTCAGTACCGGCAGGATCACGTGCCAGTTGGCCGACGATGAAAATGGTTGTAGGACCAGTTTATGTCATCTTCTGGAATGTACGTTTGGCGTGAGTTGACGTGACATGCAGTAGCGTTTGTCTCTGCGTATCCGCGCATCCAATGTAGTAGCGTCGTGATTCATGCCCTGTCGTGATCCGTGATCCTGCTCCGTCGGTGCAAATGGCTGAGTAGTGGCCGTTTGATTCAACAGCCATTTGTCATGTTGGGCTCTTACCTTTTTGAAAGAGAGATGCAGTGTGCATGCCCATTGAATCGTAAGTGCTATGAATACATCACGCGACCGTGACATGAGGAGGAAATTTCTAACCCAAAAGCTTAAGTATCCTCACGCTTAATTTGATTTTTTGCCTAGTACTAAGCGTGGATAAATTCAATGGAGAGACAAATAGGGGCCTGGAAAGATTTGAACTCAGGATCTCCAGCTTTGATACCATGTAAGATTTGATGAGACCATTTACCAACTGCTCTAAAAGCTTAAACTATTAGGTAGAGGGAAACCACATGAATATAAAGAGCACACAAGACCCATTCACAAGCGATGTGGGATAATAGCACAACTTCAACACCCCCTCTCACGTGCAAGCAATCTGCATGTGGAAATTAACTAATGGGGGTGGGCCCACATACGCGGAAGGAAATAACATTGGCTCTAATACCATATTAGAAAGTCCAACTCAAAAATTTAACCTGATAGAAGAAAGCGTGAATTAATATTTATATATTCTAACAAATACCATATATTTTTCTTCAAGATGTGCGGAAACCGAATATGATCAAGTGTGATTTTATGGTTTCTCATTTGACTTTGAGTAAGCATAAAAAACCATATGTACCTATTTGGAAAACGAACCATGAAAGAAAAAGAAACTGACAGTTTGTTATGTTATAATTGTGTATGATGTGACAATCTATTATTTGTCATGCCCTGCTCATCTTACGAGTGCCCTCATTCGCTCATACTGTCAATTCAGTCCCAGGATACCCTTCTTTATGGCGATAAATAAATGAGACTCGCATGAGGAAGAGTAAAAAATAAATAAATACATAACTCAATGCAAGGTAAAACAAAACAAAACAAAGAATGAGACACGAGACAAAGAAAAGGGTGATTTACATATCAAGAGGACGAGTTTATACAAACGAGGCCAAGGACTAGCTAATACCACTAGCTAAGGTCGAGGAAGACAAAAAGGCGAACAAAAGACAAACATTAAGCCCCACCAAAAAGGTCGTCACCACCAAAAGACAACTCCAATGGTCGTGTGATCTCGAGCCCACTAAGTAGTACTAGTATCTTCGGCTTGACTCATGTCCTCTACGGGATCATAATCCAAGAAAGTTTCTGATCGTACTTCTATGGTGTCCTCTTTCATCTCAACCTCCGAGTCAGAAATTTTGATCACCTCGATACTCTTCTCTCTAGCCGGGGTCTCCTCTAGAACGTTCCTCGAGCCTACCACGGAACCCTCTACCTCGATCTCATCTCGAGAAGGATGGCACCACGATGGAACTACACGTCTTGGAACCTCTTGAGCCTTTAATGGATCAGTGATAACTTCCCTAGCTATGACATTCTGATTTTCCTATCATTTCAAAACTCATTAATGAGAAAGTATCTAACGATGTATTTTAGCCGTATCTCGCTCGGATCTGATCAATCTTGAGTTGACCGACCAAAAGGGAAAGGCTAACACGAGGCACAATACGTGGACCTAGGGAACTTGAATAGGAAATGACACTTTGACTATAAGGATTATCGAGGGGATATTTAGAGCCATAAAAGGCCGATCTAAGAACGAATAAGGAATGTATTGCTAGTGTTATATGATTGGAGCGTAGGTGATGTAGCTTAACCAATATATAATTTGTAAAATTTTCCTAAATCAAACAGCGACGATCAAGACTATCGGAACTAGTGATAGACCCTCACAATTACATGACAATTAAAGTCGCCATGAATTGACGAACCCTAATTGTGATATGAGTCGTAGGTTCGATACGCGTAACGTCTCCAAAAGCCGCCCGTCAGTTCGGGATAGGCTGAAATCGCATCGGATAAAGAAATGATTCAGAAACAAGTCTTGAAATTTGAAAATGGATAATCAAGAATTCCAACATTACAATTGGATTGGTCGTCGCCTTATCTAAGAAATTGGGAATCAGAAAAACGATGTTCCGGACGTCGGGGGTAAAATTACCATTTTGCCCCTCAAGCCTTAGCCTTATCTATATAATTAGATGAGGGCATTTTGGTCATTAACACATCCCAAAAGCTGCTAAAAATTTGAGAAAATGAGAGCCATTTGATGCATTTTGATTGACACCTTGAACAAGTGTCAAGAGATCAAGCCATGATGTTGATAGAGCCACTTTTTACCAACCACTCAACAAGTTGACTTTTGAAATTGCATAAACCCTCATTCTCTCACTCACATGGCCGAACACCCTCATTCCTCTTTGTCATTTTCTTCTTCTTCTTCTTCTTCTTCACACCTGGAAACTGCTCACCGCCTGACCGGATTCTGTTCACACGTTCGCCGCCGTCGACCGCCACCTCCGGCGACTCCTAGCCACCGAGCTGACCCCCCACTCATTCCTTAACCTCTTGCCGACGTTCTTGAAGTAGAAGCAAGCCATTTGGCTCAGTGAGGAGCTCTGGCCAACCAATCTCCCAAAAGCCGATGGAAATCGTCGCAACCAGAGGTAAGCCAGGTTTTAGGCCTCTTAGAACCCCGAAATCTTGGATTTTTGCAATCAAAACTTGTGGACATCTAGGGGACATATAGAATGAGCTGTGGTAAAAAGTTTGGGTTAATTTGATAGAGTTTTGAGATCAAATAGGTCTTGTGTTTGAAGGACCAGAACTGACTGGTTGAAGATTGAGGAGGACAGGCGCCATTCAAGCACTTTCCGACGTTGTCTTGGCTCCAAATTTTTGGTGAGCTTTCTTAACCCTTAGAACAACATGTTAGCAAGTAGATTAGTGAATAAATTGAGGATTTGAGGAAGTTTAAGGACTGGTTGGTTGGGGTATACATAGAACCGAAAATGCCCAGTTCGATTCTGTGCATGCTGATTCTGTTGAGGGCCATTGGTGTTGAAATTGAGTCTTAAATTCATCATTGAGAGGTGCTAGGATGTTGAGGAACATGCCAATAAGGTTTATGCCCCATGGATCGGCGAATTGAGCAAGAAAAATTGACGATTGGATGAATTTCATTAGGTTGCGCGGTTGAGTTGTCTTTGGACTATTTGGACCGAACTCTTGAGGTGCTTGGGAGAAGGATTGGGTTTCATTAAGCTTGAGGTAAGGGGATTCTAAACCTTTGATAGGAGGATTGGACTCAATTAGGCGAGTCGAATGCAAGTTTGCTTAATTCTTGAAAGAATTTAGAGTGATTGTCCATTGTACGTCCTAGGAGGATATAGATTACTCAAATGCTTGACCATGCTTGTGCCTTGAGTGATTTGTCGCATTTGAGTGTTGAACTTGATTGCTTTGTATGTCATAAGTGTGTTATTAGTGCATGATTTGCACTTGATTGTGGGTGATATACATTAAAATGAACTTATGGCTTATTTGAGGCGATGTAACACCCTGAGGCGTATGAGACGCAAGATTGTGTGGATGAAAGCCCTGAGATGCTGAAGCGCGGAGTTTGAATTGAATGGCACCTTGAGGCGTATGAGACGCGAGGTTAAGAAGGCCATAATCCTGATGCGTTGGAACGCGAGACGGAGTTGTGATGTGTCGACATAGGCCTGGAGTGACATTGAAAACTTGATGCATTTCCGCAGGTTTGTCAAAGAGACGGTCTGATGCGTTCTAAATGCGGGCTTGAAAGTGAGGAGGCTGGAAAAGGGTAGAAGGTGCAATCTGGTTTTAAATGCATGCTTGAGTTTAATGATGTGATAAGATGCCTTAATTGCATACTTGACATCTGTGTGTTACTTTGTGAAAGTGGAACGCCTCATGTGATTTTGTATGAATTATTTGCGCTTGCTTTTGCCTTAGTGGACCGTTAGCCTAATCTAGGGTTAGGGCCCACCTTACTGAGATGTATATCTGACCCTGTTGTAGGACCCCCCTTCTTTACAGATCCTAGCCCTTGAGGATGTGGCCCATCAGGTTTGGCGACCCCAAGGAGATGTTGGTTTATTTTGACGAGTTCCCTGATGGGCGGGGGACCATCTATGTTAGGAAGTGTAAAGTCGTTTGGGTAGACGAGGGTGGTAGTAGCTGGAAGCCTCATAGATATGAGGCCTGGTTTAGAAAGGTAGGAGATGTTTCCACAAGGCCACTGAAGCCCACTAAGATGCCTCATGCAGTGATCCCTAGCTAGTGCCATCCCACCTAGGATTTAGTGGAGGCTGAGGGGTCAGTTGTCGGTTCGAGAAACTGTCCTGATAAGACCCCGACCCTGAAGGATACGGAGGAGGTCATGGTGGTCGAGGCTACCGAGGATGACCTAGTGGAGCCGTTCGCAGACGAGACCCTCGAGGATACGGTGGAGATTTGCTCAGAGACTTTTTCGGAGTACGAGCCTACTAAGGAGATCGAGGAGACTGAAGACTCCAGCAGCTCGACTTAGGAGGTCATGATTTACTAGTCTGACATTTTGACGGTGACCCTAATGCCCGTTCCTTTTTGGTGATGATGATGGACCTCTTCTGTACTCACCCTGTCACCCCTACTGACAAGCGGATCTGATTTACTATGCTCTTGTATGAACATTTAGATCTTATGCATTATTAGTGTTCTTGTTACCCAAGTCCCATTTTATATTTGTACGGAGGAGTTATTATATCATCGCTTCCGCGTGTTTGCTTTTTATATGGTATGTCTCTCGAACCATGTTTGAATCTTGAGACCTTGAGAGATAGTTTGTGCTTGCAGGGAGTTGCGCGCTCGTGCCCGGGGTGCTGGGCGTGACATCCTCGTTTGCTTGGTATCAGAGTAAGGTCAGCTCGATCCAAAGCCGGTTGAGAATTGGAGTGATAAGGAGGATTAAGTTGGGACCAGGACGGGTAGCGAGACATTAGGAAACTGATTAGAGTAAGGCACGAGATGTATGGCATTTGGCTTGGCACATATGATTAGCATTTGACTTTGGTAGGGTTGTGGTAATGCATGAGGATTAAGTTCCATGCTCAGCGTTGAAGGTCATTTCTGAATTTTAACTTGTTAAGTAGGTGAGTATGACTTGTTTTGGTGAACCGTTGGAGTGCACGGAATTGAGAAATAGCCATGAACTGCTTATTGAAGTGCCTTCGGAATTGTTTTGTGAAAAGTCGTTATGATATAACCATTTCTATTAAGGCATGGTTAGTAGCTCTGGACTTGGTTGAATGAATGAGTTACTAACTCTTTGATGAAATTGTGGTGGACCAGGCTCAGTAGAAGCACATAAGAATGAGTAATCCGCCTAGGAGACCTAGAAGGCCTAGGAACGGAGCCTCTAGCTCGAGTCTGCCTGTAGCAGAGGACCCGAGGATGGACGGAGTATTGAGGGCGCTGGAAAGGAATGACGACCTCATCGACAGACAAACCCAAGATAGGGATGCTGCTATAGCACAAGCGGTAGGAGCCGCAATAGCTGCTGTCAACACCAACAACGGCAACAACGGGGGTAACGAAAACAATGGCGATCACGACCAGGGCAATGAGATAGTGAATGCCTAAGAAGAAGTTGTCGTGGCCAGGCAGATGGGCCAGTTGATTGAGCAGTTCATCAAATTGAAGTCGGCCCAGTTTGATGAGACTAGAGATCCCGAACTAGCACCGATATGGATTGAGAAGCTAGAAAGGCCTTTGGAGTCTTGAGGTGCACAGATGAAAAGAAAGTGCTATTGACGGTGTATCAGTTGGAAGGGACCGCAAATGACTGGTGAACTGCCACCAAGAATGGAGTCTTTCCGGAAGGAATGACTGTGACCTAGAATGCCTTCACTATGGCATTTAACGACAAGTAATTTTCGGAGATGGCCAGGGAAAGGAAACAGGTGGAATTCTTATACCTGCGTCAGAATCAGCTGATAGTGGACCAGTATGAAGCGAAATTCGCCAGATTGTCGAGGTACGCACCTTGATCAGTAGAGGATCGCCAAGAGAAGGCGCGAAGATTTCGGGACTGATTAAGTCCTGAGCTTCGCAGTCAAATAATAGCCCTAAATCTGAGAACCTATAAGGAAATTTATGAGCGGGGCCAGATGATCGAAAGGGATTTAAAGGAGAGGAATGTCGCATTTGGATCTCAGTTTACTTCATTCCGAGACAACTACCAGATGGGCAAGAGATCAATAGTTGGCAATAGGCGTTTTGTCCCTCCTATGAAGAAGAACATAGTGAAGCCGCCGAACCCCACGAACTGGAGCTGTCGCCTCTGTGACAGGAGGCATGGTAATGGACCATGCCCAGCAAGAACTGGAGCATGCTTTAAGTGTGGTTAGATGGGCCACCAGATCAGGACTTGCCCGAACCAAGCTCTAGCGAATTGACCTCAAGGGCAGCAACCACAGGTTGGACCATCGATTGCCACTCCTCAGATTGATCAGAATCGACCCCCAGCTTAGGGGAGAGTCTATGTAGTAGCCCGCAGGGAAGAAGAGGAAATGCCAGGCGTGGTCACAGGTACGGTTCATTTGTGTGACCAAGCTGCATATGCATTGTTTGATCCTGGCGCCACACACTCATTTATGTCTGCTAGGTTTGCTAATTTGGTTGATATGAAGTTAGAACTGTTGAGTGTGATTTTGCATGTGAGCACCCCGTTGAAAGATAATGTGCTGGTTTCGTTGGGTTGTGCTGATTGTAAGATCGTAATTGGTGGTAGTGAGGAGAGCACTGATTTAGTTGTGTTTCCCATGTATGATTTCGACGTGATCATAGGAATGAACTGGTTGGGTAAACAAGGACCTGTAGTGGATTGTGGTCGTAGGATAATCCGTTTTATTCGGAAGGCCGTCCTAGTTTTGAATTTGTGGGAAGTCGAGGAGGAACCTTGATTCCTTTAGTCTCGTCTCTTGAAGTGACGAAGTTGATGACTGAAAGATGTCAGGCGTACTTAATCACAGTCATGGACACGACTGCCGAGGAGCCCAAACTAGAAAGCATCTCGGTAGTGCGTGAGTTTCTTGACATTTTTCCTTATGAGTTACCAGGGTTTTCACCAGAGCGAGAGATAGAATTTGTGATTGAGTTAGCTCCCGGGACGGAGCCGATCTCGAAGGCACTCTATAGGATGTCCCTATCGGAGCTGAAGGAGCTAAAGGTGCAGATGCAAGAGTTGCTGGATAAGGGATTTATCCGACCGAGTGCTTCACCGTAGGGAGCGCTAGTACTATTTGTAAGGAAAAAAGGATGGGTCCTTGCGCCTATGCATCGACTATAGGCAGTTGAACCAAGTGATAGTGAAGAATAAATATCCACTGCTGAGAATCGATGACTTATTTGATCAATTGCAAAGAGCTGCGGTATTCTTTAAGATTGACCTGAGAACTGGGTATCACCAGTTGAGAATTAAGAAAGAAGACATACCTAAGACTGCTTTCATGATGAGGTATGGCCATTATGAATTCACTATGATGCCTTTTAGATTGACCAATGCTCCAGCCGCATTTATGGATTTGATGCATCGGGTGTTTGAAGAATTCTTGGATAGATTCGTCAGTCTTCATCGACGATATCTTGATTTACTCCAGGAGTAACGAGGAACACGAAGAACACTTGAGGATTGTTCTGCAGACCTTGAGAGAACACTCGCTCTACGCTAAGCTTAGTAAATGCGAGTTTTGACTAAGCAAATAGCATTTCTTGGCCATGTTGTGCCTGGAGAAGGGATTGCGGTAGATCCTACAAAGATCGAAGCCGTAATGAATTGGCCTAGGCCTACTACGGTCACGGAAGTCCGGAGTTTCTTGGGATTGGCAGGATATTATAGTCGTTTTGTGGAGAAATTTTCATCCATAGCCATTCCATTGACAAGATTGACAAAGAAAGAAACGAGGTTCGAATGGACGGATAAGTGCGAAAGGAGTTTCCAAGAGCTCAAACATCGGTTGACAACCGCACCGGTGTTGACAATTCCATCTGGACTTGGAGGTTATGAGATATATAGTGATGCTACGCTAAAGGGACTAGGCTGTGTGTTAATGCTACATGGAAGGGTAGTTGCCTACGCATCCCGACAGCTGAGACCGCACGAAATGAACTATCCAACTCACGATCTGGAGTTAGCAGCGATCATTTTTGCTCTGAAAATTTGGAGACATTATCTGTGTGGCGAGAAGTTCCAGATTTACACCGACCACCAGAGCCTTTAGCATCTGTTTTCCTAGAAGGAATTGAATATGAGGCAGCGTCGGTGGATGGAGCTGCTTAAGGATTATGATTGTGATATATTGTATCACCCTGGAAAGGCAAATAGAGTCGCGGATGCACTTAGTCGGAAATTGAGCATCGCTTGTCTGTTAGTAAAGGGTTGTCGATGATCGAGGATTTGAGAGATTCTGAGTTCAGACTAGAAGTCTGCCAACTGTCCAGTTTGATGATGCATTGAGGGTAGAACCTGAGGTCCAGGAAGGGATAAAGACCTTATAGTCTACGGACCTAGAAATTCAGAAAGTCTTGGAGATGGACGCGACAAAGAGAAAACCAGAGGTTCAGGTGTTAAAGGATGGGATCTTGAAATTCCGAGGACGTCTATGCGTGCCAAAGGACGAAGAACTCAGGGAAAGGATTTTATCGGAGGCTCATAGGAGCAATTATAGTATCCACCCAGGAAGTACGAAGATGTATCATAACCTGCGTTAACACTACTGGTGGAACGGGATGAAAGTGGATGTAGCGAAATATGTGGCAAAGTGCTTGACATGCCAGCAGGTGAAGGCGCAACACTGTAAGCATGGTGGACTATTACAACCATTGGAAATTCCGGAATGGAAATGGGAGCACATAATGATGGATTTTGTGATGGGACTCCCAAGGAGCCTGAGAGTTCATGACTTTATATGGGTAGTCGTGGACAGGTTGACTAAGACCGCACACCTCATCCATGTGCGAAAGGATTTCACAATGGATAGCTGAGTTGTACATGAGGCAGATAGTGAGACTGCATGGAGTACCCGTGACAATTACCTCAGATAGAGATCCCAAATTCACAGCGAACTTTTGGAAAAGCCTTCAAGATGCCATGAGAACTCAACTGCAATTTAGCACGACGTACCATCCACAAACGGACGAATAATCGGAGAGGACGATTCAGACACTCGAGGATATGTTGCGAGCGTGCGTAATAGACTTCAAAGGTAGATGGGAAGATCAGCTGCATTTGGTAGAATTCGCATATAATAATAGCTGCCAACAGAGCATTCGAATGGGCATCGTTTGAGGTGCTTTATGGAAGGGCTTATAGAACACTGATTTTTTGGGATGAGGTTAGAGAAAGAAGTATCACAGGCCCAGAATTGGTGGAACAATCAGTGGAAGCGGTGAAGATAATTTGGGATAGATTGAAAACGACACAAAGAAGTCAGAAGAGTTATGCGGATAAGCGGCTTAAGCCTTTGGAATTTCAAGTAGGCGATCATGTTTTCCTTAAGGTGTCGCCAATGAGAGAATTATCTCGATTTGGAAAGAAAGGAAAATTGAGCCCAAGGTACGTAGGCCCATTTGAGATTTTGGAGCGGATTGGAACCTTGGCCTACAGGCTTGCCTTACCGCTTAATCTATCCCAAGTGCACAACGTCTTCCATGTGTCCATGCTATGGAAATACAAACCGGACCTGACACATGTACTGGACTACGAGGTTATCGAAATGGATGACAGAGTATCTTACGTGGAGAAGCCAATCGGGATTGAAGACCGAAAGGAGCAAATTTTGAGGAATAAAACAATTTCATTGGTCAAAGTTATTTGGGAGCACCATGGAACCGAAGGTGCTACGTGGGAAAGCGAGGAAATGATGAGGCGTCAGCACCCCCATTTGTTTGAGTAACGGGTGTAATGTAAATTTCGAAGTCGAAATTTTTGTAAGGGGGAAGAGTTGTGACATTCTGATTTTCCTATCATTTCAAGACTCATTAGTGAGAAAGTATCTAACGATGTATTTCAGTTGTATCTCGTTCGGATGTGATCAATCTTGAGTTGACTGACCAAAAGGGAAAGGCTAACACGAGACACGGTATGTGAACCTAGGGAACTCGAATAGGAAATGCCAATTTGACCATAAGAATTGTCGAGGGGGCATTTAGAGCGATAAAAGGCCGATCTAAGAATGATTAATGAATGTATTGTTAGCATTATATGATTGGAGCGCGGGTGATGCCGCTTAACCAATATATAATTTTCAAAATTTTTCTATATCGAACAGTGGCAATCGAGACTATCGGAACTAGTGATAGACCCTCACAATTACATGACAACCAAAGTTGCCATGAATTGACGAACCCTAATTGTGATATGAGTCACATGGTCGATACGCGTAACGTCTGCAAAAGCCGCCCGTCAGTTCGGGATAGGCTGGAATCGCATCGGATAGAGAAATGATTCAGAAACAAGTCTTGAAATTTGAAAATGGAGAATCAAGAATTCTAACATTACAATTGGATTGGTCGTCGCCTTATCTAAGAAATTGGGAATCAGAAGAACGATGTTTCGGACGTCGTAGGTAAAATTGTCATTTTGTCCCTCAAGCCTTAGCCTTACCTATATAATTGGATGAGGGTATTTTGGTCATTAACACACCCCAAAAGCTATAAAAAATTTAAGAAAATGAGAGCCATTGGATGCAATTTGATTGACACCTTGGACAAGTGTCAAGAGATCAAGCCATGATGTTGATAGTGCCACTTTTTACCAACCATTCAACAAGTTAACTTTTGAAATTGCATAAACCCTCATTCTTTCACTCACATGGCCAAACACCCTCATTCCTCTCTGCCAATTTCTTCTTCTTCTTCTTCTTCACGCCTAGAAACCGCTTACCGCCGGACAGGATTTTGTTCGCCCGTTCGCCATCGTCGATTGCCACCTCTGTTTCTTCCAGCCACCGAGCCGACCTCCCACTCCTTCCTTAACCTCTTTCCGACATTGTCGAAGTGGAAGCAAGCCATTTGGCTCAATGAGGAGCTCCGACCAACCAATCTCTCGAAAGCCGATGAAAATCGTTGCAACCAGAGGTAAGCCACGTTTTAGGCCTCTTAGAACCCCGAAATATTAGAGTTTTGCAATCAAATTTTGTGGACATTTAGGGGACACATAGAATGAGCTGTGGTAAAAGGTTTGGGTTAATTTGATGGAATTTTGAGCCCAAATGGGTCTTGTGTTTGAAGGGTTAGAACTGACCGGTTGAAGATTGGGGAGGACCGGCACCATTCAAGGACTTGCCGACCTCCTCGAATAAGAATCAAACCATTTGGAGCATCGAGGAGTCTCGAGCAAGCATTTTCCCGAGAGCCGACAAAATAGAACTCAACTTGAGGTAGGTCCGATTTCTAACCCTTTTGAAGGCCGAAATATTAGATTTTTTAGGCCAAATTTGGTGGAGATCTAGTAGACATGTGTATGAATCTGTGATAAAAATTGAGGTTCAATTTGATGAAGTTTTGACCATGAACTAGTCTTGTAAACCTCGCATAGAAACTGCCGGATTTTGACTTGGTAAGAACCGGCGACATTCAACGGGATTCCAGCGACCAATCGATTTCAAACCTTCGGTGAGCCTCACGAACCCTTAGATAGACATGTTAAGAGGAAGGATAATGAGTAGATGAAGGATTTGATGAAGATTCTGGGCTGAAAGTGCACGGTTTGTACAAAACCGAAATGAACCGGTTCTGTTGGGAGCAAGAACAGATGGTTATGGGACTCAAATTAATGTTTAAGACATGTTAAGATGATGAGGGTTAGGGTATGGATGATTGGGGTTCATGGATTGAGGAATTGGATTTGGAAATTGATGGAATTGGTTGAATATGCTAGGTTGCGTGGTGCATTGACCCTTGGATTGATTTGGCCGAGACTTGAGGCACTTGCAAGGAAGAATTTGTGTAATCAAACACAAGGTAAGGGAATTCTAAACTTAGGATAGAGAGGTTGGACTCAATTGGGCGAGTCGAGGTTCAAATTGATCGATTTATGAAAAGTTTCCAAGGGGATAGTTCTTGGTATGCTCTGAGTGGCTATAAGGGGATTATGTATGTTATTATTTATGCTTAAAATTATTCGCCATGTATGTGTGTTATTTGATTGCCTTGCATGCCATGAGTATTCGAACTGTGCATGAGTTGCACCTGTTGTTTGATTTATGAAATTAAATTAAAATCATGGCATGAGCATGACATGGCGAGATCCTGAGGCGTATGATACGCGGGGCAAAAGGTAGATACCCTGATGCGACGAGATCGCGGGGTGGAGTTGATGTTGTGTGGCACCCTGATGTGATGAAATCGCGGGATTGAGATGGCCACGGTCCTGTTATGAACTATTCGTGGGACGGAGGTGTGAGATGATGAGATTGCCCTGGAAATTCATCGGAACCTGAAGCGTTTATGCGGGTTGCTGATGACGGTCTGATGCGTTTACGCGGACCGAGCCTGATGCGACAAGATCACGGGCTGAAGATTGAGGCAGACAGGAAGAGGTGGTTGTGGTAAGATGGCAGAGGGGGTGGGCATTATCATCTGAGTGTGACATGTTGTCATAGTTGCATGCCCGTCATCTGTATGTCGTTGTTTTATTGATTTATGCTTGATAAGCCTATGAGTGGAAATATTGGGGTATACAACTACCTGAATGGACGGTCGACCTAACCTATGGTTAAGATTCCTTTACTGAAATGAATATCTCCCCCCTTTGGGGACCCTTATTTTTTTAGATCCTAGGCCTTACATATGTGGCCTATACGTTTTGGGGACCCCAAGGAGATGACGACGTATTTTGATGAGTTCCCGAATAGTCGGGAGAACATTTATGTGAGAAAATGCACGGTTGTATGGGTTGACGAGGGTAGCCCCGACTAGAAGCCTCATAGGTTCAAGACATGGTTTAAGAGGGTCAGGAATAAGCAGATTGGGTCGCCGAAGCCTCACGAGATACCCCAGGATATAACCTGATGCGACGAGATCGCAGGATGGAGATTGAGGCAGGCGGGAAGAGATGGTTGTGGTGAGATGGCGGAGGAGGTGTGCATTATCATCTGAGTGTGACATGTTGTCATAGTTGCATGCATGTCATCTGTATGTCGTTTTTTTATTGATTTATGCTTGATAAGCCTGTGAGTGGAATTATTTGGTGTACGACTACCTGAGCGGACGGTCGACCTAACCTAGGGTTAGGATTCTTTTAGTGAGATGAGTATCTCACCCCTTTGGGGACCCTTATTTTTACAGGTCCTAGGCCTTAGATATGTGGTCTATAAGTTTTAGGGACCCTAAGGAGATGACGACATATTTTGATGAGTTTCCGGATAGTCAAGAGAACATTTATGTGAGGAAATGCACGGTTGTATGGGTTGACAAGGGTAGCCCTGACTGGAAGCCTCATAGGTTCGAGACATGATTTAAGAGGGTCAGAAACGAGCAGATTGGGCCGCCGAAGCCCCATGAGATACCCCAGGGTGTTATCCTTGCTTGGTGTCAGACTGCTGGGGAGCAAGAGTTGCTAGAGGGATCCGTAGTTGATTTTAGGAACGGGCCAGAGAAGACCCCGATGCTGGACTTCACCATGGACGAGGATGAGGTCATCGTCTTAGAGGCGACCGAGGAGGACCTTGCGGAGCCGTCTCATGAGGCAACCTTGGAGGATTCTATCGAGATCCCATCCGAGACCTTCTCTGACTACGAGCCGACAGAGGATGCCGAGGATACCGAGGATTCCAGCAGTTCATCTTAGGATCCCAATTCGTTAACCTGAGCTTTTGGAGGCGACCCGACCCTGTCCTTTGGATGTCATGAGGGACTTATTTTATGTACTACCCCATCGCCCAGTTTGTCAGTGGATTGTAATAGCTGACATTTGTACGAACCATATGTTATGATATAAGACAGCTGTTATGCTATCTAGATCCAACTTAACTTATATTTGTACGGGGATTTATTTGAGTATCGCTTCCGCATGCTAGACATATATATATATATATATATATATATTATTTCTCGACTTGTTCGTGAATCTTGGGGCCACGAGAGATGTGTTGTTTGCTTGCAGGGATGTTCGTGTGCTCGAAGGGTTCAGGGCGTGACACCAGCTCTCCTGAACCAAGCCTCAAAACGATGTAGCTTCTAGTCTTCCTCTCCCTCATCAACCCATACTACCGTACTCTTCATAATATAAACTGTACCTCGTCTATTTGGAAATTCCTCAAAATAAGCTGTCATCTCCTTGGGATCTCCTAGGCGCGTAGGCAACATATTCAAAGCTTGGGATCTGAAAAATAAAAGGATCCCACGACGGGGTGAGACTTACGTCTAAGCAAGCTAGCCTAATCCTAAATTAGACCATCAGTCCTACCAGACAGTACAATCATAACAACAACATACAACCAGTGGCATGAAGGCATATATCGTTTATACGAAAGCATCACATCGTACAACTTGCGAAGAAAATGACATCTAAGATCAGATATAAAGAAAGTGACCTAAGCTTTCGTACTAATCAAGAACCATAGCAACACCATAGGAATTAATAAAAAATTCAATTCTCAATCCACAACTCAATAGACTATCATGACAAATAAACCCGTGTTAAGACGCGTTAGGTTTAACAGCTTGTTTCCAAATTCATGCCAACATAAATAAATTCTTATCTCGCGTTAAGACTCCTCAAGATACCATTCAAATCACAACCCCACGTTAAGACGCCTTAGGGCGTACTCACGATAAAATCCCGCGTTAAGACGCCTTAGGATACCATAGACCTCAACAAATATCCAAGAAATGTCTCAACAATCATTTAATCACATTCTCATCATGAGAATTTCATAAAGTCGATCACAAATCAATTGCTTGTCAATATGATCGTATTTTATCACAAAAAGTAACTCGAGAGTCGAGTAACCTATAGTCACATAATCAAGCAAAACATGCCAACAAACATATCACAATTCAGTCAAAGGAACTACTATTTTAGTAGCAAGCAAGTACTCATGACTCATTCCTCAACAATTCTATTCGATTTCCACTCAACCAAGCATAACAAAATTGTCAACTCATCGATCTTATAATAAAATCATCTAGTTGCGTCCCAATGTTCTAATATAGGTTTAGGGGTCGCTTACCTTCGTTCCAATTAGCAAATTTTGGCCAAAAATCCTTTGTCAAGATCGGCTTCAACCTCAAACACCGCTGTCCAAAAACAGGGCAACAAGGTACTTCAGCGACAGTTCGTCGTTTCAATCAATTACTCTTTTTTTTAACTTCAATTCCACCCATCGTACACCTTAATAACTCCCTATACAACATTCTCGTATGCCTTAACACCAAATTTAGAGCATGATAACGCCAAGAACAGCCCCAACAGAACCGGTGTGCTCAGAATTGAAACAAAGCAAAAATCGGTTCTGCATCTTCTTGTTCTAATAATTCACACATCACCCTTAACTCCAATTTTTTTCATCAATTTCACTTGGAGAAACCTTAATCAACATGTTATAGAGCCCTATGGAAATTTTCGAAGTCTATTAGCACTCCTAAGGCCTCCAAACAGATCGACTCTTCTCAGTTCACCAGCGGTCAGAATCTGTCCGGAAAATCAACTCCAAGCAAACCATCAAAACTCATTCAAAACTCAACTAAATCAGTAACCCTAACTCAGTGACTTCAAGTATAACATGTTATGCAACTTCCATAAAAATTTTGAACCCATTCGAAGTCTCTAAGAGGGTGAACCAAAGCCCTCTCTCAGTTAGGTTAGAATCTGTCCAGTTTTTTTTGTTCAAAAATTCACATAAATTAACCATACCTCCAAAAATCTCAAAACCAATTGAAACTTGTTAAGGACATCTTAAACTAACCTGTGGTAGTCGGTGGCCAACCAAAAGGTCACCGGAGGAGGCGTTCGAGCGGTCCGAACCAGGCGGCAAAAGCTGGTCAGAATAGAGCAGTTTCTGCTCTTGAGAAGAAAATACAAAATGAAGGGGAAGAAGAGGAAGATGGCTCATGAAAATTTTGAGGGAGCAGATGATATGATTCTAATCACTTTTGATTAAGCTTCTAGAAGGGTTAGAGTGAGTGGAAAATGAATGACCATCACCCATGTATTGACACTTGTCCTTAAGTCAATAATACCAAAGCTCCATTTACCCACTTGCCTTTTAATTTTCGGCAGCCTCCTTGGGGAAGAAGAAATGCCAAATGACTAAAATGCCCTTCTCAAACCACTTAGGCAAGGTTAACTATCCAAGGGCAAAATGGTCTTTTCACACTTTTCGTTCGAAATTTCGTTTTCCTGATATTTTTCACCCTCGATAAGGCGGCGTCCAATCCATATCAAATGTTGGAATCCCTCATTTCCATTTTCAAATTTCGAGATCCTATCTCAAGATTGATTTTCCGTCGATCGAAATTCCAATTTGTCTCGAATTAACGGGTGGTTCTTGCGGACGTTATGCGTATCGACTCTGTGATTCTCATCACAATTAGGATAACTCAAACTACGGCAATTTTGATTGTCATGTAATCGCGATGGTCTATCGCTAGCCTCAACGGCAACTATCGTCACAATTCAATTTAGGAAAATTTTGTAAATTATACTTTGATTAAGCGGTATCACCCGCGTTCCAATGGTACAACACTAGTAATGGTTTCCTTAATCGTTTTTAGATCGACCTCGGTTTTAAATGTTCCCTTGACGATCCTTATGGTTAAAGTGCCGTTTTCTAATCGAGTTTTCCAGGTCCACGTACCTCATCGCGTGTTAGCTTTTCCCCTTCGGTTAATTAACTCGAGATTGATCAGATCCGAGCGAAACATAACTGAAATACCTCAATAGATATCTTAAATTCGAAAGTCTCGAGATGATAGGAAATTCAGAATGTCACATTGTTCATCACATCTCTCGTGAAGACAGTGAATTTTTCAACAAAACACTAGACATCCACTCTCGCTTAGGCCCACACTAGATCTAGATGAGGGGCTTCTTGCTCGAGACTAGTGAGGCCACGAAAACCCTAGGTTGTGGCCCTCACCCGTGATTGGAGGGGCTGTGATGGCGCTTGGTGAAGGCTTGCTTTCCCTTACAGGCCAAAATGAAGGAGGAAAAAAGAAAGAATAAACATAAAAATATTATTAAAAAAAATTCATGTCAGCGCCGATTGTTTCACATAGGATGACCAGTGTCCTCATCAATGATTTACAATCAAAATTAACCGGATGGACTGAATTGGTATAAATACAAAAAATTTAGGATTGAATTGATAGCAATGCAATAAATTTATGAATTTTTTGTTACTCTTTCCAATTATCAGCATAATGAAATCCAAAAAAAAAAATTATATAAACATATTTGGCAAAACGTGAAAATGGTTTAGGACTCAATTGACAAAATAAATATGTTTAGAATTGAATTGGCAAAAACGCAATAAGCTTAAATTTTTTTTGAACAATGTTATCGAGTCCCGTCCATATATGGCACGTGATATAAATGCATCCCTCTAGAATAATTTGAACATTTCCTCTTGCCTATAAATAGGACATTAGTGAATAACCGGATCATTATGAACAAACAAGTAACCCTCCCACGTCATCTCTCATCCCTCTCTTTTAAGAACTCTCTCTATACTCATCCAAAAATGGCCTTGTCAAGAGCAAACTTTGCTCTCTTACAAGGTCCATTCTCTTCAAAGGGAACTTCTCAGACCGACAAGATTAAGCATCTGCAAAACGCAAATTCTCTCTCTTCAACGGACAACAAATGGAGTATTTCTTCACGTCAGACCTTGGTTTCTACTCCTTTTAAGGACTACGTTCACCCAACCGGAAAACGGAGCTCTGCCGTTGAGGTTTGCTCATCCCTTCTTTCTGTTTGCACACACCGACGATTTATATAGCATCACTCGTTCTTTATTATTTAGTGATTACAATCAGCGGAAAACACTTTTAATCTACTGGAATCTTAAAAGGGATAAGAAAAGAGCCATGGAATCCTTATTCTTGCGTTTCAGGATGATATTCGAGGGCGGCACGAGAGGAGGTTAGAAGAAGTGAGGCAACTATTCAAGCAAGTGAGAGGAGATTCGCTCGAAAGTTTGGTAAAGGCCGATGCTCTCCAACGTCTTGCTATCGACTACCATTTCGAGGATGAGATCAAGGTGCTCTTGCAAAGACATTTCTTGATCTCCACCTCTCGAGTTCATTCTCATCGCGTCAATGCAGACAATCTGCATGAGGCAGCACTTCGTTTCCGGCTCTTGAGGCAAGGAGGCTATCCTGTTCCTTCAGGTTAATGAAATCTCATTCACTTGATCATAAGAAATACAGTTCCACGTCTACTAGCAATGATCTAACATCTTTTAGCTTTTCCACGTCTGATCAACAGATGTGCTTCAACCTTTCCTACACAAAATGAATGGTGGGGCTGAGGAAAGAAAGCTGCAGGATAACGACATTTTAGGGTTGACAAGTTTATTTGAAGCTTCCCACCTTGGCACTGATGGAGAAGATGTTCTTGATGAAGTAAGAGAGTCAGTCGGTCAACGCCTCCATGATTCTTTGGCCGACCTCGACCATCTTCAAGCTAGATTCGTGAGAAACTCACTTGGCAATCCGTTCCATAAGAGCTTGGCCAGGTTCACAGTTAATGATTTCTCGAAGAACTTTGTGGGACATTCTTATAGCTGGACCGAGAATTTACGAGAACTTGCACATTTGGACATGGACATCGTAAGATCCGTGCATCAACGTGAAATCCTCCAAATTTCGAAGTACGTACACATAATTCAAACTTCCTATTTAAAGATGAGGCTATGACTAGCTAGAAATATCCTGTGGCCTCCCATCACATCTCCCTTAGAATCCTCAGCACTACTTCTGTTGAAGTGACCGGCTTGACAAATATTTCTCATCTGTTCAGCTGGTGGGAACAGCTGGGCATGGCCAAGGAGTTGAAATACGCTAGGGATCAGCCAATTAAGTGGTACATGTGGCCAATGGCCATCCTCACCGATACCGGCTTGTCCCTGGAGAGAGTGGTCGCCACCAAAGCCATCTCATTCATCTACATAATGGACGACATCTTCGATGTTTATGGCACGATCGATGAACTCGCCTCGTTCACGGATGTGGTCGACAGGTACATAATTTGGGCTTTCACACGTGCCAGATCTCAAACTTGTGCGTGCAAAGAATACTTTTCACGGATTAGGTTTTTCTCGTACAAATCCGAATGATTTCGTCGCGATAAAGTAAACTCGGGCGAAACTTTTTCTAACACAAGCGGTATCCACATGCATGAAAATTTCAAAAAGAAAAAGAAAAAGGAAAACTACTTGTACAGACAAAATGCTTGGCCTCGTGTTTTACTAGATAAGGGCTTGTTGTAGTGCATTAAAAAGTCCTAACTCTATTGGTTTGTTGCTGATATGATGATGTCCTTGATCTGTCAGATGGGAATGTACTGATGAGGATAACATACCTGAATACATGAGGATGTGTTTTCATGCTCTGGATGATATTACCAATGAAGTCAGCCTTGTGGTGTACAAAAATCATGGGTGGAACCCATCATACTCCTTGAGGAGAACGGTATAATTTTTCGTGCTCTCTCTCACTCCACATTTCTTCTTTCATTTTTTCTTCTCTTGTTCACCTCTTTGAAGCACAGACGAATCAGAGCGTGCTTGGATTAACTTTTACATTTTACTTTTTACTTTACTCTAAATTTTACGGCGCACAATTATTGCTTCTCATTGGTCAAGAAACCCGAACATTTTATGTCAATATTAACGCGCAAAACCCGCGTGTAATTTTTTTGATAATTTTTGAAGAGGAAATGCCTTGCCAATAGTACGGTATAATCTCAATCGTAGATCGACACTCTATTGTCGCATATTTTTGCATAAAACACTAATTGATTGGAGAATTGTGTAATAAAAAATAATTGACACTCGGGCTAATAGCTTCTTCTCTAAAAAAATTTGTAGCACGTGATATCAGCGTCCTTATTTTTGTATTTTGTCTCCAATTTCTTGGCCAGTGGGCGAAACTGGTAAATGCCTTCTTGGTGGAGGCAAGATGGCTCGCTAGGGGTCGGTACCCGGCAACACAAGACTACTTGGACAACGCAATTGTCAGCTCCGGAGTCCACGTCTTGTTGGTCCACTTGTTCTTCCTCTTGGGCGAGAGAATGGACCCCCAAAGTATCCATCACTTAGAAAATATACCCGAAATTGTATCTTCCACAGCTTCAATCCTTCGTCTTTGGGACGACTTGGGAAGTGCCAAGGTGAGCGATAAAAATAGGGAAAATGATAGGAATGATTTTTGAACTTTGGCCTAATGTGCAATTTGTCCTCCGAACTTTTAATTTGATCAATATGATCCCTGAACTTTAGCTCAATTTGCAATGTGGTCTTTGAATTTTCTATTTATTCAACGTGGCCCCCAAACTCTCAGGTTGTGTTCAACTTAGTATCTGAATTATAAGAAAATGTCCAAAATCTTCCTTGAGTGGAAAGACTACATTAAATATCTTTTCATAATTCAGGGACTAAATTGAATATGTTCCAAAAATTTAGAAACATATCTGTCAAATTAAAATTTCATGGACCACATTGCATATTGAGCTAAAATTCAGGGATCATATTGCACATTAGATCAAAATTCAGGGACTATTTATGTTATTATCCCATGAAAATATCATGGTAGAAAGCTTCTCTCTTCTTTCCTGAATTGGGAGATTATTCCACTAATGTATAAGCAATTTGAACAATGTCAACAGGACGAGTTCCAAGATGGCCGAGATGGGTCTTATTTGGAATGCTACAAGCAAGAATTCCAAGGCTCTTCGGATGAAGTGGCGAGGGACCGGGTGAAGAAGATGATCTCGGAGGCATGGAAGAGGCTCAACAAGGCGTGCCTCTATCCTCACCCATTCACCAAGTCCTTCGCCAAGACTGCCCTCAACACGGCCAGGATGGTCCCGCTGATGTACGATTATGACGACAACCATTCACTCCCGCTTCTTGAGCACCATATGAAGTCATTGCTCTTTGGAGGTACTTCCTTTTAGGGGCTTTGCCTCTTTGTTCAGTGATTTAAACACCTTTAGGGTTCTTGCTTCTTGTTTCCCCTAGTGCCGGACCGATTCTAGCCGCAGTGGAATCGGCAAAACACGCGGTCGCAGGCCAATTTTCTTGAGGCGCATATGGATTGAGACATGCCTTGTTGAGTCTCTTCCAGGACTCTGAGATCATGTTCTTCACATGGTCTCTTGCCACATCAACTGAAGAGCCATGGAATTCTTTCTTGTAGCATTCCACGGAGAGAACTTTGAATTTTCTGAAAGTTCTTCGCCCTATATGTGCATTGGATATCAGTGACGGTAAAAGGGTCAGTGTTAAGAGAATTAATGTACTTCTGCATTGTTGTCTAATGTCTGGAGATTACTATTTAGTCGACCGTGAGTATCGTTTGTTTATTTACGTACGACTATTACACGACTTCATGGCAGATCCCTCCTAATACATGTTTGATGGAATATAGGAGTTACGGTGTGCACCCATGCGAGCAATCACACCCGCCTCTATTGATAACTGCAGAAGCAGTTATCTGCAGTTTGAATATAACAAATATTAAAAGTCATGTTTGTTCATTATCGTTAAAAAGGAATCGACGCTCTCCCTTCTCCTCTGATGAAACATGACATACTGTTGTTGATAGAAGAACGATAAACGTTACTCCTCCCTCTACGTCGAATCGCATCGAAGCCGACGTGACTCTCGAGACTGCGAAGGTGACATCTAATATGTTGATAGTGGATACAGTTCGTCGTGTGATCGTATTCCGATCGGTGATACAAGTAAGTGATAAATTGAGCATTAATCAGTAGTTTTCCGCATGTGATTCGTTTAGAATTAAGGAATCAATTTCCTTCATTGGTATAAGAGCCAGGTTAATGCTTGTTTTCCTGATCGTAACACACTATAAGAATCAAAATTTGGACGTTCGTCGTCGTTTCGATTTTGGTTCGTCAGAATGATTTTAGGCTTGTTTCGAAATTTTCTGTTCGATGAAAGTGAAATATGATTGCATCGTTGGAAAGTTCTCGTCAATACAAGTCCGAGGAGTGGTTGAGCGTCGCCGGAGGAAGCCGGACGATGCCGGTTGCGCCACACGCGCCGCGGCGGGGCGAGTCCCCCCGGTGGCCGATGACTAAAAGACTTTGATTCATAAACTTTGGTTTAGCTAAAACTCGATTTGATCATACCATTAGGATGGGCGTGAGCATACGAGTATTTTGAGGGGCGGAACACCGCCAAAGGACGGTGGAAGAAGCCGCACGTGCCGACGCGAGTCGCCGGAGCGCTCTGCGTGTGGGCCTCACGCACCCACGTGCGTTGCGTGTGCCTGGACCTGCCAGAAACCGTTACTGATGTAGCGCTTGCGTGATTGCCGATGTGGCGGACACGTGTCAGATGACATGGTATGATGACGCGGCAGTCTGACACGACCCGACCCGAATTTGACCAGGTTTGACCCATGATACTACCCGGGTCAACGGTCAATGATTGACCAGTCAACGCGGACGTGCCTTGCACGTGCGGCGCATGAAGCCCACACGTTGAGGCTTCTGGTGGCGCGTTTGGGTGCGTGGGGAGTCCGATTGAGGTGATTTTGGTGCCGATGTGTTCGTATTGAAAGTTCCTTCAATGTGGTATATTTGTTTTACCATTTTATGCATTATGGATTATGTGTAATCCCTTTTATTGTTCTGCATTCGTTACAGGAACTATGGAACAAAGTACTGTGTGAACCTCAATATTCCCGTGGACAAACGAGGAACATGAGAGACTCCTAAAGCTAAGAAATGAGCTGGCACTTTATCGATGGGATGGTAGAGTTGACATGATGACTCACATCATAACGTCGAACAAAATGATATTAGAAATCATTTGTAATGGTTTTGTCATGCTAGACTATTTGAGGGTTGTTGCCTTAAGAACCACTCTTCCTTATTGGCATGAGGGCTTGGACAGTTTATGGAAAGATGTCTGCACCTATTCTTATAAGGAACTTGGAATAAGATTCCTGATAGAGTATTAAAATAAAAACTAATAGAAAATTATTAAAATAAAAGCTTTATTTAAATCAAATTTAAATAAATTGTAAATTAAGGAAAAAAAAAGGCAGACGGCGAGGGTTGCTGGAACTAGACGTGCCCCGTTCGGCGGAACAGGCGATTCCGATTCTTGAAAACGGTGAAATCGGAACCAGCCTTTGAAGGGGCTGATTCCAGTTTCGGTTTGGAACCGCAGGTTCCTGACGGTTGCAGACCGGATTCCGTTCCCTTTTTTAATTTAATTTTGAAAATAATAAATAATAAATTAATAAATTAATAAATTATTAACAATAAACTATAATAAATTTATATATTGTAATACAATTTGAGGGAAAAAAAAGAGGAGGAATGGGTTTGAACCTAATGAATTATCATTAAGCGCTTATGTATCTTCTTGGGGATAGAAGAATTAAAGCTCATGTAGTTCTTTTACCGTTGAAAACTCTAACTTACTTCATCGTCAATCATCACTACCCGTGGCGGTAGTATCCCCACAATCTTCATTGAAAAATTCGCGTTCTTGATCCAGCTCTCGGTGTCGAAATTTAGTCTTTGTCCAATCATTGACACAAGTATGAGCCTCCACAGCTTTCGGACTTAGCATTGAATGACGATCATCCAAAATTAATACTCCAATGCTAAATGCTTGTTCAACTGTAACTGTTGAAGAAGGGGTTGTTATCGTGACCTAAGATTAGGCTTGAATTTTGGGTTCATGGATTATTAGGTCAATTGATTAACCTAATTCGGACCCTTTCAAGTCTTACCAAATCGCAACTTTGGTTTATTCATAAAAAAATATTTAATTGGAGCCACCACGAATCATTTATAGTTGGTTGATTAGAAACCTATATAAAATAGTGGGAGGACTATTTTATCTCTACAAACCAGAGATAATGAGTTCCGAGACTTGGTTACATTAATTAAAAATTAATTAATGCCCTTTCGGTATCAATTTCATGAAAATACTTTTTTTATTAGTTTATATGACTTGTAATGTTTTCTTGTCTTTTTGTCTTGTTATGTTTTTTTTATGTTTTTCGGTTTTCTTCTTTTCGAATTTATTAAAAAAGGACTTTGAACACAATTAAACAAGAATGCCCAAAATATACCTTAAAATTCGAATTTTTGATAATTTGCTCATTCCCAAAGATTCGTGTCAAGCCTCGCACCCCGAGCATAGTCGCACGAGTCCCTACAAGCGAACTCTCGAGTCCTAGGAATCACATAGCGAGAGATGCATAATGAAAAGAGCATGCGGAAGCGACATAATAAAACTTCTCCGTACAATAACAAAGGGAACCTAGGTAACGAGAACTTCACATAAATATATACATATAAACATCCCTTGGGTTCGTACAAAAGTGTAGGTGATCCAATCTTGCAAATGGCCTGGGCAACGGGACTAAATCAAAAGATAGCTAAAACAAGTCCCCAAAAGAAACAGATCGACGATGTCAACAAAAACAAACCAGTAAAAGCGAGAAACCCCTAGGTCGAACCGCTAGAATCGTCGGCCTCCTCTACGTCCTCAGTAGGCTTGTAGTCCGAGAAAGTCTCGGACCGCACATCCATGGTATACTCTATCGTAGTATCCTCCAGCTCGTCCTCTGAAGTGTCAATCTCAATCACCTCACCTGTGTCCTTCAAGGGAGGGGTCTTCTCGAGTATGTTCCTCAAGCGAGCTATAGACCCCTCAACCTCTAATGAATCCCGAGTGGGATGGCACCAACTAGGAATAACCCTACGAGGCACCTCCGTGGCCTTTAGCGGACGTGTGGTGACATCGCCTACCCTACGAAACCAAGCCTCGAACCTGTGTAGTTTCCAGTCCTTACCGCCCTCGTCGACCCAAACCACTGTACACTTCCTAACATAAGCTGTACCCCTACCATTCGAAAACTCATCAAAATAAGCCGTCATCTCTATAGGGTCACCTCGTTAGGTTGGCAGCATCCTCACGACTTAGGATCTGGAAATATGGTCCCACGATAGGGTGAGATTCACATCTTAATAAGATAGATCCTAACCTTAGGTCAGGCTGACAGTACACCCAAATGAATGCAAACGATGAACAAGAATATGCACTCAGCAATATAATGCACTCAGCAGTCAATATGCCACAAAGATGCAAGTGTTCGCCAATCACACAGTATTAGCATCGTATCATATCAATCAAGTCAGGCATGACGATACTAAATTAAGCCACAGATTTCACCCCTCCAACTTCCTCAAATTCACGCCCGCATTTAAAACACCCCAGTCTCGGTCCACGTAATCACTCCTTAGACCATCCAATTGACAAACTCGCATAAACACATCAGGTTTTCAATTTCATTTTAGGCCTGTGTCAACACATATCAAATTCCGTCCCGTGTCTCAACACATTAGGACATTGGCCACTTTAACCCTGCGTCTCAACGCATTAGGGTACCAACCGTCACAACCCCACGTCACAACGCCTCAAGGTATCACAAATCCTCATGCATGTCAGATATCATTTCAAATCAAATATCATGATCAAGCACAAGCTCACGCATCGAGCTAGATATCTATGGCATGCAAGGCAATCAATTTTATCACTCACACAAGGCAATCGATTCATGGCATATGTGTTAAGCAAGCATTCAAGCAATCATCCATCCACCATGACGAACATTGAACAATTATGCCATAACTCACGAGAACTAACTCAATCCGCACCAAAATCACTCAGTTGAGTCCAATCCTCCTAACCAAGGTTTAGGAACTTCTTACCTTGATCTTAAATCGACAAAAATCCTCCTCTAAGCACTTCCAAGGTTTGGCTTCAAAGAGTCCAAAATAGGGCAGCCGTCCACCGTAGATAATTCAATCCATTTCATCAATTTTTCCTTGTCAAATCCTCAAATCACCAAGCGTAAACCTCAATAACATATCCATTGACATTCTAATATGCATCAATGAAGAATTTAGAGCTCGACGACACCATGAACAACCCCCAAGATTTGGGTATGCACAGAACCGAAACAAGACATTTTCGGTTCTGTGCATATCTCACTCAATCATCCCAAAAACTATCCTAAATCCTCAATTTATCCACTAATCTACTTGCTAACATATAGTTCTACATGTTGGGAAACCTCATCGAAAATTTGATGTTAAGGCGACGCCGAATGGTCCACGAACGGCGCCGAGTTCTCCAAGCCCTTTATCAGTCATTTTCTGTCCTTCAATCACATCATCATTTTGGTGTAAAAAATTCATCAAATTCACCCAAACTTTTTACCACAACTCAGTATATGAGTGCCCTAGATGTCTACAAAATTTGGCCTGAAATTTGAGATAAATCGAAGTCCTACGGAGCTCAAACAACGACTTACCTCCAGCTGCGACGGATTCTGTCGACTCTCGGGAAAACAGCTGGCCGGAGTCCTTAGTGGGTCAAACACTGAGATACCATTTGGAGGTGGTCGGCAAGAGGTGGAGCTACGGGCTGGTGGTCGGCGTCGAGGCTGGAGGTCGGCGGCGGCGACGGTCGTAAGCAGCGAAGGGGACGGTAGTGACTGGTCGGGTGATGGTAGTCACGGTTTGAGGAGGAAGAAGAAGATGAGCTGAAGATGGCTATGGTGATGGAGGTTCGGCTGAAGGGGAGAGAGAGAGGAGTGCATACACAAAATGGCTTGGTCAAACAAGTGAGAATGGTAGGTTAAAAGTGTTTAATAAATGACAATTGAGCATCTAAAGACACTTGTCCATATATCCATCAAGCGTTCATCCAAGGGCTGTCATTTTTCCAAATTTTCGACAACTATAGAGGGGATGTCAATGACCAAAATGCTCTTATCGATTTATTAAGGCAAGGTCGAGACTTGAGAGGTAAAACGGTAATTTTACCCTCGAGGTCCGGAACATTGTTTTTCTGATTTAAATTTTCTTCGATGAGGCGACGTCTAATCCAATTATAATGTTGGAATCTTTGATTCTCCATTTTCTAATTTCGAGACTTGTCTCCGAATCATTTTTCTGTTAGTTATGATTCCAACCTATCTTGAACTGACGAATAGCTTTTGCATACGTTACGCGTATCGACTCTGTGATTTATATCACACTTAGGGCTCATCAGTTCATGGCGACTTTGGCTGTCATGTAATTGCGAGGGTCTATTACTAGTTTCGATGGTCTCAATCGTCATTGTACGATTTAGGAAAATTTTATAAATTATACATTGGTTAAGCGACATCACCCTCGCTCCAATCGTATAACGCTAGCAATGCAGTCCTTAATCGTTCTTAGATCGGCTTTTTATGGCTCTAAATGTCTTATAGTCAAAGTGCCTTTTCCTACTCGAGTTCCCTAGTTCACGTATCTTGTCTCGCGTTAGCCTTTCCCTTATGGTCAGATCCGAGTGAGATACGACTGAAACACATCGTTAGATATATTCTCATTAATAAGTCTTGAAATGACAAGAAAAATCAAAATGTCACAATTCGGGTTAGGGTAGAATTTTTATCACTACATTCTAGAAGATTCGAGTCAGTATGCGAATATGCGTATAAGACGACAACGTCCATCTTGCTAAAGGGAAAGAATACCAAGTCTTATACTAAATCACCATCCCACCCCATAAGATCATGGGTAAGGCGTATGATTTAATTTTTCCAAGGGTCAAGGCACATGGGAGCATATGTTATAGACAATTTTGTTTTAAAATGTACAAAAATTTTAAATTAGGAAAGACGGGCCAATCAAGCTTTAAAATTTTTGAAATCCACTGGTGGCCGAAATTATCAAGAGGATAGATCTCTATTCACCAAGGATTCATATCTTTTAAAATAAGAAAGATTATCTCTTAGGATTTTCAAAGAATTTTTTAGAATCTTCAAAAATTTTAAAGATATCTTCTCTTGGATGAAACCTCATTTTTATTCGAGGAAGTTATCTTTAAGGTTTGGAAAGGTTACTCTTGGATAACTTTCTAAATTTTGGATTTAAGTTCAAAATTCTGATTAAAATCCTATCCAATATCCTCAATGTTTTAGAAACTTATCTCTAAGGTTCCAAATATAAGTTTTAGATAATCTTCCAAGTTTCGGATATAACCCAAATCAATTTCGAATCATATCTCTATCAAAATATATTCGAAGATAATTTATGGGAAACAAGATAGGATAATGACTGACACTCAATTCAATCATCTCGCATATCCAAGCAACGTGAAGACAATCGAAGATCCATCCAACACGTGATAGGATTCGACATCATCATCAAAAAATTCGACCAACAAGCAACGAGAAAATGACTAAACGCTCGATCCAATCAACTTGAAGACAACCAACGTGAGAAACACAAGTCAAAATTTCGAACATCTTGCTGCACATGAAGAATTCGACTATCAAGAAGTCCATGTGTCATTAATCGGTTTTAATTTCATGCATCAACAGTTTTAATGATCGATTCATGCCAGAATCACGAATTTGCATACATTCATCGAAATCACAGCATACAAACGTGCATTCGGACGATTAAGTAAGCATGCATGGGTTGCAATCGAGGGATTAGGAACTTATCTTTTCAAGAACAATTTCCAATACACTCTCAAGCCAAACTTCACGCACAGAATTTGTGCCTTTGGGCTCGACTCGTTGCCAAGATATTCTGAATGATTTAGACCGGCTGCTCTTCGATCAAACAATATTTTCTGGTTTCGCCGGAACTGAACAACGGGGCGGGGAGACTTCGGAGGTGGAAGACCAACGCACACAATGGCAAGGATTGCAACTGGGTGGTAGCAACCGTTCGGCAAAGAAAAGGCGAGGTCGGAAAGGCTAAGCGAAGAGGATTGTCTCCACCGGTGTCTCGCCCCCTCAAGCTCACGTTCTTTCTGCGGATTTTTTTTTTGACATGAATTCCCCCCTCTTGTGAGTGCCGAGTGAATCACCCCTCAACCCTAGGCTAACGTGACGCGCGCGTGTGTGTATATATATATAAAGAAAAGCCTTGAGCCGTAGGGTTTATTTTTTACCGTTAGATTTGAGAGATAATGGCCATTGGATTGAATTTTCTGCTCTTGTCGGACTTGGATATAAAATTTCGGCCATAATGGGGAAGCAAGTCCTTTAGCCAAAATTTTCAAGTTAATGGGTCTTATTTGTGTGAATTTAAGGCCTAATTAGGCTCTAATTAATTAAATGGGTAATTAATTAAAAGTCATGTATTTAAAAGACCTAAAATGGACTGATTTGAAATTAAACGAGGCCCCAAAACCTATAAAAATTCGGCAAGCCCTTCTTGTGGTTGAAAATATCAAATTATGCTCGGTTCCATCGTTTGTTAAATTAAGCTTAAATCGACTCACTTTCGACTGAATGAGAATGCATGACAGAAAAATAAATATGCAATGCGTGAGAATTTATTTTTGTGAGAACTAAGACTAATCCTCATTTTATGAAATAAATGAATTTCTAAAAATCCAAATTTAAGCGTCAATAACTGCTAATATCTGTTTTGCGATGAGGGCAAGAACTGGGGATTAAGTTGAACGATTCTTCCAACACTGTAGAATTTTGAAATCTTTGTTGCGTTTGGAATCACTAAACTCAAAAACAATGGTTAAATAGTTTTCTAATTCCGAAATAGTACCTCCTGTTGTCCCCCCCCTTTTTTTTTTGCCTATTTATGAACATTTTGTACTCTCTACTAATTGAACCACTCGCATCGCTTTGTGAGGTACTAGGTTGGGAAGATCTACAATCACTTAAACCATATTTACTATAAAATTCATTATAAAATATTAGTATAGCATGTTTAACTCACTTTGTATAATTAAAATATCTATTATTTCAGCCAAATGTAAACAAGCATAATAATAATCATTCAAATAATTTAATAAACCATTTAATTTAGTACGTGGATCGAAAATAATACCAACCAAATAAATAAGAGGAATGTTGAAATAATAAAGCAACCCATTTTTCTCGCATTACTAAAATAGTCGGACCTAATTCTGTATCTTTTTCATAATCTAGAAACACCAATGTTGAAACAAATGCAAAAAAATAAACACAGAACACAAGGATTTACGTGGTTCGATTAAGGTGATCTACGTCCACAGGCGAGGCAAAAAATAAGATTTTATTATAATGAAAGAGAGTATAGATTACAGAAGTCAGTTTTTGCAACTCTACAAAAGCACACGGCTCACAAAAGTCTCATATAATGAAAATACTCTGTACTACAGAACAAACCCTAGCCGCAACTTAAAAATAGGTTCCAAAAAATATTTTGGGTCCAACTCTCGGCGTCACGAATCAAATCTCAACTCTCTCTCCACTTTTGGGCCGCACAAAAATTATGCCGGGTCGAGTGATAAACCAAACCGAGTGCATTAAATTCAAGACATATTTAACAACCAACAATATTAATACACTCTATTAAAAATAAATACGTAATAGGATAATAAATACCAGATAAAGTATCAGCAACATTATTACAAATTTAAAAAAAAATCATTTTTTTTGCAAATGTTCCAATGTTGCTGGAGTAAAGCAATATCGAGAACATTATTTGAAATAAACGTACGTTATAAATCTTTATACTGAAAAGATTGACGAAGCAACTCGTAGGTAGAATTCCAACGAGTCAGAATATTTTTTGAAATTTTTGTTGCCTTTCTCCCATGTTCTTTACAAAATTGCCCCATGCTTTCATAAATTGAAGACGGCTTCATAAAAATTAATTGCATTCTCTATTGGGGTGAGAGAATTCTCAAAAGTTCATAAACCACCTTGTACACATAAATTTAAAACATGGCAAGCACATCTAATGTGAAAAAATTATCCACCAAAAGTGGATTTACAAATATTTTCTAATTTGAGAATGTAAATGGTATTTGTCGTGGCATTATCAAAATCAATTGAAAAAATTTTATTAATCAAATTATATTTTTCTAAAACTTGCCTAATTATTTTATAAATATTAATGGCCGTATGCCTTTCATCAAAAACTCGAAATGCAAGAAGTCTTTTTTGAATGGTTCAATCATCACCTATCCAATGACATGTGAGACCCATATAAAAATGAATTTGTCAATGATCAGTTCAAATATAGCTACCTATATGCACACGTCTATTGAAATCCATAAAAAAAAAAATTGTCAAACCTTTTTTTTATAAGCCTTTAAAAGTTTGTATCTAAAAGTAGTTTTTGAAACAGATGGAGCTTGCGGAACCAATGCAATGTTTACCAAAAATTTCGAATTAAAATTTTCACCAGTAGTAAACGAAGCATGTTCAAGTACAACATAATCAGCTAATATTTATTTATAAAATGCATCAATGTAACTGAATAAAGAATGAGGGTTAGGATTGGCGAACCCGAAAATTTATTGTTGGCTAGAGTCAATCCCCGTTTGTGTTGGATGTTGTTTCGTCAGATGGCGACGGAATGTTCCGTAGCCGTCTCCTTTAGAAAAATTTGTCTGATTTCGAACAATATTTACAATTCATCTTAAACTTACATTCGCTTTCATTTATCTTGTCAAAGTGTTGCCATAGGTCGGATGTATCCTCTTGAGCCTTCGTTCCGGTTCATTTATTGTCAACATTTCTTCGATACGAGAAGGAGGATAAATACTTTCTTACGTTGGAACGTGCTCGACGTTAGGATTGTGAACATATTTGACATTATCATCGTCATCTACTCAACATGCATATTCACGAGGATTATATTCAGGATGGAAAAAATTGGATTCTCTCATTGAGCTCTTTCCAGTATTTCTGCTTACAGTTGCCATTTTTTAAGAGAATTGATCGAAAATTCGATTCAGAGAATTGAGACAGGTTTGACTCGTTTGAGAGAATTGAGCGGATTTGGGAGAATTGAGAGAATTAAGATGAAAGGAATTGGAGAAAAATGAAAGGGGGAAGGATATTTATAGAATGGGGTATGGAATAATATAAATTGTATAAAAAAAGGGGTGTCAACCGTTGCATTGCAACGGCCATAAATCTGGCCATTGCAATGCAACATGCAACGACTCGAATGGGGCTTCATAGGGGTATATATATATTCCGATTCTGATTCTGAATCATGAGCCCGGTCAACGGGTCGGTTCCGGGTCCACAATTCAGAATGGGCACGTCTAGCTGGAACCCTCGCTGCCACCGCCCCCACTATCGCCGACAATAGCCGGCGGGGGTCTCCAAGTACCGGCCAGGGCGAGGGTCTGCAGGCCCTCGCCTAAGAGCCACCAACCCCTAGCCAAGGCTCGGCAACCTCCGGCCACCATGCCCCACCCCATCGGTCATTGTCGGTGATGGTGGGGCGGCGACAGCGAGGGTTCCGGTAACCCTCGCCCCCTGCAATTTTTTTTTTGTTTTTTTAAAAATTTTCAGCTTATTTGTTAAATTATGTTAAATAAAAAAAATCAAATTTTAAAAAGATTGCCATGGTGGATCATCGGCGAGCCACGTTAGGCGAAAATATTAATAAAAACGTGCCTGGGACGCTATTTCACGCGAAGCAAATTGGCCTTGGCACCAAAGTGATCGTTTTTAAAAAAACTTGGCACTAAAGTGATTCAACTGAAACTTTTGGCACTAAAATGATCTCCATACACAACTTTTGACACTAAAAGTGCACTCTCTCCCTATCTGATGTGATATCTATTGTGTTATGTGACTTAGTAAATGACATGTATAATATGAGACTAATAAATCCTATGCTCAGTCCATATGACAGGTGACATTTTCATAGACTATCCTAAATCTATATGATGAGTTAAATTAAACTAGGAAATAATTTATCTTAAATCCTAATCTAAATTAGGTACCTACATTACTACATAAATTCCAAAACATGAAGTTTTAGATTAGAAAACTCAATTGGATGCAACATAACCTCAATCTGCAATCTTTTTGATACTTTATTCATAAGGCATGTGCCTAATCTAATGCAATCTCTTTGGCAATAATTCTAATTCTGTTATTATGTTTCCTCATAAAAAATAATTTCATTTTATTAAAAATAAAAAATATAAAAAAGTCATTGTATTACATCAAAGTGTTTTAGCAACATCATTTTTCTTAACAAATTATAAGGAAAAAAACTTTCATAATTTGATAAATATAGAAGTGATCAAGGAATATGGGTTGGGACAGGTTTGAGTTATGTTGGATATGAGTCGTTAGATTTGTACCGCATGAAAATGAGTCAAATGGGTTAAATGGGTCAATCTTAACTTATAAAAAGATATAATTAGGAATAAATGATTTTTTATTGAACCTATAAAAAGACATAAGAGTCGATGAATTGATGTTCCTATTCTTAGCCTTATGTAAGATCTATTCATATTTGGTCAATCCCCAACGACACGGCTTCTCCCTTTTCAAGAATGTGTCTCCCCCAGATCATATTCAACTTGACCCAAGCCCAACTCGACACAGCCATTTAGCGCCTCTAGCTTCACGTCAATTCACGACAAAAATTTAAGTGTAAATTGTCTATTGAGCTTATGTTCTTTCCTAAGGATCTTGCATTGCTCCGCGAAATGAGATGTTATATAGGTTGACTTTATAGTGGCAACATGAAATTATTTGACTTAAAAGAAAAAAATTGGGAATAGAGATTTGGAACAGAAATTTTGTATATTTATCAAACGTGTTATGATTTTCTAAAAATCGTCCAAGAACAGAATAAAAAATGACTAGTTTTGAACATAATTGATTTTTTATCAAAATCGTTGCCAAACACACGGTAAATATCACCACATGCAAATAAGTACGTATATTTAATTGAGGGGGTCCAATCTTTAGTCTCAAAAATCTGATCCCCAATTATCAAACATATATATAAGGCGAATTGAATAACGAAATTCAAAAAAATTAACGAAATTTCCTATTCAGTAATGCCTAACAAATCAAATCAAAGTCAAGTCAAAATAACATAATTCCAAATTACGAAGTTAAATGTTCAAACTGAGCGTAGTTTAGGGTATGCAAACAAATATTGTTGCAACTTATCACTGAAAAAACACTTAAAACAACTTATATCTAGAAAACCATAACGCTTAGAAAAAGAAGGCTACTTCGTTGCAAATTAAAATGACCTGTAGTACGTTATCGGGAAGTAACCCAAGATCAAAACATGAAAATGATGCTAAGGTGTCGCTTGATCACAGGTCAACGACTTCATATGTTCTTGTAGGAGTCCAAGACCATGATTGTCTTCGTAGTCGTACATCAATGAAACCATTTTAGCCGCATTCACGCAAGCTTCGCGGAAAGGCGCAGAGAACGGACATGGAGAGAGGCATTCTTTGTTGAGCAGCTTCCACAACTTCGATATCTACTCCATCACATGCTCTCTCGCGCTTTGATGCGAGGGGCCGAGATTTTCCTGCAGATAGCACTCCACGTACGACCCGTCATAGCCATTTTGATTCTCATCCTTAATCCCCAGAATGAAAAAATCAAATCAGTGAAATAATGGCAAAATACGAATCGAGAAAAGAATAGAACTCGAATGTTGCCTGGCGCGAAACCGTTAACTAGTTTACCTGTGCACATCCGAGGTCATCCCAAAGGCGAAGAATTTTCGCGACTAAGAATACTGCATTCGGCAGTGGCACCTCTTCTTTCTTTGATTCCATAATTTGGCTGGCAATGTATTCGCCCATCAGAAAGAACAGGTGAGCTAGCACCAAGGGCACACCTGCAGTGACAGTCCCATTCTTCAAGTAATCATCTGCGTTTGGCACTTTCCCAGAAGAGTTTCACTGAAATTCCATCAGGAAAGCATTGCACAAGTTCGCCCACTGCAACATCGAATGTTATGGGACTGGCTAAGGTTAAATGCAGAATATGACCATGCGCTGTCTTTAGGACAGATGATCTTATCGATGTTAACATCGTACCAATACCTTCTTTTTCAAGAACCCCGTGGGGTCCATCCATGCTTCTTGAAGATGATGTTGCCGAAATCATCTGTAATATCGCTAAGAGCCTCGAAGCATACTTTCATGTACGCGGGGAGCTTCTCTGCTCCCGCATTGTCCAATCTGAAGAAGAAACAATCACATAGAAAGATTTCTCAATTGGCATCATCAAATAAGTTTCTGAAGCGGACAACTTTTGACAATGTAAATGTCGCGACATAATAGGTAAAATGGGGTGTCTGCAAATGTATACCTTCCAATGACTTCTGTGAAGAGAACTAGCTTATCGACCGTGCCTTGGACATTGAAAACATCGTCGATAATGTACACGAGAGAGATGGGTTTAATGAGCTCAACCCTAAGTTCAGACAAGCTTGGATCTGTGAGAATCGCCATTGACCACATGTACCATTTCAGTGGCTGGTCTCTAGCAAACTTCATCTCCTCTCCCCATCCTAACTCTTTCCACCATCTGAAACAATAGGAAACGCACGTGGAAACTGGTCTAAGTCATACCTTAATTTGTGATTTATGACTTTGATATTAATCTAACCTAAATGCCAACTTCTCAAATTAAAAGCCCATCTTTTACTACATCTTGGTAATCTATTGTTCTTCAATCGAGCATAATTTTGGGTAAGTAATTAATTAGTTACTCACTTGTAAATTTGGTGAATCTCCCTCTTGTGCACATATTGAACAATTCTTTGCTCTCTGTTTGCCACTTCTAGCAAGTCTTCCATCCATGAGCTCGTGGCAGGCATGTCATCTACAAAAATTTGAGGCACTAGCGTTCTTGTGAAGCTCTTGCGATGTGAATATCACAACGTACTTTCTATCGTTTTTGCCTGCTCGGGATCAAGATCGCACGTCAGCAATGCGTTGAGAAACTTGCAGCTGAAGTCTTCGGCTTCGTCGAGTACATCTTCTCCTTATATGCTCATCTGTGCCACTTCGTATAATTCGACCGTACCCTTGATGTTTCCCTCGACGAAACCATTTATCTTATCATTGAAGTGCTCGAACACATCTGCATAAAAAGCACAAGGAGTCTAATATATCAAAAAAGTATAGTTGGCTATCTAATCTGTTAGTCTCCTCACTCGTTTCAAAATTATGATGTTGCATACTTTGGTTTCGAATAAAACCCTAAATCCACTAAAATTATTGCATCTGATGTAAAGTTTTAATTTAAATGCAATGAAAAACAGACCTGCAAGCACATAATAACCTTCTTGCTGCAGAAGTCCAAATTGAATAGCGATCTCATAGACATCATATTTGCCGTGATTCAGGGAGCTAAAATGTGTGTAATGCCATTGTAAAATGGTTTTAATTTGTTCTCGAAACAATGATTCGACTCCTAGCCGCTGAATCGTGTCAACAATGATCAAACTTTCTACCGACTCATTCACCACTTCATTCAGAAAATCTGTAAGGCCCTTAACTTTTTCTTCATGTTTGATCATCAATTCATCCTGCATCCCGGGAAAAAAAATATCATAAGCAAGACTGAACTTAATTGGTGATGCTTTTTCTCATGTAAACTAAGAAAATTACTATATAGAAATAAACAAAAATAGATCAGTAAAAGTTGAAACGAATAAAGACAAAAGCATAATTAATTAAACAGTCAACTGATACTAATTTTTTCGTAAACTCATTTTTGAAATTATTTCAAATGGTCAAATCTCACCGGGAGTTTATAAGTTGGTTTTTTAAAAAAAAAAAAAAAATTGGTGTGTTTTTCTTCCTCTTCCTATCACCTATAGGACCAATTAGAATCCAAAGAGACATTGAGGTGTAGCTGGCAATCTTGATGTGACCCATTTGCATGACATGATACATAAATTATTATTATTTTTGCTTGCAAATGAGACGTGATAAAAATTATAAATAGGTTGTTTTTTTTAGGATTAATACCATGAAAAACTTCAAATTGGTCCTGTGATAAATATATCCTACATTACTTTTTTTATCGCAAAAAACCTCACATTGTTACACCTATGATAAATTTATCTCAAACTATTTTTTTAACCGACAAAAACTCTAATGTAATACATTTGTGGTAAATTTACTTTAAATTAATTTTTTTGATCACGAAAATTGTGACATTCTGATTTTTCAGTCATTTTGAGACTTATTAATTAGAATATATATAATGATGTGTTTCAGTCATATCTCGCTTGGATATGATCAATCTCGAGTTAAAAGACCAAAAGGGAAAGGCTAACACGAGACAAGGTACGTGGACCTAGGAAACTCGAGTAGGAAAAGACACTTTGACCATAAGGATTGTCGATGGGACATTTAGAGCCATAAAAGGCCGATTTAAGAATGATTAAGGAATACATTGCTAGCGTTATACGATTGAAGCGTGGGTGATACCGCTTAACCAATGTATAATTTGTAAAATTTTTCTAAATCGAATGATGACGATCAAGACCGTTGGAACTAGTAATAGACCATCGCAATTACATGACAACCAAAGTCGCGATGAACTGACGAGCCTTAAGTGTGATATAAATCGCAGAGTCGATACGCGTAACGTCTGCAAAAACCACCTATCAGTTCGGGATAAGCTGGAATCACATCTGATAGAGAAATGATTCAAAGACGAGTCTCGAAATTGAAAAATGGAGAACCAAGAATTCCAACATTATAATTGGATTGGACGTCGTCTCATCGAAGAAGAGTTGAATTAGAAAAACGTCGTTCCGAACGTCGAGAGTGAAATTACTGTTTTGCCTCTCAAGCCTTGGCCTTGCCTTAATAAATGGATAAAAGTATTTTGATCATTGACCCTACCCCAAGGCTACCGAAAATTTGGAGATATAATGGCCATTGGATCATCCAATTGAATGATAAGGGATAAGTATCAATAGATGAAGCTTGGACATTAATTATCAACCTTTTAACCTACCATTTTTTGGGGTTGACTCTCAAACTTGGGTATACACTCACCTCACTCCCTCATTCTTCCGAAAGACCCCTCCTCCATAGCCATCTTCTTCTTCCTTTCATCTTCTTCTCTTCGGCCGAGAGCAGCCTCGCCTGACCAGCCCGCAGCCACTCCTTCGCCACTTCCGACGACTTTCAACCGTCAAGCCGACTACCCTCACCTTCCTCAACCTCTTGCCGACCACCTCCATGTGGTAGCTCGGCATTTGACCCACTGAGAAGCACCGACTAGCCGTTTTCCCGCAAGTCAACGTAATCCATCGCATCTGTTGGTAAGTCGACTTTTGAGCTCCATAGGACTTCAAATTATCTCAATATTTCAGCTAAATTTTGTGGACATCTAAGAAACTCACATACCGAGTTGTGGTAAAGATTTGGGCTTAATTTTATGGAGTTTTGACCTCAAATGGATGTTGTGTTTGAAGGGCAGAAATTGACCCGACGAGGACTCAGAGGAACCGAACCCGTTCGTAGATCATTTGACATTGCCTTGAGTTCAAACTTTTGGTAAGGCTTCCCAACATGTAGAACTATGTGTTAGCAATTAGATTAGTAGATAAATTGAGGATTTAGATTGAATTATAGGTTGATTGAGTGAGATATACACATAACTAAAAATGCCCTGTTACGGTTCTGTGCATACCAAAACTTTAGGGGCTGTTCATGAGAGAATTGAGCTCTCAATTCTTCTTTGAGGTGTACTAGAATGTCGATGGATGCGTTATTAAGGCTTATATTTGATAGTTCGATAATTGGACAAAGGAATATTAATGAAACGGATGGAATTCCATTAGGTACAAAGCTACCCTGTTTTGGATTTGCTTAAGCCGAATCTTGGAAGTGCTTGGAAGAGGACAAGGTAAGAAGTTTCTAAACCTTGGCTAAGAGGATTGGACTCGACTAGGTGATTTGGGTGCGGATTGAGTTAGTTTTCGTGAGTTATGACATAATTGTTCAACGTTTGTCATGGTGGATGGATGATTGTTTGAATGTTTGCTTAATACATATGCCATGAATTAATTGCCTTGTGTGAGTGATAAAATTGATTGCCTTGCATGCTATCGATATCTAGCTCGATGCGTGAGCTTGTGCTCGATCGTGATGTTTGATTTGAAATGATATATGGCATGCATGAGGATTTGTGATACCTTGAGGCGTTGAGACGCGAGGTTGAAATGGTCAATGTCCTGATGCGTTGAGATGCGGGACGAGAATGAATATGTGTCGACATAGACCTAGAATGATATTTGGAAACCTGATGCATTTACATAGGTTTACCAATCTGATGGTCTGAGACATAATTATGCTGACCGAGCCTGAGGCGTTTTAAACGCAGGCGAGAACCATGAGGAAGTTGAAAGGGTGGAATCTGTGGCGTGATTTAGTATCGACATGCCTGACTTGATTGACATGATATAATGCTATTATTGTCTGGTCGACGAACGCTTGCATATCTGTGGCATATTGACTTATGAGCGTATTATATTGCTGAGTGCATATTCTTATTTATTGTTTGCATTCATCTGGGTATACAGTCGGCTTGACTTAAGGTTAGGACCTATCTTACTGAGATGTGAATCTCATCCCGTTGCAAGACCCCATTTTCAGATCCTAGATCGTGAGAATGCTGCCGACCAGACTAGGTGACTTGAAGGAGATGAATGCGTATTTTGAGAAGTTTTCGGATGGACGGGGAACTGTTGCGTTAGAAAATGTACAGTAGTTTGGGTCGATAAGGATAAAAAGGACTGCTATCCTCATAGGTTTGAGGCTTGGTTTCGTAGGGTAGGCGAGGTTACTACTGGACCACTAAAGTCCACTGATGTACCCCGTAAGGTTATTCCTAGTTGGTGTCATCCTACTCGGGATTCTGTGAAGGTCAAAGGATCTGTAGCTGGTTCGAGGAACATTCCCAAGAGGACCCCAATCTTGGAAGACACCGTTGAAGTGATTGAGATCGAAGCCTCAGAGGGTAATCTGATGGAGCAACCAGAGGATGAGATGATGGAGGATACCATAGAGGTACGCTCTGAGACTTTCTCGGAGTACGAGCCTACCGAGCATGCCGATGAGATTGACGGCTCCAGCAGTTCGACTGAGTAGTTTCTAACTTGTTGTAGTTTTCTTTTGATGAAGGTATCGTAGGCCAGTTTCTCTTGAAGACTTGTTATGGATATCTTTTGACGCAGTACCGTTACCACGACCCATCCGAAGGACTAGTTCTCTTACGCTTTTGTACGAACTCTTGGAATGTTATGTATACATGTTATGTTCTCGCTATTCAGGTTCTCATGAATGTTTGTTCGAGGGAGTATATGATATCGCTTCCGCATGCTTTTTTTATCGTGCATTTATCGATAACTGCTTCCGGGACTCGAGAGTTCGCTTGTAGGGAGTCGCAATTGTACTCGGGGTGCGGGGCATGACATCCCGGCTTGCTTGATATCAGAGTAAGGTCAGTTCGATCCAAAGTTGATTGAGAATTGAAGTAATAATGAGGAGTAAGTTGAGACATGATGGGTAGCGAGACCTTAGAAAACTCGTTAGAGTTAGGCACTAAATGTTGGCACATGACTTGGCGCATGTGATTGACATTTGGTCTTGACAAGATTGTGGTGATTTATGAGGATTAAGTTCCACGTTTAGGGCTGAAAGTCATTTCTGGAATTTGATCTGTTGAGTAAACATGGCTAGTTTTGGTGAACCGTTGAAGTGAACGAAATTGAGGAATGGCCATGGACTGTTTATGGAAGTACCTCTGGAAATAGTTGTGTGGGAGGTTGCTATGTTATGACTGCTTCTTTCAGACCTAGTTTAGTATCGCTGGACTTGATTAGATGAATAAGTCGCTAATTTCGTGGTGGAATTATGGTGGTCCAAGCGTAGTAAAAGCATACCAAAATGAGTAATTTGCTCAGAAGACTTAGAAGACCCAAGAGTGGAGCCTTTAGTTCGAGGCCACCTGTGGTGGAAGACCCTAGAATGGACGGAGTGCTAAGAACAATAGAAAGGATCAGTGACCTCATAGACAGACAGACCTAGGATAGGGATGTTGCCATAGCTCAAGCAGTGGGAACCTCGATAGTTGTCGTCAACGCCAATAACAGCAATAATGGAGGCAATGGAAACAACGACGATCATGACCAGGGCAATGAGGTAGGAAGTACCCAGGAGGAAGTTGTTGTGGCTAGGCAAATGGACCAACTAGTCGAACAATTTATCAAGCTGAAACCAATCCAATTCGATTGGACTAGAGGCCTTGAATTGGCATCAAGGTGGATAGAGAAACTGAAGAAAGGTTTCAGAGTACTGGAATGTACAGATGAAGAAAAAGTACTATTGGCAGTGTACCAGCTGGAAGATACCGCTAATGACTAGTGGATTGCCACCAAGAATGGAGTCTTTCCAGAAGAAATATCTTTGACTTAGAATGCCTTTACTACGATATTCAATGATAAGTACTTTTCCGAGACAGCTCAAGAAAGGAAGCAAGTAGAATTCTTACAGTTACGTCAGAATCACCTAATAGTGGACCAGTATGAAGCTGAGTTCTTCACATTGTCAAGGTATGCGCCTCGATAGGTAGAGGATCCCCTGGAGAAGGCGTGGAGATTTCAGGATGGATTGAGGCCTGAAGTTTGCAGCCAGATGATAGCTATGAACCTGAGGACCTATAAAGAAATCTATGAACGGAGGCAGATGATTGAGAGGGACCTAAAGGAGAGAAATGCCGCATCTAGATCGCGGTTAAGTTCATTTAGAGATAACCGCTAGGTCGGCAAAAGACCTATGACTGGCAATAGACGCTTAGTCTCTCTAGTAAGAAAGAACATAGTGAAGCCGCTGAACCCAATGAACTAGAGTTGCCACCTCTGTGGTAGAAGGCATGGTAGCGGGCCTTGTCCGACAAGGACTGGAGTGTGCTTCAAATGTGGTCAGATGGGCCATCAGATGAGGACTTGCCCGAACCAAACCTCAACGAATAAACCTCAAGAGCAACGACCACAGGAAGGACTGTCAACTGCCACTCCACAGATTGACCAAAACCGACCCCTAGCTCAGGGAAGGGTTTACGCGGTGGCACGCAGGGAAGCAAAAGAAGCGCCTGGTGTGGTCACAAGTATGGTTTATTTGTGTGACCAAGCTGCCTATGCTTTGTTTAATCTTGGCGCATCACACTCATTTATGTCTGCTTACTTTGCTGATTTGGTTGATATGGAGTTAAAACCATTAAGTGTGATTATGCATGTTGCTACCCCATTGAAGGATAACGTGTTGGTTTCGTTGGGCTGTGCTAATTGTAAAATCGTAATTGGCAGTAGTAAAGAGAATATAGACTTGGCTGTGTTGCTCATATATGACTTTGACGTGATCATAAGAATGGATGGGTTGGGTAAGCAAATGGCAGTAGTTGATTATGGTAGTAGGATAATCCATTTCTATCCGGATGGTCGCCCAAATTTTGAATTTGTGGAAAGTCGAGGAGAAACCTCGATTCCTTTAGTCTTATCTCTTGTAGCGACAAAACTGATAACCGAAGGATGTCAGGCTTACTTGGTCGAAGTTATGGACACGATTGCCGAGGAGCCTAAACTAGAAAATATTATGGTAGTGTGTGAGTTTCCTGATATTTTCCCCTAAAAGTTACCAAGGTTGCCACCGGAGCGAGAAATAGAATTTGTGATCGAATTAGCTCTCAAAATAGAGCCGATCTCGAAGGTACCCTACAGAATGTCCTTATCGAAATTGAAAGAGTTAAAGATGCAAATGCAAGAGTTACTGGATAAAGGATTTATTCGATCGAGTGCTTCACCGTGGGGAGAGCTGGTGTTGTTTGTGAGGAAAAAGGATGGTTACGTTTATGCATCGACTATAAACAATTGAATCAAGTGACTGTAAAGAATAAGTACCTACTGTCGAGGATTGATGACTTATTTGATCAATTGCAAGGAGTTGCGGTATTCTCAAAAATTGACCTGAGGACCGGGTATCATCAGTTGAGAATTAATAAGGAAGACATACCTAAGACGGCTTTTAGGATAAGGTATGGTCACTATGAATTCACTGTGATGCCTTTTGGACTGACCAATGCCCCAGCTGCATTAATGGACTTGATGCATCGGGTGTTCAAGGAATTCTTGGATAGATTTGTTATAGTCTTTATTGACGATATCCTGATTTACTTAAAGAATAACGAAGAACACGAAGAGCATCTAAGGATTGTCTTGCAGACCCTAAGGGAGCACTCGCTTTACGCTAAGTTTAGGAAACACGACTTCTAGCTGAATAAAGTGACATTTCTTGGTCATGTGGCATCTGGAGAAGGAATTATGGTGGATCCTGCAAAGATCGAAGCCGTTATGAATTGGCTTAGGCCTGTTACGGTGACGGAAGTTCGAAGTTTTTTAAGATTGGCGGGGTATTGCAGACATTTCGTGGAGAAGTTTTCATCTATAGTCATTCCACTAACGAGATTGGCTAAGAAAGAAACGAAGTTCGAATGGATGGATAAGTGTGAAAGGAGTTTCCAAGAGCTCAAAAAATCAGTTAACGACCACACCGGTATTGACGATTTCATCAGGACCTGGAGGCTACGAAATATATAGCGATGCTTCACTAAAGGGACTGAGCTGTGTGCTAATGCAACATAGAAGAATAATTGCCTATGCGTCCTGACAACTAAGACAACGCGAGATGAATTATCTAACTCATGATTTGGAAATGGCAGCAATCATCTTTGCTCTGAAGATCTGGAGGCATTATTTGTGTGGCGAGAATTTTCTAGATTTATACGAACCACCAAAGCCTGAAGTATCTATTTTCCCAAAAGAAACTGAACATGAAGCAACATCGATGGATGGAGCTACTTAAGAATTATGATTGCGACATATTATATTACCTTGGGAAAGCGAACAGAGTCGCGGATGCGCTCAGTCGAAAACCGAGTATTGCCTGCCTACTAGTAAAAGGGTGGTCGTTATTTGAAAATTTGAGGGATTCTAAATTCAGATTGGAAGTCTGTCAGCTATCCAGTTTGGTAGCCACACTGAGAATAGAACTCGAGATCCAAGAAAGGGTAAAAATCTTGCAACATACGGACCAGAAAATTCAAAAAATCCTGGAGATGGACGCAACAAAAAAGAAGCCAGAGTTCCGAGTGTTAGAGGATGAAATTTTGAAATTTCGAAGACGTTTATGCGTACCAAAGGACGAAGAGCTTAGAGAAAGGATTTTATCAGAGGCTCACCGAAGCAATTATAGTATCCACCCAAGTAGCACGAAAATGTACCAGAACTTACATAAGCATTATTGGTGGAACGGGATGAAGGTAGATGTAACAAAATATGTAGCAAAGTACTTGACATGCTAGCAGGTGAAGGCACAACATTATAAGCCTGGTGGATTGCTACAACCCTTAGAGATTCCTGAATGGAAATGGGAGTACGTAACGATGAATTTTATAATGGGACTACCAAGGAGCCAGAGAGGTCACGATTCTAGTTGGGTAGTTGTGGATCGGTTACCCAAGTCTGCACATTTTATTCTTGTGCGAAAGGATTTCGCGATGGACAGGTATGCCGAATTGTATATGCGGCAGATAGTGAGACTACATGGAGTACTCGTAATGATTACATCGGACAGAGATCCCAAGTTCACAGCGAACTTCTAGAAGAGTCTTCAAGATGCCATGGGAACTCGACTACAATTTAGTACGGCATACCATCCGCAGACGGACGTACAATCGGAGAGAACGATTCAGACGCTTGAGAATATGTTACGAGCGTGCGTGATAGACTTCAAAGGTGGATGGGAGGATCAACTGCATTTGGTGGAGTTTGCATATAATAACAGTTATTAGCAGAGTATTCGAATGAAACGTTTTGAAGCGCTTTACGGAAGAGCTTGCAAGACCCCGATTTGTTGGGACGAAGTTGGAGAAAGAAGTACTACAGACCCAGAGTTGGTAAAACAATAGGTGGAAGCGTTGAAGATAATCTAGGATAGGCTAAAAACAGCATAGAGTCGTCCGAAAAGTAATGCGAATAAACGACTTAAGCCTCTAGAATTTCAAATAGGCGATCATGTTTTCCTTAAGGTGTCGCCAATGAGAGGATTATCTTGATTTGGAAAGAAAAGGAAACTGAGTCCAAGGTACGTAGGACCTTTTGAGATTTTGGAACGAATTGGGACCTTGGCCAACAGGTTTGCCTTACCGTCTAACTTATCCTAAGTACACAACGTCTTCCATGTGTTAATGCTACAGAACTATGAGCCGGACCCACTGCATGTATTGGATTACGAAACCATCGAAATAGATGACAGAGTGTCATATGTGGAAGGGTCAGTTAGGATCGAAGATCGGAAAGAGCAAGTTATGAGGAACAAGACGATTCCATTGGTCAAAGTCGTTTGGGAGAACCATGGAACAGAAGGCGCTACATGGGAAAGCAAGAAAGCGATGAGGCGTCAATACCCCCATGTGTTTGAATAGCTGAGTTTAATGTAAATTATGAGAACGAAATTTTTGTAAGGGGGAAGAGTTGTGACATTCTGATTTTACTGTCATTTCGAGACTTATTAATGAGAATATATCTAACGATGTGTTTCAGTCGCATCTCGCTCGGATCTGATCAATCTCGAGTTAACTGATCAAAAGGGAAAGGCTAACGCGAGACAAGGTATGTAGGTCTAGGGAACTCGAGTAGGAAAATGCACTTTAACCATAAGAATTGTCAAGGGGACATTTAGAGCCATAAAAGGCCTATCTAAGGACGATTAAGGAATACATTGCTAGTTTTATACGATTGGAGCGCGGGTGATGCCGCTTAACCAATGTATAATTTGCAAAATTTTCCTAAATCAACGATCGAGACCATCAGAACTAGTAATAGACCCTCGCAATTACATGACAACCAAAGTCGCAATGAACTGACGAGCCCTAAGTGCGATATGAATCACAAAGTCGATACGCGTAACGTCTGCAAAAGCCACTCATCAATTCGGGATAGGCTGGAATCACATCTAACAGAGAAATGATTCAGATACGAGTCTCGAAATTAGAAAATGGAGAACCAAGAATTCCAACATTATAATTGGATTAGACGTCGCCTCATCGAAGAAGTGTTGAATTCGAAAAATGACGTTCCGAACGTCGATGGTGAAATTACCGTTTTGCCCCTCAAACCTTGACTTTGCCTTAATAAATGGATAAGGGCATTTTGGTCATTGACCCTATCCCAAGGATGCCAAAAATTTGGAGATATAATGGCCATTAGATCATCCAATTGAATGACAAGGGACAAGTGTCAATAGATGAAACTTGGACATTAATTATCAATCTTTTAATCTATCATTCTTTGGGATTGACTCTCAAACTTGGGTATACACTCACCTCACTCCCTCATTCTGCCGAAAGACCCCTCCTCCATAGCCATCTTCTTCTTGCTTTCCTCTTCTTCTCTTCGACCGAGAGAAGCCTCGCCCGACAAGCCCATAGCTACTCCTTTGCCACTTCTGGCGACTTCCAACCATCAAACCCATCACCCTCACCTTCCTTAGCCTCTTGCCGACCACCTCCAAGTGATAGCTCAACATTTGACCCACCGAGGAGCACCGGCTAGCCGTTTTCCCGCGAGTCGACGGAATCCGTGGTAGCTGGAGGTAAGTTAGCTTTTGAGCTGCATAGGACTTCGAATTGTCTCAATATTTTAGCCAAATTTTGTGGACATCTAGGACACTCATATACCGAGTTGTGGTAAAAGTTTAGGCTAAATTTGATGGAGTTTTGACCCCAAATGGATGTTGTGTTTGAAGGGCAAAAATTGACCCGACGAGGACTCGGAGGAACAGAACCCGTTCGTAGATCATTTGATGTCGCCTTGAGTTCAAACTTTCGATGAGGCTTCCCAACATGTAGAACTATGTGTTAGCAAGTAGATTAGTGGATAAATTAGAGATTTAGATTGAATTATGGCCTGATTGAGTGAGATATACACAGAACCGAAAATGCCCTGTTTCGGCTTTGTGCATACCGAAATTTTAGGGGCTATTCATGAGGGAATTAAGCTCTAAATTCTTCGTTGAGGTGTACTAGAATGTCAATGGATGCGTTATTAAGGCTTATACTTTATGGTTCAATAATCGGACGAAGGAATATTGACGAAACGGATGGAATTCCATTAGGTACAAAACTGCCCTGTTTTAGATTGCTTGGGCCGAATCTTGGAAGTGCTTGGAAGAGGAATATTGTTGATTTTAGCACAGGATAAGAAGTTCCTAAAACTTGGCTAGGAGGATTGGACTCGACTGGGTGATTTGGGTGCGGATTGAGTTAGTTTTCGTGAGTTATGGCATAATTGTTTAATGTTCATCATGGTGGATGGATAATTGCTTGAATGCTTGCTAAATTCATATGCCATGAATTGATTGCCTTGTGTGAGTGATAAATCCGTGTAAATGCATCAGGTTTTCAATTTCATTCCAGAAGTGTATCGACACAACTCAAATTCCGTCCTGTATCTCAACACATCAGGACATTAGCCATTTCAACTCGCGTTTCGCACGTCTCAGGGTACTATTCAACACAAACCCCGCACCTCAGCACCTTAAGGTATCCATCCACTCAATCCCGCATCTCAACGCCTCAGGGTGTCACAAGTTTCTCCGATATGCCAAATGTTCATTTCAACTCAGAACTCATGATCAAGTGCTAACTCATGCGACGAGCAACACATCTATGGCATGCGAGACAATTAAATTCAACACTCAAACGTGACAATCAATTCATGGCATAAGTATTGTCAAGCATTCAAACCATCTATATCTCTCAAGGACGCACAATAGACAATTACACCATACGCTTTCAAGAACCAATCTAATTCACACTCAATTTACCCAATCGAGTCCAATCCTCCCCTTACCTTGTGCTAAAACCAACACAAATCTTCTTCCAAGCACTTCAATGGCTCGGTATTAATGGTCCAGGAACAATTCAACTGCGCAACCTAAGGAAATTTATCCAATCATCAATTTTTCCTCCTCAAATCCTCAAGTCACTAAACATACACCTCATTGCCATATCAATTAACATCCTCATTCTTCTCAATGAAGAGTTTGGAACTCAACTCCATCACCAACAGCCTCCCACAGATTCGGTATGCATAGAATCGAAACACGGTATCTTCGGTGCTGTGCATATCTCAACTAACCAGCCCTTAAACTAACTTAAACCTCAATTTATCCACTAATCTACTTGCTAACATATAGTTCTAGGAGTTGGGAAGCCTCACCGAAAATTTGAAGTCAAGGCGACGCCGGAAAGTCCTTGAATGGCGCCGGTTCCTCCAAGTCCTCAACCGGTCAGTTTTTTTTCCTTCTAATACAAGATTCATTTGGGATAAAAAATCCATCAAATTCATCCAAAATTTTTACCACAACTCATTTTACAAGTCCTCTCAATGTCCACAAAATTTGGCCGAAAGATTCAAAGGATTCAAGGTCCTACGGAGTCTAAACAGCAACTTACCTCCAGCTGCGACGATTTCCATCGACTTCCGGGAGAATGGCTGGCCGGAGCTCCTCACTGAGTCAAATGACTTGATTCCACTTGGAGGTTGTCGGCAAGAGGATGAGGAAGCAGCTGGTGGTTGGCTCGAGCCCAGATGGTGGCCGAAGGTGGCGCTCGATGGCGGCGATCTGGCGGGCAGTGGCTGGTCGGGCAGGAACTCTCTCGGCCGAATGAAGAAGAAGGAAGAAGAAGATGAAAATGGTAGAATGATGGTGATACTCGTTTGAGGAGGTGAAAGAGAGGTATATACACAAATTTGAGAGTTGACCAAGGTTGAATGGTAGGTTAAAAGTGCTTCCATCAATGTCAATCCCTAATCCTTTGACACTTGTCCATATGTCAATTAAGGCTCATCCAATGGCTGTCATTTCCTCAAATTTTTGGCAGCTATAATGGGGTATCAATGACCAAAATGCCATTGTTCAATTATAAATGCAAGGCCAAATCTTGAGGGCAAAATGGTAATTTTACCCTCAACGTCCGGAATGTCGTTTTTCTGATTCCAATTTTCTTCGATGAGACGACGGCCAATCCAATTATAACGTTGAAATTATTGATTCTCTATTTTCTAATTTCGAGACTCGTCTCTGAACCAATCCTCTATTCAATGTGATTCTAGTCTATCCCGAACTGACGGACGACTTTTACAGACGTTATGCGTATCCACTCTGTGGTTTATATCACACTTAGGGCTCGTCAATTCATGGCGATTCTGGTTGTTATGTAATTGCGAGGGTCTATTACTAGTTTCGACGGTCTCGATCGTCATCGTTCGATTTAGAAAAATTTTGCAAATTATAAATTGGTTAAGTGGCATCACCCGCGCTCCAATCGTATAACGCTAGCAATGCATTCCTTAATTGTTCTTAGATCGGCCTTTCATGGCTCTAAATGTCCCCTCGACAATCCTTATGGTCAAAGTGTCATTTCCTATTTGAGTTTCCTAGGTCTACGTACCTTGTCTCATGTTAGCCTTTCCCTTTTGATCAGTTAACTCGAGATTGATCAGATCCGAGCGAGATACAACTGAAAGACATCGTTAGATACATTCTCATTAATGAGTCTCGAAATAACAAAAAAAATGAGAATGTCACAACTCTTCCCCCTTGCAAAAATTTCATCCTCGAAATTTACAATAAACTCGTTACTCAAATAAATGGGGGTATTGACGCCTCATCGTTTCCTCATTTTCCCATGTAACTCCTTCGGTTCCATGGTGCTCCCAAATTACTTTGACCAATGGAATCGTCTTGTTCCTTAGAATTTGTTCCTTTCGATCTTCGATCCTGACTAGCTTTTCTACGTAGGACACCCTGTGATCCACTTCTATGACTTCGTAATCCAATACGTGTGTCGGGTCCTTCTCGTACTTTCGTAGCATTGACACCTGGAAGACGTTGTGTACTTGAGACAAGTTAGGCAGTAAGATAAGCCTGTAGGCTAAGGTCCCAATCCGTTCTAAAATCTCAAAGGGCCCTACTTACCTAGGACTCAGTTTCTCTTTCTTTCCAAATCAAGATAGTCCACTCATCGGTGACACCCTAAGGAAAATATGATCGCCTACTTGAAACTCCAAAGGCTTACGTCGTTTATCCGCATAACTCTTCTAATGACTCTAGGCCGTCAGTCTATCCCGTAATATTTTCACCGCCTCTACTGATTGCTCTACCAATTTTGGGCCTGTTATGCTTCTTTCTTCAATTTCATTCCAGCAAATCGGTGTTCTGCAAGCCCTTCCGTAGAGTGCTTCAAAAGATGCCATTTGAATGCTCTATTGATAGCTGTTATTATATGCGAACTCTACCAAATGCAGCTGATCCTCCCATCCACCTTTGAAGTCTATCACGCACGCTCGTAACATATCCTCAAGTGTTTGAATCGTCCTTTCCGATTGTCCATCCATTTGTGGATGGTATGCCATACTAAATTGTAGTCGAGTTCCCATGGCATCTTGAAGACTTTTCCAGAAGTTCGCCGTGAATTTGGGATTTCTGTCCGATGTAATTGTCACGGGTACCCCATGTAGTCTCACTATCTGTCGCATGTACAATTCGGCATATTTATCCATCGCGAAGTCCTTTCGCACAAGAATGAAGTGTGCAGACTTGGTTAATCGGTCCACGACTACCCAAATAGAATCGTGACCTCTTTGGCTCCTTGGTAGTCCCACTACAAAATCCATCATTACGTGCTCCCACTTCCATTCAGGAATCTCTAACGGTTGTAACAATCCACCAGGCTTACAGTGTTGTGCCTTCACTTGCTGGCATGTCAAACACTTCACTACATACTTCACTACATCCACTTTCATCCCGTTCCATCACTAATGTTGACGCAAGTTCTAGTACATCTTCGTGCTACCTAGGTGGATACTATAGTTGCTTCTGTGAGTCTCAGATGAAATCCTTTCCCTAAACTTTTCGTCCTTTGGTACGTATAAACGCCCTCGAAATTTTAAAATTTCGTCTTCTAACACTTGGAACTCTGGTTTCCTCTTCGTAGCATCCATTTCCAAGATTTTCTGAATTTTTTGGTCTGTCGACTGCAAGGTTTTTATCCTTTCCTAGACCTCAAGTTCTATTCTTAGTGTGGCCATCAAACTGGATAACTGACAGACTTCCAATCTGAACTCCGAATCCTTCAAGTTCTTAAATAATGACCACCCTTTTACTAGTAGACAAGCAATACTCGATTTTCGACTGAGCGCATCCACGACTCTGTTTGCCTTCCCAGGGTGATATAATATGTCACAATCATAGTCCTTAAGCAGCTCCATCCATCGCCGCTGCCTCATGTTCAGTTCCTTTTGCGAGAATAGATACTTCAGACTCTAGTGATCCGTATAAATTTGAAATTTCTTGCCACACAAATAATGTCTCTAGATTTTCAGAGCAAAGATAATTACTGCCAATTTTAAATCGTGAGTCAGATAGTTCATCTCATGCGGTCTCAATTGTCGAGACGCGTAGGCTGCTACTCTTCCATGCTGCATTAGCAACACAACCTAGTCCCTTTAGCGAAACATCGCTATATATTTCGTAACCTCCTGATCTTGATGGAATCGTCAATACAGATGCGGTTGTCAACCGATGTTTGATCTCTTCGAAACTCCTTTCACACTTATCCGTCCATTCGAACTTCATCTCTTTCTTAGTCAATCTCGTCAGTGGAATAGCTATGGATGAAAACTTCTCCATGATACGTCTGTAATATCCTGCCAATCCTAAAAAACTTCAGACTTCCGTGACCGTAGTAGGCCTAGGCCAATTCACAACGGCTTCAATCTTCGTAGGATCCACTGCAATTCCTTCTCCAGATACCATGTGGCTAAGAAATGTCACTTTATTCAACCAGAACTCGCATTTGCTAAACTTAGTGTAAAGCGAGTGCTTCCTCAAGGTCTGCAAAATAATTCTCAAATGCTCTTTGTGTTCTTTGTTACTCCTTGAGTAAATCAGGATATCATCAATGGAAACTATGACAAATCTATCCAAGAATTCCTTGAACACCCGATGCATCAAGTCCATAAATGCAACCGGAGCATTGGTTAGTCCAAAATGCATCACGGTGAATTCGTAATGACCATACCTTATCCTAAAAGCGGTCTTAGGTATGTCTTCCTTCTTAATTCTCAATTAATGATACCTAGTCCTTAGGTCAATCTTAAAGAACACCACAGCTCCTTGCAACCGATCAAATAAGTCATCAATCCTCGGCAGTGCGTACTTATTCTTTACAGTCACTTGATTCAATTGTCTATAATCGATGCATAAAGGCAAGGACCCATCCTTTTTCACACAAATAACACCAGTGCTCCCCACGGTGAGGCACTCGGTCGAATAAATCCTTTATCCAGTAATTCTTGCATTTGCACCTTTAACTCCTTCAGTTCTGATAAGGACATTCTATAGGGTGCTTTCGAGATCAACTCCGTTCCGAGAGCTAACTCAATCATGAATTCAATTTCTCGCTCTGATGGCAACCCTGGCAACTTTTGAGGAAAAATGTCAGGAAACTAACGCACTACCGGGATATTTTCTAATTTAGGCTCCTTAACAGTCGTGTCCATAACAACGACTAAGTACGCCTAACATCCTTCAGTTATCAATTTTGTCGCTTCAAGTGATGAGACTAAAGGAATCGAGGTTCCTCTTCGACTTCCCACAAATACAAATATAGGACGACCTTCTTGATAGAAATGAATTATCCTACTACCACAATCCACTACTGTCCTCTATTTACCCAACCAGTCTATTCATATGATCACATCGAAGTCATACATGGGCAACACGGCCAAGTCTATACTCTCCTTACTACCGCCAATTACGATTTTACAATCCGCACAGCCCAATGAAACCAGCACATTATCTTTCAACGAGTTGGCAAGATGCAGAATCATACTCAACGGTTTTAATTTCATATCAACCATATCAACAAACCGAGCAGACACAAACGAGTATGATGCACCAGGATCAAACAAATCATACGCAGCTTGGTCACATAAATAAATTGTACCTGTGACCACGCCTGGCGTTTCTTCTGCTTTCCTACGGGCCACGGCATAGACTCTTCCCTGAGCTGGGGGTCGGTTCTGATCAATTTGGGGAGTAGCAGTTGACGGTCCAGCTTGTGGTCGTTACCCTTGAGGTCTATTCGCTGGAGTTTAGTTCAAGAAAGTCCTCATCTGGTGGCTCATCTGACCACACTTGAAGTACGCTCTAGTCCTTGCCAGGCAAGGTCCGTTACCATGCCTTCTGCCATAGAGGCGGCAGCTCCAATTCATTGGGTTCGACGGCTTCACAATGTTCTTTCTTACTGGAGGGACGAAGCGCCTATTGCCGACCATAGGTCTGGCGGTTATCTCTGAATGAATTAAACAACGATCTAGATGCAGCATTCCTCTCATTCAGGTCCCTCTAGATCATCTGTCCCCGTTCATAGATATCCTTATAAATCGTCAGGTTCAGAGCTATCATCTGGCTGCGAAGTTCAGGCCTCAGTCCATCCCGAAATCTTCGCGCCTTCTCCAGGGGATCCTCTACCGATCGAGGTGCATACCTCGACAATCTGGAGAACTCAGCTTCATACTGGTCCACTGTCAAGTGATTCTGACGCTGTTGTAATAACTCTACTTGTTTCCTTTCTCGAGCGGTCTAAGAGAAATACTTGTCGTTGAATGCCGTAGTAAAAGCATTCCAGGTCAATGTTGTTCCTTGTGGAAAGACTCCATTCTTGATGGCAGCCCACCAATCATTTGCAGTCCCTTCTAGCTAGTACACCACCAATAGTACCTTTTATTCGTTCGTGCATCTAAAGACTCCAAAGGCCTTTTCCAATTTCTCGATCCATTTCGGTGCTAGTTCAGGGTCTCCAGTTTCATCAAACTGGGTTGGCTTCAACTTGATAAATTGCTCAACCAGTTGGCCCATCTGCCTGGCCACAACAATCTCTTCCTAGGCATTCACTACCTCATTGATCGACGTTGTTTTCATTGACCCCATTATTGTTGTTATTGGTATTGATGGCGGCTATTGCGGCTCCCACCGCTTGGGCTATGGCAGCATCCCTATCTTGGGTCTTCCTGTCAATGAGGTTGCCAATCCTTTCGAGCGCCCTCAATACTTTGTCCATCTCCGGTCTTCCGCCACAAGTGGCCTCGAACTAGGCCCTGCTCTTGGGTCTTCTAGGTATTCTAGGTGGATTACTCATTTTTGTATACTTTTGCTAAGCTTGGACCATCACAATTTCATTAAGGAGTTAGTAACTCATTCATCCAACCAATTCCAAAGCTACCAAACTATGCCTTAACAGAAGCAGTCATAACATAACAACCCGCCACACAACTAATTCCAAAGGCATTGCACTAAACAGTCCATGGCCATTACCCCATTCCGTCCACTTTGATGGTTCACCAAAATTAGTCAGGCTCATCCACTCAATAGACCAAGATCCAAAATGACTTTCAGTGCTAGGCATGGAACTTAATCCTCATAAATCACCACAATCTTATCAGGACCAATGTCAATCACATGCGCCAAGTTATATGCTATGCATCTCGTGCCTCATTCTACCAAGCTTCCTAAGGTCTCGCTACCCGTCCTGTCCCAATTTAATCCTCATTATCACTCCGATCCTCAATCAACTTGGATCGAGCTGACCTTGCTCTGACACCAAGCAAATGGAGATGTCACGCCCCGCGCTTCGGGCACGAGAGCGCGACACCCTGCAAGCACAAACTCTCTTGAAAGTCCCAAGATTCACATATATCGAGAGATGCATAATATCGATAGTATGCGGATGCAATAATATACAAACTCCTCCTTACGATAATAAAGGGGACTAGGGTAACGAGAACACCAATAATAAACATAACCTCCCATCCTGTTCATACAAAAAAAAACACTGGCAAGCTAAACTAGTTGGTCGTTAGGGGCGACAAGGTCAATACAAAAGACGGCCATCATCATCTCTAAAAGAAACGGGGCATCGAGACCATCATCAAAATACATCAACCTAGAAAACGGAAATCCCTAAGTCGAGCTGCTAGAGTCGTCAGTCTCCTCAGCGTCCTCGGTAGGCTTGTACTCCGAGAAGGTCTCTGAGCGTACCTCTACTATGTCCTCCATCGTCGTGTCTGCTAACTACTCCTTCAAGTCATCATCGGAGGCTTCAACCTCTATAACCTTGTTGGAGTCCTCCAGGGTCGGGGTTATCTCAAGGATGTTTCTCGACCCGGCTGCTGACCCCTCAACCTCCACGGAATCCCGAGCGGGATGACACCAGTTAGGGATCACCCCACGGGGTACCTCAGTAGGCTTCAGTGGTCCCGTAGTCACTTTCCCTACTTTCCTAAACCAAACCTCGAACCTATGAGGCTTCCAACTCTTTGCACCCTCATCAACCTAAACCACTAAACACTTCCTAACATATACGATTCCCTGTCCATCTGGGAACTCCTCAAAATATGTCGACATTTCTTTCGTGTCACCAAATCTGATGGGCAACAGGATCACGGCCTAGGATCTGAAAATGTGATCTCGCGACGGGGTGAGATTTACATCTCAGTAAGACAGGACCTAACCCTAGGTTAGGCAAACCGTACACTCAGGTGAGTACAATCACAAACAACAATGCACACGCAATCACATGAGGCATTTCACAGTCATTAAATAACATATGGATACAAACGTGTGTCAAGCATGCAATCATGGCATCGTGTCACATCAGTGGAATCAAGCACATATGATCAAGCCAGATCGCACCTTCCGCCCTTCCATGCCTCCATTTGATTCATGCCCACGTTTAGAACGCCTCAGGCTCGATCCGTGTAAATACGCCTCAGACCATCTCATTGGCAAACCACGCAGACGCATCAAGTTTTTAATTTCATTCCAGGCCTGTGTCGACACAACTCAAATTCCGCCCCGCATCTCAACACATCAGGACATTGGCCATTTCAACCCCGCATCTCGTACGTCTCACGGTACCATTCAACACAAACCTCGTGCCTCAACGCCTCAAGGTATCCATCCACTCAGCCCCACGTCTCAACGCCTCAGGGTGTCACAAGTTTCTCCGACATGCCAAATGCTCATTTCAATTTAGAACTCATGATCAAGTGCTAACTCATGAGACGAACAACACATGTATGACATGCGAGACAATTAAATTCAACACTCAAACGTGATAATCAATTCATGGCACAAGCATTATCAAGCATTCAAGCCATCTATATCTCTCAAGGATGCACAATAGATAATCACACCATACGCTTCCAAGAACCAATCTAATTTACACTCAATTTACCCAATCGAGTCCAATCCTCCTAGCCAAGGTTTAGAAACCCCTTACCTTGTGCTAACACCAACACAAATCTTCTTCCAAGCACTTCAATGGTTCGGTCTTAATGGTCCAGGAACAATTCAACCGCGCAACCTAAGGAAATTCATCCAATCGTCAATTTTTCTTACTCAAATCGTCAATTCACTAAACATACACCTCATTGACATATCGATTAACATCCTCATACTTCTCAACGATGAATTTGGAACTCAACTCCATCACCAATAGCTTCCCACAGATTCGATATGCACAGAACCAAAATAGGGCATCTTCGGTTCTGTGCATATCTCAACTAACCAGCCCTTAAACTAACTTAAACCTCAATTTATCCACTAATCTACTTGCTAACATGTAGTTCTAGGAGTTGGGAAGCCTCACCGAAAATTTGAAGTCAAGGCGACGCCGGAAAGTCCTCGCATGGCGCCGGTTCCTCTAATTCCTTAACTGGTCAGTTTTTGTTCTTCAAACACAAGATCTATTTTGGGTCAAAACTCCATCAAATTTATCCAAAATTTGTACCACAACTCAGTCTACAAGTCCTCTAGATGTCCACAAAATTTGGCCGAAAGATTCAAAGGATTCGGGGTCCTACGGAGTCTACACAACAGCTTACCTCCGGCTGCGACGGTTTCCGTCAACTTCCGAGAGAATGGATTGCCGGAGCTCCTCACTGAGTCAAATGACTTGATTCCACTTGGAGGTTGTCGACAAGAGGATGATGAAGGAGCTGTTGGTCGGCTCGAGCTTAGATGCTGGCCGGAAGGGGCGCTTGACTGCGACAATCCTACAGGCAGTGGCTGGTCGGGCAAGAGCTCTCTCGACTGAATGAAGAAGAAGGAAGAAGAAGAAGAAGAAAATGGCAGAATGATGGTGATGCTCGTTGATGAGGTGAGAGAGAGGTATATACACAAATTTGAGAGTCAACCAAGGTTGAATGGTAGGTTAAAAGTGCTTCCATCAATGTCAATGCCTAATCCTTTGACACTTGTCCATATGTCAATCAAGGCTCATCCAATGGCTGTCAATTTCTCAAATTTTCCGCAGCTATAATGGGGTATCAATGACCAAAATGCCCTTGTTCAATTATAAATGCAAGGCCAAGGCTTGAGTGGCAAAATGGTAATTTTACTCTCGACGTTCGGAATGTCGTTTTTCTGATTCCAATTTTATTCGATGAGACGACGACCAATCTAATTATAACTTTGAAAATCTTGATTCTCTATTTTCTAATTTCGAGACCCGTCTCTGAACCAATCCTCTATTCAATATGATTCCAGCCTATCCCGAACTGACAGGGGGCTTTTGCAGACATTACTCGTATCGACTCTATGATTTATATCACACTTAGGGCTCATCAATTCACGGCGATTCTGGTTGTCATGTAATTGCGAGGGTCTATTACTAGTTCCGACGGTCTTGATCGTCATCGTTCGATTTAGGAAATTTTTATAAATTATACATTGGTTAAGCGGCATCACCCGCGCTCCAATTGTATAACGCTAGCAATGCATTCCTTAATCGTTCTTAGATCGGCCTTTTATGGCTCTAAATGTCCCCTCGACAATCCTTATGGCCAAAGTGTCATTTTCTATTTGAGTTTCCTAGGTCCACATACCTTGTCTCACGTTAGCCTTTCCCTTTTGATCAGTTAACTCGAAATTGATCAGATCCAAGCGAGATACGGCTAAAAAACATCGTTAGATACATTCTCAGTAATGAGTCTCGAAATGACAGGAAAAATCAAAATGTCACGGTGCATCTCTCGATAACTGAATCTTGGGACTCGAGAGTTCGCTTGTAGGGAGTCGCGCTCGTGTCCGAGGTGCGGGGCGTGACAAAAATCCTCAAATTGATATATTTATGACAAATTTACCCTCCGTTAAATTGTGTTAATATTACAAAAAATTTTAAATTGATATGCATATGACAAACAAAAGGTAAAAACTCGAGTTGGTACACTCGTCTATTGCCATGTGTCATAAAATTAGCACTTTAATGGTTAGATTTGACAAGAACTAATGGAGGGTAAATTTATCATAAATGTATTATTTTGGGGTAAAATTATCTCAAGTTTACTAGTTTGGAATTTTTTATGGTTAAAAAATTAATTTATGATAAATTTATCACAGGTTTACCAGTATGAAATTTTATGTGTATTAATTCTTTTTGTTACGAATGTTTTTGTTACGAACGGGTTATGCCATAACTGGTCAACTTTTTGAGTCACGACAAAAGTCGCATGTTATAAAGGTCCACCCGCCGAACTCATTTATGTATGAATTGACTTATTTGAATTGATGTGGTAGTGTGCAATTTTTTAATACTACACATTTAGACACGTTTCATGAATTTTGTTTCCTTAAAAAAAAAAAAATTAAAAGACAAAACACATGTCTAACAGACTAAAGGTGCACCCACAAAACTCATTTATGTACGAATTGACATGTTAGAATTGAGGTGGTAGTGTACAATTTTTTAATACTACACATTTATATTTTTTTTATAAACAAAGTTTTTCACGTGCAATAAATTATTTCACGGGAATGGGGGTATGAACGTTAATGCCAAGAGTTAAGTCACTCAAGACTCGGCCGGAGAGATTCGAATCTGGGACCTCATCAGTTTAACTGTTTAAGGCACAGACATCTCACCAATTCAGCCAACACCCCATTGGCTCATACTTAAATAATGTTGTTTCCTTAAAGAAACTAAAAGACAAAACACATATAAAATAGAATAAAAGATTAAACGAAAATATTTTCAAGGATACAAAAGGCATAGAATAAAAATACTGATTAAATAGTACACTTTAGTTATAATGTAAAATGATATTATATGCACATTATTGGGGAAATTTGGTGAAACGGACTAAATATGTTAACACACGACAATTGGCATCCGTTCGGCTACGTCCCGTAACCCGTTTTGTTAAACATAGTCTATTCATGTCGAGGCAGATCGACACCTTTAATAACGTGTCATCTTCGGAGTGGCCATATTGATATTACAACATATCCCGACGCAAAAATTAAGACATGAATTTCTAGCTCTAGATGGGGCCACCGCACCCACACAGGAGCTAGGTGATCAAAAGCAAGCTTGATTGATTATTTCCCATAACATTTGTTATATGCAAGAACTTATATTTCTTCTCTACAATCCAAAGTTTTGTGTCCGCTGAACAAGGAGACATCCCAATTTCCATAAGGCGTTTCACGCATGTCCCATAAAATAATGCTTAGAGGGCAAACATGATAATAACTTTCATATGGCGGTCAGTTGAGGACCATAATTTATTTTTAGACTACTTGAGTACCGAAACTTAGTATGGCATTCACGTAAGTGTCATAACATTTTTTCCGATTACTTAAATGCCATATAACTTTTCAATCAATCATTTGAGTGCCATGACTTTTTAAAACCGTTCACCACAAGTGCTAAGCCATGTCAAATTTTCCGCACTTGGTTGAACGTTTAAAAAAAATTGCACTTAAGTGATTAATTAAAAGTTATGGCACATAAGTGAATATTTTTTGAAAGTTATAGCACTTAAGTGATCGAAAAGAAAAATGGCACTCAAGTAAGCAACGTACGAAAATTACGACATTTGTGGTGTTATTATCCTGAGGGCAAACACCATGTCTGAGAGTTTCTTATCTAACTTTTGTTTCCCCTCCGCGAGCAAAGGAAGGAAATGAGAAGACGAAAAAAAAAGGCTAAGATCAGTGGGTTTACCAGATGAGTTTGCTCTTTATCAATGCTCGATGGCTGCATTTTGGTCGAGGCATATGAAGATGGAATCGTCGATCGAACCTTTCGCAAAACTACTAGTCACACGGAGAGAACAGAGGAATGAAGATTGTGAAGAAGGACAAAACAAAGGTGTCTTGATGGGGGTTAATGGAGAAGATTTTTTTTTTGTGGGTCTCTATCCTCTTTTTTATGTACATGTGTCGCACATGATGCATGTGTTGTGCTTTAACCTATCAACCTATCAAAACGGGTCAAATTAAATTTCTTAACCTGTATACAATGAGCTGTATTATTATGTTGGTTAACTACATTTAATAAATAGGTTATAAATAGATTTAGGCATGATATGAATATTAAATGGGTTGTATTTGCAATTTACCAGGACTCAATTCATCATGATGACTCTCTCTTTCTCCTCTCTCCCTCACTCAATTTCACGCTCGCTTGCTTCGCACTCGCACCTCAATTTAAGTGTGAGTTTTTCTAAATTGAGCTAAATATTAAAATGCTTTATCAATAATAATCAGGTCAAGTATCGACTGGTTTGAATCGATCGAGTATGGTTCATTAAATTTATAATTTTATGAGAATTGATTAAAACAAACTAAATGAGTCTATTTAAATCAGATTTTTTCGATTCAATCCATTCGTGTAACGAATGTAGCGATGCTCATGGACATCGAGCACCAGACCTCATACTTTTCAGCCCCCCGTCCATCTCTTCATCGGCAGTGGGGCACCATTGTTGGCCGGTGAGGAAATCGCTTCACACGATTTTATGTCTATCTTTTGGTACGGACGGTGGTCGTGAGTTGACGGCAAAGGCAAAAAAGAGATTTGTGTCTACGTATATGTTCATTCAATGGAGTAATAATTTAAATAGTTCATAACATACACCTAGCATTGTTGTGACATTCTGATTCTCCTGTCATTTCCCGACTCATTAATGAGAATTGTATCTAGCAATGTATTTCAGTCGTATCTCGCTCGGATCTGATCAATCTCGAGTTGACTGACCAAAAGGGAAAGGCTAACGCGAGACAAGGTACGAGGACATAAGGAACTCGAATAGGAAATGGCGCTTTGCCCATAAGGATTGTCGAGGGGATATTTAGAGCCATAAAAGGCCGATCTAAGAACGATTAAGGAATGCATTGCTAGCATTATATGATTGGAGTGCGGGTGATGCCGCCTAACCAATGTATAATTTGCAAAATTTTCCTAAATCGAACAGTAACGATCAAGACCATCGGAACTAGAGATAGACCTTCACGATTACATGACAACCAAAGTCGCCATGAATTGACAAGCCCTAATTGTGATATGAATCACAGGGTCGATACGTGTAACGTCTGCAGAAAGTCGTCCGTTGGTTCGGGATAAGTTGGAACCACGTCTGATAGAGAAAACGATCAAAAACGAGTCTTGAAAATTGAAAATCAAAAATCAAAAATTCCAACACCATGTTTGGATTGGTCGTCGCCTTATTGAAGAATATTGGAATGAGAAAAATGACTTTCCGAGCGTTGGGGGTAAAATTATCATTTTGTCCCTCAAGACCTAACCTTACTTATATAATTGGATAAGGACATTTTGGTCATTAAACCAACCCCAAGGCCACCGAAAATGAGAGAGAATCTTGGCCATTCGATAAGCTTGATTGACACATTGGATATGTATCAATAGATCAAGCCTTGAGTGGACTTATCCACTTTTTCCAACTACCATTCAATCATTTGACTTGTGAAGACTTGCATATACATTTCTATCTCTCTCTCACCCCTTCACTTGGCCGAAACCCTCAGTCCTCTCTGCAAGTTCTTCGTCCTCTTCTTCTTCTCTTGCTCGCCAACTCACTGCCCTGTTCCGACAGACTCACTGTTCCGGTCATAACTTTTTTATCTGATGGTCGATTGAGATAAACCCACCGGCAATAGAAAGCTTATCGTCTTGCCGTTCTAACAAGGTATTGTGGGGCTAAATCCACCCAGCCGCTTATCCCGTAGAGCCGTTTGAAGGAGCAAAGGTCAGGTTGGTTAATTTTGAATCCGAGAGCTCCCAGCCGACCAGTCCGACCATCCTACTATTCCGGCCATATCTTCTTCGTCCGATACCCGATCGAGGTAAAACCACCGCCAAATGAAACTTTATTGTCTTATCTTTCCATAGACATATTATAAACTCAATATGACCCTATAGATCTTCCCATAGCTCGATTTGAGTGGACAAAAGTCAGGCGACGTCAGATTCTGATCGATTTTGGGGAAAAACATGTTCCGGGGTCTTTCGGACTTCAAATTTCTTCAAATTTGGATGAGCTGTTGTAAAAAGTTTGGATGAATTTGATGGAGTTTTGACCCCAAATGGTTCTTGTGTTTGAAGGGCCTGAATTGACCGACGGTAAGCTTGGAGGAACCGGCGCCGTTCTTGGACCAATTGACATCGCCTTGAGCTCAAATTTTCAGTGAGACTTTCCAACCCTTGGAAGTATATGTTAGCAAGTAGGTTAGTGAATAAATGAAGGATTTGAGATAGTTTAAGGGTTGGTTATTTGAGGTTTACACAGAACCGAAAATCACCCGATTCGGTTCTGTGCAAATCGATTCTGTGGGGGCTGTTATTGGCTGATTTTGAGTCTCAAATTCATCAATGAGACATGTTAGGATGTTGAGGAATGTGTTAATGAGGTTTGTGATCCATGGATTGGTGATTGGGCAAAAGAAAATTGACGATTTGATGGATTTTCATAGGTTGCACGGTGGATCTGATTTTGGGTTGCTTGGACCGAATTATTGAGACTCTTGGGAGGAGAATTTGTGGCATTAAGCTTGAGGTAAGGGAACCCTAACCTATGATAGGAAGATTGGACTCAATTGGGTGAGTCGAGTGAGATTATGATTGATTTGAGTGACTTCAACAAGATTATTCTTTGTGTGTCCTAAAATGGTATAGAAGGCTTGAAAGTGTGCAAATGCTTGTGCCTGAATTGTCTACCATGTATGAATGTCGATTTGACTATCTTGCATGCCATAAGTATATGAATTGTGCTTGAGTTGCACATAGCATTATGTGTGTGGATTGAATGGGAATCATGGCATGAGTGTGACATGGTAAGACCCTGATGTGTGTGAGATGCGGAGTGGTGTGAGGAATACCCTGAGGCGCTGAGGCGAGGGGTTGGAGTTGTGTGGCACCCCGAAGCATATGAGATGCGGGTTGAGAAAACCATAGTCCTGATGCGTTGAAACGCAGGACAGAATTGTGATGTGTCGACACTGGCCTGGAGTAACATTGAAACCTGATGCATTTACGTGGGTTGTCAATGATGGTTTGATGTGTTTACGCGGACCGAGTCTGAGGCGTTCTAAACGCGGGCATGAGAATGAGGCAGTCTGAAGGGTGGAGTGGGATGCGGCATGGAGATTAGTGCATGATCATCTAGATATGTTTTGATGCCATGACTGCATGCCTGACATCTGTGTGTTGTATGGATGTTTATTTATGTGAAATGCTAGTATTTATGGCTGCCTGAGTGGACCGTCGACCTAACCTAGGGTTAGGATCTACCTTACTAAGATGTATATCTCACACCGTTGGGGATTAACATTTTCTTCAGGTTCCAAGCGATGGAGCATCAGTAAGCTCAACGATTGACATTCGTGGGAGTAATAAGTGAATGAGTACAAGATATTCTACAAACTTAGGAATTGTATTCTATTTTGTAAGTGTAAAATGGAACCCCTACGATTTGTCCCTAGTCATTTATTTTATTGAGTGGAGAGTAGATGACTGAAGCTTCCGCTTATAATTGGATTATGAGTATTATGGGCTGAAAGATCCTAGAAGACTTTCATTAAGGAATAGCTTGGTGTGATGTTCGCGCGCTCACCGGGTTCGGGGTGTGACATCCCCGTTTGTTTGGTATCAGAGTAAGGTCAGCTCGATCCAATGTGATTAAGACTTGGAGTGATAAGGAGTGATGACTTGAGGACAATTAAGTAGTGAGACCTTGAGGGATAAGCATGGATTGCTGAATCTTGAGGACTATAGGTTTGAATTTGTGCAATATTCTAATGATCCTAGTGCCGATTTAAGGGATGATCTTGAGTGATTTATGAATAAGGCTCACAAGGAAGTAAATAGAAATTAAGAAGTCATAAACCTGGATTTGAGGTTGCTAGAGAATAAATTATGAATGAAGGGTCAATTGAAGTGTATGATTGTGATCTTGATTTGTCAATGACCCAACTTGAGATGTACGAGTTATAAAGAGGCGACTAATGTTAGTGGATTCAGGCTTGAATTGCGTGATATTTTGATGGTTTAGCTATCAATTACTATTGCCAACCTTGGATGAAATGAGATGAGGTGTATACAAGGTATATCGAATTAAAGGCCACTTGTGATTGAATGCTTAGGGGTTTGATTTAGTTAGCGACTCCACTTGAGGTATATGGTTGAATATAGGCAATTGATCGGTGGAATTAGAACTCTTCAATGGATATGAATTGATTTGAAGGCGATTTTGATGCGACAAGTGGTGAGGACAGTCATGTTGTGCATGTGTTTGTGGCTTTGAAACGAAAGTTGATGAGGTTCTGTGCATAAGCTTATCATTATTGGACTTAATAAACTGTCGCTTGGTATGGGACAAGTTGATGAGATACCTATAAACCGTCATGAAGCATGCATGGTATGGGACGTGTAGAACGGGGCTTTTCTCCGTACATGTATCAATTGGGACAACCTGCAATGGCCAGGTCTGATGAGGGCGGGGAGTGATCACCGGGACAGAGAGGTCCGGACAAGGAGCGGCTCTTGGCAGGCTTCTAAAATGGCAAGAGGCAAGAATGACCCAAGTCATAACTTGAAAGGGGAAGTCTAGGTATCAGGTTGAGTCCAATTTTGATTAAGAGACGTATAACAGAAGATTGATCCTCGAAGAAGATGTTCAAAAGTGGCATGACATGTGAAATGATGCTTGTGATTGGCTTGGCCAAGGTCTAACTAGGAGAGTAGATTACATGTGGGGTTAATATCCATTGAACTGATGCCTGTTGAGAATGAGAAAGCATGTCGTGTTTGTGACAAAGTGACAGATGTCTTAGACTTACAGAATGATCGATTAGCTCATTGAATTGCTGCTTTGGGTACTTTCTCGGTGTTAAACTAGTTGAGTTTTGGCCTAGTTGAGGCTTGCCTAGTAATTGGCTGAAGATTGAAAAGTTGCCTTGTTGAGGTTGGCCTGTTGAATAGTCATTGATTGATGAGAATCTGGAATCTTTGGGTAATGGACAACAAGTTGAGAGTTGTTTGGGAACCACTGTAAAGTTGAGAATGATGAATGATGAGATGAGCAGCTTGAGACTGATAGGCTTGAGTAGATAACTTAAGTTTTTGATTCTCAGAGGGAATCATAGTAGTTCAAATGACATTAGAACCTAATAAGGTTGAATAACCAAGGTATGGTCGTAGAAGAGCATTGGGCTCGAGTATACATGGTATGGAAGATCCGAGAACTAATATGGATCATAAGAATTGAGTAAAGATGGGCCATTAGAGTATGAGTACCAAAAGAGAATATAGCTCGATCTGTTAATCGTACAAGACCCAAGAGCTGAATGAGTCGTGGGAACTTTGAATGGAAATGAGAAAGTAGATGGGTAAACAGACTCGAGAAGGAGCTGTCATTATACCCAAGTCGCTGAGATGATCGAAGCTAGTGCTGATGAGTTAAATGATAGAAGTCACGAGAGAGGTGACTTCGAGTTAATCCTTTCTAAATTGAATGCGTGGAAAGAACCACGAGAATTTGGAAAAGCTTGTAAATTATGTATAAGGTTGAGATTGACTAAGTTTGAAGGAGGGATGAGATTTGAAGTTGTATCCCTCTAGATTGGGGATCTTGGTAAGGAAACCTTAGAGGTTTGGGTACATTAAGGAAAGAAAGTGACCCTGGTAATTTTAACCTTAAGAGGCTGTTTAGTAATTGGTGAAAGGTCACAAGAGGAAGGGTTTCCTCAAGGACATGATATCTGCCTGGACTACCTCTGTTGAGTTGTTCAATGAAAAATATCCTCTTGGGATTGCTCGAGAACAAAGGTTGTTTGGATCTGAATAATCTTGAAAGGATCCAAGGACGATCGACTAGTGTGATACAGAGTTCTCAAGGCTGTTTAAGCATATGGTAAAGGTGGTCAAGGACCTTTTAAATGAGACATGAAGTCTCTGAGTAGATTGGGATTTGAAAGCCTTATAACTAATTGTTATTCCTGAATTTAATGAACCGTAATGAACATCAAGGAAAGAAGTGGATGACCGGGAGAGGAATAAGTAAGAGAATTTCTGTTCATAAATTGTGAGAAAAGAGAACTTCACTTATGGAACATAGAACGTGCATGTAAGGAAATGTCGTTACTATGACATAAGGCTTATGGTGATTAACGTTTTGTTGTCGCGAGGAATAATAAGGAGACTGATATGTCAGTCTGTTAGACCTTGTGAATTTTATGATATTGATTGATGTTGAATCAAACCACTAAAAGTGGCATTGCGAGTTATCATCCCTAGAGAATAGGGCGTTGTCCTTAAGGACGATTGGATCATGACATGATCATTGATGGGGAGAAAGGTGAATGGGCTTGATGGTCCTAGTTACTTGCGATTTTAATGAATGGATGAATAAGCAAAAAGGGTGCTTAGATTGTAATCGCAAGGCGACTTGAGAAAGTCGAATTGAATATCTAAAATATGAATTTGTGGAGACCAAGGAAGAATGAAACTTGTCACTTGAGGTGGCTGAACTATTAAAAGGAGAATGTTAAAGTGCGGTAGCATTAGAATCCGGAAGTAAAGGAGCTACTGTTGGCGAGACACCAAGACGGATGTCCTATAGGATAAGAAAGACAAGGTGCATTCAAAGTAAAAGAATGCCATTGAAGTGTATGGTTTCCTTCATAGGGTAAGAGATCCTAGTGTGGAAGGAAGAAAAAAAATACTAATTGTCTTGGTGCTAAAATGAAACGTCTGGACTAACGAGGAGGACGCAAACTTAAATGATTTTTTGGAAATCAAGTCCGAGAAGTTATCCTGTGAACAACGTTGAATTCTAGGATGATGTCAATGTTGAGTTAAAACGACGAAATTGACATAAGGTCGCATTAGCTGGTTGTGAAACCAAGAGATCAAGGCACTAATGCTTCCGGAGAAAGGAGTGACAAAAATAAACAGAATATTGTGTAGTTCAAGTGGGGACTCATGAAGGTAAAGGGTTAAGGTTTGAGCTCTCAAGTGAAAAGTATGAAGAACAGTTTGAAGATTCGACACCTGGTAGAAAGAAATTGACAAAAGTCAGATTGAGTATCCAAGGAATGATTGGATTGATTGCTACAGTCTTTAGAGACGATGAATAGACTCATTTAAGGAGTCAAGAGAAACATGAATAACTTTCGAGAATATCCTACGGACTCTAAGGAGATGCTTGTTGTGTGCTGCTAATTGTGAAGAGCAAGAGTTATGGGCCTGATGAGATAAGATTCCTCAGTAGTGAAATTTCTGGGAAATGAAATCCTCGTGGAGCCCTTGAGGAATAGAATAAGTGATGAATCCACTAAGATCGATGTGAGTTGCAGAAATTGAAAGTTCCTGAAATTGGTGAATTGTTATGGATGGATCGGGGGAAGATTTCCCACAAAAGCAATTCATTGGATGAATGAATACGAAAAGAGTTTTCGAGGAATTAAATCAAGTTGATGACTACGCCGACAATAGTGTTCCTATTTGGAATTAAAAAGGGGCGAGTGAATCATAATGACGTGACGCAAAAAGGAAATTTGAGCCATAATAAAGCAAACTGAAGTGGGCTATGCGAATACGTCGTGATAGTAAAGCTATATGAGTTGGAACGTCTAATGCATGGTTAGAGTTGGCTTGCAAATGTTCTTGCGATGAAGTTGGAAAACACGACTCGCCCGGAGAGGTTTCAAGTATAGACGAACCATAAGAATTTGAGGTATGTGGTTGCCTTGAAAAATTGAATGAGGAACAACGTGTGTGAAGGAGATTGATTAAGGACTAAGGAGGAAATATCCTATATCACCTAGAAAAGGGTGATTTATGAAACAGATGCATATAGGTGAAAATTGAGCATCGTGCTTTTGGCTGATAAAGGATAGGCTTTACTCAAGGAAATAAGAGATTCAACTCCTAAATTGGAAGATTGTCAATTGACTAGTTCGATAACTAACTGAAGCATCAAGCTTGAAGTCAGAAAGGAATTGAAATGCTGCAATAAACAGACCTTGACATTTAAAGGGGTTATGGAAATGGATAGAATAGGGAGGAATTCCTGATTTTCGGATACTTAGGGAAGAAACCTCAAGGTTGAGAGTAGAAATCTTAAAGTTCCATGGACGAGAGTATGAGTCCATCATTGAGGGGAACTTAAGGAGATGACCTCATCGAAATTTCGAAGGGAGAATTATGGTGTTCCTTGGGATGGCACAAAGATGTGCCAAGATATATAAATATATTATCGGTGATAAGGATTGGAGGTTGAAATTAATCTATCATATGGTCAAGCACTAGACATGTCGACAAAAGAAAGGGACATGACCACGAAAGTTGAAGGATCACTCTCATCCAAGGGGATTTTCGGATGGAATCGATAACGGGTTACTACGGAAGTAATCATGTAATTGTTTGAGGAATCGAGAGAGTCATAACTCGATTTGGTTGATGGACGGCAAGTTGATAAAACCCTTGAATCTCTGTTAGTATGAAAGGAAGTTTGAAGGGAGTGATACGCCGAATGGTATGAACATTAAAGAGGGTATTTTGGCGAAGTCTTAGTAATAATGATTATGGACAAATGAAAAAGATAATGTGAACGCTCGAGAATGAACTGCTAACAAATGTTTTGAATACCAAAAGAGAATGAAAAGAAGTAAATCAGATTGAGGACTAAAGGAGACAACTCCCAAGGAAAGCTGGTTTTGGGCCGGAAAGGACAAGTAAGATCATCGAGTCATGAAAGGAATTATTCGCAAGAATGAGGATGCGATGAGACGCCGATACTTCAAAGGATTGGATGGTTAGAAGGTTGCAAATTTCGAGGACGAAATTCTTTAAGGGGGAAGAGTTGTGACATTCTGATTCTCCTGTCATTTTCGGACTCATTAAAGAGAATTGTATCTAGTGATGTATTTCAGCCGTATCTCGCTTAGATCTGATCAATCTCGAGTTGACTGACCAAAAGGGAAAGGCTAACGCGAGACAAGGTACGAGGACCTAGGGAACTCGAATAGGAAATGACGCTTTGATAATAAGGATTGTCGAAAAGACATTTAGAGTCATAAAAGGCCGATCTAAGAACGATTAAGGAATGCATTGCTAACGTTATACAATTGGCGCGCGGTGATGCCTCTTAACTAATGTATAATTTGCAAAATTTTCCTGAATCGAACAGTAACGATCGAGACCATCGAAACTAGAAATAGACCGTCACAATTACATGACAATCAAAGTCGCCGTGAATTGACGAGCCCTAATTGTGATATGAATCATAGGGTCGATACGCGTAACGTCTGCAGAAAGCCGTCCGTCGATTCGGGATAGGTTGGAACCACGTCTCATAGAGAAAACGATCAGAAATGAGTCTTGAAAATTGAAAATGGAAAATCAAGAATTCCAACGTCATGTTTGGATTGGCCGTCGGCTTATCGAAGAATATTTGAATGAGAAAAATGACTTTCCGGGCATCGAGGGAAAAATTACCATTTCGTTTGTCAAGACCTAACCTTACTTATATAATTAGATAAGGATATTTTGGTCATTAAACCACCCCCAAGGCCACCGAAAATGAGAGAGAATCTTGGCCATTGGATGAGCTTGATTGACACATTGGAGATGTGTCAATAGATCAAGCCTTGAGTGGACATATCCACTTTTTCCAACTACCATTCAATCCTTTGACTTGTGAAAACTTGCATATACACTTCTCTCTCTCTCTCTCTCACCACTCACTTGGCCGAAACCCTCAATCATCTCTGCAATTTCTTCTTTTTCTTCTTCTTCTTCTTCTCTTGCTTGCCAACTCGCTGCCCTGTTCCGACAGACTCACTGTTCCAGTCATAACTTTTTAATCCAATGGTCGATTGAGGTAAAACCACTAGCAATAGAAAGCTTATTGTCTTTCTATTCTAAAAAGGTATTATGGGTCCAAATTCACCCAGTTGTTTGTCCCGCAAAGCCGTTTGAAGAGCAAAGGTCAGACTGGTCAGTTTTGAATCCAAGAGCTCCCAGCCGACCTGCCGACCGTCCCACTATTCCGGCCATATCTTCTTCGTCCGATACCGGATTGATGTAAAACCACCGCCAAATGAAATTTTATTGTCTTATCTTTCCATAAACACATTATAAACTCAATTTAACCCTGTAGATCTTTCCGTAACTCGATTTGAGTGGACAAAGATCAGGCGAGGTCAGATTCTGAACGATTTTGGGAAAAGACCCGTTCCGGGGTCTTTCAAATTTCAAATTGCTCCAAATTTTCGATGAGGTCTTCTACACTTATAGTATTAAAGTTGGATGAGCTGTGGTAAAAAGTTGGGGTAAATTTGATGGAGTTTTGACCCCAAATGGTTCTTGTGTTTGAAGGGCCAAAATTGACCGACGGTAAGCTTGGAGGAACCGGCGCCATTCTTGGACCATTTTACGTCGCCTTGAGCTTAAATTTTTGGTGAGGCTTCTCAACCCTTAGAACTACAAGTTAGCAAGTAAGTTAGTGAATAAATGGAGGATTTGAGGTAGTTTAAGGTTGGTTATTTGAGGTTTACATAGAACCAAAAATCACCCTGTTCGATTCTGTGCAAATCGGTTCTGTAGGGGCTGTTATTGGTTGGTTTTGAGTCTCAAATTCATCAATGAGACATGCTAGAATGTTGAGGAATGTGTTAATGAGGTTTGTGATCCATGGATTGGTGATTGGGCAAGAGAAAATTGACAATTTGATGGATTTCCATAAGTTGTACGGTGGATTTGATTTTGGGCTGCTTCGATCGAATTATTGAGACTCTTGGGAGGAGAATTTGTGATATTAAGGTTGAGGTAAGGGAACCCTAAACCTATGATAGGAAGATTGGATTCAATTGGATGAGTCGAGTGAGATTGAGTGACTTCAACGAGATTATTCTTTGTGTGTCCTAGAATGGTATAGAAGGCTTTAATGTGTGTAAATGCTTGTGCCTGAATTGTCTACCATGTCTGAATGTCGATTTGACTGTCTTGCATGCCATGAATATATGAATTGTGCTTGAGTTGCACATAGCATTATGTGTATGGATTGAATGGGAATCATGACATGAGTGTGACATGGTAAAACCCTGATGCGTATGAGACGTCGAGTGGTGTAAGGAATACCCTGAGGCGCTGAGGCTCGGGATTGGAGTTGTGTGGCACCATGATGCGTATGAGACACGGGGTGAAGAAGGCCATAGTTCTGATGCATTGCAACACAGGACGGAGTTGTAATGTGTCGACACTTGCCTGGAGTAACATTGAAACCTGATGCGTTTACGCGGGTTGTCAATGACAGTCTGATGTGTTTACACGGACCGAACCTGAAGCGTTTTAAACGCGGGCATAAGAATGAGGTAGTCTGAAGGGTGGAAGTGGGATGTGGCATGGCGATTTGTACATGATCATCTAGATGTGTTATGACGCCATGACTGCATGCCTGACATCTGTGTGTTGTATCGATTATTGAATGTCTCGCATGTTTATTTGTGTGAAATGTTAGTATTTATGGCTGCCTGAGTGGTCTGTCGACCTAAGTTAGGGTTAGGATCCACCTTACTAAGATGTATATCTCACCCTGTTGGGGATTAACATTTTCTTCAGGTTCTAGACGATGGAGCATCAGTAAGTTCAACGATTGGTATTCGTGGGAGTAATAAGTGAATGAGTACAAGATATTCTGTGAACTTAGGAATTGTATTCTATTTTGTAAGTGTAAAATGGAACCACTATTATTTGTCCATAGTCATTTGTTTTATTGAGTGGAGAGTAGATGACTGAAGCTTTTGCTTGTAATTGGATTATGAGTATTGTGGGCCGAAAGATCCTGGAAGACTTTCATGAAGGAACGGTTTGGTAGGATGTTCGCACGCTCGCCGGATTTGGGGCGTGACGATTGTTCAATCCGTGGTGACACGCGGTAAGAATGCCCCTCCTCAAGTTATGTTTCTGCGTTCATATTATCACAAGAAGGGAAAAAAAAAACTCAACAAATCGAGTGGTCCAAGAGTCGTAATCACACCCAACATAAGCTGGACGAGACTTTATGCCATTTAATGTTGAGGTGCCCTAAGAACGGCAATGCATACGAACGTCCCACGTTGCCCTCATCAGATCGGGACAATTACCAAAAACTTCGAGATCAATTGTAATTGTACTTTTTTTTAGCCAAGTCAATTATAAATCTTTTTGCATTTGTGATAATTCAATACATCCAACAAATTTTAACCGAAAACCACTGACTTGGCACAGCTGACGCTGAAGAAAAAATAATAATAATAGTGGTTTCATATAATTTTTTATTTTTTAATTTATTTTGTCTTTTTTTTTTTTTTGCCTTTTTCTTCCTCTAGCCAATCACCAAGGCCCGGCGACTGGTCAGAGGCAAGAGCTGGCAACTCACGGATCTCGAGTGAAGCTCGCCCTTGCCCAACAACTATGAGGTCGAGCCTCACTAGATGTCACCAATCACTTGCGATGCCAATTGGGCCGGAACTTTAGAATTGAATTGGCACAAATACGAAAGTTTTACTGCTGAATTCGCACAAAAAAAAAAAGACTGAATGGCACAATTGTAATAGGTTGAGAACTTTTTTTTTGTGATTTTTCAATGTAAAAAATTTAGTACTAAATGGATTCAATTAAAAAAAGTATAACTAACTTAATATTGGTGCAATAGATTTAAAGCTTTGTTGGTATTCTCCCAAACACTGAGTACCCATTTATGTGGCTGTGGGTTGTTTGTCCACCCATTTCTCGTTTCCATGTGTCGATATTTCTCTGGTAAAATATCGGGTGGGCTGTCTCATTGCCGGTCGCTTTCTGCACTAATCTGTGTCAATCTAATTTCGTACTTTTAAGACACGTACTGTTTAGCATGAAGAAATGAAATGAAAATCAACGAAAACGAAAAAAACAAAACGAGATGTGGAATGAAACGGAGGGTCGGTTTGTTTGATGAGAAATCATTTTTCGAATAACTTTGTAGTATTTTAGCATTTGGATGATAGAAAGCTATTGACAAAAGAAGTTTTCGATGCATCGAAAACAATCCGGCATCGCTCTTTCTTCGTTTTTCTTTCTATAAGTGTCTTATGATTTTCTTTTCCATAAATCTCGTCTATCATCTCTTGAATATACTTCATTAGTATTCGGGTTCTTCTCCATTCCCAAAACACATGATCATATTTAATATTGTACGAATATATTTTTCTTAGTTTATTTTCTAATATCTTTGAAATTCTTGTTATGTTGATGGATTACAGCATAGAAAATTAATTCCAATATGTTAGTTATTGGATGTCATTTTTGACGATATGCTTTATCAAATGCCATAAGACCAACTTTTATTTACTTGTTTTCAATAGAAACCAACACTAGAAAATAGCTCACTTTGCCGAAATCGAATTTCTTGAAAATATTTTCCAGCAATAAAAAATTTTCAGCGAAGCAAGCAGATCCACGTTGGATATCAATGCTTCTACTAGGAAGCAGTGGCATGGGCCTGGGGGTGGTTGCGAGGGTGGTGGCTATCCCGACATTGATTTGACAGTGAAGCTACGTTTCCCGTAGGTGGTGGAGCTTGTCGTAGTGAAATTATTGCACTAGCGGCAGCTGCTTTCCGAGCCAAAAACAACAGCCAGAGCTCCTAAACAATAGACACGCAGCTGCGGGCCTGCAGCGACAATGGCGTAAAATCTTGTGGGAAAAAAATAAAAAAAGGAGATAGAGGTTTAGGATACGCATGACAATATATTTGGAGTAAAAATATATTTGATAATATAATTTTTGAAACAAAAATTCATTTAATTACGCAACTTTATTTTTTATTTCTAAATGCTCTAGAAATAGTTTTGAAGTCATTTGAAAAGGAAAAAAAAAAATCTGATTAACAAGACCGCTTAGAAAAAGAAGGCTACTTCGTTGCAAGTTAAAATGACCTGTAATACATTATGCGGAAGCAACCCAAGAAGCATGAAAGATCAAAACATGAAAATGATGCTAAGGCATCGCTTGATCACAGGTCAACGACTTCATATGTTCTTGTAGGAGTCCAAGACCATGTTTGTCTTCGTAGTTGTACATCAATGAAACCATTTTAGCGGCATTCACGCAAGCTTCGCGGAAAGGCGCAGAGAACGGACATGGAGAGAGGCATTCTTTGTTGAGCAGCTTCCACAACTTCAATAGCAACTCCATCACATGCTCTCTTGCTTTTTGATGCGAAGAGCCGTGATTTTCCTGCAGATAGCACTCCACGTACGACCCGTCATAGCCATTTTGATTCTCATCCTTAATCCCCAGAATGAAATAATCAGATCCGTGAAATAATGGCAAAACACAAATCTAGAAAAGAATAGAACCCGAATGTTGCCTGGCGCAAATCCGTTAACTAGTTTACCTGTGCACATCCGAGGTCATCCCAAAGGCGAAGAATTTTCGCAACTAAGAATACTGCATTCGGCAGTGGCACCCCTTCTTTCTTTGATTCCATACTTTGGTTGGCAATGTCTTCGCCCATCAGAAAGAACAGGTGAGCTAGCACCAAGGGCACACCTGAAGTGATAGCTCCATTCTTCAAGTAATCATCTGCGTTTGGCACTTTCCCAGAAGCGTTCCACTGAAATTCCAACAGGAATGCATTGCACAAGTTCGCCCACTGCAACATCGGATGTTATGGGACTGATTAAGGTTAAATACAGAAAACAACCATGCGCTTTCTTTTGGATAGATGATCTTATCGATGTTAATATCGTATTGATACCATCATTTTCAAGAATCCCGTGGGGTTCCATCCATGCTTCTTGAAGATGATGTTGCCAAAATCATCTGTAATATCGCCGAGAGCCTTGAAGCATATTTTCATGTACTCTGGGAGCTCCTCAGCACCCGCGTTGTCCCACCTGCTGACGACAGCAATTACGATCTAAAGATATCTCAATTGGCAGCGTCAAATAAATGTCTGAAGCGGACATTTTTGTCGATGTAATAGTCGCAACATAATAGGTAAAATGGGGTGTCTACAACTGCATACCTTCCAATGACTTCTGTGAAGAGAATTAGCTCATCGATCGTGCCGCATACATCGAAAACATCGTCGATAACGTACACGAGAGAGATGGGCTTAATGAGCTCAACCCTAAGTTCAGACAGGCTTGGATCTATGAGAATTGCCATGGACCACATGTACCATTTCAGGGGCTGGTCTCTAGCAAACTTCATCTCCTCTCCCAATCCCAACTCTTTCCACCATCTGAAATTATAGGAAACGCGTGAGGAAACTGGTCTAAGTCATGCCTCAAACTGTGATTCATGAGTTTCTTACTTATTAATTTGGTGAATCTCCTTCTGGTGCACAGAATGAACAATTTTTCGCTCTCTGTTTGCCACTTCTAGCAAGTCTTCTATCCATGAATTTGCGCCAGGCATGTAGTCTACAAAATTTTGAGGCGCTAACGATCTCGCGAAGCTCTTGCGATATGGATATCGCAACGTACTTTCTATCATTCTCGCCTTCTCGTGATCAAGATCGCACGTCAGCAATGAGTTGAGAAACTTGCCACTAAAGTCTCCGACTTTGTCAAGTATATCCTCTCCTTCTATGCTCATCTGTGACGCTTCGTATAATTCCAACATGTCCTTGATGTTCCCCTCAACGAAACCATTTGCCTTATCATTGAAGCGTTCGAACACATCTGCATAAAAAGCACAAGGAGTCTAATAAATTAGAAAGTATAGTTTGCTATCTAATCTATTCGTCGATTCACTCGTTTCAAAATTATGATGTGCTTACTTTGGCTTCGAACAAAATCCTAAATCCACTAAAATTGCTTCATCTGATGTAAAGTTTTCATCTAAATGCAATGAAAAAGGAGTAAAAAGGGAGGAGAACTGGGCAAATTCTTCTACGAATTGTCATTTCTTGTTATGAATCAACACCAACATTTTATTTCGCAATTACAGTTGACTCGAAGCTCATGAGAAACAAACCTGCAGGCACATAATAACCTTCTTGCCGAAGAAGTCGAAACCGGAGAGCGATCTCATAGACATCATCTTTGCCGTGATTCAGAGAGTTAAAATGCATGTATTGCCACTGTAGAATGACTTTAATCTGTTCTTGGAACAAGAATTCGACTCCTAGTCGCTGAAGCGTGTCCACAATGATCAAACTTTCTACTGGCTCATTCACCACTTCATTCAGAAAATCTGTAAGGCTATTAACTTTTTCTTCATGCTTGATCCTCAAATCGTCCTGCATCGCGGGGGAAGAAAAGAAAGCTCAAGCAGGATTGAACTTAATTGGCAATACTTTTTCTCATGTAAATTAAAAAATATATATATATTATTGTATTGAAGCAAAGAAAAAACAAAGATCAGTAAAAGTTGAAAGGAGCAAAGACAAAAGCACAATTAATTAAACAGACAACCGATAATTTTTCATGAACTCATATTCGGAATTGTTTCAAATGGTCAAATCTTATAGGGAGTTTATAAGTTGGTTTTTCATTTTAATTTGTTGTGATTTTTCGTCCTTTTCCTTATCAACATAACCTATAGGACAAATTAGAATCCAAAAAGGCGTTCGGGTATAGATGGCAATTCTCGATTTTACCCATTTGCACGACCATGAGACATAATTATAAATAGGTTGTTTTTGGCATAAACAGGTGACGTCATAACTATTTTGAAATAATTTTTAGGCACGGCAAAAGTCAAATCTTATGAATGTGCTCCCACTGAACTCATTTATCTACGCATTGACGTACTTTTTATTTTTTTTGTTCAAAACATTGACTGACTTGAATTGACGTGGTAGTGTGCAATTTTTCAAGACTACTCATTTAGGCATGTGTCATACTCATACGATCATACCTAAATAATTTTGTTTCCTCTAAGGAAACTTAAAGAAAAAACACATCTCAAATAGGATAAAAGGCAAAACAAAAAATATGTTTAAGGATACAAAAGGCAAGAATATAAAAATATTAACTAGATAGTACACTTTAACTATAATCTAAATTGATATTATACACAGATTATCGGGAAACTTGATTAAACGGCCTAAACATGTTAACACGCAACAAATGGCAATCATGTCAATTGGGTTCTGCAACCCGTTCTGTTAAGCATATTCTATTCATATCGAGGCAGATCGACACGTTTAATAACATGTCATCTTTGGAATAACCATATTGGTATTACACCATATCCTAACACAACACAATTAGCTGGACAAGACATGAATTTCCAGCTTTAGACCGTGCCACCACGCCTATAGTAGGAGACATCTAAGTTTTGTGTCCATAACCAAGGAGATCCACTTTCCATAAGAGGTGTCATATATGCCCTATAGAATAATGCTTGGAGGGCAAACAGGCTTTGTAGGGCAAATGGGATGAGAATACTACAAGTGCCATAACTTTCGTACGATAATCACTTGAATGTTATAAACTTTTTAGACCACTTGAGTACCGTATCTTACGTATGGCATTGACATGAGTGTCAAAATAATTTTTTTCCGATCACTTGAATGTTATATAATTTTTCAATCGATCACTTGAATGCTATAACTTTTTAAAACCGTTTACCACAAGTGCTAAGACACGTCGGATTTCTAGCACTTGGTTGAACGTTTTTTTTTTTTAAATGAATGTTATGCTACATCGAATTTCCTGCACATGAGTGACATGATGTTTTTTTTTTCCGATCACGAAAGATCAATTGAAAGTTATGGCACTTAAATAAATATTTTTTAGAAGTTATAACACTTAAGTGATCAGAAAAAGGAAAAAATGTTATGACACTCAAATAAGTGCCGTATAAAAGTTATAACATTTTTTATGTGATTATCCCTAGGGCAAGCACTACGTGTGAGAGCTTCTTTTGTAGCTTTTTTCCCCCTTCACGAGCTAAGGAAGGAGATGAGAAAGATGAAAATAAAAGGCTAAAAATCAGTGGGTTTACCAGATGAGTTTGCTCTTTGTCAATGATCGATGGTCGCGTTTGGTCAGGTCGAGGCATTGTGAAGATGGAATCGTTGGTCGAACCTTTCGCAGAGCCACCGGTCATAGGGAGAGAAGAGAGGAGTAAAGATTGTGAATAATAGGACATGGTGGTTTAGCCAAAGCACAAGGAGGACAAAACAAAGGTGTCTTGATGGGAGGTTGATGTGCTTTAGATGGCCTATTTATAGTGAAAAACGAAAATCATCTTATCGGTGAGAAGTGTGTTTTTTTTTTTTTTGTCCTTTGGGTCCCGGTCCTCTGTTTTATATACATGTGCCGCACACGAAATGTGTGTCATGCTTTAACTATCAAAACAAGTCCAAGCCAATTTCTTAACCTGTATACAGTGAGCTGTTATGTGGATTAGCTATATTTAATAAATGAATCATAAATTGATTTAGACATGATATGGGTGTTAAAAGAGTCGTATTTACAATTTACTAAAACTCAATTCACCGCCGTGACTCTCTCTTTCTTCTCTCTCCCTCACTCGATCTCACGCTCGCTCGCTCTGCACTCTCACCTCAATTTGATTGAGTTTTTCTAGATTGGGCTTAATATGAAAGTGATTTGTCAATAATGGCCAGGTTAAGTACAGGTTGATATGGATTGAGTTTAGATCACCAGATTTATATTATATGAAAATTAAACAAAACGAATTAAATGGGCTTAATTGAATCAGATTTCTTGTAGTCTGATCCACTCGTTTAACGGATGTAGTGATGCCCATGGAAATTGAATCTCAAACCTCAATACTTTCTAGCCCCACGTCCCTATCTCTTCATCAGCAGTACCTGGCCGGCAAGAAAATTGGTTCACCGGATTTTAGGTCATCTTTTGGTACGGTCAGTGGTCTTGAGCTGACGGAAAGGGAATAAAGAGAATCTGTCTTTACGATCTGCTCGTTCATGTCGTGATTCATGATCTGCCGCGATTTGTGCAGGGTACAAATGGCTGTTAAATAATGGCAGTTTGGCATGTGGTGTACATACATCGAAAGAGAAATGCAGTGACCATGCCCAAGCCACAGACAAATTGGTTTTGCCCGCTCCCTGAATCGACGTCCGCGCGGATGAGGAAAAGGTCAAACGTTTGTTCTTCAAAGTTTCAAACATGTGCTTGAGTTACTAAGTCACGAAACGGAATAAAAACATTATAAATATCGTAACTTTCGTACGGGCTCTTACTTGAATATTGTTTTTTTTTTTCTTGATAACTCAAGTGCATTCGGTGAGATTTTCTAATGATAAATCATACTTGACTGACATGGCAAAAGCAAGCAAAACCACGTCGTTTCTGTTATTGCTGCTCCAGATTGATTTGAAGATAGAAACTGTAATCTCATCAAATCGAGCGGTAAGTTTTCGGCGTCCGGTGGAAGCCTTGGTTGGAGCCCGGAATGGAAACTCGTAGAGGCGGGTCCTGGAGGGTCCCCCAGCGACAAGGGACATGGTGGACTAGAGGTACCGGAGGTAGAATGGCGTAGCGCGACGGTGACAATGAAAGGGGTTTGGCTGTGGGGCTACAGATTTCTTTGTTTTGACTGTAACATGTGAACCACGCGACCATGCGGCAGAGGTGTACCACGAGTTCAAGGTTGCAAAGTAAGCGCTTCCCAGGGCTGCGCAAGCTCTACGTAAGCCATCCTGCCATTCAGTTTCTGCAGCAAAACATGTCAAGAAAATGGACAATGATTGCACGGTAGATGGAAGAAATGATCTGGATTTCCTACCATCAAGGATTTCCTACCATAATCGATCTGGACCGTTCAATTTAAAATGGACAGTCCAAATCAATCCATACCATTTTTACTAAAAACTATGGATTGATCTGGACCGTCCATTTTGAATTGGACAGCCTAGATTTAATAGCACCCATAACATCATGTTAGGAAATCCTTTCCCAGAAAATGAACGGAGTTAGGGTTTCATCTTTAAAGCCATTTGGGGCCACCAAAGGACTAAATCGACGTCGTATCTGCACGCTTATGCTGACTTTAGTTCTCCGGTCAGTCACTCCGCATGATTGAGGTTGAGCTAATGTTGCATTAGATTTTTCGGCCAAGCAAATCGCCGATAGCACTGAAGCGAACGATTTTTAACTAATGTGGCATCTCAAGTGCGAAAAAAAAAAAGATTAAACTCAAGTAAGCGCCGAAAAAAATTATGACTCTTGTAATGTCGTTATCCCGTCACAAGAGTGTTGCACTTGTTAGGACCATACATTTTTCTTGAAGACATAAGGAAACCAAACTTATCAAGCGTGATTTGAGGATTCTTATTCGACTTTGAGTGATTATCAAAAATACCATATATACTTGATTCATAAGTGAATCATGAAAAAAGAAAGAAATTGACATTTCGTTACCCTAACCGTACATGATATGACAATTCGTGGTCGTGCATATCTTTCTTGAAATCGTTGTGTTTTCAACTTGACACTAGACATTCATGAGAGAAAGAGATAATAATAACAAACCATAGCTACCCAAAGAAAAAATGAACATGAAGTGCTAGAGATAATTATGATTTATCTAAGATAGTTCCTTATGTTAGAAATACTTGATAATTCTGTTGATTCTATGTTCCTCACAAGATTGCTAATAAATCTTTCTTTGATTATGTGTATTTTTATAAATACATATTACCTTCGACATTGATATCATAAAGCCCATAAATAGGCTGATGTAATTTTCATTTTGATACATATGATTGGACTAGATCGAAAGCCTGGGACGATTCTTTCTTTAGACTGGAACATGTGATTCCTCATTGGACCTTGTAGCCATTTGAACCACGCGACAATGCGACAGAGGTGTACCACGAGTTCAAGGTTGCAACGTAAGCTAGCTTCCCAAGGCTCCGCAAGCTCTATGTAAGTCATCCTGCCATTGAGTTTCTACAGCAAAACATGTCAATAATATGGACAATGATTGCACGATGGACGGAAGAAAATGGACGGAGTTAGGGTTCATCTTTAAAGCCATTTGGGGTCGCCAAAGGACTAAATCGACGCCGTATTTGCATGCTTATGCTTACTTTAGTTCTCCAGTGTGACATTCTGATATCCCTGTCATTTTTAGACTCATTAATGAGAAGTGTATCTAGCAATGTGTTTCAGTCATATCTCGCTCAAATTTGATCAACTTGAGTTGACTGACCAAAAGGGAAAGTCTAACGCGAAACAAGGTACGTGGACCTAAGGAACTCGAATAGGAAATGACGTTTTGACCATAAGGATTGCCGAGGGAACATTTGAAACCACAAAAGGCCAATCTAAGAACAATTAAGGAATGCATTGCTAGCTTTATACGATTGGAGCGCGGGTAATACCGCTTAACCAACGTATAATTTACAAAATTTTCCTAAATTGAACGGTGACGATCGAGACTATCGGAACTAATGATAGACCCTCGTAATTACATGACAACCAAAGTCGCCATGAATTAACGAGCCCTAAATGTGATATGAATCACAAGGTCGATACGTGTAACGTTTGTAGAAAGCGGTCCGTCGATTCGGGATAGACTGGAACCACGTCTGATAGAGAAAACGATCAGAAATGAGTCTTGAAAATTGAAAATGGAAAATCAAGAATTCCAACGTCATGTTTGGATTGGTCGTCGCCTTATCGAAGAATATTGGAATGAAAAAAATGACTTTCCGGGTGTCGGGAGTAAAATTACCATTTTGTCACTCAAGACCTAACCTTACTTATATAATTGGATGAAGGCATTTTGATCATTAAACCACCCCCAAGGCCGCCGAAAATGAGAGAGAATCTTGGCCATTGGATGAGCTTGATTGACACATTGGACATGTGTCAATAGATCAAGCCTTGAGTGGACATATCCACTTTTCCCAACTACCATTCAATCCTTTGACTCGTGAAGACTTGCATATACACTTCTCTCTCTCACTCACCCCTCACTTGGTCGAAAACCTTAATCCTCTCTGCAATTTCTTCTTCATCTTCTTCTTTTCCTTGTTGCCGAGAGCTGCTGTCGCCGACCGATTTCTGTCGTCGGCTTCGCTGCCACCTATCTAACCGCCAAGCTGACCTCCCACCCCTAGCTTGACCTCTTGCCGACATCCTCGAAGTGGAAGCGAGTCATTTGACCCATCGAAGAGCTCCGAGCAGCCAATCTCCCGGAAGTTGACGGAAATCGTCGCAACCAGAGGTAAGTCATGTTTTTGGTCTCTTAGGACCCCAAAACGTTGGAGTTTTCGACCAAATTTTATGGACATCTAGGGGACTCGTATAGTGAGCTTTGGTAAAAATTAAGGGTTAATTTGATGGAGTATTGACCCCAAATGGATCTTGTGTTTGAAGTGCCAGAACTGTCGATTTGTAAACTTGGGGAAACCGACGACTTTCAAAGAGTTTCCGGCGATGGCTTGACTTTAAATCTTCGATGAGCTTTCCAAACCCTTAGATCTACATGTTAGCAAGTAGATTAGTGAATAAATGGAGGATTTGAAGTAGTTTAAGGGCTGATTATTTGAGGTTTACACAGAATCGAAAATCACCCGGTTCGGTTCTGTGCAAACCGATTCTGTGGGGGCTGTTATTGGTTGGTTTTGAGTCTCAAATTCATCAATGAGACATGCTAGGATGTTGAGCAATATGTTAATGAGGTTTGTGATTCATGGATTGGTGATTGGGCAAGAGAAAATTGACGATTTGATGGATTTCCATAGGTTGCACGGTGGATTTGATTTTGGGCTGCTTGGACCAAATTATCGAGACTCTTGGGTGGAGAATTTGTGGTATTAAGCTTGAGGTAAGGGAACCTTAAACCTATGATAGGAAGGCTGGACTCAATTGGGTGAGTCGGGTGATATTTTGTTTGATTCTTGAGAGTTTTTTTTTATGTGATTGGTCTTTGTGCGTCTTAGGACGGTATAGAGGTTTTGAATGTGTATCAGTGCTTGTGTCTTGAAATAACTACCATGTGTGAATGTCAAATGAACGACTTGCATGCCATAAGTGTATGATTTGTGCTTGAGTTGCACATTGCATTATGTGTGTGAATTGAATCGAAACTTTGGCATGGCTAAGACATGGTGAATACCTTGAGGCGTATGAGACGCGGGGTGGTGTGAGGAATACCCTGAGGCGCTGAGGCGTGGGGTTAGAGTTATATGACACCATGATGCGTATAAGACGCGGGGTTGAGAAGGCCATAGTCCTGATGCGTTGAAACACGGGACAGAGTTGTGATGTGTCGACACTAGCCTGGAGTAGCATTAAAAACCTGATGCGTTTACGCGGGTTTGTCAATGACGGTCTGATGCGTTTACGCGGACCGAGCCTGAGGCGTTCTAAACGCGGGCATGAGAATGAGGCAGGCTGGAAGGGTGGATGTGGTGATGTGGCATGGCGATTTGTGCATGGTCATCTAGATGTGTAATGATGCCATAACAGCATGCATGATGTGACATTCTGATTTCCAGTCAATTTCATGCTCATTAATGAGAAGTGAATATCTAGAGATGTATTTCAGTCATATTTCGCTCGAATCTGATCAATTCGAGTAGACTGACCAAAAGAGAAAGGCTAACGCGAGACGAGGAATGTGGACCTAGGGAACTCGGATAGGAAATGACACTTTGGCCATAAGGATTATCGAGGGAACTACCGATAGACCCTCACAATTACATGACAACCCAAGCCGCCACGAATTGGCGAGCCATAAACGTGATATGAATCACGGGGTTGATACGCGTAATGTCTGCAAAAGCCACCCGTCGGTTCGGGATAGGCTGGAACCACGTCTGGCAGAGAAAATCATCAAAAATGAGCCTTGAAAATTAAAAATGGAGAATCAAGAATTCCAACATTACAATTGGATTGGTCGTCGCCCTATCGGAGATAATTGGATTGAGAAAAACGACATTCCGGACATCGGGGGTAAAATAACCTTTTTGCCCCTCAAGCCTAAGACTTTGCCCTTGCAATTGAAGAAAGACATTTTGGACATTAAACCCACCTTGTGGCTGCCGAAAAAGGAGAGTGGAGATTGACCATTGGATCTCATTGGAAAGCCAAGATGGACATGTGTCAAGAGATAGGCAATTGTGGTCAAGTCACACTTTATGCACATCTAACAGTCAACCCATTGACCAAGCATTTGAATATAAGTCTTCTCTCTCTCTTCTCACTCCATTTGGTCAGTCATTCCACCAAGAGATCACCGAAACCCACCTTCTTCTTCCTTCTTCATTCTGTTCGTCGCCGATCGATTTTGGGGTTGCAGTTCGGCTCCACCGGCGACCTCCTCTGGCCATCATATGGATGCCGGCTGGCCATACCAACCTAGATCTATGTCTTTTCGACCTTCTCGAAGTGGAATCAAGTCATTTGGAGCACCGAGGAGCTCCGGCCAAGCGCTTTCCCGAGAGTCGACGAAAACTAACTCAAACTGAGGTAGGTCCGGTTCTCAGCCTTTTTGATGGATGAAATCTTGAAATTTCGAGCTCAAATTTTGTGGAGATCTAGACGAGATGTATATGATTCTGTGGTAAAAATTGAAACTTTATTTGATAAGATTTTGACCAAGAACCGGCCTTATAAATCTTGCACAAAAACCGCCGGATTCTGACTTGGGAAGAACCAGCAACATTCGACAAGTTTCCGGCGACCAATCAACTTCAAATCTTCGGTGAGACCCCTAAATCCTTAAATAGACATGTTAAGAGGTAGGATAAGGGTTAAATGATGGAATTGAAGTTGATTTGGGATGGATAGTGCACGGTATTCACATAACCGAATTGAACCGGGTAGGTTCTGTGCAAGACCGGTTCTGGTGGATTGAAGAGCAGGTGATTTTGAACCTCAAATTGATGTTTAAGACATGATTAGATGATGAGGGTTAGGACATAGATGATTGGAGTCTGTGGATTGAGGAATTGAATGTGAAAATTGACGGAATTTGTTGAATTTTATTAGGTTACGTGACAAGTTCGGTTGTGGACATTGAGGGCCGAAACTTTGGGGCTCAAAAGGAGTAAATTGTGTTGGCAAATCAAAAGGTAAGGGAATTCCTAACCTTATGTTAGGAAGATCGGATTCGATTGGGCGAGTCGAGGTTCAATTGGATTGAATTATGAGAATTTGCCCAAGGGGGTAACTTTCATTATATCCTAAGATGTTATAGGATGATTGTGTGTGATATTGTTTATGCCTGAGTTGTTTGCCATGTCTGGATATTATTGATTTGCTTGGCATGCCACGGAGTTTTCGAATTGCACTTGAATTTGTACTCGCTATCGTGTGTGCAAATGAATTAGATATCATAGTATGAGTTATGGTTGTGGCATGAGCCTGACATAGCGAGGCCCTGAGGCGTACGAGACGCAGGGCGGTAGGTGGACACCCTGATGCGACAAGATCGCGAGATGGAATTAATGCTGCGTGGCGCCCTGATGCGACGAGATCGCGGAGCTGAGATAGTCACAGTCCTGATGCGAACTATTCGCTAGATGGAAGTGTGAGAATGCCCTGATGCGACGGGATCGCGGGGTGGTGTTGATGTTGCGTGGCGCCCAGATGTGACAGGATCGCAGGATTGAGATAGTTACGGTCTTGATGTGAACTATTCGCAGGACGGAAGTGTGAGAATGCCCTGATGCGACGAGATGGCGAGGTGGTGTTGATGTTACGTCTCTCGACTTATGTACAGATCCATCAAGAGATATCTTGATTTGCTTGCAGGGAGTCGCGTGTTCGAGCGCAGGGAGTCGCGTGTTCGGGCGCAGGGCGCAGGACGTGACATCCGTTGAACCACTTCGTATGATTGAGGTTGAGCTAATGTTGCATCAGATTTTTCAGCCAAGCAAATCGCCAATAGCACTTAAGTGAACGATTTTTAACTAATGTGGCATCTCAGGTGATTCCAAAAAAAAAAAATTATACTCAAGTAAGCGGCGAAAAAAATTATGACACTTTTAATGTCGTTATCCAGTCACAAGAGTGTTGCACTTGTTAGGACCGTACATTTTTTCCTTCAAGACATACGGAAACCAAACTTATCAAGCGTGATTTGAGGATTCTTATTCAACTTTGAGTGATTATAAAAAATACCATATATACTTGATTTAGAAGTGAATCATGAAGAAAGAAAGAAATTGACATTTTGTTACCCTAACCGTACAAGATCTGATAATTCGTGGTCGTGCATATCTTTCTTGAAATTGTTGCGTTTTCAACTTGACACTATCGCGATCTAAAATTAAAAAATCTATGCTAACGAATTATCAAGTTAATTTTAATGACTAACCCAATACGGACTCTCCCAAGCCCTACTAAATCGCAACTTTAGTTAATTAGAAAGATTTAGATTTCAAAATCCCCACTAACTATTTATGGTAGGTTGGTTAGAAACCTAAATAAAAATAGCCTGAGGACTATTCTTATTCCTATGAACCAGAGTTTAAGGATTCGGTGTCTTGGTTACATTAACTAATTAAAGTTAATGCCCTTTTGGCACTTTAATTCCATGAGATGTCCTAGTTTGGCAACTTATTGAATTTTGCTTTTAAGCTCAAAATGATGAAGTGATTTTTGGTGTTTTCACTTATTTAGGTGGATGCAATGAATGTATGCTTGATGTGACATTCAGAATTTCCTATCATTTCAAGACCTTTGAATGTAAGATATCTATCTAGATATTTTAGTTATGTCTCGCTCGGATCTGATCAATCTCGAGTTAATTAAACGAAGGGGAAAGGCTAACGCGCGATAAGGTACATAGACTTGGGAAACTCGATTAGAAAATTGCACTTTGACCATAAGGATCGTCGAGGGAACATTTAGAGGCGTGCCTGATCTAAAAACGATTAAGGAAACCATTAATATTATTGTAGGGTTGGAATGCGGGTGATACCGCTTAACCAAAGTATAATTTGTAAAATTTTCCTAAATCGAATTGTGACGATTGTTGTAAGAGCCAATACGCATAACGTCCTAAGTGTGATGACAATCAAAATTGCTGTAGTTTGAGTTATCCTAACTGTGATGAGAATCACAGAGTCAATACGCGTAACGTCCGCAAGACCCATCCGTTAATTCGAGATAAATTGAAATTTCGATCGACGGAAAATCGACCATGAGATGGGATCTCGAAATTTGAAAATGGAAATGAGGGATTCCAACATTTGATATGAATTGGACACCGCCTTATCGAGGGTGAAAAATATCAGGAAAACGAAATTTCAGATGAAAGATGTGAAAAGACCATTTTGCCCTTGGAGAGTTTAGTCATTTGACATTTTCTTATTCCCCAAGGAGGTTGCAGAAAATTAAGGGGGCAAGAAAGTAATTTGAGCCTTGATATTATTGACTAAGGACAAGTGCCAATACATAGGTGATGATCATTAATTTTCCACTCACTGAAACCTTCTAGAAGCTTAATCAAAAGTGATTAGGATCATATCATCTGCTCCCTCAAAATTTTCGTGAGCCATCTCCCTCTTCTTCCCCTTCATTTTGTGTTTTCTTCTCAAGAGTAGAAGCTGCTATGTTCCGACTAGCTTCTGCCGCCCAGTTCGGTGCATACGAGAGCCTCCTCCGGTGACCTTTTGGCCGGCTATCGACCACCACAGGTTAGTTTAACCTGTCCTTGAAAAACTTCAATTGGTTTCGTCATTTTTGGAGGTCTAGTTAATTTATGAAAATTTTTGGAAGAAAACTGGACAGATTCTGAACTAACTGAGAGAGGGCTATGGTTCACCCTTTTAGAGACTTCGAATGGCACCAAATTTTTTATGAGAGTTACATAACATGTTATACTTGAAGTAACTAAGTAATCTCCATATATCATGTTGTTAGCATCAACCATTCAAAACCTTGGCATAAAAGCCCTGTTATGATCATAAGCTTCAGAATTGAGGCTCAAACCACTCATCCATGCATACATTCTCCCACCAACACATCTAGTAGAGTCAACCTTCGCCAAGAGACGGCATCTGCCACAGCACTGCTCACTGGAGACAATCATGACATTCCATATTGTCACCAGAATGGGCTTACAGACATAATGACTAGTAAACATTCTCAAATTTATGCAAATGCTTAAAGTAACAATAATCAAGGTATTCAGAAAGTATGCCTGATATAGCTACTAACTCAACATGCATACAAACGTTTCACCTGCCCAACTCCACCATATGCACATATAAATAGAGGATAATAGACAATGAACCAATATGACTGAGCCAAACTGGCACTGAGCTTCATAAAACTTATACAAATAGCTTCATTTAATCCATTTCATAATGTATGTTTCAGTGTAAGCCTGAAAAAAGAAATGAGATGCAACATATAAAGGATGATCCCTGCCTAACATAGAATATAACAATCAGCACATTCTTTGAAAATTGACTAAAAAATATGCATCTCCTGTCTTTGCAACTTAAATACAGGCAGGCTCCATGTTGAACTTCATGGTTAATTCCAATAGATTCTATCCAAATTTGACGATTCACAATGTCGAACTTAACCTCAAAACAACAATCCAATACTTAACCTTAGATGTTTAATCCATCATTTTAGCTGCTACTGCCAGTTCTTCATGACACTCATCAACGTTTGTCCTCATACATGCAACTATCAAGAATCTCGAAAACCCAAAAGGGTCATTCTCCCCTTTTTCTGAGATGAATCTATGTCCTGTGTTAAAAAGTCCAACCTAGAAACTTCAATTATTATGCGAAGGGAGACTACGTGTATACAAAACCAGGCAAAAGCAAAAATCTTAGTCTCCAACTGTTAGTTAGCTGAACATATGTAGGATGAAAGAAGAACTTATGAATCTAAAGCAAAATTGTTCAGAGAGAACTAAAAATACTCCTGCCAAATAACTGAATCAGAAAAGCTCTCAAACATAAGTCAACCAAGTGACACTTATGTCTGCACATACGATATTCCATCATTCAAATGCTATCAAATGGAACATAAGAAATGAATGAGACAGCAAGATGTGCCTTTTACAAAAGCTCACCAGTCTGGTCACCACTTTCTTTCCGTGTTCATCTCCATTTCCATAGACATGCTTAAGTGCTGCAGGTAGAACTTTCCAAAATTCATTCACGAATTCACTACCCTTTCTCCTACTATTTTGCAGAATGTCATTGGCCAAATAAAGGAAAGAAACACGCTTCTCCTTCTGAGAAGAATTAAATAATTTATCTCATGTTTCAATAATTTGTTTGGCCTTCTTCCTGTGAGAAACACACCACTGGGACAATGCTGATACAATGAAAAAGGAAGGCAAAAGTTAAAAGAAGTGAGAAGCAAGCATATCAAAGGACAAGTGTCAACACATGGGTGATGATCATTAATTTGGTGCCATTCGAACTAAAAATACTCCTGCCAAATAACAGAATCAGAAAAGCTCTCAAACATAAGTCAACCAAGTGTCAATACATGGGTGATGACCAAATATAGCATTCTTTGTTGAGCAGCTTCCACAACTTCAATATCAACTCCATCACATGCTCTCTTGCTTTTTGATGCGAAGAGTCGTCATTTTCCTACAGATAGCACTCCACGTACGACCCGTCATAGCCATTTTGATTCTCATCCTTAATCCCCAGAATGAAATAATCAGATCCATGAAATAATGGCAAAACACGAATCTAGAAAAGAATAGAACCTGAAAGCTATATTCCCCAAGGAGGTTGTAGAAAATTAAGGGGGCAAGAAAGTAATTTGAGCCTTGATATTATTGACTAAGGACAAGTGTCAATACATGGGTGATGATTATTAATTTTCCACTCACTCAAACCTTCTAGAAGCTTAATCAAAAGTGATTAGGATCATATCATCTTCTCGCTCAAAATTTTCGTGAGCCATCTCTCTCTTATTCCCCTTCATTTTGTGTTTTCTTCTCAAGAGCAGAAACTGCTCTATTCCGACCAGCTTCTGCCGCTCGGTTCGGTCCGTACGAGCGCCTCCTCCGGTGACCTTTTAGCTGGCCACCGACCACCACAGGTTAGTTTAACCTATCCTTGAAAAGCTTCAATTGGTTTCGTCATCTTTGGAGGTCTGGTTAATTTATGAAAATTTTTGAAAAAAACTGGACAGATTTTGAGCTAACTAAGAGAGGGCTATGGTTCCCCCTCTTAGAGACTTCAAATAGCACCAAATTTTTTATTGACCGTCGAATTTAAATTTCTATTTTTGATGGATTGGATATCCCAAAATTTAGCCATGTAAGAGGCATTGGCCGAAAACTTTCTCGTTAATGAGATTATTTACACGAATTTATGGTCTGATTGGGTTTTAATTAATTAAATAGATAATTAATTAAAAGTCTTACATTTAAAAGACCTAAAATGGATTGAGCTAACTCTAAATTGAGCCCATATAAATTTCGGCAATCCCCCTCCTTGGCCGAAAATTCCAAATTGATTTTGGTCTAGCCACCTATCAAATTATGCTCAATTGACTCGTCTTTGACTCTAATGCAAATGGAATTACTGATAGAAAATAAATATGTAATGCATGATGATTTATTTTTGTGAGAATTATGAATAACTCTCATTTTATGCTTAAATGAATGAATTCCTAAAATCAAAATTTAGGTGTCAATAGCTGCCCTTTTTGAGTGGAAGCTCGGAGAGGTTTCGCTCAAAGACTAAAATTGAAGCCTAAATTATGCAAATGCAAGTGATACAATAACCATGGTAATTTTTAGCAGGATTGAATCCCATTTTCTAACACAAAAGGAAATGATGCATGAAATACAATGCTATAAATAACATGTGTCAGAACTCCCACATTAGAGAAACCTGCACATGGATTGCATACAAAAATATATGTTTTACTAAATACCTCATATGCTGATTATTTCCTTAATTTCCAGACCTCCAGTGGACGCGAGGTTCTTAAGGTACTAAGCCCATCTGTTATCAAAAGATTTCTTCTGACGCGAGATAGCACGAGATATGTGTAGAGTTAAAATGCGTTTCGAGATCACGAGAGCTACGTCATTATGATTCAAAAAGAGGACCAAGATCCCAAGAGGATCTTAAGGTACTAAGGCTTTATCCGTTACCAGAAGTTTCCCTCTGATGCAAAACAGTGCAAGATATATGTAGAGTTGAAATGCACTTCAAAATCACAAGAGCTACGTCGTTGTGGGCTGAAAAAAGTAGAATCAAGATTACAAGAGCTACATCGTTATAAAAGGACCACAATCATAAGAGCTACGTCATTACGATTTGATAAAAAAGAAGCAAGATTATAAGAGCTACGTCGTTATGATTTGGTTAAAATGATACCAAAATCATAAGAGCTACATCGTTATAGCTTGGTAAAAGAAAGGGATATTTGCATAAATGGTCCCTGAACTTTGACAGAATGTGCAATCTGGTCCCTCAACTTTTAATTTGTTTAATTTAGTTCATGAACTTTGGCAGAATGTGCAATTTGATCCATAAACTTTTAACTTGTTCAATTTAGTCCCTAAACTTTTAGTGCATATTCAATCTAGTCCCTGAATTTTAAGAAAATGTTCATATAGTCCTTTTGTTAATTTAAGATCAAGGATAACGTTGAATAATTTCATATAGCCCAAGGACTAAATTGAACATTTACTAAAAGTTCAGGGACTGAATTGAACAAGTCAAAAGTTTAGGGATCAAATTGCACATTATGCCAAAATTCAGGGACTAAATTAAATAAATTAAAATTTTAGGGACCAGATTGCATATTCTGCCAAAGTTTAGGGACTATTTGTGTCATTTTGCCTAAAAGAGATCAATACCACAAGAGCAACATCATTGTAATTTGACTGGGGGTCAAAATCATAAGAGCTACATCGTTATGATTTGATAAGGGTCAAAACCATAAGAGCTGCGTCGTTATGATTTGACGAAAGGACCAAAATCATAAGAGTTGCGTCGTTATGATTTTGTTAAAATGATACCAGAGTCATAAGAGCTAAGTCATTATAGCTTGGTAAAAGAGATCAATATCATAAGAGCTACGTTGTTGTGATTTGGTTTAGGATCAAAATCATAAGAGCTACGTCGTTATGATTCGATAAGGGTCAAAACCATAAGAGCTGCGTCGTTATGATTTGACGAAAGATTAAGATCGCAAGTGCATATGTCATTGTGAATCGACAAAGGTAAGGATCATGGGTGCATATGTCGTCATAAATCAATACTATCAAGGTTGTATAAAAAATTATATGAAATGTACCATCGAACCGAATCAATAAGCACAAAAAAGATGTGTCGCTTGAATTAAGTCATAACAAGCAAAATCAAAATGACAATCAAAGTTGTCAATTTGAGAAGTGTTCGGAAAACTTACTTGAATTTTCTGAGTAATGGGTAAGTGATGGCTTGGCTGACTGTATCACATCTGACTGTTTTCTCAAAAAATAATGATATGCACAAAACCAATGTAAATGAAATGTCATATGAGGATTTTGTCAATAAAGAAATATGTCTGATCCTTTCGAAAAAATTTGATCAAATAGAATGAGGAACCTTCAGTCAAGAAGGACTTTCACTCACTCTCTTGAAGAGATTCAGGTGGAGTACACTTACCTGAAAATTTGGGGGATTACCTGGTCGGCATTTTCCAGCAAGGTTCGTTGATTGAATGACCTTCAAATGAATTTAGAAACCTCGAGAGCAACTCGAACATCGAGATTGTACTACCTGCCAAACCGCATAAGAGGCAGCAAGCATACATGCCGAAACATGTTCAATGATTTGATGTAAAATTATACTATTGAGTTCACAAATGAAATAATGATTCATAACATGGTTCATGCATAGCTATTCTGTCGAGTTTACATTACCAATTCTGCTTAGAGAGATAATCACATCGTGAATATGTTAAATGTAATCTGAATATAGGACTTCAGTCCGAAAGGGCATTCTATCTTTTTCAAGAAAGGCTGCTTATCCTGACTGTAGGATTCAAGAGAAATCACTCAATCTCGCCATCATTACATTCGACAAGGGTCTGAGTAATCTCGCAATTAGTACGACCGAGCCGATTAGGAGGTCTTGATCTGGACCGTAATGTGGGCTAGGTCAAAAGTATACAAAGAGAACTCCAGTCGAGTTAAGCCTTATGAAATGAAGCTCTTCGTCATCTGCTTCCGGTTTACAAGTCAAGAACCTTGCAAAAATAAGAGAGAAATAATCTTGCTCGAACTTCTTCGAGCAATGCTTATAATCATTTAACTCTACGCTAACTCTAATGCCCTAATTAGAAGAGACTTTCAAGGGTTGTAACGTCGGTTAGAATAAGGGATTGAGAAACGAAAAGGCTCATTTTGGCTCAAAAAATATATGAGGATGTTTGATATTGGTGATCACCGCAGATTTGTCGCCAATCTTCGCCTTCAGGAGCAATCTTCAAAGGATACCAAGAGATAATAATGCATACTCTCAAATCTTCCTTATAACCAGATCTGTTGGGGAATTTACAAAAAAGAATGCAAACTCATTTCAATGAAGTTTACAAGCCAACGTACATGACTGTACATTTAAGATTCAAAGATATTGTACAAATGAAAAGAATTTGATTGGGCATTGGTCTTACTTTTGGTAGGCACTTTGTTTTTCTTTTCCTTTTTTGATGCCCTAAATTTTTGTGGGGTTAGCCTTTGCTTTTCTTACTCGCAATTTCTATTTTCTTGTGCTTTTTTTTTTCAGAGAGCTTGTGTTTCTTAAAGAGATTTTTCACATCTCTTCTGCCCTTTTTTATTTTTTTTCCTTGGGAGTTGACCCTTTTCTTTGAGGCTGAGTTTGCCCTCCTTTTTCTTTTTCTTTTTTTTTTAAATCCCATGAATTTGAACCAGGAACAAACAATAATTATGCGAAACATCATATAAAAGAAACCTAGTATACAAAAAATGAATTCAATTGGGAATTTTCTATCGACCCGATCATCTTCAAATCTGCCTCTTGGGAAAATGCTATCTTTGCCATTGGAATGAGCAAATGATCACCAACCAGGGTTTAAGAAATGAATTTATAAGCTCAACTGGGCTATGCAAATGATAAAAGTGTGTAGGATAGAGAAATGAATGCTCTTCATCATCCTAAGGAACTTGAATTAAAATTCGAGTATAAATGCAACAAAAAAAAAAACCAGCCGAAGATTAATGTTAGTCCGAGCAATAAAATTTCTAACCATTTAACTCATGCTACTTATAAAATTTCCTCGTTCTGTCTTATGGAATTACCTCGTTTTGCCCCCAATGTGAGGTGGTTCTTAATAGGGTTGAGAAATGAAATCGCTGCTCAAAATTGGTTAACAATGGTAACTTGTTGTGTTTGGGATAGAGAAACGAATTCCTCTTTCATTTTGGCTATCGTACCTTTTGCGAGAAAACCGTTTGCCTTGAAGAATGCGGAATAATGTCAATCAATTCACTGGGGTTAAAATGTGGGACATGTATGGAAATGATTTATCTTTCATCATTCTGTCATGTCTCATTCTATACATTCAATGCATCATATATAGTTTATGTTCCTTGCTCGGAGTTGGTAAATTAAACATGAAGAGCATTCATGCATGAATCATGAAATGGGTGAGCATTCTCAAAGTACATGAATATGGAAATTTCAAGCATTGTGTCATGTTTCATGAAAACCTCATGCATTTTGCTCGAGAAAATGACCATGCAAAAATGCAAAAAAATTATCTCTAACGAGAAAATCTAAGTTGCCCCAGAACATGTGAGTGTATTAACCAAGTCGGAAAGTTTACTCCTCGGGTTGAGGATCGGCTCATTGCTATATTTTCCCTAGAGCAAGAAAACACGCATGAACGAGTCGAATGAAGATCTGAGATGCTATGGTTGCCCTTATTCAATGGTAATGGCAATCATGGTTGGTTTCATGTTCCTAAAAGAACGAAACACTTGTGTTTCTCTTGGAAATAGTATGAAACAGAGAAATGTACTCCATTATCCAAGTCGAGGTCCCCTTGCCCCATTTTCAATTAGAATGCGTACAATTTTGCCAATGCTGAGAATGCAACTTCGAGCATTGGCAAATCAGTTGTTTCCATACCTAATCCTACATTGAAAAATGTGCATGACTAAGTTGCTAAAAGATGGAATGAGCAATATTTTGAGAAATTCCTGATTGTCGATTTGCTTCAGTGGTGTTAACACCTAAATTTTGATTTTCTTTTGTTATTAAATTTTACATAAAAAATAAGGAATTAATTTTAGTTCCTACCAAAAAAAAAAAATACATTAAATCATTTTTATATAGTTTGCATTTTGACATAGTTTTAAGTTTCTTCATTCATGCATTTGCATTTCGACCGGTGGTGGAAACAAACTTAGACTGGGATAGAGCTTGGTAAGAGAAAAGCCGAAGATCGCCACCCGTACATGTGGGTGTTCTTATACGGAAATTGAATTTTGAAGCAATTAGGTTATTATCTTTAATTGGCCTAATTCCCCACGATTTTTTATACAAATTCATACGGAAACTGTGGACATGTTCAAGGAAAGAAAAGGACACGGTTTGAGCATACGCGGTCAAAAAAAGGAGAATATTCACAGCCAAAGCTCACTTCAAAAGGAAAGGCAAGTTGGCGGAGATTCCTAGTATTTTCACGTGCTCAGCTATACGAGGAACCAAAGGGAAAGGCAAGAAAAGGACAGAATCATGCGATGCTTATGGTAGGGAGCTCATCCAACTCAAGAGGCAGAGTCTCGAGAGGATTTTACGCAGCCAAATGAGAGAACATTGCTCAGCCAAAAATTGGAAAGAAGAATTTGATTCAATGGCAATTTTTATCATAATCGCAAGAGCTGGACGTGCTGGAACAAACAAAGGCAGCACTACTGTTAAAAAAAAAAAAAAAAGAAGGAAAAAACTGGAGACCATGTACAGTGAGAGGAAAAGTGAGATAGAGAGGGATAATTCCTATATGAGTGCAAGTGTATTGAGAAAGTAAAGAGAGAACAGAGAGGGGAAATAGAGAAAGGGCCGTTCACAGTGAGGATTTTCATAGTATACTTTGAGAGATACGAACAAGAAATCGTGGTTGAGCTCTCAGTCGACACCTCGAACAACCCTGTTACTTCCTTCGAGGTGATTCACTGCGAGTCCTCAACCCCAGTTCCACTCAGCCTCAATGACGAAATTTTCGTATAGAACTCGACGACGACAACTAGCATTTACTTGGCAACCAGCAACCACGACGACGATGACGACGCCAATTCCAGAGTTCTGCTGAACTTGTACCGATTTCACTCATTCAGTGGCAATTTCGTTTGCAGGTTTTCTCTGCCTATCCCCCTAGACCGTGGTCTACATCTTGCTACTGTCCCACTGCCATCGACGCCCTGATCGTTTGTATCAGAAACTTCCCAACGCTGATACCTGCTCGAAGACGACTCGACTGATCTCTTTTAGCCATCACTCAAGTTTCTGATTTCCGGTGGACTTTTACATCTTTCTGCGATTTGGAAAATTCTTTGGTTTTGCAGATTTCCTCAACGTTCTAGATCCCCTTCTATCTAGCCATCACGCCAAAAGATCTGCCAAGTATTCCCGTCGCTGTCCACTACCGTGATCAAGAGCATCGTTGGTGGAAATCTAAATTATCTACAAGCGTTGTCCGTTAGCCCGAATCGGAAATTAAATCGTTCCGTATTAGGTGATTATCTGATCTAATTTTAAATTTCACTTTTTGACTCGGACTAATATGATTTTATGTGATTTCAGGCATTATCTGATTTGGAATTACCACCAAAAATTCAAATTTGATTATTAATTTGACCCATGAGACAATGGGTCATTTTTCTAACCAAAAATGAATTTATCGTGGTCTCTTTTTTTTTTTTTTGTCAAGATTATGATATTCATTAATTTATGCAGCAAGATGACGGATTATTTTTTGGGATACCATAATCTTTTGCCCCAAACCTCGAAACATCATGTTGTGGAATGAATTGTATTCTTATCCCATGCCACGCATTTTTTTTTTTAAGGGGCATAAAAGAGAAGGTCGCAGGTTGAATCAGATTAATTGTAACCATATTAATTTTTTTCATGACACGTGATATATTAGAACAGACGCGTTCAATCTTAATCGTGCTTCTCATGCATTGCACCTTGGTATAGTCATCATTTTTTATATGAAAAAGGGCAAAAAAAATATATAAATTTGCGTTCTTGCATACATGGTCTGGTCTGCATGTTAGGATTAAAAAAATAACAAAAAAAAAACAAATGTTTTGTCCGATTTTCTTTCTTGTAATTCATCCATAACTTTTGTGTACATTTTCACATATTAGGAGAAGTTTTAAAATGAATTCAAACTATCTGCCAAACATTTTTTTAAAAAGTTACCGCAAAGGGCGTTAGTATAATCTAGTATAACCAAGTGCCAGAATTTGTAATCTCTTGTTCGTAGAAATAAAGTATTTCTCCCAATACTTTATTTAGGTATCTAATCAACTTACCGCAAACAGGTTAGCGACGGCACCAAATAAAATATTTTTAAATACTTGAAATCTTAAGTCGTGAATTGGTATGGGCTAGGGAGGGTCCGAACTAAGTCTAATGGCTTAGCAATCCATTAGCCTAAAAAATATTAATTTTTAGGTCGCAACAAGTGATAGCAACCGAAAACATGTTTCCTAACTTGGCACCTGCAAGAAGGAAAATAGAAATGTATTTTTAGAAATGATGGGCCGAGGGTACTCCCTTTGAGATCGGGTGGCTCTAGTCTTGCTTCGTCCTTCTTCGATTAATATGGAATGATCAAGGACGAAGTTATGGGTCCAGCTCGAATGGTCGACGGACTAGAGTATGAGTTGACTGATGCAAATGGTCGTACATGCCCCAATCCCTTCATTAAGTTGAATCCCAGCCATGTATGTACCTTGATGGCCATAGACACTTAGATGAACTTTCTTGAATCGTTTAAGGAAGAATATGAACTCCGTGGACGGTTCTCCATTGGGCCATGTCATCGAGGATTGCCCCAAGGATTTCATTGAGCTGATGCACGGTCAGAGTTAAGAATCTGCCTCCTGCCCCTGAATCAACTCTGAAACATAAAGTAAATGGGTCAAAAAGACAACCAAAGTTAAACCAGATGCTAGCCATTTCTGAAAATTTTCCTCGAAGAACTCTTTTGCTTTTGAAAACCTCAGGACATGAATACTTGAGAAGCCCAACCCTCAGGGATTACCGTGGATGACAGATTGTTTAATCGTTAGTTATCGTTATCGAGTTGGTTTGGGATACTTCATCAAGATTTCAAAATTTAATGAAAATCATTTGTAATTTTATTGATATGAAATCAATGAATTACAACCTATGAAAAGGAAATTTGACATTGACTGGAAATGAAATGTAACCTAAACACCTAAAGAAAGCAGGAAAAATCCCTTGCAAGGGATTGCATAAAAGTAAATAGTTACTCTACACCCATCTAACGGATGATTCTGATTTGGGAGCGAGTTACTCTACACATTTGGTTTATCGTTATTCCGAAAGGAGAATGCTCCAAATTCGAGCAAGTCTTGGATACGATGCTTTAACACGTAATAGTTATCTGCATCATGTCCAGGTTCACCAGAATGATAATCGCATTTCTTCGGCGAGTCATACTTTGGTGAGTTCGTGTTACCTTGTCACAGAGGCTCGGAAACTAAAAGCTCTTTCTTACGTAAATCCGCAAGTACCTGTGATGGAGTTCCAAGTAGAGGAGTGAATTGCCGAGGTGGGCGTGAATTACTCTTTTACCGTTGCTCACCAAAATTGACTTGATGTTGGTTAGGGATCTGCATGACCGGTACTTGGACCACATGTACCTGGGCATAGGCTGCATTAACATGCGAAATGGGTTTCTTGTCTTTCTTTGCTATAAATCACTTAGCAGGCATACTAGCATCTCCATACCAACCTTTCTTTATGCCTCATTCCACTTCTTCGGCCATTGCAATGAGATGACCTAATGAAATTGCCGAGATGCCAAGGACTCGCGTTCATATTACCTGTGGTAAGGTAGAGACAAACAGCTTCATGAGCTCCCGCTCAGGGGGAACAAGCTTCAACTGGGATGTAATGTTCCTCCACCTGGTGGCATACTACTTGACTGTCTCACCTTTCTTCATTTTGGCTTGCTCTAGATCTTCCTTGGAGACGAGAACGTCTATGTTGAAATTGAAATGCCTGATAAAAGCATTTGTTGCCTCCTTCCAGTCCTCCATGTTGTATATTTCATAATCGGTATACCACCGCATCGCCGCATCTTTCAGACTGGTCTAGAAAGTTTGAATCAATAGAGGGCCATTATCTGTATATTTTCTCATCCTGGCTTGATACATCCAAACATGTTGTACACGATTGGATGTGCCGTCATATTTCTCAAACTCCGGCATCTTGAACTTCTCAGGCATGCTAACTTTCGAAAAAGCAAAAAAGTCAACGTAAGGGATACTATGAGTTCCCTGAATCTCTCGGAGCCTTTGTTCCATCTTTTGCTCCATCTTTTGCTCCATCTAAGCCAACTGCTTGGCTACTTCATTAATCTGCTCAAGTGCCACAAGGCTGGCTTGAGGAATTGGAACCAAAGGGGGAGCGCTTGAATTAGCGCTCGTGACAATCATGTCCTCAAGCAACATAGTTTGAAAAGGAAAATGCTCATGATTTTTATCCAGATTATCAGTCGAAGGAGGCAAAGGAGGTGCCACAGGTTGAGGAGTCGGACTAGGCAACTGCGCATTGACCATGAGGCTTGTTAACACATTGTCTGTCATCTGTGAAATCATGCCATCAACCCTGTTATTAATAGCATCCATATGCTCCTTGAGGGCTTCTTGGATCGCAGTATAGATTTCTGCTTTGTCAGCCATTTTTCTTGCGACTGACTTGATCATATGTGAAGGATCCGTGGTAAATTACCTACAAGGAATGATCACGTAGTGAGGAAGACATGTGATGTACGTTGGCTCAATCCATGGCTAATCTAGATTCACAGACACCGTTTGACTTGACTCATGCTAATGAACAGGAAATTCCAGCTTCGTCGGATTTCAAAAAACAATTCATATAAAATCACCGGGACATCAAAATGGTGTAAAATTTGTGCGTTTGTAGCCAAGAGGACGGTGAACAACTTTCATGTTGGTGATTGAGCTGAAATGAATCGATTATCTTAATTTAATGTATTTCCTTGAAAAATGACGCCCAGAAAACCGCTTCATTCGCCCATGGTTAAATGAATGAAGGACGCCTTTAAAGGGTGAATTAAAATTTGGAATTTCGCAAGTTATTAGTTGAAACATTAACATACAACTTTCATGTTTCGTGGTTCAGCGAAGAAGGTCACTTATGAGGGGTAGTCTGCAAAATGTTCTGGAGTCTGAAAAATGTGAGAAATTCCTGCCTGCTCCACTATGGCCATTAATTCTGTATTAAATAGAAAACATGATGGATTGTCACCAAAATTTTTCATGCAATAGATGAGGATCTCACGGACATTTTTCATTTGAAGTTCAAAAATCAATTCCAACCCTAAAGGGGTACGAAAATTCAACTAATATCGAGAGGTTATAATGAAAATAGAATTGAATTACTGATTGAAAATGTGATAAAGGATAATAAGCCCTAAGTCCAACGAAAACTCCCTAAAAAGAAACCTAGTAAACCAAAATAAATAATAACCTGACTCGAACGAAAAAGAGGACAAACCTATATTGCCATGGACCGACCCAAGAATATAGGTAAGCAGGAGGAAAAGGGTTGATGAGATTACCGCCTTCGAATGTCTAAAATAAACAAACACATAGACATGCACGTGAAAATGCTTATAAGGTTCGATTTCTATCTATCATGGCTTGACAAAGCAGTGCTTAGGGATATCTGAATTGAATCACATTGGCTTGCAATTGAATCAAGATCCCTCGTAGACATCCGACTAAGCCAAGTAAACCCACATCACATGGCAAATGATGGAGGTGCTAAATCTTGGCACCGATTTGAAAAAGTTCGAGACTTGAGAAAGGAGACTCAGGCTATATGGTGATGGTTAAAGTGTCCCTAATTAAGTACCATCTTAAGCCTAGTCATTCGGGTCCAATGGCGGATTGTGTGTGCTAAGTGTAAATGCTAAAACAATAAAGACATGCACAACAGTCTAAGCATCCAGCACTTCAATATAAACCATACACAATCACCTTCATCTTGCAAGAAAATGTTAACAATCACCCATCCCCTTATCACTCCAATCTGCAAAAATATTTGACACCCTTAATGGTGAGATTCAACCAAGATCGCCAAAAGCGAGATATTCATGGAATTTACTTTAGGCCTAAGTCCACTAAAGCTTTTAATTTTCCGAAAAATTTCAAGTGAACCAGCTAAATCTTAAATTTTTTCAAAAACTTAAAACTTTCCACAGCGAGTCGCCAAGCTGTCATGACCTAAATTAAAAATTCTAGGATAATGAATTATCTAGTTAATTTTAATGATTAACCAAATACGGACTCTCTCAAGCCCCACTAAATCGCAACTTTGGTTAATTAGAAACATTTAGTGTGACATTTTGAGTTTTCCTATCATTTTGGGACTTATTAATGAGAACATATCTAACGATGTATTTCAGTCATATCTCGCTCGGATCTGATCAATCTCGAGTTAACTGACCAAAATGGAAAGGTTAACGCGAGACAAGGTACGTGGACCTAGGAAACTCAAGCAGGAAATGACACTTTGACCATAAGGATTGTCGAGGGGATATTTAGAGCCATAAGAGGTCGATCTAAGAACGATTAAGGAATGCATTGCTAGCGTTATACGATTGGAGCTCGGGTGATGCCGCTTAACCAATGTATAATTTTTAAAATTTTCCTAAATCGAACGATGACAATCGAGACCGTCGAAACTAGTAATAGACCCTCGCAATTACATGACAACCAAAGTCGCCATAAATTGACGAGCCCTAAGTGTGATATGAATCACAGAGACGATACGCGTAACGTCTGCAAAAGCAGTCCGTCAGTTCGGGATGGGCTGAAATCACATCTGACAAAAAAATGATTCAGAGGCGAGTCTCGAAATTAGAAAATGGAGAATCAAGAATTCCAACATCATGATTGGATTAGTCGTCCCCTCATCGAGGAAAATTGTAATTAGAAAAATGAAGTTCCGGACGTCAAGGGTAAAATTACCATTTTGCCCCTTAATCCTTAGCCTTGCTTTAATAAATGGATAAGGGCATTTTGATCAATTGCAATACCCTATAGGTCGCCGAAAATTAAAAAAATGATAGTCCTTAGATGAGCCTTTGATTGACTAGTGGACAAGTGTCATTGGATTAGGCTTTGGCATTTAATGACATACTTTTAACCTACCATTCTATCAAGTTGACCAAGCCATTTGTGTATATACCTCTCTCCCTCACTCCCTCAGCCGAACACCACCTTCAATCTGCCATTCTTCTTTTCCTTCTTCTTCTTTTTCTTCACACCGAGATCAGCTTCCGCTCGACCAGCCCCTGACCGCCGCTTCGCCGCCGTCGAGCGCCACCAGCCACTAAGCCAACCACCAGCGTCTTCCTCATTCTCTTGCTGACAACCTCCAACTTGAATCACGGCATTTGACCCACTGAGGAGTTCCGGCTGGCCATTCTCCCAAAAGTCGACGGAAATCGTCGCAGCTGGAGGTAATCTATTATTTAGACTCCGCAGGACCTCGAAACGTTCGAATCTTTCGGGGAAATTTTGTGGACATCAAGGGGACATGTAGACTGAGTTGTGGTAAAAATTTAGGATAAATTTGATGGAGTTTTGACCCCAAATGGGTATTGTGTTTGATGGGCAGAAACTGACCAGCGGTATGCGTGTGAGAACCGACATTGTTCGAGCACTTTTGTGCATCGCCTTGAGCTCAAATTTTCTGTGAGGCTCCCTAACTCCTAAAACTACATGTTAACAAGTAGATTAGTGGATAAATTGAGGATTTAAGATAGTTTAAGGACTGAGCAAGGGAGGTATGCACAGAACCGAAAATGCCTTGTTTCGGCTCTGTGCAAACCGAATTGTTGGGGGCTGTTGAGAGTTGAAATTGACCTCGAATTTCATCGTTGAAAAGTATGAGGATGTCAATCGATATGTCAATAAGGTGTATGTTTAGTGAATTGATGAATTGGACGAGAAAATTGACAAATTAGATGAATTTCCCTAGGCTGCGCAGCTGACTTGTTCTTGGACTATTAGAACCGAAGCATTGGTGTGCTTAAAGGAGGGTTTTTGATGATTTAATCTTGAGGTAAGAAGTTTCTAAACCTTGGCTAAGAGGATTGGACTCGATTGGGTGAATTGGGTGTGAATTAGGTTGGTTCTCATGAATTATGATGTGATTGTTCATTGTGCGTCCTCGAGAGATATAAATGGCTTAAATTCTTGTTGAATGCTTGTGCCATGAATTAATTACCACATTTGAGTGTTGAATTTAATTGTCTCACATGCCATAGATGTGTTGCTCGTTGCATGAGTTTGCACTTGACCATGAGGTTCTAAATCGAAATGAGTATTAGGCATGTCTAAGAAACTTGTGACACCCTGAGGCGTTGAGACGCGGGGTTGTGTGGAATTGTACCCTGATGCGTTGAGACGCGGGGTTGAAATGGCCAACGTCCTGATGCATTAAGACGCGAGACGGAATTTGTTTTGTGCCGACATAGGCCAAGAATGAAATTGAAAACCTGATGCGTTTACGCAGGTTTGTCAATGGGATGGTCTGAGGCATAATTACGCGGACCGAGCCTGAGGTGTTCTAAACGTGGGCTATGCGTGCTTAATTTGAACAACGAGATATGATGCCATGATTGTACGCTTGACGCTTGTCCGTGTCCTTATGTTATTTAATGACTGTTGAATGCTTCATGTGGTTGGTTGTGTATTTTGTCTTTGATTATATTCACCTGAGTGTACGATCAGCTTAACCTAGGATTAGGACATGTTTTACTGATATGTAAATCTCACCCCATTGCGGACCACATTTTCAAATCCTAGGCCATGAGAATGTTGCCAATCAGACTAGGTGACCCGAAGGAGATATCTGTGTATTTTGAGGAGTTCCCGGACGAACAGGGAACCGTGTACGTTAGGAAGTGTACTGTAGTTTAGGTCGATGAAGGTGGAAAGAGCTGGAAGCCTCATAGGTTCGAGGCTTGGTTTCGAAGGGTAGGGAAAGTTACAACTGGACCACTAAAGCCCACCGAGGTACCCCGTGGGGTAATCCCTAGTGGTGTCATCCCGCTCGGGATTCTGTGGAGGTCGAGGGGTCAGCAGCTGGTTCGAGGAACATTCCCGAGAGGACCCCAATCTTGAAACACACCGACGAGGTCATTGAGATCAAAGTTACCGAGGACGATCTGGTGGATCATTCAGTAGATGAGACAATGGAGGATACATTGGAGGTATGCTCGGAGACTTTCTCGGAGTACGAGCCTACCGAGGTCGCCGAGGAGACCGACGGATCTAGTAGTTCAACCTAGGGGTTTCCTAGCTTTACTTTGTAGTATTTTGATGATTACCCTCGATGGTCCTTAATCTTCTGGGGGACTTAGAACTTCGTCGTCTTTTGTTGAGCTCCGACTGCCCGACTTGTTAGCAAGGTTAACTTACCTTCTCTTTTGTTATGAACTCTTGGTGATGTATATATTGATGCTCTCATTACCCAGGTTCCTTTGTTATTGTACGGAGGAGTTTGTATGTCATCGCTTCTGCATACTTTCGATCATTCGCATCTCTCCATCTACTGAATCCTGGGATGCTCGAGAGTTTACACTTTTAGGGGGGTCGCACACTCGTGCCCAGGGCGCGAGGCGTGACATCCCGCCTTGCTTGGTATCAGAGCAAGGTCACCTCAATCCAAGTTGATTGAGGATTGGAGTGATAAGAAGGATTAGGTTGGGACCAGAAAGGTAGTGAGACCTTAAGAAACTTGTTAGAATAAGGCACGAGATGCATGGCATATGACTTAACGCATGTCATTGATATTTAGTTGTGACACGATTATGGTGGCTTATGAGGATTAAGTCCCGTGTTTAGCGTTGAAAGTCATATTTGGATTTTGATATGTTGAGTAAATGAGCATGGCTAGTTTTGGTGAACCGTTGAAGTTGACAGAATGGGGTAATGGCCGTGGACTATTTAGTGAAGTCCCTCTGGAAGTAGTTGTGTGGAAGGTCGTTATGTTATGACTGCTTCCATTAAGGCATAGTTTAGTAGCTTTAGACTTGGTTGGATGAATGAATTGCTAACTCCTTGGTGGAATTGTGGTGGTTCAGGCTTAGTGAAAGTATACAGGAATGAGTAATCCGCCTAGAAGACCTGGAAGACCCAAGAGTGGAGCCTTGAGTTCGAGACCACCTATGGCGGAAGACCCGAGAATGGACGGAGTGCTGAGAGCACTAGAAAGGATTGACGACCTTATCGATAGGTAGACCCAAGATAGGGATGCTACCATAGCCCAAGCGGTAGGAGACGGAATAACTGTCGTCAACGCCAATAACGGTAATAATGGAGGCAATGGAAACAATGACGATCATGACTAGGGCAATGAGGTAGTGAATGCCCAGATAGAAGTTGTTGCGGCCAAGCAGATGGGCCAGCTAGTCGAACAGTTTATCAAGTTGAAGCCAACCCAGTTCGATGGGACTGGTGACCCCGAACTAGCACCGAGATGGATTGAGAAACTGGAAAAGGCCTTTGGAGTACTGAGGTGCACAGATGAGGAAAAGGTACTGTTGGTAGTGTACCAACTGAAAGGGACCACTAATGACTGGTGGGCTGCCACCAAGAATGGAATCTTTTCGGAAGGGACAGCCTTGACCTAGAATGTCTTTACTGTGGCATTCAATGACAAGTATTTCTTCCAAACGGCTCGAGAAAGGAAGCAAATAAAGTTCTTGCAACTGCGTCAGAATGATCTGACCGTAGACTAGTATGAAGCTGAGTTCTCCAAATTGTCAAAGTACGCACCTCGATCGATAGAGGATCCCCCAGAGAGGCACGAAGATTTTGGGATGGACTGAGGCCTGAGATTCGTAGCCAAATGATAGCTCTGAACCTGAGGACCTATAAGGAAATTTATGAACAGGAATAGATGATCGAGAGGGACCTGAAAGAGAGAAATGTTGCATCTGGATCGCAGTTTAGTTCATTTAGAGACAATCGCCATATTAGTAAAAGACCGGTGACTGGCAATAGATGCTTCGTCCCTCCGATAAGAAAGAACATTGTGAAATCGTCGAACCCAATGAACTGGAGTTGCCGCCTCTGTGGCAGAAGGCATGGTAACGGACCTTGCCCGGCAAGGATTGGAGAACGCTTCAAGTGTGGTCAAATGGGCCATCAGATGAGAACTTGCTGGAATCAAGCTCTAATGATTAAACCTCAAGGGCTATGACCATAAGCAGGACAGTCAACTACCACTCCACAGAATGTCCAGGACTGACCCCCCAGCCCAAGGAAGGGTCTATGCTGTAGCACGCAGAAAAGCAAAAGAAGCGCCAGGCGTGGTCATAAGTACGATTTATTTGTATGACTAAGTTGCCTATGCTTTGTTTGATCCTGGCGCATCACACTCATTTGTATCTGTTCGGTTTGCTGATGTGGTTGATATGGAATTGAAATCGTTGAGTGTGATTCTGCATGTGCTGGTTTCGTTGGGCTGTGCTAATTGTAAAATCGTAATTGGCAGTAGTAAAGAGAGTATCGACTTAGCTGTGTTGCCCATGTATGACTTCGATGTGATCATAGGAATAGACTGATTGGGTAAGCAAAGGGCGGTAGTTAATTGTGGTAGTAGGATAATCCGTTTCTATCCGGAAGGTCGTCCTAGTTTTGAATTCGTGGGAAGTCGAAGAGGAACCTCGATTCCCTTAGTCTCGTCTCTTGAAGCGACAAAATTGATGACTGAAGGATATCAGGCGTAATTAGTCGCAATTATGGACACGACTACCGAGGAGCCTAAACTAGAAAGTATTTTGGTAGTGCGTAAGTTTCCTGACATTTTTCCCCAAGAGTCACCAAGGTTGCCACCAGAGCGAGAAATCGAATTTGTGATTGAGTTAGCTCCCGGAACGGAATCGATCTCGAAGGCACCCTATAAGATGTCCCTATCAGAACTGAAAGAGCTAAAGGTACAAATGCAAGAATTATTGGATAAAGGATTTATTCGACCGAGTGCTTCACCGTGGGGAGCGCCAATGCTGTTTGTAAAGAAAAAGAATGGGTCCTTGAGTTTATGCATTGACTACAGATAGTAGAATCAAGTGACTGTAAAGAATAAGTACCCACTGCCCAGAATCGATGACTTATTTGATCAATTACAAGGAGCTGCAGTATTCTCTAAAATTGACCCGAGGATCAGGTATCATCAATTGAGAATTAAGAAAGAAAATATACCTAAGGCCGCTTTTAGGACAAGGTATGGTCACTACGAATTCACTGTGATGCCTTTTGGACTGACTAATGCTCCAGTCGCATTTATGGACTTGATGCATTGGGTGTTCAAGGAATACTTGGATAGATTTGTTATAGTCTTTATTGATGCTATCCTGATTTACTCAAAGGGTAACGAAGAAAACAAAGAGCATCTGAGGATTGTCTTGCAGACCCTGAAGGAGCTCTCGCTTTACGCTAAGTTTAGCAAATGCGAGTTCTGGCTGAATAAAGTGGCATTTCTTGGCCATGTTGTATCTGGAGAAGGAATTGCGGTGGATCCTGCGAAGATTGAAGCTGTAATGAAATAGCCTAGGCCTACTACGATCACGGAAGTCTGAAGTTTCTTGGATTGGCAGGATATTACAGACGTTTCGTAGAGAAGTTTTAATATATAGCTATTCCACTGACGAGATTGACTAAGAAAGAAACGAAGTTCGAATGGACGGATAAGTATGAAAGGAGTTTCCAAGAGCTTAAGCATCGGTTAACGACCGCACCGGTATTGATGATTCTATTAGGACCTGGAGGTTACGAAATATATAGCAATGCTTCGCTAAAGGGACTAGGCTGTGTGCTAATGCAAAATGAAAGAGTGGTTGCCTATGCATCCCGACAATTGAGAATGCACGAGATAAATTATCCGACTTATGATTTGGAATTGGCAGCAATCATATTTGCTCTGAAGATCTGGAGGCATTATTTGTGTGGTGAGAAGTTTTAGATTTATACAGACCATCAGAGCTTGAAGTATTTATTTTCTCATAAGGAATTGAACATGAGACAACGCCGATGGATGGTGCTACTTAAGGATTATGATTGCGACATATTATATCATCTTGGGAAAGTGAATCGAGTTGCGGATGCGCTCAGTCGAAAGTCTAATATTGCCTATCTACTGGTGAAAAGATGGCCGTTATTTGAAAATTTGAGGGATTTTGAATTCATATTGAAAGTCTGTCAGTTATCCAGTTTGGTAGCCACATTGAGAATAAAACCTGAGATCCAAGAAAAAATAAAAGTCTTGCAGCATACAAACCCAAAAATTCAGAAAATCCTGGAGATGAATGCTACGAAGAGGAAACCAGAGTTTCAAGTGTTTAAAGACGAAATTTTGAAGTTTCGGAGGCGTCTATGCGTACCAAAGGATGAAGAACTTAGAGAAAGGATTTTATCGGAAGCTCACAGAAGCAATTATAGTATTCACCCAGGTAGCACGAAGATGTATCAGAACTTGCGCCAACATTACTGGTGGAACGGGATGAAAGTGAATGTAGCGAAATATGTGGCAAAGTGCTTGACGTGCCAGCAGATAAAGGCACAACACTATAAGTCTGGTGGATTGTTACAGCCGTTAGAGATTCTTGAATGGAAATGGGAACACATGACTATGGACTTTGTCATGGGACTACCGAGGAGCCAAAGAGGCCACGATTCGATTTGAGTAGTTGTGGACCGATTGACCAAGTCTGCATATTTCATTCCCGTGTGAAAGCATTTCGCGATGGATAGATATGCTGAATTGTATATGCGGCAGATAGTGAGACTACATGGAGCACCTGTGACGATTACATCGGACAGAGATCCCAAATTCACAGCGAACTTCTAGAAGAGTCTTCAAGATGCCATGGGAACTTGACTACAATTTAGTAAAGCATACCATCCACAAATGGATGGACAATCGGAGAGGACAATTCGAACGCTCGAGGATGTGTTACGAGCGTGTGTGATAGATTTCAAAGGTAGATGGGAGGATCAGCTGCATTTGGTGGAGTTCGCATATAATAACAGCTATTAGCAGAGTATTCGAATGGCACCTTTTGAAGCGCTTTACGGAAGAGCTTACAGGACCCCGATTTGTTGGGACGAGGTTGGAGAAAGAAGTATTACAGGCCCAGAGTTGGTAGAGCAACCATTAGAGGCGGTGAAATAATTCAGTATAAATTGAAGACGGCACAGAGTCGTCAGAAAAGTTAAGCGGATAAATAACCTAAGCTTTTGGAGTTTCAAGTATGCGATCATGTTTTCCTTAAGGTGTCGCCAATGAGAGGGCTATCTCGATTTGGAAAGAAAGGGAAACTAAGTACAAGGTACGTAGGTCCATTCGAAATTTTGGAACGGATTGGGACCTTAGCCTACAGGCTTGCCTTACCGCCTAATCTATCCCAAGTACACAACGTCTTCCATATATCAATGCTACGAAAGTACGAGTCGGACCCGACGCATGTATTGGATTATGAAATCATCGAAGTGGATGACAGGGTATCCTACGTAGAAAAGCCAGTCAGGATCGAAGATCGAAAGGAGCAGATTCTAAGGAATAAGACGATTCCATTAGTCAAAATTGTTTGGGAGCACCATGGAACCAAAAGCACTCGTGGGAAAGCGAGGAAACAATAAAGCGTCAATACCCCCATTTGTTTGAGTAACTGGTGTATCGTAAATTTCGAGGATGAAATTTTTGTAAAGGGGAAGAGTTGTGACGTTCTGAGTTTTCCTATCATTTCGGGACTTAGTAATGAGAACATATCTAACAATGTATTTTAGTCGTATCTCGCTCGGATCTGATTAATCTCGAGTTAACTAATCAAAAGGGAAAGGCTAACGCAAGACAAGGTACGTGGACCTAGGGAACTCAAATAGGAAATGGCACTTTGACTATAAGGATTGTCGAGGAAATATTTAGAGCCATAAGAGGCTGATATAAGAACGATTAAGGAATGCATTGCTAGTGTTATACGATTGAAGCGCGGGTAATGCCGCTTAACCAACGTATAATTTACAAAATTTTCTTAAATCGAACAATGATGATCAAGACCATCGGAACTAGTAATAGACCCTCGTAATTACATGACAACCAAAGTCGTCATGAACTAACGAGCCCTAAGTGTGATATGAATCACAGAGTCGATACGCATAACGTCTGCAAAATCCGCTTGTTAGTTCGGGATAGGCTGAAATCACATCTGATAGAGAAATGATTCAAAGATGAGTCTCGAAATTAGAAAATAGAGAATCAAGAATTCCAACATCATAATTGGATTGGTAGTCGCCTCATCGAAGAAAATTGGAATTAGAAAAACGACGTTCCGAACGTCGATGGTAAAATTATCATTTTACCCCTCAAGCCTTAGCCTTGCCTTAATAAATGGATAAGGGAATTTTGGTCAATTGCAATACCCTATACCGAAAATTAAGAAAAATGACAGCTCTTGGATGAGCCTTTGATTGACTAGTGAACAAGTGTCATTGGATTAGGCTTTGGCATTTAATGACACATTTTTAACCTACCATTCTACCAAGTTGACCAAGTCATTTGTGAATATACCTCTCCCTCTCTCACTCCCTCAGCCGAACACCACCTTCAATCTTCCATTCTTCGTATTCTTCTTCTTTTTCTTCACGTCGAGAGTAGCTTTCGCCCGACCAGCCCTTGACCGTCGCTTCGCCTCCGTCAAGCGCCACTTCCGGCGACCTCCAGCCACTGAACCGACCACCAGCGTCTTCCTCATCCCCTTGCCAACAACCTACAACTTGAATCACAGCATTTGACCCACTGATGAGCTCCGGTCGGCCATGCTCCTAAAAGTCAACGGAAACCGTCGTAGTTGGAGGTAGGCTGTTGTTTAAACTCCATAGGACCTCAAAACGTTCAAATCTTTTGATAAAATTTTGTGGACATCAAGGGGACATGTAGACTGAGTTGTGGTAAAAAGTTTGGATGAATTTGATGGAGCTTTGACCCTAAATAGGTGTTGTTTTTGATGGACCGGCAGTAGGCGTGTGAGAACCGACGTTGTTCGAGCACTTCCGAGCGTCACCTTGAGCTCAAATTTTCGGTGAGGCTCTCTAACTCCTAGAACTACATGTTAGCAAGTAGATTAGTGGATAAATTGAGGATTGAAGATAGTTTAAGGGCTGATCAAGGGAGGTATACATAGAACCGAAAATGCCCTGTTTCGGTTCTATGCAAACCAAATTGTTGGGGGCTGTTGAGAGTTGAAATTGAGCTCGAATTTCATTGTTGAGAAGTATGAGGATGTCAATCCATATGTCAATGAGGTGCATGTTTAGTGAATTGACGAATTGGATGAATTTCCTTAGGTTGCGCGGCTGACTTGTTCTTGAACTATTAGAACCGAAGCATTGGTGTGCTTAAAGGAGGGCTTTTACTGATTTAATCATGAGGTAAGAAATGTCTAAATCTTGGCTAAGAGGATTGGACTCGATTGGATAAATTAGATGTGAATTAGGTTGGTTCCCATGAATTATGGTGTGATTGTCCATTGTGCGGTCTCGAGTGGTGTAGATGGCTTAAATGCTTGTTGAATACTTGTGCCATGAATTGATTACACATTTGAGTGTTGAATTTAATTGTCTCGTATGCAATAAATGTGCTGCTCGTTGCATGAGTTTACACTTGACCATGAGGTTCTGAATTGAAATGAGTATTTGGCATGTCTGAGAAACTTGTGACACCCTAAGGTATTGAGACGCTGGGTTGTGTGGAATTGTACCCTGATGCATTGAGACGCGGGGTTGAAATGACCAATGTCTTAATGTGTTGAGATGTGGGACAGAATTTGTTTTGTGTCGACACAAGCCTGGAATGAAATTGAAAACCTGATGCGTTTACGCGGCTTTGTAAATGGGATGGTCTGAGGCATAATTACGTGGATCGAGCCTGAGGCGTTATAAACGCAGGCATGAAACAATAGAGGCCTGGAAGGGTGCAAGGTGTGACCTATTTTGGCTATGCGTGCTTAATTTGAACGACGAGATATGATGCCATGATTGACGCTTAATGCTCATCCGTGTTCTTATGTTATTTAATGACTGCTGAATGGTTCATGTGATTGGTTGTGCATTTTGTCTTTGATTGCATTCACCTGAGTGTACGGTCAGCTTAACCTAGGGTTAGGACCTGTCTTACTGAGATGTAAATCTCACCCCGTTGCGGGACCACATTTTCATATCTTAGGCCGTGAGAATGTTGCCGATCAGACTAGGTGACCTGAAGAAGATGTCTGCATATTTTGAGGAGTTCTCGGACGGACAGGGAACTGTGTTACGTTAAGAAGTGTACTGTAGTCTGGGTCGATGAGGGTGGAAAGAGCTGGAAGCCTCATAGGTTCAAGGCTTGGTTTCGGAGGGTAGGGAAAGTTACTATTGGACCACTAAAGCCCACCGAGGTACCTCGTTGGGTAATCCCTAGTTGGTGTCATCCCGCTCGGGATTCTGTGGAGGTCGAGGGGTCGGCAGCTAGTTCGAGGAACATTCTCGAGAGGACCCCAACCTTGGAAGACACCGATGAGGTCATTGAGATCGAAGCTATCGAGGGCAATCTGGTGGAGCAATCAGCAAAGGAGACGATGGAGGATATAGTGGAGGTATGCTCGGAGACTTTCTCGGAGTACGAGCCTACCGAGGTCGCCGAGGAGACCGACGGATCTAGCAGTTCAACCTAAGAGTTTCCTAACTTTACTTAGTAGTCTTTTGATGATGACCCTCGATGGTCCTTAATCTTCTGGGGGACTTAGAACTTCGTTGTCTTTTGTTGAGTTTCGACTGCCCGACTTATTAGCAAGGTTAGCTTACCTGCTCTTTTGTTATGAACTCTTGGTGATGTATATATTAATGCTCTCGTTACCCAAATTCCCTTGTTATTGTACGGTGGAGTTTGTATGTCATCGCTTCTGCATGCTTTCGATCATTCACATCTCTCGATCTACTGAATCCTAGGACGCTCGAGAGTTTACGTTTGCAGGGGGGTCGCGAACTCGTGCCCGAGGCGCGGGGCATGACATTTAGATTTCGAAATCGTCGCTAATCATTTATGGTAGGTTGATTAGAAACCTAAATAAAAATAGCATTATGACTATTCTTATTCCTATGAACTAGAGTTTAAAGATTCGGGAACTTGGGTATATTAACTAAGTAAAGCTAATGCTCTTTCGGTACCTTAATTTCATAAGATGTCCTAGTTTGGCAACTTATTGAATTTCTCTTTTAAGCTCAAAATGATGAAGTGATTTTTTGGTGTTTTCATTTATTTATATGGATGCATTGAATGTATGCTTGCAATGACAATGAATTTTACCTACATGACAAGATGATATGCTCATGCAAAAATGCGAGACAAATAATTATATGCAAAATTTAATTAACTAATTAGTGCATGCAAAATGACGTAAGACAATCTATCCTAATGACGTTCAAAAATCATGCAGCTAGCTATCCTACCACTCCGACTGCATTAGATACAAAAACTATATTTAGCCTAAGTGACATGCAGCTTTTGATTAAATGATTTAAGCATGTGTTAATTTTAACTGGCCTAAAATGTATGGTCCTAAACATGATATTACATGATAAGCGAATGATGTAATAAACACAATAAAAAAAAAAGGATGTGAACATGCAAGACATGATATGCGAAGTTATATGATATATAGATATTCAAAGTGTTGTTTTTAAAATGTGAAAGACATCCAATGAGATATACGAAAATATGAATGCATGGGTGACATATGCTAATTTTCGTAAATATGGATGAAGGACTAAATGATACATGGAAAAAAAAAATATGATGCAAGCAAAAGATAGAGAAAGATCTCAAACGAGCAAATATTTTATTTTTCGACAATGTAAAATGCATGAAACAAAACAAACACCCAAAGGTATGCAAGTGATATTTTGAAAATATGGAATGCAATATATGATACTCGAAAATATGAAACGAATATGCAAGATATGCAGACATAGGATTTGAAAATATGCATGAAGATGATGTGAGATATTCAAAATATGCATGAAATCACACAAGACGACAATGAGTTGATTTCTATTCCTCTCTTTTTTTTCGGCCAAATTAAGAATATTCTGATTATTCTCTTGACCTAAATTTCAAGATAAGAAAACTTTATCTTCCTAACGATTTAATAGACATGATTTCTAGGAAATCATATCTCACTAAATTTTTTAGGAATTTTTTAAAAGTCTATCAATGAGACATTTCAAATTAATGGAAGGATATCGATAGGTGTATTTCAGTTATAACTCGCTCGGAGTCGGTCACTCTCGAGTTAACTAACCAAAAGGAGAAGACTATTGCGGAGTCGGGTACGTGGACCTGGGAAGTTTGAATAAGAAATGACGCTTTGACCATAAGGATTGTCGAGGGGATATTTTGGGCCAGTAGAAGTCAATCTAGGAATGAGCATGGAATGCCTTACTAGTGTTATATGTTGGCATGCGAGTGATTCAGCTTAACCAATGTGTAATTTGTGAGAATTTTCTAAATCGGATTCCGATGATCAGGACCGCAGGAACTAACGATAAACACTCACAATCATATGACAACCAAAGTCGCCACGGCTTGAGAAACCCTAAGGTTGATACGCGTAGCTCCAGCAAAAGTCATCCATCAGCTTGAGATAAACTAGAATTACAGTCGACGAGAGCTTGACGTGAACTAAGACCTCTAAATCGGGTATCTGACATTGAGGAATTTCAATATTTGAATTGAATTAGACGTCGCCTCATCGAGGGTAATTTAAATTGAAAAAGTAAAATTCCGGACAGAAAATGTAAAATTTTCATTTTCCCCTCGAAGATTAACCTTGCCTTAAGAACGGATTGAGGGCATTTTGGTCTTTTATCATTTCTCCATATGGCTGAAAATGATGAGGGCAAAAGAGTCATTGAGCCACTAGACATTAAATGTGAAAATGCCAAATGTCATTGCAAGAGAGAGCTTATCCACTTGGCATTAAATGTGGTCTCATCCAACTACCATTCAACCTTGACCAAATGGGAGAATAATATAAGACTCTCTCTCTCTCTCTCTTCTTCATTATTTTTGGGAACCCTCTCTCTCTCTCTCCACTCTCTCTTTTCTTCTTCTTCCTCTCTAGGCCGAGAAGAGCCCGTCTCCAGCTCGCTTTCCTATCCCGACTGTTTCACTGTTCCGGTCATATCTTTATCGTCCGACTTCGGATTGAGGTAAAATCACCATCATTTGAAAGCTTATTGTCTTGTGGTTCTAGGGAAATATTATAAGCTCAATTTGGCAATGTCAGATTCTAACCCGATTTTGGAGAGAGTCCATTTTTTGGGCTTCAAGGGTTCAAATGGCTCCACATTTTCGGTGAGTCACTCTCAACTTATAGTATAAGAGTTTGGATAGATGAGATTAAGGATTTGTGGGAATTGAGATGGGTTTTAATGGATGAAACCTCTTGAGCTTTCATGGACAGATTATGCCCTATTAGTGACCAGTCGAAACCGAGTTACTTTGAGACTCGTAGAGGTGTCACCTTGTCCTAAGATCTTTGATAAGACACTTAGAGACATAGATTGATGTATTGGCAAAGTGATTGTGCGATGAAATTGATTTTTAAAGAAGGATTAATGACCGGTTTATGCAAAATTTTTAGGAACCGGTTTTGCCCTGTCTTGGTCAACGTGATTTGAAGACTTCAAGCGGTCGATGGTAGGATTTTGCTTGCTTGATCCTGAGGTAAGAAGATTTCTAACCCTTCGTTAGGATGTTGGGTTACTAATGGGTGAACTTTTGGGTAAATTGAAAGTGCTTGAAGAGTTGAATTGAAGAGAAACACGTTGGATACTCGAGATGCCGACCAATCTATTTTCAGCGTGCACCGTTTTTAAAATGAGTCGTTCTAAGTCGTCTAGTACTCAAATTGAGCTCTATTTTCGTCCACACATCCGTAAGATGTTGAGGGACAAGAATATGAAATTAGATTTCTCAAAAAAGTAGTAGAAAAATGTCAATTTTCTTATAACTGAACCAGGTCGTGGAGGTTGAGAATGGCCAATTTTTGGTGAATAGAAATATGAAGAATTTTAATGGGTGAATTGTGTGATTTCCTTAGGATGTGCGATGTCTTATTTTTGGTCGAGGAAGAACCGAGCATTATGGTTGGCTTTGGTTGAAATTGCTAGCTTGATTGGTGGATCGATTGTGCTTTGATTAGCGCTGACCGAATGTATAGGTTGTGTATTGAGCTTGGTGTGTTCATTTCAACGTGGAATTTGTATTTGTTTGATGTGTGACCTCGAATGGTCATGTGATATGTAAGACTCGAGTGGTGAATGCATGATATTAATGCTCGAATTGGCTATTGAACCCTTGAGGTACGATTGGGCAGAGTGCCTCGGTGATATCGATTGGCCAGAGTAACACGGTGATATCGATTGGCTAGAGTGCCCCGGTGATATCAAATGGCCAGAGTGCCCCAGAAAAGTACATCGCCTTGGGAGCCCAGGCGATGAGTAAATAAGGTGTAATTTTGATCACATTTAGAGTTATAGGTTTATTTATATGCTTAGTGCATGAAGCTTGATCCCATGAGATTGAGTATGCTTGACCATGATTCTTGTGATGTCAATCATGTTATAGAGTTTGATATTTGAATGACATGTGTTAATCGCCTTCGTGGATTTCTGCATGATGTTTTAATTCATTGTCTGAGAGGACTAATGGTCTGGTGTAAGGTTAGGGCTAGCTTATTGATATTTATATCTCATCCCGTTGTGGGACCAATATTTTCAGATCTCAGACAATGGAAACCCGAGCTTACCATGGGCTAACGTTGGAAGAGAATAGATGGTGGCCTTTTGTAGCCTTAGGGATTGCCTATTTAATTTGGAGATTTATAATTGTAACCTCTAAAGTATGATTGACTCTAATGAGAAGTATACCCTTTTATCTCAAGTCATCCTATGTTGTTTTATTTGTATGGGATTGTTTCACATTTCTGCATGCATCTCATTTAGAAGCCTTGAGATTGTGGTTGGCGGTTGGATCCTGGGTAATTTATTAATAAAATGAACGGCTTGGTGGGATGTTCATGTGCTGGCCGGGTTCAGGACATGACATCCTCGCTTGTTGGGTATCAGAGCAAAGTCAGCTCGATCCAATTTGATTGAGGTTTGGAGTGATAAGTAATGATAACTTGAGGACAATTAGATAGTGAGGCCTCTAGGATTAAGCATTGATTGCTAAATCTTGAGTATTATAGGCTTGAACCTGTATTGTATTTTAATGGTTATAGTATCAATCTTCATTGATGATCTTGGGTGATGCTATGATTGAGGCTCACAAGGAAGCAAGCAAAAAATTAAAGAGTCATAAGCATTGATTTTGAGGTTGTAAATGCGCTTGAGGTTACCAAAGAATTGCTTATGAATGAAGGGTCAATTGGAGTATATGATTGTGATTGTGGTTTGTCAATGACCTAACTTGAGGAAACTGAGTTATAAAGAAACGGCTGGTATTAGTAATTCAGGCTGGAATTGTGTTATATCTTGATGATTTTTAGCTATCGATTACTATTGACAACCTTGGATGATATGAGATGAGGTGTATACAAGGAAGCGGATAAGGAATACTTAGATTAAAAGCCAATTGTGACCGAATGCATATGGATTTGACTTAAATAGCCACTAGACTTGATGCATATAGTTTACTATAGGTAATTGATCTGTGAGATGCAATGGTCCTTGTGGAACTAGAGGTTTTTTATTGATAAGGCTTGATGTGGAAACGAATGAGGTGTGACAAGTAGTGAGAACGAACATGTTGTGCATGTGTTTGTGGCTATGAAATGAAAGTCGATGATGGTGTATGCATGAGCTTATCACTATTAGACTTAATAAACTATTGCCTTGTATGGGATGAGTTGATGGGATACCTATAAACAGTAATGAAGCATGTTATAGGACGTGTGGAGCGGGACTTCCTCCATAGATGTATGACTTGGGACAACCTACAACGACCAGGTCTGATGAGGGTAGGGAGTGATCGCCGGGACAGAAAGGTCCGAATAAGGAGCGGCTCTTAACAGGCTTATAAGATCACAAGGAGGCAGTGATGACCCAATTCATAAATTGAAAGGAAAAACCTAGGTATCAGGTCAAGTCTGATTGTGGTTAAGAGATGTATGACACGGAATTGATTCTCAAAGTGGACGTTCGAAAGTGGCATGACATTTGTAATGACGCATGTGATTGGCATGGTTAAAAGTTTCGTATTTGACAGTGGATGTCGTATGAAAAGAAAATTGATATTTGTGATTGGCCTGTTAGGCATGTTTTATGATTGACATCATACGATTGTTATGGCCTAAGTCTAATTGAGAGATTAGACGGCGTGTGGAGAGTTTATACCCCGTTCAACTTATGTTTGTTGAGATTGAGATAGCCTGCTGTGATTATGCAAGAGTGACGAATGCCTCTAGATTTAAAGTATAAGCGATTAACTCGTTGCATTGCTGCCTTGAGTGCTACTTTGATAGTTGCCTAGTTAAGGCTAGCTTGGTAAATGATTGTTAATCGAGAATTGCCAAGTTAAGGCTGGCTTGTTGTGTGGTTGCTACTTAAGGATGATTTGGAATCCTTGGATAATAGGCAATTAGTTGAGAATTGCCTAAGCACCACTGGATGGTGAAAGATAAAGAAATGAGCAGCCTAAGACTGTTGAACTTGAGTATATGACTTAAATCTTTGATTCCCGAAGGGAATCACAGTGATTCAAGTGACATAAGAACCTAATAAGGTTGAATTATCAAAGTACGGTCGCTAGAGGAGCGCTTAGCTCGAATACGCGAGATATGAGAAGATCTAAAAACTGAGCTGGATCATGAGAATTGAGTAAAGATGAGCAATTGGAGTATGAGTATTGGAAGAGAATATGGCTCGATTTGTCAATCGTGCAAGGCCCAAGTGTAATAAGAGATCATGAGAACTTTAAATGGAAATGAGAAAATTTGATGGGTAGACAAGCTCGAGAAGAAGCTGTCATTGCTACATAAGTCACTGTGATCACTAATGTTGATGCAGTAAGTGATGGAAGTCACCAGAAAGGTGACTCTGAGTTACTCATTTCTAAATTGAATGTGTGGGAAGAATCATGAGAGTTTTGAAAAGCTGGTGAAGTTATGTATAAGGTTGAGATTGAATGAGTTTGATGGAGGGATGGGATTTGAAACTGCCTCCCTCTAAATTGGGGATATTGGTAAGGAAACCTTAGAGATTTTAGGTACACTGAAGGAAAGAAAAATGACCCCGGCAGTTGTTATCCTTAAGAGGCTATTGATGATTGGCGAAATGTCATCAAAGGAATAGTTTTCTTTGAAGGCATGATATCTATCTGGATTGCCTTCATTGAGTTGTTTAAGGGAAGTACTTTCCTGAGATTGCTTGAGAGCAAAGGTTATTGGATCCTAATAGTATTGCAAGGATTTAAATATGATCAATCAATATGAGGCAGAGTCATCAAGGTCGTCTAAGTGTACTAAAGGTAGTCAATGACCTTTTGAATGAGATGTGAAGTCCCTGAGTGGATTGGAATTTGAAAGCCTTATAGCTAATTGTTATTCATGATTTTGAGAAACTGGAATGGATTTTAATAAAATGAGTGAATGATTGGAAGAAATACGAGTGAAGAGAACGTCACTTGTGAAGCACGAAAAGTGTCTCCAAGGAATTGTTAATTACCTAGGCGCAAGGCCCATGGTGAAAAATGGTAGTCCATCTCTTCTATTATGGAAGGAGTCGAGGAAAATTGGCATGCTAGTTTGCCTGGATTTAATGATTCCCTAGGATTGGTTGATTGAACTAGAACCATTAGAAATGGAATCATGAGTTGTTGTCCCCTAAAGAATATGGCATTGTCCTTAAGGACGATTGAAACATGAAATGATTATTAATGGAAAGAAAGGCGAATGGACTTGATGGTCCTAGCTACTTGCGTTTTTAATGAATGGATGAATAAGCAAAAATGGTGCTTAGATTGCAATCGCAAGACGACTTGAGATAGTCAAATGGAATATCTGAAATATGGATTTGTGGAGACCATGGAAGAACGAATCTTGTCACTTGAGGTGACCAAGTCACTGGAAGAATAATGTCAGACATGGTGACACTTGAATTCTGGAGTAAAGGTATCGCCGTTAGTATAGACTCCAAGATTGACGTCCTATAAAATGGGAAGTACAAGGTAGATTCGAAGTAAAAGAATACCACTGAAGTGTATAGTTTTCTTCTTAGGGAAAGAGAGGAAATCTTAATTGTCTTGATATTAAGATGAAGCGTTTGGACTGAGAAAGAAGACTCGGAACTTGAATGATTCATGGAAGTTAAGTTCGAGAAATTGTCGTGTGGACAACGTTGAATTCCAAGATAATATCAATGTTCAGTGGAACAGACGGAATTGGGATGAAGTGGCATTGACTAGTTATGGAAACCAGCGGTTAAGACAAGAGTCCTTCCTCAGGGAAGAGTGACAAAAATGAGCAAAATGATACAGGATCGAAGTGGAGGCCCACGGGAGAAGAGAACCAAGATATGAGCTTTCAAATGGATGGTACGAAGGACAGTTTAAACGATTCAACGTGTGATAGCAAGAAGCCGATAATAATTGGATTGAGTATCCGAAGAATAATTGAATCGATTATTACTATCTTGAGAGACGATGATTTGACTCATCTAAGGAGTCGTGAGAAACATGATCGACTTTCGAGAGTATTCTATGAACTCTAAGGAAATGTTTATTGCATGTTAAATGTGGAGAACGCGAGTTGTAGACCTGATGAGATAAGATTCCTCATTCGAAAATGAAACCACTGTGGAGCTTTTGAGGGTAAGAATAAGTAATGAACCGACTAAGGTCGACACGAGCTAATGAAATTTGAAGTTTTCTAGAAATTGATGGATTGTCATTGTCACGTCCGCACCCCAGGCACGAGCGCGACTCCCTACAAGCGAACTCTCGAGTCCCAGGATTCAGTTATCGAGAGATGCACAATAAAAGAAGCATGCGAAAGCGATATCATATACTCCTCCGTACAAACATCCATGGGGATCTGGATAGCGAAAATATAACATGTACACATAACATTCCAAGAGTCCGTACAAAAACGTAGGAGAACTAGTCCTACAGATAGATCGGGGTAACGGTACTGCGTCAAAAGACATCCATAATAAGTCTTCAAGAAAAACTGGCCTACGAGACCTTCATCAAGAGAAAACTACATCAAGTTAGAAACCACTAAGTCGAACTGCTGGAGTCGTCGGTCTCCTCGACATCCTCGATGGGCTCGTACTCTAAGAAGGTCTCAGAGCGTACCTCTACGGTATCCTCCATCATCTCATCCTATGGCTGCTCCACCAAATTACCCTCTGAAGCTTCGATCTCAATCACTTCAACGGTGTTTTCCAGGGTTGGGGTCCTCTCGGGAATGTTCCTCGAACCAGCTATAGATCCATCGACCTCCACAGAATCCCGAGTGGGATGACACCAACTAGGAATAACCCTACGGGGTACCCCAGTGGATTTCAGTGGTCCAGTATTAACCTCGCCTACCCTACGAAACCAAGCCTCAAACCTATGAGGCTTCTAGTCCTTTTCACCCTCATTGACCCCAACTATTGTACACTTTCTAACGTACATAGTTCCCTGTCCGTCCGGGAACTCTTCAAAATATGCAATCATCTTCTTCGGATCGCCTAGTCTAGTCGGCAGCATCCTCACAGTCTAGGATCTAGAAATATGGTCTCACGACGGGGTGAGATTCACATCTCAGTAAGATAGGCCCTATCCCTAGGTCAGGTTGACCATACACCCAGATGAATGCAAACAATGAACAAGAATATGCACTCAGCAATATGATGCATTCAACAGTCAATATGCCACAGAGATGCAAGCGTTCGTCAACCAAACAATAATAGCATCATATCATGTCATCAAGTCAGGCATGGTGATACTAAATCAAGCCACAGATTCCACCCTCCAACTTCCTCATAGTTCTCGCCCCCGTTTAAATCACCTCAGGCTCGGTCTGCGTAACTACGCCTCAGACCATCAGATTGGTAAATCCGCGTAAACGCATCAAATTTCCAAATGCCATTCCAGGCCTATGTCGACACATATCAAATTCCGTCCCGCGTCTCAACGCATCAGGACATTAGCCATTTCAACCTCGCGTCTCAACGTATCAGGGTACAATTCAACACAACCCCGCATCTCAATGTCTCAGGGTATCACAAATCCTCATGTATGCCAAATATCATTTCAAATCAAACATCATGATCAAGCACAAACTCAAGCATCGAGCTAGATATCTATGGCATGCAAGGCAATCAATTTTATCAATCACTCAAGGCAATCAATTCATGGCATATGTATTAAGCAAGCATTAAAGCAATCATCCATCCACCACGACGAACATTGAACAATTATGTCATAACTCACGAAAACTAACTCAATCCGCACCCAAATTACCCAGTCGAGTCCAATCCTCCTAGCCAAAGTTTAGGAACTTCTTACCTTGTGCTAAAATCAATAATATTCCTCTTCCAAGCACTTCCAAGGTTCGGCCCCAAAGAGTCCAAAACAAGGCAGCCGTCCACCTAAGATAATTCAATTCATTTCGTCAATTTTTCCTTGTCAAATCCTCAAATCACCAAGTGTAAACCTCAATAACATATTTATTAACATTCTAATACGTCTCAACGAATAATTTAGAGCTCGACGACACCATGAACAACCCCTAAAGTTTCGGTATGTACAGAACCGAAACAAGGCATTTTCGGTTATGTGTATATCTCATTCAATCAACCCATAATTTAATCTATATCCTCAATTTATCCACTAATCTACTTGTTAACACATATTCTACATGTTGGGAAGGCTCACCGAAAATTTGAGGTCAAGACGACGCCAAATGGTCCACGAACGACACCGAGTTCTCCAAGTCTTCTACCGGTCAGTTTCTGCCCTTCAATTACAGCACCATTTTGGTGTCAAAACTCAATCAAATTCAGCCCAAATTTTTACCACAACTCATTATAAGAGTGTCCTAGATGTCCACAAAATTTTTCTGAAAGATTGAGACAATTCAAAGTCCTATGGAGCTCAAAAGTCGACTTACCTCCAGTTGCGACGGATTCCGTCGACTCGCGGGAAAACGGCTAGCCAGAGCTCCTCAGTGGGTCAAACGCCGAGCTACTACTTGGAGGTGGTCAGCAAGAGGATGAAGAAGACATTGGTGGTCAGCTTGACGCTGGAGGTCGCCAGAAGTTGAGCTCGACGGCGGCAATGGAGTTCTCGGCTGAAGAAGAAGGTGAAAAAGAAGATGAAGATGGCTATGGAGATGGGGGTGTTTAGCAGAATGTGGGAGTGAGAGAGAGCTATACACCAAATTGAGAGTCAACTCAAGCGGAATAGTAGGTTAAAAGTTGACTAAAAAATGCTAATTGAGCATCCTTTGACACTTGTCCTCTTGTCAATCAATTGCTCATCCAATAGCTGGTATTTTTCTTAATTTTCGGCAGCTATAGAGGGGGTGTCAATGACCAAAATGTCCTTTAGATACATTCTCATTAATAAGTCTCAAAATGACAGGAAAATCAAAATATCACACGTTGCAAAGTCCTCGCCTAGCTAGATCTACTGAGGGCCATAAAGGGCTCGCGAGCCAAAGCCAAATCTGGCCAGACTATCTAATCGACATTCTGACATTGAATCATTCCATTTTAGTGGCTCTACCGAGGGCTTTGCGAAACCACAACAAGGGCAAGCGAGTGCCAAGATCCCGCGACCAGCGAGGACTTTGCAACCTACGCCCAGGATCCGATGATGGTCGTCGACGCCTGTACCCATTTATGAAAAAATAAAATAAAAGGAAATAATAATAATAAATCGAAGATTTGTTAAAAAAAAATTCATATGCCACATACGACGGCCGGCGCCCAAATCAGCGATTTCTAGTCATTATAAATGAATTGACAAAAGGTGAAAAGATTTAAGACTAAATCAACAAACTTAAAAAGTTTAAGACAGAATCGGCAAACTTAAAAGGTTTAATAGCAAAAGTGGGAAAGGTTTAGGACTTTTTTGATGATTTTCGCCTATGTTGAGGTTAACCATAAGATAGAAATCCAGAAAAAGAATGAAACACGCTATAGTTATAGTTATTATGCTATTATACTCTTTCAAGCATAAGAATTTACAGAAGGAATATGTGAAAAATAAGAGAATTTTTTTCCTTAAAAATTCAAAAGTAAATATCTGTGTTAATTTCAAATGGAAAGCAATGGTAATATATGAATATGCTAGGACTGGAAGAAAAAAAATGATTCATGTTCAAAAAAGTAGAACGCAAAGAACAGTAAGAAATCCAATAGCATAATGCATATGTCAATTCAAGTAAAGTTCAAAGTGACATGAAGAATTGAATTTCACCAAGTATTCCGAGAAGAAAGAAAGAAAGTTGAGGGAGAAATGGGATTGCAAAGGAGTTAGAATTGGAAGATTCTACTCTATTATTTCTGTAGAGTTTCAAAAGATAAAAATTCAGCAGATCAATTTAACAAATGATGCGGCTTATCTCAGTCGTTGTCTGAAGGGGAAAATGAAACATTGAAATGGGAAATCTTTAGAGGATGGGTTTTACGTGAAAACAAAACATTAAAGCAGCAAGAAATGCATGCCCGTTGACAAACTTCATGGATACGGAAACTCGAAGAGTTCGTTTGCGCTAGGGTTTCCGAATGACATGTTAACGAATGGATTGCAGCGATGGCGATGAAATCCTTCGCTTCTTCTACGAGGGGAGACGAAATGTTTAGAGAGCAACAGAGAGAGGGGGTGTTATTGGAAAAATTGTATAATTCCAGAGATAGAAATGTTAATAGTTTCAATCTTCAAACTCGACTCTATTGCAATTACAACAAATTGAGAAGGGTAATTAGAAAACACCTCGCACATTTTTTTTCTTGAAAAATTTCAAATAAAGTCCTGAAGTGATCTTATTTTTTGAAATAAAGGTCTCAAATGGATATTATTTTAAATAAAGGTCTGAACAAAGGGTATTTCTGTCTTTTCTTTTTTTGATTTTTTTTTTTGGGTAAGATCTTTTTTTGATTTTTTTCTTTTTTCTTTTTTTGTTTTCCTATTTCCCATTGCCTTTTTTTTTTCCCTTTATTTCGGCCGATGTGATTTGCCATCCTCTTTGACCCTTGGCAATCTTTGCCTAGATCTAGCAAGAGTCGGCCTCATCTATGGCCGAAGACAACATCTCTCGCCCAGGCGAGGTGTCTATTGCGGCCGTTAAGGACAAGTGAGACAACCCTCCCTTGGACAGGATGAGGCCGCACTCGCGGACTCATGCCGACCATAGGCAAGATCAAGCCTCGCTTGATCTGGGCGAGGATCGCTAATGGTCGACAAAGGTTCATTGACTGAAATAAAGGAAAAGAAAGAAATAAAAAAATGAAAAATGAAAAAAACAATGTTCTTGGTATAATTATTGTTTAATTCAAGATGATATTTTAGGATTTTATTTAAAATAACATTCAGTTCAGAGTTGATTATTTAAAAAAATAAGAGTACTTTATTTTAAATGTTCTCTTTCTTTTATAGTGGCTGTGCTTACGATTAACGCAAAATAATTGCCATGAACGATACATGAGCAATTTGATTGATTGGACATAAAAAGTCTTATCTTCCTCTGACTTGTCGCAAGACATTTGTCCTTCCATCTAGAAGATGATAGGCTTGTCGCTTTTCATCATCTCCAACGGCGCACGACTATGAGTGATTTTCTTGAAGAAATGACGTAAAATAATTTAATTGTGTTGCACGTGCTAATAAAAAAATATAACGGAGATTAAGGTCTTGTCCACGCCTAAAATTACTCAAGGAGCCGTGTGTTGAGCACACGAGAAAGTAGTGGTCGGCTGCAGATAGATGCACTGAAATTAAAGTATGATTAATCGTAAAAATGTCACGTGTCAAGAATGAATTTTGACGATATTTTTCATAAAATTATTAAAATATATCTCAAATTTGAATCTGAATCAAAATTAGGAATATTATGCATTCATAATTGAGTAAAATATAACACGTGTGTTGGGTACCTTTTGGGAAGAGGACAAGATTTTGAAAGATTGGTTATATTCTTTCTTGGATACACTCGGATGTGCATAAATTTGCGAAGTCTCGTTATCAACTAGGATGTTTCTTGAAGTTTGATTACTAAGGAGAATACAAGAAAAAAGGAAAAGCTTGGGCTAGAGAAAGAATAAAATATTATTTCCTAGTTCTTATGGAGGTGACGATCGATTTTGGAAAGAGCCATGTAGACTTGAATAAAATATTTCGGTCAAGCATGGATTACACACACACACACAAGCTTCCCGAGTTGGACGTGGGTGTGCAAAAAAAAGAAGGAAAAAGGAGTCGTTGTTGATACAGTAAAGATATTGAAGCACCGTTCTCTGAGTGCTTGGCGACAGATACTTCATGAAAATACATCAATAACTGTAAGTGTCTTTGAGCCAATTAAATCTTATTTTTAAATTTGTATTTTGTTCATTTGCAAGATTGAGATATTATTTCATGAGAAATTATGGAGCTAAACATTGTGTGCGTTATTAGATGTGATTGGGGTTTGAAAAACACTGAGATTGTTTGAGTGACTCGAGTATGATCTGTAATTTCCGTGTATCGCTTGATCTATAGTGAAATTCATTGATGCTCTCCCCATGGACGTAGGTCTCTACGACCAAATCACGTACGTATGGTATTTGATTTACTTTACTCTTTCTGTCTATTTATTATTTCAATCGCTTGTTCTACGGAACAATTGGTATCAGAACTAAGCTTGCTTGAGCTGATCCGAATAGATGGTGACAGAAGAAGGAAAAGTGAAAATCGATAGATTTGAGGGGGAGGACTTTGATTTCTAGAATATGCAGATTGAAGATTATTTGTATCAGATGAAACTGCACCTACCATTGTCTGGAGAGAAGCTAGATACGATAAAGAAAGTTGATTGAGAATTGCTGGATAGACAAGCGATGGGTGTTATTCGGCTAACGTTGGCTCGTAACGTTGCATATAATATCATTAAAGAGAAAACCACTGCGAGTTTGATGAAAGCAATATCGGACATGTACGAGAAGCCATCTGCGATCAACAATGTCTATTTGATACAACGTCTGTTTAATTTGAAGATGAACCAAGGTGCGTCAATTGCTAATCATATCAATGAATTCAATGTGATTATTAGTCAATTGAGTTCAAATGATATTGACTTTGAAGATGAGGTATGTGTTTTTATTTTTTTATCCTCATTGCCTGATAGCTAGAATATTATTGTTACTACTGTTAGTAATTCTTTCGAGTCAACAAGTTTGACATTTGATGGGATTCGAGATTTAATTCTAAGTAAGGACATACGTCGAAGAGAATCTAATGAATCTTCTATCTACTGCTTTAGTAGGCGAAAACAGAGGAAGAGCTAGTACTCGTGTTACTAGAAGTAGTATGAACATGGAAAATACAGTCAGTCTAGGACTTGTGGTACTGTTTGTTGGAACTGTGGCAATATAAGGCATCTTAAAAGAAATTACTTAAAGTTGAAAAACGAAACGGGTAAGGGAATTAGAGTTAAATATACGAATGATATTGCAGTTATAGCTAAAAATTGCGATGGTGTCGATAGTGTCTTGTCTGTCATTAAGAATTCATCGTTTGATGGATGGATTATGGATTTTGGTTGTTCTTTTCATGCTACACCAAATAGGAACTGGTTTGCTACTTGTCAGTGCACATATAGTAGTAAAGTCCAATGTGAAAACAACGATGAATGTAATGTTGTGGGTGTTGGTAATGTTAAAATCAGAATGCATAATGGTATTGTGGGGACATTGACTAGAGTATGTTCCAGAATTGCAAAAGTGTTCCGGAATTGAAAAAGAACTTAATTTCCTTAGGTGGCCTAAATTTAGCTGGATGCAGGTATTATTCACGAGGTGCAGTTTCGAAGGTTGTTCGAGGTGCCTTGGTAATGACGAAAGGAATCAAGCATAATTGCCTATACGAGCTTAAAGATATGACAGTGACGGAATTCGTTGCAGAGACGTCAAAAGCATCTGTTCGAGAGTCAAAATTGTGGCGTATGCGTTTGGGGCACATTAGCGAAGTAACTTGAAGTTTCTAAGTGAAAGAAATTTATTGTGTATTTGTATTACAGACGAACTGAATGTATGTAGGCGATGTGATTTAGATCAACGGTAAAAAATTGCAGTTTAGTGCGACTATCAGAGAAACCATAGAAATTGCAGAATTACTTCCCTTGGATATTTGCAGGTTGTCGCGGTTTTCTTCAAGGAAGAGTGTCAGATTTATGCTCACCGTTGTTGATGACTACTCGATGAGGACCTGAGTGTTTGTACTTAGGCACAAGTTTGATGCTATTATCAAGATCAGACAGTTGAGAGCTTTGATCGAAAGAGAGACTAGAAAACGATCAAGCATGTGTAGACCAACAAAATCATGGAGTTTTTCTCGAAGCTATTGTCGTGACCCGAATCTCGCGGTCTCCCTCGAGATTCGGTGGGTCAATGGGCTGTCTCGTCTAGTCGAACGCGGGCCTCTCCCAAAGCTCGTTACCCAAGTCGCAACGGTGGAATACGTGATCGATCTTCGGTATGGTTTGGTGACATATGATAAGTGTACTTGCCGAGAAGTCTCCACCAATCATTTTGCCGAGGGCACGATCGAAAACTCTATCAAACAGTTGGGAGCATTCTATTCGATTATGCGATAACTAGAGAAATGGGATCGGAGACTTTGTTATGCTAACTATCGGAGTTGACGCCCTTTCGACACCTAAGTCAAATGATTTATTTAACCCTAGGATTTCATGCAGATGAGTGAGGTGCGAACCCTAAATCTAAGAATTCATGCAGATAGGAATGACTATCCTAGCAAACACAATCAATAAAATGAATGCGCAAATCAAAGATCCGAAACGTACGGATAAATTACATGAAAGCAACGTGGCATCATTAATAAGGCCCTATTAGCCTAGAGAAATATCAATCAAGGTTCAGGAATATTCTTGACATGATTTTCCCATGAGAGGCAAAATCGTAATTTTAAAGAATTTTTCGACAATTTTCCCTAAAAGGGTAAATTTGTCATTTCATATGGAATATGGAGTCAAAAGGTGGTGGAAATAGGATTAGTCATCAAACCAGTCAATTTCCTATTTTTTCGAAAATTTTAGAATTTTTCTGGAATTTTTTGAAATGATTTACCCTTTGAGGGGTAAAATTGTCATTATGGAAAGTGATGAGAAGTGAAAATCTCAAACTGAATGATTAGTCAACCACCAGACTCAAATCTTAATTTTAAGCAATTTTCACGGCTCGATCGGAATAAAAAAGATTATTTACCCTTTGTGGGGTAAAACCGTCATTTGTAGAAAAAAGATGAGATTCGAAAACTCAAATATAAGAAATGGTCACCTAACTGTCCCTAATTATTATCTTGACATTATCGACCTATCTCATATACCATGTAGAGGTGATTTACCTCTAAAGGGTAATATCGTCAATTTTCAAAAGGAAGGATAAAAAATCTCAAAAATACGATTAACCAGTTGTCTGTAGTCATTCCTCAATTTTTTTTGGAAGTTCTAGAATATCTATGAATTTTCTACAAATTTCCTACACTTTTTTTAAATTTTTTGGGATTTTCTAACATGTTTTTAGAATTTTCTAGAATTTTTCTATTGTTATATTTTTTAAATAAAATTTGATTTTTTTATTGAAAAATATGATTCGGACCGGATCGAACCCGACCCACTTGGATTGGATAACCCGGTCCAGACCCGAATCCGCTCGAAAACTGACCTTAAATGACGTCGTTTCAATTTTTTTATTATTCTATTATTCGGATGAAATCCAAGGGCTCCTATTGAACCACGTGACTACTCCACGGCCTTAGGATTGGCTTACTAAAATCAACGGCTCAGATCAAATGTCGACTAACCTTTAGCCGTCAGTTTTGATTACTTAAGTCTACGGCGACGATCGAACAACTCGGATAATCCTCGACTGTCCGATCTACCGAATTATTTTTATTTCAAGAAATTGATTTTTTTATTAAATCAAAAAATTAAAACTGATCTGATGGTTACCAAGCCCACACGTGGCCTAACCTAGGCCATAGATCGACTAACATATTCAAACCGAACTCTAACGGCTCAGCTAACGTGGCTACCACGTGCCATGCCACTTCAGCATCTTTGACCGATTGACCGCCACGTCATCGTGTTCTTCGCAGAACATCCTTCATCTGCAATGAACGGCCGAAAGCTTCCGGCAACGATCTAATGGTGAAATCTCGACGAGCAGGACCGGTGCCAATCGACTCGTCTCAACATCGCAAGTAACATATCTCAAAATCAAACGTGATTATCCAAGATGACTAGATTGATCGAGTTATAACCAGTTCAGCCAAGACTACACTAATTAAGCAACAGAGAGCATATCAAGCTAACTCCTTCATATGATCGTTTCTAAGTGAGTTCAAAAGACTTACCTACATGTTATATTGACCTGGTAAGGTATAGGATAAACTAGACAAGCTTCGACTGAATCAGCGATGGCGACGGAGTTCGAATGCGAGGTTTGACTCGATGTCAATGCAATCAAAACACAGGACCATGCTTAGTGACGTCTTAGAGATGTTTCGCAGACATCAATTGCAAGGATTAAAATCGAAACGAAGATCCGCCATTAAAGGTCAGAGATGGAGCTTAAAGGCTGACTTACCGTTTTTCGGGGTTTATAAGCAACGTGAGCCGGTGCGATCGACTCCACGGAGCTTAGGGAATCTCCTAGGTGCGAAATCACAGCTCGATTTGACCTAAATCGTCGTCGGAGATCACTTACAGATTGAACTCGAGCCCTCGACGATGGGGATCGGAGAGCAGGTTCTTCCTCTCGTTTGTCCACTCTCTCTATTCTGTTTGCCCTTTGAAACTGAATTAACCAAACTCCTCTCTAGAAAGCTCCCTTAACTTTTATATCCATTTGAAAATTTTGGCGCGGAACGAGAGAACTCCTCTTTGTCCCTGTCATGTGCTTCTCATGCGCCATTTGGTTGTCGAACGGTGACGGAATCCGTTGGGTTTCTATCCATGTCCATCAGGATCTCCGGCGTTCTCCATTTGGTGTGAATTTGGTCGAATTTGATCTAAGCTTGCTTCTGTTGACTTTTACAGGTATCACAACCTTGGCCGATCGATTACTTTCTGTCCTGGCAACGTTAGGTGATATCGCTGGTGTTGATTGACGGGGAACGATGAGAGGAATAAAACGCGTACCATTTCCCTTCCAATTACTCGCGAATTGCTCTTCAATATGACAATCAAAATCAACCTATGAACTGCTCATTCACGCAGGAGTTTGGGGAATAAGACGGCATTGGAGTAGACCGGTTCGACCGGTCAGTCTGACAGGTTAAAATTGGTTCTGGCTTGATTTTCGCAAAATTAACCAAATATCGTGGGAAATTTTCACAATTAAGCTCAGAATCAAACTTAGGACATGAATTTTATCTAAAAATATGTTTTTGCTCAAAAGTTCTAGCCAATTTCTATGAAAACCCCAAAATTTCATTTGATTGCGATTCAGAAAATTGTGCAATTGATGGCTTAATCAGTCAAATTAGATCAAACCACCTATGTCAATCGACTCAGAACGATGAAAAATATTGGCTAGTGACTTCAATTGGCAAATGTAGCCAATTGAAAGTAATTTCAATTATGCACAAATTCAAGGACTAAATTGCAATTAAGTATGTAATTTTGCCCAATTCATGCAATTGAGTAATTTGTGCAAATAATTGGACTAAATTGCAATGAAAAATAATTAGATTGAATGTCAATACCCTTAAAATGCCAAAATTACAAATGAAAAGACTCATTTGACATTTTTTACCAAATTCAATCATACGTGTAACAAATGAACACATAAAATTAAACTTGGATTTACATTTTTTATGAGGTCAAAAAGACAGAAAAATAAAATTAATAATATTGACTATTTTCCATATTTTTGTGTCCCCGAATGCTATTTTCTTGATTTTTTTCATGTATTTTCTATTTTTCAAAAATACCCAAAAAATGTCAAAATTACAAAAAAAAATTATATATTTTTTGGTCAAAAATGATTCATTGGATTTGGCCAAGGCCACCAAAGTAGATTTTGCAATTGTTCAATTTTTTATGAATGTTTTATGAATTTTTCAAAAATAAATTGAAAAAAAAAACTAATCGAAAATCAAGTGTGAACAGCTGCTCCTCTATGAGAGGAATCTCGTGAAAGGTTTCACTCAAAGATAGGTGACACCTGAGTCTAGATCGACTCGATTGGGAAAAAGAAAAACGAATCCTGACATTCAATCTTTCTTGTCTTACTGGTAAACGCTCTGCTCATTCTGTTTTTGCTGATATGAGAGAGAGAGAGAAAGTAAAGCTACTTACCTGTTATTCACCTGCTTGATACTCGCATGGCATATGCAATATATGAAGGATTCAAGTGAATATCTAGAGACTCGTCTCTTGAGCATCCTAGGGCGGTTAAACTGTAGCTCGTATGGTAGACCAAAGCAGAATGGGATTCCTATCTGATAGGAACCTAAGGATGACGCAACATTCTTTAGGGATTATCAAAAGTCTCGATCCGTATGGTGGATCAAATCATGAATAGGATTACTTTCATATCAGGAACCTATGGACGACGCACCTATTCTCTAGGGATTGTCAAAAGTTTCGATCCGTATAGAGGATCTGGCCATGAATAGGATTCCTTTCATATTAGAAACCTAAGGATGAAGCACCCGTTCTTTAGGGATTGTCAGAGACTAGACTTCCTATTCACGAGGAACCTAAAAGTGACGCACCCATTCTTTAGGGTTTGTCGGAGACTAGGCTTCCTATCCACCAGGAACCTAAAGATGACACACCCGTTCTTTAGGGTTTGTCGGACACTAAGCCTCCTATCCACCCGGAACCTAAAGGTAATGCACCCATTCTTTAGGGTTTGTCGGAGACTAGACTTCCTACACCTTAAGGAATCAACAATAGTCTATACAAATGAGGCATACTTAACTCTTTAGGTTTTACCAAAGAAGCTATTTTGAGGTTTAGGGGTTGTCTAGAATTTTACAAAAAACTGGTTCTAAATATTGTCTTCTTGACGTGCAAGATGTCATTTTGAGATTTGAGGACTCCAAGTATCCTGTAGAAAGCTCAAATCTGCAAAAATTTTGTTAACGAGACTCTTCTGGGATTTAGGGGTTACCTGAAATATCTCAAAAAGATAATTCCTAAAATTGTACTTTCGACAAGTGAGTGTCATTCTGGGATTTGGGGGCTCAAAGTATCCTGTAAAAAGCTTAAACCTGAAATCTCACATTAAGACGATTCTGAAGCTCTTCATTGTTGAGCAAGGTATCCTTCTTTGACCTGGGCCACCACAGGTCTTATAGAAGTTTAAACCTGAGAGTTCATTCCTCATCGAAAAAATATCAGTTATCTCGAGGCAATGACAGTTATAATGCAGGCAAAGTTTTACTTTGACCTATGCGATTATGCAAAATAATTTATGATGCATGAGGTTATCCAAGACATCTTAAAACATGCAAAAATGATCAGAAATCCTTGTAAAGAAAACTCTGGATCAAACAATTTGAAGTTTCCAACAAACCTTATTGTAAGCATTATATTGGAATATCTCCGTCAAAAAGAGCTTCTCATCGATTCTTCGACTTTGGTCTTATATAAAGAAAGCACTCGAATTTCCTAATAACCTGAACCAGGGTTTTCGGGGTTATTCGCAGCGCATACATTTCGATCAATCGAGAGATCTTTGCGGGACCGTAATGTTAGGCATGGACATAGTTTCCAAGGGTGACTCAATCTCTGAGTCAGGTCTTTTGAATGAAAATTTTCTTCATCTGCTCCGATTTACAGGTCAAGAACCCTGCAAAATAAGAAAGAAATAATCTTACTCGCACCTTTTCGAGCTAAGGTACACATTAACCTAGGCATCTTAGTCAGAAAAGACGGCGAATGGTTGTAATGTTGGTAGGATTGGGGATCGAAAAAAGCTTATTTTTGGCCCGGAATCGCGAAAGGTTTGACATTGGTGGTCATTGCCGATCAGCCCTCTGTTTTGTTTCTAATGGGTAACTCTTCGAAGAACATCTTTAGTCTTCTTGATACTAGCCGTTTTAAGAATGGGTCTAATTTTCGAAAGACATTATTTATCTTTTGGCAATCGGTTATGATTCCATTCGAGGGGTAGCCTTTTGCTGCATAATTCCTAAAGATTCTTCTTTATTTCAAAATTTATTGAGGGTCGAGGCATCCAGTAATCTCTTGGTGTACTCAAAATCAATCTTTCAGCTTTCCAGTATTCCAATATGGATCAGCCCTGCTCTTGTCGGGATTTTGTCTCTTTTTAGTGCATAGAGATTCGACTTTTTCTCTTTTTCAATGCCGCCTTTTCCTTTTCTTTTTCTAGGAACTAGGATTTTTTATGATCATGTAAATCATATGACCTGAGTCTCATCATGTTTGAAAATTTTGCTTTGAAAATCTCCTGTAGCTCCTACCTTTTGAATTTTTCTGTCCACCAGTGTCTTTGCCACCTTCGCCTTGGTGTTGTGCAATGACCACCAATATGGGTATATGAAACGAATATGTACGCTCAAATTGGTTGTGCAATGGGTATAAGTGTGTAGAATAGAGAAATAATCATCTCTTCATCATCTTAAGATGTCTAGATCAATGCATATCAACACACGAAAATTGATGTTAGTCCGAGTAAAACAATCTCTAACCATTTACCTTTTCATGCTATTGGATTGCTTCTATACAACCCTAACGTGGAGTGATTTTTGATAGGGTTAAGAAATGAAGACCACCGCTCAAAGGGTTTGTCAATGATCACCTGTAGTGTTTATGGAAAAGAATGAATGCCTCCGTCATCCCAATCCATGTAATTAATGCAAATAGCCTTCACATCCCCTAATTTAGGCTCTTTTATCCTTACATTCCTTTTATCTCTTCGGTGTGTCTAGGACATGTTTAGATTAGGTTTGCCCCTTATCTGAAAAAACATTCCTGCTAGATAGCCTAAACAACTCTATTTTGAAAAAATTATTTCGTTTTTTTCCGGACATTGCACCCCACAAGGATTTAATGATGCATTATGTATGTTTCAACCATGCTTCGATAACCTCTAATCCCAACATGTGCACAATAAGTGTCAGGAATTCATCTTTTGAAAGCACGGTTCATTCCTAAGTTTGACCATATGCATGCTCATTTTTTATTCCTTCTCTTTTACAAGAGGGCAAAAAATTTTACTGTATTTCTCCAGCGCTGCCTTTTGTCTTCATCGGAGTCACTCCCCAAACCTAGCGAACACGCGAACGTCCCACCAGGCCTAATCAAGCTGTGTCATCCAAGATCCTTCGGCCTTCATATAACAACTTGACAAAGGAACAATATCGCAGAAGCCATAAAACTGCTATGTACAATGCAATAATGAAATGACTCAAGACAATAGGGTATACACTTCTTATGAATAAAATTCTCCTTAGAAGTTATTACAGTCAAGTATCAAAAATTCAATTCCTAATTCCTCAAAATTCAGATACAATCCCTAAGTCCACAAAATACATAAAATCATTCATGCCATCACTTCATCGAGAGCTCATCTTCATCTCGCTTGTATTTTCATCTTTAAGGACCTGAAAAAATTAATCCCCCACTGGGGTGAGATATATATATATATATATATATATATCTTAACAAGTGAAACCTAAACCTAGACCTGAACATCAGTCCCCCCAGACCACACACAATGCCACCAAGATGTAGTTAAACAATAATGCAATGGCACAAGGTGTCACACAACAGCAATATCAATTATCAGACATGGATAGTCAGTACAAACAATCATGCTTAATTCTAGGGTCCCAATATGCAATCACATGCACCACATACACCACAGCCGCCATTTTATCATCCCCCCACAAACTCCACTGGTACTCCTGCCACATAACATCTTTAGGATCATCAGACTAAACGATGTCTACGTACCATTGGGATCATCAGATCAATCGGTACTCTCCAAGCTTACAACCGCTCAATGCCACCGGAGTCATCAGACCAATCGGCATTCTCATTCTCATTCAATTTCACCACCCTCCGATACCACCGGAGTTATCAGACCAATCGGCATTCTCATTCTCATTCAATTTCACCATCCTCCGATACCATTGGAGTCATCAGATCAATCGGTATCCACAACACATTTCTCATTGAGATCACAATTCCATCATAACACGCACAATTCAATTCATAAAAAGTTCGCCAGTTAATTATTTCATTCAATAACTCACCAAGCAGTATCCTAACATTCAGGTAAAGGTTTAGAAAACACTTACCTCTTCAAGCAAACTAGCAATTTCAATCCAAACAACCCTCCTCAGTCAGCAAGCTCACGGCCAAATGAGGCACCCATGGCGGGCCTAGGAAAACCACATCGAAACTCGATTATTTCTCAATTCTATTGCATCAATATCTCAATAACACCGACAACACATTATTCTCAAGTCAACACAGTATTGAATCAATGACCATAAGTATGCCAATTGTCGTTCTAGCAAGCCAAGTCATCCAAAATCTCAATTCACCAAAACTACCCAATTTGAGCCCCCCACAACCAGGTTCAGTATCACGAAAACTATAATTTTTTTACTAAATTTTTGAGAAAAAAATTAATTATATTAAACTTCAAGATCTTACGGATGCGTGGGCGAAAACGGAGCTCAATTTGGATATTGGACGACTTAGAACGATCCAATTCAAAATCGGTGCGCGTTATAAGCAAATTGGATGGTAAAACATGTTTTTCACCTCAAACAGCCCCTAATTCATCTTTAAACTTCCTTTAACCACAAAACCAATATTTCATAACCTCAATCTACATGTCTAGGAAGCTCACCAAGAGATTTGAAGCGGAATGACACTTCAAAGACCTCTGAACAGCCTGGATTCCACACGGTCCTCAAACGGGCAAAATATGCTTAGTAAAAACATCCACAAATTAGCCATATACGCCCATCAAAATTCAACTAAAATTGCAACCAAAGCTCAGCCAATTCAATTACTAAATATTATGAAGACCTCACCGAAAAATTTGAGGTCATTTGGAGTCCGGAAGCTCCCAAAAACGCAGCCTCTCCAAAATCGGGTCAAATTTTGACCTTTACCCACTCAAACAGACTTACGGGACAAACGGCTGAACCAAATTAAGCTCATAATACCTTCATAGAACGAAAAGACGATAAACTTTAATATGGCGATGGTTTTACCTCAATCTGAAGTCGGATAACAAAGTTATGGCCAAAATAGTGAGTTGATTTCTATATGTCCGCGAGGAATCCATTCGGTTGAGAACAAAAATGAAGGAGAGGAAGATGGTGGGAAATGGTGGCAGGCCAAAATGGAAAAGAGAGAAGGTATTCCATCCCAATAATGCACCTTGGATCAATTAGACAGGATAGGTAATTAATGGCCATTTAATACTTGACATCTCATTTGGTTGACACTAGGCAACCTCCCATTGGTTGCTTCATTGACTTTGACTTCCTTTGACCATATCCATTACATATTTTTGGCAGCATATAGAGGAGTGAGAATTGACCAAAATAACATTCTAAACTTCTTAAGGCAAGATCAAATATCGAGGGGCAAAATGGTCATTTTGTACTTTTCGTCCGAACTTTCATTTTTCAGTATAAACTACCCTCGATGAGACGACGTCCATCTCAATTCCAATGTTTGAATTCCTCAATATCCAATACCCAAATCTTGTGATCCAATTTCATGTCGAACTTTCGTCGATTGTAATTTCAATTTATCTCAAACTGACAGACGACTCTTGCAGGCGCTACGCATATCGACCTTGTGAGGGTTTATCATTCTTTCCTTCAATCCTAATCGTCGAAATCCGATTTAGGAGATTTTCGCAAATTACACATGGGTTAATACACATGGGTTAAGCAGAATCGCCTGTGTCCCAACGTATAACACTAGCAAAACGTTCCATGATTGTCCTTAGATCGATCTTTGTCAGTCCAAGACATTTCATTAACAATCTTTATGGCCAAAGTGTCATTTCTCATTCAAATTTCCCAGGTACACGTACCCAACTCAGTATCAGTTTTTCCCTTTTGGTCAGTTAACTAAGAGTGGCCAACTCCGAGCGAGTTACAACTGAAATACACCGATCGATATCCTTCCATTCAATAGCCTCGAGAGGATCGAAATTCGGAATGTCATAATTAGGCATTCCTGTATGAAGAGAATAGAAATTCCAGTGAGTGAAAGATATTTTAACACTTGATGGAACGAATACATATCACCTGGTTCTACATGTCAGGGATTATTCTATTCTTGGTTCCATTTGAATGAGTTTGATTCTGTGTTCATTTCTTGGAATCCTACAAAACATAACACATGCCATGTATGTATGGATGTATGATATGCTTATGTAATGACCGCAATGGCGACTCAGATTGTCTCGAAGAAAGTCAAGTGATCATCATCTGATTTCATTTCAAGGATAATACTTCTTCACAACATCTGTATTTACAGGATATCTCAATTCTTGTCCTTCAGAATTTACAAGAATTAATGCTCCTCCCATGAGGTCTTTCTTGACAACATAAGGGCCTTCGTAATTCGAGATAAACTTGCCTCCCGGATGAGCCGCATTCGAAAGAGTATTCCTTACCAACAGGTCATCCACCTCGAAACTTCTGGGTTTAACTTTTCGATTAAATAACTTAGCCACCCTCTTCTGGTAACTTTGCCCATGACAGATTGCTCTTAGACACCTCTTTCTGCATTTGATCCATTCTACCTCAAAAAGTTTAACTTCTAACAATATTCTCAAAAATGGAACCTCAATCTCTACAGGTAGGATAGCTTCCATCCCGTATACCAGAGCATAATGTTGCCCCTGTAGAAGTCCTAATCGAAGTTCGATATGCCATCAAGACAAAAGGTAGCCTCTCATGCCAATCCTTGTAATTTTCGACAATCTTAGCCAAAATCTTTTTGATATTCTTGTTTACCGCTTTAACTGCTCCATTCATTTGTGGGCGGTAAGGGGAATAATTAAGATGCTGAATACCAAAGTGATCCAGTAGATCGTTGATATTCTTATTGTCTAAGTTGGACCCATTGTTTGTAATGATCGCTCGAGGGGTACCATACTGGGAAATTATATCTCTCTTGATAAACTAGGTCCCGTGACAGGGGGCGGGGCGAAGGCCAGGACCTGGGTCGGGTCTCTCGGGACTGGGACCGAGTCTCCCGGGACCGGGGCCAAGGTTGGGTCCCAGGACCGAGGCCAGGGTCGGAGATCGGAGCCAGGACTTGGGTCGGGGTCGGGGCCCGGGCCGGGGCAGGTCTCGAGGTGCCGGGATCCGGGGTCTAGGCCCGTCCAGGGGTTGGGGACCGGGCTCGGGTCTCTGGGCGAAGGCCGGGACCGAGGCCGGGTCCCGGGAAGAAGGCCGAAATCGAGTCCCAAGACAAAGGTCGGAGACTTAGGCCGGGTCTCCCAGGATAGGGGCCGGGGCCGGGGCCGGGGCCTAGACCTAAGTCAGGCACCGAGGCCTAGGTCGGGGGCCAGGACTAGGGTTGGGACAAGGGCCGAGACCGGGTCCCGGGATGGGGGCCGAAGCGGAGGGCCAAGACTAGGGGCGGGTCCCCAAGCCAAGGCAGGTATCGGGGCCGGGACCGGGTCCCGAGGTAGGGTCCGGAGACCGGAGCTAGGTCTGGGTCTAGGGCCGTGGCAGTGACTGTGATCAGGGTCGGGACAGTGACCAGGGCCAAGGACGGGCCCGGGACCCAGGTCGGGCACCGAGACCAAGCTCAAGGCTGGTGCCAAGGCCTGGACCAGAGGCCGAAGAGGGTGCCGGGGCTGGGGCCGAGACCGAGGCCGGGGCCGAGATGTGGAACCAGGGACTAAGGACGGGGCTGGTGTCGGGGACCAAGGACGAGGCTGGGGCAGGGGCAGGGACAGGGCCAGTGCAAGGACCGGGGACGGAGACGGGTCTAGGACTGAGAAGTATTGTAGTAATATTATTTTCTTAAAATATTATTGTGTTTTGATAATATTGGTCAAAACGGGTCGAGTATGGATTTGTCACGGGTCGTGTATGGGTCATTAAATATGGGTCAAATAAGTCAATATGGGTCGGACCATATTCAACCCGACCCAAACTCGACCCAACCCACCCATTTGCCACCCTAGCAATAATCAGAGAAATTGGATCGGGGACTTTGTTACGCTAACTATCGGAGTTGACTCCTTTTTGGCATCTAAGTAGAATGATTTATTTAACCCTAGGATTTCATGTAGATGAGTGAGGTGTGAACCCTAAATCTAAGAGTTCATGCAAATAGGAATGATTATCCTAGCAAAAAGTCAATAAAATGAATGCGCAAATCAAGGATCCCAAACGTGCAAATAAATCACATGAAAGAAAGGTGACATCTTTAATAAGGCCCTATTAGCCTAGAGAAATATCAATCAAAACTCAAGAATATTCTTGACATGATTTGCCCATGAGAGGCAAAATCGTAATTTTGAGGAATTTTTGGATAATTTTCCCTAAAATGGTAAATTTATCATTTCAGACGGAATATGGAATCAAAAGGTGATGGAAATAGGATTAATCATCAAACCAATCAATTTCCTATTTTAGGGAATTTTTAGAATTTTCTGGAATTTTTAGAAACGATTTACCCTTTGAGGGATAAAATCGTCATTATGGAAGGTGATGAGAAATGAAAATCTCAAACAGAAGGATTGGTCAACCACCGACCCAAATTTTAATTTTGAGCAATTTTCACAGCTCGATCGGAATAAGAAAAACGATTTACCCTTTTGAAGGGTAAAACCATCATTTTCAAAAAAAAAATGATGAGATTCGAAAATTCAAACATAAGAATTGATTATCTAACTATCTCTAATTCTTATATTAGCATTATCGACATATCCCATATACCAAGCAGAGTCGATTTACCCATAAAGAGTAATATCATCAATTTTCAGAAGAAATGATAAGAAATCCCAAAAATAGGATTAACCAGTTGTCTGTGGTCATTCCTCAATTTTTGAGAATTTCTAGAATATCTATGGATTTTCCACAAATTTCCTACATTTTTTTTATTTTCTAGGATTTTCTAACATTTTTTAGGATTTTCTAGAATTTTTCTAATTTTTTATATTTTTTTAAATCAATTTTGAATTTTTTATTAAAAAATATGATTCATACCGGGTCAACCCAACCCACTTGGATTGGATAACCCGACCCAGACTCAGATCTGGCTGGAAACCAACCTTAAACGACGTTGTTTCAATTTTTTTATTCGGATTTAATCCAAGGGCTCCTATTGAACCACTTGGCTACTCCACGGCCTTAGAATTGGCTTACTAAAATCAACGGATCAGATCAAAAGCCGACTAACTCTCAACCGTCAGATCCGATTACTTAGGTCTGCGGCGACGATCGAACGACTCGGATAATCCTCGACCGTCCGATCTACCGAATTATTTTTATTTCAGTAAATTGATTTTTTTTATTAAACCAAAATTTTAAAATTGATCTGACGGTCACCAAGCCCACACGTGGTCTAACCTAGACCATAGATCGACTAACAGATTCAAACCGAACTCTAATGACTCAGCTGACGTGGCATGCCACGTCAGTGCCACATCAGCATCTTTGACCGATTGACCGCCACGTCATCGTCTTCTTTGCGAAACATCGTTCATTTGTAATGAACAGCTGAAAGTTTCCGGCAACAATCCAACAGTGAAATCTCGACGAATCGAGCAGGACCAGCACCAATCAACTCGTCTCGACATCGCAAGTAACATATCTCATAATCAAATGTGATTATCCAAGATGAATAGATTAATCGAGTCATAACCAGTTCAGCCAAGGCTACGCTAATCAAGCAACAAAGAGCATATCAAGCTAAATCCTTCACATGATCGTTTCTAAGTGAGTTCAAAAGACTTACCTACAAGTCAGATTGACCTGGTAAGATCTAGGATAATCTAGACAAGCTTCTACTGAATCGACGATGGTGACGGAGTTCGAATGCGATGTTTGACTCGATTTCAATGCAATCAAAATACATGAGCATGCTTAGTGACGTCTTAGACATCTTTCGCACACATCATTGCAAGGATTAAAATCGAAATGAAGATCCGCCATTAAAGATCAGAGATGGCGCTCGAAGGCTAACTTACCGTTTTTCGGGATTATAAGCAACGTGAGCTGGTGCGATCGACTTCACTGAGCTTAGGAAATCTCCTAGGTGCGAAATCACAACTCGATTTGGCCTGAATCATCGCTGGAGATCACTTACAGATTGAACTCACGCCCTTGACGACGGGGGTCGGAAAGCGAGTTCTTCCTCTCGTTCGTCCACTCTCTCAATTATGTTCTTTGAAACTGAATTAACCAGCCTCCTCTCTAGAAAGCTCCCTTAGCTTTTATATCCGTTTGAAAATGTTGGCGCCGAACGAGAGAACTCCTATTTGTCCCTGCCACGTGCCTCTCATGCGCCATTTGGTTGTCGGATGGTGACGAAATTCATTGGGTTTCCGTCCATGTCCGTCATGATCTCTGGCGTTCTCCATTTGGTGCGAATTTGGACGAATTTGATCTGAGTTTGCTTCTGTTGACTTTTGTAGGTACCACAACCTTGACCAGTCGATTACTCTTTGTCCCGGCAGCATCAAGTGATGTGGCCGGTGTTGATCAATGGGGAACGATGAGAGGAACAAAATGCCTACCATTTCCCTTCCAATTACTCGCGAATTGCTCTTCAATTTGATGATCAAAATCAGCCCAGGAACTGTTCATTCACACAGGATTTTGGGGAAGAAAACAGCACTGTGGTGGACCGGCCTAACCGGTCAGAATCGGCTCTGACTTAATTTTCGCAAAATTAACTAAATTTCGTGGGAAATTTTTATAATTAAACCTCAGAATCAAACTTAAGATATGAATTTTATCTAAAAATGTGTTTTTGCCCAAAAGTTCTAGCCAATTTCTATGAAAAATCTAAAATTTCATTTAATTGCGATTCAGAAAATTATGCAATTGAAGGCTTAATCAGTCAAATTGGACCAAACTACATATGCCAATCGACTCAGAACGATGAAAAACATTGGGTAGTAGCTTCAATTTGCAAATGTAGCTCTTAAATTGAAATTAATTCAATTATGCCTAAATTCAATGACTAAATTAGAATTAAGTATACAATTTTGCCAAATTCATGCAATTGAGTAATTGTGTAAATAATTAGGCTAAATTGCAAAGAAAGACAATTAGATTGAATGTCAAGAACCTAAAAATGTCAAAATTACAAATTAAAATACTCACTTAACATTTTTTACCAAATTCAATTATACGTGCAACAAAGGAACACATAAAATTAAACTTGAATTTGGACTTTTTATGAGTCAAAAAGACAAGGAAATTAAAAGAAAAATATTGATTTTTCGTGACCTCGAATGCTATTTTTCTTGATTTTTCATTTATTTTTTTATTTTTCAAAAATACCAAAAATGTGAAAAATAAAAAAAAAATATTTTTGGTCAAAAATGGTTCCTTGGGTTTGACCAAGGTCACTAAATTTGATTTTGCAATTGTTCAATTTGTTATGAATTTTTCAAAAATAAACTGAAAAAAACTAATCGAAAATTAGGTGTCAACAGCTGTTAAATAAATCCTGCATGAATGAAGTCATAGTGAGATACCGTACTAATGTTAATAAACCACATGTCGCAAAATTGATGAGTAGAATATTATTAGAGACGGCCCATAAAGTGCTCTTAGTGCTGGTATGGCTAGAAGATTTCTATCGGATACGATTATACGACGAGCTACTTGGTGAATAGATTCTCATCGACTGTGATTGGATATCGGACCCCCGAAGAAGTGTTGTCATATAACGTTGCTGATCATTCTATTCTTAAAATATTTGATTGTTCATGTTATGTTCGAGTTAGTGACAGTAAACTCGATGGGAGGGCAATGAAGTGTATGTTCCTAGGTTATGCATAAGGTGTATTTGGTTATCGGTTATGGTGTTCGGAATTAAATTCACCTGTTATTAGCAGAAAAGTTACATTTGACGAGTCTCTAATACTTCAAGCTATAAGTGATTATAGCAATGTTAATACGGATGTGAACGGTGTTCAGTTTGAGGTGGAGTTGCAACTAGAAACTCCTGAGATGGCGGATAATAGTAAAGTAATAGACATAGATGGTGCTTGTGGCGAGGTAAAGCCTATAGAACCAACGGTTACTATAACTGCTAATTTTGACAAGGTATGTATTCGTTCTCCTGATAGATATGGATGCAATAGCGGTTTTGCTTTATTTGTGATTAAGGAGCTTGTATAGTAGAAAGTTCTTATGGAACAGTTAAAAGTGCATGTTCAGTCTGTGTTCTAATAAGGTCATTTGTTGTGGCGAAATTCAAGCAAAAATTGGATTTGGGTGATGTCTGTGGCGGTTGAGTCTATTGGGGCTGTTGGGAGAGTAACAGATGAAGTTCGGAAATCTTAGCGAAGCAATTGTGACATAACTCAAACGTCAAGCCAATGTGGAGATTGTTAAAATATGTCTCGAGTTTGGATCCAAAGCGAAATTATGAATATTCTGCATTCGAAATCGAGCAAAATATAACACGTGTGTTGGATATCTTTTGGGAAGAGGACAAGATATTGAAAGATTAGTTTTGTTCTTTCTTGGATATACTCGGACGTGCATATATTTGCAAAGTCTCGTTATCAGCTAAGAGGTTTCTTGAAATTTAATTACTTAGCAAAATACAATAAAAAGAAAAGCTTAGGCTAGAGAAAGAATAAAATATTACTTCCTAGTTCTTGTGGAGGTGACAATCAAATTTTGGAAAGCGCCACGTGGACTTGAAGATACTATTTGGGTATATATATATATATGCTTTCCGAATTGGACGTGGGTGTGCCAAAAAAAAAAAAAAGGGATAAAGGCGCCGTTGTTGATACAGTAAAGATATTGAAGCACCGTCCCTACAAGTGCTTGGCGACAGAGGACTTCGTGAAATTACATCAATAACTATTAGTGTTTTTTAGCCGATTAAATCTTGTTCTTAGATTTTTGTTTTAATTATTTTGCGAGATTGAAAGATTATTTCATGAGGAATTGTGAGGCTAAACATTGTATGCGTTATTGGATGTAATTAGGGCCTAAAAAACACTAAGAATGTTTGAGTGATTCAAGTGTAATCTGTAATCTTTGTGTATCGCTTGATCTATAACGGAATTCGTTGTTACTCTCCCTATGGACGTAAGTCTCTACGACCGAACCACGTATATCAGGTGTTCGATTTACTTTATTTGTTATGTATATTTATTGTTCGATTGATTGTTTCACGCAACACTTTTCACAAAGCAAAAGAGAAAGTGCGCACAAAAGAAGTCACGATTGGAGCGGTTGCAAAAATGGGCAATAACCCTCAAAGACGAAAAGAGAATGGTGTGCTGAACAAGAAACCATCGATGATGTCGTCAGCCACGAAAGCATAAAAACCATCGAAAGATATGAGAACGTGCTGAAGCAGAGCAAAAAGTGGAGAGCTGGGAGTAGTAATTGGTCGACGGTTACTAAAACACCACTATAAATACTATGAGTCGTCCAACATTTTCCCCCCAAATAACTCAACAATACAAGTCTTTTCTTCCATTAGCCTAGCTTAGCCGTAGTTTCAAATTCTCATCATAGATTCAATTCCAATGAGTTTCATATCCCGAGTTGGTGTCGTCAATTGAATTCCAACGTCTACCCATTGTCCAGTATCGTCGATTAAATTTCGACATTTTGTCCTACATTGTCCAGTGTCGTCGATTAATTTCGATATTGTGTCCTACATTATTTAATGTCGTCGATTAAATTTCTGCATTGTGTCCTACATTGTCCAGTGTCGTCAATTCAATTCCGGCATTGTGTCTTACATCCCGTCCAATATCGTCAATTAACTTCTGGTGTTGTGTCATGAATATTAGCACATCGTGGGCTATCAATTGCATTGGTCATTGATTGGCTAATAGTTGGTATTGTCTTTCAATATCAATATATCTTTTGCATTTGATCCTCTCTGTCCAAAATTAACCCGGAACTCCTTATTAAAAATGAACTGCTTACGTTCGATAAAATATTCGCGTCAACACGTCTTCAACAAAACAAATTATCATGAGAGTAATATGTAGCGGCTCTCTAATAGATTGACCCACAATAATATCTACAACTTCTCTCACTTCAATCAGGTTGCCATGACCAGGACTTTTATCATACATAATCTATAGATCCGATGTATCCTCTCGAAATTCGAGAGAGTTTTATGTAATTTCTTCTAATAATAGAGAATCGGCCTAAAACGAAAGAAAGCTGTTGGCCTGACAATCTAAACAGTACTTTCAATTATTTCTAATCATACAATATCTCAATCAATGAATGATTTATGCAAAACACGCGGTGATGGCATATGGATCTACGATTGAAAGTATACCGTCCCTAACAGTACTATCAGGGAATCATTTCCCCGAAACGAAATGCGTGTACAAATATTATTTACATTCCCTAGTTTCATAACTTTGGTAAAGGAGTGGTCTCGTTTCATAAGCTTATCATTTCTTCATTAAAAAAAAGATAATTCATTAGGGAAAAAGCCACACACACAAAAAAAAAAACCCCCAAACTATGCTCAGTGAGACATATTTATCTTAAACTTTTTTTTATAGCAAAAACCCAAAATTATAGTCGCTATAACACCTAAACTTGTTCATCTGACATTATATATATATATATATATATATATATATATATATATATATATATATATATATAAGAGCACAACAAATTTTATGTGACAAGTTTGCACTCTGTCAATTTTCGTCAGATGATTTTTCAGCTAAAACAACATCGTTTAAACCTCGTAGGTGCCATATCAAAACTATTTGATTTCTTGTATCCATGTAGGTAGATTTTCAACGGTTCTCGTTGACAGAACTTTGATGAAAGATAAATACATCACATAGGTTGAATTTTTTTTCACATCACGGAGGAAAGTTTAAGCTAAATGCGTAACAATGGATATAATTTTGGATTTTTTGGTGGGAAAAATTACTAAAAAGTCCTCAGCTTATTATATTTGCGCTAATTCAATTTTAAATATTTTTTGTGTCGATTCAGTACTTTCGGCCAACTTTGACCAATCAGCACTAACATGAACGCTGATCAGGGATGGCGCGCGGCATTGACATGGGCGATTTTTAATAATATTATATTATATTTTACTTTTTGATTTTTCCATTTGTTTTTTTTTCCTCCTCTTTCCTCTAGTTGACCAGAGCCGCAATTGCGAGGTCGGTCTCTCCACCGTTGCTGGACGACCTCGCCGTGGTTGCGAGAACTTGGGCTCGAGTAACCATGGCAGCCGAGCTCGCCCAATCCGTCGCAAGGGCTCCGAAGAGGCTGCCATTGTTGGCGCAGAGATGCTGAGCCTGGCAACTGGGCTCCTCCTCCATTTTCTTCCCGGACCTGTCAAACGCTTCAAAAATCGAGCGAATTCTCAGGGCAATCATCACCTCGACAAGTACAAAGACCCAACAATCGAAACGCCAAGCAAAAATAGATCCAGATCTACCGATCTATGTTTCCTTTTCTTCTTCTCGGTATCGATCTGGCGAGCTCCGCCACCATGGCCGCACGAGAAATCGCCGATTGGTCAAAGGAAAGTGGAGAATAGAAGAAAAAGAAAAATGAGAAAATATATTTAAAAATATATTAAAATATTATTAAAAAAATCGTTCACGTTAATGCCAGTGTCCACATCAACGTTGGCCGCCTAAATTTTTTCGAAATCACTTAATTGACACAAATGTAAAATGTTAAAAATTGAATTAGCATAATTGCAATAGTTTTAAGATATACATATAGTTTTAATTATGAGTAGTGAGTACTTACCATATGTATTAAACCAAATAAGCTAGCATTATAAATTACTTTTAGCTCGAAAAAAGAATATTATCTCTCGGAATCGTCGTGTGATTATTTATTCTATACTTCATAGTCAAATAGTAATTATATATTTGATGAAGGCATTAGAAATTTTTTTGTCAATTGTCAATACTGTTTTTTTTTTGGTCGGGAAATTGTCGATATTGTTTACTGAGTTACATCATAAATTACAATTTATAAACTCCTAACAAGACCATAGAGTTAACCGTTGATCCCATCCCAGATCGATTGGAGCCGACACAGCGGAGAGCTCAAGCAGTTGGTTATGAAATTGAGACTGACCTTGAGGGCTAATTGCAGTCGCCTTCGCCCCTTTCCTCTGTCCGATCATCGGCCATTACTCTTCGTAGATTCTCGAACCCCAGGAACAGCGAACCCTTCTAGCTTGGCGCTCAGTGGAGTTCAGCATCGGTGTTTTCACTCTCCCCCTTTTAGCTGCTCAGGAACGGAGACAGCGGCAGAGACGTTCCACGCCGCAGCGATTAAGAATGGCTCCGTGCAGGACGTGAGCGTTGGCAACTACGTTTTGGGTCTTTATGCGAAAGCTCGAAACTTGGGCGATGCCCAGAAGCTGTTCGATGTATTGCCCGAGCGAGATGTCCGGGCTTGAACGATTCTTCTGTCCGGTTTTGCACGCGACGGGTCTTGGAGGATGGTTTTGGATCTTTTCAGGGCTATGGCGATTGAGGGTGTTCGTCCGAATCACTTCACTTTGTCTAGTGCCTTGAAGTGTTGCTCCTGCTCGAATGAGCTCAAACTGGGTGAAGGCGTTCATGGGTGGATCATCAGAAACCAAATTGATGTCGACGCCGTGTTGGCAAACTCTGTTCTTGATGTTTATGCGAATTGTGGGGATGTTAATACTTCGGAGAGGTTGTTTGATTTGATGAGAGAGAAGAATACCATTTCTTGGAATGTAATGATGGGTGCTTAACTACGTGGTGGAGATACAAAGAAATCATTTGACCTATTTCAGAGGATGCCATGCAAAGATGTTGCTAGTTGGAATACGATTATAGATGGGCTTATGCAAAATCGATTAGAAAGAAGGGCACGTGAGCTGCTTTATGAGTTGAAGGTAAAAGGACCAGTGTTTAACGAGGTGACCTTTTCCACAGCTCTGGTTTTGGCTGCTTTTTTGTCTCTTCTGGACGTTGGAAGGCAAGTTCATGGGATAGTTATTAGATTGGAAATCGGCAGTAATGAATTTATCAGGACTTGTCTCATAGATATGTATTGCAAATGTGATGAAACTGAAAAAGCTTCAATAGTATGTAACTGTTGGCCTTTAATTTTTTTTAGCACGAAGAACAACGAAATAGCTTACAAGGATGCATATGCATGCAGTTCATTGGTTTCTGGGTATGTAAAGAATGGCAACTATGACAACGCCTTTGAAGTATTCAGCACGATGGTCCGAAAAAGTGTGAAGGTGAACAAATTTACCATTACAAGCATTATTTCAGCCTGTGCAATTGTTGGTATATTAGAACTTGGTCAAAAGGTCCATGCCTACGTCCTGAAAGTTGGGTATCACCTGGATGTGCACCTTTCTTCCTCTTTGATTGATATGCATTCCAAATGTGGGAGCCTCAATGATTCATTGTCAGTATTCAAGCAGAGTCAAGACTCGAATGTTGTGTTATGGACTTCAATGATATTCAGCTTTGCTTTACATGGGAGAGGTAAGGAGGCTGTTCGACTTTTCAAGTGTATGATCGGCTTTTCAAGTGTATGATAAACGAGGGATCTATACCCAATGAGATAACTTTTGTTGGTATTTTAACCGCTTGCAGCCGTGCAGGACTGCTTGAAGAGGGTTGTGAACATTTCAGGCTCATGGAAAATGTATATGGAATCAAACCTAGAATAGAACACTATGCCTGCATGGTGGATCTTTTTGGGCGAATCGGTTTATTGAATGAGGCTAAGGAGTTTATTTATAGCAACGGCATATTTGACCAAATTGCAATTTGGAAGTCATTTCTTTCTTCCTGTCAACTTTACAAAAGAGTTGATATGGGGAAGTGGGCTGCTGAGAAACTAATCCAACTCAATTCATGGGATCAGGAACCTTATGTTTTGTCGTCAAACATGTATGGCACTGATCAAAAATGGGAGCAGGCTGCTCTAGTTAGAAACCTAATGCAAAAGGGAGGGCTTAAAAAGCACCCTGGGCAATCATGGATCCGAGTGAATGGTCAGGTGCACCCATTTATAACGGGAGAATATTCGCACCCATAAGCTGCGGAAGTACATTAATCCTTGGGCAAGTTAATTGGATTACCAAAGGATATTAGATATTCTCCAAATGTGAAGTCAGCAATGCAGGATGTAGAAGAAGAGAGAGAGAATATCTTTTTTTCACAGTGAGGAGAAAACGACCTTCCTTTGATGTTTGGAATTTGTATTGACTGTCAAAACTTTCACCAAGTTTGCTTCCCAACTCCTAAATAAGGAAACAGTCATCAGAGATAAACACCGGTTCCATCATTTTAAGAGTGGTCAATGGTCCTGTGGTGAATTTCGGTGATGAAAGCAACTTCAGAAAAAGCATGCATTACATAGTTTCAGTGAGGTGTGGAGCTTTCAGTACACGGGAGACATGTAATCTATGTATGCCCATGAAAAGTAGCTTCGCCAATGAAGCGTGTGGTTAATCTTGGTTTCTGGGCTTGTTAAAGACTGAAAAAAGACACGTTCCTAAAGCTTCAGCATCCAGCTATCATCGGTATCCAAATTGTATATTCCAGACAAGAGCGCAGGTACACTTCTTTGCTTCATGTTTATTTTTCATATGTATGATGCTTTAGTTAGTATATTAATATGACGAGTTCGCAACAGGATAAGCCAGAGCAATACCAAGTTTTTATTTCCTCGTTATACCCAGCGTTTACCAATTAAATGAAGAAAGTTCACCTTCTGCTTGGGCTGTTTGCTTTTTTAATAAGCAAAACGAATCGACTATGTAGAGTAGATTTGCCACAGCATAAGCTTTGAGTATGTCATCTACTTGCTTCTAATGAAGTACACAATACACGGCTGTTTGAACCTTTTTCATTTGCTAGTTCTTCGAACATTCTAGATCTTGGACGTGTTCTTTTTCTTCCTGAAAGAGCTACATGGCTTGTGCTCATGCGAAACTAGACGTCACGGTTACATCGGTGATTGCAACACCACTCATTTCTTTAAATGTGCTTGCACAACAAGAACTATTCAACAGGTAATCCTTTCTTCCTTGGGTAAAAAAAAAATGAAAAGGAGGATAGAGAAGATCTGTTCGTGGATGCATCGTTAAGCCTGAACTTTTTTTTTTCCTTTGCAGTTGGGGTGGTGGGGGTGAAACATGAGGAGATCGCGAAAAACTGAGAACGGAAGAATGAGAGGCACAAATAGGCCACAAAGTTCCAGAAGCAATATAATACCCTCCTGAAGAAAGAGGAAGCACTGAAGTCCTAGTATCACGGAGACTCTACATCTGAATCAGGGGCCGGTCTTGTTGGATCTCGGGTCCACGAGACCGGGTCGATCTCCACCACTGATCACTTGGGTCCCATGTGAGTCACATGTTCGGGGCACATGATCAATGGGAGACATGGACCTAGTCCAGTAGACCCGGGTCCATACGGGAAATTTCCGTAAAATCTGGCGAGGCTTCGGAGAGCTGTTTTAGGCGGTCGAAGTGATGAAAGGACAACAGACCGACGTTTTGGTACAAATGTTTTGTTTTTCCAACGTTGTATGAAGAGTCCGTGATATGAATGGTCAAAGCGATAGACAAAAAGGATGCATCTAAGCTTGCTTCTTACTGGCTACACACTACATTGCTTGCGAATCAGCTTTGCCGTGCATAGAGACGTGCCAAACATACTAGTATTAATGTCATATCATTTCCTTAAAACCCATAAACTCGATTTTCTTTTGTAAATCTAGCAATTATAAGAGTAATTGGCTGGTCGAAAAGGAAAAAATTAATCTGGTGCATTGTTAATCGAGGTCACACAAAAAAGCCATTTCGGGCAAGAAAACATTACCCGTCGGAATTAGGTGATCTTTAATTAATTTGACCACCCCACCCCCCCCCCCAAAAAAAAAAAAAACTTTAGTTAGACTAATCATAATTCACAGATAATGTAGGATTCCATCACTAAAAAAAACCCCAAAAAAAAAAACAAAACAAAACATGAAGATCCACATGAATTCTACAATGGCTTGTTTGTTCTGTCACATTAGCGATAAATTCTGTCAAGACAATAGATTCCCTTTATTAGTCCAAAAACAACCAAAAAGCTCACGCCCCCAGTATGATGGGCAGACTTTCCCCATCATTCGAAAAAGTTCTTTCACCAAGTTTTCACTCTGCCTGCACATATCAAATGAATCAAAGCAGCCTCGAGATCCATCTTACATGCATCCAAACTGTGAACTCAACTCAGGCAACCATCCCGTGGACATGAACTTGGGTCAACCGGGAATCCGGTCTGCATTTCAATGAACTGCGAGGGATTTAATTTCTAAGGTGGACTGACAAGGAGATGATTGATGTTGCGAAACAGATCCTTCGAGGACTTCAATGCAAGAATCTGGTTGTCTTACAGCAAGTTCTCCATCATAAACCAAAAGAGAGGACAAATAAGAAAATGGAGAAAAATTAAGTAGCGCTGGATCATGTGCTTTACTGCACATGCTCAACTGAAATGCTTCCAGGATCCAAACACTGCTGTTAGGTGTGTGCACACACCAATCCGGTGAGATTTCAGTAACCATTGATCTGTGGGCGAGAAGCAGGACCCGTAAGCCGTGAGAAGGGCATCTGCGGCTGCGCAGGGATGCCCTTTTGACCAGAAAACTTCGGAGTTGACGGCTGAGCTGATAATGAACCGGAAAATGCTTGGGCAAGCTCAACAGCTGAAGCTGCTTTGCCAAATCGCATGCCTGCTTCCGGAGAAGCTGGTTTTGTGGGCTCCTCCACTGGCTTGCGCCATGTTTCAGGAGAAGGCCGCCTCTCTGGCTGCTGTTGTGGATGGTGAGATGGCTGCTGCTTCTCTGCTTCTTTACCATTCTGACGATTCTCGTTTCGCCAGTTCCTCCTTTGTACATCATCTTTTTCAACTATCCTTTGGTCCTTCCTCTCAAATTTCTTCCCATTTCTCTGATCAATAACAAGGTTTTCAGACTGTTGGCTGTGATAGGTGGGTATAACATTCCCCGAAGCTCTCTCCGTCTTTGGAGCATCATTTTTTAACCTGCATAGAAAAGTTCACCAATTATAACCAACATCTGAAAATATGCACAACAAAAAATGCACAAAATAGTTAAGATGTGTACCTGTCAGAACTTGGTGCCAAATCACGATTGTTGACAGGTACATCATCGATCCCTCTCTCTCTAAGAACCTGAAATATGAAATAAAATGGGATAAGTGTTGGGACATAAACCAGGACAACAAGCTTCTAGTGTTACCATCCCTAAAGGAAAACAAGATTAAGGGAAAGCACTCCCTCCCCCCTCTTTTTTCCACCAATAAGGACACACACAGGAGCTCTCCTTGGTCAAAAAAGGAAGACCAGTGAAGAGAGTAAAAAGGACATTAAGAAGGGTACACTGCAAATTTGGCAATTGAAGTTGCATATCGTTTTGGAATTGTCAATTATTCTGATCTCGTCACCTGGCTAACAATATGCTTAACACACCATCCTCCCAATCTCCATTAGTTTTATAATGGCTACTGACAGGAAAGTGAATGAAAAGTCCAACATAAAGTTTATGACCATGGCAGTGATTTGGTGATTGACATCGCATCAATCTGAACTACAAACTTGTGATAGGGGCCTGCATTATTCAATTGGAATAACTACACCTAAATAAATTGGTAAGCTAGAAGGAGATATCAAAACTTGACCTTGCACCATGTGGGTAACACCAAGTTACATCTATCCAGAGAAAGAAAATTGCTAGTAATCATTAGGATGATAAACCTATTTTATGTCCCTGACAGAAGCAAATACAAGCACTCACCAATTCTCGTGGACGAGCACCACCAAACACATAACTCCTGCATCAATCATATCAGATAGCATGTAAGAATTTCTTAAAGGAAATGTTTCAATGCAAAGATCCAGTAAAGAATTGATGACATCCACACCATTTTAGGCACCGCATATTCAGATGTCGATCGAGAGAGAGAGAGAGAGAAAGAGAGAGAAAGAGAGAGAGCGAGAGAGAGCGCCAGTGAGCCATCTGGATCACAGCATAATTACGCATGACTCATGTATCAATGAGACGAATCTCCAAATCCTGTACCCACTGTATTGAAAAGATCTTATTTGCTAAGACACATTGGGAAATCTTTCAAGGCAAATGCCCAATCTTACTTCACACATGACTACTTCAGTCTAAATATCAAAGCTATTGGCATACCCCCATGCCAAAGTAAAAATCACCATCGAAGCAACATATGTAGGGACAAAATGTTCGGTGAGGGTCTTAGACAGGAAAATTACACTAAAAGTAAAAATCCAACTGTCCTGCTTCAATAGAATAAAATGAACCTTTTACATTGCCATGAAGTCAATAGGCCCAACAGTATATCAACGTGTAACAGGATAGGTCACAACTTCAACACTTGATGTCCAAGAGTATGTCTAAAAAATTCATGTCTCCCTGACCTCGAATTGAAACAAGTTCGAGTCTGGTAGAAAATTTTCAAGCAACTTAAAACATCAAAGCACCCGCCACATGCAACTACTGATTAGACAAACAACGTCAATACAAAGTGCAAAGCTGACAAGAAGAGCTGTGATGCTGACATGAGAAAACCAAAAGCAAGAATTATCCATCAAGCATTACCTTAAATAGAAACCACTCATTAAAAAAACCGAATGACGTCTCCATTTTCATTTAAAAAAAGGGAAGGAAAGAACCTCATGAGACACTGTCCCATCGGCTCGTCATAGACGATTTTCATGGGGATTCTTGTTGAATGCAGATAACCTATGTGATGATTTTGCTTCAATTGAAAACTCTGTCACTACCGGTCTATCTGGAAGAATGCCTCTGTTTTTACAAACAAATGCAGCACAAGATTGGGTGGAAATTACTGTTCCGAAGACACTGTTTTGAAAGCGCTCTCAGAAACTACACTGTACTCTGAACGCGCCAAAATGATACATCAACTTACCCAGATATTATCAGTTTCTTATTAAGGGATAACAAAGATTAAACTCCAATGTCACTAATCCTCAAACAATTTTTGAGCAATAATCTCAATTTCCAGGCATCAGCTGCACAATCATCCATAATAGGACTATATTCGCCACTCACCTATCACGTTCATTGTTTCCTTCCAATTGCTCAATGGGCTGTGATCTTGGTTTCAAGTTTAATTTTGGACGATCCACTGCCTGATTCCCACTTTCCGGTCCATGTAAAGCATGCTTTGCAGGATTCACTATACCCTGCAATTCATCAGTTGTTCCCGAGTGTACCAAGTCAATTGGTCTCTGAGGCACCTATATCAATCAAAGAAGCAACAGGAACAAATTTAAAACATAGACAACCACAACGATAACTGTAGGACTACTTAGAATGCATACCAGTTTAGGCTCAACAGAAGGTGGTTCAGAACTCTTCAATGGCTTCGTCCTTGGAAATAACTTCAACTTAGGCCTCTCTGATGCTTCTGAAGGCACTGGTTGCTGCAATCTAGATTGACTAAGTTTGCCCTCTGTATGCATCAGTTTAACAGACTCGGAAATAAGTGAGCTCCTTTCTTTTCCATCTGAAGACTCAACCATCATATGATCTGGCAACCCTTTCCTACCACCATGAACCCCTTCAGCAATATTTAAATTCCTCTCCACATGCCTAGCCAGTGCTGCATCATGATGCTCCCTGGCAGCCACCACATTGCTCCTTCTATACTTCCCATCATCAACTTCCCTGGTGATTAACTCACTTTCTTCCTCCACAAACTTACTGACTTCCACATCAACCTGATGCGGAACTGTTGGTTTCGACTGCCACCTACCAGATGATACCTTTTCAAGAGCACTGGCGTGAACCAGTTTGGAAGAAGCATTTGAAGCAGACCGGGCAGACTGAAATGACTCCCCGACACTTGCAGCCTCCTTCCTCGTAGCCCAGACATTCAGCGAAGAACCAGGAACTCCAGGCCTCTTATTTCCACCTGCACTTGGCGAACTGATACCCAATTGCGTACCCTCTGCAGCTACTCCAAAGTATGCACTTTGAGGATGGCTCGGCAATTGCAAAGCCTGGCATTGGCCCTGCTGACTCGGAACCCTGCCCACTGTGACAGATTGCGGCTTTAGCTCCAAACGGGAAGGAAACCGAATGCTATCATCGCTTATTGTCCGGCGCGGGGCTGATATTCCATCAAGGGGCTTGCGCTCGTCTTCATCGAAATTACGGCCAATAGGCATAGTTTGACTGAGGAATGGGGACTTGTCATCAAAATGCCTGGTCGCTGGGGACGAGTTAGGCCGAGAACGGTGATCAGGACGGCCCACAGGATTCCCCCACGGAGCCTGCCTCTCGAATCCCGGACGGTCGGATGGCCTCACAGCACTGCGGCAGTCAAAGTAAGGCGTTAATCGTTACCTATCTAGTCGCAGATCCAGTTTATCCATCAATGAGCAATATCATAAACCAACATACAAATCATATCGCACAGAACACATTATGGCCAGAGAACACTAAGAGGAGACACTCAAAGCTCAGATCCACTATTAGCGCAACACGAGTCGGCCACAGAGACACAGAGAACTATGATACGAAAAAAATTAACGTCCGAATGTTTCAGACATATAAAGCACTCGTAAACGAATCACAAAGCATCAAGCTCGAGATTTCGAGGCTTACACGCCAGGAGCAGAAGGGAGAGGGAGATCGGAGGGGATGGAGCCGCCATGGAAGTCCTTGAGCGTCATGGTGCTCCCGCTGAACGTCTTCTTCTTAGACATGGCACCTCCCTCCGTCTCTCCCTCTCTCGCTCTCTCTGGCTCTACCGCACCCCAAGCGCGATGCCTTGCCCTGCTCTCTGCGTCGAATTCTCCGGAAGAAATCGCCCCGCGAAGGTCGGTCAATCGCTCGCCGGAACCTGAATCTGGCGTTGCGGATCGGCGACCTCCACCAGATGATCCGGAAGAAGAAAGTGGAAATCGCTTGGAGAGAAGCTCCGAATCTACAAAGGAGGGAAGGAGAGATGACGCTGATGATAATACGAGAAGGAAGTGAAAATCGCCCGGGGGGTGGGGGGGCGTGGGGCAGGGGGGGTGCGTGTTGCTTCTATTTTCTCATTCGGCGAAGCGATGATAGTGGGCCGATCAGAGGCAATGGGCTCCCTTTGGTCTGGGCTTTGGCCCAAGCTTGTGATCGACAACTCATGCGTACCGTAGAAGGAGAAACTCTGCTCGCAAAAAATATACGTTTTGTAAAATATTTTCCTATGGTAGTTTGTATCAAGGATGATTGATTTCAGGGTGGATGGTTCCCACCTTGAAATCGACAACCACTAATTGGGGGCCGGTTCAAAAAAAAATGAAGATCGTAAATCACTCGCTTGTTCCATGGACCCACTCAGGAATCATACTGTGGGCCCGCTTCGGTTTCCGAATGGGTTCATAGAAATGACCCTATCAAGCACCCGCGTCAATTGAAAAAAAAAAAAAAAGACTCACACGCTAGCGTGCATTTGCATCATGTTAAAATTCATCAAATTATGCCAGTTTCTACTGTGTGTCCATGTTTCAGCTTTTATTTATTTGAAGATGTTGTGGAGTCAGTGTATGAGTGAAGAGCGATGCGGCTGAATCCATTTGCCATACTAGCTTTTGACTGCAAAACGAGGATAATGTTTTTTCCTACCTTGTTTATGGAAGACAATGAGGTCATCTTCATAATGGCTTGGCAACATCTACTTGAATTAAAAGGAAAAAACAAATATATGCATATAAATCGGTCCTGTCCGATTGGTCAATGGGTGACTCCCATTTGAAATCAGGAACCGAACCAATACTCACCGATTCCAGCATATTGGAACCGAGAATCGATTAGGTACTTGATGGAAACCACCCAAAATTGGACGGTTCGGTCCGATCTAAATGGTTCTCGATTCTTTTGCAGACCCCTTTTTTGTATTGCTTGAAATAAGTGTTAATATCATGAAAATTTTCAAATTTGTACACATGATAAATTTATCACAAATTAATTTTTTACCATATAAAATCTGAAACTAACAAAATTGTAACAAATTTATCTCAAACTAACTTTTTAACCACCAAAAATCCCAAATTGATAATTTTTATAATGAATTTACCCTTTCTTAATTTATGTTAAATAAGGTTATTATCACGAAAAACTTTAAATTGGTACGCGTGTGACAAATAGAGGATAAATATCCCAAATTGGTATACCCACAAACTCTCTTGTATCATCTAACTCAGTAGTTTGATTGTAAAATTCAATGAAAACTAAAAAAGAGTAAATTTGTCACGGATATATCAATTTAAAATTTGTTTGTGGTAAAAAAATTAATTTGAGAAAAATTTATCACATGTGTACCAATTTCGAATTTTTCATGGTATTAATCCGTCGTTCGATACGGAAAATTGAATTTAACTTTCCTCTATGCATTCCTTTTATTAAATTTTTATTTTCTTTATTATTATTGTTTCTGTTTTAACTTTTTCTTTTTTTTCTCTTTTTTTTTTTCTTTTTTTTTTTATTTTATTTTTGCCCTTTTCAGATGAGCCGCAAGCGAGCATTGAGCAACCTTGAGTTCGTTGGGATATGGTAAGCTCCAGGCTCGCTGGCCTTGGAGAAAGAAAATTAAGGAAAGATAGACATAAACTAATTAAAAATAGTAAGAAAAAATGAATACTTAATAAAAAATTAAAAAAATTCTGAAAAGATTTTGTATTATTTTTAAAAATATTTAAAAAAATAAATTAATGTGAAGAAATGGATAGAGGAAAGAAATAGAGGGAGGAAAGAAGAGCAAAAATGATTTCCTCTCTTCAAAAAGAGGAAATCATCTTCTCCTGAGGTGTTTTTTTTTTTATGAGTGAAAAATATTTTCCTTGACTCATTCATTTTCGTGAAATGATCGCCGAAAAATTTAAAAAAACATTTTCCCGAAAGATGTTTTCCTAAAATTGGAATTGGCTAATTCTGCACATTAATTGTTTCTTTATTTGGGGTAAGTTTGTTCATGTTTTTGTGCTCTTGGGTCATGTGGAATGATTATCAAGAAATGAGAAGGTGAACGTTATTATAACCCACCTATGGGTAGCTCACTTGGTTATGACGCATTTGGGATTGTGTTGTTAGGCGCACTGGTCCCAAATTCGATTCTCCAAATGAGCACCTGTGATTTAAGTGGGGGGCCATAGCGGTGGTTTGTTGTGCTAGTCTCTTCCGAAGAATAGTCGAGGAACGCGCAAATTGGCCCGGACACCTTGATTATCAAAAAAAAAATATTATTATAGTTACATTCTTTCCACTAACAACAACCAGCTTCCCTCTTACATTGAAGAAACACAAAACCATTTTCACAACAATAATTTGTCGAGTGTGTTTGTTTCCTGGAGAATTAATAATTTGAAAAATATTTTCACAAAAACAAACGGAGCCTCAAAGTTTAAATATCAATACCTATATAAAACGATGTTGCGAATTTCGGCATGACTCCTGACCTTTCCATTCTTTTTTCGTCAGTTATGTTTGATCTCTAAGTAAGTTTTATCCTCAATTGCACTAATGTATCAAACCCTAAGTCCTAATCGGACAGGGTTACAAGGCGGTTCCCGTTGAAGCGAGGGGATTCTCGAGAAATTACTCAATGTATTGAAAATTACACCGTCACCCTCAGTCTTATTGTGAATCTATTCCTCTCAAAATGGAGTTATCTACATAATCTCAACTTATCATTTTACACGACAAAAGAGATCAAACGTGCTAGAAAGATCCGTGTGAATCATGTATTATACAGATATTTTCTTGTATTTCTGTATCGTGAAATTTAAGGGTGTCAGAAAAGCCCACGCCGGGCGGACCGACCAGACGTCCAACTTTTTTTAACACCCATATTTTTCGTTTAATTTAATTTTTTTCTTTTTATATTATTTCATTTGATAGATTTGTTAACTAATTTTAATTCAAAAAATGAAAAAAGTGAAAAGAAAAAATAGTCCGGCCCCATGCGGGCCGGGCCGAGTCCAGTTTAACACCCCTAGAAATTCAATAGAGAAATTAAAAAGGGAGTTCTTGCTGTTTGAATAAGATCGTCCATATGGAGTTGTGCTTGCTTTTCTTCTCCTCCGTGCAGGGAATCCGAATTTTCACTCTACACCAAAAGGTGGAGCAAGGCAAGAATAAAGAAGAAAAGGAAGAAACAAGGGCAAACTTTTTTTCGTATGGAAAGATCACATTCGCAGCCAATCTCTCCTCCAATAAAATTGTGTCGACCCCTCCTCCACACGCCACGACCTGTCCCCCTTTGCTTTATTCGGATTCCACAGCTCGTGTGTTCCTGTAAAATTGAGCTCAGAAGAGCTCTTGGGCTGGAGCTGATTCAGAGAGGACTGATGCATGCACAAGGCTCGGGTGCCGTCTCGCCCGCCGCCCACGGCCGCCGTCTGCTGATCGAGTTGGCGAAGAAGGCGGGATTCTTGATCTGCGTGTTGATCATGGTCATGGATGCGATCGCGGGGATTCTCGGCATCGAGGCCGAGATAGCTGAGAATAAGGTAAAGCATCGAATGTCTGTTTCTCGTTACCAAGAGTTGGGAAAAAAAAAGGGGGGGAAGGGCAACAAAAAAAAATGAGGAGTGAACACAGCATGTGTGAAATTTGTTCGACAGGTGAAACATTTGAAGGTGTGGGTGTTCGAGTGTCGAGACCCGAGCTACCACGCGTTCAAGCTGGGGCTGGCTGCGTGCGTGCTCTTGGTGCTGGCTCATGCGATAGGCAACTTAATGGGGGGATGCGTTTGCATTTGGTCCAAGGAGGATTTGAACAGAGTGACTGCTAACAAGCAACTAGCCGTGGCCTCTCTCATTTTCTCTTGGTACTCCTTTTCTCTCTCTCTCTTCCGAATAATAATAATAATAATAATAATAACAATAATAATAATAATAATAATCGTCGTCGACGTTTCAAAACCCTCGTTCAAACACGATTTTTTCTTCGTGGATTCCGAGGACGCTCTGACCCGAGCAGCACGAGGCACATGAAATCACATGTCATGTCATTATACTAGGCTCCTCATCTTTACACATAACATTGTCAAGTAGATTTACCTAGTTTAATTGGCCTAACATGGTGGAGAGTGTGCAAAGGTAAGTGTGTCCAATTTCGAGAGTTTCGTTGAATGGTCATGTCAATTGAGTGACGCACTATAACGTCATAGATTTGAGCATCATGTCGTAAAGTGAAGGGTTTGTTCTCATGTTACGCTGCGTGAGTTTTTCATAAGTACCAACTTGATCCCCCGCGTTTGGGTAATTAGTAAATTAATGCTCTTGAACGTGACGAAATTTGGAGTAGATACCGAGCCTAACAAGATGTATCTCAAACTTGCCACAATTCAAAGAAATATTGATACTAGGCCGATCGAGCCCCTGAACTCGTTTCGGAGCAAGAATCTATGTGGCGAAATCGAATGAACCAACTGACTGAGAAACTACATCGCGCCTACATCGTGCTGTGACTTCAGGATCGTTTTGGCGGTCGCATTCTCGATGCTGATGGTGGGGACCTTATCCAATTCGAAGTCGAGGAGGTCCTGCGGGATCGCCCACCACCGGCTTCTGTCAATCGGGGGAGTGCTGTGCTTCATCCACGGGCTCTTCACGGTCGCGTACTTCGTGTCGGCGAAGGCCACAAGGAAGGAAGACCGGATGACAGATCATCAACAGAGACAGAGAGCACAAGGACAGGGACATGCATAGTTACATCTGATTCATCTTTTCATGTTTGCTCCTTTCGCTTTCTTTTCTTTTTTGCTTTTTTTGTCTGAATGTTCGGATTCAGATCGAAGAACGTTCGATTGTGAATTGATTGAAGAAGCACATCTGCCGTTCTTGATTTCTACTTTCATCAGAACAAGATCGACAGTTTTTTATTCAATCCCAGATCAGGAGTCTGCAATTCGCATTCGATTTCAATTTACATGTCAAATCGTTTGAAACCACAATCCCACATTCACATTTCTGGCGTCCCTACCAACAATCTGTACTCTCCTACGCCGGCCTGGAGTCTGGTCATGATTACAAAAAAAAGGGTTCGAAGGTCAATCAGACATCGTCGACGGCGACGGAGGTCCGGGAACCGGCGGCGGCCGTCTTCGGTAACAGCGTGTTGTGGATGTTCGGCAGGACGCCGCCGTTGGCGATGGTGACGGCGCCGAGCAGCCTCCCGAGCTCCTCGTCGTTCCGCACCGCCAGCTGAATGTGCCTCGGCGCGACTCGCGTCTTCTTGTTGTCCCTCGCCGCGTTCCCAGCCAGCTCCAGAACCTAAAGTCAGAACGGCGAAAATGCAAAATTTATAGTCGAGATCAACTCGGCTTCTCAGTCAAGCCAATGGAAACAACCGGCCGTCGGCTTACTTCGGCAGCGAGGTACTCGAGCACGGCGGCAAGGTAGACCGGGGCGCCGGCCCCGAGACGGTCGGCGTACTTGCCGGTCTTGAGGAAGCGGGCGACGCGGCCGACGGGGAACTGCAGGCCGGCCTTCGAGCTGCGGGAGGAGCTCAGCTTCTTCGCGGAGGAGGAGCCGCCCAGTGCCTTTCCTCTTCCAGCCATGGTGGAACGGAGATTTTTCTCTGACTTTGCAGGCGTTGGGATCGAGTTTGCGCGGGGAAGGATGGGAGAGATGGAGAGCTTGACGTAGAAGTTGCAGTTCGCTCTGGCGTTTATGTAGTTTTTGAGGAGACGAGTGAAGTTGGCCAATGAGGAGCGAGGACGCGGATAGAGATCTGCGGCCGTTGGTTCTGGAGGGCAATGGACGGCGAGATGCGCTGCTTGGCGTCGGATCGCCAATCGGGAGGAATAGCGGGAAATCCAAATGCAAATCCAAAACTTTCGAAAAGGCCAGAAGGTAAAAGCACCTTCTTTCCAAAGTCTCCAACAGCAACAGCGTCAATGTCGGAGGTTTTCACGAAAATGTCTGTATAAACTCTATAATTACGGGAATAAGTAGCTATAAAAAATTTTATCTATGGTTATTGTTTTTTATTTCTTTGATTTACACAAAAAAAAAATCCCAAATAATATTACATGCATTCAATATGATTATGATCTTATGTCCCCTCTTTTTGAAGTCTCCAATAGCGTCAATGTCAAAAGTTTTTATGAAAATGTCATTATAAACTCTAAAATTACAAAAACGAGTAATTACAGCATGGTTATCATTTTATGTTTTTTAGATTTACAAAAAACATATCTATAAACATGTCACGCCCCGCGCCCCGGGCACGAGCACGTAACTTTCTATAAGCACAAACTCTCTCGAATGTCCCAGGATTCACATATCTAGAGATGCATAATATCGATAGCATGCGGAAGCGATAATATACAAGCTCCTACGTACAATAATAAGGGGAACCAGGGTAACGAAAACGCCAATAAATAAACATAATCTCCCAACTGTTCATACAAAGGCACTGGCAGCTAAACCTGCTGATTGGTAGGGGTGACAGGACCAGTACAAAAGATGTTCATCAACATCTCCAAACGAAACAGGGCAGCAAGGTCATCATCAAAATAACAGCCTAGAAAACGAAAATCCATAAGTCAAGCTGCTAGAGTCGTTAGTCTCATCAACATGCTCGGTAGGCTCGTACTCTGAGAAGGTCTCCGAGCATATCTCTACTGTGTCATCCATTGTCGTGTCTGCTGACTGCTCTACCAGGTCGTCCTCGAAGGCTTTGACCTCTATAACCTCGTCGATGTCCTTCAGGATTGGGGTCCTCTCAAGAATGTTTCTCGAGCAAGCTGCTGACCCATCAATCTCCACAGAATCCCAAGCGGGATGACACTAGTTAGGGATCACCCCACGGGGTACTTCAGTGGGCTTCAGTGGTCCCATAGTCGCTTCCTCTACTTTCCTAAACTAAACCTCAAACCCGAGACTTCCAGCTCTTTGCACCCTCGTCAACCCAGACCACATTACACTTCCTAACATATACGGTTCTCTGTCCGTCCGAAAACTCCTCAAAATATGCCGACATTTTTTTCGAGTCACCAAATTTGATGGGCAACATGATCAAGGTTTAGGATCTAAAAATGTGATCTCGCGACGAGGTGCGATTTACATTTCAATACGACAGGTCCTAACCCTAGATTAGGCTGACCGTACACTCAGGTGAGTACAATCACAAACAACAATGCGCAAGCAATCGCATGGGGCATTTTACAGTCATTAAATAACATACGGATACAAACGAGTGTCAAGTATACAATCATGGCATCGTTCACATCAGTGGAATCAAGCACATATTATCAAACCAGATCACACATTTCACCCTTCCATGCCTCCATTTGATTCATGCCCACGTTTAGAACGCCTCAGGCTCGGTCCGCGTATGTACGCCTTAGACTATCTCATTAATAAACTCTCGTAAACGCATCAGGTTTTTAATTTCATTCTAGGTCTGTGTTGACACATCTCAAATTCCATCCCGCGTCTCAACGCATCAGGACATTAGCCATTTCAACCCGCGTCTCGTACGCCTCAGGATACCATTCAACACAAACCCCGCACCTCAGCGCCTTATGGTATCCATCCACTCAACCCCGCGTCTCAACGCCTCAAAGTGTCACAAGTTTCTCCAACATGCCAAATGCTCATTTCAATTCAGAACTCATGATCAAGTGTAAACTCATGCAACGAGCAACACATCTATGGCATGCGAGACAATTAAATTCAACACTCAAACATGACAATCAATTCATGGCACAAGCATTGTCAAGCATTCAAGCCATTTATATCTCTCAAGGACGCACAATCGACAATCACCATACGCTTTCAAGAACCAATCTAATTCACACTCAATTTACTCAATCGAGTCCAATCCTCCTAGCCAAGATTTAGAACCCCTTACCTCAAGCTTAATTCAACAAAATTCTTCCTCCAAGCACTTCAATGGTTCGGCTTCAAGGGTTCCAAAACAGGACAGCCGTATACCTAATGAAATTTCATCCAATTCATCAATTTTTCTTGCTCAATTCATTAATCCATTAAGCATAACCCTCAATGGCATATTCCTCGACATCCTAATACGTCTCAACAATGAATTTGGGACTCAATTCCATCACCAATAGCCCCCACAGATTCGGTATACATAGAATCGAAACAGGGCATTTTCGGTTATGTACATATCTCAACTAATCAGCCCTTAAACTAACTTAAATCTTCAATTTGTTCATTAATCCACTTGCTAACATGTAGTTCTAGGAGTTGGGAAGCTTCACCGAAAATTTGGAGTCAAGGCGACGCCGGAAAGTCCTCGAACGGCGTCGGTTCCTCCAAGTCTTCAACCGGTAAGTTTTTGTCCTTCAAACATAAGACCCCTATCAAATTCATTCAAACTTTTTACCACAATTCAGTCTACATGTCCTCTAGATGTCCACAAAATTTGGCCAAAAGATTCAAAGGATTCGAGGTCCTATGGAGTCTAAACAGCAGCTTACCTCCAACTGCGACGGTTTCCGTCGACTTTTGGGAGAATGGCTAACCAGAGCTCCTCACTGAGTCAAATAACTTGATTCCACTTGGAGGTTGTCGGCAAGAGGATGAGGAAGGAGCTGGTGGTCGGCTCGAAGGTTGGAAGTCACCGGGAGTGTTGGTCGACGGCGGCGAACAGGCTGGCAGAATCTGGTCGGCTGGGGAGCTCTCGGCTAGGGAAGAAGAAGAAGAAGAAAACAAGAAGAAGATGGCAAATGGAGATGGTGTTCGGCCAAATAGGGGGAAGCAAGAAGGGATATACACCAAGTGAAGAGTCAACCAAGGTGGAATGGTAGGTTAAAAGTGTTTCAATCAATGTCAACTCTTCATCCTTTGACACTTGTCAATATGTCAATCAAGGCTCATCCAATGGCTACTATTTTTTTCTCATTTTCGGCAGCCTTGGGGTGTTGTGAAAGACCAAAATGCCCTTATCCAATTATTAAGGTAAGGTTAAGGCTTGAGGGGCAAAATGGTAATTTTACCCTCGGCGTCCGGAACGTCGTTTTTCTAATTTCAATTTTCTTCGATAAGACGACAGTCAATCCAATTATAATGTTGGAATTCTTGATTCTCTATTTTCTAATTTCGATACTGTGACGTCTTGGAAATTCAATCCTTATAAGCGCCGGAAGTCGATTAAATGATATGAATGTATAGTCATAGTCGACGTCTATTTTGGACTATAAGGATTGAAAAGACGAAAATTTGGACGAATTCCGAACTTTAGTTTATTTTGAATTGAGTTTCGAAATTAATCCGCGGCGATTTTTGAATTGCCGTTTTCGCAAACGAGCTTAACCCTGACCGAGTTTGGCCAGTGAAATTATCGAAATTACCCTTCGCTCAGTACACCAAAAATTTCGTTCCAGTCCCGGCGCGCCAAAATTACCGTTCTACCCCTGCGATTATTTAACCACAAAAGACAAAAAAATTAAATGCTTACCTTGAAAGTCTTGGTCGTGGGCCATCCTTCCATCTGCCCAATGCACGTCCCTTCTGCCGTTCTCTTCTTCTTCCTCGTTTCTTCTTCTTCTTCTGTTCTTTCTCTTCTCTTTGTTTTTGTTGACCGACGACTCACCCCTCCTTGCCGATCAATCCACCACCGTTCGTTGCCGTTTTTCGCGACCATCGACCCACCACCGGCAGCCATCGTCCTCAGCCACTCCCTGCCGCCACCTTGACCCCGGCCGAGCCGCCGTCGCCGTCGATCAGCCGAAGGGAACTGTGGCCGAAGTTCTCCCTGTTTTCGGGTCAGAGGACCCGAGAACTCCGCGGCCTCCTTCGGTCGCCACCGACGCCGACCACCACCACCCAGCTAACCCCCGACTTCCCCTCGACAGATCCAACCCCTCACCGCCGACCGTCAGCCGCCGGAATCGCCGGAATCAGGTCTTGAAGTTTCGGTGCCCTATTTTGAACCCGGTTTATTCCGGTCTTCGATCCGGCCGCCACAGCAGCCGCCGTGTCTCACCACCACCGCCAGACGACTCACCTGAGTCCTCTCTACCGTCGCCTAGCTCACCTCTACCGGTCGCCGCGCGTGACCGCCGAAAATGGCCACCGACCGAAACCCCTGTTTCTGTGCCGAACAGGGCAGCCACTGATCGTGGCTGTCTGCCGTCGCCGGCCACCTTCCGCTGCCGTCCACTTGTCCCGGCCGACCCCCACCGATCCCTGGGTGAGCCCCCGACCCTTGGTCGGCCTTGTCCCGGCCCGTGTCGCCGGAAAACGGCCAAAACAGTAGAGTTTGCCGGTTGAATATTCTGTTGGTTACTGTTTCAAGCCGCCGCTCGCCGAAGCTCTGCCGCCGGCCACCTGTTCCGGTGACCTTGCCGGACTCCTACGGGGTATCGCCGAAGTTTGAGCTCGATCTGCCGCGCGATAAACCTTAGTTTTATCGCCGCCGCCGCCGCCGCCGCAGCCGGTCGAGCTAACTCACATTGTGAGTTGACCCTAAACCTTGGTTAGGGCGCTAATTGCGCTTAGGATTAGTTTTATTTATTTATTTATTGTAAAAAAAAATTATATTTTCGATCAGGACCGGTATAGATAGAAACCATGGTTAGGATGCATGGTCGATCGATTATTTGTCTGTGGCTATTTGTGGTAATTTATCAATTAATTGATTGATTGAGTTGTTCGCGAGTGAGTGACAGGTTAGAGACGAGCGAACGATTGATTGTTATAATTTGACTGAGAATTAATATTTTTATTATGAATTGAGCTTGAAATTGCCGGGTTAAGTTGATTACTCGAGAGTGCATGAATTGCTTGATCGGTTTGTTTGCTTGGCTGAAATGCTCAATTGGGAGTCTTGTGGGCCTTGGGGCCGAGTTGATTGTATTTCTTGTGGATTTTGGCATTAATCCAAGATAATCAATGAGTTGATTGACGAATGCAATTTGTGTGGTTATTTAAAGGATCAATGACGCTACCTGGCAAGTTCGCATTGTACCGTGGGTACTTGTGCCGTACAGATTGTATGGAAATTCGCGACTTGTCAGAAGCATGATAATCCATGCCCCGTGCCAATCGTACGGTTTTAAGGGATTATCGGATGCCGGTCGAAGCTTGTGATGGACCGAAGCTCCTTTTTAAAGAATGCTTACTTGCAGTGCCGTGCTGGGTGCACAGGATACACTACTTGTAGTAGCCATCGCTGAGAGGGTAAAGTGGGCGTTGCCTGATTTTGCCAGAAGAGTGCGGGATAACACTATTGATGTATCTATCACGCTAGTCGCGTGGGTCATTGTGTAATAATGGACTTGTGTATGTCTGAGTGGTTGTGTTTCTGTTGGTTGTTGATTAGACAGATTTATTTTTATTGATATATATATATATATATATATATCTCTCTGTTGAAATCTTGTGACTTATTGTGGTGCTTAGGACATTCTGGGCGAATCAATGTCCTAACCGAGATTAGGCTTGATTCACTGAGATTAATTTCTCACCCCGTCGTGGGATAATTTTTCAGGTCCGAAGTAATGGAGAGACTAGTGCGGTTCGGTACCCCCACCCACTCATCACTTGATATCAGTCTCCATCCGGTACCAGGTACGGACCAGATGTGGGAACGTCACATCACGACGATATAGGTCGATGATGGGATGCCACATCTGGTGGCACACCTCTTTAATGCCTGGTATCTTCGTGATGGGATGGATCTCTTGGGTCCGCTTAGAGGATTTGAGGGGCCACCTCTTCAGGGGGTCCCTAATATCCCCGCTTGGGATCCGATGGATATTGATACACCTGATAGGGAAGTGGTGGACCCCGCGCCTGGTATGCAGCTCGAGCTCGAGCCTGAGCAATCAGTAGCCCCCTCTGTGCATTCTAGCCAGAGTTCTTGTGATGACCCGAACGACCCGGCTCCCCCGGTTAGTTATGACGATCCGGATGTCGAGTTTTCCCAATAGAGGGTTAGGTTCCTTTTGTGGTCAGGGAATTGATGATGTTTTTATGGGGGGATACTGTTTTGGAGTAGATGAGAGTTAACCTTACCTGACTCCTGTATCTTTTTGTGAGTCTTAGAGAGCCGCCCCGAAACTTGGGGTTGTAATTATCAGTTGATGCCTCTGTAAAGTTATAGATCATCTATTCTCATCAGCTTTTAGTGTTCTGATATCTGGCTTTACTTCCTATCTATCCCATATGGTTTTATTGGATGGAAGATTGTACGTTCCGCCTGCGCAATATAGTCTTAGGTCGATAACAGTTACTTGGGATGCTATCTATTGTGACCTGGTGGCGATTTGGCAAGGGATGTCGCGAGTTCGAGAGTCGGGACGTGACAAATACTCGTTTCTGAACCAATCCTCTATCCAATGTGATTCCAGCCTATCCCGAAATGACGGACGGGTTTTGCAGACGTTACGCGTATCGACTATGTGATTAATATCACATTTGGGGCTCGTCAATTCATGACGACTTTGATTGTCATGTAATTGCGATGGTCTATTACTAATTCCGACGGTCTCGATCTTCACTATTCGATTTAGGAAAATTTTACAAATTATACATTGGTTAAGCGGCATCACCCGCGCTTCAATCGTATAACGCTAGCAATGCATTCCTTAATCGTTATTAGATCGGCCTTTCATGGCTCTAAATGTCCCCTCGACAATCATTATGATCAAAGTGTCATTTCCTACTTGAGTTCCCTAGGTCCACATATCTTTTCTTGCGTTAGCCTTTCCCTTTTAATCAGTTAACTTGACATTGATCAGATCTGAGCGAGATACGACTGAAAGACATCGTTAGATACATTCTCATTAATAAATATCGAAATGACAGGAAAATCAGAATGTCACAAAACATATATCATACGTATCAAGTATTTATTTGCAAGTAGTAGTAATAATAATAATACCAATTAACTGTTCAGATTGTCATTATACTTTCTCAGCGGTTTTTTTTTTTTCACAGAGAAGTACAAGAATCCTATTCCATTTTCATCCCGCAATTTACTAAACAACGACTTTGGAAATTTCATTTTTTTTTTCTCATTTCATTTCTTCATTCGATTTAACTTCTTCGGACCAAACATGCGATGAGTCTTCTTTGAGGAAAAAAAAAAAAAAATACCCAGTCATTGTAAGTGTCCATTATAAATAAGCGTTTCTACAATTCCCGATGAGACCATTTCTCACGCGTAAGATTTGTCGTAGTCAGCTTTCAAATGCGAATCTTAGACATTTGTTGAAGGTCATTTTGAATAGGTGCATTGTCGCAACACTTTATATAGGATTTAGATCAACAATACTAAGGCATGGCGAGTTAGGATGGTGGATTGATTGTGGTGATGGTAGTTGGTGCCCTTGAGATAATTGCAAGGTGTGTTTCATATTATATATAATATGGAATAAATCGATTTTCAATGTATTTCAAATTATAGGTTGATGGTTTTTTCATGACCTGATTGCTTAGACACAACCTTCGACAGACATAGACAAAAATATCTTTAAACTTGGATTATCATAAGCAGTAAATCTCAAGGTTGCCCCGCTATAGAATTTTTTTTTTCCCATTTCAGTATTCCCACTCTATCTACTTAAAATTCGTTCAAATCATTTTTCTAATCGTAGTCAATAGGAGTCAGAGAATCCAAATGTTTCAGTGTGGCATTCTTAGTTATATTGTTATTTTTTTCCTTTTTTTTCCCTTCCCTTATCCGGTCACTAGCCCATAGCCCTTGGCAACAACCAATGATTTTCCACAAGCGTCAATTGATGAGGCTCGACCCTCACTGGCACATGCCTGTGGTCAGCTCGGCCTCGCTAGTCCTGACCGAGGCCGAGCCTCCCGGTGGTCTAATGAGGTAGAAGAAAAATTAAAAGTAACGACCGATTTAAAATTTTGATTTTTTTTAAATATGAGATAAAGTCATGAGAATGAAATCATTTTTTAAATGAGATCCAATTACTATAAAGTATTTTTGGCCACATATCATTAAACAAAGGAAAACTAACTATTTTCCAGGAAAATGATTTCCTAAAAAATATTTTCCTTTATTATGAAGTTTATGTAAAACCAATGAATCCTATATTTGAATTTACCTTAGCTACTTGCTCTTAGACAATGAACCATATTTATTGATAAATAAATTATCATTCATTTTGACTTTTTGACCTCCATATACCTCAGGAAATGATTCATGCATGTTTGTTGCTCTTTTGATTTTACATCAGGTTACTTGGATTTAACACTATATAAAGATACCGTAAATACGAAAATGGAGATGGTTGCTACCTTGTGGGGTATTGTCAAATCAATGTCTACTTTCAATGTGAATTGTACGGAGAGAAGTGTCGAAAAAATCATAAACTTATTGTATTAATACAAATTAAGTCCTAAACCTTTTTTAGCATCAATTTAGTCCTAAACTTTTTATTTTGTATCAATTAAGTCCTAAACTTTTTATTAATGCTAATTCAATCATAAGCCTTTTGTATTGATTTCAATTCAGTTCTATGCCAATTGAGTTAATCTGATCAATTTTAATTGAAAATTACTAACATGGACCTCGATAGTCCTATGTGGCATTGCTAGGGTTGACTTGAACAATTTTTTTTTCATATTATCCTAATATTCTAGATAGATTTTTTAAGCATATTTTAGTTTTTAAAAATATATTAAAATATAAAAATATTTTTAAAAAAAGTCTACGTTGGCGCCAACTGTGCCACATAGGACACTTAACGCCCACACCAATGATTTTCAGTCAAAAATTGATTGAATGAACTCAATTGACATAAATACAACAATTTAGGACTAAATCGGCACTAACGAAAAAGGTTTAGGACTGAATTGACACTAATAAAAGATTTAGAACTGAATTGTCACCAAAAAAGTTTATGACTGAATTGTCACTAATACAATATGTTTATGACTTTTTTTTGTATTTTCCCAAATTTTACGCACTCACAATATAACGTACCTGAATCATTTAATTGAACTTAGTAATGAAAAGGAAAATGACGTGGAAAATGAATAATATTTATGTGTTTAATTTTTTTTTGTTTTCCTTATGACCAATAATAGAACATAATTTTAAATTGGACAAACCGAAAAAGCACATGACTCGCTCGTGCCTTCAAGGCGAAAGGGGGGGAAATAAAACGATGTCACTCCGGGGGTTTACTTTTTATCTTCTACGAGTCTTCTCTCTTCATCCTTCAAACCTATCTTCTCAATCTCGACCTCGTTAGTCTCTCCGTCTGCTCGCTCTCTGGCGTCCACCTCCACGACCGCCATTGTGACCATCACGAGCGACGTTCCCACCTCCATGGATGTGAGAATGTTATTTGAGTTGCGATGTTACTTTGATTAAGAATAATTGGTTGGAATTCGCCCCAAGTAATCTACTTTTGGAGGTGCAACTGGTGTTAACTGTCCTGTTATGTTAACTTGCCCAAGTTTCAGTTTCCTCCTCCTCCTTCCACAACCTGAGCTCGGCGGCGATGTCACGAGAAATTGCTAACAGTACGAAGCACCCAATTTGCTGAGCCCAGGAAGCTTTTGTCAAGCACCTCCATAGAATGAACTTGAAACAAAATGAACAGTTGTGGGAGGGAAACTGTAACTCCTAGATAGCATTTCAATCCTGGAAGCACCCTAGCCTGAATCATTTTAAGTTTTTATTTCATCCTCCTTCAATGGAGAACCAAACAGTTCACCATGAAAACCCAACTCTGTTTTTTGTTGATTAACTAAAAAGCAAATTATCGATGCTTGGAAGGCAGGAGCAAACCATTCAAGCTTTTACTCAAATTCGCCCATTCAAAAGTCCGCAACACAGCAGCCGGTGATCCTTCTATGAATCCAATGGGCGATACTTGTTCGTACTTGAAATTTCACAAAGCTTTTCGCATTCACCGTCTCTCATGCCTGAGAGGAGCAACCCATCAGCTAATTTATCTCATTAAAATTGGGAGTTATATCAAGACAGCGCAAATCTTGTTTATGATAGCATGTAGATGAAACACAAGCACTTCGACTATTTCAAGTCAACTCTCTCTTGAACAGAAAGCAAATCATTTTTTTAGAAACACTAGCCAAAGTGAACTAAGCAACCTCACTGCCTAGTTTTCTTCGCATAGAACGCAGAGCAGCTATTTACTTAACTGTATGTCAACCTATTAAGACTGAAGGAAGTTGCATTCCAGGAAGGACAGTAAGTTCACAAAATCAGGAGCACAGGAGTGAAACTTCGAGATTGGAATGCATTCCACTTCCGTGGGCAACAAACAAATTGGCTAAGAAGGAACATGAAAATGGAACCACGGAACAACTAAGAACTTGAGGTTATGAAGACATGGGAACTTAATGCAGCTTCAAATTACACTAGCATGCCAAGCTGTCAGTGTAAACTACAGGCAATGAGGGAGACTGCAAATAACATTTGGCAATCAGCATACGCATAGTTCATATGAACATTATTGGATGATAATGTAGCCATCATGCCACGCTCTTGTGTCATGTATCTGACAAACATGGACACCAACTAATCGTCGCTAAGACAGAGAGAACCCAAGTTCTTGCAACATTGGGTACCATACAAGAGCAGCCAAAGAACCAGCATAAATATCAAAAACATGTAGGCCTCATAACTCAATATCCGGGACTCTGATCTAAGGACGCCAAAGAAGTCCAATTAGATATGCTTTTACGGGTGAAGTTGCAACTTATATACACTTAATGAAGCAAGAGCACCTGCAGCTGCAAGCTTCACCCAAAAGAATGACATTTTGCTTTCCACCTAGCCCTTCTCCATTCTAGGTCATCAGAGGCACAACATTCTACCTGAACACGACACTCAAAGTTTTCTTGATTCATACGCCTCCAGAATCGCCTCCAAAGCAAGACGGATCAATTCGGCCCGCTCCGCAAGAACTGCCAGTTCAGCCATTCGCAACTTCCTCCACTTCTCATCCAGCTCTGCCCTTTGCTTCCTCTCGATCAAGCCCAAACCAGCTCTCAGGAATTCCTCATCAACTCCAGTCACATTAACCCTCTTAATCTCATTCAAGAAACCCGAGTCCATTCCTTTGGGCATTTGGTCGAACATGAGCAGTTTGGCCTTTAGCGCAGCCAAAGTCATCCTATCACCGCTCTCAGTCTCATCATTCCCGTGATTTCTCGCACTCGACTCGCCCTTTACCTCTTCACGCCACAGTTTCCTCGATAATTCATACGCAGCCAGTTCATCTGGGGAAATGGCCTGTTTCTTCTTGCCCAGCTTAACCAGATCCCTGTACTTGTTCTTCAAGGTATGCACTTTGCGTCTCACCTGATCCTTCGTGTAGAAGGTCTCGAGATCGCTGCTTACGAATTTGTAAATGTCGTCCCAATCGTAGACTGGGTTCTCCTTCTTTTGCGCGGAGAACTCAAGCAATCGCCTTAGGACCCGCAATTCGTCGGCTTTGCTCCAAGCTTTCCTCGTCGGATCGCGACCCTTCTTGGCCCTCGTCCGTTTACGGGACTTGGCTGTCTCTTGTTCATCACAATCTTCTTCTTCTTCTTCACCGGGGGGTGCGTCTCTGTCTTCTTCATGGGCTTGTGTCACCTCAGATGCCTCGTCTTCCGACGAAGGTAACGTCGGTGGAGACTCCATCGGGGGAGAGATGCGACCTGGTGGCGTTGAGTGGGAGTGTTTTGAGTTTCGAATTTTCTTTCTTTCTTTTGGCATGATTTAAGTTTGAAAAAAAATCTTAAATATATGAAATATTTAATAATTTCGACAAAAAAAATTAGATATATTTTACTAATCGCATTAATATTTAAATTGTGTACATATTTAATTAAAAAATATCAAAATGGAACGAATTGTTTGTCCTTTTTGTATTTATATTTTACGAAATGTGTCGGGCAATCACTTGATACACTATTTCGTGAGAACGGATATTCAAAACAAAAAAAAAACATTTCCCCACAAATTTTTTTATATTTAATGACTCAATGTTTGTACAATAATATTTACTCAATTTGTTTTTAAAACATCGCGTCCTTACATTTTTTACTCGACTAAATCCTCAAGCAATCAATGTACGGGCATCGAGTAAAAGGTGCATGAAAAACATATAATTTCGCAGTTTTTGTTTTAAAGTCATTTTTGAAATAAAAACTTCTTTGTTTCAGTTTATTTTTAAAAAAATTTTGAAATAATTTTTAGTGTCAGAAATAAATTTGCAGCCCAAATCTGAAACAAAAATTTTCCGTTTCTCGTTGAAACAGAAATAGTTCTCCTCTTTCCTCGGACGTCGTCCCTCTCTGCCTTCGTTCTCTTTGAAGAGAAATGGGTAATTTCGAGCTTCCTCAACATCCAGGTCTCTCTCTCCCTCCAAATCTACGACTTTCCATTCAAGGTCGACTCGATAAGGGACTGATCCTCTCTCGTCTCCTTGTCTCCTCTGCATTTTGTTTTTTTCAGCCCACGTTTTGGGCCCGATTTGAGGTATCTCGCGACTTCTAGGGTTTATCATTTTAGGGAAATCTTGCTCGCAGAAGTTAATCGCGATTCTAGGGTTTTGGCTCCGATTCAAGATCAACTCGATTGGGGCTTCTCGCCTGAGGCTCGTTTGGGTTCTCCTTTGTCTGATTTGTGCAGAAAAAAAGGATCCGTCGTTTGGGTGAGTGGACCGATTTGTGCCGGAAAGAGTCATTCGGATTCGCGGAACCGTTCCCGGTGGATCTTCGCAACCGCGATCAAGCCTTCGTACTTTGCTTCCAGTTTTTCGACTTCTTCTTAAGCTGTAAGTTGCGTTTTCTTCTCTTCCTCTTCGCTTCTCTGCTTCTCATTTTTGCGTGTTGTTTTGTTGGAAGAGGACTGAATGTGTTTTATGCGCCGTCGTTCTGTATTGCAAAGTCCATTTGGATTCGGATGGTGATTGTTTAGGAATCTTGTCTTGTAAATTTGGTCCTTGTTTCGTGATTGCGATGGGGTAGAAAGTAGGAACTCATCAGTTTCGGGGCTGCATCATCCATCTGCTTGGATGTCCTTTATTATCGTTGCTGTCGCCAGTGAAAGGATATGGTTCACGGGCATTCGAATTACTTTCGGATCATGCCTAGATCATCGGTGATTGTTAGCGTTTGAATTCGAGCATGTTGTAGGGTAGTAGAACTGGCAAGAATTGAGCATCTTGTGGCACCTTGTTGGATGTGCTCAGGGGGATTTCGTGATTGTCCCCGTTCTTGGTAAACACATTAGTAAATGTTGAGGGCACCATGACCTTCTCTTTGTTGTCTGGACATTTTCTGCGGACCATGTCATAGGATACCCAAAATTATGCCGACAAGAGTCCCTTTTAACTGAATTCTGCTTTCCGAGATTTTTTTTCTTAAATCTTTTGAAGTTTATGATAAAGTACCGACGCCCGTCCTCCTCTCTTATTTCTGTTCTGCTTGTGATGATGTGTGGAGCTTTTTAGACCTATTTGTATGGATATGCGTTTTGAAGAAGAGACGGACAAAGCTTCCATTTTCCATCTTGGTAGGTGATTTTGTAAAGAGAAGTTCAACCAGTTACATCATTCTACTCCGTTTGCATTGGTACTTCTACAGCCTGATTTCCAGGGTCATTCTAGACAAATGAAAAGCGTTTGACTTCCGCTTTTCACGAAAAGAGATTTCTTGAAATTGTGTTCTTAACTTTTGTATTTCATCTAGCTCCCAGGCACTCATATATTTCTTTACTAAATCGATTGAAATTCATCCCTTGGTCTTTCTATTTTGTTGGAAGATGCTTCTATTAAGATAGCTTGTGAAACTTCCGCAGGAGCTACCTTTTTGGAGTTGGAGCTGATTTTCTATTAAGAATCTATGGAGAATTTCGAAATGTGAGAGCACGCCTTTCGCATGCAAAGCTGGTGTTGGAGCTGATATTATGGTCTCAGACGAGGAATTTGAAATTGCATACATTTTGTAGTTGGAACTAGCTGATATTAATATAGGAATTTTGAAATGTGCTATTTTTTGGAGTTGGAGCTGATATTATGGTGATTTGTAAAATGAGTTGGAGCTGATATCATGGTGGTTTGTAAAATATGTGGTGAATCTTGCCATTTTACTCAATTCTCATACTTTTTTGGCTGTCTTCGTACCTAATTCTTGCTTGGTACATAAGTGTTCTAATGAAGAGAATTTGCAAAAGTTTAGATTGGCGAGAAAAAGTACCAAGAAAGCTGTACGAGAGGCCAGATGCAAGGTTTTAACCGATATGTATAACAAATTTGGGAGCAAAGAAGGAGAAAAAGACATCTATAGACTTGCAAAGTTAATATACAAGAAAAGTAAAGACTTGACGTAGGTTAGATGTATCAAGGATGAAAATCAAACACTCTTGATAAGAGATGAAGACGTTAAGGGCAGGTGGATGAGTTATTTTAACAAACTTTTTAATGGGGAGAGCGATAGAAGTGAGGTGGATCTGAAATATGCTTTTGATGATTTAAATAGAAGGTTTGTGCGTAGAGTTAACGCATGGTAGGTGAGGGAGTCATTAAAAAAGATAAAGACTAGTAAAGTTTTGGGACCCGATGTTATTCCTATTGAAGTGTGGAGATGCTTAGGGGATGTAGCAATAAGTTAGTTGACTAGTCTTTTTAATAAGGTACTCCATACTAATAAGACACCTGATAAATGGAGGAATAGTATATTTATGCCTATATACAAAAACAAGGGAGATATCCAGAATTGTTCTAACTATAGAGGCATCAAGCTTATGAGCCATACAATGAAGCTGTGGGAGAGAGTTATTGAGCATCGTTTGAGAATATAGACTAAGGTTTTTGTTAATCAATTTGGATTTATGCTAGGAAGATCTAGCATGGAGATTATTTTCTTAATACGACAATTGATGGAGAGATATCGAAAAAGAAAGAAGGACATCCATATGGTGTTTATTGATCTCGAGAAGGCGTATGATAGAGTTCCAAAAAAGGTTTTGTGGTGGATTCTTGAGAAGAAAAAAGTACATTCAAAGTATGTCGAGGCAATCAATGACATGTATGACGGTGCTACTACATGTGTGAAGTCTTATAATGGCACATCAAGTTATTTTTCAATCACAGTAGGCTTATACCAAGGTTCTGCTTTTAGCCCTTACCTTTTTGCCCTGATTATGGATGAGCTAACAAAAGATATTCAAGATGATGTGCCGTGGTGTATGCTATTTGCAGACGATATCGTGTTTATTGATGAGTCTAGGGCTGGGGTTAACGCTAAGTTAGAAGTATGGAGAAGCAGGTTAGAGTCTAAAGGATTTATGCTAAGTCGAAGTAATACGTAATACTTGAAGTGTGAATTTGACACGGCAGGAAGAGATGATCTAGAAGCCGTAAATATGCTCGGATAGGAGGTACCTAAGAAAGATACATTTAGATATTTGGGATCAATATTGCAAAAGGATGGAGAAATTGATGATGATGTGAGCCATAAAATCATAGTAGGTTAGATGAAATGGCGCAGTGCATCGGGATTTTTGTGTGATCGCAAAATTCCTCTTAGGTTAAAAGGAAAATTTTATAAAACAGTAGTCAGACCTGCCATGTTGTACGAAACTGAATGTTGGCCAGCACAAAGGAAACATGAGCATAAAATGGGAGTAGCGAAAATTAGGATGTTAAGGTGGATGTGTGGTCATACAAGGATGGATAAGATAATGAATGAAAAGATTCGACGGAAAGTTGGAGTAGAACTGGTGGTGGAAAGATGAGAGAGCATAAATTGAGATGATTTTGGCATATCCTCCAAAATCCCTTAGACGCACCGGTACGAACAGATGTTTGCTATCGAGAGTATAACACGAAAAAAGTAAGAGGTTGGCCGAAACTTACTTGGAGGAAAGCAGTAAAATAAGATTTAATGAAGTGGGAAATAGATTGGCGTACGTTTTGTTTTAGAACGGAGTGAAGGAAGGCTATTAGTGTTGTGAAGTATAGTGTATAGATATATAGATAGATGTAGATATAGATATATATACTTATTTATTTTTACACATTAATCTCTTTTCGTTCCCTTGATTCTGCTTTTATTTTTATGATTCTTGGGGATTCATCGACCGCTGACCCCAACTAGTTTGGGATAAATGTGTTGATGTTGATGTTGGTCAATGTGTAATATGTAACAAGATGGAGTTGCAGCAAGCCAATTTCCATCCGATTCAATAAAGGAATGTATTCTTGTATATGGCTCATGTATGATTTGTGTTGATCATGATTTGTTTTTGTTTGAATCAATTGGGTTGTTTTTGTTTGAATAAGTTCCTGTTGCAGGACGCAGGGAATTTTTTTGGAGAAAAAGCTTGTGTTCTTGCAAATTGAGAGATTGTGAATTTTTCAAAGAAAAGTCTTTGAAAGTAAAATTTTAAAAATAGAAAACAAATAAATTTTTGTTTTAGAAATAGAAATTTTATGTGGTTAGAAATTTTATGTGATTATCAAACAAATTTCTATTTCAGGAATATAAATTATATGTCGTTATCAAACGCTTTTTTCAGTTCAAAAACTCATTCAGAAACAGAAATAGAAAAAATTATTTCTGGCTAGAAATTGATTTCAGAAACAGAATGGTTTTCATGCGCGCGCCCTTAACCTACGTGACGATGAGCCTAGCTTCCACTCAAAATTACTTTGCTTGTGAGATACAATTCCAGCGCGGGATTAGTTGTGTCGAGAACACACGGCCTAAATACTAAGTTTTACACTAGTATTTTCCATCGCTCCAAAAGATGTATGAGATATATGGTACTTGAAATTTATAAAAAAATTTACCAACACACGTGTACTGTAGAAAAGTACGAATACTTTAAACACATAGTCAAGCTAACATGTGGAAACCGATTTAGAAATTTCGTAAGGGAGTGGAGAAGAAATTGTGGAATGTGTCGAATTGTTTAAAAAAAAAATTCGATTTACCTCGGTTCATATGCAAAATCTTGATCTTGGTTGGCCTCTTGACTAATTATACCTTTTATTATTATTATTTTGACATGGATTTGACCGTAATTAAATAAAAACAAATATATGAGCATGTCATTGTTCTTCTAATAACTGGATGTCACCATTAAACCTGTCAAACGGGTAGGTCGAGTTGAGTTTGGATATGGTCGAAAATGTTTCGACCCATATTGACCATTTAACATGTTTTTGACTAATTTTCATGCAATGTAAATCTGGTGACTCACACTTGACACAACCTACTCAACCCCTATTGATAAAACACTTCAATATTTAATCCAATACTTGACAGTAATAATTTTTTAAAATTTTAAAATTTGTAAATTTTTTATTATGGGAAATTGCGGGATTTTCTTCTTCCACTACTAGCAACAATTGGCGATTGGTGATGGCCAGTGACCAGCAATTGGTGACGGCAATGGACGACGGGCCGATTTTGTAGAAGAAAAAGAAAACAAAAAGAGAAATATAAAGTTATAAATCATCAGAAATTTTAAAAATTAGAAACTTATTTGTGATTCACTTAATATAATCAACTCGTTTATCAATTCATTTAATATCCATTAAGTTTTTAAATAACCATTTATGACCCCACTTGAGCTTGTTTTAAAGACTAAATGCGACTCATATTGTCAAACAAGAGTTAAAATATGGGTTTTGGACCATGTTGCCACCTACATTATTTGACTTGATTCAACTCTCTCCGTATGCTTTGGTTTTGACTAGCAACTTGCCCCTACACAAATTCACAAATTAAATACAAGTATAAGAAAGTAATAAGTAAAAAACAATGATAACTACAGGTGATGTGTATTTGACATCCACGTACAATAGGATGCTTAAGGAAATAGAGAATTGAATAACCTACCTATAGTTAGTATTGGGGAAAAGTGTCAAAAAAATCCTAAACCTATTACATTAATGCTAATTCAGTTATAAATATTTTTTCGGTGCCAATTCAGTTCTAAATTTTTTATTGGTGTCAATTCAATCATAAATATTTTAAATTAGTGCCAATTTAGTCATAAATCCTTTGCATTTATGCTAATTGAGTCAATTCAATTAATTTGGTCGGAAATTACTGGCGTGTACATCAATTGTCTTATGTCGTATGACTGGCACTGATATGGATATTTTTTTGATATTTGTTTGATATCGTAAATATTTTTTAAAAAACCAAGAAATTCTTAAAAATTATGTAAAATATTATAATAATATGAAAAAAAAGTCTAAGTTAGCGCTAGCCGTGCCACGTAGGACAATAGACATTAACGTCAGTGATTTGCAGATGAAATTTGCCAGATCAACTCAATTGGCATAAATACAAAAAATTTAAGACTGAATTGACATTAATGCAGAAGGTTTAGGATTGAATTGACACTAATAAGAGGTTTAAGAATTCATTGGCACCAATGCAAAAGATTTAGGACGGAATTGACATAAAAAAATGGTTCAAAATTGAATTTACATTAATACAATAGGTTTGAGATTTTTTTTTTTGACACCTGTCTAGTTAGTGTTTGTATTCTACTTGACCAATTTCATAGCCACAGCATTGTCAGAAACCTAACTCCATTGCCTCCATTGCAATCGGCTGCTGGTCGCCTTGCTATTATCGCCAGCGATATGTCTCCTTGGCGGATGAGAAGTATTCTCTTATAAAGCCAATTTTTTTTTGTTTTTTTTGTTATCGAAATCATGAAAAACGAATCTTAGAATGAGAATCCTGTTTTAGGACTCGTTGTTTATAATACTAAATGCGCCCTATTGAAAGATTGACTTCATTCGAGTTGGTCGTTAAAATCTGTTATGTTCGACATCGCTTATTGTCATACATATAAGTGGATCATTTAGGTTCGACACTGCTTTTCATTTTGTGAAAATTGCATAACCATATTACTTACCCGATAAACCCAATTTCCATTTAGCGAACGAGTTGGGGACGTACAAATATACAGTTTCAAATCCATTCCATTGTTTATATGCCAAAATCAAATTGAGGTATGTCCAATGATTGCAACCAAACAAAGTAGAATACACATTTGATTACGTAAGGTAGAAGTTCCTTTCACGCCTGAATTCATTTCCCCGTCCCAAACACAGCGGAAGCGACTGGCCAACTCTTATTACATTTCTTTCATGTGTACTAATCGAAAAAGAGGAATTAAAAATTACAATTTATCGTTAGTCAGTTTGATTAATGCCGAAGCAACGGTGAAATCAATTATATAAGTTTTTAAGATTGTTTTTTCCATAATCTAGTGAATAAATAGGCGCAATTTATCTTGAGCAGGATGCATCGGAGCATACCCGATTTTTGAATGGAGCAGTTATTACCGACCGGTTTGGTTTTGGCAACCTCTAAATTCGACCCGATTTAAAAATCACCCGCAACCCGAAATGTGGACCCGAAATTTCAGGACCCCATGCCTGGGTCGACGGAACACCTGGCAGAATTGGAGGCCCAATTCGGCCCAAAAGAAAGGCTAACTCAGTCCGTTCTCCACGAGCGAGTCCCATTCCTCCCAACGTTAGCCGCTCCATCTCATTTCAAAAAATTTCGAATTCATCTCTCACGCGCCCCCCCTCAGCAGTCTCGCTCTGCGCGACACTCGCCTTCGATTTGGTCTTCGGAATCGCTCCGAGAGAGCCGAACTCTCACAATTTCTCGCTGTACAAGCTCCGGTTTAGCTTCTCCGCCGGCGAAATCCGACTCCGATCGACGCCTCCCCCTGGCGCATCCATCTCCGACGTCCGCCAGTGAGCTCTCGACTTCTCGATGTCGACGCGCAACCAGAACAGACAACCTCGCAGCCCGAACGCCGTAAGAATCATTCCCCCTCCCCGACCTTTTTGGCTGTTTTTTTTTTGCTTTGGCCCTTTTCTGTTTTCGTCGCGGTTTCATCCAATGACTCGATGGCGCACCGAAATTGGACGCGGTTCTGATGTGCGAAGCTCTTTTTAAGGCGTTATGTATGAGCCGCATGAATTCCAGCTATTTGCACTTTGGTGGGCCGACCAGCATCTTCATTCTGTAGCTACTGTTCGCTTTCTTCCTGATTTGAACGCGGTGCTCTTAGAATGATGGGTTGTTCTTCAATTATCTCGTCGAGAACGTTGGAATTGTCCTTATGAATGAGAAGACGGCCTTAGAAATTGTCTATAACCATTACCTGTCCTCATTATGTGCCCATTCTTAAGGTGGTTAATTTACATCTTCATGCAAAGCAATTGGGAGTATATTTACATGTCTGATTTTCGTAAGTTTTATATGTCTGGAAACCTTGTTTGCCTGGCCACGACTATTGTCCAGCTTGATATGTGATCCCTTGTGGAAAATAAACAACTGAAACGTGAATAAGGGATTACTGTTACAGAATGAACAGGGTGATGAAATAGGAAGTAAGCTCTGAAGTGCGTGGAACATTTTCTTAAATGTGTTATTGTCCACGCTATATGGGATGCTAACAGGAAGTAACATACCCTCAAAATGCAATAAAGCTTCACAAAAATCAAGATAGAATCATATTCAACAAGATAGAGGTGGTTTTGATTGTTTCAGTTTCTGATGCCTGTTACTTTAACTGTCTTTTGGGTTTTCTAGAAGAAGGGTGCTTTGGTAGAAGTCCCCTTGGACAAACGCAGGCGAATTGGTGCAGCAAGAGCAACTGGTCCAACAAGCTCTAGCCGTGCACGGCAAGCTTTCTCTGAGGTGAATAATAGGCAAGATGCAACCTCCAACGCAGAAATAGCAAGTACAGAGGGTTCAGAGAATGTCCCTGTTGAGTTCACGAAAGAAGAAGTAGAGATACTGTTGAATGAGAAGCCGAAGACCAAGAAGTTTGACCTCAAGGTTGTGTTCACTTTTCAAAAAAATTCTCACGCAAGTATTCAAATTTTTATGTTTTCTCTCTTGACAGGGTAAACTGGAATATATGACTGAGCACAATAAGAGGCTAAAGCTTTGTGTTAAGTGGTTCCAACGAGTTGACGAAGGCCACCTCCTTGAGCAGGAGAGATTGCAAAGTTCACTGGAATCTGCAGAGAAGAAATGCATGGATACTGGTAAATGTTTTCTCTCCGATTCTATTTACTTTGTCCTTCTGTGAAACTAATTTTCATGAAGCTAAAGTAACACTTCCAACAAAGATTTATGTTTTTCTAAAATCACGAAAGTAAAGTGGTGGATCCCAACATTTGTGACAATTACACATAATGGATTTAATATGGTATTATTGGCAAAACAAACTCGCATAAACCTATCTCTATCGTCTATGCGACAGGAACACTCCATCTTGAGTATGCACATTCATGACAAGATGGTTCCCATGCTTGTCAAAAGTACCAGCTCTTTACAATTTTAACATCAAATAGGAGAAGATATTAGCAGTTTGTCAAATCTAACGTGTTTGATCGGTGCGATGTGCAACAACCACTGATTCATGCTAAACTGATCAATACCGGACGCACTATTAAGTTTGCAATGCATGTGCACACCACATAGCTCTTTGGTGTCTTGCTTTTGAAATAATCTTCGATGTAGAGATTGTTCTAAAATAAAGCTAAACTAAACATTCATAAGAATTCCGGCATGCTTAGGTGATTTTCAAGTGTTTAGGAGGTTATCGTTAGATAAGGCCACCCAATATAATAATAGAGAAGGAAACAATTCAATATGCTACATATCTATCTGGTTGCTGTATCTCATTCTAATCAATTTCCTTCATTGCTTTTGCATAATGGTAATTTAGATTAGCTACCACGCTGGAAAAGTCTTTATCTCGTGTGATGGGTAGCTCCATCATCACATGCCAATATCAGCATTTAATGATGCATATGTGTCATGTTGATTATGAATGAAAGTGCTGTTGCAAGTTTTGTGCCATTGGATTTTGGATCACTTATCTTGTAGATCATTAGTGGCTATAGTGTGCTAATTGACAAAGATAAATTTGTGCGCATGCAGAGTTTGAGATGGAAACGAAGCTGGGTGAGCTCAATGAAATTCTTGCTCAATTAAGAAATGAAAACTGTTCTTTACAAGAGAAACTCACAAAAGAATCGGCAGATAAAACGGTAGGACTACTATTTATGCAGTTGTCTTTGACTTAAAACATGTTTCGATAGTTGTGCGCTGACTTGTTTCCCTAATCTTCTTGGTTATGGCTACTAGGATGCACTTAATTGCCATGCGAAAGAAAAGGAAGCAAGGATTGCTTCTGAAAAGGTACAGGGCTTGCTTTCAGAAGATCTTAAGAAAGCTGAACAGGAGAAATTGGCTGCTGATCATCAGGTAAGATCAAATTCTTGCAAGGAATGTCATTCATCTTACACTTTTGGGACAATTACCTTCTATCAACCACTAATTCTTTTTATTTGTTGCAAATAATGTAGATTGCCTCTCAGAAAGATATGTACAAGAGATTGCAAGAGTACAACACAAGTTTACAACAGTACAACAGTAAACTTCAAACAGATTTGTCAACAGCCAATGAGTCACTAAAAAAAGTGGAAAAGGAGAAACTGGCAATTGTAGAAAATCTTAGTACCTTAAGGGGTCATTACAATACACTCCAAGAGCAACTCACTTCATCCAGAGTACTCTCTTTCTACTTTTCATCATATTTTCTATCCATTTGATTTTTGATGCTTACAAAGTCCTGCTGTTTCGTCATTTGGGGAACTTGAATGTCACTACTTTGTACATGGTGTCAATGTGAAGTTAATGCATTCCATGTGGATTTTGTTGGGACTAGGTAATGTAGACTAGCTTCACTTTTTTTTTTCGAAGCATGCATAGTTTCATAGGGAAGAAACTAGTAAAATATCTGCCCCTTTGCTGCTCTTAGTGAAGACTAGTGTAGATTTTTTGACACTTTTCTTTTCCTAACATGATTTTAGCATATAGTTATTACTATTTTGTTCTTTGGCTTTCGAAGTGCCTTTAATGTTTCTGTATTTTGCAGGCTTCAGTAGATGAGGCTGTTAGGCTAAAGGAATCACTTGTCAATGAAGTCAGATGCCTTCGAGAAGAATTGCAAAGGGTGAGAGAAGATCGTGATTGCCAGGTTTCAGAAGTTCAGGCCTTAACAACCGACTTGTTGAAATTTAAAGAGAAAACAGGCCAATCGTTCATGGAGCTGGATAGATTGACGATAAAGTCCAATGCTTTGCAGGTTTTTGGGAAACCATGTTTCTTGTTTGAATGCGTACCTTTCTTAGAACAGAAATTGATGTGACTTTTGATTTGTTTATAGGAAACATGTTCCTCTCAGCTGGAGCAAATACAAATTTTGCAGCACCAGCTTGCTGCTGCAAATGAAAAGTTGAAGGTAATGTTTTCCAATATATTCCTCTAGCGGTGTTTCTCTATTAGAATATCTTCGACCAGTACTTATTTCCTTTCCTTTAGATGGCTGATTTATCTGCTCTAGAAACGACGGTGCAATTTGATGAGCAGAAGAGGACAATATTTGAATTGCAAGAACGCTTGGCAAATGCAGAGCTCCAACTTAGTGAAGGAGAACAGCTAAGGAAAAAATTACATAACACCATATTGGTAAGCGTCTTGTCTAATAGCACACAGCTAACCTGTATAAAGTTATGTGCTAAGATCTTGCTTACTTTAGGAACTAAAAGGGAATATAAGAGTGTTTTGCCGAGTACGCCCATTGTTGCCGGATGATGCTCTTGGAACCGAAACAGTCATCTCGTATCCAACATCGACAGAAACTCTTGGTCGAGGGATTGATTTACTTCAAACTGGTAAAGAATACTCTCTATAAGCTAGAGATTTTGTTGACACTCTATTTGCTTAACGGATCAAATATAAGTGCATGATATACATATTTTTTGGCTATAGATTTCTTTTTAAGCTTTTTTAGCCTAACCTGAAGGGAGAACATAAATATCTTATGTGGCTATGCTTCTTATGACAAGGTGGACAAAAGTATACTTTCACATTTGACAAAGTCTTCTCTCATGAGGCTTCCCAGCAAGATGTCTTTGTTGAGATATCACAGTTAGTCCAGAGCGCCCTTGACGGCTACAAGGTGATTTGTGCTGTTAGTTTGTTTGATAACACGGAAAAAGAATTTTCCTGTAGCTTTTGAAAAAATGTGGCAGAATTTATTCTAGCTAAACATTAATGTCTCATAGTTACTTTCTTTTACTTAATTTGTTGCAAATGAAGCTGTGTATTTTGTAGTAACTCTTGTGCTTCTTTAGTTCAGTTATGCAATACTGGAAACTAAATGAAATTTCTCTATCTGAAGAATAGTATTGCATTTAAAGAATTACTTATCTGATACTTCGCAGGTTTGCATATTTGCATATGGCCAAACAGGTTCGGGTAAAACCTACACCATGTTGGGTAAACCTAATGCTCCGGAACAAAAAGGGTTGATACCGCGGTCTCTCGAACAAATATTTCAGACTAGCCAAGCTCTTTCAGCCCAGGGGTGGAAGTATAGATTACAAGTAAATATCTGATTATGATATATTCGTTTTCCTTTCAATCTTTATTGCAAATTGACTAATATCGCAGTGCAATGTAGGCTTCAATGCTTGAGATCTACAACGAGACCATTCGGGATCTGCTGTTACCAAATCGAAATAATTCTTTGGATATGATGCGTGGTGAAAGCGGTGTTAGTGGAAAACAGTACACAATTAAGCATGACGCAAGTGGAAATGTCTACGTACCTGACCTCACCATAGTTGATGTTTGTAGTATCAAAGAGATCACCTTGCTTTTGGAGCAGGCTGCACAAAGCAGGTGTGTTCTTGTTGATTCCAATGTCCATGATGGTCTTCTGCACCTAACAAGAGATTTGCAACATTTTACGGCATTATAATTTGTCATTTTTTAGCTTAATGTTTTTCAACAAAGTCTGATAACTCATTTAAGTTGCCCAATTTACGGTTGTTTTATCACTTTTATGCATGTTTTTTAATCTTCCAATGCCAAGTAAAATTGGTCATCTTGTTTCTTCAGGTCAGTGGGGAAGACACTAATGAATGACCAATCATCAAGAAGTCACTCCGTTTTTACACTGCGAATATCTGGAGTGAATGAGGTGGAGACAATATGTTGGTTACCTGTTGTACTACAGTATTATTGATATGTTGTCTCGGCTGTACCGCCAAAGTTTTGATTTATGCTATTGTCTCCAGAACACTGAACAACATGTGCAAGGTGTGCTGAATCTTATTGATCTTGCTGGAAGTGAGCGGCTCTCAAGAAGTGGAGCAACGGGAGATAGGTTGAAAGAAACTCAGGTACAGTAGGTAGTAGCATTTTAAGATGGTGCTTATCTATTTTGCCTGATCATTGTCTTAAGCGCCTAAGACGTTCTTTCTCAATGTGAATTAGGCAATCAATAAAAGTTTATCATGCCTGAGCGACGTTATATTCGCCTTAGCAAAGAGAGAGGACCATGTTCCCTTTAGAAACTCAAAGCTCACAACCCTTCTTCAGGTATATTTCTTTTCACAGTTCTGTTTATCCATTTGGATGATGACCTGTATCTCTTGTCCCAATGCACATATCCTTCACCTATCTTACCGTTTAATTCTAATTAAATGTCTGAATCACAGCCATGTTTGGGCGGAGACTCTAAAACTTTGATGTTCGTTAACCTTTCCCCCGAATCTTCTTCCGTTGGCGAGTCCCTTTGTTCTCTCCGGTTTGCTGCAAGAGTAAATGCTTGCGAAATTGGTGTCCCTCGCCGCCAAACAGCCATACGTTCTGCCGATTCTCGATTGAGTTATGGCTGAATATCATCAAATTTTTAGATGTGCCACATTGAAGAATAGAAGATTTGTATTTCGAGAAATTTGATCTTCGTTTCTCCCCATGATAGAAGAGCATGGCTGTGTAGTAACGTGTATGAAAGAAGTGATATTGGGGCACCGGATTATGTTTTGAGAGCAACTGATTTATTCCTGATAGATCCTGATTAGGAGGATATTCTAGTTTGCCTCTGGCAACAGGACATTTGTGGTGTACGAATTTTCATTTTGAGATTAGATATTCTTGATTGATTAGGCGGCTTATCCGACTTGGAGTACGATGTTGTGTATTGCAACATTAATTTTTAGAGCTGATGCCCATGAATCGGCAAACTTTCATTGGTTATCAAATTTGATCTGTTGTCTGCTTACAGTTTGCCCAAACTTAATATGGTGTTTTTACAGATCAATGCTAGCGCAAAACGAAAAGTTGTCCAGTTGGGTTGAGTTTTGAGCAACTACACAGGCACTTATCTTGTCAAAGCAAAAAGCTTCGTAGCTTCACCTGTTGAAAGGTGAAAATCCATCTAATGCCCATAGTAGAGTTGACTTTGGACATAGCGTAAGAAACCGTTCCGGGACTGATATTCCTTGACCTGAAAAACCATTTCAAGAGCAACTCATCAACAGGATCGTATTTCAAGATTAGGAAATCACCAACTAATATGAGAACTTTCAATGTCCAATCAATGCTCACCATTTCAATATGAGCTCTGATATTATCAGGTTCATGGAGCCTTTCCTATGCTGATTCGGATTACTTTGCGGGTGATTCTTGCTCGCAATCCGATAAAACCACCATGAGAAGCCGTTTTGGACTGGTCTTGATGATCTGTTAGCTTCTCTGGCGGGTAATGTGCCTCTTCATGGTGGCTTCTACAAGAGCGCCGCTGGACAAGGTTCAAGCAAAGTTTACGGCATTGTTCAATGCAGGGGCTATCTCTCAGCGGATGACCGCGCCAACTGCAGCAACAAAGCCATTGGAGAGGCAAGGCACGAGTGCCCAAAGAGCAAACAGGTCGTCATCTGGCATGGACGAGAGAACGATTTTTAACCTTGTTAGACATACTTTTGCAAACTAAATGAAATAAAAGGTAAAATTCGAAGTTATTAAGAAAGGTAATGTGCGTAAAACTCTGAATCCTTATTCCATTCTACATCCATATGTTCACTCTTTTGCTTGAATTTACTTCTCCCTCTCAAGTCTTGAGCCCCTGGCAAATTGAATTTCATATTTTCTCCGGAAACATTTCGGCAGTGCGACGTCACATGGTTCAATCGCTTTTGAATTTAGGTTTCTCTCCAATATTTTCAACAGGGACACCAACATATTCCTCAGTGGTCCACGCTTCTTTTGTATTTCTTGAGTACGCAAGCATCAATCAAAACATTCATTCGCAGCTGAGTCAGAAAATGTTTTTCCGAGATGCAGTTGGTGTTTCCTGAGCTATTCACATGAGAATTTCTTTGGAAAAGTCGATGGACCTTCAACGGGGTTGTTCAATGGAACCGACTACGAAATCCCATCTGCTGCTCCAAGAGGAATCGCGTTCATGAGCGAACTCACGACCACGGCCCCAGAACAACCATTGATGTTCCAAGTTGCTGTTCTGGATGTTGGAGAGGGCGGGACAAGGTACGGACTGGCTCAATGCGGGAGAGACATAAGCAAGTTCAATTGCGCAAAGCGTTTGGATAATCAAATGGTGGGATTTGTTACGTTCGGGATGGACTTTCCAACGAATCAAATAATGCGTCAGCTTGAGCCCCAAGAAATTTTCTGAAAATACATGTTCAAGCTTATTCATTAAAAAACACAATTCAAATTGTAGAGAACTTCCTTGCTTGTTGTATTTCTTCTCCTCATCCAAGTTGCTCCGGAATTTAGTTATTTCCGCTAATGGCCTCATATTGGCTTTGTCATGACCTCCGTGAGTTGATCTTCTCATTGAAGCTTTATCGACTGGAGATAAACCCGAATTTCCTTCAAGCAGTGTGTGAGCAACTTCCCTCCTATGGGCCTTCACTCCCGAGACCACTTCAAATCTACCAATCAACTCCCTACAAGCTTTAAAAGAATCATTGCTTGAGTTCTCGTTGATATTGGAGCGGAAGCAGATAGCTTCGTCAGAATGAATTTGCTTCGGCTTCTTACTTTCACAATCCTGGTTGTTGTCAAGCGAAGCTTTAAATTCCATCCTTCCATCAATAATTTCACAGCAAGGAATCTGAGGTAAAAGATGTTTGTCCTCTTCAAATGTACTGCCGACCTCATTCTGAATGTGCTGATATTCATGTGTCCATTCCACCAATTGCTCTAGGTCGATGATCTCATCGACATCCTCTGCGCCTCCATCTCAGCCATTGGCATGTGGGTTGAAAATCGGCGCATTGTCTTTGAACGCGGCGAAATCCCAATCATTCACCTCCCACATTGGCATCCGCGTTGCTGCCTGGGGAACGTCGCCAAGGGCTACCTCGCCATCTTTCGCTGACACGATGGCTTCCACCGTCGTGCCTGGATCCGCATCCTCTTGTTCTCCAACGGATTCATCATAAACTGGAAGTCTATCTTCATCATAGACTAGATCTTGATCAAAGATTAAATCTTCGTCAAAGATTGGATATTTGTCAAAGATTAGATCTTGAAACTTAGGAATCTCAATCTTCATCCCGAAATTAAGAAAAGTGGACTGACTGTTAGGTCGTACTCCTCGATTCAGTCTCTGGTTCAAATCCTCGAAAGGATCGTCGTCATTCTCGTCGTCATCGGATGAATCCTTAGATTCCGCTCCTTCTTCGGATTGAACGTCCAACCCTGCCTTCACAAGTCATCGTTCTAAATCCTAGATTCGCCTTCTTTGCTCCTCATTCTCTATATCTCGCAGGTTTCTCTGACGCGACTGTTCATCTGCATCAAGAATGCATACATTAAGGCGTTGGAGCTCAGGTTTAAGGTCGGGTTACTACAAATAGTATTAGAGCAGGGGATCGGAAGTGGTATCAGAGCAGGAGTATTGGGGGTCCGCATCGTTACATATGAATCCTCATGTCTTTAGGCAGTGATTCCACCGTGCTTATTTCATCCACAACTTCACCTAGAAAGAGAAATACGCGGTCATCAAGAGCATGAATGTCTTCATCACATTTTTTGTAATGAAAGCTTTCACAAGCTAGAGTTGCACCAACAGGCATTATTACTATTGACTTGCTATTTTGGCCTGCTCAATCAGTTTATGTTAACCAGTAACCACAGAAGCTGAGAAATGCATTATTGGAGATGTACGAGCGGTGCACATGGATGTAAAGATCGAAGTATCGATTCCATGTTTGGAGATTCTCAACCCAATTTGTTAAAAGAACGTTGGCCTTGTTATCACTGTTGTGCTGGTGTAAAAGCATGGTAATTAGTCAACTTATTATTTTCATGATCGTTTTAACTCATGAACAGTTACTGTTCCAATGCGGAAAGATAAAGACTCACCGTCAATTCCCTGTCTCGGCTGGTTCTTGTTCTTCCTTTTCAATATTAGGAGTACGATAATGCCGAAAGCGAGTACCGCAGAAGCACTTGTGGCGACTGCAATGATCACAATCTTCGTTGAATTGTTCTTTTGACCTGCAAGAGCAAAGGCACATCATGTTTACCATCCATGCCTACCGAGTACAAAGTAATACGCTGGAGAAATCACTAAAGCGCCATTTCGGGTATAAAGACTATGGAGGAATTTCTTATCCAATCAATCTCGATTAATCCCACATGTAAGGAAAAGCTGTTCAAAAATTTCTAGAACTAGCCAATTCAGCCACAAAATTTTAATTTTTTTATTGAATCATAAACTTTTTCACGTTTTGCCAAATGAGTCCATTTGACCAATTTCAATCGGATAATCACTGAAGTGGTTGTCGGCGTTCCACGTGGCACGATCAATGCTTATGTTAGCAAAATTTAATGATATATATTTTAATTTTTTTAAAATTTTTTCTGTTTTCCTTATGTACTTTTTCTTCCCCCCTCCCCCCGCCGGCCATCACCATGCCTTGTCAATAGCCGGCGGAGGTTGCTGTCCTCAGGCGAGGGCTGTCCTCGTCCGATCTAGCGGAGGTGGCCCTTGCTAGCCTAGGCTTGAGCATCCTTCCCCCAAGGCTGGCGAAGGTGGCCCTAACTTGAGGCTGGTGGAGAGAAAAGGGGGAAAAAAGAAAATGAAAAGAAAGAAAAGAAAAGAAGAAGAAATGAAAGTACCAAAATAAAAATTAAAGGAACATATTAAAATATTATTAATAATTCTCAACATCAGTGTTGGCCATGTCATATATGACGGCAAAAATCACATTAAATATTTTTTGCAGAATCGACCAGATGAAACATTAGGAGATTTAGAGCTCAATTAAAAAAATTAAACGGTTTATGATTGAATTGTCAAAAATGCAATAAACTTAGAATTTTCTTGACAATCTTTCCTACATGTGATAAGAGATCTTATTGAAACCCTCTTATTAATTGGACTTCCAATTTTCTTTTATCCGCAATTAATTATTTAGGGTGTGAACGATAACAATTATATTTATGACAATAATTTTTAGACAGAAATAAATTTTTCTATTTCTATTCATGGACGAGTTTCTAAGGAAAAAAAGCGTTTGATAATACACAAAATTTCAGTTCCTAGAATAGAAATACATTTGACAACATAAAATTTCTACAGTGACCAACAATGGTGGTAGGTGATGAATAGTTGGTAGCCTGTAATCGGGGACCTTTGGATGGTAGGCGACCAAGAATCAGTGGCCGGTGATTGTCGGCCGAGGACAGACAATGAGAATAGTTCTTATTTTCTTTTCTTGGGATATAGTTGGCCCATCTGTTATTCTTGCAGTAAAGGAGTTCTTCAGAACTGGTAGATTGCTCAAGGAAACAAACACAACCATACTTTCTCTTGTGCCAAAGTCTCCAAATACCATGGCTATGCAGGACTTTAGGCCGATTGCACGTTGCAATACGGTTTACAAATGTATAACGAAGATTCTCGCTAACCAGATAGCTTCTATCCTACCTTCCATCGTCTCTCCTACTCAGACTGCTTTCGTGAGAGGAAGGAGAATTAGTGACAATATTATGCTTGCATAGGAGCTCTTTGCTGATTTTCACCATGTGCCGTATCTTCCGAAATGTGCCGTTAAAGTAGATTTTTGCAAGGCCTATGACACAGTAGACTGGGGGGTTCCTTGAATTGGTTCTGAAGGCTTTTGGGTTTCCAGAACACATTGTCAGACTGATCATGGAATGCGTTTCTATGTCGAAATTTTCGGTGGCTATTAATGGAGAATTTCATGGGTATTTCAAAAGCTCCAGAGGAATTCGTCAGGGTGAACCCCTTTCACCTTACTTGTTCATCCTGGTCATGGAAGTCTTCTCCCGTATTATTCTCACCAAGACTTGTTTGCCTGGATTTAAGTTCTTCTGGAGATGCAAGCAGAGCCGGGTTTCACATTTATTTTTCGCGGACGATGTGCTGTTGTTTGTTGAAGGAGACTTACACTTCATTTGGCTCTTAAAGGATGGACTGGATCTATTCTCCTCAAGGTCGGGACTCTTGCTGAACTCTAATAAGAGTGAATTTTTTCTTTCGGGTGGCACGAATCTTTTAAATGACCAAATTCGAGGTTGCTTGAACTTTCATGAAGGTACAATTCTCTTTCGATATCTAGGAGTCCCTGTCATTGCTTCTAGAATCAGTAAGGCCGACTGTGAAGTATTAATTAATGCAATTACTGCTAGGGCCTGTTCTTGGTCTTAGAGATTCTTATCCTATGCGAGACGTCTGCAACCCATTAAATCTGTCCTGCGTTCAATCCATGTGTATTGGGCTTCTGTTTTTACTCTACCAAAAGCGGTTCTAAATAGGATCAAATTTATACTCAGACAGTTCCTCTGGAAGGGCCCTGACCTAGGCGTTGGAGGTGCCAAGGTATGCTGGTCAGATATTTGTTTACCCAAAGATGAAGGTGGCTTAGGGATACGAAGACTAATGGATTGTAACAAAGCTTTTAATCTGAAACACATCTGGATTTTTTTTACGGATAAGGAATCGCTGTGGTGTAAGTGAATCCATTCCACCTTCTTGAAGAAATCCAACTTTTGGTTTGCTAAAAGACCGACCGTTTGCTCTTGGGCTTGGAAGAAGATCTTGGACCTCCGTCAAGAATTCTTTCCACAGTTTAGATGGACCATCGGAAATGGACACTTGACGTCATTTTGGTTTGATTATTGGCACGACAAAGGTCCCTTGTACAAACTCGTTACAAATGAGGATATTTACCGGTCTATGATACCACGTGATATTACGGTTTGGGACTTCTTTAGGGCAGAATGGCCTACATCTTCTATGCTTGACACCATTTTTTCATGGATTGAATCGGCTCCTTCTTTTGTTGATACCAAGGATCATGTGATTCGGTGGATGGGGAACACCTTTGGGTGTGACATTACGAATTTCCGCCCCATCGAGTCTTGAGATATGAAATGAAATCTCAAAATCTCAAAATAAAAAATCAAAATTCCAACGTTATAATTGGATTGGACGTCGTCTCATCGAAGAAAATTGTAATAAAAAAAACGACATTCCAGACGTCGAGGGTAAAATTACTATTTTTCCCCCTCAAGCCTTAGTCTTGCCTTAATAAATAAAATGATGACATTTTGGTCATTGACCACACCCTATATGCTGCCGAAAATCAAGAAAAATGACAGCCCTTGGATGAACCTTGATTGACATATGGACAAATGTCAATGAATGGTGGATGGGCATTTAGTGAGCAAATTTTAACCTACCATTCAAACTTGTTGATCAAGAGAGATTAAAGACCAAACTCTCTCTCTCTCTTACTCTTATTTTTGGTCTGCACTTTCTCTCTCTTTCCTCTATTCCTTCTCATTTTCTTCATCTTGGCCGAGAAGACCCGTTGCCAGCTCGTTGCCATGTCCCGACTGTTTCACTGTTCCGGCCATATTTTTGTCGTTCGATATCGGATTGAGGTAAAACACTTCCATATGAAAGCTTATCGTCTTATGGTTCTAGGGACATATTATAAGCTCTATTTGGCCCAGCCGTTTGTCCCATAGGTCTGTTTGAGTAGGCAAAGGTCAGACGAGATCAAATTCTGACCGGTTTTGGGAAAAGACCTGTTCCGGGGTCTTCTGGACTTTAAAAGACTTCAAATTTTCGGTAAGGACTTCTTAACTCATAGTACTTGTGTTGACTGAGCTGAAATTGTGAATTTGATTGGGTTTAGATGGGTTTTCATGGTTGATTTTTTGAGGGTTTTTGTGGAGAAGAATTTGTCGCCGATGGACAGAGAAGAACCAAGGTCGTTTGCGGCACTTCAAGGCTTCGACTTGCTCCAAAACTTTTGTTAAGACTCCTATAGATATAGTAGGACATGTTAGCAAGTTGATTTGTGGTAATTCAAGATTTAGAGTTGAACTATGGACTGATTAAGGAGGTAGAGGGCAGAACCGAATTCTGCTCTGTTTCGGTTTGGATGAACCATGCCCTTTGAGAGCTGTGGGAGGTGTCGCCATGCTTTAAATTCGTTGTTAAGACATACAAGAATGTTAATTGAGTTATTAATGAGGTGTATGCTCCGTGAATTGGTGATTGAAATAGAAAAATTGATTGTTTGACGAACTTTGGACTAGGTCGCACGGCTGTCCTGTTTTGGGATCAAGGGAACCGAATTTTTGGAGGAGTCTTGAAGGGAATTTTATGGATTAATTTGAAATGTAAGTGACTCCTAAACCTTTGCTAGGATGTTAGGACACTACTGGATGCATTTGGATGATATATTGATGAATTTGGGAGTCTATTGCATTGATTGTTCATGATTGACTGAGATAATGGAGGTGTGAGTCGTGTGTACTCCGGATAATGAGAAATTATAACTGTCATGGCTAAATTGTTGTTGTGTGCATTCGATTGACATGGATGCTGGTATGGCTATGTGACATATGACCTTGACGTCTCGCATGACAATGATTCATTACTTGGCTGATAAAAATTGTACTCGATTATGAAGTTCCTTAAGAGGTGAGTTTGCTTTGTGAGTCTAAGAGCTTGTGGCACCCTGATGCGTTGAGACGCGGGGTTGTGATGGTTGGTATCCTAATGCGTTGAGACGCAGGGTTGTGGTGGCTAATGTCCTGACGCGTTGAGACGCGGGACGAGATTGATTATGTATTGACATAGGCCGAGAATGGCATTAAAACCTGATGCGTTTAACGCGGGTTTGTCAATTTGATGATCTGAGGCGTATTGACGCGGATCGAGCCTGAGGCTTTTTGACGAGGGCATAGCTATTGAAAAGAGAATTGATATCCTGATGCGTTAGAATGCGAGATAGTCTTGATACGTGTTGACACAAGTATCAAAATGGCCTTTGGAACCTGATGCGCCAGAACGCGGGTTGCCAATCAAGATCTTGATTAGCCTAATGCATTTTGACAAGGGTTTGGCCATTGGGATTAAATTTGTGATTAGCCTGATGCGTATTGACGCGGGCTTGGCCATTGGGATTAAATTTGTGATTAGCCTGAGGCGTTTTGTCGTGGGCTTGGCCATTGAAATTGAAAATTTTGATGATATGATTGTCCTTGAATCATGATTGCATTATGCCAGACATTTCGTGGTGCCTTGATGTTTTATTGCCATATGTTGTTTTATCAATGAATCCTTGTCTATTGTTTTATTGCATAATCTGGAAGGACTAATGACTTGGTCTAGGTTTGGGGTGAACTTGCTGAGATTCATATCTCACCCCGTCGTGGGATTAACTTTTTAGGTCCTAAGCGATGGAAATCTGAGCTTGCCAATTATCGGTGTTTGAAGAAGTAATTATAGAAAATGAATTTACACTTTTGTGACTTTAAGGATTTCATGTTACCTTGAAATTAGAGTTGTATCCTCTGACCCTGTAGTCGGCGTTTATAAGAAGACGTACCCTATGTCCTGAGTCATTTTAAGTATGAATTGTATGGAGAAGTTTCATCGCTTCCGTGTGTTTGTATCATTTAAAAGTTATAAATTGTTGGTCGACGGATCCTGGGTACTATCAAGACAAGATGGCCCTGGTGGGATTTTGCTTGCCTGACAGGTTCGAGGCGTGACATCGAGTGAGTTTTCTATTACATAGGCTTGGGACCAGAGTAGGCCGAGAAGAAGACACGCCCACTGGCACTCCTTTATTTGGGACAATTCTCTTTCACCGCGGGATGCCTTTATTATGTGGTTAGCCACTCACAACCGCCTACCTACACAAATCTTACTACTCCAGTATCGAAGAATAGATGAGGGCACTTGTGCTTTCTGTCATTTAAGGCCGGACTCTATTGATCCCCTCTTTTTTGGTTGCTCGATAATTGGTAGTCTTGCGGCTACTTGGGCTTCTAATTGTAATCTACCGTGGCGAAACCTTCCCTAGGATGATTTTATTAGGTGGGCAAAGATACATTTTGGGGGACAAACCTTCGCACATTGTATCGCCAGGTTCTCTCTTGAAGCACTTTGCCACATCATATGGTCTGAGAGAAATGACATCTTATTTAGAGGTAAAAAGTTCTTTGCCCCGGCTATTATCTTGCACCTAAGCAAGAAGGTAAAAGATAAAGCTCTCTCATATGGAAACATACAAGATCATCCACAAAATAGACGCCTCCAGGAGAAATGGGGCCTTTCAGCTTCCATTTTTTATGCCTACAATGCTACTTAGTGGTGTTGTGGTGGATGTTTAACCTAGTCTGTTTTGTTTATTTATGGCTATTCTCCGCCCAAGATTCAAACTGTGCATGGGATGTTACTTTAATGATTGTGGGGCTGGATGGTGGTCCTTTTGGCGAAGCTGTGAGTTCTGTCTCCTTTTTGGCTTGCCTCTGGTGCTGCTTTTGGTCTTCTTGAAGCTGTTGTGTGTTGGTTGCTCGGCTGTCTTGATGCTAGTCCTTACCAACTCATTGTGGTGTGGCTGGCCTTTTCTCTTGCTACTCAGACCTTCTTCTCACTAGTTTTCTTTTAGGAGCTTTCTATACTTGGCGAGAACACCTCTACTGGGCTGCTTCTTTTCAAGCTTCTCTCGGTCCCTTTTTGTACTTCGCTACAACCTTGGACTATGGTTTTTGGGTTGTTTGTGAGGTGGCGACTCCTTTTCTTGGTTTATTGGACAACCTTTACTTCTGGTCCAGTCTCTTGTGGTGGTTTTTGCCCTTCCCCCCTCCCCTTCCCCCCCTTCTTGCTTTAGGCCATTAGTTTAGCTGTTTTCTTCCTTTTACCTTGGGTTAGCCTACTTGTTTAGCAGGGTTCTCCTTCTTCTTCTTTTTCTAGGGTGGGTTGTTTCTTGTTTTGCTTCCAGGTGGGACTCGAAGCTTCTTTGTTGCCTGGGTTGTTCCTTCCTCTTTGCTGTGTCACTCTCTCCTTGTTACTTTTCTGCACTGTCATGTTGCGGTCCAAGGCCAAGGTTCCCTTTAACCCTTGCTGGCTGCTGTCTCGGATGGTCCTGCTGCTGCTCCTGTCGCCTCAATTTGTTGGGGTTTCTACACTGGCCCCTCCCTGTTGTTGTTCCTCTACTGCTTTTAGTGATGCCGGCCAAGCTCTGCTCCATTCAAAGCGATTTCGACCTGTTGGCTGCCCCTGGTACTGCTGGTTTTGATGTTATGCTTCTACCTTCCTCCAAGAGTGGATGGTGTTCCTTGCCCGACCCTCTTCCTCGGTACAAGCTGACTTCTCAATACTTCAAGACCTGTACTTCCAGACCGGTTTCTTGTGTCTATTCTGATTTTGTGGGCTATCACCTACCTCTACCTGACCTTCTCACAGCTAGGACCTGTTTTGTTTTTTCAGTTTATCTGGGCCCATCCTTTTTCGAATCTTTAGGCCGTCTGTTTGGCCGTATTTTGATGATTTATCTCTTCTCCACTTGTTACTTCTCTTGGGCTTCTGTAACTTAGAAAGTCATTTGTTTGGTTTGGTGCCTTTGGTGTTCATGGCCACGTTGGCTATTAGGATTGGCATGCATGCTGTCACCATGTTTTTTTTGTAATCGGTTCACCGTTGAACCAATCTTAGCACTGCGAAGCCAATATCGGTTCATAGTTTTTGTGTTCGGTTTATACTTGTACTTAGCTATCTGAAAAGTATATAAAAGCTTACCTTACCAATTTTTTTTTTCTACTTAAAAAAAATGCTACTTCACATTCATGTTCAAAAAATATTCTTGGACTAAAAATTTGTTCACAAAATAAAAAAAAATAAAATTATATTATCAAATGGATTTTTGTTCCAAACCCATTCCTTATTGTACAAATCCCACTTATTTCACCACCCTATAATAAATTTGTCACTTAATTTAGTAAAAGGATCGGCACAACTTCTTAGAGGGTTTATTATTGCTAATCGATTTTACCTAACTACTTCATTTTCTGATGATCAAACACGGTTAGGGTAAGTGCGTATCGCCAATGTTTAAAAATTACGCCTTCGCAATTTTCATACCGTTTTCATTAATTTTTTAATTTTTTTTTGCGTCAACGTTAATTATCTATATGAATATCTCAAATAATATCGTGTTAGCAATAAAGCGCCACAAGTTGTAATTCAATGATGACAAAGGCCCATTATGTTTATGATCATTGCTCAGAATTGTTGCCACGACAAATGCCCATTATGTTTATGATCATTGCTCAGAATTGTTGCCACGACAAATGCCCATCAGTTTTTAGGAACATAATTGTTGCCATGCACACCCTAAGTAACACATTGGAGAAATTACTAAGGCGCCATTACGACCGTGGAAAAGAAACTCATGTTGCAAAGATATAACAAGAACCAATACTCACCACAAATGGCGATGTGAATGTTAAATTGAGCCGGTCTCTGATAACTCAAGGGAAACTTATTCGGATTTCTGAATTTTTCCATCCCACTAGATTTTGTCTAATAAGATTCGGAATACATTACACTGTACTAAGATTCGGAATGCATCAAATTGTACTCCAAATTTTTTGGATTGGTTGCCTTTCGACTTGAATATCGTTACTTTCATGCATTTTTCACATGAATCAGAATAAAGACGGCGAAATGGTTTACAGAAACAGAATGGAGCGATCGAGGAACATCCAAGGGAAGTCTGCAAATTTGTTGCAGAGTTATAAAGTCTCCTAGTGTGCATATATGGAGCCAATATATACGTGGGGCCCATCAACAGTTGATTTTTTTTCGTCTCAGAGGAACCCCTCAACGGAGGAGGGTGGTGATCACTTTTATGCTAATGAAGAAAGCCAGTGCGACCCTAAAGATGGTAGCTATTAACAAGAGCCAACGTACCTGGTGGGCGAGGCAGCGCATCTGCCTCATGCGACTCGCCGAAGAACTGATGACCTGTCCCCCACAGGATCAAGCGACTTGGCGCCATCATTTGTGAGCGTGCCACAACAGTCCCTTGTCGTCTGGGCGCCTGTCCCTAGGCAGTCTGTGCACTGCTGCTCCGTCAAGTCCGGCGTGCACTGCGCCAGGGCATAGATCGTGTCAGGTCCCGCTGAATTGGTCCCGGACGCGTACTTCCTCAGTGAGCGGCCACCCGCCGCCTTTGGGCACAGACTGTTCAGGGGCTTCCTCATTGACGCATTCAATGTGTGGGAAAAGTTGGCGTGGACTCCCGCCACGTACATGGGCTCCGTCGCTAAGTGTGCCAGAGAATGAGGCGTCCGAGTACCGGATGACGCAGTTCCCGTAGTAGAGGAGTGCCTCCTTCTGGAGGGGGCAGAGGCGGCGGATGTAGGAGGCACAGACATCAAGCACGTTGCGGCAGCCCTCGGCGGTCAAGTCACCGCGGCAGAGGCCAAAGACGTAGAGCGTTTGGGAGGCGCCTGGGGACGGGGGCGGAGGCATTGAAGAAGCCATAGGAGAGGGAAGGGGAGTTGGTGTCGATGGAGTAGGGGAGAGGAGGGTGGTGAGGTTGGTTTGGTAGGTGCTGTCGGCGGTGAAGTTGCCGTTCGAACCACAGTAGGGTGTTTGGGCGTTTGTGGTGGAAGCAAACATGAGAACAAGAAGCAAGTGAAGGAGATTTTGGAGGATCCATTCTCTCTCTCTCTCTCTATGTATCTGATAGAAGTAATAGGCTCGTGCCCTAGATACCATGACTACCAGGTTGGATCGACAGATGCTTTGGCACGCGGGAGCTGGACCCGCCACGTCGTCGTGTTTCTCGGGGGCCAAAAAGTCTTGAAAAAGCATTGGCTGCTTTTACTCCCTCTCCGTCCAACTTTGAAGAAGCATTTTGACTGTTAATAGAAAAGCAAAAGACTCCTCTTCTCCGACGTTCCCACTCCTCTCGCCACTTTTGCGACTTCTGCCCTAAATTAGCGGCACTCAAGTATTAAAAAATAAATATAAAGATTAAAGTAGACAAGGAAAGAATAGCTTTCAAAGCCGATTTTTTTGGGCTTTTTTCGAAAATAATATTAACAAAATAAATATTTATAAAATTAATTCAAAAAAATTATATTTACTATTTTGACGAGGGAGACATGAAGGCCCAAGGGTGGTGGATCCGAAAAAGCAAACGAACGAGCGAGGTGACAGCGTTGGCGTTCGCTTCAAAGCCACGTTCCGAGAAAAGCAAGGTGCGTAATTTTTTTTTTTACGAAAATATGATCGCTTCGTGACCTCGTGTGGAAACAGTGGCCTTGTTCGTTTTTCTTGGAGTCGAGGTGTGTAAATATATATTTTTAAGATGGGACTGCGAAGCAATGATGCAGCGTCGAAAAAATATTTACGTAAATTAAAAAATTAAAAATACTTTGCTCGGCATTTGGACTACCGACAAAGCAAACAAATTAAAAATGCAAGACCTAAAATTTTAAATCAATTTAATTTTTAATATAATATTATAAATATTTTTTATTTTTATATTATTTTGACTTTTTTTTATGGTGGGAAAATGGTATGACCTCGACAATGGAGAGTGGGGTTTGAGGTCGCCCACGTGGGGCCTACAACCCCTCTCTCCCTCAGCAATAGAGGGAGAGGGCCCACGGGCGGACCTCCCTTATTTTTCCTCGACAATTCAATTATCGTGATAGACCTAAAAGTGTAAATATAATTTTTTTTGAATTAATTTTGTAAATATTAATTTTTTATATTATTTATGAAAAAAACTCGATTTTTTCCCAGCATGAAATCTCTGCGCCAGGTCGACCGTGCTTTTGCGTGACAAGGCAATAAATCAAGACATCAACGTCCACATCGAATTTTACTTTTTTCTTTTTTTTTTACTTAATCTTGTTGGAAACGCGCTTTAATTTTTTTTTTTCCTAACTCTACAAATATGATATTTTAAGAGAACGACTTAAAGATTAGCTCATTTATAATCTTTTTTTTTATTTATGATTTTTAAAACTTGTATAATTTTTTAAATCCAACGGGGCAGTGAAAAAAAAGTACCTTTTACCTATAAATTCCATCGGAGGATGATCTTTAGGATAATTGCCACGTGGCATGGGTAAGAGAGGTCGATTTTCAACTTTGTTGACATGCTTGAATGAAATAAAAGGAAAAATCCGTAGTTTCTAGTAAAAGTAACGTGAGATCAATTCTGAATCCTCAGTAGTCATTTCGTTCTACATCCCATGTCAGGTCTTGAGCCCCTGGCAATTTGGGTTGCATAGTTTATCCCGGAAACGTTTCAACGTCGCGATTTGACAGCAGTCCACACGCTTCTTTCATCTTTCTTGAGTGCCAACCGCATCATCAATCAAAACGTTCAATTTCGACTGAATCACATGATGTTTTTCTGAGATGCAGTTGGTGTTTCCTGAGCTATTCACACGAGAATTTCTTCGAATAAGTCGACGGACCTTCAACAAGTTTTTTCTTCAGTGAAATCGACTAAGAAAATCCCATCTGTTGCTCCTAGAGGAATCGCGTTCATGAGCGAACTCACGACCACGGCTCCAGAACAACCATTGATGTTCCAGGTTGCTGTTCTGGATGTTGGATAGGGCGGGTCTAAGATATGGACCGGCTCAATCAAATGGTGGGATTTGCTACTATGATGGCGAACGAAAGAGGGCGGGAGACCCTTGGGTCTGGTCGCAACTTGGGGGTACCATGATTATCATTTCTATTCAAACATCTCCGACCTCGCGAATACAAATAGTAATGGTGAGCTAAGTAACTTTGCATTCATTAATCTTGAATTTGCTAATTTGCATTCATTAATCTTGAATTTGCTAAGGATATCGTAGCCGCCGCTACATAATTGTGAAGTGGGAATAACAACAAATATCATAAAACTCATATCCGACAACTGTTCTTATGAGTTTCTGTGCAGGTGATTCGAGACCCGGCACCAGCAGCGATGCAACGAGCATGACCGTTGTAGTATTAAACCGTCTGATATTCTTGTTGTCACTACCACTTATCGGTCGTATGATGGTGAAGAACGTCAGCCTAGTGAAACTGGTAATCATGTCGGCCAATCCTTTGCTGATGCGATGAACATGATTCATATTCAAGCAAAAACATCAAGAGTGAAAGTCGGTACTAGAACCACGACTCATTTCCTGTGATTTTTAATCCATACAGGTCATAAGAAGGCTAAAATGAAAAGGATTGACGCTAAACCGGAAGAAGAGAACAGTCTTAGCTTCACCCAGAAGCACTCTAGTGTCGGAAAAAGCAAAAGCAATCTCAAATCATAGTCCTTTGAGGATCACAAATCATGATAAGGAAAGATAGACACACTTGCATACGCAATATCGCAAGCAAGAGAGTATTTCCTACCAGTGCGTACCAAACTTAAAACCAGTATGAACAATGTACATTGGAGACCGTGCTTCAAACCCTGACAATAGGCAAAAACACCAACAAGTCTTGGAGAGATGGCACAATTCTTATAAATTCTCAGACTAAATGGCAGATCTTAGGAACAATGGCTAAGTGTCCACATTCTCAGTTATTTCTATTGCTTTATGGAAGAGCAAACGATTCTACTGTGTGTGTGTACGAACATTTTAAACAACAAAATAAACTCTTACAAAGCATAAGACAGTCAGTTTTGTCGGTAATAAGGGACAATTCAAACAAGCGTGAGATTGAAGTGGGAAATTGATCAATATTTGCAATTGTAACTTGAAATGAATGATCCTTCAGTAATTTCTTGACAAAGATTCAGCAGGTGACTGGAAGCTCAAACATGAAAAAAGCACACCGGAAGAAAAATCGTAGACCAGGTGTAATCCATATGCTATATACTATATGTAGCTTCACCGAAAAAACCTCCTTCACGTCGTTACTATACTAGGTTGTACTGCAAGTTCTTATCTACCATAAAATTCAGATGCAATTGAAATTAATAAATGGTTACGCCTTCTTTCCTGTGCCTTTTGCTCAGTTTCTTGCGCAACCACCATGAGCTTCAGTCCATTCTGATCCACATCCATAGCAAAACTGGAACTGGCACCTGCAATTGCAAGCCACCAAAGAACAATCGTTCACTTGCCATGGAAATTTTGACGACCCGCATTCTGGTAACTAACCATCGCATATTGATTGCCATTCTTAAAACTATACACCCCGCAAATAGCAGAAAAGGATGAACAACTGAACATTCGCAAAATTAGGCACCACTAACTCTGCTGCAGGGTCCATGATAAACCACTAACCAGCGGAATTTCCAGTACCTGTGATCAACAGAATTAAGCAAAATGGCCGCAGTTCATCCAACAGAAAGACAGTGTGCCTTTGCTTATCATATCAAACGTTCTATGATTAATCGTGAAACTATCAGACAGATTGCCAAGTCACGAAGCTTCAACACTCTGCATTTTACCGTTACGATGCGATGAAATACACTGAGGCCTTGTACTTGAATTACATTATCATGTGTTCAGTTGCCTTTTGTGTGATTGAAAGCCACAATCAATAACAATTCTGCTGAAAAATGCAGGATCCCCTGTTTTCTCTGTTTCATCAACTAAGCACAAGCAACAACTCTGTGACATCTACAGGTTTTCCATGAAAATCTAAACAAAGAAGTACTGTGTCAAGCTTCTTGATATCCATCGATAAATAATTCGCTACCCGGCGAAATTTTTTCATTTTGATTTCCAGTGAACGTATGACAAACCTGCAAGTGATGTGAGGACAACCCTGAGTCCTCTCCACATAGAATTTGCATTTGGGGCATCTCCCCCATTTCTTCTCCTTCGCAAGCTCCCTCACAACGAGATCCTCCCTCCCTCTCTCATCCTCGTTCAGCGACTGAAACTCCTCGCATGACACCCCGGCGTGCCAGGGCGCGGAGCACTCGGCGCAGAACAACCTGTGGCAATACGGGCACTCGCACTCCCTGATCACCTTCTCGTCATCACAGTCCTTGATCAGAAGGGCCGAGCAGTTCTTGAAAGGGCAGTAGAACTTCTGCGACTCGAGAAACAACGCCTCGCACAGCGATTTCTCCCACATGGAAAGAACATTCTCGGGGAGGATTTCCCTGCAGGAATCAATCTGCAGGACGCCCCCGCACTCCATTCCCGGGCATCTGATGGCGGTGACATTGTCCCCAAGTTTGGTCTCCACGTGCCTGCTCACGCAGAGAGAGCAGAAGACGTGAGAACACACGGTCCTGTTCCCGAACATCTCTTTGGCCTCTTTTCTCTCCGCGCAAATCTCGCAGAACCTCTCCGACGACTCGCCACCATCTTTTCGAACACCCATCTCGACCGGGTCCATGATTTTCACTTCACTTCTTTCTGGGCTTCGCCTCTGTCACAACCACCACAGACGAGGAAGACGACCCAGTATTTATTCTCGGAGGATTCAGGTTCATCAACCAGGAGACCTCTAAAACCTCCTGAAACTGCAACTCCTGGGCATACTCAAGAGTCCGTTGCTTCACGGGTCGCCGTCTTCTGATCCCGACGATCTTCACCCTCGTCGAACAGGGACGACAAGAAGAGACCTGTCTTGGGAGAGAAGATGAATTGCCGCGTCGTTTCGCATGCTCTGTACTACTCACTACGGCAGCTCTGGTTCCAAGTTGCTAGCTTTGAATGTGCTGCCGCTGTTTTGTGATTTGTTCGTCGTTTAAAGATCGTATTTTTGTAGCTAGACTCAAAGATGCACGTCGATCGAATCTCATCGGAGAAATTGCTGGCTCTCTTTTGACTTGGACTTTTAACTTCCTTCTTCAGGAAGTTCTTTAAAAAAAAAAATGCTTTTTTTTAATCTTTTTTTTTTTTTAGGAAAAAAGGTTGTTTTTCTTTTTTACTACTCTAACTTTACTTGGGTCAAAGTCAAGAGATTATTTATTAGCGGTAATAAAAGAAAACACGGTTGAAGAAAATGGTCAGATAATTAAAAAAATATATGCTGGCAAAAGAAAAGTAAAATTTCGCTTTAGTGAAATAGTTTTTTTTATGGTGTCAATCCAAAAGAAAGGGAAAATGAATTTTGAAATAGATCTCGAGAGGGAAAATCTCCACGGTTAAATCTCCATGAGTCTTTGACCAAAAAAACAAAAATCTCCATGATCATGTTAATCATTTATGGAGTTTAATTGGAAATTGAAACATTTTGATCTAGATACTTTCCATTTTTGTTTAATAGTTACCTAAATTCATATGCGAAAGTACCCAAACCATACCTTATTTTGTACCCAATAACCACAAAAAAAATTTCTACCTTTTTTTCAAAGGGTTAATATCACAAAAAATTTCAAAATGATACAACTTTGATAAATTTATCTAAAATTATTTTTTTGATCATGAAAAACCTCAAATTGGTACATCTATGATAGATTTACCAAAAACTATTTTTTTGATCACAAAAACTATTTTTTTGACCACAAAAAATTCCAAACTGATATAGCTGTGACGAATTTATCCTAAATTAATTATTTTTACAATGAAAAATCCTAAACTGGTACATTTGTGACAAGTTTATCCTCAGTTAAATTGGATTAATGCTATGAAAAATCCTAAATTGATAAACGTGTGACAAATATAGGGTTAAAAACCTCAAATTGATACATCCGTGAACTACACTAGTTATCCAATACATCAATATGACTATTAGATTTAATGAAAACTAACCGATGATAAATTTATCATAGATATATCATTTGAGCTAAATTTATCATAAGTGTACCAGTTTATGATTTTTCATGGTTAAAAATATAATTTGGAGTAAATTTATTATAAATGTCCGATTTAAGGCTTTTCGTGGTATTATCCCTTTTTCAAATGCATTAGATTTTACGTTTCAAGTATGGCTGGTTTCGAACCAAAAAAAAAAAAAAAGTAGGGCTGGTCATAATGGATTGAACGAATTAAGAATCTCTTGGACCAGACGGTTTAGTCCGATCATTGGTTCCATAAAATCGAAATTTGTTTCGTTCGGTCCAATTCCCGACTGGACCGAATAATATTTCAAATTTTTTTCCTGAACCTAAACCTAGAAGTAAAACGTAATATGCTTAGTATAGATTTAGCGACAGTGTGTTGCAACTAACAAGAGATGGTCCGGTGGGTATGTTATTAATGAAAATAATTTAACGGCAAAATGAGATCGATCCAATGATTGGATTGCCCGCGAATTGGATAGATCGGTCTATCCAATCCTAGGACAATCCGGTCTGGTTCCTGATCCTTGAAACTCGGACTAGTTCTCTTGATCCGATTCCTGATTTTAGGGTATGGGATCAGATCGGGAATCGACCACCCCATATTCAAAAACCACTTTGCACTTTTACATCATTAATCCCGTGTCCTACATCCACCCGAAATCCTAAGTTCTCACACGCACCAAAACCAATTAAAAAACCAAATCACCACATCCCTAAGCAAAATGCCAAAATGAGCATGCAAGTAGGGAAATTATTTAAATGATGTTCATAAAGATAGAGGCATGTAAGTGGTTATTAGGTCAAAAGTGAGTAAATTTGCGTTTTTAAACCTTTATCTGTTTTTACATTCATTTTAATCCTTTTTGTTTCCTTTTACTCACAAGACACATATGTGTAATCTCCCCTTCTATGGCAAGTAAAGTAAAAAAAATGGAAATTAAGAACCTAACCCTTAATCATACAATTAAAGACACATACGTTTTTTCTTTTATGGTAAACATAAGGTACATACTAAAATAAACCGCAGTCTAAAGTATACAATCCTAACTTTATCACTAAAAACAAAACATGGGATATTTCTTTAGGAGGTTGCAAGTATCCAATCACTTTTTTTGTTTGGTCGAAAAGTATCCAATCACTTCACTATGCCAACATTGGCAAACATATCCGCAGGTCGATTGCCTTTCCAAAAAGTATGAAGAATTTTGAACTTATATGTTTTGACATAGCATAATAGAACCTTAATACGACCACATTTATGACAAAAAAAATACGACCACATCAAACATACTCCAAAAATATATTAAAAAGGATTTTCATCCTTTTGGAATTGACATCCTAGTTTCCGACCAAAGGGAATTTTTTTTTTTGCCATCCTAGTTGATTTAATTGGTGAGTTCATGCAGTTGTCTCGCTCAAAGTGCTGATCATTATAGACTCATTTTCAAGCTCATGAACAATCAATGTATTAGCAATTGTTAGGCCTAGGATAAAACCATTTTTTTTGGGGTCAGAACAAGGAGAACCTTGAACTAGTAAAATCATTGGGAAGTTGTGTCTCAAGAAATTCGTTTGTTTTGTTCGATTCTCAGTAGTGTCCAATCACTTCACTATGCCAATATTGGCAAACATATCCGCAGGTCGATTGCCTTTCCAAAAAGTATGAAGAATTTTGAACTTATATGTTTTGACATAGCATAATAGAACCTTAATACGACCACATTTATGACAAAAAAATACGACCACATCAAACATACTCCAAAAATATATTAAAAAGGATTTTTATCCTTTTGGAATTGACATCCTAGTTTCCGACCAAAGAGAATTTTTTTTTTTGCCATCCTAGTTGATTTAATTGGTGAGTTCATGCAGTTGTCTCGCTCAAAGTGCTGATCATTATAGAGTCATTTTCAAGCTCATGAACAATCAATGTATTAGCAATTGCTAGGCCTAGGATAAAACCTTTTTTTTTTTGGGTCAGAACAAGGAGAACCTTGAACTGGTAAAATCATTGGGAAGTTGTGTCTCAAGAAATTCGTCTGTTTGGTTCGATTCTCAGTTAATGTAACTGTTTTGAGTTATGACAAATCTTATAGTATCGACATGATATGCCTTTGACTAAATCGGATCCTTAAAGAATCTAAATGTATGATTTGAACTGATTTGTCGCCCATTTTCAACTCAAACTACAACAATCTCGATTTTTGGTTAAAGAGAACATGATTTCCTATTTAGTTGTTTGTTATGAAAAAAGTACTAGAAAAGTCTTAAACTTTTTACATGGTACTAATTCAGTCTTAAACTTTTTAACGGATGTTTCCGTGAGTAGTAAGCAGCGGATCTCCCTAAGAATTGACTTAGTGAAATTCCCGCGTACCATAAATGACCTACGAATAGAAAGAATTCTAGAACAAAATGAGAGGTAGCGATGAATATCATATGCCTATGCCGATACATCCCTATTACTAGTATTCTTGTCTTAGCAATTCGTTTGGGCCAAGGTGGCTAATGCTCCTAAGATCATAGAAGAAATGCTGTAGAAAAAGAAGATTGGCTCTGGTTCGTTTAAAAAATGTGGTTAGAGGAACTATATGTGGAGCAATTAGGCCGGCCTCCTATGGATTCCTCCAACTCAATGAACGAGGGGAGGAGTATGAGGAAGGCTGGCTTTCATTTGCGAAGAAAAGAAATCCCCTCTTTTTGCTTTTCGCTAGTGAATCAGAGCTGCTTCCAATTGGGTTTACCTTGTTGACAGGTTAACCCCATGGCAGCAAGAAAAGGGAGTTCAACATTTATGAACTCATTAGAAGAGAAAGCAGCGTACCACTATTGAATTGAAATAATAAAAAAGGTTGTTGGATGACCCCACCAGTCAAAGAAACCACGGGTAAAATGAGGAAATGCTAATGTATTATTCTCGTTCAAGCTCCTTTGGAACTATTTTCGGTTTGGTGGAATTGAATCCAGTGGAAACACGAGCAATCCAACCTGTAGGATTCCCTTTTCCTCTTTCCACTCTGAAGTCATAAATAATCCACTTGCCCCAAAATGACATGTATGGCTTTGCCTTACCATTTGAGCTCTTTCCTCATGTGACTAGAAATGCTCAGGAAAGGCCCAAAGCAAATCCCAGGGATCAGTAAAGCTTCATAAGATCTTTCAAAATTGGTGGTAAAGGAAAAAGCAGGATGCACCCCTTTATTACTATAACTTATGTGGAGGTGAGGGCAACTCCTAAAGTCACCGAATGGGCCAATCTTTTCCTTCAGTTGCCCCCTATCTTACCGCGGCTGTTAGCACGGAGTTAGCCGAGGCTTTCTTTACTTGATAACTGCCCAGTAGACTGATCTAATTAATAGACTTGTTGTTCGGGAAACCAAGACCAGTGTGATGCTGAGTACTGGCACTCTTGCGATGCTTGGGAACAAATCGTCAGGAAGGAGTTTGATTATTGGGATGGGATCGAATCCTACTCGAAGAACTCCACAGTTCTCTTACCTGCTCTTGTTAGCTAGGAGATCGAATTGGATGGATAGGAGCTTGATTACAAATCCGAGCTTCATGCGAGATCCTTTGCGAGTAATCATAGGAAAGATCATAACAAAGACTATAATTACATAGATAACTAAAGAATTCCGATTAGAGATTATTGTGTTTCAGAATATGCCACGGATATTTTCTTTACCCGGCCGCTCATGGTAGCCTGTCTTGTGCATACGACTTTTTCACCTGGCCCCACCACTCTTTAATCAAGATCGAGTTGGAGCCTGGAGCCCAACCACCACTTTCAATCAAAGCTTGACTGTCTTTTTTATGGGTACCGTAGTGGCCCTTTGGTAGGTAGCTACGAAGAGGTTTTCAGACTCATGCGACAAGACAAGGACCACATATCCTCTTAATCAGGTATGGAATTTCATGATCATTTCCAGGAGGTTTTATCAAGTAGTGTCTAAATAACAATGAAGAAAGAGCCCAAAACCTTGTTGGAAGGGGGATTCGATGACAAGTGCACTAAAGCTCACGATTCTCTTGTTAAGACCCTATGAATTGATTGAAACCTCAGCTCCACTTGGCTAGGGGGTACCTCTCTCCCTTATACCTTATGTCATGTCTCCTTCCTAAGAGTTTGCTCATCTCTTCTCGAGAATCCATACATCCCTTATCATTGTATGGATAGCTATCTCTCGAGCATGGTCATTATGGAGAAATCCTTTACGAAGGAGGTACATTAGTTAAAGAGAGAATTTCGCATTTATTGTTAAGTTTCCTTTTTCCGAAGCAAATAATAATAAACCAACTCTACATAGTTCTCCCTATCAAGAGCTACTAGAGCTCTCTCATAAGTAGTCTCACTGCTTTCACCGAGGGGGATAGAATAAACTCTTTTTTTTGGTGGATTGAGAGAAAAGGATTCCCGGAAAGAAAGAGATTCCTTCCTATAGGACTAGTTCTGCACCGCTATTAGCCCTTACAACATTCGTTGCCAACGACCGTGAGGGTTAACGAACCGCACTCCTTCGTATATATTAGGAGTACATTGATGAGAAGAGGCTAGGGAGAAATGCTATCCCCACTCGGACCAAGACATAACTTTTACTTGTTCGGAGAAGGAAAAAAGTCGAAGAGAACGAGAGCTTCGAGCCTCAAGGAAGGGGACTCCGATTACTTTCCTTATAAAGATTTCCGTAGCCGTAGAGAAAGCTATTGATGGAAGAGGAGTCACTGGGTTGTTTGGTTCAATGGTTTACGCAACGCCAAGCCGACTTTGCGCTTCCGGAATGGATTTCCTAAAGTCTGTTTGATTCATCAAATAACACCCCTTGACTAGTAAGGGAAAAGCCATTTTTCTTTGAAGGATAGTTAAAGTGTTGCAATAGGAGGTTGTTCAGCGAACGAGAATGTCTCCATTTAACCTTGTGGTTGAGCCTCGCCCCCTTTGGGGTTTTGGGACTCGAGGCTGAGGAAATTGAATTTCCTGAGGCCGGTACGTAGACCAAATAATACAATGCAAGCAAAAGGTATCCCATTCTCTTTATGCTAACTTAACTCTTCGGGGAGAACTCGGTGAAATAGACATGTCTGTGAATGCAGACTACCTGCACCTGGACAGAAAGACCCATTTCGAGTCAAGAGATAGATAAATAGACACATCCTATTGTACTAATCGGGGACGGTATTGTAGCTAGGTGTAGCAGCACACCAAAGTGATCCAGAATAAGTTGTTCAGGAATAATTGATGAGAGTTATCTCCAGTCACCAACATTGGCATAACAGAGATGTTTTCATGTTTTTTTTTTTGGTAAAGTAAGTTTTTATATACTTTTCAAATCGCTAGGTAGAAAAAAGAACCGGACACAAAAACCCTGAATCAATAGTGACAAAGAGGTGTCAAAATAAGTTCAACGGTGAACTGATTGCAAAATACATCATTGCGATACACGCGTATAACATAGAGGCCACGAGGAACCCGTCACAACATCTGAAGATGCAATAGAAGAGAAAAATAGAAAACGGCCAAAAAAGCGGCAGAGATTGGCTGAGAAAAGGTGGTCAATGTAATGACCATGCAAGGGTAGGGATACATATAAAAACCAACTGCGTGGTAGAATCTTGGAAGGCATCAAGTTGGCCAACCAAAATAGAAAAACAAGGGCGGTTGCCAAAAACCATCTTCGCCGGATGGAACCTGTGAGAAATAAGCAACAATAAAAGGCCAAGTAGTGGCCAAACCAATAAAAGAGACTAGCCAAGAATATGGCCGGCTAGAGAGAAGCCGAGTGATCAGCCAAAAAGTCACCAAACCAGTTAGCAAAAGGAATAATGAGCAGGATACCCGAAGCAAAGAAGAGCAGGGAGCAGTAAAGCCACAAGGTCCCTGCACGTGATGTAGTAGAGTGAAGGAGAGGTCTTGCGATGGAGCAGTTGTGAAGATCTCGTAAAATGGAGATCTCGTAACTAAATAGGCAGCACTGCGATTCCAAGTGCTGTTGCTATCTCTTCCTGTCCTCCCTGTGAAGGTTGCAGAGTTACCTTAGGATTCCTTTAATAATGAACGATAAACCTACCATTTCCCCTTATTGGTTACTCTTATAACTCCTCCCTTCGTCTTACCTCACTTCTCCTTCTCAATGGTATGTATGCTCGGGGTTTTTCGATAATGAAGATCACATTCCCTTCATTTGTTTGTGCCCTTTGATTGAGTCCTTTTAAAAGACCGAAGAGATCCCCCAGTTAAAGGGTAGCCAAACTGTCCTAGCTCTTTCATATCTTTTGTTTTATTTCTTCTAGGAACGATAAAGTCATATTTGGAGCCCCAACTCCAAAGGAAGGAGAGCTAGAGACATCATAAATTACATTTCTACCTCATGGTGAACAAGTCCTCCTCTATATGTTGCGGATTGAGGACTGATGATGGGGCATTCATTATCCCTTTACTTGATCTCGAACTTCTCACTATTGGGATAGGGTTGACCCCAACGATAGAGCCTAAAAAGTTCCATTCTTTCTTACTTGACTTCTGGGTCAACCTAACCCGAATGACCCTTCCATAGAGTTTCATTAATTGGCGAAAAGCCCACGGTAAAATCTTGCTTTATTTAATCATCAGGGACTCCCAAGCACACGAATTCTCAAGCGTACTCGGTGAACCCATTCTTGAATATCCTCCTTTCTTTCTATCCTACATGGATTTCTCCTACTACTATATTCCAGTAAAATTATTTTTTCCATGTTCAAAGAAGGTCTATGTTATGCCTATGCCTGCGCAGGAGACTTAGTCATAAATATTTTTGAATTGATCAATTTGGTTAATTTTATCTGGAAATCACTGATTTGGCCGCTAGCCATTCTATGTGGTACAGTTGGCGCTGATATGGACATTTTAAAATAATTTTATAGAATAGTAGTAAGTCTTGCAATGTTATGCGGAGCTGACTGTTGGCCAGCACAGAGGCAAATGAGAATAAAATGGGAGTAACAAAAATGAAGATGTTAAGATGGATGCGTGGTCATACAAGGATGAATAAGATAAGAAATGAAGATATCTGACCAAAAGTTGCAGTAGTATCGGTGGCAGAAAAGATGATAAAACATAGATTGAGATGGTTTGGAAATATTTTTTGATAATCCTAGATGCTTCGATAAGACCATAAGTTTGCTATTGAGAGCATGACATGAAGAAAGAAAGTGGTCGGCTGATACTTACTTAGCGGAAATTAGTAAAACAAGACTTGATAAAGTGAGAAAGTGATTGGCGTGTGGTTTGTCTTAGGATAGAGTGGAGGAAAGCTATTAGCATTGTGAATAGACAGAATCCCTATGTTCCTGACTTTCCTTTTTAGTACTTTTTTATTTTTGGGTTCATCGACTGCCGACCCCAACTATATTGAGATAAAGGTGATGTTAATATTCTTTCACTTTGGCCAACAAGGGTCCTAGCCCTCGCCAAATCTTGGCAATGGTCGTGCTAGTGGTTGACTAGGGCCAACCAGCCCTTGCCAGTGGCTGAGTGGCTGGAGAGGGCTAGCTGGCCCTTACCTAATTGCCGGCGAGAGTTGCCGACATAACCAAAGTGAAAGAACAAAAAAGAATGAAAAAAAGAAATAATATATTATTTTTAGACAATTATTAAAAATGTCTATGTTACCTACAACCGCTCCACGTAGGACAGCCGATATCCACGTCATTGATTTATGTTGATGAAATTGATGCCAATGCAAAAATATTTAGGACTAAATTGACCCAATCGAAATGTTTAGAACTAAATTGATACTGATGCAATATATTTAAGACTTTTTGATATTTTTCCATCTCGTTATAGGTTTGATAGAATGATACAGTACCTTTATGCCTATCCAAGGGGTACACCATTGACAATCGGTTAAAGACACCGTGCGAAGCATAGGTCGACAATGCAAGAGTTGAAGCTCCGATGACTCACCCTAGGTGTAGGAGGCTACTATACCTGCCTACCCGGCGGTAACTAATCGAAGTTGACGTGGAGATTATCTTCTCCACCGTCACCTCCTTAATTGAGAGAAAATATATATTTTTTTCCTCCATCTCAAGGAATATCTTCGAATTTTATGTCTAGAGCTCGGATGAAGTAGTTTAAGCACTTGTTCATGTCTTTATGCATCTTATATTCTGAAAATTTATGTTTACAACAAGAAAGAACTCGAACGCACCTCCATTCACCCATAACAATTATTCAAATCACAACATCAAGTACTTTTTGATTGATCAAGACAAGAGGCTCCAGATCTAGCAAATAGCAGTGTATCTTTTCTTATAAAATAAATGCTCCTATGACAAGCTAATTGAAGGAAGAAAAAAAAAAGTAGAATTGCTGTAACTTTGATTGATCCTGATCCAGACAACAATGCATGCATAGGATAAGGAAAAAAGCAGTCCCATTACACTGGATGGAAAGTCAGAGAACTCAGTTCATGAAATTTATAGGTACATGTAAAAGGGCAAATGCTTGACTAGACCTGAATTAATGGACTAGAGATCTTATCAATTCTCCGGGATAAACATCTCATCGATTCTTGGATGATGTGATGGTTATTGAATCAATATTGTGGATCACGAAATCTTTTTATTCTTTCCGTATTGTGGCTGTTACATTCATAAACACGAAAAGAAATATGTGATTGCGGCCGAATCGAATCGTTTCCCTTGACCCAAAATTACAAACCAAGAAAATGCAGACCGCCTAAGCTAAAAAATGTCGACTTATCGGTTCGCATTGTGTGTTGCTGTGACATGTGACGTTTTAAGACAAATCTACTGAGATAAGCTTCGATTTGTCTGTCTCGTCTTGTATGGAAGTGGAAGAAAAGAACCAGCTCTTTCGGGTTCCCTCCACTTAGTACTGCTCACATGCATTCCCGTGAATGGATAGCGACCGATCCACTATCTTAGGATCGGGGGACCAAGCTTGTCCTTGATGTTAACGAAAAGGTCAAATGATGCTAACTTATCTTCTCATTTCACCCCACCAAACAAAAATCGCGAACGACGGCACACAAGATCAGTGAACTCATGGACTACTGATGTCACGAAACCATGAAGATATCAAAATCCGAAAAGCCCTAAATCTTTTGATGATTTGTCAATTTAATCCTAAATTTTCTGACGATTTGTTGGGGTACTCCTTAAACTTTTGATAATTTGCCAGTGTAACCTTTTCGGACAATTATTCAAATAATAAACTTGAGACTAGCAAAACTTCAAAAGGTTTAGGACCGTATTAACACAGTTGAAAGGGATGAGATTAAATTGGCAAATCGTTAAAATGTTTAGAATAGTCTTGCCACCGTGGCGGTCCCGTTAAACTAAGTTTCTATGATCCTATGTTGACCACAATTTTCATTCCAAGAAGAACTGGCTACTAGAAGTACATAGGTTAGCTTGATTCTTTATATGATATTTAAAACAATTGGGCGGCGCTTTCTTTTAATCATGTCATGGAAGTATCATTGAGGGAAACAAACAGTTAGATTTGTACTCCTTGACCCTCGCTATGTCCACAAGGACTGGAACCCCAATTGCGTCTTCGCCCTCACCATCGGCGCCATCAATGGTGGCAAATTCAGAGCAATGTAGGGGTTTTGAGTTTTGATCATCGTCACCCAGAGTGGGTGTCAAAGCCTCGGAAACTTGTAGACCTCGGAGAGCTGCCACATACAGCGCATCCGTGCTCTACGCCTTAGAGAACGCGAAGTCGACTTGGGTGCCAATCTAGATGGAGAGAGCGAAATGTTTCTCGAGACGCAGCTCTTCTTCGCCACATTGTCGCCCTTGAGTCAGTACCATAGCGGAGGTAGCGGACTAACTTGCACGTCAGAGAGGTCGAAGCAGACGCTGCACAAGGTCTTCGATGGCAAGTACTAGACGGAGATCTCCGGCATGGAGGCTTCTATCGACTCGGGCTTGTTGCTGCCTCACAACCCTAACGATATAGCTCTCTTGCATTCTCCTCAACTCCTCCAGAGGATACAACGGTTTACAAAAGGCGTGAAAGGAAGATGAAGGAAAGTGAAGCCTGCCCAAAAAGAAAGGAAGAAACTCAATCCGTCCTAGCTCTCGGATGCTTCAAGGTGGGACCCATAAAGGGTAAAATGGGCGAAACATTATGTTGAGGAGTGTATTACCCATGAAGAGAGTGGAAAAAGCGCGATAAAAATAATTTCCTAAAAAAATGAAAATGAAAAACCATTGTATGTTCTTCCTAATTACTTCTCTTGAAGCTCAATTAAGGACGTGCATGATAACATTTTTAGAGCAGAAATCCTTTTGGTAACACAATTTCTAAAGTAGAAATTTATTGGATTACACAAATTTATTTTTCTACTTATGAAGTATTTTTTTGCTCCGTAAGTAATTTTGGAGTCACTTGAAGGAGTAAAAAATATTTACTTCTCTTCATAAGTAGAAAAATGAATTTCTGCCTAGAAGTTTATTTCTAGAGAAGGAGTGTCGTCATGCATGCCCTCAATTTTAATCACATCTCTCATCTATGAACAACTTTGCAGCATGTTCTTTTTTTTTTTTTTTTACTCTTACGTTTTGTTGTAATGCAACGATATTACGATCGTACAATAAGAACACTCACATTGTTCAACGTTTTACTCTTTGTAATTGTCGCAATATCTATATCTAATGGAATAAAATAAAAAATTTCTCACGGTTAACAATAAAACTAAGTAATGATCTAAATAAGAAAACAAATTCCCATTTCTTAAAAAAAAGGCCACCAAGCGTCCGGTCCCCCTTCGTTTTAAGACAAATTCTATACGTACTTCAATAATCGCAATATTAAGATAATCATATTTTCTCGCAACGCATAATCAAACAAAAGTCGTCAACTGTTGTGCAACGATGTAAAATTAAACAAAATGCATTTTTATGATATGAACCTGCTAACATAACTGTGTTATTATTGGCAGTAAATGGCGGTGCCATAATGAGCACAAAATTCCCATTTGTGAGGCAGCTTCGGAAAGTTAGAAAGATTTCGAAGACCATAGCTAAAGCAATATCGAAAAGAAATTTCATGCGACATTCTTATTTTATTATTAAAAGACAAGATTTTTGGAAAATTTTGTATTTGCAATTTTTTTTCATGGTTTTGTTTAATGGAATTAAAAATGTTTTTTTTCCCTTGTAATGTTTCCAGCCAAATCCTCCCTAAAAAATGATTTTGCATCGATACTATGGTTAATAGTTATTATGTATTTATTTTCTCTTAAAATAAAAGTATTTAAATCATTTTTATTTGCATCGACACCATGATCGTTTCCCATGTTTAGGATCGTATTGGCACGATCGATAGATTTGCGGTTTTAAGCCTTTGTAGACAATTATCTCGAAAAATTTCTACACCTACTGTAATTGTGCCAAATCAATCATAATTTTTTTTTTCGAATTGGTTCATAAATCTTTTGCATTTATGCCAGTAAGTCTATGCGGCTAATTTTGGTCGATCGGTGATGACATAGTGGTGCCGGTAGTGATTTGTCAATTTCTAATAATTTTAAAATTTTATCAAATGTCTATTTTTAATGTATTTTGCTTCCTTATTTCTCAACTTCGCTGGCCCTCCCCTTCGAAGGAGGAAGGAGAATAAAAGAAGAAAAATAGATGAAAAATATTAAAATATTATTAGAAATTGACAAGTCAGCTTTGACTGGCCAACGTTGATAGAATGTATTTTAATTGACACAAATACAAAAGATTTATGACTCAGTTGGTTAAAAATAGGTTTAAGACTGAATATACACAATTATAATAGGTTAAGATTTTTTTGGTAATTTTTCCATTCACCTGTTGCGTGAATCGTCATGTCTTTAGGAGGTCCAACTGACGAAACTCGAACCGTACTGGGCCACCAAAAACGTTCAAACTCAAATATAGCTCAACAGTCAACACTTCGAATCAAGAAGAAAATATAGCCCAACACGAATTTTGTAAGAGCAAACCGTTTTAGATGTTCTTGTCTTGAGGCATGACTTTTTCTAAGTATCCTCCACTTACACCATCTGAGTCTGGATTTGATCCCAAATCAATGAAGCAAAACACTCAACAATCCGGAGCAAGAATTACACCATGAGACCACATTTGATCGAAAATCACATAAACTAATGTGCAGTGCACGCCGATCTCCCTTTCTTTCGACGCTACCGCGGATATTGGCTCGGTCATGGAGACCTTCTTTTATCTGAGAACTAGTTTGATTTGCTTCTCAATCTGTAATCCTGCGTAGAAGACGAATCGGATTCGATGCTTCCGCGCATGGGGAACGGGGGCTGTGACGGTACTTTGAGCGTGACCGAGTGGCTGTTGAGCATGAGAAGTACCGAGGCCATCGTCGGCCGTTTAGCCATGTTCTCTTGCAATTTCGTCGCTCATACCGGAAGTTATGCTGGGATTGATGATGTTTAATATTAATTGTCCCTTCCCTCCAACTCTTCCAAACCCGTAAACATTTGACAAACATTGAGCAGATTGATCTCCGAAACATCATGCGAAACGACAAGGCGTGTTCTTGTACTCACATAGCTTATAAGGACCTCCGTGTTGTCGCCTACCTGGAAAAGACTGTTCCGCTGACCACTCACAATCTACAAATCCAGCACTCCGAAACTGAAGACATCGGACTTGAGCGAGAATTTTCCATGCATCGCATGCTCTGTCGGCATATATCCGCTGTGCATCAGAGTAAGTCTATCGGATTAGCTCTATAGTTTGCCCATGTTATTTTGGTAAACATTAGCTATAGGTGGTTGTGGCACTTACTAGGTCCCGACTATTCGATTCGTCTATGCTTGAGTTTGGTCCCACTCGAACAGCCTCGCCATACCGAAATCTGTATCTTAGGAGTCATGTACGAGTCCAACAAAATGTTGCTAGTTTTGAAGTCCCGATGGATGATATGAAGTCGGGAGTCCTCATGTAAGTAAAGCAGCCCTCGAGCAACATCCATTATTATCTTGTGATGCTTATTCCAGTTGAGCTTTGCACGCTTCGGGGAATCTACATATTTTGTTGAAAATCATGTTCTATCATACGTTTCCTTAATCATTTCATGAGGATCCAATTCAAGGAATGACGGCCCAAGAAACATATCGAATATGAATTGATCAAGGCTCGAATTGGCACAAACTCATAGATGAGAAGTCGCTTGACTCCTTCCAGACAGAAACCTAGGAGTCTGTCCAACTTCCTATGTTGGAGCCTAGATTGTAACATGACCTCGTTCTTGAATTCTACTTCTCCTTGGCCGGAATTTCGCGACAGCAGTTTCACCGTGATTTCATGTCTCTTGGTGAGATGGCCTTGAGATTTCATCAAAATAGGCCCTTGTGAGTATTGATATCTAATTGAAGCATTTCGAAGAGCATCACATTGATGTCATCTATGACAACATAGTTGCTTTAATTTTGAACACAAGAGACCACATGATGCTTTGTTAATCAGTACCATGTAAACCGCACCAAATCCGCCTTCTCCAAGCTTCTTGGAACCAGAGAAGTTGTCAGTTGACGCTTTGATAGCGGCAAAATCAAATTGCAGTGACTCCGCCGTGCTTATTTCATCCACAATTTCGGCTAGAAGAGAAATACGCGGTCATTCCGTGCACGAATGTCTTCTTTGTAATGAAAGCTTCACAAACTAGAGTTGCACCTGCCGGCATTGTTACTATCAACTTGCTATTTTGGCCTGCACCGATGAGAAATGCATAATCGGACATGTACGAGCGGTGCGCACGAATGTAAACATCGAAGTATCGATTCCATGTTCGGGAATTCTCAACCAATTTGTTAAAAGAAGGTTGGCCCCGTTGTCACAATTGTGCTGGTGCAAAAGCGTAGGAATTAGTCAACTTCATTGTTTTCACGATCTTTTTAATCTCATGAACAGTTGTTGTTCCAATGCAGAAAGGTAAAGATTCACCGTCAATTCTCTCTCTTGGCCGGTCTTCTTCTTCTTCCTTCCCGCTATCGGGACAGGGTGTAAACGGGTCGGATCGGACCTTTATGATACCCGACCCGAAACGTCCAAATAGACATGACCCGAAACAATATGAAACAGAACATGACCCGAATAATCGGGCCGGGTTCGGGTTTCCTGCTTCTTCTTTTTTTTTTTTTTTTGTGAACTCAGTCCCATGTTGATAACAACTGATTTTTCATAGTGTAAAAAGAAACTTGAATGGAGTTAATTGTCAATGAGACTACACAGTAAAAGACATTTCATGCACTAAAGGAGTATGATAATGCCGATAACAAGTATCGCAAAAGCATTTGTGGCGATTGCAATGATCAAAGCCTTCGTCGAATTGTTCTTTCCACCTGCAAGAGCAAAGGCACATCATGTTTACCATAATCGCTTATCGATTACAAAGTAATACGCTGGAGAAATGAGTAAAGCGACATTTCCAATGTAAAAACTACGGAGGAATTTATTATCAAACTCAATTTCGAGAAATGCTACAAGTAAGGGAAAATTATCCTAAAAGTTGTAAAATTATTATAATTTTGCCAACTCAGCCCTAAATCTTTTAATCATTTCAATTGAGTGGTAGAATTTTTCACGTTTTGTTAATTAAGTTTATTCGACCAATTTATAAAAAAACCACTGAAGTGGATGCCAACCATCTCACATGGCATGATCGATACTGATGTGGATAATTTTTAATAGCACTTTAATATTTTTTTAATTTTTTCTTCTATTTTCCTTTTGTATTTTTTTCCTCTCTGCTGGCCATCATCGGGCCTTGTTGATAGCCGGAGGAGGTTGCTGGCCTTAGGCATGGGCTACCCTTATCTGATCAAGCGCAGGTGGCCTTTGCCAACCTAGGCTTGAGTGTCCTTTGCCCGAGGCCGGCGAGGGAGGCCCTCGCTTGTGGTCGTCGAACGAGGGAAAAAAAGAAAATGAAAAGAAAAGATAAAAAGAAAAAAAAGTAAAGAAGGAAAACCAAAGAACAAAAAAAAGCAAAAGAAAAAAATTAATAAAATTGTTAAAATATTATTAAAAATTATCAATTTAGTGCTGGCCATGTCACGTTCACGTCAGTGATTTTTAAAAAAATTGATAGGATTTCAATTCCAAAATGTGAAAAAATTTAGGAGTCAATTAATAAAATTAAAAGATTTATAATCAAATTGTCCAAAGGATAATAAATATAGAACTTTTTACGTATTCTTTCCTTGCACGTGATAAGAGATATTGTTGGAATCCTCTTATTAAGTGGACTTTGCCCATTTTCTTTTATCCCGTGGTGGGTCATTTAGGTTATAAATGATAACCATTCTATTTCTGACAATAATTCTTGAATATATATATATATATATATATTAATTTCTATTCCTTGACGAGTTTTTGAACATAAAAATGCATTTGATAATATGACAAATTTTTGTTTTCACAATGGAAATTCATTTGATTACAACATAAAATTTTTATGGTGACTGATGGCGGTTTTTTTTTTTTTGGAGGGGGGGGGGGGGTGGATGGACGATTGGTATCTTGTGATTGGGGATCGATGGGTGACAAATGATTGGAGACCGATGACTGGTGATTGGATACCGAGGATAGATGATGAGAAGATTTTTTATTTCTATTTCTTTTCTAGATATAGAGAAGTAGAAAATCAATTCTGTTTCAAATCTATTTTTCGACTGAAAATTTATTTCATTTTTTTATAAAAAATTCCATTACTAAATAGATTTATGTTCCAAGCACGAATCCCGCTTATTTGAGCACTCAGTAATAAATTTGTCACTAGTTGTGATTCAATCAATGAACTGATTATGATAGTTGACTTGTGTTGACTAGTGGCCCACGTTTCCTTTTGCCGAAATTATGGACCAACGCTTACCTTGTTTTTGGCAACAAATATTTATCCAATGCACCGATCCGAAGGAAGAAATAAATTGCATGATGATCTATAAAGTCAGTTCTTCAAATTCGTTTGAACGATTAATCGTGTAAATCTTCGTTTGGAACCTGCATAATTAATTATAAAAAAAAAAAAGACATAATCGCCTGCTACCTAACTCCTATACAAGAGCCAACTTACCCGGTGGTGGAGGTAGCGCATTTGTTACCCGCGGTGGCAGAGGAAGTGGCTCGCCGACATGATCGAGGAATCGAGTGTTGGTCTTGTGCTGGAATTGGCAACTCGGCGTCGTGATCCTCACTCCCAATCTTCCGGAAATAGCACAGCGAGAGCCTCGCCAGCACCGTCACCAGGCAATAGTTGCATTGCTGCTCCGTCAAGTCTGGTGTACATTGCACCATCGTGTAGATTGTGTCGAAACCCACCAGCACACTTCCCGTCGCGTACTTCCTCAGTGAGTTGTGGCCGCCGCCTCACCCCACAGATCGTCCAGCGGCGGTCGCAGCGCCACATTGTAAGTGTCTGGGCTCGTGATGTTGTTCCAGCTGAACAGCCCGTCGTCAGGTTCAATTATTCTTGAAAGAAAAAGGAAGTAAAAAAAATTCGAATTTGGAATTCTATCCCATTCGTATATGTTGGAGATCACTGTACTAATTGAAGATCAAATCATAATCTCCTTGATTGCGGATTTTATGCTAATCTTCTTGATTCAAGATTATATGAGAAGATTGGCTTGATTGATTTCCTGTATAATTCTTTTCCTTTTATTCTTGTTTTGTGCTCTGTCAACATTATATATGCACAACTGTATATACGTACAAAGGGTGAAGAATATAGAAAAGCTTTTCTTTCGTTTTTTCCTTGTCTTCATCTTCTTTCATGGTGCTAGAGTTTTCGTATCCAGCCTAGCTTCTGCTCTTCTTCTTGATTGCCGATTTTTTGCTCTCTTTTTTGCAACTTAACCTGCAAAACAAAGCTTACACCTTTTACCATGAAAGACAAACAAGGAACCAAGGACAATCAAAGTCACTCCGGCAAAGAAGACATACCCCCAACTTCAATTTTCTCGAAATTTCACTTGTTGAAACCACTCGAAACACAGAGAATCAACCCTTTTTATCCCAACCTAATCCTGTCAATGCCCAGGTCACTCAGAGTAACCCCATTCAGACTCATCCCATTCAGTGGCTGCCGTGCCAGGTCATTTCGGGCCAGCATCATCAATTCCATGGTATTATGGAACTACTCAGCCTACTATTTTAGGGACATCATCATCATCACCAAATGAAGCAATGCAAGAGAATACTCAGTTCGAGGGAGGCTCACCAACCAGATTTGGGGCAAACTCAACCCACAGTCCCAATTTTTCTTTTGTGGGGCATGTATACGGCTCATCGTTCAATTCTTGTGGTGTCCCTTTCGTCTTTTTCGAAAAAAGTGATTCGATGGATGGGATTTGGTATGATACCTGAATCGGGTATGTCGGCAACCCTATCTGTCACTCTGCCGATTACCAAGTCGAATTTCCTTACCCTTTCGGAATAGGCGGCAGTCGGCCAGAGGTCGGAGATCCACCATATACCTTATCGGCAGATGGACCAGAATTGCGCCATATCAATGTCCAATTATTCAAAAAAAATAAAATAAAAAACGTCCAATTGGCTGGACCAGAGCACTTCTCTGCTTGGGCAACGGATTTTCGGCGTGCCTTAGTCACGAAGGACAAGGATGGCTTTCTCGATAGCACCGTCCCAGTCTCGGCTGAGGAATGACAGCGTCGTCACTGGCGACGGTGCAACCAATTGGTACGACAATGGATCGGTAATTGCCTGGAGACTGAAGTAGCTGCTTGGTTATCACAAACCGAAGATGCAAAGACCATGTGGTCGAATATACGGGAAATTTACGGAAAGCTTGATCGAGCAAAGTTTTTCTCACTTACACAGTCTCTATCGGAACTCAAGCAAGGGAATCAATTTATTACAAGCATTTTCAACCGACTATCATCTCTATGAAATGATATCAAAGCAGCTGAAGAAACCCTTGTCGAACCCGAGGAAACTCTCCGACAATATTGAGCAATTCGTGACCATGAGAAAGCCACCAGATTTTTGCTCGTGTTAAATGAAGGATACTTACCTTTTCGCACTCAGATTCTCGTGACAGAACCACCACCGAGTCTCAGTCGCATTTTTCAGCTCGCCATCTAGGAGGAAAGCCAGCAATCAGCAATGGCGGCGGCGACACGTCACGGGGAGGGAGTACCTCTCTTGGTCTTCTCACCTCACGACATTTCAGTAGCACACGGTGATGGCCTTGGGAGCTCCGTTATGTTCGCAACCTCTCGGGACAATGGAGGAAGAAGAATCGAGAAGAACGATATCCGTTCATTCGGTTCTATGGTTTCTAAAAAAGGGAACCCTAATCGTATAGTGTTGTACGACCAGGATCATACAAGCTCACCTAACGCCCAGAGGACGTCAGCAAAGGAACCATATCTTATGGGCCTGGTCTGACGGTATCAATAGCCTCATCACGCGGGTCTGATGGATTCTGCGTTGCTACGTAGTCAGGGAAGACAAGTGGGAATTTTTTTAAGTCCAAAAATAAATTTTGTGATTATTACAAAAGACTGTATAGATACATGCTGGAAGTTATATGAACATCCAAATGATCAGGAAAGAAAGGATAAATATGCTTATCAAGTTTCTGCGCAAAAAGGATATGGGTCCACAACACCATTACTCAGGACTAGTATCAAACCATTACAAAAATACTGGGCTAGTTGAAGACTACTGATGAGAGTGCAAGCTTTTAGGTACCCTTCTATCTCAAGAAAATACTATTTCAACAAGTGCTTGGATAATAGATTCAGGTGCCAGTGATAATATAATTTGCACCAATAATTTATTTTCCCATATTGATGAACGGTCTCGATTTCCTTTATTGGTGCGACTTCTAAATGGAAACACTACTCAAGTCATAAAAATTGGCACAGTTCAGCTAGGACCAAATTTTGTCCTTCGCAATGTCCTATACATTCCTGAGTTCGAATTCAATCTTCTTTCTATCTCGCGAGTTTGTTGAGATAATTCCTGCAATGTCATTTTTAATTCCGACAATTGCTTATTTTAGGACCGTATGACTGGTGCAATGTCATTTTTAATTCCGACAATTGCTTATTTTAGGACCGTATGACTGGCAAAGTGACGGTCTTGGGTAGAGATGAAGATGGATTATTTTTCTAGATCAATTCTCCTGGAGATTTAAAATACTTAAATAAAAGTATTTCTTGTAATGCTATTACTAATAATAAAAATCTTTTTTATCATCAGTGCTTGGGTCATAGTGCAAAATTTCCTTATCCAAAATGCTAAATATTTCCCCTAGCTAAACAATCCAGACAGTTTTTTTTCCGTTAAGTACATCTCGAGTTACTCGTCCTTTTTCACTACTACACATTGACATTTGGGGTCCTTATCATACAGCTCATCACGATGGTTTTTTTTTTCTTTACAATCGTTGATGATTTGTCACGTGCCACTTGGACCTTCCTCATGCATTCTAAAGGTCAGACCATTTCTAAGTTATCAAATTTTTTCTCTATGGTCAACACTCAATTCAATACATCAGTCCAAAAAATTCGGACAGATAATGGATGAAAATTCCTTTCCAATGATTGTCAGTCTTTACTTACTTATCATTACATTCTTCATGAGACTTCTTGCACTTATGTTCCTCAACAAAATGGAGTCGTGGAACGGAAACACAGACATGTTTTAGAAGTAGCACGCGCGCTTAAATACCAAGTCTTTATCCTTGAAAAATTATGGGGTGATTGTGTGATGACTGCTACTTATTTGGTTAACTGCATACCAAGTAGGATTCTTGGTTATATCACACCTTTTGAGTTACTTTATGGAAAGTTGTCTTTCATTGATCATCTGCGGATTTTTGGATGCTTATGTTATGCAACAATTGTTGGGCCTCGGACCAAATTGGATCCTCGTGCCACCCAATGTGTTTTCATGGGATACCCCATTTTACAGAAGGGTTATTGAGTCATGGAGATATCTACTGAAAATTTCTTCATGAGAAGAAATGTTATTTTCCATGAGGATGTTTTTCCTTTTCAAGGTGAGACATCTTCATCTTCGATCGCTCCGGAGCGTCAATGTTTTCTAGAAGAGGATGTTTTGACCTCTTCATCGTCGTTTTCGTATTTTGTTGCTCCATCGGCACTAGTTGTATTGGCTTCGGTCGAAAGTCCAAAGGCAACATCGGCAGAATCATCTCCTGCAGACGTCTCTTTATCTCCTGTTGCTATTTATCCATCGTCACCAGTGGAATCTCCATCGGATCGTTCTCCAGTGACTCCTATTCCCACTGAACAACCACGACGTTCTGGACGAAGTATTCGACCGCCAACATGGACTAAAGATTATATATGTTCTACATCCAAAGCTTCAAGTAGCCACTATCCTGTATCCTTGTATATCATTTTCAGTTGTCCTTCTCCCACATATACATGTAGCATTAGCTGAATTTATGCAGAACAAGAGCCATCTTTATACTAGGCAGCTGTGCAAGATCCTCGATGGCAAAAGACGATGGAAGCTGAAATCAATGCACTTGTTGAAAATCATACATGAGACATTGTTCCCCTACCTTAACATTGAAAACCCATTAGATGCAAATGGATCTACAAGATCAAATTCAAAACTGATGGGTCTGTTGAATGGTACAAGGCACGTTTAGTGGCATAGGGTTTCACTCAGAGGGAGGGCTTCGATTACCATGAAACTTTTTCACCAGTTGCGAAGGAAGTCACTGTCCGTTCTTTCTTCGCAATTGCGGCTACACGTCACTGGTCTCTTTATTATATGGATGTTAACAACGCCTTCCTTCATGGAGATCTTGATGAAGAAATTTACATGCATCTTCCACCGAGATTACGCAGATAGAAGGAGTCGTATGTATGTCGCCTTCACAAATCCCTATATGGTCTCAAATAGGCTTCCAGACAATGGTATGCCAAGTTTACAAATGCTCTAACGGTAGCCGATTTTCAGCACTCAAAAATATGATTATGCTCTTTTCACATGGACCTCGGGTATTGCATCCATTTATTTGCTGATTTATGTTGATGACATACTTATCACGGGAAACGATGAGTGTTGCATTGATAAGTTCAAGAGATATATGCACTCTACATTCCACATTAAGGATTTGGGGGCTTTGAAATATTTTCTTGGCATCAAAATTGCACATTTTGATAAAGGAACCAACCTCAGTCGACGGGAGTTTGCATTAGAAATTGTGTCTAAAGCCGGCCTATCAGGATACAAACCTGACGTCATTCCCATAGAGCAGAATGTAAAGATGACAACTCATGAATATGATTTAGGGACTTCCACATCAATCGAAGATCCACTAATTAAGGACCCATCAGGGTATCAGAGACTCGCTGGAAAATTGATATACCTTACCATGACAAGGCCTGACATATGCTATGCAATTCAAATATTAAGTCAATTCATGCATCAATCGAAGCAATCTCATATAAATGCATCATTGAAAGTAGTGAGATATTTGAAGGGTTGTCCAGGACTCAGAATTTTTCTATCTCGCGATTGTAACATGAAAATGAAAGCATTTTGTGACACCGATTATGCAACTTGTCCTATGACTAAAAGGTTTATTACTGGTTTTTGCGTAAATTTGGGAAAATCTCAGATTTCATGGAAAATCAAGAAGCAAACAACAATATCATTTTCATATGCAGAAGCGGAATACCGTGCCATGGATATAACTGTTTGTGAAATAGGATGGTTACGAGGTTTGTTCTCTGATCTCGGGATACATATGGAGAGCCCAAACGAATTATTTTGCGATAATGATGCGGTACTCAAGTTGGCAGCAAATCCAGTTTTTCATGAAAGAACAAAGCACATTGAAGTTGATTGTCACTTTACTCGAAACAAGATTCAAGGAGTCCTAGTCACTAGAGGGATTGGGACTGTGGAACAACCTGCAATATTTTCACCAAATTGTTGTGTCAAAGGCAACATGCGTATCTCCTAAGCAAACTTGGCGTCCTGGACATATATACTCCGTCGGCTTGAGGGGGAGTGTTGGAGATCACTAGACTAATTGAAGATTAAAATCATAATCTCCTTGATTGTGGATTTTATGCTAATCTTCTTGATTGAAGATTATGTTAGAAGATTGGCTTGATTGATTTCCTGTATAATTCTTTTCCTTTTATTCTTGCTCTGTCAACATTATATATGCACAACTGTAAATACATACAAAGGGTGAAGAATATAGAAAAGTTTTTCTTCCTTTTTTCCTTGTCTTCATCGCCTTTCAGTAGGCTCTATTAAATTATAAAAATTCTACTGATTAATTATTTAAGTACAAGTGCCTCGAGAGCTCTAGTGAAAAATTCCAAATTCCACTGAGCTTCCGCATCGCATTCCTGTTCCGGGAATTCAATCTTCTATTCTCCCCCAATTTGCTTGAACACACACATAGTTGATCAGCTTCCACACGGCGGAGTAAACCCAAGATATTATCAGGTTCGTAGTCCTTCCTATGCCGATATGGGTTAAATCGCGAGCGAGTCTTGCTTGCAATCCAAGAAACCCGCCGGGGAGAAGCTGTCTTGGACTTGGTCTTAACAATCTGTTAGCTTCTCTGGTGGCGAATGCGCCTCTTCACGGCAGCTTGTACAAGAGTGCCCGTCGGACGAGGGCTCGAACCAAGTTCATGGCCTTTCACAATGCCCAGGCAGTCTCTCTCGGCGAATGATTGCGCCAACCGTGGCAACAATGCCATTGCAGACGGCACACGGCACGGCTTTGCCCAAATAGCAAACGGATCACCATCTGGCACAGGTGAGACGTTGATTTTCAACTTTGTCGACAGACTTTTGCAAACTAAAATGAAATAAAAGGTGAACCTTGTAGTTACTAATAAAAGTAAATATTTGTTGACTCTCTTGCTTGAAGTTACTTCTCACTCTAAAAATCTCGGGCCCCTGAAATTTTCAGTTGCGTCTCTCCCCTGGAAACACTTCGGCGTTGCGTCCCATTATTCTACCACTTTCCAATTTAGGGCGTGTATTTATTCGAGTGACATAATTTTTTGTGAATTAGTTTTCTAGATCTTCACGCTTTTTGGCTTTGCTGAAAATGATCAATCAATGAAAAACCATTTAACGTCAATGTAATTATTCATTCGTAAAGTTACCAAAACGTATTCCTTAAGTTCAAAGGAGAAAATATTCTCTTGAAAAATATTTTTTTGTCATAAAATTTTCCTTTAAAAAAAAACACACACCCTTAGATAAAGTTCTCTCTTGTGTTTCGGACTGGGCTACCGACATTTACCTAGGAGTCGGTTATTCACATTTCTTTTTGGGTCTTTTCTTGTGCATTAGTTCATCAAGCAAAAACTCTCAATTAAGATTGACACACTGTATGTTTCTTGGTCGAACTTTTTTATTTTTATTTTTCAACTTTTTCAATCGCTTAAGAAGATGAATCAACTAGAAATCTTTGAATGTCAACGGAAATCATATGCTCAAAAAAAAAAAAAAATTTCTCTTTGAAATATGAAACCAATTTTCCAAAATATGACTAGATTTCGATACTCAGATCAGAGACCTCGGCGCTTTGATATGGGAACTTTGATGCTTGCGCCCAATCCTTGACGTCTAGGCCTTGGTCCATGGAGGCTCGTCCTGAGTCTCTAGAGGTTGAGCCTAGGAAACCAATGCTTCGCCTAAGTTCTTGGAGGCGCCATGCTTTGGTACCCGGTTCCTGCGGCCAAGTTACTAGTGCTTGGGCTAGGTTCTATGAAGGCCAGGCATGGTTCCTCGATGGTTGGACCTGCATTTGTAAAGGCCAGGCCTAGGTCCTTGAGTATAACAACATTGTTATGATCGCTCCTGGACGGGTTCAAGACCCAACTATTACTGAGTTGGAGAATATATTGGCCAACAAAGATACTTTACACAGACAAATGTCTAGGGTATTAGTCAAGGATGATGGAAAGTGGACTTCTTAGTAACAAAGGAGGGTTCAAGAGTAAGATGAGAAAGGGATCGCACGGGAGATGGGAAATAGAGGTAAGAAAATGGAGCCTGGTAGAAACGGCCAGAAATGGCGACTGTTAGCATCCATGCATAACCCTTGCACCAACGACATGAAATGGCGCACCACATTTGCATGGACCGACCCGATACCACATGGGGGGGGGGGGGTGTGGTGTGTTCGGTCCAGGCCATTGGAGAGACTAGGCGCAAATTCTTGAGCGGAATAGGCTGATTTGAACTTAATTCAACATGAGTAGGTGTCCTTCGGAGGCTTAATTAAAAACGATCTTGCGAATGGGGATCTATCTCGTAAAAGGATGTAGATCAGAGCCCTAGGCTTGACCTAGCTTTCTCTATGTAAGTGTGCTTCCAATTCATTCACAAAGGGAGGCACACAATCGATACACGGCCACATTGGAGATATGGTCGGAGAGAGAGAGAGAGAGAGCGCGGGCGCGGGGGGGGGGGGGGGGGGGGGGGGGGGGTGGGTTTGGGGAGGAATCAGCGAGGAGGGAGATAGAAGGTTGGAGAAGAAAAGAGAAAAAGTTGTCGGTGTCTCATCTGACAATGGATCTAAAGGGAGACAATAGAAAAAGGCCACTGTTTGTTTTTTGTTTTTTTTGGTTGGGAAATAAACGAAAATGGGAGTTACTCTTAAAACGATGGTCATAACCTAATGTATATATTAGCGAAGAGAACACAGTTTCTTCATGTCCAAAATCGGTTAACTTGGACGCATCTTTTCGTGTCTGAATACCTGTAAATTAGGACACATCTTTTCGGATGTTGTAAAAGGCCCTAGTAACTATAAAAACAGTCGCATTATTTCGTTATGACAAAACGGTGAAATTATTGCTATAATCTAAAAATAAAAAAAATGATAATTATTAGTTAGTGCCACATTTGATCCGCAACCGCGCGTGTCAAGTGCTCTAATAATTATGGGCACACACCTGGGTATGGTGGAGTATAGCCCACTTGGCTCATTTTCACTTATAAAGTATATAACATTTTTCCATCTTTCCTATCTCGAACTGTCGACACTCAAAATTGGCTCACGGATGAAAGTCACGGGAATAGGCGTTCATGAGCATTAGCGTCGGCAACCTACCGATATTTGGAAAGTCACCGATAGTTATTGAGTATTGGTGTTGGCAACTTAACGATAATTGAAAACTTATTGATAGTTGATGAGCATTGGGGTTAGAAACTTATGATGAGCATTGGCGTTAACAACAAAACTGCTTACAGATATGGGTGGTTACTTGATCATGGAGTACGCCCAGAAAATAGGAAGCTATGAGTGATAATAACAGTCATTAGAAAGTTATCCATTATTTGATTTTTAAAGTTATAATAGCTTGTGGGGAATTATAAATACCCATGTGTGCTTTTTGTAAGGCTCCTTCAATTAATGACAGAATTCAACGTTCATTATCAATTTATCTTTCATTTATCTTTATTTTCACTGCATTTTAGATTTCCTAGATGTGGCTGCAATTTCATTTATCTTTATTTTCACCGCATTTTAGATTTCCTTATATGTAGTTGCAATTTCCAGATTCATGTCGTCGAGTCAAACTCCAATATGAATCTTTATCGTTGGTGCTTCGTCATCGAGTCAAACTTATGTGCAGTACCATTATGTTTTCAAGCTTCATCGTCGAGTCTTGTTTCTATTGTACTTTCTAAGCTTTTCCGTCAAGATCAACAATTCATGCAAAAACATCCAATTTCTTTTGCAATTTAAATTTTGTCGTGCTTTGCGTTTCCTGTACTTTCGATTTCTACAAACCAATTTCTTTCAAAGTCATTTATAACCTTCTTAGGAGTATTCTAATGCAAGTTAGACCCCTTTGTTGATCTTAAAGCTATTTAGGCTGCGTATGGTAACGTTTCTTTCCTGAGAACATTTTTGAAATAGGAACAATTTTTTGTGTTTCTGTTCCGAGTTACGATTTTTGAGAACAAAAACGCGTTTGGTAACTCCATAAAGTTTATGTTCTTGAAACCAAAAAAGAAAAAACCTTATTTGGTAACTACAAAAAAATTGTTTCTATTTTTTTTTCATTTAATTAAGGAAATTATATATATTAAAATTAAGATGTCTTTACCTTTTTAATTTACTAAATCAAATTAAATCTCATTTGTTCAATTTATTAAATCAAATTAGATCAATATATTTATAATTAATTTATGCACAATTTATCAAATTACAACAAATACGAGATTAATTATAAAAAAATAATATGAAAGAGAATGTGAATTGCAATTGGATAATGATAATATCAAATATGTTTTCTATAAATAGAAAAAATTACAATTATAAGTCACATAAATGTTCTTGAATAGTTAAAAATATGATTACCTTGAAGTGGAGACCCGTAGAAAAATAATAATTGGACTTTGAGTGAAACCGAAGATTAAAATGGAAAATATTAGTGTATTTAGGTACTTTCAGTTCAATTGTGTAATTTTTTCAAACATGATGACTGAATTGAGATGTATGGTATCAAAGTTTCATGTTGTAACTCTAAAGTAAAAACTTTTTCCTAAAATGATTTAACATGAATTTTTTTAGTCAATTTAGGATTCTGTTCAATGAAGAGGCATGTGGTCCCAAACTAAAATTTTAAAACTTTAAGAGGCCAAAATGAAAAGAAAATTAAAATACTATTTTCCTGATTTTTGGCTATTTCTATAATTAAAATAAATTCGAAAAATGTCAAAATTTAAGAAAAAATTATTCGAAATTGGTTCCTAAGGTTTGACCAAAGCTTTCAAGATTGATTTTGTAATTTTGTGAATTATTTTGATATTTTTAATTATTTTTAAAATAAAATGGTTAAAATTTGGGTGTTAACATCGTGCAAGAACAAAAAAGAAGAGAGTGTTTTCAAAAATAAATTTTTTTCCAATTGTTTCTAAAAAATGTTCTTAATGTGTTTCTAAAAAGTGTTCCAGAAATACAGAAGCAAGCTTTTTTTTTGTTTCTGCTCTAAAAGTGTTTTTGTTTCTCAAGACTGTTCCGGGAACATCTTGGGAACACTTTTTTACCATGCGCATTTCTATTCCAAAAGGGAGCAATTTCGGGACAGAGACACTTTTCAGGAGCGTTACCATCCATTTACATCCACTTCCAAACACATTCCTCGTGATCTATTGTTCGTCAGAAATTTCTTTGAGGATTGAGTCGCGGAATCTTTATAATAAAAATTCAAGAACTAATTTCGATGAAAAATTTTCCTTATTGCAAAAACAAGCGAACACGGTAAAAAAAGGGGGGGGGGGTACTTTTATTTGTTTTACAAAAGCCATCAACAAATGTAAGGCATGAATTTTTGTGAGGATCCTTCACTTCCGACCTCCTAGACGCTGAAGCCATTTATCTCCTTGAAGCCATCAACATATGTAAGGGATCCCTCGACGTCTGATACCATCGAACTATGAGTGGGTGACGTATCAGATTCGATGGCGCTATGAATTAATAATGCTGGTGTTAGGGGATCCCGGAGAGTGATCGACTGGCAGTTAAGCATGAGATGGACCAAGGCCATGGTTGGCCTAGCCGCGTTTTCTTGGACACATAGCAGACCAATGTGGATGCACCTTGCAATTTCATCACTCGAACCAGATGTCAGAGAGGGATCGATGATGCTCGAGATTGATCCTTCCCTCCATTTTCTCCAAACCTGCAAACATCTGACAAACATTGAGCAGATTGATCTCTGGAATATTATGCGAAATGAGAAGGGATGTACTTTTACTCACATAGCTTACAACGCTCTCTAAGCCACCGCCAATTCGGTCATAGGTCCTGTGACCACTCATGATCTCCAAAACCAGCACTCCGAAACTGTATACATCTGACTTGACCGAGACTATTCCATGCATCATATACTCGGGCTCTATGTATCCGCTGTGCATCACAGTAAGTCTTACCATATTAGTTCTATTGTTTGCTTTGTTCTTTTGGTAGTCATTAGCTTTAGAAGGCTGTAGCACTTACATAGTTCCCGCGACGCATGTCTCTGCCTCCGTTTGGTCCAAATCGAGCAGCAACGCCAGACCTAAATCTGATATCTTAGGATTCATGTCTGAGTCCAACAAAATATTGCTGGCTTTGATGTCCCGATGGATGATACGATGTCGAGAGTCTTCGTGCAGGTAAAGCAGCCCTCGAGCAACTCCCATGATTATCTTGTGGCGCTTATCCCAGTCGAGATTCGCACGCTTCAGAGGATCTACACATTATGTCGAAAATCACATTCTTGTAAGATATCCATTAGCCATTTCGTAAGGATCAGATTCCAGGGAAAACAACTGAGAAACACACCAGACATGAACTGATTCAGGCTCGAATTGTGCACAAACTCATAGATGAGAAGCCGCTTGACTCCTTTCAAACAGAAACCTAGGAGCCTGATCAAGTTCCTATGTTGTAACCTAGCTAGTAACATGACCTCGTTCTTGAATTCTACTTCTCCTTGGCGAGAATTCCATGACAGCAATTTCACCGCAATTTCCTGTCCATTGGAGAGCCGACCCTGAAATTTCACCAAGTTAAGTTCTTGCACACTGAAGCATTTCGAAGAGTATCAGATTGATGTCATCTTTGGCTATTTGGTTGCTTAAATTTTGAATGCAAGAGACGAAAGAATGTGCTCTGTTAGTTATTACCTTGTACACGGGACCAAAACCTCCTTCTCCAAGCTTATTGGAATTAGAGAAGTTATCCGTTGCTGCTTTGATGGTGCCGAAACTGAATGGCTGCGAACATACCGTCCTAAGTTCATGCACAATTTCACCTAGAAAGACAGAAAAGTGGTCATTCAGAGTGGGGATCATTATCTTTTGGAGTTTTCAAAAGGAAAGTTCCAAAAAATTTTAGTATATTTGATTGCACCTGTAGGCATACTAATACGTCCTAAACCCTTATAAAGTTTTTATTCAAAAGCGATACAGATCTTACTACTTCGAAGGTGCAAAAGCAGAGTCATTAGTCAACTTCAATATTTTCATGATCTTTCTTAAACCCATGAACAATTGCTATTCCAATGCAAAAGGTTAAAGACTCGCCTTCAACACTTTGTCTGCGCTGCTTCTTCTTCTTCCATTTCATTTTCGGGAGCATGGCAAACAATGAACGTCCACCGGAATTTTCTGCAGACTTATTAGACAATCCCAATGTGCCAACCTCAAATTGCTGCGTTGCTGCTCTGATAGCGCCACAATCAAATTCCTGCGAATCCGCCGTGCTAATTTCATGCACAGCATCACCTAGAAAGACAAAAAACAGAGTCATTTAGAGCGAACATCATTATTATTATTTTTACATAGTTTTTACAAATTACGATTGAAAGATACATCGCGCCTCATTCTCGGATAACTCAAGGAAAAGTTCTTCGGATTTCTGAATTTTGTCACCCCGTCGCCATCTCGACTTCAATTTCGTTACTTTCATCAATTTCTTAGGGAAATCAGAGTAAAGACAGTGAAATGGTTTACAGAAATAGAGCAAACAAGGAACATCCAATGCAAGTTTACAATTTTTTTTCGGGGGCAGAGTTATTAGACGCTCCCGATGTGCAGACCAGCGACAATGGATAAGAAACATCTACCTATATGGCAATTTTCACCGAAATTGACAAGGAACAATTCAATTGATCCGAATCTCCTAAAATTAGTGACATTGATCAAATCGGGCTGTCCAAATCAAAATTAACAAGCTGATTTGATCCATATCACCTATTCAAAATTTTTAAAAATTTCCATCCACATTTTCCTTCACTTTTCAAAGGTAACATACCTTCACTTGCCACTTCAGATATGTCTACTTCGTTGAGGTTTCTTGAGGTTGAGGACGCCTCCACCTCTGACCCGACAATGAAATTGAATGCCGCAGGCAGCGCAAGGTCGCCCAAAGCCTCAGGCCCTCTTTGGAAGACTCCGCTGTACCATAGCGCGGAAATTAACAAGTCCTTGACCTCCTTCACATCTCCCCGAATCTCCTTCACGTCCACCAACATTTCCTTTTCGTCCCTAGCATTCAGCAGCGGCATGTAAAGCTGGAACTTCTCCACAACTGCCCCGTTGAAGTCGGTGAGTTTTTTCGAGTGCTTATACCTCGTGCTCAAGTCGAGCGCCTGGATCTTCGAGCACTTGCCGACAAGTGCTTTGCCTTCCTCCAGCAGGTCCTTGATCGGGGCCATCTCTTCCAGACCACGCTTCAGCCGGCGGTTGTACTTGTCGATGTTCTTGATGATTGGTTCTATGTCGGCCAAAGTGGTTCGGATCTTCTTCAGCTGGCCACGGAACGCGGCGACAGTATTCACCAGGTGCTTAACGAGCGCGAACAGCTCGCCGAATGCCGTTCCCACAGCAGCTCCGGCATAATCAACCATTTCTTGTTATTTCTTTCTTTCTTCACGGACCAAACAAGCCTAGGCAATCCAGAAACTTTGATCGGTCTTTTGCAGAGGCAAGAAGGACGAGGAGATTTTTGGCCCGAAAAGGCCAGGGAGACTCTTTTCTTATAAAGTGGTTAGCTAAAATGTTTATTTTCCAGACAAATAAAGTTAGTCATCACATGGGAAGTTTCATTGGAAGAGCTCAACCATTTACAGGCCTCGATCTGGCACTCGTTCACTTTTTGACTCTAGGGTTGACGGAGAAGACCTTCGTTTAATCGCATGGCGAAGGCCCGCTATTGGCAACTTTTCATACTGCTTTGCGGAAGACAGTTTAGTTAAGCGCGTAACAGCCGCGTCTTAATTCATTTTGAGAAAAATACCAAAAAGATGATGAAATTATTACAATTATGCCAATTTAGTCTTAAACTCTTTCTTTCCTTTTGTTATTAATTGAGTTCTAAGTTTTTTCGCATTTGTGTGATTCAGTCCATCTGATCACTTTTGACTGGAAATAGATGACATAGATGCCGACCGCTTGACATGGACAATTTCCATGGTACTTTAATATTTTTTTTGGCTTTCTTATTTGTCCATTTTTTTTTCTTTTTTCTTTCCTTCTTCCTCTAGTCAGTCGAGCCTTATCCAACGACGGTGAGGTTATGCGAGCCTAGTCAATGGTTGGGCGAGCCTCGCCCTAGCCGGATCTAGCGAGGTTGACCTTGCCTAGCAATGGCATTGGTTGAGCCTTGTCTACCTAGCGACCAACTAGGGGAAAAGGGAAGAAAAAAAGAAAGAAAGAAAGTGAAAGGAAAAAAAAAATAAAGGCAAAAATGAAAATACCAAAACAATCGAAGACAGTCGGTGTGCATGTTAGCTATTTTCAATCAAAATTAGATGGATGGACTCACTTAGCTCTATTTCTCATCCTACCCAATTCATTAACCCATTGACTCATGACGAAGTGGTGGAACTTTTTCGCCGATGTGTCACTATTGATGATAGAAGCATGCTCTAGATGCTAGGGCCGTCAAATGGGCTAGCGCCGGACGGGTCGGCCTAGCCTTGCCCGAAAATTTTCTTGCATTTTTGGGCCGGGTCTGGTACTCAGGCCGGGTCGGCCCGACGCCAAACTTTTTTAAATACCTATTTTTTATTTTAAATTTAATTTATTTTTATACTTTATTTATATATTTTTTTCATTTGATGATTTGTTAATTGATTTTGATTAAAAAAATTAAAAAAATGAAAGAAAAAAACAATTCAGCCCGAATTCAGCTTGGCCTTGCCCTGTTCGGGCCAGCCCGAACCGGCCCATTGACTGTCATGATATAAGTTAGGATAGTATAAAATTTATCCTATTCTGTGTTTGGTTTCTACTCAGATAAGATATAACGGGATATAACCTTTATATAATTATCCTAAGGGAGATGTAGGATAAGGGTGGATAGAATTTTTTTTGTTTGTGGTATAAAAATTATTTTTCTGAATAACAAAGTTCTTATATAATAAAATTAAAATAATAATTATTTTTAAATAAATTTGAATTCTAATGTTAGAAAGAAAAATCAAAATAATTTTTTTATAAATTATATTTATAATTTGATTTCTTTCTTCTTTATAATGTATAGTTTGTATGTGTATAAACACACACACACACGCACTTAGTATCTATATCATTAAATATTTTAAGTATAATAATACAGTTTGTTATTTAATGGAAAATTTTATTAAGAAATAATGGAAGGCAGTCAAAACAATGATAAAAAGAGATTTATAATTAAAAAATAAGTAAAAAATGAAGTAGAAGAAACTAGATTTTAAGTAAATATATTCAAACTTGAAAATGATTTTTCTAATTCTTAAAGATAATGAGTAATGAAATTTCTAAAAAAAACTGGCATCTCCATTTCTGTCTTCTCTATTTCATGTATAAGTTTCATGATTGCTTTGTATTTTTATAATTTATTATAAAACTTTATGAAAATAGCGAGATAGTTGAAACTTACTCTCATTCTTAGCTTTTTGGTTCACATCAAAAGTCTAAGAAAAACAGAAAGATAGTTAAACCTCATTCTCCTCTATAACCTTGTGTTTCATATTGACGTTTAATGAATATCGCAAAAAAGGTAAAACTTTTTAGCAAAAGTTGAATGTTTATATTTTCTTTCTTTTATTAGATTTAACAGTGAATTACAAGAGATTTTCTTATATTTTTCGCTTGTGATTTTTCAAATTCATTTTACATTGATATGTCGTATATACAAACAATGAATATGATATGATATGAACATATCCGGCTCTATTACTGCGATTCACCAAGTACAAGATAAGATATAACAATCCTTGGATTTCATATCTTATCCTATCCTATCCTGACTAAAAATACGGACGACCAAACGCAGGATATGTGATTTAACTCACCCCGTATTTTATGACAGGAGTCCTACTCATGGCGATCCGGTCGAATTGGGAGAAGCTGTAGTTATTATTGGGGATTCAGATCCTCTTTCCAAAGTGATTGGAATCCAAACATTAAATGTCCAAAGTCCAATATTTTAAATGATTTTTGAAACACTGTCATAAATTCGTCTTTTGTGTCTCAATAATTATAACTTCTTCTTGATTTTCCTTTCTAAAAAGAACAATGCCATTATTTTCAATTGTTTCCCTTAGATAAAGAACATTCAGAACAAAAGAAATCACATCCGGATAAAGAAGGTGTGTGACGTCCTGGAAATTTAATCCTTGTAGCGCCGGAAGTTGATTAAATGATATGAATGTATAGTCATAGTCAATGTCTATTTTGGACTATAAGGACTGAAGAGACGAAAATTTGGACGAATTTCGAACTTTAGATTATTTCGAATTGAGTTTCGAAATTAATCCGTGGCGATTTTTGAATTGCCGTTTTCGTAAAGGAGCTTAATCCTGACCGAGCTTGGCCAGTGAAATCACAGAAATTACCCTTCATTCAGTACACCAAAAATTTCGTTTTAGTCCCGGTGCGCCAAAATTACCGTTCTACCCCTGCAATTATTTAACCACAAAAGACAAAAAATTTTAATGCTTACCTTGAAAGTCTTGGTCGTGGGCCATCCTCCCCTCTGCCCATTGCAACGTCGCTTCTCCGTCTGCTGTTTCTTTCTTTTCTTCTTCTTCTGTTCTTTCTCTTCTCTTTGTTTTGGACCGACGACTTCCCTCTTTTGCCGATCAATCCTTCCTCTTTCGTCACCATTTTTCGCGACCACCGACCCACCACCGGTAGTCATCGTCCTCAGCCACTCCCCGCTGCTGCCTTGACCCCGGCCTAGCCGCCGTCGCCGTTGATCGGCCGAAGAAAGCCGCGGCCAAAGTTCCCCCTGTTTTCGGATCAAAGGAACCGAGAACTCCGCGGCCTCCTCCGGCCGCCACGGCTGCCACCGACGCCGACCACCACCACCCAGCTAACCCTCGACTTCCCCTCGACCGATCCAACCCCTCACCGCCGACCGTCAGCCGCCGGAATCGCCGGAATCGGGCCTTGAAGTTCCGGTGTCCTATTTCGGGCCCAATTCATTCCGATCTTCGATCCGGCCGCCACAGCCACCGCCGTGTCTCACCGCCACCGCCAGACGACTCACCTGAGTCCCCTCTACCGCCGCCTAGCTCACCTCCGCCGGTCGCCGCACGTGACCGCCGGAAACTGCCGCCGACCGAAATCGCTGTTTTGGTGTCGAACAGGGCAGCCACAGATCGTGGCTGTCCGCCGTCGCCGGCCGCCTCCCACCGCCGTCCACCTGTCTCGGCCGAACCCCACTGATCCCTGGGTGAGCCCCTGACCCTTGGCTGGCCTTGTCCCGGCCCGTGTCGCCGAAAAACGGCCAAAACAGTAGAGTTTGCCGGTTGAGTATACTATTGGTTACTGTTTCAGGCCGCCGCCTGTCGCTAGCCGGAGCTCCGCCGCAGGCCACCTGTTCCGGCGACCTCGCCGGACTCCCACGAGGTGTCGCCGAAGTTTGAGCTCGATCCGCCGCGCGAAAAACCTTAGTTTTATCGCCGCTACTGTTTCAGGCCGCCGCTGCCGCCGTCGCCGCAGCCGTCACCGTCATCGCCGATCGAGCTAACTCACATTGTGAGTTGACCTTAAACCTTGGTTAGTGCGCTAATTGCGCTTATGATTAGTTTTATTTATTTATTTATTTATTTCTTGTAAAAAAAAAATTATATTCGATCGGGACCGGTATAGATAGAAACCATGGTTAGGATACATGGTCGATCGATTATTTGTCTGTAGCTATTTGTGGTAATTTATCAATTAATTGATTGATTGAGTTGTTTGCGAGTGAGTGACAGGTTAGAGACGAGCGAACGATTGATTGCTATAATGTGACTGAGAATTAAGATTTTTAATATGAATTGAGCTTGAAATTGCGGGGTTAAGTTAATTACTCGAGAGTGCGTGAATTGCTTGATCGGTTTGTTTGCCTGGCTGAAATGCTCAATTGGGAGTCTTGTGGGCCTTGGGGCCGAGTTGATTGTATTTCTTGTGGATTTTGGCGTTAATCCAAGATAATCAATGAGTTGACTGACGAATGCAAATTGGTGTGGTCATTTAAAGGATCAATGACGCTACCTGGCAAGTTTGCATTGTACAGTGGGTACTTGTGCCGTACAGATTGTATGAAAATTCGCGACTTGTCAGAAGTACGATAATCCATGCTCCGTGCCAGTCGTACGGTTTTAAGGGATTATTGGATGCCGATCACAGCTTGTCATGGATCGAAGTTTCTTTTTAAGGAATGCCTACTTGCAGTGCCGTGCCGGGTGTACTGGATACACAGCTTTTAGTAGCCGTCGCTGAGAGGGTAAAGTGGACGTAGCCTGGTTTTTCCAGAAGAGTGCGGGATCGCACTATTCATGTATCTATCACGCCAGTCGCGTGGGTCATTGTTTAATAATGAACTTGTGTATGCCTGAGTGGTTGTGTTTCTGTTGGTTGTTGTTTAGACATATTTATTTGATTTATATATTTATATCCCTGTTGAGATCTTGTGACTTTTTGTGGTGCTTAGGACGTTCTGGGCGAATCAATGTCCTAACCGAGATTAGGCTTGATTCACTGAGATTAATTTCTTACCCCGTCGTGGGATAATTTTTCAGGTCCGAAGTAATGGAGAGATCGATGCGGTTCGATACCCCTACCCACTCATTACTTGATATCAGTCTCCATCCGGTACCAGGTACGGACCAGATGTGGAAACGTCACATCACGACGATATGGATTGATGAAGGGATGCCACATCTGGTGGCACACCTCTTTAAGGTCTGATATCTTCGTGATGGGATGAATCTCTTTGGTCCGCTTAGAGGATTTGAGGGGCCACCTCTTCAGGGGGTCCCTAATATCCCCGCTTGGGACCCGATGGATATTGATACACTTGATGGGGAAGTGGTGGACCCCGCGCCTGGTATGCAGCTTGAGCTCGAGCCTGAGCAATCAGTAGCCCCCTCTGTGCATTCTAGCTAGAGCTCCTATGATGACCCGAACGACCCGGCTCCCCCGGTTGGTTATGACGACCCGGATGTCGAGTTTACTCAGTAGAGAGTTAGGTTCCTTTTGTGATCAGATGATTGATGATGTTTTTGTGGGGGTACTGTTTTGGGGTAGATGAGAGTTAACCTTACCTGACTCATGTATCTTTTTGTGAGTCCTAGAGGGCTGCCCCGAAGCTTGGGGTTGTAATTATTAGTTGATGGCTCTGTAAGGTTATAAATCATCTATTCTCATCACCTTTTAGTGTTGTGATATCTGGCTTTACTTCCTATCTATCCCATATGGTTTTATTGGATGAAAGATTATACGTTCCGCATGCGCAGTACAACCTTAGGTCGATAGCAGTTGCCTGGGACGCTATCTATTATGACCTGGTGGCGATTTGGTAAGGGATGTTGCGGGTTCGAGAGTCGGGACGTGACAAAGTGCCACATGGACATGTCCGATGATGGCCGGCGGGGGGAAAACAGGAAAAAAAAAAAGAAAATTTAAAGAAAAAATTTCAGAATTAAAAATTATAAAAGTTGTTCACGTCAGTGACAATTATACCATGTAGGATGGCCGGTGCTGACTAGACTGCCACTTTAGTGATTTTTAGCCAAAATTGGCCGGAATAATTAAATTGACAACTCATCAACACGTTTATGACTAAATTAGTATAATTGAAATATTTATATATAAATTGACGTAATTGAAAGGTTTATGACTGAATTGGCAGCCACGCAATAGGAGTTTTTGCAAAATTTTCACTCCTCAAGTTCTCATGAATGATCAATGTCTTAGCAATCGCTAGGCCTAGGAGAACCTTAATTTGGTAAAATAATTGGGAATTTACATACTAAAAAAACTTGGGATCATAGGTTCGATTCTTACTCGATATAATTATTTTGAGCTATATCTTAAATACTAATACCTCACAAATCTCCTAGCATGGACAACATACATATGGATAACATGTTTTTGACTAAATCGGAAAAATAGACTTAGTTTGAGACAAAAATACAACAGAAGTATCGATATTTGTGTACAGAGATCACTTTAATGCTAATATTTTTTTTGGATTACTTAAGTGCCAAAACGGAGAAAAAACGATTACTTTAAGTGCTAATTTTTCTATAAAAAAAAGGATCACTTAAGTGCCAAGACGCTGGAATTGGCACTTAAGTGATGCTTTTTTTTTTAAATAGAAAAATTGACACTTAAGTGATAAAAAAATAGTCATTGTAGCGCCAATTTCGACGAAAAAGGATCACTTTAGTGCCAATTCATGCGACTTAGCACTTAAGTGACCCCCCCTTTTTTTTTTCTCAATTTGATACTTAAGTGATAAAAAAAAATTGCACTAAAGTGATTTCCGTACACAGATATTGATACTTCTGCTGTACTTTTACCCTTAGTTTGATGCATAAAAATTGGCTCTATATATCACATGAGCACTACGCAAAAAAACAGTAATGGCTAGGAGTACTCATATTATAATGTGACCATTTGTGACCTATTTTCTACTCAAACTATTCGACTAGTAAACGCAATATGCTATGAGCTTGTGTTGTTACTGGTTTGATTCGACGAACATTAACTTTAAGTCTACCTAACAAATTATGCAGGAAATTTCCTTTTTGTGTGTGTGGATAAACTAAATAGTACATTCATTTTTATATAGAGGTATCCGAACACAAGAATTCCGTACCCATTGTGACACTTGTGTGTGTCACAACGGATGCAAAGGTGTTACAACGCGTGCACAACTAACTTTATAAGCAACTTTTTTGGCCAAAAGTACAATTGAAAGGAGAAAAAATAACTATACCAAAAACAGAACTGTACGATATCTCCATAATAAAAAATAGACGGCAAAATGCCCCAATTGACTTGCGTTTGCCGATTTCGAGGGTTATCCTCCATTTGATCAAAAGTGAGGGTTTTGTCTCTAATGACCTTCTCAAGATACTTCATAAGTGCTGAGCCGAAGAAGGAGCGCTCTCTATATAGGATATGGTTGAATTCTGTTCAAATGATATGACTGAGAGCACCAAAGGAGAATCATGCGATCCTTTGACAAAAGTGATGGACAATGTTATGCTCTCTGAGTAGAATATGGTTGCATTCTCCGACATGACCGATCGCCACCAGGCTGATGACATCAGAAAAAGAAGGGAAGGAAAAAAAAGAAAAAGAATAAGAAAAAAAGAAAAAAAAGGAAAACGAAACCAAAAAATTTTAAAAAAATAAGTAAAAATTTGGAAGAATAATAAGATATTGTTAAAAATTATTCATGTCAATGCTGGTCGCGCCATGTGTGATTGCCATCGATAGCAACTTATGGTCAAAATTGATCGAATGGGCTAAATTGACACAAATACAAAATGTGTGGAATTTAATAATTGGCAACAAAAGTTTGGAGATCATAACGTCTAATGTTTTCATATAATTCAAGGAGTTCATTGATCATTTACCAATCGTTCAAGGATTATATTGACCAAATTAAAAGCTTGGAGAACATAATGTATATTGAACCAAAGTTCAATTATCTTGCGCATATATCAGACATTGACAAACGTTTAGCTGCTGCCGGTCAATGGCGGTGCAGCAGGGCCTGGACATGTGACGTGAATCCTCATGTCTCATGGCAGTCCTATTGGCGAAACTCGAACAATACTCAACTCAGATGTAGCCCAACACGAATTTTGTAAGAGCAAGCTGTTCTAGCTGTTCTTATCTTCACCCAAGTAGCGTAAGGCACGCATGACTTTTTCTATCCTTCAACTTACTTGGAGTCTGACGGTAAGGCTCTGGTAGATGCCGTTTTGGAGAGAGCAGAGGCGCACACACTGGAGGCCCAAGTCCTTTTCAGATCTTTCTCAAATCTCATTGTGGCCCATTGTCATAGATTAGCAAACCAGGTAGCTGATTGGTTGCCAAGGATTTGCCTTTAAATTCTCTTTCAAAACATTGGTTGTTTAATCCCCAAACCCTTTGGGATACTCTTTGTTGTGACGACCCTACTTTGTGCTTGTCGGATTTAAATCTTTGGAGATAAATAAAGGAAGCTAGTTTTCTGGGGAAAAAAAAAAACTTTACATTCTATGAGTCTGGATTTGATCCCAAGCCAATCAAGCCTTACAAACTAATCCAGAGGGAGATTTAAATCATGAGAATGTAATTTTGAGTCAAAATTAATGCGGCCTAGGTTTTTCAAGGCTACCGTGGATATGGCTCGGTCACAGAGACCTCGTTCTTTGAGAACTTGTCCGGTTTGCTTCTCGATCGGTTGACCTCAGACACCCTCGAACTGTAATCCTGCGTAGATGACATATTGGATTCGACCCTGCTGTGCACGAGGAATGCGGGTTGTGACGGCAATTGGAGTGTGATCGAGTGGCTGTTGAGCATGAGAAGAACTGAGGCCATAGTCGGCCGGTTAGCCACGTTTTCTTGGACGCATAGTAGACCAATGTGGACGCACCTCAAGATTTCGGCACTCAAACCAGAAGTTATACGGGGATCGATGATGTTTGGTATTGATCCTTCCCTCCAGTTCTTCCAAACCTGCAAACATTTAACAAACATTTAGCAGATTGATCTCTGAAACATTATGCTTAACAACAAGGTGTGTTCTTATACTCACATAGCTTACAAGGACCTCAGTGTTGTCGCCCACCCGGAAATGATTGTTCCTCTGACCACTCACAATCTCCAAAACCAGCACTCCGAAACTGAAGACATCGGACTTGACCGAGATGTTTCCATGCATCACATACTCTGGCGCCATATATCCGCTGTGCATCACAGTAAGTCCATAATATTTGCTCTATAGTTTGGCTATGTTATTTTGATAAGCATTAGATATAGTTGGTCGTGGCACTTACTAGGTCCCTACGATTCGGTTCGTCTCTGCCTGAGTTTGGTCCAACTCGAACAGCCTCGCCATGCCGAAATCTGATATCTTAGGATTCATGTCCGAGTCCAATAAAATGTTGCTGGCTTTGAGGTCCCGATGGATGATACGAAGTCGAGAGTCTTCGTGTAGGTAAAGCAGCCCTCGAGCAACACCCATTATTATCTTGTGACGCCTATCCCAGTCGAGGCTCGCGCGCTTCAGGGGATCTACACATTTCGTTGAAATCCACATTCTATGAGACGTCCCTTAATCATTTCATGAGGATATAATTTCAGTAGAGACAACCCGAGAAACATACCGAATATGAACTGATCAAGGCTTGAATTGGGCACAAACTCGTAGATGAGAAGCCGCTCGACTCCTTCCAGACAGAAACCTAGGAGCCTGACCAGGTTCCTATGTTGTAGCCTAGCTAGTAACATGACCTCGTTCTTGAATTCCACTTCGCCTTGGCCGGAATTCCGTGAAAGCCGTTTCACCGCGATTTCCTGTCCGTTGGATAGTCGACCCTGAAATTTCCATCAAAGTAAGCATTTCGAAGAGTATCACATGTTGTCATCCATTATTTCTGTTGCTTTAATGTTGAATCCAAGACAGCCGAGGATGCTTTGTTAATTGGTACCATGTAAACAGCACCGAAACCGCCTTCTCCTAGTTTCTTGGAGTTAGAGAAGTTATCCGTCGCCGCTCTAATAGTGGCGAAATAAAATTGCAGCGACTCCGCTGTGCTTATTTCATCCGCAACTTCACCTAGAAAGAGAAATACAAGGTCATTCATAGCATGAATGTCTTCATCACGGTTTTTAAATGAAAGCTTCACGAGCTAGAGTTGCACCTGCAAGCATTAGTACTATCAACTTGCTATTTTGGCCTGCTCAATCAGTCTACACTAACTACAGACGATGAGAAATGCATAATGGGACATGTATGAGTGGTGCGCATGACTGTAAAGATCGAAGTATCGAATCCATGTCCTGGAATTCTCAGCCAAATTTGTTAACTATTTTTGCTGGTGCAAAAGCATAGTAATTAGTCTGCCACATCATTTTCATGATCTTTTCAACCTCATGAACGGTTGCTGTTCCGATGCTGGAAGATAAAGACTCACTTTCAACTCTTTGCCTGGGCTGCTTCTTCCTCCTTTTCACTGCCAGGAGCACGATAACGCCAATAAGGAGTACCGCAGAAACACTAGTGGCGACCACAATGATCACAGCCTTGGTTGAATTGCTTTTTTTTCCACCTGCGGGAGCAAAGTTCAAATTATGCTTACGATCATTGCTTACCGACTGCAACGTAATACACTAAAGAGATCACGAAACCGCCGTTTCAAATGCGGAAGCGGAACCCATGTTAGATATGCATCGCACCTTTCTTTGATAACTCGAGGGGCAGTTATTCGGATTTTTGGACTTTGTTTTCTTACCGGATTTCGTCTAATGGAGATCATTAACACACGAAAGACATCACATTAACCTCCAGAATTTGGAACTTTTGGGCATAATCGGTTACCTTTTCAACTACAAGGTCATTACGTTCGTGAATTTCTCATGGGAATCAGAGTAATGACAGTGCAGTGGTTTGCAGAAACAGAGTGGAGCAAGGAACAAGAACAACCAATGCTGGTTTGCAAATGCTGTGGTCAAAGACTTCTGCGGAGTCATAAAAATGCTCCCCATGTGTACATGAGGACCACCAAACGAAAAAGGATAAAGCAAGTCAATTACATTTTCTTTTTCTGCTAATTAGGGTTAAAAGAATCCTTTTATTTATTATATATATATTTTGTGAATGTTGATTATGAATGTGAATATCTCATATGAAATATTATGAGCAGTAAATTCCATAATGTTTTTTTTTTGATAATCAAGGTGACCGGATCAGTTTGCGCTATTATTCCCTCGTATGGAGAGCTGAATATGAAATTAATACGTCTAATCACATAATTCTAAATACGTGATAAATAAATTAACTATTTATGAATGGGTGTAAATCTCATGAGCTGTGATTCAATGAATTGACTTTTCTGCCGAAAGTATGGACCAATGCCCACCTCCTTTTGGGCAAGAAAGTATTTGTCCAACGCACCGATCTAAAGGAAAAAAATAAATTCCATGTTCAATAAAGCAGGATCTGCGTGGAACCCGCATAATTAATTATGGAAAATAAAGACATAATCGCTTTGCACCTAACTCCCAGACAAGAGACAACGCACCTGGTGGCGGAGGCTGCGCAACTGCCACCTGGGGTGGCGGTGCGGGCGGTGGAAGTGGCTCGCCAACCGGGTCGAAGAACCGAGCATTTGTCTCGTACCGGAATTGGCAGCTCGGCGCCATGATCCTCACTCCCATCTTCCCGGCGCAGCACTGCTGGAGCCTCGGGACCACCGTCACCAGGCAATCGATGCACTGCTGCTCCGTCAAGTCCGGCGTGCACTGCACCATCGCGTAGATCGTGTCGAAACCCGCCGACGCTCTCCCCGTCGCGTACTTCCTCAGCGAGCCCCCAGCCGCCGCCTCGCCCCGCAGATCGTCCAACAGCGGCCGCAGCGCCGCGTTGTACTTGTCCGGGCTGCTGACGTTGTTCACGTTGAACAGCTGGTAGTCAGGGTCGGTCGTGACCGCGCCGAAGATCGAGGCGTTGGAGTACCGGACGGTGCAGTTCTCGCTGTAGAGGACCGCACCCTTCTGGAGGGGGCAGAGGCGGCGGACGTCGGAGGCCGAGGCGTCGAGGCAGGCACGGCAACTCTGGGCGGTGAGGTCGCCACGGCAGGAGCCGACGACGTAGAGGGTTTGGGAGGTACCGGAGACGGCGGAGGAGGCGTTGAAGAAGCCGTAGGTGAGGGGCAAGGAGTTGGCGGTGGAGATGGAGGAGAGGAGGGCAGTGAGGGTGGTTTGGTAGGCACCGCCGGCGGTGAAGTTGCCGGTGGTGGCACAGACCTCGTGCGGGAAGAGATCTTGGGCGTCAATGGTGGAAGCAAACATGAGAAGAATCAAGAGAGAGAGCTTTGGAGGATCCATCCTTCCTAGTTTTTGTGCTTGGATCGAGAAGCAAACATCTAACTTCATCCTTTCTCATCGATTAACTCAAAATGTTAAATGGATCTTTTTTTTTTTTTAAAGACTAGTTGATATAAACTTATTCGACAACACGTTTCTCTTTGTCCTAAGACCAGACCACTATAATATATCTTATATGACCGATGACTGAGATTGGAGTAGATAAGGACAATAACGAAAGTAAACGATCGAACCTTCGACGTTGATCTTTTCCAGCATGCACCCTTGCGGGGTTCGAAGTGCGTTTGCGTGACGATCTCGAACTGATAGCACCATAGGTTTTACCGTTTTACTTGATTTAAATCTCGTTGGATGTCTTTTTTTTTTTTTTTTTTTTTTTTTTTTATATATATATCCTACGCATTCGATAATTTTTAATAAGATAAATACTTATCAACGCGTAAATCTGCTTTGTATATGATCTTATAATATTTTAATTTCGTCGGGACAGTTTAAAAAGCCGGTAATTTTTTTTTTGCCGATTCACACGGATTGACCAAGAACAAAAAAGAAGCCGAGCGGGAAGTGCTAATTGGAATGGAAGAATATAACCCGGTAAATCAAGGACCACCACAAAAGTCTCTTGAGCAATAATTACCCGACATACGAGCATTTTGAAACGAAGGTCCGTTTATTTTTTGAAAACAGCTTTGAGAAAAATATTTTTTTTAAGATTTTTCAGCATTCGGTACACGAAAAATAAATGAGTCAAGAAAAATATTTACCACTTATGATAAAAAAAAATACCTTCAAAAGTGGGGAAAATGATTTCCTATTCTAAAAAAAGAGAAAACCGCTTTCACTTATTTTTACTCCCTCCACTCCTTTGTATTCCTTTTCTTTTTAATTATTTTTTATTTAACTTTATTTTTTTATTTTTTTATCTTTGTCTTTTCTTTTTCTATTTTGTTTCTTTTCCCTTCCTCTTTGATCGTCACTAGCCATGGTGACGGCCGGCCAGCGGCCGAAGAAGAAGGGAAAAGAAAAAAAAATCTAAAATATAAAAAGTTGAATTTTAAAAATAACAATAAATAAAATTTAAAAAATTATTTTAAAAGTACACATGAAAAATCAAATTCGATTTTCCATACTAAACGACGAAAAATATATATTTTTTTTCAGATTTTAGCAAACATCAGAAAATACTGTTATTTTCTTGAAAAATGACTTCCTAGAAGACATTTTTTAAAACACCTCATTTTTTTTTTCGAAACGAACGGATTAACAAAAAAAGAAGCTAAGAACTTGCGAATCAAAAGGATCAACCGTACTTCGAACTCCTAAGTAGAGCATTTTTACACCAAATTTCGATTTTTCAATTGGCCATTAACCAGCTAATATCAAAAGTTAATGACCCTGTAGATTTAAATGTGAACGATTTCTGGTACAAGTGCATCGAGAGCTCTAACGCAACATCCCCAGTTCCCGTCGCGCATTCCTGTTCCAGGACTTCGATTTGCTGTTCTCCCCAATTTCATGAACCCGCAGCCTTGACACCACTGAGCAAACACAAGATATTATCAGGCGCTCAATGTTCTTCCTATGTCAATCCGGACAACATCGCGTGCGAGTCTTGCTTGCGATCCGAGAAACCCTCTCGTGAGAAGCTGTATCAGACTTTGTCTTAACAATCAGTCACTTTCTCTGACGGCGAATGCGCTCTTCATGGCTGCTTTTAAAAGAGCGTCGTCCGACAAGGGCTCGAACACAGTTCAAGGCCTTTTACAATGTAGAAGCGATGTCTCGATGAATGATTGTGCCAACTGCGGCAACGATGCAATTGCAGAGGACGGCACGGGTGCCCAAATAGCAAACCGGTCACCATCTGGCGTAGGAGATAGGTAATTTTTCAACTTTGTCGACAGACTTTTGCAAACTAAATAAAATAAAATGCAAACTTAGTAGTTTTTTTTTTTTGGGGGGGGGGGTGTAAAGTGGTAAACTTTGTAATTACTAATAAAAGTAATGTGAGATCAACTATGAGCCATCTCGTCTAATCTTTTCTTAGAAGATTAGGCGCCTACCCTTGGGATTCGACCTGTACTTCATAATATGGACAACCCAGATTTCTTGTTTTTAGGGGGCAATTTTTTAAATTGTTTATATATATTTTTGTTAGTAATAATCTAGGCTGTCCATTCATAACACGGGCGGCCCGGATTTGAAGGGTATAACGTAACCTTCTGAGGATAGGTTAAGCGATCCCTTTCCATTTGCTTGAAGTTACTTCTGAGGATAGGTTGAGCCCCTGGAAATTTCAGTTGCATCTTTTCCTTGGGAACATTTTGGCACGGAGTCATATGGTTGATTGAAAGAATTCTCCGCAAATTAGTTTTCTAGACTTTCATGCTTTTAATTTGCTAAAATTGATCGTTCAATGGAAAACTATTTACAGTCAACGAAAATATGCATGCGTAAAGTTAGGAAAATGAGCTCCTTAAGTTGAAAAGGAGAAAATATTTCTTGAAAAGCATTTTGTTTTGTCATAAGATTTTCCTGAAAAAACACACCGTTAGATTACGTTCTCTTATGTTTCTGACTAGGACACCAACATTAACCTCAGAGTCAATTATTCACGTAAAGGCTTAGGAGATTTCTGTCGTTAATTTGATCCTTATGACATTCCTAATTTTCGACCCGGCTTGAGATATGAAATGGAATCTCAAAATTGAAAAATGGCAAATAAAGATTCCAACATTCTAATCAAATTAGACGTCGCCTCATCGAAGGTAAATTGAATTGGAAAAATGACGTTTCAGACGTCGAGGATAAAATTACAATTTTGCCTCTCAAGCCTTAACCTTGCCTTAATAAATGGAATGAGGGCATTTTGGTCTTTCACAACACCCCAAGGTTGCCGAAAATTGAGAGAAATCACAGTCTTTGGATGAGCCATTGATTGACATGAAGACAAGTGTCAAAGGATTAGGCATTGGCATTTAATGTCCAACTTTTAACCTACCATTCTTGCAAGTTTGACTCTCAAATTTGTGTATATACTTCTCTCTCTCACCTCATCAGCCGAGCATCACCTTCATTCTGCCATTTTTCTTCTTCTTCATCGCCGAGAGAGCTCTACCCCGACCAGGTTTTGCCGCCATCGCCGACGTCGAACGCCACTTCCGGCTACCATCTGAGCTCAAGTAGACCACCGGCACCTTCCTCATCCTCTTGCCGATAGCCTCCAACTTGAATCAAGTAATTTGACCCACTGAGGAGTTCGGCCAGTCATTCTCTCGAAAGTCGACGGAAACCGTCGCGACTGGAGGTAAACTGTTGTTTAGACTCCGTAGGACCTCGAAACTTTAGAATCTTTCAGCCAAATTTTGTGGACATCTAGAGTACATGTAGACTGAGTTGTGATAAAAAGTTTAGATGAATTTGATGGAGTTTAGAGCGCAAATGAGTCTTGTATTTGAAAGACAAAAAATGGCCGGTTGAGGACTTGGAGGAACCGATGCCGTTCGTGGACTTTTCGACGTCGCTTTGAGCTAAAATTTTCGGTTAGGCTTCCTAACTCCTAGAACTACATGTTAGTAAGTTGATTAGTGGATAAATTGACGATTTAAATAGCTTAAGGGCTGATTAGTTGAGATATGCACAGAATAAAAAATGCCTTGTTTCGATTCTATGCATACCGAATCTGTGGGGGGCTGTTGGTGATGGAATTGAGTCCCAAATTCATCGTTGAGACGTATTAGGATGTCGATGAATATGTCATTGAGGTTTATGCTTCATGAATTGGTGAATTGAGCAAGAAAAATTGATGAATTGGATTGATTTTCAATAGGTGCGAGGCTGCCTTGTTTCAAGAATTGTTGGACCGAGTGATTGAAGTATTTGGAAGAATAATTTTGTTGAACTAAGTTTGTGATAAGAAGTTTCTAAATCTTGGCTAGGAGGGTTGGACTCGATTGGGTGAATTGGGTGTGAATTAGATTGGTTCTTGAGAATTATGGTGAGATTGTCTATTGTACGTCTTCGAGAGGTGTAGATGGCTTAAATACTTGTTGAATGCTCGTGCCATGAATTGAATGCCTCTTGTGACTGATGAGATTGATTGTCTTGCATGCTATAGATGCGTTGCTCGTTGCATGAGCTTGTATTCGATTATGAAGTTAAAAATGAAATAATGTTTGGCATGCTTGAAACCTATGATACCCTGAGGCGTTGAGACGCGGGGTTGTGTGGATTGATACCATGAGGTGCGGGGTTTATGTTGAATGGTACCCTGATGCGTTGAGATGCGGGGTTGAAATGACCAATGTCTTGATGCATTAAGAAGTGGGACGTAAGTTGAGATGTGTCGATACAGGTCTGGAAATTGAAAGCCTGATGCGTTTACGCAGATTTGTCAATGTGATGGTCTGAGACGTTCTAAACGCGGGCGTGAAAATAAGGAGGACCGGAAGGGTGAAAAGTGTGATCTGGCTTAACAATATGTGCTTGATTCTAGTGATGTGATATGATGCCATTATTACATACTTGACACTCATTTGTTCCCGTATGTTATTTAATAACTGTTGAATATCTCATGTGATAGCTGGTGCATTTTTGTTCGTGATTGCATTCACCTAAGTGTATGGTCAGCCTAACCTAGGATTAAGACCTGTCTTGCTGAGATTTACATCTCACTCCGTCGTGGGATTAACTTTTTCAAGTCTCAGGCGATGAAAATTTGAGCCTGCCAATGATTGGTATTTGAAGAAGCAATTATAGGTAATGGATTTACATTTTTGTGACTTTAGAGATTTCATGTTACCTCAAAATTAGAGTTGTACCCTCTGAATTTGTACTCGATATTTATAAGAAGACGTACCCTATGTCCTGAGTCATCTTTAGATTAAATTGAATGGTGAAATTTCATCGCTTCCGTATGTTTGTATCATTTAGAAGTTATAAATTGTTGGCCGATGGATTTTGGGTACCATCGAGACAAGACGGCCCTGGTGGGATTTTGCGTGCCTGATAGGTTCGGGGCGTGACATCTTCGTTTAAGTGGTATCAGAGCAAGGTCAGCTCGATCCAATGTGATTGAGACTTGGAGTGATAAGGGCCGATTACTTGAGGATAATTAGGTAGTGAGACCTTGAGGGATAAACAATCTTGAGGACTATAGGCCTGAACTTGTGTAGTATTCTAATGGTCCTAGTGCCGTTTTAATGGATGATCTTGAGTGATTTTATGAGTAAGGCTCACAAGGAAGTAAATAGAAATTGAGGATTCATAAGCCTGGATTTGAGGTTGCTAAAGAATAGCTTATGAATGAAGGGTCGATTGGGTTATATGATTATGATTGTGGTTTGTCAATGACCCAACTTGGGGAGTATGGGTTATAAAGAGATGATTAGCATTAGTCAATTCAGGCTTGAATTGCATTGTATCCTGATGGTTTAGTCATTGATTGCTATTGATGATCCTGGATGGTATGAAATGAGGTGTATATAGGAAAGCGAAGAAGGAATATTTGGATTAAAGATCAGTTGTGATCGAATGCATATGGATTTGACTTGAATAACAACTAGATTTGAGGTATATGATTGAATATAGGCAATTGATATGTGAGAGTCGATGGTCTTTGTGGAACTAGAGGTTTTTTATGAATAAGGCTTGATGTGTAGATGATTGTGGTATGACAAGTGGTGAGAACGAATATGCTGTGCATGTGGGCTTTGAAACGAAAGTTGATGAGGGTGCATGCATGAACTTATCGCTGTTGGACTTAATAATTGTCGCTTGGTATGGGACAAGTTGATGGGTACCTATAAATTGTAATGAAACATGGTATGGGACATGTGGAACGGGGCTTTCTTCGTAGATGTATGACTTGGGACAACCTGCAACGACCAGGACTAATGAGGGCGGGGAGTGATCGTCGGGACAGAGAGGTCCGGACAAGGAGCAGCTCCTAGCAGGCTTCTAGGATGGCAAGAAGCAGGAATGACCCGAGTCACTTGAAAGGGAAAGTTTAGGTATCGGGTTGAGTCCAATTGTGGTTAAGAGATGTATGACATATGATTGATCCTCAAAAAGAATGATCGAAAGTGGCATGACATGTGTAATGGCGCATATGAGTGCCATGGTTAAAAGCTTCGTGCTTGCCAGTGCATGCCCTTTGAGAAAGAAAAGTGACGTTTGTGATGGGCCTGTTAGGCATGTTTTATGATTAACATCATGTGATTGGCTTGGCCAAGGTATAACGGAAAGGTTAGACGACTTGTGGGGTTTATACCCATTGAACTGATATTTGTTGAGAATGAGATAGCCTGTCACGTTTATGATAGAGTGGCAGATGCCTCTAGATTTAATGTATGAGCGATTAACTCATTGAATTGATGCCTTGAGTGCTTGTTTGATAGTTGTCAGCTAAGGATTGCTTAGTAGTTGATTGTTAATTGAGAAATTACCTAGTTGAGACTGGTTTGATATGTGGCTGCTGCTTAAGGATGATTTGGAATCCTTAGATAATTGACAATTAGTTGAGAGTTGCACAGGGGCCACTGGATGGTTGTTTGATGGTGATAGATGATGAGATGAGTAGCATGAGACTGCTAGACTCGAGTAGATGACTTAAGTCTTTAGTTCCTAGAGAGAATTGTAGTGGTTCGAGTGCCATAAGAACCTAATGAGGTTGAACGACAAGAGAATGGTCACTAGAGGAGCATTAGCTTGAGTATGCAAGATATGAGATGACTCTAGAACTGAAGGGAGTCGTGAGAATTGAGTAAAGATGAGTAGCCAGAACACGAGTGCTAGAAAAACGTTTGGCTCGAGCTTGTGGATTGTACAAAACCTAAGAGTTGAAAGGGTCATGAGAACTTTGAAGGGAAATGATAAAGTAGATAGGTAGGTAGACTCGAGAAGGAGTTGCCATTGTTATCCCAATCACTAAGACTACAGTTGCTTTTGCTAGCAAAGTGAATGGTAGAGATCATAGGAAAGACGATAGAAAATGAAAATCGCTCGATGGAAAGTTTGTGGAACGATATATAAGGCTGAGATTGACTAAGGTTTGATGGAGAAAATGATGCCTAAACTGCCTTTCTCTAGATTGAGAATTTGGAAAAGAACCTTAGAGGTATTGAATTTATTGAGGAAGGGAAGCAACTCTAATAGCTATTAGCCTGAAGAGGCTATCGATGATTAATGAAAGGTCAACAAAGGAAGAATTTCCCTTGAAGGTATGATATTTACCTGGATTGTGTTCGTTGAATTGTTCCATGGAAAGTACCTTTTTGAGGTTACTCGAGAGTAAGGCTTGCCTGAACTTTAATAGCTTTGAAAGGACCTAAGGAAGGTTGATCATTATGAGACAGAGTTCTCAAGGTCGTGTAAGCGTATTAAGGATGGTCAAGGACCTTTTAAATGAGACGTGAAGTCTCTGAGTGGATTGGAATTGAAAGCCTTATGGCTAATTGTTATTCCTAAATCTGATGAACCATAATGGACATCAAGAAAAGAAGTGGATGATTGGAAGAGGAATAAGTAAGAGAATTTCTGTTCATGGATTGTGAAAAAAGAGAACTTCACTTATAGATCATAGAATGTGCCTGCAAGGAAATGTCGTTACTATGACATAAGGCTTATGGTGATAAACCTTTTGTTGTCGTGAGGAATAATAAGGAGATTGATGTGTCGGTCTATCAGACCCTGGGGATTTTATGAGATTGATTGAGGTTGAATAGAAATCACTAAAAGTGGCATTGCGAGTTATCACCCCTAGAGAATAGGTTATTGTCCTTAAGAATGATTGGATCATAACATGATCATTGATGGAAAGAAAGGTGAATGGACTTGATGGTTCTAGTTACTTGCGATTTTAATGAATGGATGAATGAGCAAAAAGGGTGTTTAGATTGTGATCGCAAGGTGACTTGAGGAAGTCGAATTGAATATCTGAAATTTGAATTTGTGGGGACCAAGGAAGAATGAAACTTGTCACTTGAGGTGGTTGAACTATTGAAAGGAGAATGCTAAAGTGTGGTGGCATTAGAATCCGGAAGTAAGGTAACTGCTGTGGGCGAGACTCCAAGATGGACGTCCTCTAGGATAAGAAAGACAAGGTGGATTCAAAGTAAAATAATGCCACTGAAGTGTATGGTTTCCTTCATAGGGTAAGAGATCCTAGTGTGGAAGGAAGAAAAAAAATGCCAATTGTCTTGTGCTAAAATGAAACGTCTGGACTAACGAGGAGGATGCAAGCTTGAATGGTTTTTGAAAGTCAAGTCCGAGAAGCTGTGTTGTGAACAACGTTGAATTCCAAGATGGTGTCGAGGTTTAGTTGAATGGACGAAATTGAGATAAGGTTGCATTAGCTGGTTGTGAAACCAAGAAATCAAGACAGTGATGCTTCTTGAGAAAAGAAGGACAAAAATGAACATAATGTTGTGTAGTTCAAGTGGCGCCTCATGAGAGTAGAGGGTCAAGGTTTGAGCTCTCAAGTAAAAAGTATGAAGAACAGATTGAAGATTCGACACATGGTAGAAAGAAACTGATAAAAGTCAGATTGAGTATCCAATGAATAATTGGATTGATTGTTACTGTCCTTAGAGACGATGAATAGACTCGTTTAAGGAGTCATGAGAAACATGAATAATTTTCGAGAGTATCTTACGGACTCTATGGAAATGCTCGTTGTGTGTTGCTAATTGTGAAGAGCACGAGTTGCGGGCTTGATGAGATAAGATTCCTCAGTAGTGAAATTTCTGGGAAATGAAGTCCCTGTAGAGCCCTTGAGGAATGGAATAAGTGATGAATCGACTAAGATCGATGTGAGTTGCGGAAATTGGAGGTTCCTATAATTGGTGAATTGTTATGGATGGATTGGGGGAAGATTTCTCACAAAAGCAATTCCATGGATGAATGAATACGAAAAGAGTTTTCGAGGAATTAAGTCAAGTTGATGACTACGTCGACAATAGTGCTCCTATTTGGAATTAAAAAGGGGTCGAGTGAATCATAATGATGTGACGTAGAAAGGAAATTTGAGGCGTGGTAAGGCAAACTGAAGTTGGCTATGTGAATACGTCGTGATAGTAAAGCTATATGAGTTGGAACGTCTAATGTATGGTTGGAGTTGGCTTGCAAATGTTCTTGAGACGAAGTTCGAAAACATGACTCACATGGAGAGGTTTTAAGTTTACACAAACCATAAGAATTTGAGGTATGTGGTTGCCCAGAAAAATTGAATGAGGAACAATGTGTGAAGGATATTGCTTAAGGACTAAGGATGAAATATCCTATATCGCCTAGAAAAGGGTGATTTAAGTAGCGGATGCATAAAAGTGAAAATTGAACATCGTGCATTTGGAGGATAAAGGATAGGCTTTGCCCAAGGAAATAAGAGATTCAACTCCTAAATTGGAAGGATGCCAAAGTTTGATAATTACCCGAAGCATCAAGCTTGAAGTCAGAAAGGAATTGAGATGCTGCGATGAACAGACCCTGACATTTAAGGGGTTATGGAAATGGATAGAACAGGGAGGAAATCCAGATTTTCGGATACCTGAAAAAGAAACCTCAAAGTTGAGGGTTGAAACCTTAATGTCCCTTGGACGAGAGTACGAGTCCAATATTGAAAAGGAACTTAAAGAAATAACCTCATCAGTAATTCAAAGGAAGAATTATGGTGTCCCTTGGGATGACACAAAGGTGTGCCAGACTTGCATTGATATTATCGATGGAATAGATTGAAAATTTGGTTAGTCGAATATGAGGTCAAGTATTAAACGTGTAGACAAGAAAAAGACATGCCCTTGAAATGATTGATATGCCTAATGGTATGGACATTAAAGAGTACATTTTGGCGAATGTTTAGTAATAATGGTGATGGATAAATGGAGGAGATTAGGTGAACGCTCTAGGATGAACTACTGACAGATGTTTTGAATATTGAAATAGAATGGAGAGAAGCAAATACAGATTGAGGATTGAAGGAGACAAGTCCTAGGGAAAGATGGCTTTGGTTGGAAAGGACAAGTAAGATCGTCAAGTCATGAAAGGAATTATTCGGAAGCATGAGGATGCGATGAGACCCCAATACCTTAAAGAACTGGAAGGTTAGAATGTTGCAAATTTCAAGGACGAAATTTCTTTAAGGGAGGAAGAGTTGTGACATTTCGAATTTTCGACCCTTTGAGGTTTGAGATATGAAATGAAATCTCAAAATTGAAAAATGAAAAATAAAGATTCCAACATTCTAATCGAATTAGATGTCGCCTCATCGAAGGTAAATTGAATTGGAAAAACGACGTTCCGGAGTCGAGGGTAAAATTATCATTTTGCCCCTTAAGCCTTAACCTTACCTTAATAAATGGAATGAGGACATTTTGGTCTTTCACAACACCCCAAGGCTGTAGAAAATTGCGAGAAATCATAGCCCTTGGATGAGCCATTGATTGACATGAAGACAAGTGTCAAAGGATTAGGCATTGGCATTTAATGTCCAAATTTTAACCTACCATTCTTGCAAGTTTGACTCTCAAATTTGTGTATATACCTCTCTCTCTCACCTCATTAGCCGAGCATCACCTTCATTCTGCCATTTTTCTTCTTCTTCTTCCTTCTTCTTCATTGCCGAGAGAGCTCCAGCCCGACCAGGTTCTACTGCCGCCATCGCCGCCGTTGAGCGCCACTTCCGGCCACCACTTGAGCTCCAGCCGACCACCAGCACCTTCCTCATCCTCTTGCCGACAGCCTCCAACTTGAATCAAGTCATTTGACCCACTGAGGAGTTCCGGCCGGCCATTCTCCCGGAAGTTGACGGAAATCGTCACAGCTGGAGGTAAGCCGCTGTTTAGACTCCGTAGGACCTCAAAACTTTTGAAACTCTCGGCCAAATTTTGTGAACATCTAGAAGACATGTAGACTAAGTTGTGGTAAAAATTTTGGATGAATTTGATGGAGTTTGGACCCAAAATGTGTCTTGTGTTTGAGGGATAAAAATTGACCGGTTGAGGAATTGGAGGAACCAACGTCGTTCGTGGACTTTCCGACGTTGCCTTGAACTAAAATTTTCGGTGAGGCTTCCTAACTCCTAGAACTACATGTTAGCAAGTAGATTAGTGGATAAATTGATGGTTTAAGTCAGCTCAAGGACTGATTAGTTGAGATATGTATAGAACCGAAAATGCCCTGCTTTGATTCTATGCATATCGAATTCGTGGGGGGCTATTGGTGATGGAATTGAGTCCCAAATTTATCATTGAGACGTATTGGGATGTCGATGCATATGCCATTGAGGTTTATGCTTCATGGATTGGTTAATTGAGCAAGAAAAATTGATGAATTGGATTGATTTCCAATAGGTGCGAGGCTGCCTTGTTTCAGAAATTGTTGGACCGAGTGATTGAAGTGCTTGGAAGAAGAATTTTGTTAAACTAAACTTGAGGTAAGAAGTTTCTAAACCTTGGCTAGGAGGTTGGACTCGATTGGGTGAATTGGGTGTGAATTAGATTGGTTCTTGGGAATTATGGTGAGATTGTCCATTGTACGTCTTCGAGAGGTGTAGATGACTTAAATACTTGTTGAATGCTTGTGCCATGAATTGAATGCCTTTTGTGACTAATGAGATTGATTGTCTTGCATGCCATAGATGCGTTGCTCGTTGCATGAGCTTATATTCGATCATGAAGTTGAAAATGAAATAATGTTTGACATGCTTGAAACTTATGATACCCTGAGGCGTTGAGACGCGAGGTTGTGTGGATTGATACCTAGGCGCTGAGGCGCGGGGTTTGTGTTGAATGGTATCCTTATACGTTGAGACGCGAGGTTGAAATGGCCAATGTCCTGATGCATTGAGACGTGGGACAGAAGTTGAGATGTGTTGACACAGGCTTGGAATGAAATTGAAAACCTGATGAGTTTACGCGGGTTTGTCAATGTGATGGTCAGAGGCGTATTCACGGGGATTGAGCTTGAGGCGTTCTACACGTGGGCATGAAAATAAGGAGGACTGGAAGGGTGGAAAGTGTGATCTGGCTTGACAATATGTGCTTGATTCCATTGATGTCATATGATGCCACGATTGCATGCTTGACACTCATTTGTACCCGTATGTTATTTAATGACTGTTGAATGCCTCATGTGATCGCTTGTGCATTTTTGTTCGTGATTGCATTCACCCGAGTGTACGGTCAGCCTAACCTAGGGTTAGAAGCTGTCTTGTTGAGATTTATATCTCATCCCATCGTGGGATTAACTTTTTCAGGTCCCAGGTGATGGAAATCTGTGCCTGCTAATGATCGGTATTTGAAGAAATAATTATAGGAAATTGATTTACACTTTTTTGACTTTAGAGATTTCATGTTTCCTCGAAATTAGAGTTGTACCTTCTGAACTTGTAGTCGGTATTTATAAAAAGACGTATCCTATGTCTTGAGTCATCTTAAGATTGAATTGAATGGTGAAGTTTCGTCAATTCCGTATGTTTGTATTATTTAGAAGTTATAAATTATTGGCCGACGGATCTTGGGTACCACCAAGATAAGACCGCCCTGGTGGGATTTTGCGTGCTTGACAGGTTCGGGGCGTGACAATCCTTTCTATTCTTTTAATTCAAATTCTAAAAAATGTTCTGGTTCATGTCTTCTTGAAAAATCTTTTAAGAAAAAGAAAAAAAAAACTTTTGATAAAAAATTTCAAAAGAATTTTTCTAAGAAACCTAGTTCCAAACCTATTTCTAAGCAACAAAAAGCAAAGAAGGATTTCAGTAAATTCACTTGCTATAATTGTGGAAAGAAAGGTCATACTAAAAAATATTGTCGTTTAAATAAAAAAAAACTTAATGAACTTGAAATTCATGAAGATATTTTGAATTAATTAAATCAACTCATGATTGAAACTGATGATGAACCTTCTAATTATCCTTCAAGTGACGAAGAAGAAGAAGAAAATGGTCTTCAGGTAAATGATATTGAAAATTCTTCTAGTTCAGACCATGAAACCTTAGATTCTAAAAAAGAAGTTAATTCTTTGACAGTACTTCAAATTTTGAGTTTCAAAAAACAAAATTTAAAATTTCTAGGAATCCATAATTTGAAAATACTTATAATCTTACTAAAATTTTAAATAGAGGAAAAAGGTTTAATTCCAGACCAACGAATTCAAATGATCTTCAATATGAAATGAATGAACTTAAAAAAGAAATTAAAATTCTAAAAATCAAACAAATTGACCAGCAAAAAGATTTTTTGGATTTTAAAAAACAATTTTGGGGAACTCCGTGGATTATGGAATGTGTAACATCGCCTAAATTCTCGATGGCTATCAATGGGGAACTCTATGGATTCTTCTCTAGTAGCCGTGGTATTAGATAGGGGGATCCTTTGCCTCCTTACTTATTTACTACTGTTATGGAGATCTTTTCTGGTATCCTTTATGTCAAGACAAGACCGCCGGGTTTCAACTTCTATTGGAGATGTAAGCCATTAGAGTTATCTCATCTATTCTTTGCCGATGATATCCTATTCTTGCTGAGGCACACATGGGCTATATCACTCGACTCAAGGAGGGTCTAGACTTATTCTCTTCATGGTCTGGATTGAGGCCGAATGCATTGAAGAGTGATGTCTATTTTTCCGGTGGGACGGTTGCTCTTCGTGATCGGATCCCGAATTGCTTGGGTTTCTAAGAAGGTACTCTTCCTTTTCGTTACCTTGGTGTCCCTGTTATTGCTTCTAGGCTTAGCAAGGTGGATTGTGATGCCTTGGTCAACGCTATTACTTCTAGAGCACGCTCTTGTCTTAGAGATTCTTATCGTATGCCAGGCATTTGCAACTCATTAGATCGGTCTTACACTCTATCCATGTGTATTGAGCTAGTATGTTCACCTTGCCAAAGTCTGTCCTGAGTAGAATTAAACGTATACTTAGATAGTTTCTTTGGAAAGGGTCTGACTTAGGCATCGGTGGTGCCAAGGTCCCTTGGAATGATATTTGCTTACTTAAAGTTGAGGGTGGATTGGGTATCTCGCGTCTAGTGGATTGCAACAAGCATATTTGGTTTCTTTTCACTGACAAAAAATCCTTATGATGTAAGTGGATACACTTTACTTTTCTGAAAAAATGTCAACTTTTGGGTAGCCTCCAAGCCTACTTTCTCTGGGCATGGAAGAAGATATTGGACCTCCGTCCGGAGTTCTATTTGCAATTTAAATGGAGGATTGATAATGGATACTCGACTTCCTTTTGGTTTGATTGTTGGCATGACAAGGGTCCCCTTGTTGACACCTAAATTTTGATTTTTTAGGAAATTCATTTATTCCGCAAAATGAGAGTCAATCATAATTCTCGCAAAAAATAAATTCACATGCATTACATATTTTATTTGTCAATTGAAGGCGAATTAATCGAGCTTAATTTAACAGGCGGCAGAACCGAAATCAATTTGGACTTTTCAATTATCAGAGGGAATTGTTGAATTTCACATGGCAATGGGCTTAATTCAAATTTAGTTCGGTCTATTTAAATGAAAGGATTTTAATTAATTATCTATTTAATTAATTAAAGTTCAATTAGGCCTTAAATTCGCACGGATAAACCTCTTTATAAAAGAATTTTCGGCCAGAAGCCCCATCCCATGGTGGCCGAATTTTGTGATATCCTAACCCGATAGGATTACTAAAAAAAATCAGAAATTATGATCATGCGGTTGATATCTCGTCTGATTTTTTTTTTAGAGTCAACGGCTAGGATGAAATCTTGGAGTGTAACCCTAATATCCACTATGTATATATATATCTTTATGTCTAGGTTTTAGGGGGATGGCGAAAAAAAGAAATTCTGCCTATATTTCTTGACTTTCACGTGTGAGAGGAGTTTTTAGAGAGAGAGGGCACTGAAGAGAATTTTCTCTCCATCAAGCCGCCCAAGAGATCCAGTCCAAGGTATCGAAGCTACTGCTATTTTTGGTTGGGTGAAGGTCTTATACGATGGCAATTCAACGAGGTCAGCTTGTCCACGCTTCAATCTAACGCGGTCACAAGTGCTTGGTCAAAGTCCAGGGAGTATTTTAGCTATATCCAGAGGTGAATTGGCTGTTGTTCAGTGACATCTAGCTGCTGTTCGGGGCTGTCCGAGGTTGAAGGGCGTTTTTTCGGCGAGTTTCTGGACGAAAGGAGGCTGTTCTATGCAAATGCTCGGGTGCGGAATTTTCAGTTCGGAAAAGGTAAAATTCTTCGACTTTTTGATTGGAAACCCGTGTTAACTTGCAATTGAAATTCGAATAAATTGAATACTTTCCATCAAGTTTGGGCTAGAACCAAAAATCAATCAATGGTATGTAAAAATATGCTAGTCTTGGTTAGATTCATTGTTGGGAACGAATTTTTCTTGATGGCATGAGTTTCTTGTCACGTTTGCATGAACATACAAAGGTTGACTTGCATGTTAGATAGTTTTTTTTTTTTTCACATTAGGAGATTAAAAGATGAATCTATGAACGTTATAGCATTATTCTACATGATGCCGACATTAAGCGAAGTGCAAATTCTTTTTTGGAAATTTAAGATAATGGTTTTTTGATCTAAATCATCGGAACCTAATTTTTGTAAGGAAAATCTCGGATTTAGTTGACCTGACCTATCACCGTTTAGATTTGATTTGCTATCTTTGAAATGCTAATTTTTAATTCGAGATGTGGAATTTTTTTTGAAAATTCGAAAAAGATGATGGTTGTGATTTTGCTGTGAACGTCGATTGACGGATTGCTATCTTGATTGAGTTTTTGCTATATCCAGAAGATTTCTAAAAAATTTAGTAAGATATAGTTTCCTACAAATCATGTCTAATTGATTTTTTTGGAAGATAGGGTTTCTTAGAAATATTGTCCCATTAAGCTTTAAGCAAATAAAGTCAAGATAACAAATTCTTTCGAATATCCTCTTTGGCTGATTTTTTTTTAAAAAAAGGAAAAAAGCAAAGATTTCATTCACACATATTTCGTCATTCTACTTATTTCATATAGCTTAGGATAACATATATTCAATCGTGTGCACATATCATGTTTGCATATTAGGTTAAATAGGATAACTTCTTAATTCATTTTTTTTTCATAAATCCGAAAAAGGTGCATAAAAATCCAAAAAAAAAGAGAGAAAAAAATAAAATCATTTGCCATGTCATTTTTTTATATCATTTTGCCACGTCATTTTCTTTATGTCATTTTGCCACGTCATTTAGCCATGTCATTTTGCCACGTCATTCTTCCACGTCACTTTCCATGTCATCTTGCCATGTCATAATGCCATATGTTCATCCATTGCCATGTCATTCATTATATTTTCGAAATTGCATATACCCATACATCATCATTTTTGGATTTTTGAAAGTCATTATCACATTTGCATTATTGCATTTCTATGTCATGTCATTTTCGCATACCTTAATTAATTAGTTAAATTTTGCATATAGGAAAACATAACTTTAATTCCACATCTATACCATTCATGCATTGCATAGAAAAAGTGAAAACTCCAAAAAGAGGAACACATCATTCGAGCTTTAAAATCAAATTCAATCCGAGTCGTCAATTTAGGATATCTCATATGGAATTAAGGTACCGAAAAGGCATTAGTTTTAATTAGTTAAAGTAATCAAGTCTCCGAATCCACAATCTCTAGTTCGTAGAAGTAAAATAGTCCTCCCGTTGTTTTACTTAGGTTTCTAATCAACCTATAATAAATGATTAGTGGCGGCTCCAAAACCTAAATCATTCTAATTAAATTAAATTTACGATTTGGTAGGGCTTGGGAGAGTCCGTATTAGGTTAGTTGTTAAATTAACCTGATAATACATTAGCCTAAAATTGATTTAATTTTAGGTCGCGACAGCTTGACGACTCTGCTGGGGACTTGATCTTAATTTTTTTTAAAAAAATGAGACTTAATTGATTCACTTGAATTTTTTTCGAAAATTAAAAACTTTAGTGGACTTAGGCATGTAAAAATTCCATTGATGTCTTGCCTTGTTTGATCTTGTTTGAATTTCATTTACAAGGTGTTAAATGTTTTTTCATGGTTTGGAGTAATAAGGGGTAGAGTGTTCGCTAACATTTTCTTGCAGTCTGGAGTAGGAATGTATGTTATGGGGTATTATATTGAAGCTCTGTTTTATATAAACTCTTATGCATGTCATTACTATTTCGCATTTACACATAGCACACACGACCCGCCATTGGACCTGAATGGCTAGGTTTAGGATGGTATTTGATTAGGGATACTTTGGCCATCACAGCCTGGCCTGAATCTCTCTCTTTAAGTCTTGTACTCTTTCAAATCGGTGTCATGATTCATTACCCCTATCGTTCGCCATGTGATACGGGTCGATACTTGGCTGAGTCGGATGTCAACGAGAGATCCTGATGCAATCACAAACCAGGGTGGTTCAATTTGGATATCCTTGGGGCTCCACTTTTGTTAAACCTTACTAGATAGAAATCGAGTCTCACGTCGCATTCTCATGAGTATGTCTATGTGTTTGTTCATTTCATCTATCTAAAGGTGGTATTCTCTTCAGCCCTTTACTCATGCTTTCCTGTTTACTTAAATTTTCGGGTCGGTCCATGGTAATTTTTAGGTGAGTCATAGTCTCGAGCTGTAAATTATGGGGATGATTCGAGTCATAACTCCAGCAAAGGATCAACTGAAGCAGTGGTGGAGCGATTTGAATGATGATGGCTGAGAGATAGTTAGGTTTCGTATTGGCCGGATGTTGCCCTTGATTCATATCTGTATGCGGTTTGGTTTCATTCACGCATTGATGCAGTTCTGGAGTCCACAGGCTACTACCTTCATATTTGGTAAGCACGAGCTAACTTAAACTCTAGAAGAGTATATCGTTTTTGTTGGAAAGTCACTAGACTCGAGTTTAGTTACTCCGTCAATTGGCGAAGATCCTGCCCTTATTTTGTCTGAATACCTGAATGTCAATCGAGATGAAGTAGCAAAAGCTTTAAAATGGAGTTGCGGGGGTTGTTCCCTTTCGTTCCTAGAAACATGTTTTAGAAAAGCTCCCTATGCATATGATAAGGACAAAATTTTTATCCTGTTATTCTTCATTTTTCCACATAAGGAGAACTCTATTGACCCCATGATAGCATATTTTGCAAGGCAAGTCAATAATGGAAAGAATTTTTTTAATGCTATCTTGGCTGAAACCTTCAGTTCGATTACCAAGTTTAAAACTAATTAGGATAAAACACTTAGAGCTTCACTTGAAATTCTCCAAGTTTGGTTTCTTTCTCATTTTTTTGAATTTGGAAAATACCTTGAAATACAAAATATTTAAGAACTTGAACATCCTCTATTAAAGTTTAAGAATAAACAAGACAGTGTTTTTCAGTATCACTATTCCCGACTACTAGTCTTGTTAGCAAACCCGAGTGCCATGACCTTCTTATGGCATGCTCTTTGGTTTAAAGTGGAAGAAACTAGAATCATGAGACAAGACGAGGCGCCTGTCCCTCTTTTGGGAATCTCTGGCATCACAGAGTGCTATCCGGTCAGAGTTGTTTGGCAATACGATATGATACAGTCGATCCCTCCAAAGCCGAAAAGTGTAGAGATTTGTATACACTTTGACTTGAAGGACCAGAAATTTGAGGAATACGCCGCCCTTGCTCATGCCATGTGGGATCGTTGCCAGCCAACCAAGCTAATGTTCCCTAAGGGGACCCTTTTAGGGAATGTCAAGACAAATCATGCCACAGTCAGTTACATTGAGGGACATGTCATCCCAAAAGAATGGCTCCCGGTGATACCTTAAGTGGTTGTTCAAGATACCAAACGTATCAATCGCCTCAAGCGAAAGCTCGCCAGAGCTAAGGAAGAAGCCTAGAGAAATGATGATAAGTACAAGAAGCTCATGGCTCAAGTTATCCCTCAGAAGTTTACAGCTCGAGATAGCTAGAGTCTTTATTTGCTAGTTTTGTTCATTGTTTCATTTGAATATTGTTTTGGTTGTTATTGTTTCTAGGCTGATGCTCCGCGAAATCTGATTTTTTAGGGCTTTATCTAGTCAAATTTTAATTTGGGTATCTAAATGGAAAATGTTCAGAACTTTGGAGCTATCATTTGTAAAATTTTAAGAATAATTTGTGGTGTTTCACATTTATTTGATGAATTTTTATCAAGGACAATGTAGGAGGGGATTTTGGCAGTTTAATCGCGCTCGTTTGTTTTGCAGATTAATATTTTTAAATGACCCCCTTTATCGAACCAAGAAAAATAAAAGTTGCAGGTTGATGTCTAAACTAGTAATCTACAAAATTCCAAACCCTAATTCACACTTTAAGGGGGTCCTTCATTTGCTTAACAAAACCGGACAGAACAGTTTTTCGGGCATAATGTTTTTGAAAGAAATATTAAATTGTACTGATTGGTCCACTTTTAACCTTAAGTCTGAACATAGAAGTTGTTCTTCATTAAGTCCTGTATCGTGTCGTAAAAGTTGGGAATTTTTTGATCAATGTACGAATTATGATGAATTTTATTGCAATGGCCGACGGAAACGAAAAATTGCCTGGTTCAGATTTTTGCTTATACCTACTTTGTTTGTTGAGTCTAGAGAGTTGTCATGGACCGGCTCATTAGTCTCACTCCATATACTAATCCTTGCTTTGTCATTTCTTCAAGGTAATTTATCACGGGTCATTCACACATCACTAGGTTAGTCGCGAAGAAAATGACTGACAAAACTAAAATGAACGCTGCGATCCAAGAGGCCCTATAGACGCCATGAACAACAGAATGGACAACACGGTCTCTCAAATGGCAGATCAGGTGCTGGCAAGTCTCATGATGCAGTTGCCTAGCCAGGCATTTCAAACTCCTCCACCTCTTCCATCTCCGGCAACTGATGGCCCAAGCAAAAACCAAGAGTAGTTCTTGTCACTGGAGGACATGTTCATCCCAGGTTCTAGTATGAATGCTCCGCCAGTGGCTCCAGTTCACCAAGCTAGCCCCGTGGCAATAGAGCATACTTACGATGCAGCAAAGCTGATGGCTCAAATGGAGCAATAGATGGAGCAGAAGATGGAGCTAAAGATGGAGCAGAAGATGGAAGAAAGACTCTAGAAGATTCACGGAACACACAGCATCCTTCATGTCGACTTCTCTACCTTCACAAAAGTTGATGTGCCAGAGAAGTTCAAAGTGCATGATTTTGAGAAATACGACGGCACGTCCAATCCTGTGCAACATGTTTAGATGTACTAGGCAAGAATGAGCAAATACGCTGACAATGGCCCTATACTGATTCAGACTTTTCAGATCAGTTTGAGAGACGCAACCATGCGATGGTGTATTGACTATGAGGTATATAGCATGGGGAATTGGAAACAAGCGGCAACTGCTTTTATCAAGCACTTCAGTTTCCACATAGACGTCCTCGTCTTTAGAGAGGACCTGGAACAAGCCGAAATAAAGAAGGGAGAGACGGTTAGACAGTATGCTACCAGGTGGAGGAACATTGCGTCCCAACTCAAACCTGTTCCCTCTGAGAGGGAACTCATGAAGCTGTTTGTCTCTACTCTTCCACAGACTATGTGAACACGAGTCCTTGGCACCTCTGCAATATTATTTGCTCACCTCATAGCAATGGTTGAGGAAGTGGAAGGTGGTATGAAGAAGGACTGGTATGGAGATGCTAGCACGCCCGCAAAATGATTCGGAATAAAGAAGGGCAAGGAAGTCGCTCTTCAGATCAACATGACAAGTTCTGCACCGGCTATACAAGTTCCTGTCAAGTAGCAAGGGAACTTTGGCGAGCAGAAGCAGAGGAGAAATTCACACCCACCCCGACAATATACACCTTTGCCTGGAACACTTTCTCAAGTCCTAGTTGTCCTCCGCAAGAAGGACCTGTTGTCAACTAAACCTCTGAGGCTAAATTATACGTCATATGCAGGTTATGACCCGTCCAAGAAATGCGATTACCATCGCGGTGAGGTTGGCCATGACACAGATAGTTGCTTCGCGCTTAAAAATCGCATTCAAGACTTGCTCGATTTAAAGGCGTTTTCGTTCCAGGGTAACGCCCAGCCAAATGTCCAGAATAATCCCTTACCCGACCATTGTAGTAAAGTTAATGCTGTATTTGATTACAGTACCGAACCGGCAGTAGGGTTTAAAGTCCGGTTAGCAGAATATCACTGGGCTGGAGAGCTACTGTCGTTGGATGAGTTAAAGAAGACAATTTCAACCCTTGTGAAGAATTGGTTGATAATTAAAGTCAATCACGCGGAAACAATTGCCACTATATCTCAGATCGTCATTGATTGGGACCAAGAGTTCGCCGCTTTTACTATGACTCAGTCTGAGCATTTTCCAAAAGAAGAAATACCGGAAGCTACTGTAGCGAGTTTGGTCAATCTGGATTTGGTTGACATGCTTCCCCTAGAAGATGCCTTAGATGGTGAACTAGGAATTGTCATATTGGAAGTCCTGGTGATCACTACACCTCAGCCATTTCCTTACAAGGATGATAAGGCCGTTCCTTGATCTTATGATCTAGCCCTGGTAACGAGGTTTGGATGCGCTTACAACGAAGAACAATCGACCAAGACATTCACAGAAAAAGACGCGAAGGAGTTCCTTGTCGTGATCAAAACAAGCAAGTCTAGTATCGTCGACCAACTGCGGAAGTTGCCCGCTCAAGTTTCTTTGCTTGAACTTTTGCAATCGTCCCAAAAATATCGAAATTCTTTGATGAAGGTGTTAGGGCAGGTACATGTCCCGGAAGATATCGACCAGAACAAGCTAGAAAATTTTGTCGGAATCATTCTTCTGAAAGATTAGGTGGCATTTGCCGATGATGAGATTCCTGTTGAGGGACGTGGCCACTGTTGACACCTGATTTTTTACTAGTATTTTTTAGTCTTATTTTTAAAAATTCATAAAAAAATCCATGAAAGTAAAAAAATTACAAAATCAACTTTGGTGGCCTTGGCCAAGTTCAAGGAACCATTTTTGACCAAAAAATAATTTTTCAAAATTTTTGCATTTTTCAGTATTTTTAGAAAATAGGAAAATACTTAAAAATTCAAGAAAAATAGCATTTGAGGTCACAAAAATATGAAAAAATAGTCAATATTTTTATTTTAATTCCCTTGTATTTTTAACCTCTTCAAAATTCCAAATCCAAGTTCAATTTTATGTGTTCCTTTGTTACACATATGATTGAATTTGGTAAAAAAAAATCAATTGAGTCTTTTAATTTGCAATTTTGGCATTTTTAGGGTCTTGACATTCAATCTGATTGTCCCTTTTTGTAATTTAGTCCAATTAGTTGTACAAATTGCTCAATTGCATGAATTGGGCAAAATTGCATACTTTATTGCAATTTAATCCTTGAATTTGGGTATAATTGAAATTACTTTCAATTCAAGGGCTATCTTTGCCAATTGAAGCCACTGCCCAAGGTATTTCATCATTATGAGTCGATTGGCATTGGTGGTTTGGTCCAATTTGATCGTTTGAGTCTTCAATTTCACAAATTTTCGAATTGAAATTAAGAACAAATTTGGAGCTTTTATAGAAATTGATATGAACTTTTGGATAAAATCACGTTTTTAGATAATATTCATGTCTTAAGTTCGATTCTGAAATTTAATTACAAAAATTCCTCACCAATTTGGGCTTATTTCGAAAATTTCATGTCGGAACCAATTCAAATCGCTCAGACCGCCCGGTTAGACCAGTCGAATCGGTCTGTTCAATGTCGTCTTCCTCCCCGAGAGTCTATGCATATGAATAGTATAAGGCCGAATTTCAATGGGAAAATTGATCGACCAATCGACTGCAATTGAAGACACACTGATGGGCGTTTAATTCCTCAGGCCATTTCCCGTCGATTGAGACCGAAATCACGAACTTATTCTTGAAATTTTTCTCTCATGCTTACATATTCTACTCTTCAAGAAAATTTGTTTTAATAAAGCATGAGAAGTTGACTGAAATTTTGCATGCCTAAAAATGTTCACCCATTGCATGGTTTATGCATGGTTATTTTTCATGTTTGATTCATCAAAATTGAACAGGGAACATAAACTACTTATGATGCATCGAATGTATAGAATAGGGCATGATACAATGATGAAAGGCAATCCATTTCCACATGTGTCCCACATTTTAACCCCCAATGATTTGAGTGATATTCCGCATTCTTCAGGGCGAAGGGTTTTCTCGCAAAAGGCACGATCGCTGAAATGATAGAGGCATTCAGTTCTCTATCCCAAACAGTACAGGCGATCCATTGATTAATTACTTTGAGCAGCGATTTTATTTCTTACCCCTGTCAAGAACCACCTCACATTGGGGCCGAGACGAGGTAATCCCAACAACAACACGAGATAAATGGTTAGAAATTCTCTTGCTCGGACTAACAACAATCTTCGGGTGTTTCTTTGCATTTATGCTCGAACGTTAATTGAAGTGCCTTAGGATGATGAATAACATTCATTTCACTATCCTATACACTATATCCTTTGCATAACCCACTTGAGTCTGCAAATTCATTTCTTAAACCCATGTTGGTGATCATTTACTCATTCCAAGTCGAAGACGAAGACGACGTCTGAAGAAGATCGGGTCAATAGAGAACTCCTCAATGAACTCATTCTTTATGTGATGTTTTGCATAATTTTGGTTTGTTTTGGTTGTAATTCCTGGTTCAAGATCGTAGGATGAAGAAAAAAAATTTAAGCCTAAAAGAAAAGGGCCTACTCCCAAAAAAGAAAGAGACAGAAGAGAGATGTCTAAAAGCTCTAAAAGAAAATCTCTTCGATAAAAACAAGCATTCTCTAGAGAAAATTTCGAAGAGAACGAAAAAAAAAAACATGAGCTCTCTCTCTAAAAAAAAACATGGGTTCTCTCTTGAAAATGAAAGTTGGGAGTAAGCAAAGCAAAGGCTATTCCACAGAAAATCCTGGGCAAAAGAAAGGAAAAAAAAGCAAAGTACCTACCAAAAGCAAGGCCAATGCCTTTTCAAATCCTTGTAAATTTCAAATGTACATTGTTGTATGTTAGCATGTAAATTCCATGTACATGTTTATATGTTGTGTCTCTTTTGTATCCCTAACGAGTCTGGACAAGTCATTTTGCAAAATGAAATCTCTAGCATAATTTGTCCCATTTGCTTGCCAACGGTGGTATTCTCTAAAGACATTTTCAGAAAGCCAAGATTGGTGACAAGTCAGCGATGATCACCAACATCAAGCCTTTCTCGTATATTTTTTCTAAGCCAAAACAAGCCTTTTCGTTACTCTATCCTAACCTACATTACAACCTTTCAAAGTCTTTTCTGATTAGGGCACTTGAGTTAACATAGAGTTAAATGATTTTAAGCATCGCTCAAAGAAGTTCGAGCAAGATTATTTCTTTTTCATTCTTGCAGGGTTCTTGACTTGTAAACCCTGAACAGATGATGAAGAACTTCATTTCATAAAGTCTTGACTCGACTGGAGTCCCATTTGAAAACCTTTGACTCGGCCCGCATTACGATCCTGATTAGGACCTCCAGATCAGCTTGGTCGTACCAATTGCGAGATTGCTCGAACCCTTGTCGAAATGCGATGATGGTAAGATGGAATGAATTCTCTTAAATCCTGCAGTCAGGATAAACAGCTTTTCTCGAGAGCGAGAGAAAGCCCTTTCGGACTGGAGTCCCCCATTTAGATTACATTTGAGGTATTCACAATGTGACAGCCTCCCCGTACAGAATTGGTAATGCGAACTTGGCAGAATAGTTGTGCATGAACCATGTTATGAATCATTATAATTTTGCATCAAATCATTGAACATGTTTCAGAATGTATGCTTGCTGCCTCTGTCATGGTCTAGCAGGTAGCACAATCTTGATGTTCGAATTATTTCTCAAGATCTCTAAATTCAATCGAAGGTCATTAAATCAACGAACCTTGCTCCCAATGCCAACCAGGTAATCCAAGTTAGTATATCTTCAATCTGAACCTCTTCAAGAGAGTGAGTGAAAGTCCTTTTTGACTAAAGTTCCTTATTTTAATTGATCGAATTTTGTTGAAAGGATAGACAGGCTTTCTTATTGACAGGAATCACTGGTGGAGCTTTATAATGCAACCAAAAGCTCACAAAATTTTCTAGCATATGATGTTGCATTTGCAACAATTTATGCATATCATCATGTTTTTCAAAAGAATGAACAGGTACGATGCAGTTAGCCTGGTCATCATTCATTCATCTCTCAGAAAATTCAGGTAAGTTTTCTGAACCCTTTTAAAGTCGACTTTAGTCGTGCCCCCTTGTGGTCGCACTAACAATTTTTCAGGCATCACACCAATTTGTATTCATATCGATCCAATTCAAATGATACATTATCTCTTGTCTTGATACAATGAGACCTGTTTGAGAAGGTCACGAGAGATTATTTCTATTGCCTCATGGAAACCTATTTGAGAAGGTCCCAAGAGGCATGTCGCGCTTCGCGCCCCAGGCACGAGCATGTGACTCCCTGCAAGTACAAACTATCTCTCGGGGTCCCAAGATTTTAACATAGTTTGAGAGATGTATCATAGAGAAAGCATGCGGAAGCGACGATATAAAAACTCCTCTGTACAATTATGAAATGAGACCTGGATAGCGAGGTTACCAATAATACATAATATCCGAATATCCATACAAGGCACGATAAACTAACTATGCTGGTTAGTAGGGTGGCATGGCCAGTACAACAAGCAGTCATTAGTCTCGCAAAAGAAGTAGATATCGAGAACACCATCAAAATGTCAGACTAGTAAAATAGAGCCTTCTAAGTCGAGCTACTGAAGTCATCAGTCTCCTCCGCCTCTTCAGTAGGCTCATATTCTGAGAAAGTCTCTAAGCAAATCTCCACCATATCCTCGAGCGTCTCGTCCGCTGATGGCTCCACCAGGTCGTCTTCGGTAGTTTCGACCATTATAACCTCATCGGTGTCCTCCAGGGTTGGGGTCCTCTCAGGGCCATTTCTCGAACCAGCGACTGACCCCTCGGCCTCCACTGAATCCGGGCGAGATGGCACCAGCTAGGGATCACTTCATGGGGCACCTCCGTGGGCTTCAGTGGCCCCGTAGAAACATCCCCTACCTTCTTAAATCATGCCTCGTACCTATGAAGCTTCCAGCTACTGCCACCCTCATCTACCCAAACGACTGTATACTTCCTGACATAAATGGTCCCCTGTCCGTCAGGGAACTCCTCAAAATACACTAACATTTCCTTTGGGTCGCCAAACCTAACTGGCTACATCCTCAAGGCCTAGGATATGAAAAGAAAGGGGTCCCACAACGGGGTGAGATATACATCTAGTAAGGTAGGTCATAACCCTAGGTTAGGCTGACCGTCCACTCAAGCAGATGCAATCACAAACAATTTATACAAATAATCGCATGAGACATTCGAGTATCAATAACAACGTACAGATGTCAAGCATGCAGTCATGACATCATAACACATCATTAGGATCAGGTACACATCGCCATGTCAAATCACAACTTTCACCCTTCCAATCTGCCTCACTTTTATGCTCATGTTTAGAACGCCTCATTCTCGGTCCACATAAACGCATCAGACCGTCTCATTGACAAACTCGCGTAAACGCATCAGGTTTTCAATGTCACTCCAATCCTGTGTCGACACATCACAACTCCGTCCCGCATTTCAACGCATCGGGATTATGGCCTTCACAACCCCGAGTCTCATATGCCTCGGGGTGCCACTCAATTCAAACTCCGCGCCTCAGGGCCTCAGGGCATTTATCCACACAACCCCGTGTCTCATACGCCTCAGGGTGTCACTACTCTCAGACATGCCACAGGTTCATTTTAATTCACAATACATAATATCAAGTGCAACTCAAGCACGAGCAATACACCCATGGCATGCGAAACAATCAATTGTGACATTCAAATGTGGCAATCAATTCAAAGCACAAGCATTGTCACACACATTCAAGTCCTTTATATCTTTCTAGGATGCACATTGGGCCACCACATTATAAACCTCCAAGAATCGATCAATTCACACGCAAATCGCCCAATCGAGTCCAATCCTCCTATCAAAGGTTTAGGATTCCCCTTACCTCGAGCTTAATTCAATATAATTACTCTTCCAAGCACCTCAAGGGTTCGGTTCTAATGATCTAAGATCAAGTCCGCTGCGTACCCTAAGGAAATTCATCCAATCATTAACTTTTCTTGCTCAAATCATCACCCCACTAAACATACACCTCGTGGATTTATCCATTAGCATCCTCACACTTCTCAACGATGAATTTGGAGCTTAATTTCAACACCAACAACTTCCCACAGAATCGGTATGCACAGAACTGAAATAGGGCATACCCGGTTCTGTGCATACTCCAACTTAACGGCCCTTAAACTAGTCTAAATCCTTAATTTAATTACTAATCTACTTGCTAACATGTATTTTTAAGAGTTGAAAAGCCTCACCGAAAATTTAGAGCCAAGGTGACGCCGGAAAGTCCTTGAACGGCGCCGATTCCTCCAGATCTGCTACTGGTCAGTTTTGGCCCTTCAAACACATGACCAATTTGGGGTCAAAATTCTATCAAATTCACCCAAAATTTTTATCACAGCTCAGTCTATGTGTCCCCTAGATGTTCAAAAAATTTGGTCGAAAAACTCAAAGATTTCGAGTAACTATGAGGCCTAAACTGTGGCTTACCTCTGGTTGCGACGATTTCTGTCGACTTTCGGGAGATTGGTCGGCTGGAGCTCCTCAGGTGGTCAAACAACTTGCTTCCACTTCAAGAACGTTGACAAGAGGATGAGGAAGCAGCAGGTGGTCGGTTCGGTGGCTGGGAGTCACCGGAAGTGGTGGTCGACAATGGCGACGGCGGAGGCAGACTCCTGTCGGCTGGGGAGTTCTCGGCAGCAAGGAGAAGAGAAGATGAAGAAGAAGAAATCGAAAATTGAGGGGGTGTTCGGCCAAGAGAGTGAGAGAATGAGGGTTTATTCAATTTTTCAAGAGTCAACTTGAGTTGAATGGTAGGTTAAAAGTGAATATATCAATTCAAGGCTTCATCCATTGACACTTGTCTAAGGGGTCAATCAAAGTGAATCCAATGGCTCTCAAATCCTTCAATTTTTAACATCTATGGGGGTGTGGTTAATGATCAAAATGCCCTCATCCAATTATTAAGGCTAAAGCTTGAGGGGCAAAATGGTAATTTCACCCCCGACATCGGGAACGTCGTTTTTATGATTTCAAATTTCTTCGATAAGGCGACGTCAAATCCAATTGTAATGTTGGAATTCTTGATTCTCCATTTTCAAATTTCAAGACTTGTTTCTGAATCATTTCTCTATTCAATGCGATCCCAGCCTATCCCGAACTGACAGGTGACTTTTGCAGACGTTACGCTTATCGACCTTGCGATTCATATCACAATTACGGCTTGTCAATTCATGGTGACTTTGGTTGTCATGTAATTGTGAGGGTCTATCACTAGTTCCGATGGTCTCGATCGTCACTGTTAGATTTAGGAAAATTTTGCAAATTATATATTGATTAACCGGCATCACCCGCGCTCCAATCATATAACGCTAGCAATGCATTCCTTAATCGTTCTTAGATCGGCCTTTTATGGCTCTAAATGTCCCCTCGATAATCCTTATGGTCAAAGTGTCATTTCTTATTCGAGTTTCCTAGGTCCACGTACCTTACTTCGCGTTAGCCTTTCCCTTTTGGTCAGTCAACTCGAGATTGATTAGATCCGAGCGGGATACGACTGAAATACATCGTTAGATACATTTTCATTAATGAGTCTTGAAATGACAGGAAAAATAAGAATGTCACAAGGCAACTCTCGTCTTGATATGATGAGACCTATTTGAGAAGATCGCGAGAAATTACATTACCAACTCATGCTAACCCGTTGAGAAGGTTGCAAGAGACATTCTACCGCCTCATGGTGAACCGTTGAGGAGGTCCCAAGAGGCATCTCTCGTCTTGATGCAGTGAGACCTGCTTGAGAAGGTCGCGAGAGATTATTTTTACCGACTCATGTTGACCCATTGAGGAGGTCGCAAGAGACTCCTTACCGACTCATGTGACCCATTAAGGAGGTCTCAAGAGGCATCTCTCGTCTTGATACGATGAGACCTTCGTAAGAAGGTCGCTAGGGATTATTTTTACTGACTCATGGTGACCCGTTGAAGAGGTCCCCAAGAGACAAATGGCCAGTTCGAGCCATAAATCGAGCACATTTCAACCTTACACAGATCTTGCGCTGTCCAGCATCAAAGGTAAACCTTTGGTAGCGGATAAGTCCCCTAAAACCTGAGATCCACATGTAATCTTGGTTTCTTTTTCGATTTCACAATGTATGGGCTCTTGTGATTCCAAAAAAATAAATGGTCAGCTTGAACCATAACTCGAGTACATTTTCAGACTCTACACAGATCTTGTGCCGTTTCGCATTAGAAAGAAACTTCTGGCAACATATGGGCTATTACCTTAGTATCTGGGTATCTTTATTAGAAGCTCGGAAATTAAGGGAATATTCAGCATATGAGGTATTTGGTAAAACAGGTATATTCATATGCGATCCATGTGCAAGTTCCTCTAAAACTGTGAAAAGAGAAATGTGACATTCTGAATTCCTGTCATTTCAAGACCTTTGACTGTAAGATATCTATCGAAGTATTTCAGCTATGTCTCGCTCGGATCTAATCAATCTCGAGTCAATTAACCAAAGCGGAAAGGCTAACGTGCGATGATGTATGTGGACCTAGGAAACTCAATTAGAAAACGGCACTTTGACCATAAGGATTGTCAAGGGAACATTTAGAACCGAGGCCGATCTAAAAAGGATTAAGGAAGACATTGCTAGTGTTATATGATTGGGACGCGGGTGATACCGCTTAACCAAAGTATAATTTACAAATTTTTCCCAAATCGAATGGTGACGATCATTGCCGTCGGGACCCTTGTGATTACATGACAATCAAAATTGCCGTAGTTGGAGTTATCCTAAGTGTGATGAGAATCACAAAATTGATATGCGTAACGTTCGCAAGAGCCACCCGTTAATTCAAGACAAACTGGAGTTTCGATCGACGGAAAATTCGGTCATGAGATAGGATCTCGAAATTTGAAAATGGAAATGAGGGATTCCAACATTTGATATGGATTGGACGTCGCTTTATCGAGGGTGAAAAATATCAGGAATGCGAAATTTCGGATGAAATGTGTGAAAAGACCATTTTGCTCTTGGAGAGTTAACATTGCCTAATTAATTTGAGAAGAGAATATTAGTCATTTGACATTTCCTTCTTCCCCAAGGAGGCTGCCGAAATTAAGGGGGGCAAGAAAGTAAATTGAGCCTTGATATTATTGACTAAGGACAAGTGTCAATACATGGGTGATGATCATTAATTTTCCATTCACTCAAACCTTCTAGAAGCTTAATCAAAAGTGATTAGGATCATATCATCTACTCCTTCAAAATTTTTGTGAGTCATCTCCCTCTCCTTCCCCTTCATTTTGTGTTTTCTTCTCAAGAGCAGAAACTGCTCTGTTCCGATTAGTTGCTGCTGCCCGGTTCGGTCCGTATGAGCGCCTTCTCTGATGACCTTTTGGCTGGCTACTGACCACCATATGTTAGTTTAACCTGTCCTTGACAAGCGTCAATTGGTTTCATGATTTTTGGAGGTCTGGTTAATTTATGAAAATTTTTGGAAGAAAACTAGACAGATTCTGAGCTAACTGAGAGAGGGCTATGGTTCACCCTCTTAGAGACTTCGAATGGAACCAAATTTTTTATGGAAGCTACATAACATGTTATACTTGAAGTCATTGAGTTAGGGTTACTGATTTAGTTGAGTTTTGAATGAGTTTTGATGGTTTGATTGGAGTTGATTTTCCGGACAGATTTTGACCGCCGGTGAACTGCGAAGAGTCGGTCTGTTTGGAGGCCTTAGGAGTGCTAATTGACTTCGAAAATTTCTATAGGGCTCTATAACATGTTGATTAAGGTTGCTCCAAGTGAATTGATGAAAAAAAAATTGGAGTTAAGGGTGATGTGTAGACTGTTGGAACAAGAAGGAGCAAAACCGGTTTTTGCTCTGTTTCAATTCTGAGCACACCGGTTCTGTTGGGGGCTGTTCTTGACATTATCATGCTCTAAATGTGATGTTAAGACATACTAGAATGTGATTTAGGGTGTCATTAAGGTGTACGATGGGTGGAGTTGAAGTTAGAAAAGAGAAATTGACTGAAACGATGAATTGTCTCTGAAGTATATTGCTGCCTTGTTTTGGACAGCGGCGATCTTGTTTGGAAGCTGAGCTTGATAAGGAATTTTGATGAAAATTTGCTAATTGGAATGAAGGTAAGCGACCCCTAAACCTATATTAGAATATTTAGACGCAACTGGATAGTTTTATTGTAGGATCGTTGAGTTGACGATTTTGTTATGCTTGGTTGAGTAGAAATTGAATGGAATTGTTGAGGAATGAGTCATGAGTACTCACTTGCTACTAAAATAGTAGTTCCTTTGACTGAATTGGTGATATGCTTTTTGGCATGTTTTACTTGATTATGTGGCTATAGGTTACTCGACTCTCGAGTTACTTTTTGTGATAAAATACGATCATTTTGACAAGCAATTGGTTTGTGATCAACTTTATTAAACTCTCATGATGAGAATGTGATTAAATGATGGTTGAGACATCTCTTGACTTGAGATATTTGTTGAGGCCTATGGTATCCTGAGGCATCTTAACGCGGGATTTTATCGTGAGTACGCCCTAAGGCGTCTTAACGCGGGTTGTGGTTTGAATGATATCCTGATGTGTCTTAACGCGGGATAAGAATTGGTTTATGTTGGCATGAATTTGGAAACAAGTTGTTAAACCTGACGCGTCTTAATGCGGGTTTATTTGTCATGATACTCTATTGAGTTGTGGATTGAGAATTGAATTTATTATTAATTCCTATGGTGTTGCTATGGTTCTTGGCTAGTACGGAAGCTTAGGTCACCTTCTTTATATCTTGTCTTAGATGTCATTTTCTTCGCAAGTTGTACGATGTGATGCTTTCGTATAAACGATATATGCCTTTATGCCACTGGTTGTTTGTTGTTGTTATGATAATTCGTCTAGTAGGACTGATGGTCTAAATTAGGATTAGGCTAGCTTGCGGAGACGTAAGTCTCACCCCGTCGTGGGATCCTTTTTCTTTCTAGATCCCAAACTTTGATTTTGCTGCCTACGCGCCTAGGAGACCCCAAGGAGATGACAGCTTATTTTGAAGAATTTCCAGATAGACGAGATACAGTTTATATTAGGAAGAGTACGGTAGTATGGGTTGATGAGGAGGAGGAAGATTGGAAGCTGCATCGTTTCGAGGCCTGGTTTAGGAGAGATGGAGAATTTATCACTGTTCCATTAAAGGCTCACGGGGTTCCAAGACGAGTAGTTCCATCGTAGTGTCATCCTTCTCGAGATGAGATCGAGGTAGAGGGTTCGTGGTAGGCTCGAGGAACGTTCTCGAGGAGACCCCGGTTAGAGAGGAGAATATCAAGGTGATCAAGATTTCTGACTCGGAGGATGAGATGGAAGAAGACACCATAGAAGTACGATCCGAAACTTTCTTGGATTACGATCCCGCAGAGTACTTGAGTCGAGTCGAAGATACTAGTACCACTTAGTAGGCTCGAGATCACACGACCGTTGGAGTTGTCTTTTGGTGGTGACAATCTTTTTGGTGGGGCTTAATGGTTGTTTTTTGTACGCCCTTTTGTCTTCCTCGACCTTAGCTAGTGGTATTAACTAGTCCCTGGCCTCGTTTGTATAAACTTGACCTCTTGATATGTAAATTACTCTTTTTTTTGTCCCGTCTCTCATTCTTTGTTTTGTTTTGAATTACGTTGCATGGAGTTATGTATTTATTTTATTTTACACTTCCGCATAGGAGTCTCATTTATTTATCGCCGTAAAAGAAGGATATCCTGGGATTGAATTTATGGCATGAGCGGATGAGCGCACTCGTAAGGTGAGCGAGGCGTGACCAGAAATTTTAGCACATGTTATTTATAGTCTTGCATTTCATGCATAATTTCGTTTTGCTTCAAAAAATGGGATTAAAACTCCTGCGAAATTTTTTTTTCATCATCATTTACATTTGCAATATTTAGGCTTCAATTTTAGTCTTTGAGCAAAAACTCTGTGAGCTTCCACTCAAAGAGGGGCAGTTGTTGACACCTAAATTTTTATTTTTAGGAAATTCATTTATTTCACAAAATGAGAGTTAATCATAATTCTCGCAAAAAGAAATTCTAATGCATGACATATTTTATTTGTCTGTCATTGGCAGTCAGTCAAAGGCGAATCAATTGAGTTTAATTTAACAAGCGACGAAATCGAAATCAATTTGGGAATTTTCGATCATGAAAGGGGGAATTGCCGAAAATTATATGGCCTCAATTTAAATTCCATTCGGTCCATTTGGATTTTTGAGAACAAGGCTTTTAATTAATTATCCGCTTAATTAATTAAAGCCCAATTAGACCTTAAATTCGCGTGAATAAGTCCATTTTATAAAGGGATTTTCAGCCAGAAGTCTTATTCCCCCATGGTAGCCGAATTTTTTATATCCTGGCCCGATAGGATTGCTCAAAAATCAGAAATTACGATCCTTTGGTTGATACCCAGCCTGAAATTTTTAGAGTCAACAGTTAGGATTAAATCTCCAGGCATTACCCTAATCTTCTCTATATATACATCACTATGCCTAAGGTAGTAGAGGAGGCCACATAATTTACACACACGAAAGATTGAGAGAGGAAAGAGAAAAAGGTCTAGGGATCCAAGCTAAAAGAAAAGGGAGTTGCAGAGAAAGAACATCAAGAAGGAGACTTCCTCCGTCAGAATCTTGGGCGCCGAACAATACTTATTCTCTCTTGGTTTTGTCTTGAGTGTGTGCAGGTTGTCGATCACTGATTAGAGACTCCCAAAGGCTACGTGTTCCAGATTATCACCCATGAGGAACACGGTTTCAAAGTTAAAGATAAAAAACTGGGAATCCAAGAGAAGCTTTAGTCATTTCATCCGATCGGTGGCATCTTTCCAACAGAGATGCAGTGTTCATAAGAAAAGTTCTGAGGCCCAATGGCTTGCCATTTCGATGAATACCCTGCTGCGTTGTCGAAGATCTCTAATGATACTGTTTCGTCTGGCAGTAGTCTAGCCGTCACCAAGCGTCACCAAGCGGACCTGTTCTCGTTTGTGTGAGGGACGATATTAACAGTGTTTAAACTAGTCATGCTTTTTTTTTTTTTCTTTTCTATGTATTATTCCTTGTGTCGATATTGCTTTGTTTTCTTGCAGGTCGTTCAGTTACGTCTAACGTTTCGGAATCCCAGCGAACGCCCATCGACTACCTCAATCCATAGTGCCTTGCAGACGAATTCATGCGTCCGATAGCCTGCATCACTTCCCCCAACTACTATCATCGATGTTGATTCTGGCGGATGCCTTGGGACGACGCCGATGCCTTCCCTTAGCAGCGATGACAATGGCGATTATTTGTTTCGAACCCCTGTATTGCACGGTCTGAGATTTAATCTCCTTTACGCCACGTTCGGAGAGTGAATTGAAGTGATATAGGAGCAATTCTTTCACGTCATTTTCCATGTTATTATGCCATATGTTCTTCCATTGCCATGTCATTCATTATATTTTCGAAATTACATATACCCATACATCATTTTTTTTTTCGAAAATCATTATCGCATTTACATTATTGCATTTCTATGTCAAGTCATTTTGCAAGTCTTAATTAATTAATTAATTTCGCATATAGGGTAAGATAACTTTAATTTCGCATGTCTTGCATTACATCTTTTGTCACTTATGTCATTGCATTTATCTATGCTCATTCATGCACTGCATTTATTTTTTGTCCATTCATGCATCCCCATCACTCATGCACATTCATAAAAAGCGAAAACATAATAAACACCTCATTTGAACTTAAAGTGAATTCAATCAAGGTTGAGTTGCTGACCTAGGATATCACATGGAATTCAGGTATCGAAAGGGCATTAGTTTTAATTAACTAGTGTAATCAAGTCCCCAAATCCTAAATATCTTGTTCGTAGAAGTAAAATAGTTCACCCTCTATTTTACTTAATTTTCTAATCAACCTACAAAAAATGATTAGTGGCGACTCTGAATTTTAAATCATTCTAATTAATTGAAGTTGCGATTTGGTAGGGCTTGAGAGAGTCTGTATTAGGTTAGTCGTCAAAATTAACCTGATAATCCATTAACCCAGAATTTTTAATTTTAGGTCGCGACACCAGGGCAACCCCATATTTCCTTGTGTGTGGAATGGAAACAGTGTTACCGGTTGAGCTAGAAATGCCTTCTCTACATATAATATCTCAGGTCAAGCTAACTGAAGCCGATTGGATCCAGCAAAAGATGGACCAGTTGAACCTAATAAACGAAAAGCGGCTTAAAGCTTTTTGCCATGGCCAGTACTATCAACAGAGGGTTGCAAATCCTTTAACAAGAAAGTCAGGCCTCACCATTTTCAGGTAGGAGACCTTGTTTTGCCAAAATTATTGCCTATTATTCCGCTTCCAGAGGGAAAGTTTGGTCCGACCTATGGCGGTCTATACATCGTGAAGAAGGTGCTCCTAGGAGGTGCTTTAATCCTTGCAGAGATGGTTGGACGTGTTTTAACCAGTCCTGTTAACTCTGATGTTGTAAAGAAGTATTATACTTGAATTGCCTGGACATCTTTTGATCAAGTTATAATATTCATCTGATGCCCATTTCATGTATTGTTTGTTTGCTTCTTGTTTGCGTTATTAATTTCCAATGTGAGATCATTTCGATCAGAAAGTTTCTCTGATCCAATTGAATTGACCATTTTAAATGAGGAACATCAGGGTGACGAAAGGCAAGCTATTTCCATACACGTCCTATATCACAATTCCTAGTGAGCAATGTGAGAATTTTCATGCTTACAACGTAAAGGGTTATCTCGCGAAAAGTATGACGACCAAGATAATAGAGGCATTCATTTCATCTATCCAAACACTACAGGTTGCCCTTGCTTAACCCCTTTGAATGGTGATTTCATTTCATAACTCTGTCAGGAACATCCCACATTGGGGCAAATCACAGAAATTCAAAGAATTGGTAGGATTTTCTTGATTTCCCTTGCATCAATCTTTGAGTATGTTTGTTGCATACGAATTCTGTGTTAGCTCAATTGCTTTAGACATGACGAAGAGCATTTCATTTCTACACCCATATACACTAATCCTTTGCTAAGCCAAATTTGAGCGGCGGATTTATTTCTCTAAATCCGATTGGTGATCATCTGGAGAAGGAAATCATTTTTAGACTATGAGCAAAGTGCCTTGGGGCAAGTTGGAACTTGAAAACTTGCCAGCACAATATGCAGACAATTTAGATAGGACTCTCTCAAAAGAGCTCGCTGGGGAAAAAAAAAGAGAAAGAAGAGAAGAAAAAGCTCTCTCGAAGAAACTCCAAAAGGAAGGAATGGCCTTACTTGAATGGGTTCCTCAAAGAAATATCATTTCAGAATCACAGAGTGACAGAGGCAGATGATCACCAATTTACTCATCATACAACCTTTGTTGAAAATAGGCATTTCATTTCAAGCCTACCTCGAACCTATGTTACAACCTTTATTAAGAGTCTCTGCAGATTAGGGCATTTGGGTTAATATAGGGTTTCAAATGCTTATGAATATCCCTCAAAGAAGTGCGAGCAAGATCATTTTTATCTCATTTGGTAGGGTTCCTGACTTGTAAACCCGATGCAGCTGATGAAGATTCCATTTCATGGCCTAAATGACTCGCATGAGTCCTCTTTGAACAACCTTTCACCAAGCCTGAATTACAGTCCCTATAAAAGACCTCATGGTCTGGTCATATTAATTGCGAGAATACCCAGACCCTTGTCAGGCGTGATGATGACAGCTTAGAGAGATTCTTTTGCCTGCATTAATGGTCGGGTCTCAAAATCCTTTTTCATGAGAAAGAGTGAAAAGTCATTTTTGACTGAAATTCCTCATTCAATTTGATTAAGTTTGTCAAAAGGGTCAGATAGGTTTCCTTATTGACAAATTCCCCAGTGGAGCTTTATAATGCAAGCGAAACCTTACGAATTTTTTCTGGTATATGATGTTGCATTTACATTGAGCTTATGCATGTCATCATTTTTTTTAAAGAGAATGGACAGATGTGATACAGTAAGCCTACCCGCCATTCATTCATCACTCAGAAAATTCAGGTAAGTTTTCTGAACTCTTTTAAAGTCGACTTTAGTCGTACCCCCTGATGACCACACTGACAATTTATCAGGCATCTCAACATTTGGTTATTCATACTGATTCAATTCAGATGATATATCATCTCTTGTCTTGATATAGTGAGACCTGCTTGAGAAAGTTGCAAGAGATCATTTTTTACCAACTCATGGTGACCCGCTGAGGAGGTTCTAAGAGACATCTCTTATTTTGATACGGTGAGACATGCTTGAGAAGGTCGCAAGAGATTCTTTTTACCGACTCATGTTGACCCGTTGAGGAAGTCGCAAGAGACATTCTATCGACTCATGGTGACCCGTTGAGGAGGTCCCAAGAGGCATCTCTCATCTTGATACGGTGATAAATTCGTAAGAAGGTCACGGGAGATTATTTTACTAACTCATGCTGACTCGTTGAGGAGGTCACAAGATACATTTACCGTCTCATGGTGACCTGTTGAGGAGGTCCCAAGAGGCATCTCTCATCTTGATACGGTGAGACCTTCGTAAGAAGGTCGCGAGAGATTTTTTTACCGACTCATGCTGACCCGTTGAGGAGGTTGCAAGAGACATCTTATCGACTCATGCTGACCCATTGAAGAGGTTACAAGAGACATTTTACCGCCTCATGTGACCCGTTAAGGAGGTTTCAAAAGGCATCTCTCGTCTTGATACGGTGAGACCTTTGTAAGAAGGTCGCGAGAGATTATTTTTACCGACTCATGGTGACCCGTTGTAGAGGTCCCAAGAGACAAATGGCCAGTTCGAACTATAACTCGAACACATTTTCAACCCTACACAGATCTTGCGCTCTCCCGCATCAAAGGGAAATCTTTGGTAACGGATAAGGCCCCCAAAACCTAAGATCTACATGTGATCTTGGTTCGTTTTCTCTATTTCTCAATGTATGCGTTCTTGTGATTTAAAAAAAAAAATGGCCAGCTCGAACCATAACTCAAGTACATTTCAGACTCTATACAGATCTTGTGTCGTTTCATGTTAGAAAGAAACTTCTAGCAACAGATAGGCAATGTCCTGGTATCTTTGTTGAAAACTCGAAAATTAAGGGAATCATCAACATATGAGGTATTTGGTAAAATAGGTATTTTGATATGCGATCAATGTGCATGTTCTTTTAAAACGGTGAAAACAGAAATTTTAGCACATGTTATTTGTAGTCTTGCATTCATGCATCATTTCATTTTGTATCAGGAAATGGGATTTAAACTCCCGCAAAAAATAAAAAAATCATCATCATTTGCATTTGCAAAATTTAGGTTTCAATTTTAGTCTTTGAGCAAAACTCCTGCAAGCTTTCCACTCAAAGAGGGGCAGCTATTGACACCTAAATTTCGATTTTTTAGGAAATTCATTTATTCCACAAAATGAGAGTCAATCATAATTCTTGCAAAAAAATAAATTCATATGCATTACATATTTTATTTGTCTGTCATGCATCGGCAGTCAGTCGAATGCAAATCAATCAAGCTTAATTTAACAGACGGCGGAATCGAAATCAATTTGGATTTTTCGATTATCAGAGGGAATTGCCGAACTTCACATGGCAATGGGCTTAATTCAAATTTAGTTCGGTCTATTTAAATGAAAGGCTTTTAATTAATTATCTATTTAATTAATTAAAGTCCAATTAGGACTTAAATTCGAGCGAATAATCCTGTTTATAAAAGAATTTTTGGTTAGAAGCCCCATCCCTCATGGTGGCCAAATTTTGTGATATCCTAGCCCTATAGGATTACTCAAAAATCAGAAATTATGATCATACGATTGATATCTCATCTGAAATTTTTCTTAGAGTCAACGGCAAGGATGTAATCTTGGAGCGTAACCCTAATATCCCCTATATATATCTCTTTATGTCTAGGTTTTAGGGGGGACGGCGAAAAAAAGAAATTCTGCCTATATTTCTTGACTTTCGCTTGTGAGAGGAGTTTTTTGAGAGAGAGGGCACCGAACAGAATTTTCTCTCCAGCAAACCGCCCAAGAGATCCAGTCCAAGGTATCGAAGCTACTGCTATTTTTGGTTGAGTCAAGGTCTTATGTGGTGGCAATCCAGCGAGGTCAGAGAGAGGGCACCGAACAGAATTTTCTCTCCAGCAAGCCGCCCAAGAGATCCAGTCCAAGGTATCGAAGCTACTGCTATTTTTGGTTGAGTGAAGGTCTTATATGGTGGCAATCCAGCGAGGTCAGCTTGTCCACGCTTCAATCTAACGTGGTCACAAGTGCTTGGTCAAAGTCCAGGGAGTATTTTAGCTATATCCAGAGGTGAATTGGCCGCTGTTCGGTGACATGTAGCTGCTGTTCGGGCTGTCCGAGGTTGAAGGGCGTTTTTCCGGCGAGTTTCGGGTCAAAAGGAGGCTGTTCTAGGCAAACACTCGGGTGCGGAATTTTCAGCCTGAAAAAGGTAAAATTCTTCGACTTTTTGATTGGAAATCCGTGTTAACTTGCAATTGAAATTCGAATAAATTGAATCTTTTCCATCAAGTTTATGCTAGAACCGAAAATCAATCAATGGTATGTAAAAATAGGCTAGTCTTGGTTAGATTCATTGTTGGGAGCGAATTTTTCTTGATGGCATGAGTTTCTTGTCATGTTTTCACGTTAGGAGATTAAAAGATGAATCTATGAATGTTCTAGCATTGTTCCACATGATGCCGACGTTAAGTGAAGTGCAAATTCTTTTTCAGAAATTCAAGATAACGGTTTTTTGATCTAAACCGTCGGAACCTAATTTTTGTAAGGAAAATCTTGGATTTAGTCAACCTGAACTATCGCCGTTTAGGTCTGATTTGCTATCTCTGAAAGTCAATTTTTAATTCGAGATGTGGAATTTTTTTTTTTAAATTCGAAAAAGATGATGGTTGTGATTTTGTTGTGAACGTCGATTGGTGGATTGCTATCTTGATTGATTTTTTTGCTATATCCTGAAGATTTCTAAAAAAATTTAGTAAGATATGATTTCCTACAAATCATGTCTAATTGATTTTTTTAGGAAGATAGGGTTTCTTAGAAATCTTGTCTCATTAAACTTTAAGCAAATAAAGTCAAGATAACAAATTCTTCAGAATATCCTCTTTGGCCGAATTTTTTTTTTTAAATAAAAGAAGCAAAGATTTCATTCACGCATATTTTTTCATTCTGCATATTTCATATAGCTTAGTATAGCATATATTCCATCGTGTGCACATATCATGTCTGCATATTAGGTTAAATAGGATAAATTCTTAATTCATTCGTTTTTTATAAATCCGAAAAAAGAAGCATAAAAATCCAAAAAAAAATAAAAAAATAAAATCATTTGCCATGTCATTTTTTATGTCATTTTGCCACGTCATTTTTTCATGTCATTTTGCCACGTCATTTAGCCATGTCATTTTGCCACGTCATTCTTCCACGTCACTTTTCATGTCATCTTGCCATGTCATTATGCCATATGTTCATTCATTGCCATGTCATTCATTATATTTTCGAAATTGCATATACCCATACATCATCATTTTTGGATTTTCGAAAGTCATTATCGCATTTGCATTATTGCATTTCTATATCATGTCATTTTTGCATGCCTTAATTAATTAGTTAAATTTTGCATATAGGAAAATATTACTTTAATTCCACATCTATACCATTCATGCATTGCATAGAAAAAGTGAAAACCCCAAAAAGCGGAACACATCATTCGAGCTTCAAAATCAAATTCAATCCGAGTCGTCAATTTAGGACATCTTATATGGAATTAAGGTACCGAAAGTACATTAGCTTTAATTAGTTAATAAAATCAAGTCTCGGAATCCACAATCTCTGGTTCGTAGAAGTAAAATAGTCATCTCGCTGTTTTACTTAGGTTTCTAATCAACCTATCATAAATGATTAGTGGCTGCTCCAAATCCTAAATCATTCTAATTAAATTAAAGTTGCGATTTGGTAGGGCTTGGGAGAGTTCGTATTAGATTAGTTGTTAAATTAACCTGATAATCCATTAGCCTAAAATTGATTTAATTTTAGGTCGCGACACCCCTATATATGTTGTTTAATCACAGGGATATCTATTGCTCTAGAATCCCTCGTGATATCTCGGTCCGGTCCTTCTTTGAATCGGATTGGCAAGCATCAGCTATTCTGGACACCGTTATGGCTTGGCATGAGCCGGCCCCTATTTTTGTTGAAGATAGGCCAGATAAACTCACCTAGCAACCTCATTCTTCTGGTACTTTCTCGGTTTACTCTGCTTGGGACTTCATCATAAATAGAGGGCCAGTTGTGTATTGGCACTCTTTTATATGGGATTGTGTCATCTCTCCTTGGGATGCCTTCCTTTTGTGGATAGTAACTCTAAACCGTATCCCTACTCAAGTTCTTTTGATTCAACACTATAGAATAGAGGATGGGATTTGTGCTTTTTGTACTTGTAGACCGGATTCGGTTCATCATTTATTTTTTGGGTGTCCTATCACGGGTAGTGTAGCTTTAATCTGGGCTTTAAAATGTAACTTGTCATGGCACAACCGACCATGGCATAATCATATCCATTGGGCTATGCAACACTTTGGTGGCCACTCCTTTCCCCATCGCTTGGCTAGATTATCTTTTGGTGCCTTATGTCATATTATTTGGACCGAGAGAAATCACATCCTCTTTAGAGGAAAGCCCCTTTTTGTGCCGGAATCGTTAAGCATCTCATCAAAGTAGTCAAAAACAAAGCCCCCACTTTTGGTTGTATTGAAGACAATCCTCGGAATAGGCGTGCAAAGGAATTGGGGTCTCTCTCCCTCCATCTTTGAAGACCGTCCCGGCTCTTTCTAGTTGTTTCCTTTCTTACTCTTGGCCGCTTGTTTGGCCCGTTTTTCTCTACTTGGCTGTTGTTTTGGCTGTTTAGTTTGTAGGTTGTTTTGGTCGATTTTGTTGGCTCTTGCTCTTTCCTCTCTTCTTATTGATGGTCACCGTTTGGCCGCATCACCTTTGTACCATTTAGGACATGTCGTGTCCTTTTTGATACAAGGTTTTTGTGTTCAGCTTCATTTTGTACATTGGTTCTTTGAAAAATTATATACATACTTACTTTATCAAAAAAAAAAAAAAACCACTACTAGAAGAAACCGATAGGCGATGGGCAAAATCGCACAAAAATGTCAAAAGTCGGTTTTAAACTCTCATTGTAGACAGACTGTAGATCATGAATTGTGGCTAGTGATACTGTCACCAAAAGTGTTGCCCAAGATCCATCGACCAACACCAACCCCGGCAGTTTTGGGAGATTCCCAATGTAAATAAAAATTTATGTTTGCCTTTCCCACATAGTGTTCTCGTGTATAGCTTTGAAGAATGACCCCACTTCCTCGATCTTCTCTCCTGTTCGGCTCTCGAAGTACGGAGCACGTAATCCCGCCATTATGTGTGGGAAAAGTTTCAAAAAAATCACAAATCTATTATATTGATGTCAATTCAATTCTAAAGTTCTTATTGACGCCAATTTAATCCTAAACTTTTTACATTTGTGTTAATTCAATTCACCCGATCTATTTTGATCGGAATTTGTTGATGTGGACGCCAGTTTTGACACGAGGTACGATCGGCACCGACGTGAACATTTTTGCATATCTTTGTAATTTTTTTTAATTCTATACTTTTTTTCTTTTTTTATTTTCTACTTCTTTCTTCTTTCTTCTTTCTTCTTTTTTTTTTCCTTCCCTACGTTGCAAGTGGCTGGCCACTGCCAGACCTCACACCGCATGCTGGGATGATTGGCCTCGTCAGGCCGAGGGCGAGACTTGCCATGGCCAACACCCGCCCAGGCCAGCACTTGTCGTGGCGAGCCTCGTTAGACTGATGCTTCCCCGACTGACGTCCAGCGAGGCCTTGCTGGTTTGGACGAGGCTTGCCTAGGCTAGATTTGGTAAAGTTGACCCATGTAACCTCTATTGCTGCAGTCGACGCCAACCAACGACCTTCAGAAATGGTGAAAGAGAAAATGGAGGGATGGCAGTGATGACTCGAGTGGTGAGGGGTTGGTGTTTGACAACTGTTAGAGATGCGATGGCGAGGTATCGTCACTACATTGACCTAGTGAGGACGGTTTCGGTCAGGTGAGGATAGCCTTGCTGAGACTCGTCCTCCGAGTGACGCTGGCCGAGGCCACCCTGCTTGGGCAAGGGTCGGTTGTAGCGAGGCTCACCCTTAGCCTGCTGAGTCCAGTCGTCCCAGCATACGACATGCGAGATGTTGTTGGACGTTGTTCGGCCTCCTACAACCCAAAAGAAGGAAGGGAAGAAGAAAGAAGAAGGAAAAAAAGGGGAAAATATAAAAATTATTAAAATAATATTAGAAAATATTTAAGAATGATGGGATAGCCAGCTTCTACATTAGTAAATTCCAGCTCAAATTGATAGCATGGATTCAACTGGCACAAATACAAAAAAGTTTACCACTAAATTGGTATCAATAAAAGATTTAGGACTGAATTTGCACCAATATAATAGGTTAAGGAATTTTTTTTGACACTTTTCCAAGATGAAATTTAGGAACGATTAAGCGAAATTACTCGATTTCTTGCCCCGAAGCAGTTGTGCATTGAGGTCGAGAAACCCAACATCTTGCCTTGGCTTCTCTAAGAAAAAATAGGTCTAGTCCGATTCCCACCCAGGAACATAAATTTTTGTTTTGCCAATCACTATGTTCCTTCCCATCAAATAAGGAGGTCTAGAATTGCTCCTCCTTCTATAAAAACTGGTGCAGAATTGCTAAACATGATAGATAGTTAGCTGAGAACGAAAAACACTTCATAATAAAGAGCACCAAGCTTTGATACAAATTGTAGTGGCTAGTAGTATTAATTGGAGGGGATGAATAAGTGATTTCAAAATATTTAATAAAACAATGCGGAATTGAATAGAACAAGTACATAACTTAGTTTAGAGTTTGATTTAAAAAAAGAAAGAAAGAAAGATATGAGGTGACTTTAGAGTCTGATCGTGTTCAATTCTACTATCAATAATAATAATAAACAAGTTTATGGAATAGAGAATTTGCACACAAAGTTTATAATGGTTTGACTTAGTTCAAGCCCACATCCACTTCTTCATGCTGACAGTGGTGGATTTCACTATTGAATATCTCATACGTTGTAACTTGGTGACACTTTTTGAGTTGATAGACGACTCTATTTTACACGCAATCACTTCATTAAGAACCTCTGAAAATTATAGTGTTTTGTTCAAGAATGAGAAGAGAACTTTGAAGCTTTCTTGAACTTTGGAATTTTAGATTATAGACTCTTGTACTCTCTTCAACTTTGAAGTCTCCTTTTATACTCTTCCACATCGATCTAACCGTTGAAAGGTCTTCAGAGGATCACTCTCCAATCAACTCATTAGATGATATTGTATATATGGGATTTCATAGTAACTTGAGAAATAAGATTAGAATCTCCCATTGACTTTGTCGCCCATATAATTAAGATCTCAGTTTCTTTAGATAGAATTATTCATTTGGTAATAAATTTCTTCTTTCTCAATCCACGTATTTGATAGAGCAAAATGTTTTCTATAATTAATATTCTCCAAAGACGAATCCGACCTGGTTGCTAGCCGTTGTGACGATATAATATTTCTTAATAGTGTCTGAGATTTGATCTGAAATACTCTTGAGAGTCTAAGCTCTCCTGCGTTAGCGTCTGAGCTTGAGTTACAAGATTAAAATACAATATAACCATTCCTCAACATCTGAATGTATTTAGGACAATTTGTGGAAGAGTATTTCTATGTATTAACTCAAATTATAGAGAATATGGATTGTTTTATCAACTTCAAAATCAATGAGGATATTTGGTCAAAAACTGAATCAAGCGAGATTATACCTTATTTATGGAACGTGGATTACATAACTTTTTCGTGTGTTGCAGCGGTTCACATAGAAATTACGAGAAGACACACTTTGATGAAAATTGGATACGATTGGAGAATTGAGTGTGATGTGGGTTGGTGTGAACAGAGTTATACTATAATGTGGCACGCCTAAGCTAAAAATGTAGACATATTCGTCTGTAATGTGTGTCTTTTTTATTTCCTTCACTTTTACGGCTCTCTTGCATTCTCATGTATTTATAGCGACAGCCTATGAATCTGGATTTAATTCCCAAGCCATTGAACCATATAACTCCTCAAAATTATGCTTGACATCTGTAGTTTCGATGATCCGAAAACCACGGCAAGGAAAAAATACAATGCTCACGGCACGCTGATTACCCATTTTCCGTTTACTAGGTCGATTCACTTCTTGATCTCTCCGCCTCTGAACTGTAATCCCGCGTTTATGACGTATCAGATTCGATGGCGCTGTCCGTAGAGAATACAGGTCTCAATGGCACTTGGAGAGCGACCGAGTGGCTGCTAAGCACGAGGAAAACCGACCGCATCGTTGGCCGGCTAGCTGCATTTTCTTGGACACATTGCAGACCAATGTCGATGCACCTTTCAATTTCAGCATTCAAACCGGAAGTTATAGAGGGATCGATGATGTTCGATATTGATCTTTCCCTCCAATTCTTCCTAACCTGCAAACATCTGACAAACATTGAGCAGCTTCATCTCCGAAATATTAGGCAAAATGAGAAGGTATGTTCTTATACTCACATAGCTTATAAGGTCCTCCATGCCATTGCCTATGTAGTCATTGTTCCTCTGACCACTCACAATCTCCAATATCAGCACTCCGAAGTTGTATACATCTGACTTGACCGAGAAGTTTCCCTTCATCGCATACTCCGGCGCCATATATCCGCTGTGCATCACAATAAGTCCACCATATTAGCTCTATAGTTTATTTTGTTCTTCCGGTAATCATAAGCTCTAGGATGTTGTGGCACTTACTAGGTCCCCGCAATTCGGTTTGTCTGTGCATGAGTTTGGTCTAACTTGAACAGTCTCGCCGTGCCAAAATCCGATATCTTTGGATTCATGTCTGAGTCCAACAAAATGTTGCTGGCTTTGAGGTCTCGATGGATGATACCAAGTTGAGATTCTTCGTGTAGGTAAAACATCCCTCGAGCGATGCCCATTATTATCTTGTGACGTTTATCCCAGTTGAGATTTGCACGCTTCTAGGGATCTACGTATTTTGGTGGAATCACATTATATAAGACGTCCATTGAACATGTTGCAAGAATCTAATTTCACAAATGACAAGACGATAAACATACTGAATATGAACTTGTCAAGGCTCGAATTGGGAACAAACTCGTAAATGAGAAGCCGTTCGACTCCTTCCTGGCAGAAACCTTGTAGCCTGACCAAGTTCCTATGTTGTTGCTTAGATAATAACATGACCTCATTCTTGAATTCAATTTCCCCTTGGCTGGAATTCTGCGACAGCCGTTTTACCGCGATTTTCCGTCCGTTAGAGAACTGACCCTGAAATTTCACCAAAGCATGTCTTTGTGAGCATCAATTGGTACATCGAAGCATTTCGAAGAATATCCTATTGATGTCATCTTCAACTATTTGGCTGGTTAGATTTCGAATGCAAGAGAGTAAAGGGGTGTGCTTGGTTGATTATTACCTTGTAAACAGCACCAAAACCACCTTGTCCAAGCTTCTTGGAATCAGAGAAGTCACCCGTCGCCGCTCTGATAGTGCTGAGGTCAAATTGCTGCAACCCCGCCGTGCTAATTTTATGCACAACTTCACCTAGAAAGACAAAATCATGGTCATTCAGAGCTATGAATAGTCATTGACTCCCGAGAAAGCGTAGGAGAATGAGACCTATTCTGGGACATACAATGCATTACACACGTATGATCATTACACTTCAACCGGGTTATTCTATTCCACCTCTTTGTGTTGTGTGCATACCAGAATACACTATCCAGTCAAATAAAAAAAAATCATGGGATGATTTATGAATTTTTAATCAATCGGCACCGTTATCTTTTCATAGTTGTCATAAGGAAAGTTTCATGAATTTTTAGTATATATGATTCACCTACAAGCATTACCAATAAGCCATAAACCCTAAGCATTATAAATTTTTCGGCCGAATTGCCGAAATCGATGCAGCTCTTACTACTTTGCCGGTGCAAAGGCGTAGTAATTAGTCAACTTCATTATTTTCATGATCTGTTCTAACGTCATGAACAGTTGCTGTTGCAATGCAAAAGGATAAAGACTCGCCTTTAACACTTGGTCTGGGCTGCTTAGGCTTGCCTTCAACACTTGGTCCGGGCTGATTCATCTTCCATTTCATTTTCAGGAGCAGGAAAACACCGATGATAGGTAGTGCAGAAACACTTGTGGCGACCGCAATGACCACAGTCCTCATCCTCGTCGAGTTGCTCTTCCCAACTTCCCAACTGCAAGAGCAAAGGCGCATTATCATTATGTTTATGATCATTGCTCACTGATTACTCAGTAACACTTTGGAGAAATTTTTGAATCATGTCATTCCACCAGGTTTCAGTTAATAAGTTTCGGAATATATCATATTATTCTCCAAATTTTTAAATTTTTAGGGATAATTGGTGGCCCTTTCGACTTCAATTTCATTACTTTGATGAATTTCTCACAGAAATCATAGTGTTAGAGTAAATAAAAATTAAACCACATCTTCATCTAATAGTTTAAGCTTTTACAACCGTTGGCAGTGTTTCCACAAAATCTCGCATGATATCAGAATAGGAGGTCTTGAGTTTAAATCTTCCAGGCCTAATTTGCTGCCCCAAGGAAATATTTACACGTCTCGGTTTCACAAAATCTCATAGGGTAAAGATAGCGAAATAGTTCATAGAAACAGAGTGGAGCAAGGGACATCCAATGCGAGTTTGAAAATTTTTTGCAGTTATGACACGCTCCCGATGTGCATATACGGAACCAATATATACATGTAGACGACAAACAATGGATTTTCTGTTCTTACAAGAACATTGCAGTTGTCACTGGGCTGGGTCACCATCTTGGGCAGCGGTGATCGAATCGATGTTGTTTAGTCTTAGGTCATTTTTTCAAATTATTTATTTGAAAATTGTATCCCATCCTACCTTATACTCTAAACACTTAAAATGTCATAATATGTTTGCTTTCAGCATTTTGCCAAACCAAAATATAAGATATAAAAAATATGAAGCAATTTCTTATCGAGCTTATAAGTAATAAGAAATTTTACAAAAACTCCAAATTGATGGGTGATTTTTTTTTTTATAACCGAAATGTCCGGACCAACTTGCGCGCACCTCGATTATTCTTCGGGGAACTAGCACGACAACTACCGACCGTGACACCCACTTAAGTCAACATCTAGCAAGAGAATTCGGATAGAATGTGTTAGTATATCTAACATTGCCAGCAAATCTTTTGCTGACTAGCTTCATTTTCGGACAATCAAGCACAATTAAGCCAGCCGTCGTCAAGGCGTGCGAATAGTGGACGAAGAAGAAAAAAAGAAAGAAAAGAACAAAAAAGAGAAAAAAAATAAATAATTTAAATAATTATTAAAAATTGATTTTTTAAAAAAAATTATAAAAAAAATTATGCGTCAGCACCGTACATGACTTGTAGGGTAGCTAGATTTCACGTCAGCAAATTCTCAAACGGAATAATTTTCAATATTTTCATGTCTTAGCCAAATATATGAAAACATTGTCATCTTTTTTAAAAATGATCATTTTTAAATAACGTCGCGTTTTATGTGAAACAAATGAAGACTAAAATATTTTTTTTTTCGAAAATATTGATCAGCTGAGACCTTTTTCACCAAAAAGCATTTGCTCAAGAAAGATTGCATAATCTGCTGAGCACATATCAATAGGAAAAAAAGTATGGTTTATAGAGCACGTAGATTTAGCTCATGCGAAGAATTGATTGTGTGAACCTTACGCGAAAAATAAAAAATAAAAAAGGACCCAAACGCCGTGTACCTAACTACTGGCCAGGAGCCAACATACCTGGCGGTGGAGGCAACACATCTGCCGCCTGTGATGGGGATGGCGATGGCGGTGACGGGAGTTGCACACTGACCGAGTCGAAGAACTGATGATTGGTCCCGTACAGAATCAGGCAACTTGGCACCATGAACCGTCCCCCTGTGTACCAGTCACAGCAATCCCTAATCGCCTGGACGCCTCTCAATAGACAGTCTTTGCATTGCTGCTCCGTTAAGTCCGGCGTGCACTGTGTCAACGCGTAGATCATGTCAGTCCCCGCTGATTCGTTCCCTGATGCGTACTTTCTCAGCGAGCCGCCACCCGCCGCTTCGGGCCACAGATTATTCAGGAGCTTCCTCATCGCTGCATCGTATGTGTCCGGGCTCGAGACGTTGTCCGAGGTTCTCGCCACGTACGCGGGTTCTGTCGCGACTGCGCCGAAGAACGAGGTGTTGGAGTAACGGATGACGCAGTTCCCGGTGTAGAGGAGTGCTTCCTCCTGGAGGGGGCAGAGCCGGCGGACGTCGGAGGCCAAGCCATCGAGGCAGGCGCGGCAGCTCTCGGCGGTCAAGTCACCGCGGCAGAGGCCGAATACGTAGAGGGTTTGGGAGGCGTCGGAGACGGGGGCAGAGGCATTGAAGAAGGCGTAGGAGAGGGACGAGGAGTTGGTGGTGGAGATGGAGGAGAGGAGGGTGGTTTGGTAGGTGCTATTGGCGGTGAATTTGCTGGTCGAACCACAGTAGGTCGCCGGGAATTGGGCGTTTGTGGTGGAAGCGTACAATAGAAGAAGCAACAGCAGGAGGAGAGTTGGAGGATCCATTTTTTTGTTTTTTGTTGCCTTCTTGGGTCGCTCTTTGATAGATAGTATTCCCTTAAAACAAAATATGTTTTGTCCATTTATATGGGGGGCCCGCAGTGGTTGACCCGTAAGGCACGGCCCATTAAAAAAATCCTTTGTATTTTCCCCGTTAGATCTTCATCATCCACCTCACTATTTTTGCCCTAAAAGATCCATTAGTGGGCTGGGAGGATTAAAAAAGAGTGGCCAAAAAATACCATTTTTAAAGAGTATCATCATTCCAAATGAGAAAATTTAGGACAAGGCAACATTTCCATACTCGAAATCAAATTCTAATCATAAATAGAATTTTTGACTTCTGAAGAGAAATAATTTTTTCTTTTAGTTCTTGAAGTGTCTCCAAAAATACTTTCAGAGAAAAAAGAAAAAATGCTCAAGAAGTAATAAAAAAAATAAAGCTACATAACAAAACAAATTTATGCTCCATAAATTCCATCATCAAAGGAATTTTTGTCGCACAAATCATTAGTAATTCAACCTTAAAAAAAACGCAAACCGAGTGAACACGGAATACCCAACTTTTGCAGAGTATGCTGCGGAGTTGCCGTGTTTCCCGAGGGTCAACACTGGAGTCTTGAAAAAGTATCGACTTCCTTTTACTATCTGTCTGTCTTTTGCATGACAAGGAATTTCCATGGCAAGGGAATTCCTACCCTCCACATAGGGGGTTAACCCCAACGGAAGGTGGAGATCCCTTACCAAGGAAATTTCCTTAGCAGGCGATCCTGACCCATTTTGCAAGTATAGCAAGGATCCTTTGAAATCTCCATCCTCCATTCCTTTTTTTATAGGGGTAGGTAATTAAATGGAGGGTGGGGACTACCGCCCCTAGGGCAGGGGAACCAGCTCCGTATAGTAAGACGACCGTCCACAAATTCGGGTCTCGAGGAAGCATCGGCTCTAAGAGAAAAGCAAAGACTCCTTTTCCATGAAGTCTTCCTCTTCTGCGACTATAATAAAATATGAGCCTCTTTTATTTTACAGCTATAATGAAAAAGCATTGACGCCATCTGTCGAGTCTTCGACGGTGGAATCCTTAACAAAAGACTATGTTAAGGAAGATTTTTCATCTCCTACTGATCTCAGTTTCAAAGATTGTTAACAGCACTACAGCATAAAATCCTGAACGAGGGCACTGGGAGTGCATCGGCAGTGGCCCAGTTGAAACGCGTGAAAACTGATCTAGACTTCGAGGAAAAAAAATAACAACGTTGACCTGACAGTATTATGTTATTTTGTTTGACGAGAGGAAACTTCCAATGAAATCTCCTATTCTATAGTTTTCAAACTAGAAGCCTAGCGTGTTGTGCTGGTGGGAATGGGAGAACATAACATGGCAGACCGATGATGATCGAAGAGTCTCTTGAACGATAATTCAACATAAAAGATTTCTTGAATGAAAAAGCAAAGAATTCGCATATTGAATGATTGATAATGGATGGATGAACTGTGCTTTGTTTAAGAGTTTTTTTTATATGAGTTTGCATTAATTGAGATTGTAATTTATAGTTTTACGAGGTTGTTTTAATAAGATAAGATACAAAGATTTTCTTAGTAAGTTTACTATGGGCCTTGCTTGTGTAAGCCGAGTTGAGCCCGATCTGTGATAAGAGGGCTTGGATGAATACTCCATAAATACCGCTTAAGTTTCTACTCTAACCCTAATGAATGCACAAGCAACCTCACAATAGATTTTGTGAGGAGCTATCTTGTTAAACGAGTGATACAGAGGGCAATAGATGAGAAGTACTTGAGCTTTAAATTGTCGCTATTTCACATCAAGAATAATAGATTCCAAATCAGGTGCACCAGTATTTTTCTTCGTGATTATGTTTCTACATTCTAGTTATGGTGATCTTATATTACCATTTTCGTGGCTTACATGTGGTATAAGATCTTTTCATAGTTTATAGCTAGAACTTTTGATTTTTGCAAAAATATTATCCGTTGAAAAAATTGATGTTGATCACATATTCAGACTTCTCTCATCAAGACAAGCAAAATGGTAGGTGCCACACAACACCGATTCGAGGTGGCGTGCACTGCCCACGTGGGACCGCTCTATGCATGCTAACATCAGCAACCCGTCGACTTGAGTGACCTAGCACTCGACCCAAGCCAAAGTTGACCTAATGATCCGACCCGAATTTAACCCAATGACTCAACTATACTGTTGATTGGTTAATTTGATCAGACCAGTCTGTGCTCATGTTTAACAAAGTAATCGGACTGGTTCTTAAGCTGGCTGAAATGAGCCTAGTGTGGTTCACGCACAACGCTTTCAAGAGGCGCGTGAGAGCACATCCAAGCTCTATTTGGGGCATTCTTGGCACCGTCATGCTTTTATCATCGTGTTCTACATTGTGGTATATTTGTTATACATGTTTGATACTTTTAAGGATGAAAAACGCATATATCACCCCATATACATATATTTTTTAAGGTGCTTTTCATTTTTCTCCCTATATCTTAATGATTTTGGAAATACATATGCTAGCTCACATGCATATGATTACATACCATATGCATAGAGCATGATTTATTGACGGTATTTATAAGGTTTAATATGTACCAATGAATGGAACAACGTAATTGGCATGATTTTAGAGACAAATTGCTCATGTTTTAAGTCTAAAATCATATGTATATGGTAAATGCGAGACACGAAGTTTATTTTCCTAGGATGAGAGTGTTTGAAAGATTCAATTGGGCATTGAACACCAAAGAGGTATACTTGAATGGGTTTTAGAGATATCGATTTTATATTGTGGTGAGATATTTTCTGCTTTAATGCATGGTTATGCTCCCAAAGATATGATTGTATATTAGTTCATGGAGGGACACATGTACATCATATGGTTGAGGAGTGAGTGACCCCAATGGTTCATACACCCAAAGGTGGTGAATTCATGAAATTTATGGAGTACATTTTCATGGCCATTGTCATGTGGAGAATGTACAATTGTATGTCGTGTATTTTGCTCAAAGAGGATTATATGGTGATGTATGTAACTTGCAAAATAAGTACTCACATGATACCAATTATATACGTTGTCTGTATTTTAGTTACAGTCTTCGCAAATGGCAACTCCAATAAGATAAATTATCTTACTGGTTCAAACTTTAAGAAATGAAAAGAGGATTTCTGCTTGGGATAGAGCTGGCAGATGTTCATATTGCTTTTAATAAGAATAAGCCAATAGATCTCACTGTCGAAAGTATGGAACCTTAGAAAGTGCATTTTGTGTCTAGGATAGAGAGAAGTCGGATTTTCTTGTTATCTATGAAGCGATCCATTAAGGAAGTGGTTCGCCTACTGATTGCACTGCTAAACATGTGATGGAAATCTTGGGGGCTAGGAGCCATATCTCGTATAATTGCAAGATTGTGACACATCTACAAAGACTCTTTAACATAAGCTTTGATTGTTCTGGGATGGTTAGAGATTTTTGAGAAACACCCTTAACTGATTTTGAAATTGATAAAACAATCCATATTTTCTAAAATATGAGTTGATGCAATGAAATACTCTTTTTACAGATGATCCTAATTACATTCAGAAACAGAACTGTTTTGGACCAGACCGGTCGTCCAATTTCAAGACCATCCGGTATGGTATTAGTTTCTGTGTAGAGTTGGAGCGGACTGCAAACCAATTATCCTAAAATGTGCTGTAATGTTGTGTAAATTGTTTTTTTAAAAAAAGTCTTTCAGAGATTAAATTAGATTGTAAATACAAATTATAAAGTAGAGAGGCTAATAAATTACTTGAATAGCCTGATTTGTACATCATAAGAGATGATGAAGTAATACCTGCAATCCCGAAATATTTTCTTCAAACAATTGACTCTCCAGAGAAAATTGCACATATCAACAGCTTGAATTTAAAGTATTGTTTCATATCCCTTGCAGGGTGTCTCTCCATAGTCCATACCCTCATGTTATGAAAATAAACAAGAGTTTTCATTTTATATTTCACATTCTCACCACATAATCTCTGATTAGATTTCTAACGAACTTACCTTGACTTTAGACCTTTCAAAAGCGAAAACTCATTTGAATAGCAGCTCGCATAGCCTTACATGTCGGTGATGAGCCATGAACTGGTTCTTGGAAAGACGGATGAAAAGAGGGAGGACAACGATGAGAAATTGTTCAAGAATTTCAAGAGAAGACATGGTAGTTTTATCGCCGTAGGGAGTAAAGAAAGCTGTCTACGTCAGAAAATTACATTGAGTCTATGAAAACTTTGTGTCATTTTGAATTTTTTAAAAACTTTGCTCTTCCCTAGTAATGCCAATGGAAACGAGAGAGTACGATATGGTCAAAGGACGACTACAAAGTCTTTGGAGCAACTTTGTGACATAGAAGACTTTGATATGGACACAATTACAACGGAGCAAAGGGGTAAAAGCAAGATAAAAAAATCGATGCACAATTTTATCTTCTTCATCCTTAAACTAGGACTACTCCAGCAAATGATTCCATTACAATTAGCATTTCACACCTTTTGGTACATCCCTCAATAATTAAATAAATAGATAATATATATTATTAAGTATTTATGGACCCAAACCCAAACTACCAATGAAAAAAATACGAGCTCAAACTATAAAATTGAGATGCCCGTGTTTTCCTGATGATGGGAAGTATGAATCACACTTCAATAGATTGAACTCCTAAGTGTAACCTTGACCCAAACTTTTGATTTGGACGTCATGTGAAATGGTGAAGTAATATGTGCCATCCTGAAATAATTTCTTCAAAAAATAAAATAAAATTGACTCTACTAAGCAAAATGCAAATATCAAAAGCTTGAATTTAAGTATTAACCGATCAGTATCTCTTTAGACAACGGATCCATGCGTCTATCCTCTCAGATTATAAAAATAAACCAGAGTTTTTGATTCTATATTTCACCTTTCCGCTGCCTTTCAAAAGCATAAATTCATCCGAACTGCAGCTTGTGTCGTCCAACTTCCAAATTCAGCTCTGACTCTCCGTGATACTATCATCTGGGGGTGAGGATCCGTCCTCAGCTTGGGTTGACTGCAGTGATGAGCCATCAACTGATGAAGACGACCTTTCTCTAGCATTGGCATCTGTCAAATATGCAGGCGGTGTAGGCGTTGGGAGGGTCATCTTCTGGCTCTCGAGCATTGAAACCACCGAATCCATGGTGAGCCGACTTGCTACGCTCTCTTGACCACATTACAGACAATTCGCTTCTCGAACTGCCGTTTAACATCGGATCTATAAGGCGAAAAGGCGTTTTCTTTGTCCAATTTTTCCAGGCCTGCAGTGAACATTCACGACAGCAAATAAATGGGTTTTGTAATTTGACATGCGCAAGGAGAACTATTATAGATATTCACTTGCTAAATTGATGGACAAAACTCTACTTGGTTTACTCACGTAGTCCAGGAGGTGCTCCGAATTCCCCGAACTGCTGAAGTATGAATTCGTATTACCACTGATGATCTCTAGAACCACTACGCCGAAACTATACACATCAGTCTTCACAGAGATCTCTTTACGCCCAATATATTCAGGAGCCATATAGCCACTGCTACACGCAAAACGAAAGGATCCAAGGATCATCAATCCGGAAATTCAAATTGGTGCTTGTTTTCATTGTATACTTTCCTAGAAAGGTTGAAATATTCCAAGGAGCTTTACATAATTTCATTTCAAACTTACGAAGTTCCTTCGATTTGTGCAGCATTTGCTCTACTTTCGTCCAAAGGGCATAGACTTGCCATGCCAAAATCAGTTATCTTGGGATTCATGTTCCCATCCAACAGAACATTGCCAGGCTTCAGATCACGATGTATGATCCTAAGGCGGGAATAGTCATGCAGGTAAAGAAGCCCTCGAGCAATTCCTTTTATTATACTCAAACGCGTCTCCCAACTTAACAACCTACGTATGTTTGAATCTGCAAAATACTGATCAATTAAGTTCGGAATCGTTCTACGTGGAATGCAAAGTAGTACCAAATGGTTTGACGCAAAATCTATCTAATCAATGGATTAACTATATTTGCCCCCCCCCCCCCCCCCCCCAAAAAAAAAAAAAAAAAAAACTATCAGCGAAATGGAAGTGACAAAATTGACCATCAGAGTGACCTCATTCTTGAAATGTTGCTCACCTTGATCAGAATACCTCTCAAGCCTCTTCACAGCAATGTCTTGTCCATTTTCAAGAGTGCCCTACAGTCAAATTTTCATTTGCAAGAAATGATGTTTATCTCCATGTAGTGATGTGATTGCTAAAAAAAATCCAAAAAAAAAAAAAATTCCTTCTACCCGATACACTTTTCCGAATGCCCCTTCTCCAATCTTATTGCCTTCTGAAAAGGAATTTGTGGCGGACCTGATCTCGCTTAACGTGAACTGTAACTTTTCAGCCGATCAACATGGGATCTCCAGAATCCCATTAGACAAAAAGTTAAAATTTTATGGTTCATGGCATGCTATTTGGGCTTTCTTAATCATTACACAAAAAATGTAGGATTGGATTGGTTTTAGATTCTGCACCGTCTCTAAGAAAGGGACTATAAACCAAAATCACGCGATCTTTCTCCCACACTATTTAATTCTTATGCTAAGCTTGGCAATAAGTCATTCAATGAACACAAAACAGCCAATAAATCCACTAACCAAATGAGACCTTGCATAGATCACTTCTAATAAAGCAACGCATGGAGCCAATAACCACCACCAAGAGAACTGTCGAACCTATCACGGCAGCCACAATGCGTAATGACTTCGAGATATTACCTGCCAACATCAAGCAATGCGTTTAATCCAATTTGAAGTTCAAATTCATGACTGTTAGCATTTCAGATTAAAATGATTCTTTCTATAGCACGGACATCTTAACAATCGGGAGCAAAGGCACGTTATGGTTATGAACATTGCTCATTGATCACTAATTAATACATTGGAGAAACAACTGAAGCGCGATTGCGACTGTGGAAACGAAACTCATGTTGCAAAGATATAACAAGAACAGACATGCACCACAAATTACAATGCGAAAAGTACATCATGCTGTTCTCTGATAACTCAAGGGAAACTTATTCGGGTTTCTCGAATTTGTCAACCTACCAATTTTTGCCTACTAAGATTCGGAATATAATGTATTATTCCCTAAATTTTTAAGTTTTTAGGGATAACTGTTGCTTTTTTTACTTCAGTTTCATTACTTTCATGAACTTCTTATAGAAATCAGAGTAAAGACAGTAAAATTGCTTACAGAAACAGACTGGAGCAAGAAACATCCAATACAATCTTGCAAATTTCCTGCAGGGTATTAGTTACACTTTTTATTTGTTTGATTATTTATTTTTTACTCCCATCCCATCTTATGTTCATAAAAAACTTAGAAGGTAAGAATGTGTTTATTTTTCAGTTTTTTTCCTAGCCAATATATTAGATATAAAAAAATATGGTGGAATTTCTTATACGACGTATAAGATAATAAGAGATTCTACAGAAACTCCCTTATTAGTTGATTTTAATTTTATATTGATTGTTGATCATTTAATGCACGAGTGCTATCCATTTCAACATCTAATAAGAGAATTTCGATGACATTTCTTAGTATGTCTAGCATTGCTAATCAATTTTCGAAGGATTAAACACAGTTAAAACAAGTTTTAGCCTCTCTTTTCCTCTGACGACGGATGCTACAAAGTTCTACTAACTGTCGAACATCTGCTTGTGATTCATTACCTTAGCCTAGACTCACGATCTCATACGACAGCTTGTGAGCCATGAAAGCCATAAGTTATGATTCAATGAACCGTCATAATTTATTAGTAGCCATGCAGATGCATCAAAGATTAAACATATCTTCTTTTCCTGAAAATACGGACCAACAAATATGGTATGGTTTATAGAGCATATAGATTAAGCTCATATCAGCAATTGATTTCGCGAATCTCACTTAAAGCACGTAGCACATCTGCCACCTGCGGTGGTGGTGCCGGTGCCGGTGCCAGTGCTGGTGCCGTTGCCGGCGGCAGCGAAATTCGCTGAGTAACCGAGCCCAAGAAGTTATGATAGGTCCCCCACAGGATCAAGCAACTCGGCACCATGACCCGTCCTCCAGCATAAGTGGCACAGCAGTCCCTGATCGTCTGGACACCTATCCCCAGGCAGTCGCTGCATTGCTGCTCTGTCAAGTCCGGCGTGCACTGCATAAACATGTTAACCCGGTCAGCGCCCGCTGATTCGTTCCTGAACGCGTACTCCGTCAGCAAGCTGCCACCCGCCGCCCCAGCCCCCAGACTGTTCAGGAGCTTCCTCATCGCTGCATCGAATGTGCCCGAAAAGTTGGCAGGGGCTCCCGCCCCGTACATGGGTTTTGTCGCGACTACGCCAAAGAAGGAGGCGTTCGAGTACCGGATGACGCAGTTCCCTTTGTAGACAAGTGCCTCCTTCTGGAGGGGGCAGAGGCGGCGCATGTGGGAGGCAATGTCAACGAGGCAGGCGCGGCAGTCCTCAGCAGTCGCGTCGCCACGGCAGAGGCCAAAGACGTAGAGAGTTTGGGAGTCTCCGGAGGCGGGGGCAGAGGCATTAAAAAGGGTGTAGGAGAAGGACAAGTAGCTGGTGATGGAGATGGCGGAGACGAGAGTGGTGAGGGTGGTTTGGTAGGTGCTGTTGGCTGTGAAGTTGCCGGTGCAACCGCAATAGCTCACCGGGAATTGGGCGTTTATGCTGGAAGCAAGCATGAGAAGAAGAAAGAGACGGAGAATTCGAGGATCTATTTCCCCCCCCCCCCCCCCCCCCCCCCCCCTTCCTTTCTTTCGGGATTTTCTGGTCTTTCTTAGATTAACGTCGGTAGGCTAATAAATTGTGAATATTTAGTTTATGCAAGTCCTATACAATTTGCTTCGTCCAAGTCAGTTTCATGTACAACTTTTATTTCAGGGTGGGGGTTGTGGCGGCTTGAATTTAGTTGCAGAGATTCAATTAATTTGTCTTAAATTTGATAGAACACATAATAAATAGATAACAGCTCTCTGACATGTTACTATATGTATTAACTTTTGAGATTACATGTAATTTGCACGCAATGCAACAACCTGATCGGACCGCATGGTGCTTCATATGTTTTGCAGAAAATATGACGTTTTCGAAAAATTATTTTAAAAAATCACTTCACAGGAAAATAATAATATTTTTTGGTGTGCGGCCGAAAAACATTTTGATTGGGGTTTGGCAATGCCCGGAGAAAAAGAAGTGGTCGATGGAGATTGAAATAAATGAGGACAATAAAGGAAAGAGTCCACTATAAGAATTTTAAACTTTACAGGGACATGATGGTGATAGTCCATGTGAAAGCGTGTTTCACAATCATGAAATTATACCAACGCAAACGTTAAGGTACATTTGTTTTGTGGAAAAAAAAAAAAACTGTATAAAAAATAATTTTTCAAAAAATAATTATTTATACCGTTTGAAATAATTAGGTAATGAAAATTAATGCTTTCATTACCCATTAAACAAGCATACTTTTCGTCATATGTTAGTCAAGGATGATGGAAAGTGCACTTCTCAATAACAAAGGAAGGTTCAAGAGTAAAAGATGAGAAACGGATTGGGACCAGAGATGGGAAACAGGGGCAAGGTCATGGAGCTCGGCGGGGACGGTCAGAAGTGACGAGAACTCAACTAAGGGGGACGTAACAACAATTAAGGGCAAATTTAAGCCACTTTTAATGGAGACTTTCGATTCAAACGCGTATTCCAATTGAAGAAAAAGTAGGATGCATTAGCACTTTTGATAGATTAAGACGACAATTCATGCATAAGCCAAGTAAGTGAGTTTTGAGAATGTTTTGACAAATTTTCCCAATTATTTAATTTTCTTGTGGGGATCAAAGTGCGCTTTGCGTGACGATCTCGAACTGATAGCACCATGGATACGTTTTACTTAATTTAAATATAGTTGGACATCTTTTTTTTATCCTAAACATTGGAGAATTTAATTCTATATACTTATCAACGCGTAGATTCGCCTATATATGATCTCATAATATTTTAAATTTCAACGGGACAGTTTAAAAAGTCGTAATTTTTTCAGACTTATAAGGATTAACCAAGAACAAAAAGAAGCCGAGTGGGTAGTACTAATTGGAATGGGAGAATATAACACGGTAAATCAAGTGTTGCGTGGAACCAGTGATCGATCAAATAAAATAGACAAAATGAGTAAAGTAAATCGGACATTAGATGTATGTGATTCGGTCGTAAAGACCTATGTTCACGGGGAGAGCAGTAACGAATTACACTATAGAATGAGCGATACTGTCACGCTCCGCGTCTCGGGCACAAGCGTGCGACACCCTGCGAGCACAAATTCTCTCGAACGTCCCAAGATTCACATATATCGAGTGATGCATTATATCAAGAGCATACAGAAGCAATAATATACAAACTCCTCCGTACGACAATAAAGGGGACTAGGGTAACAAGAACACCAATAATAAACATAACCTCCCCTCAAGTTCATACAAAAGCACTGACAGGCTAAACCAGCTGGTCAGTAGGGGCGACATGGTTAGTACAAAAGAAGGTCATCACCATCTCCAAAAGAAACGGGACATTGAGACCATCATCAAAATACATAAGCCTAGAAAATGGAAATCCCTAAGTCGAGCTGCTAGAGTCATCAATCTCCTTAGCGTCCTTGGTAGGCTCGTATTCCGAGAAGGTCTCCAAGCGTACTTCTACTGAGTCCTTCATCGTCGTGTCTGCTGACTACTCCATCTGGTTCGAGTCGTCCTCGGAGGCTTCGACCTCTATAACTTCGTCGGTGTCCTCCAGGGTTGGGGTCCTCTCATGGATATTTCTCAAGCCAGTTGCTGACCCCTCGGCCTCCATAGAATCCCGAGCGAGATGACACCAATTGAAGATTATCCCACGGGATACCTCAGTGGGCTTCAACGGTCCCGTAGTCACTTCCCCTACTTTCCTAAACCAAACCTCAAACCTATGAGGCTTTCAGCTCTTCGCACCCTCGTCAACCCAGACTATAGTACATTTCCTAACGTATATGGTTCCCTGTCCGTCTGGAAACTCATCAAAATAAGCTGACATCTCTTTCGGATCATCAAATCTGATTGGCCATATTTTCACGGCCTAGGATCTGAAAATGGGGTACCACAACGGGGTGAGACTTACATCTCAGTAAGACAGGTCCTAACCTTAGGTTAGGCTGACCGTACACTCAGGCAAATGAAATTACGAATAGAAATGCATAAGCAATCGCGCGAGGCATTCAACTGACATTAAATAATATACGGATGTTAAGCATGCAATCATGGCGTCAAGTCACAACAGGGGAATCAAACACATAACATTAAGCCAGATCACATCTTCCATCCTTCCATGCCTCCATTTGATTCATGCTCGCGTTTAGAACACAACAGGCTCGGTCCGCGTAAATACGCCTCAGACCATCACATTGACAAACCCCTGTAAACGCATTAGGTTTTCAATTTTATTCTAGGCCTGTGTCGATACATTTCAACTTCCGTCCCGCGTCTCAACGCATCAGGACATTGGCCATTTCAACTTCGCGTCTCGTATGCCTCAGGGTACCATTCAACTCAAACTCCGCGCCTCAGCACCTCAGGATATCCATCCACACAACCCCGTGTCTCAACGCCTTAGGGTGTCACAATTTTTCAGACATGTCAAATGCTCATTTCAACTCATAACACATGATCAATTGCAAACTCATGCAACGAGCAATACATTAATGGCATGCGACATAATTAAATTTGACATTCAAATGTGACAATCAATTTAAGTATTAACCGATCAGTATCAATTCTGGGCCTGTTATGCTTATTTCTCCAACTTCATCCCAACAAATCGGCGTCCTGCAAGCTCTTCCATGGAGTGCCTCAAAAGGTGTCATTTGAATGTTTTGTTCATAACTGTTATTATATGTGAACTCTACCAAATGTAGCTGATCCTCCCATCCACCTTTGAAGTCTATCACGCATGCTTGTAACATGTCCTCGAGCGTCTGAATTGTCCTCTTCAATTGTCCGTCCGTCTATGGATGGTATGTCGTATTAAATTATAATTGGGTTCCCATGGCATCTTGAAGACTCTTTCAGAAATTTTTTGTGAATTTGGGATCTCTGTCCAATGTGATCGTTACGGGTACTCCATGTAGCCTCACTATTTGCCGCATGTACAGTTCGGCATATTTATCCATCGCGAAGTTCTTTTCGCACATGAATGAAGTGTGCATACTTGGTCAATCGGTCCACGATTACCCAAATAGAATCATGGTCTCTTTGGCTCCTTGGTAGTCCCATTGCAAAATCCATCGTTACATGCTCCCATTTCCATTTAGAAATCTCTAACGGCTATAACAATCCCCTAGGCTTACAGTGTTGTGTTTTCACCTGTTGGCATGTCAAGCACTTCACCACACACCTTGCCACATCCACTTTCATCCCGTTCCATCAATAATGTTGACGCAAGTTCTAATACATTTTCATGCTACCTGGGTGGATACTATAATTGCTCCTATGAGCCTCTGATAAAATCATTTTCTTGAGTTCTTCGTCCTTCGATACGCATAAACGCCCTTGAAATTTCAAAGTTCCATCCTCTAACACTTGGAACTCTGACTTCCATTTTGTCGCATCCATTTCTAGGATTTTCTGAATTTTTGGGTCTGTCGACTGCAAGGCTTTTATCCTTTCCTGGACCTCAGGTTCTACTCTCAGTATGGCCATCAAATTGGACAACTAACAGACTTCCAATCTGAATTCAGAATCCCTCAAATTCTCAAATAATGACCACCCTTTCACTAGTAGATAGACGATACTCGATTTCCGACTGAGCGCATCCACGACTCGATTCGCTTTTCCAAGATGGTATAATATGTCGCAATCATAGTCCTTAAGCAGCTCCATTCATCGTCGTTGCATCATGTTCAGCTCTTTATGAGAAAATAGAAACTTTAGGCTCTAGTGGTCTGTATAAATCTGAAACTTCTCACCACACAAATAATGCCTCCAGATCTTCGGAGCAAAGATGATCGTTGCCAATTCCAAATCATAGGTCGGGTAGTTCATCTCATGCGGTCTCAGTTGTCGGTATGCGTAGACAACTACTCTTCCATGCTACATTAGCACACAGCCTAGCCCCTTTAGTGAAGCATCGCTATATATTTCGTAACCTCTGGGTCCTGACGGAATCGTCAATATCAGTACGGTTTTCAACCGATGCTTGAGCACTTGTAAACTCCTTTCACACTTATCCGTCCATTCGAACTTTATTTCTTTCTTAATCAATCTCGTTAGTGGAATGGCTATGGATGAAAACTTCTCCACAAAACGTTTGTAATATCCTGTCAATCCTAAGAAACTTCGAACTTCCGTCACCGTAGTAGGTCTAGGCCAATTCATAACGGCTTCGATATTTGCAGGATCCACCGCAATTCCTTCTCCATATACGACATGGCCAAGAAATGCCACTTTATTCAGCCAGAACTCGCATTTGCTAAACTTAGCGTAAAGCGATGTTCCCTCAAGGTCTGCAAAACAATCCTCAGATGCTTTTCGTGTTCTTCGTTACTCCTTGAGTAAATCAAGATATCATCAGTGAAAACTACGACAAATCTATCCAAGAATTCCTTGAACACCCGATGCATCAAGTTCATAAATGCGGCTGGAGCATTGGTCAATCTAAAAGGCATCACAATGAATTCGTAATGACCATACCTTGTCCTAAAAGCGATCTTAGGTATGTCTTCCTTCTTAATCAGTCCTCAGGTCAATCTTAGAGAATACCGTAGCTCCTTGCAATTGATCAAATAGGTCATCAATCCTCGACAGTGGGTACTTATTCTTTACAGTTACTTGATTCAACTGCATGTAGTCGATGTATAAACGCAAGAATCTATCCTTTTTCCTCACAAACAACACCGGTGCTCCCCATGGTGAAGCACTCGGTCGAATAAATTCTTTATCTAGTAATTCCTGCATTTGCACCTTTAGCTCCTTTAGTTCTGGTAAGGACATTCTATAGGGTGCCTTCGAGATTGGCCCTGTTTCGGGAGCTAACTCAATCACGAATTTAATTTCTCGCTCCGGTGGCAACATTGGTAACTCTTGGGGAAAAACGTCGGGAAACTCACGCACTACTGGGATATTTTCTAATTTAGGCTTCTCGACGGTCGTGTCCATAACTGCGACTAAGTACGCCCGACATCCTCCAATTAATAGTTTTGTTACTTCAAGAGATGAGACTAAAGGAATCAAGGTTCCTCCTCGACTTTCCACAAATTCAAAACCAGGGCGACCTTCCGGATAGAAACGGATTGTCCTACTACCACAATCAACTACTGCCATATGTTTACCCAACCGGTCCATTCCTATAATCATATCGAAGTCATACATGGGTAACACAGCCAAGTCTATACTCTCATTATTACTGCCAATTACGATTTTACAATCAGCACAGCCCAACGAAACCAGTACATTATCTTTCAACGGGGTGGCAATATGCAGAATCGTATTCAATGGTTCTAACTTCATATCAACCAAATCAGTAAATTGAGTAGACACAAACGAGTGTGATGCGCCAGGATCAAACAAGGCATCTGCAGCTTGGTCACACAAATAAACCGTACCTATGACCACGCTTGGCTTTTCTTTTGCTTTCCTACGGGTCACAGCATAAACTCTTCCCTGAGCTGGGAGTCGGTTCTGATCAGTTTAAGGAGTGGCAGCCGACGGTCCAGTCTGTAGTCGTCGCCCTTGAGGTCTATTCGTTGGAGCTTGGTTTGGACAAGTCCTCATCTGGTGGCTCATCTGATCACACTTGAAGCACGCTCCAGTCCTTGCCGAGCAAGGTCCGTTACCATGCCTTTTGCCATAAAGGCGGCAGCTCCAATTCATTGGGTTCGACGGCTTAACTATGTTCTTAATTACTAGAGAGACGAAGAGCTTATTGCCGCCTGTAGGTCTTTTGCCGGCCTGGCTGTTATCTCTAAATGAATTAAACTGCGATCCAGATCCGGCATTCTCCTTCAGGTCCCTCTCGATCATCTATCCTCGTTCATAGATATCCTTATAAGTCCTTAGGTTCAGAGCTATCATCTGGCTGCGAAGTTCAAGCTGCAGTCCATCCTGAAATCTCCGCGCCTTCTCTAGGAGATCCTGTGCAATTTCGAATTTTTCGCCCCCTCGAGGCTTAAAGTATAAAACGAAATTGAAAAATTGAAAAATAAAAATTAAAGATTCCAACATTCTAATCGAATTATACGTCACCTCATCAAAGGTAATTCGAATAAAAAAAACGACGTTCCGGACGTCGAGGGCAAAATTATCATTTTGCCCCTCAAGCCTTGGCCTTGCATTTATAATTAAATAAGGACATTTTGATCAATCACAATACCCTATAGTCTGCCGAAAATCAAGAAAAATGAGAGCCATTGGATGAGCCTTGATTGACATGAGGACAAGTGTCAAAAGATTAGGCATTGGCATTGATTGAATCACCTTTTAACCTATCATTCAAGCTTTTTGACCAAGATGGAATAAAGGCTAAACTCTCTCTCTTTTCCTCTCATTTTGGTAGGCACTTTCTCTCTCTTTCCTCACTTCCTTTTCATTTTTTTTCATCGTGGCCGAGAAGACCCGTCGCTAGCTCGCTGCCCTGTCCCGACTGATTCACTGTTCCGGCCATATCTTTGTTGTCCTCTATCGGATTGAGGTAAAACTACTTCCATATGAAATCTTATTATCTTGTGGTTCTAGGGACATATTATAAGCTCCATTTAGCCCAGCCGTTTGTCCTATAGGTCTGTTTGAGTAGACAAAGGTCAGGCGAGATCAGATTCTGACCGATTTCGGGGAAAAACCTATTCCGGGGTCTTTCGGACTTCAAATGGCTTCAAATATTCGGTGAAATCTTCTACATTTATAGTATTAAAGTTGGATGAGCTGTGGTTACAATTTTGTTGAGTTAATATGGGTTTTCATGGCTGATTTGAGGCAGTTTTTCTGGGCAGAATTTGACCTCATGTACACCGAGTGGAAACGGGCGAATCGAAAGTCTTTGAGGCGTTATTTTGTTTCCAAATCTTCGGTGAGACTTTCTAACTCCTAGAAAAACATGTTAGCAAGTTGATTTTATGGTAAATCAAGGTTTAGATTTGAATTATGGACTGATTAAAGAGGTAGAGGGCAGAACCGAATTGTGCCATGTTTCGGTTTGGATGAACAGAGCCCTTTGAGGGCTATGGGAGGTGTAGCCATGCTTTAAATTCATCTTTAAGACATACAAGAATGTTAATTGAGATGTTAATGAGGTGTATGCTCCGTGAATTAGTGATTGGACTAGAAAAATTGATCATTTGACAAACTTTGGACTAGGTCACACGGCTGCCCTGTTTTGGGATCAAGGGAACCTAATCTTTGGAGGAGTCTTGGAGGAAATTTTACTGATTAAATTGAAAAGTAAGTGACTCCTGAACCTTTCCTAGGAAGTTAGGACACTACTGGATGCGTTTGGATGATATATTAATGAATTTAGGAGTCTATTACATTGATTGTTCATGATCGACTAAGATAATGGAGGTGTGAGTCATGTGTACTCCTGATGATGAGAAATTATAACTCTCATGGCTAAATTGTTGTTGTGTTCATTCGATTGACATGAATGCTGGTATGGCTATGTGATAGTTAGCCTTGAATGTCGACTGTTTGAGAAATATGAATGAGTTGGTAAGAAAATTGAAAACCTGATACATTTAATGCGGGTTTGTCAATTTAATGGTCTGAGGCGTAATGACGCAGACCGAGCCTAAGGCGTATTAACACGGTCATAGCTATTGAACAGAGAATTGAAAACCTAATATGTTTAACACGGATTTGTCAATTTGATGGTCTGAGGCGTAATGACAAGGATCGAGCTTGAGGCGTATTGATGCGGGCATAGCTATTGAAAAGATAATTGAAAACCTGATGCATTTAACATGAGTTTGTTAATTTGATGGTCTGAGGTGTAATGACGCGGACCGAGCCTGAGGCATATTGACGCGGGCATAGCTATTGAAAAGAGAACTGATAGCCTGATGCGTATTGATGCAGGCTTGGCCATTGAGATTAAATTTGTGATTAGCCCGATTCGTATTGACGCGGGCTTGGCCATAGGAATTGAAAGTTGTGATGAAATTGAGGACGCACCTTTGATTATGAATTTAATGTTGTGCTAGTATGAAGCTTGGTTGTGATGGTATGATTGTCCTCGAATCGTGATTGCGTTATGCCAGACGTATCAAAGTGTCTTGATGTTTTATTGCCATGTGTTTTTTTATTGCATAATCTGGGAGGACTAATGGCCTAGTCTAGGTTTAGGGTAAACTTGCTGAGATTTATATCTCACCCCATCGTCGGATTAACTTTTTCAGGTCCCAGGCAATGGAATCTGAGCTTGCCAATGATCGGTGCTTGAAGAAGTAATTATATGAAATGGATTTCTACTTTGGTGACTTTAGAGATTTCATGTTACCTTGAAGTTAGAGTTGTATCCTCTAAACTTGTAGTCGGCATTTATAAGAAGACGTACCCTATGTCCTGAGTCATCTTAAGATTGAATTGAATGGAGAAGTTTCATCGCTTCCGCATGTTTGCATCATTTAGAAGTTATTAATTGTTGGATGACGGATCCTGGATACCACCAAAAGACAAGACGGTCATAGTGAGATTTTGCGTGCTTGACAGGTTCGGAGCGTGACAGATCTTCTGCCGATCAAGGTGCATACCTCGATAATCTACAGAACTCAGCTTCATACTGGTCCACTGTCAGATGATTCTGACGTAGCTGTAATAACTCCACTTGTTTCCTTTTTCGAGCCGTCTCAGAGAAATACTTGTCATTGAATGCCGTAGTAAAAACATTCTAGGTTAAGGCCGTTCCTTCTGGAAAGACTCTATTCTTGGTGGCAGCCCACCAGTCATTAGCGGTCTCTTCTAGCTGGTACACCCCTACTAGTACATTTTCTTCATTTGTGCACCTCAGTACTCCAAAGGCCTTTTCTAATTTCTTGATCCATCTCGGTGTTAGTTCAAGGTCTCCCGTTCCATCAAACTGGGTTGATTTCAGATTGATAAATTGTTCAACCAGTTAGCCCATCTTCCTGGCCACAACAATCTCTTCCTGGGCATTAACTACCTCATTGCCTTGGCCTTGATCGTCGTTGTTCTCATTGCCCCGATTATTACCATTATTGGCATTAACGACAGCTATTGCGGCTCCCACCGCTTGGGCTATGGCAGCATCCCTATACTGGGTTTGCCTATTGATGAGGTCGTCAATCCTTTCGAGCGCCCTCAGTACTCCGTCCATTCTCGGGTCTTCCGCTACAGGTGGCCTCGAGCTAGAGGCTCCGCTCCTGGGGTCTTCCAAGTCTTCTAGGCAGATTACTCATTCTTGTATGCTTTCACTAAGCCTAGACCACCACAATTTCATCAAGGAGTTAGTAACTCATTCATCCAACCAAGTGCAGAGCTACCAAACTATGCCTTAACAGAAGCAGTCATAACACAATGACCTGCCACACAACTAATTTCAGAGGCACTTCACTAAATAGTTCATGGCCATCACCCCATTTCTTCCACTTCCACGATTCACCAAAACTAGCCATGTTCATCCATTCAACAGACCAAAATCCGAAACAACTTTTAGCATTAAGCATGGAATTTAATCCTCGTAAATCACTACAATCTTATCAGGACCAAAGTCAATCACATGCGCCAAGTCACACGCCATGCATCTCGTGCCTCATTCTAACAAGCTTCCTAGGGTCTCGTTACCCGTCCTGTCCCAATTTAATCCTCCTTATCACCCAAATCCTCAATCAACTTGGATCGACCTTGCTCTAATACCGAGCAAGTCAGGATTTTACGCTTCGCATCTCGGGCACGAGTACGCGACACCCTACAAGCACAAACTCTCTCAAACGTCCCAAGATTCACATTTATTGAGAGATGCATTATATCAAGAGCATGCGAAAGTGATAATATACAAACTCCTCCATACGATAATAAAGGGGACCAGGGTAACAAGAACACCAACAATAAACATAACCTCCCCTCGAGTTCATACAAAAGCACTGGCAGGCTAAACCAGCTGGCCAGTAAGGGCGACAGGGTCAGTACAAAAGAAGTCATCATCATCTCTAAAAGAAATGGGGCATCGAGACCATCATCAAAATACATTAACCTAGAAAACGAAAATTCCTAAGTAGAGCTGCTAGAGTCATCAGTCTCCTCAGCATCCTCGGTAGGCTCATATTTCGTGAAGGTCTCCGAGCGTACCTCTACTATGTCCTTCATCGTCGTGTTTGTTGACTGCTCCACTGGGTTCGGGTCGTCCTCGGAGGCTTCGACCTCTATAACTTCGTCGGTGTCCTCCAAGGTCGGGGTCCTCTTAGGGATATTTCTCAAGCTAGCTGCTAACCCCTTAGCCTCCATAGAATCCCGAGCGGGATGGCACCAATTGGGGATTACCCCACGAGGTACCTCAGTGGGCTTCAACGGTCCCGTAGTTACTTCTCATACTTTCCTAAACCAAGCCTCAAGCCCATGAGGCTTCCAACTCTTCGCACCCTCGTCAACCCAAACCACAGTACATTTCCTAACGTATATAGTTCCCTGTCCGTTTGGGAACTCTCAAAATAAGCTGACATCTCTTTCAGGTCACCAAATCTGATTGGTTATATTTTCACGGCCTAGGATCTGAAAATGAGGCACCACAACGGGGTGAGACTTACATCTCAGTAAGATAGGTCCTAACCCTAGGTTAGGATGACCGTACACTCAGGCAAATGAAATTACGAATAGAAATGCATAAGCAATCGTACAAGGCATTCAACTGACATTAAATAACATACGGATGTTAAGCATGCAATCATGGCGTCAAGTCACAATAGGGGAATCAAACACATAACATCAAGCCAGATCACATCTTCCACCATTCCATGCCTCTATTTAATTCATGCCCGCGTTTAAAACGCCTCAGGCTCGGTCCGCGTAAATACGCTTCATACCATCATATTGACAAACCTGCGTAAATGCATTAGGTTTTCAATTTCATTCTAGGCCTGTGTCGACACATCTCAACTTTCGTCTCGCGTTTCAACGCATCAGGACATTGGTCATTTCAACCCTGCATTTCGTACGCCTCACTCAAACCTTGCGCCTCAAGGTATCCATCCACACAATCCCGCGTCTCAACGTCTTAGGGTGTCACAATTTCTTAAACATGCCAAATACTCATTTCAACTCATAACACATTATCAATTGCAAACTCATGCAACGAGCAACATATCAATGGCAAGCGACACAATTAAATTCAACATTCAAATGTGACAATCAATTCGTGACACAAGCATTGTCGAACACTCAAGCCATATATATCTCTCAAGGACGCACAATAGATAATCACCCCATAAATTTCCAAGAAACAATCTAATTCCCACTCAATTCCCCCAATGGAGTTCAATCCTCCAAGCCAAGGTTTAGAAACTCATTACCTTGTGTTAAAACCAACACAAATCTTCTTCCAAGCACTTCAATGGTTCGGTCCTAATGGTTCAAGAACAATTCAACCGTGCGACCTAAGGAAATTCATCCAATCGTCAATTTTTCTTGCTCAAATCGTCAATTCACTAAACATACACCTCATTGACATATCGATTAACATACTCATACTTCTTAACGATGAATTTTGAGCTCAATTCAACTCCCAACAGCCCCCACAAATTCGGTATGCACAGAACCGAAATAGGGCATTTTCGGTTCTTTGCATATCTCAACCAATCAGCCATCAATCCAACTCAAATCCTCAATTTATTCACTAATCCACTTGCTAACATGTAGTTCTAGGAGTTGGGAAGTATCACCGAAAATTTGAAGTAAAAACGACGTCGGAAAGTCCTCGAAAGGCACCGGTTCCTCCAAGTCCTCGCCGGGTCAGTTTCTGTCCTTCAAATACATCACTCATTTGGGGTCAAAACTTCATCAAATTCAACCCAAATTTTTATCAAAACTCAGTCTACATGTCTTCTAAATGTCCACAAAATTTAGCCGAAAGATTCAAAGGATTCGAGGTCCTATAGAGCCTAAACAACGGCTTACCTCTAGTTGCGACGGTTTCCGTCGACTTCTAGGAGAATGGCTGGCCGGAGCTCCTCAGTGGGTCAAATGACTTGATTTCACTCGAAGGTTGTCGGCAAGAGGATGAGGAAGGAGCTGGTGGTCAACTCGGTGGCTAAAAGTCACCGGAAGTGGTGTTCGATGGTGGCGAATAGGCGGGCAGTGGCTGGTCGATGGTGCGGCTCTCGGCAGAAAGGAAGAAGAAGAAGAAGAAGAAAATTGCAAAGGAAGATGGGGGTTTCAGTTGAGGGGAGAGAGATTGAGTGGTATATACACATTTTCAAGGGTCAACAAGGTTGAATGGTAAGTTAAAAGTGTCCCCATCAATATCATTGCCTAATCCTTTGACACTTGTCCTCATGTCATTTAGTGTTTCATCCAATGGCTGCTAATTTCTCCAATTTTTGGCAGCTATAGTGGGGTATCAATGACCAACCCTTGTTCTATTATAAATGCAAGACTAAGGCTTGAGGGGCAAAATGGTAATTTTACCCTCGACGTTCGGAACGTCGTTTTTCTGATTCCAAACTTCTTCAATAAGGCGACGGCCAACCCAATTGTAATGTTAGAATCCTTAATTCTCCATTTTATAATTTCGAGACTCGTTTCTGAATCCTTTCTCTATCCAATGTGATTCCAGTCTATCTCAAACTGACGAGCGGCTTTGGCAGACGTTACGCTTATCGACCCTGTGATTCATATCACAATTAAGGCTCGTTAATTCATGGCGATTTTGGTTGTCATGTAATTGTGAAGGTTTATCACTAGTTCCGACGGTCTCGATCATCACTGTTCGATTTATGAAAATTTTACAAATTATACATTGGTTAAGCGGCATCACCCGTGCTCCAATCGTATAACGCTAGCAATGTCTTCCTTAATCGTCCTTAGATCGGCCTTTCATGGCTCTAAATGTCCCCTCGACAATTCTAATGGTCAAATTATCATTTCCGATTTGAGTTCCCTAGGTCTACGTACTTTGTCTCGCGTTAGCTTTTTCCATTTGGTCAATTAACTCGAGATTGATTAGATCCGAGCGAGATATGACTAAAAGACATTGTTAGATACATTCTTATTAATAAGTCTCAAAATAACAGGAAAGTCAGAATGTCACAGATACACAGAGATTACAAATAGCACTCGAGTTACACAAACACACTCTTAGTGTTTCCCAGCCCCAATTACATCCAAGAACGCATATCATGTTTAGCTCCCAATTTCTAACGAAATAATCTCTCAATCTCGTAAAAAAATTAAAACACAAATCTAATAACAAGATTTAATTGGCTAAAACACACGTACTCCAATCCGACGTTACGCACGAAAAGGATGCAGGATATAATTTGGAGAAACTCTGCTTAAGCACTCAAAAGAATGGCGCTTCTAGACCTTAATCTTCATTTTGATCAACCAACGTCTTACTGTCTCAAGAAGGAAGAACATATATACACGTGTGTCCAAAGCAAGATAAGGACAACCCCATGTTGACCAAGTCCAAGGCAGATTGCACGTGGATTCCATTTTCTTGACCATGACTCAGCTTGCATTAGAAAAGTGAATCCCCAAAGATTACTTTGCTTCTTCTTTCTTGGACTCAATAACCCCAAAGTCCAAGTTGGATTTCATGCCAAGATTACAAGACTAAATAGGAAAGATGATTTTGGACTTTCTTCTTTCGGTGCCACTACAATCCAACGGCTTTAGATTCTTCAAGTTGAGATACACACATGTTATATTGCCCAAAAGATATCCAAAAAAGCACGTATGATATTTTGCTCAATTTTCGGATATTTGTAAAATATTCAATTCAGAATATTTACGATTTCGCTTCGGGCTCAAACTCGAGACACAATTTTAACAATTTACACCTTCGCTTGACGTTTGAGCCATGCCACTATCGCTTCTGCTAAAATCCGAACTTCACCGCTACTCTCCCAATAGTTCCGATGGGCTCAACCGCCATAGATATCGTTCAAGTCGAAGCCACACTTGAACTTCACCATAACCGAGGTCATCATCAGAATACCAGCTGCACACGCATTTTTAGCTGCTCTACAAGGGCTTTCCGACGCAAGCTCATTAACCACAGATAAAGCAAAACCATCGTTACATCCATATCTGTCAGGAAATCGAAAATGTACCTTGTTAATATTAGCAGTTATAGCAACCGTTGGTTATATAGGCTTTACCTCGTTACAAGCACCATCTGTGTCGATTATTTCACTAGTATTTGCTACTTCAGGAGTTTCTAATTGCAACTCCACCTCAAGCTTAACATTGTCCAGATTCGTATGAATATTACTACAATAACTCATAGCTAGAAGTACTGGAGACTTGTCAAAGGTAACTTCTCTACTGCAACAAGTGAATTTATAATTGAGCACCACGACTAATAGCTCTACTCACCCCGTGTATAGCCATGGAATATGCATCTTGGTCTCACATCGAGCTTACCATCACTTACTTGGTAATAGCACGGGCAACCAAACATTCTAAAATTAGAATAATCAACAACGTTATCTGATCACACTTCTTCGGGAGTCCGATAATTGATCGCAGTCGATGGGGATCTATTCGCCAAGAAGCTCGCCATAATAAGCGCATCTGCTGGAATTCTCCTAGCCATACCAGCACTAGATATCCTTTTAGAGGCCGTTTCTAGTAACGTTCTGCTCATCAATTTTGTCAATTGTTATGATTTACTAGCACTAGTGCGATGTTTCACTATGATATTTTTCATGCATAATTTATTTACCAACTTCGAGCAGGACGCTATGATACTGTCAGTTCGCACATGCTTAATCAACTTACCAGTCTCTGTTCCGATCAAAGCTCTCAATCGCATATTCCTAACAATAGCATCTGCATCGGCACAATCACCTAAGCCTTCCTCGAGTAGTCGTTAGACTCTCGAACAAATGTCGATGTCTTAAGAGCGAAACTCATCAATGTCTCATCTTGAAATTCATACAAGCCACCACGCTTGATTCCTTTCATTATCACTAAGGCACCTCGAACAATCTTCAGAACTCCATCTTGTGAAAAATACCTGCATCTAGTTGAATCTAAAGCACCCAAAGAAATTAAGTTCTTTTTCAATTATGAAACATGTCTTGCTCCAGTCAATGTCCATACAATACCATCATGCATTCTGATTTTAACATCACCAACACCCACAACATCGCATTCAGCGTTGTTTCCCAACTACACTTTACTACTACCTGTGCACTGATATGTAGCAAACCAGTTCTTGTTTAGTGTAGCATGAAACGAACGATCAAAATCCATAATCCATCTGTCAAACGACAAATCCTCAATGACAAATAAGACACTATCGACACCATCAAAATTTTCAGCTATAGATGCAATATCATCCGTAGATTCAACTCTAATTTCCTTACTCGTTTCGTTTTTCAACTTAAAGCAATTTCTTTTAAGATGCCCCCTCTTACTATAGTTCCAACAAACATCACCACCAGTCCTAGACTGACTGCGTCTATTCATGTTCATACTACTTTTGCTAACACGAGTACTAACTCTTCTTATTTCACCTACTAAAGCAGCAAATACAGATTCGCCAGATTCTCTTCTACGGATATCTTTACCCAGAATTAAATCACGAATCCCATTAAATGTCAAACTTGTCAACCCAGAGGAATTACTAGCAGCAGTAACAGTAATATTCCAACTATCAAGTAATGAGGATAATAGAATCAAAGCACGTACCTCATCTTCAAAGTCAATCTTAACTGAACTCAATTGACTAACGATCAAATTGAATTCATTGATATGATTAGCAACTGATGTACCTTCGTTCATCTTCAAGTTAAATAGATGTCGCATCAAATAGACCTTGTTGATCACAGAGAGCTTCTCGTACATGTCCGATAAGGCTTTCATCAAACTCGCAGTGGTTTTCTCTTTAACGATGTTAAACGCTACGTTATGAGCCAACATCGGCCGATTAACACCCATCGCTTGTATATCCAGCAATTCTCAATCAACTTGCTTCATCGTATCTGGCTTCTCCCCAGACAGAGGCTTGTGCAGCTTCATCTAATATAAATAATCTTTAATTTGTTTCTTCTAGAAACCAAAGTCATTCCCCTCAAATCTGTCGATTTTCACTTTAGCTTCTTCTGTCGCCATCGATTTGCTTTGACTCAAGCAAGCTTAACTCTGATATCAATTGTTGCGCAAAACCAGTGATCGATCAAATAAAATAGAAAAAACGAGTAAAGTAAATCGGACACCAAATGTACGTGATTTGATCGTAGAGGCCTACGTCCTCGGGGAGAGCAACAACAAATTTCACTATAGAACAAGTGATACACAGAGATTACAAACCGCACTAGAGTTACGCAAACACACTCTTGGTGTTTCCTAGCCCCAATTACATTCAAGAACGCAGATAGTATTTAGCCTCCAATTCCTAACGAAATAATCTGTCAATCTCGCAAATGAATTAAAACATAAATCTAATAACAAGATTTAATTGGCTAAAACACATGTACCCCAATTCGACATTACGCACGAAAAAGATGTAGGATATAATTCGGAGAAACTCTGCTCAAGCACTTAAAAGAATGGCGCTTTCAAACCTCAATCTTCTTTTTGATCAACCAACGTCTCACTGTCTTGAGAAGGAAGGACACATATATACATGTGTCCAAAGAAAGATAAGTGTCATGCCTCGACTCTCGAGCCCTCGACATCCCTTGCCAAATTATCATGAGGTCATAGAGATAGCATTTTAGGCACATTATCGGCCTATCATTTAGTTACCCATGCAAAAACGTCTTAACTCCTTGACAACAAATCAAACATGAGATAGTCAAGTAGACGATCATGACAGTCAATCAATAAATGGCAATTACAAATCATTCAACATAAGTAAATGAGTCTTAACCCTATCGCGCTACTAACATACGAGCACGACCCCATACTTCGGGATAACTAGACAAAGTCTCAAAGGTATACTCAGTCTGGTAAGACTAACTTCTTATCGTACTTCAAATGACTAATCCAAAAGTCAATCCTTGACATCCACGAGGCTTCATCATAAGGCACCTGAAAATATTATCCCACGACGGGTGAGAATAAATCTCAGTGAATCAAGCCTAAGCTCGGTTAGGAACCTTATTTTCCCGGGCATCTAAACAATAATATCACAAGATTGCATTACCATATATAGCATCCAAGTACAGTCACGACATAATAATCATCCACATGCATATTTGCCAGCTTCGGCCACACACATGCAATGCTTGACTCGACACACGGTCAATCAGTTAGTCACCCAAACAAGCATCACATCCACAAGTACGCATAGGACACCACACGAGTCCATTTATTAACGATGATCGTGCCAATGGCACATGAGAGGATCTACATGAAAGGAGGCGTGATTCGACTCTCACAAAAAATGTGATCTAGCACCATAGTGCAATCGAGCGTTCTACCGGTAGGACCGAGCTACGTCTCTTTTCTCTCGGCAACGGCTACTACAAGAGGTGTCTCTGGTGCGCCTGGCATGGCACCAGCATGTAGGCATCCCTAAACGAGGCGTCGGTACATCACAAGTTGCGACCGGCATCCGACCAATCCTACATCCGTGCTAGTTAGCACCGGATCAGAACTATCATTCTTCTGACAAGTCGTCTGTTTCCATCAGATTGGTACGATACGAACTTGTCAGGAAAGCAATATCGTTTCCTCATATGGCCACACAATACACATCCAGCAATCAACTAATTTCATTATCTTTGATTGAGGCCGAATGCTCACACAAGCATGTAAAAGTCTCGACCGAAGGCCATTTTCACGCTAAAATATGTCTTTTGACTTCGCACTCGACCATATGCATATGCAGTCTAACATTAGACAATGCAATCACAGAAGGGCTATTAACTCCCAAATAGATAATCAATTACACAGTGGACAAATAAGACAGTCAAAAAGGCATTTTAGTGAAATGACCAAATCAAAAAGGTCACTATTCAATCACAAGCAGACATGTTGATTAAATAACATCAAGCTCAATTCAAGTAATGCCTTTATTAATCGATTCAATTTACAACGTCGATCGCTCGCTCGTCTCTAACCTGTCGCTCGCTTGCGATCAAACCACAATCAATCAATAATCCTGTAGCAACAAATAGCCATAGACGATTCAATCAATCCAGCTTACTTAATTGATCACAACCATTTAACATAATTCCCAATTTCAATCTAAATCGGCTCTGATCGTGTATTTAAATACCCTAATCGGCTAAACGACTAATCCTAGGAAAAATTAGCGCCCTAACCAAGGATTAGGGTCAACTCACAAGTTGACTAGCTTGGGCAGTCACAACGACAACGATACAAGCGACAACGGCGACGGTGGCAGCGGTTCTCGGTGAACCTAGGGTTTATTGTGTGGTGACTCAACCTACAACGTTGGGAACACCATAGGGACGCTCGACAAGGTCGCTGGGACGGGTGGCAGACGACAAGAGCTCCGGTGAACGGCGGGGCAGTTGTGAACAGTGGTGTTCAGTAAGCAAACTAACTGTTTCGAGGAGTTTCTTGACCTCATGGGTCGAGGCGAGGCTGACCAAGGCTTGGGGACTCACATACAGGACAAGGGGAGCCGATCTGGACTGGTGGCAGCGGTAGAGGGCGACCGGAGGCGAGGTAGCAGTGGCGGAATAGAATCGGGTAGATAGGGTTCTTGCGGCGCCGAGAACAGGGGAGGATTCCGAGTCTATTTCCAGCCACCCCCGCGCGGCTTCCAGCCTCCACAAGCTTAAGAATGACGGAGAGAGGCCTTGGGAGTTCGTTGGTGGTGGCAATGAGAGGCGGTGTCGCCAAAAACGGCCGGATTGAAGAAAAATTGAAGCCGGCTCAAAAATATGTGAACCGCTGTTTCGGGGCTGATTGTGGCGGCTCTTGCGGTCGATCGGCGGCGGGGTGGTTTCGGGGGTGTCGAGGGGAGGCAGGAGAATGTCGGAGAGGTACTGGGTGGCGGCGATGGCAGCGCCGGAAAATGCAGGAGGAGAGCCGGTTGTTCTCGGGTTCAGAGAGGTCCGAACAGGGGCTGGACTCTCAGCTTGATTTCGCGGCTCTCGGCAGCTATTGACGGCGGTGGAGGGCTCGGTGATGACGGCAAGTAAGGGCTGAGGGTTGTGGGGGTGGTGGTCGATGATGGCGACGCATAAAACCACCGGAGGAAGGAGGAAAAGGGAGGAGCAGTCGGTCGGGGGTGTCCACCGTGAGAGAGATGGGGGGTCATGTGAGGAAGACGTGGGCTGGTAGAGTCCACAAAGACTTTTGGGGCATTTTGTCTTTTTGTGCAAATAATTGAGGGGAAAATGGCAATTTGACAAATCGGGACTGAACGAAAATTTGGTACACTGGACAAGGGGTATTTTTGGCAATTTCATAGGTTAGGTTCGGTTGGGATTAGACTCGAGTGCAAGGATTGAAATCCTAATTCTCGACAACTAAGAATTTCGAAACCTAATCTAAACCGATTATAACTTCAGAATTTATCCAATTATTGTCTCTTCAGTCATTACGATTCAAATTTTTCCATCGATTGAAATTCGATATTAATCCATTATATTAATTTCAGGTACTTTGCCAGAGGTGAATTTCCAAGGCGTCGCAACTCTCCCCCTTTAGGAAATTTCGTTCTCGAAATTGAAATACTGATACACCCTTCCAACAAATAATGATATTTAGTTCTCACAACTTCCTAAATTTTCCCCAAGTAGTTTTTTCAGGTTCATGGTGTTACCAAACCACCTTGACTAGCGGGATTGCCTTATTCCGAAGCACTCACTCTTTTCTATCCACGATCCTGACTGAACTTCCCACATACGATGCTCTCTCATCCAGTTCAATTTCCTCTTCAACACAGCACATGAGCGGGGTTTGACTCGCACTTCCTCAATATCGACACACGGAAGGCGTTGTGCACTTGAGCCAGTCTCAGCGATAACGTAAGAAGATACGCCAATTTCCCAATTCTTTCCAAAAATCACGAAAGGTTTGGCATACCTTGGCTTAACTTTCCTTTATTGTCAAAACGAGATGTCCCTTTTCATAGGTGACACCTCCAAAAAGACATAATTGCCCATCTTAAATTTCAAAAGTTTCTATCTCTTACCAATGCAACTTTTTTGTCGACTCTGAATTGTCCTCAGTTTGTCTCTAATAACCTTGATAGTGTCCATCGACTATTCCACTAACTTAGGTCCGCCCTTTTTCTTTTTTCCTTTTTTTTTCAGGCTACTTGCACGCTATGCCATACATCGTCTCGAAAAGCATCCTCTTAGTGTTATTTTGGCAAACTCCAAACAGGTGTAACTGTTCCTCCTAATCACTTTGAAATCCAAAACGCATACCTCTATCATGTCCTCTAAACTCTGAATTATCTTTTTAGATTGACTTTGCATCTACGGTTAACAGGCTGTACTAAACTGCGGTTTCGTTTCTCAAAATTCATACTAGGTTCGCTACAAATCAATCTTAATCTCCACTCTACGCACCAAATCATAAAGCGATCATCAAATACAAGTCAAATTCAAACTTACGATCCTTGACTACTAATCTGACACAATTCCATATCCACAATTCGTTTTGACAGGTTGGACCATCTAACTCTAATGATTAAACTCAATTGTGACCATTTAACCTTGTTGTCCCAATCGACTGTTGCTTATCCTAGTAATCATGGTAATTATCCATTCTCACAAATCGACTGGCTATTTCTTAATTTCCAATGAGAAAAGTTTAACACTTCTTCTGCTTTTGTTCCATGGAGGTCAATCACGGCTAACACTAATGGCAATTTGGGCATTTTGCTTACAGGGAGAAGGTCTACTAACGATTCGTCTCTTCTTCAACGCTTTGAGATTTGGAACCACCGCTGGTCATCTCTTGAACACCTGAAGAATCACCGAACTCAAACGTCAAATCCAACTGAGGGTCAGGCCATCCATTCTGTCAAATAGGGTTAGCTCACAAGCGACCGACGAGTTGAGGACCACCTCAAATATCCCTGTTTAGGGTTAAAATCACTCGTTCCTAGACCGGTGGTACAATCGAACACTATCAAGATCACCTTTCATGACCAATTCAAGTTGATGCAGGATTGGTTCAACTTGACCCATATTCTTCCAACAACATGTCACACGGCTCAAGGTGATCAGCCCTTTGACTAGTCTGCGGTTGGTACGGGGTTCTAGTACAAGTCATTCCTCACTGGGTCCATAACCATCCTATATATCGATCAAAGCCAGCTCGTAAATCATGCCAAGAATCAATCCTTGGTCGACTTCAAGGTGATCCTATGGTTGATTTTTAGTTGATCGAGTTCGACCCAATTCGAGCTATGCTTGATTTAAGATCGCCACATAGTCGACCATTAATCAATAACACAACCGACTAGCATGTCAGGCTATCATCCCCGTAGAGGGCAACCTCTAACTCTCGGTTGCTTCTTCAACCCTTGGTTATTGTTCGCGACTAGTTCGAGTCTTAAGCTTGGATCGGCCTTAGGTCCTAGGACATCACACTCATACCAAGTTGAATTTCTTCACACTATTATATTTTGAACATGCATCGTCAATCTTCTTATTGTACTCCAAACTGAGTCATTTCTTCTTTGAGTTCTTAGAAGTTTTATCACTAATCCATTGTAATCTTTTCCCACATTTACTTTAGAATCTCCAATGACAGCAACAGTCCACTTAGGCTTGCAATGTTGCTCTTTAACTTATTGATACACCAAAATCTTCATCATTTGCTCGACCACGCTTATTAATATTTTAGTAGCCTTACCTCAAATCTCGATGTCTTCACGAGCTATCCATGCTAATATTATGGCTACTGCGATGGATTCCGATAGGTTTTCTATTTTATCCAAAAGCAAGACCATTAAAGTCATCATTCCAGAAATCATGTGGCTCTACCATGCTTTCGATGCGCTACTCTGTTACTAGCCTTCCTTAATTGTCACATATCGTAATCTTAATCTTACTCAGGGGTATCGTCAAACTCAATAGTTATGCATCTAATTGGCGACTCTACCATGTCTTCCATCCTTAGATTGTCATTACGAACTTTCCTTGTTCGTCTTCACCGTCCTCATTCCATACATATGTCTAAGATTTCATTAATTACAGTCCTCGGGCCGTGTACACTTTACCATGACCTTATTAGGTTACTAGTCGACTGAACCATACGGTCTCAATTCATTCCAATACTGCCTTTGGCATACTGCAAGTCCTTCGATAAGGACTTGGAGGCATAACCCGACCTTTACCTATTCTGCAAGGCACATTAGTCTTACTTACCCATGACATCTCAGTTCATCCATAATTTTTTGTCCATCACCCAAAATATAACACAATGTACTCACAAACATGTTTTCACTTTTAGGTCTAACTTTAAACATATGCAGAAAAATATTTTCATCGCTATTCAGTACACATTATCTGACCTCACATCGATCCTTATCAATTCGTGTCCTTTGACTCCTTGAAAGTTCACCACACCTCAGAGATCAATCTCACAATTCACGCTCGCTTTTCAGGGAATATTCATCTAATCATTGATTAAGATTCAAAGAAAATCAATGACTAAGGTAATCCGAGCAAAACAACATTTCAAATTTATGTAATCCACAAAATACTAATTGTCTTAATACAAACCCATATCCATAATTCTTATCCATAAAAAGGTCTTTTCAAGCTTATCTAGCTATTGCTAATCTATAATAGAACATCTTAACTCAAAAGTCAACCTACTCCCAGTAGAATCAATCCCAAGTATTCTGTTGAACATCTCCTTGAGTTTGTCCTTCTTGCGGCAGTGATGCTTGGTCTATCTTATTTATCATCGGGTAATCCTTCACTTGGTATCCTATTTAAAGCATTCTCCTCCTCTAAACAGACAGGGACCAGACCCGTGCCTTAGACGACACAGGTGACACTTCTCACTTTAGCGGAACATCGGCTTCCTGATTGTACTCCTCCGATTAAACAGGATGTGATACTTGTTGGCATACATCGGCCGATTTTCTATCAATGGTTATCCCTGTAAGAAGGCGCAAATCGCGACTCAGATGCGATTGCCCTGTCAATCATGCTCCTCTCCACAGATTGGGCCATTTTATACAATTCACTAAAACTCCTGAGGTCTAGTGACACCAGTCGATCCTTCATCTCAAGCGTCGATCCTTCATCTCAAGCTTCAATCCTTCACGAAATCTTCTCATCCTTTTCTAGGATCTCCAAGCATCCATGGTGCAAACTCTGACAGCTCAATGAATCCCGTCTCATATTACTCTACTGTAATTTAGTCCTGTTGAAATTGCAAGAATTCAACAATCTTTTTCTCTCGTCTACAATCAAAAAGTACTTGCCATAGAAGGCTTCAACAAAGGCATCTCACACCAGGACCATACCTTCAGGAAAGATCTTTCTTCATGTAGCTTCCCACCATGCATTAGCGTCACCTTGAAGTTGGTAAATGGCCAATGTCACCTTGTCCTCTTCGGAACATCCTAGCACAGCGAATGCCTTCTCGATTTCCTTAACCCACATGATTGCAGCCACTGGATCCTCTACTTCCCTAAACTTCGGTGGCTCGAGGATCAAAAATCTCTCAATCAATTCAAGTATCGGCTGCATACCTTTCTCATTTCCAGTCAATGATTCTTCACGCGAAATGGCAGTAGAGGTAGCACTAACTTGACTACTCACTTATTGTCCAACTATAGCTTCTAAAGTTTTCAATGTCTGCAGGATCTCTTCCACTCTAGGATCTTTTTGAGCTATCCTTCCACTAGACACCTCTTCATTATGGTTGCTCATTATTCAGGTAACTTACGAAGTCCGTTCACCTTAAGAAACGCGTAATGAGATCACTAGCAATCAGTCAAAACGAAGCATAGGTAACAAGCACATGTAAAGACTTATGATCCTACTAACTGTCACAAATCTCAACGCTCCTTATCACTCCAGGTCAATGGCCAGATAGAACAGGTTAACCTTGCTCTGATACCACCCTGGGTGAGGATGTCACGCCCCGACTCTTGAGCCATCGACATCCATTGCCAAATCGCCACGAGTTTATAGAGATAGCGTCCCAAGCACACTATTGACCTATCACTTAGCTATGCATGCGGAAACGTCTTAACTCCCTAATAACAAATTAAACATGGGATAGACAAGTAGACGATCACGACAGTCAATCAATAAAAGACAATTACAAATCATTCAACATAAGCAGACGAGTCTTAACCCTATCGTGCTACTAACGTATAAGCACATCCCCATACTTCGGGGTGATTAGACAAAATCTCAAAGGTATACTCAGTCGGGTAAGATTAACTTCTCATCTTACTTCAAATGACTAATCCAAAAGCCAATCATTGACGTCCACGAGGCTTCATCATAGGGGACCTGAAAAATGTTATCCCACGATGGGGTGATAATAAATATCAGTGAATCAAGCCTAAGCTAGATTAGGAAACTGATTCGCCCAGGCATCCTAACAATAGTATCACAAGATCACATTACCACATATAGCATCCTAGTATAGTCGCAATATAATAATCATACACATGCATACTTGTCAGTTTCAGCCACACACAATGCAATGCTTGACTCGACACACAGTCAATCAGTTAGTCATCCAAATAAGCATCACATTCACAAGTACGCACAAAACACCACACGAGTCCATTTATTAACGATGATTGTGCCAATGACACATGAGAGGATCTACGCGAAAGGGAACATGATTTGATTCTCACAAATAACGAGATCCAGCACCTTAGTGCAATCGAGCGTTCTACCGGCAAGATCGAGTTACATCCATTTTCTCTCGGCAACGGCTACTATAAGAGGTGTCTCTAGTGCGCCTAGCACTGCACCAGCAATTAGGCATTCTTAAATGGGGCGTCGGTCCATCACAAGCTACGATCGGCATCCGACTAATATTGCATCCGTGCTAGTTAGCACCGGATCAGAATTGTCATGCTTCTGACAAGTCGTCTGGTTCCATCAGATTGGTTAGGTACGAATTTATTAGGAAAAATATCATTATTCCCTCATATGACCACACAATACACATCCAGCAATCAACCCATTTCATTATCTTTGATTAAGGCCGGATGCTTACATAAGCATGTAAAAATCCCTACCGAAGGCCATTTTCATGTTAAAATATATCATTTGACTTCGCACTCGACCTTATGCATATGTAGTCTAACATTATACACTGCAACCACATAAGAGCTATTAACCCCCAAACAGATAATCAATTACACAGTGGACAAATAAGACAGTCAAAAAGGCATTTTAGTGAAACAACCAAATCAAAAAGGTCACCAATCAATCACAAGCAGACAAGCCGATTAAACAACATCAAGCTCAATTCAACCAATGCCTTTATTAATCGATTCAATTTATAATGTCGATCGCTCGCTCGTCTCTAACTTATCGCTTGCTCGCGATCGAACCACAATCAATCAATAATCCTGTGGCAACAAATAGCCACAGACGATTCTATCAATCTAGCTAACTTAATTGATCACAACCATTTAACCTAATTCCCAATTTCAATATAAATCGATCCCGATCGTGTACTTAAATACTCTAATCGGCTAAACGACTAATCCTAGATGCAATTAGCGCCCTAACTAAGGATTAAGGTAAACTCACAAGTTGACTAGCTCGGGCAGTCACAACGGCAACGGCACGGGCGGCAATGACAAACGGCGATGGCGACGGCGGGAGCGGTTCTCAGCGAACCTAGGGTTTATTGTGCGGCGATTCGACCCACAACCTCGGGAACACCATGGGGAGGCCTGACAAGGTCGCCGGGACAGGTGGCCGGCGACAGGAGCTCCGACGAATGGCGGGACGGCTATGAACAGTGGCGGCCGGTGAGCAAACAAACTTCTTTGGAGAGTTTCTCGACCTCACGGGCCGAGGCGAGGCCGGCCAAGGCTCAGGGACTCACCTACCGGTCAAGGGGAGTTAATCGGGATCGGTGACAGCGGCTGATAAGGACTGGAGGGAGCGGAGCAGCGGTGGAACAGAATCGGGTGGACAGGGTTCTCGCGGTGTCAAAAATAGGGGAGGATTTCGAGTCGATTTTTGGCCACCACACATGGCGGCCGGCCTCCACGAGCTCAGGGATGACGGATAGGGGCCTTGGGAGTTCATTGGTGGCGGCAGTGAGTGGCGGTGTTATCGGAAATGGTCATATCGAAGAAAAATCCGAGCCAGCTCAAAAATAGGACAACTGACATTTCGGGGCCGATTGCGGCTGCTCCGGCGATCGATTAGTGGCGGGGTGGCTTCTAGGGTGTTGAGGGGAGGCAGGGAAATGTCGAAGAGGTAGTGGGTGGCGGCGGTGGTGCCGGAAACGGCCGGAGGTGGGCCGGTTGTTCTCGGGTTCAAGGAGGTCTGAACAGGGGCTGGACTCCTGGCTTGATTTCGTGGCTCCCGGCGGCTGTTGAAGGTGGCAGAGGGGTCGGTGATAATGGCAAGGAAGGGCTGAGGTTCGTGGCGGTGGTGGTCAGTGGTGGCGGCGCATAAAACTGCCGGAGAAAGGAGGAAGAGGGAGGAGCAGTCGATCGAGAGGTGTCCACCGTGAGAGAGAGAGAGAGAGAGAGAGAGAGAGAGAGAGGGGGGGGGTCACGTGAGGAAGAGGTGGGTTGGTGGGAACCACAAAGACTTTTGGGTCATTTTGTCTTTTTGTACAATTAATTGAGGGCAAAATGATAATTTGACAAATCAGGACTGAACGAAAATTTAGTACACTAGACAAGCAGTATTTTTGGCAATTTCATAGGCTAGGTTAGGTCAGGATTAGGCTCGAGCGTGAGGATTAAAATTCTAATTCGCGACGACTAAGAATTTCAAAACTTAATCTAAACCGACTGAAACTTCAAAATTTGTTCAATTATTATCTATTCAGTTCTTGCGATCCAAAATTTTTTATTGATTGAAATTCGATATTAATCCATTATATTGATTTCAAGTACTTTACCAGAGGTGAATTTCCAAGGCGTCACAATAAAAACAACCCCATGTTGACCAAGTCTAAGGCAACTTGCATGTGGATTCCCTTTTCTTGATCAAGACTCAGCTTGCATTAGAAAAGTGAATCCCCAAAGATCACTTTGCTTCTTCTTTCTTGGACTCAATAACCCCAAAGTCCAAGCTGGATTTCACGCCAAGATTCCAAGACTAAATAGGAAAGCTTATTTTGGACTTTTCTTCTTTCGATGGCCACTACAATCCAATGGCTTCAGATTCTTCAAGTTGAGATATACACACGTTATATTGCCCAAAAGATATCCAAAAAAGCACGTATGATATTTTGCTCTATTTCGAATATCTGTAAAATATTCAATTTAGAATATTTACAATTTCGCTTCGGGCTTAAACTCGAGACACAATTTTAACACCAAGGACCACCACAAAAGTCTCTTGGGCAATAGTAACTCGACATATGAGAATTTGGAAATGAAGGTTCTCTTCATTTTTTGAAAAAAAAAATCAGAAAAATATTTTTTTTTTTGAATTTTTGGGTATTCGCTACACAAAAAATAAATGAGTCCAAGAAAATATTTTCAACCTATGAAAAAATACCTTCAAAAGTGGAGACAATGATTGTCTCTTCTAAAAAAGAGGAAATGGTTTTCATTCATAGTTACTCCCTACACTTCTTTATAGTCCTTTTCTTTTAATTATTTTTTATTTTCTTAACTTTTCTTTCTTGTTCTTTTTCTTTTATTTTTTCTCTTTGCCTTTTCTTTTTCTATTTTTTATTTTATTTTCTCTTTTGTTTCGTTTCCCCAATTTGCATGAACCCATAGCCTTGACACCAAGATATTATCAGGCTCATATTTCTTCCTATGCATATCCGGACAACATCACGTGCGAGTCTTGCTTGCGATCCGAGAAACCCTCCGGCGAGAAGCAGTCTCAGACTTTGTCTTAACAATCTGTTAGCTTCTCTGACGGGGAATGAGCTTCTTGATGGCTGCTTTTAAAAGAGCGCCATCCGAAAAGGGCTCCAACACAGTTCATGGCCTTTTACAATGTAGAGGCGATCTCTCGGTGAATGATTGTGCCGACTGCGGCAACAAGCAATTGCAGAGGACGGAACGGCCACCATCTGGCGTAGGAGAGAGGTAAATTTTCAACGTTGTCGACAGACTTTTGCAAACTCAATAAAATGAAAGGTAAACTTCACAGTTACTAATAAGAGCAACGTGACATCAACTATGGATCATCTTACTCATTCGCTTGAAGTTACTTCTCCCACTCAAGACTTGAGCCCCTGGCAATATCAGTTGCATCATTTCCTTGGAAACATTTTGGCACGGAGTCAAATTATTCTATTGCTTTTCATTTTAGGTGCGTTTGTTTGATTGAAAGAATTTTCCCTAAATTAGTTTTCTAGACTTTCACCTTTTTAGTTTGCTAAATTTGATCATTCAACCGGAAAACTATTTATGATGAACGAAAATATGCGCCCGTTGAGTTAGGAAAATGAACTCCTTAAGTTGAAAGGGAGAAAATATTTCTTGAAAAGCATTTTCTTTTGTCATAAGATTTTCCTGAAAAAAACACACCGTTAGATTAAGTTCTCTTATGTTTCTGACTGGGACACCAACATTAACCTCAGAGTCAGCTATTCACTTTTTTTTTTTTTATATCTTCTCTTGAGTTTTATTAATTCATCAATCACTACACTCAATTAAGACTAACACTCTGTATGTTTCCTGGTCGATATTTTATCCCTCATTTTTCTAGTATTTCGATCGCTGGAGGAAATGAATCAAAAAAATCTTTAAATTGTCAATGAAAAACATATACTTAAACAAAAAAAGAAAAATCTTTTCTCTTGTAAATATGAAATCAATTTTCCAAAACACGACTAGATTTTGGCACTTAATTAGATTAGAGATCTTGGTGCTTGGATATGGGAACCTTGATACTTGTGTCCGATCCTCGGCGGTTAGGCCCAAAAACCAGTCTTCTCCTGAGTCCTCGAAGGCCAATGCCTGGATACCCGGCTATAACGACTCGATTTTTTTCACCAGGTTAAATACAAGCATATTAGTATTTCTCGGGTTTGGAAATTGTGGCAATCGTGAATTGTGGGGGAAATTTAATTTTGGCGCAGAGGATTGTTTGAAGTAATGAAATAGTTGGGCACAATATTTTAGAAGGACCGTTGATAAAATTTTATTCAAGCATTAGTGTACGTGATCGGTCCGAGAACGAAATTTAATTCGCGATTGAACTAGGAAGGCTTTTTAATTAATCCTAGAGCTGTCAATATGGGTCATAGACCCATATTTGACCCATATTTCGTATAAAATAGGTCATATCCGAGTCATTAACTTTTAAAGAACTCACTAAAAATGAGTCTAAAAATTTGAAGTAAAATTAATTAAATGAGTTAATAATGGGTTACACACTAAACCCATTTTTGACCCATATTGGACCCATAAGGACACATTCCTTTCATAAGTTGCAAATGGCCCTCATTGCTGGTCCCGATCTCGGCCAAGGTCACAAGACCCGGTCACAGTCGCAGGCCCCGGTCTCGGTCTTGATCGTAGGCCCGAATCCCTTTTGTAGACCCCGATCCTAGTCGTCGGTCCCCGTCGTCTGCCTCGATCACCAAGGCCGATATCGAGGCTAGGGTCAAACTAGGGACTGGGGTCGACCATTGAGGCTAGTATTTGGGTCGGGGCCCGTTGCTTGCCTCGATCACTAGGGTCGATAACTAAGCTGGGGTCGGATCGAGGACTGGGGCTGAGTACTAGGACTAGGCTCGGGATCGGGGTCGGGGCTGGGGATCGAGGATGGGATCAAGGCCAGGACCGGTGCTGGGGATGGAGGCCAGGATCGGAAGCGGGGATGGGGGTCAAGGATCGAGGCTGGGTCTAGGGCGGGGTCGGGACAGGGGCCGACGACCGAGGCCGAGCAGGCGACCGATGCCAGGGCGGGGAACAGGGCCAGCGACTGGGGCCTAGGCAGAGTCCGGCGACCAGGACCAAGGCAGAGTCCAGGGCCGGCAACCAAAGCCAGGACCAGTCTTGGCCACGGTCCCGACCTTGACGAGAGGCAACGATATCAGGGCAAAGGTAGGGGCTGGGGCGGGGGTAGGCGACAAGGTTCGGGGTCGACAACTGGGCCCAGTCCGAGGCCGAGGACCTGTGCCGGGTCCAGGGCAAGGATCGATGCTGGGACCGGCCATCAGGGCTGGGGCGAGTCCCGAGGTGGTGACGGCACCGAGACCTAGACCGGGGCCCGACCACGACCCGATCGCTGGCCACGGTCATCGGTCCTGGTTGTCGATCCCAATCCCGATAGCCATCGCCGCCTTGTTTAAAAAATTTCACTAGAATTTTTTATTGTATGTAAATATTTTAGTAATATTAGTTTCTTAGAATATTATTGTGATATGGTAATATGGGTCAATATGGGTCCGGTCGGGTATGGGTTAGATACGGGTCGGGTCAGGTATGAGTCATTGAATATGAATCAAAATGGGTTAGACAAAGTCAATATGGGTCGGATCATATTCGATCATACCCAAACTCGACCCACCCATTTATCACCCCTAATATTTAACCCTCCCACCCCATCTATCCCCCCACGTGTTCCCCCACGTCACTCACCTTTTCCCTCTTATTTTTCTTTCGGTGGAAGAAAGTTTGCAGCTTCCTCACTTCTTCTTATTTTCGCTTCGCTTCCCCCATGTATTTGTGGTTTAAGCGAATGTGTGTGCATTAAGCCGAAAGTTATTGAGACTTGTTTGCAACGTGACTTTCACTATTTTCCTCAGTTAGCTAGCTGGAGAGGATGGCAACGAGGAGCAGTTGGACATGATAGTGGTGACGACGAAGCCCGAAGATAATGCTGGTAGTGGGGAGTAGACTGAGTCTTTTGAAATCCTTCTAACGTACTGGTTTTAGTCATCTAATGTATAGAAACTGGCCATCTATTATATAAAATCAGTATAGTGGTAAAGCTGTTGATTGTTTGACTGTTTGTATATTATCAGGTATTGATGGTGAACCTATATCTATGAGGCCATATCATTTTGTTGGCGGGCATCTGTGTTTTGTATGGCCACCGATTGTACTTTGGTTTATAAGCTTCCGCATGCGCCTCTATATAAATATATGAACAGATTAAAACAGAATGCATATTTAGATAGATGGCGAGCCTGGACCGTCGCGTCACACCGGCTCCCGCGTTCAAGTTATTGGTTCTCGGGCTAGGGTCCATGAAGGCCATGCATGATTCTTTGAGTACAATGGCATTGTTACGATCACCCGTGGATAGGCTCAAGACCCAACTCAGGAGAATATAGTGGCCGACCACGAGACTTTACATAGATAATTGTCTAAGTTATTAGTCAAGGATGATGGATGGAAAGTGCACTTCTCAGTTACAAAGGAGGTTTCAAGAGAAAGATGAGAAATGGACTGGCACTGGAGATATGAAACAGAGGTAGGTTCAGGGAGCCTCGCAGAGACGGCAAGAAGCGACGAGCACTCAACTCGGGTCGAGCTGGGTCAACCCGAGCTCACCTTGCTCCACCTTCCCGCGGACAAGCCCGCGCAGCCCAGCTGGGCTATTTTCTTTTTTCGGCGAAGCCTGGCCCACAATTGGCCCATTGAGGCCCATCATTTGTACCCTCATCTCACGTCGTCCACTAAGCTTGTTCACTTTAGGCGTGGGCTCAAGGCCTTGGTTTAGATAACCTTTGGGTGGGCTTGTTCACCCGAAGAGAAAGAAGACAGCAGGGTTGGGCCATGTTTTGTGTTTAGGAGGTTGGACTATGAGCCTGGTTCGGATCCTTCCTTCTGGTGCGGACCCAATCTGAGAACCCGACCCAGTCCCTTTTTTATTAAATACAAATAAAAAATCCAGAAAATGCCAAAAAGAAAGAAAGAAAAGGAAATCATCTCTATTAGCCTCCATCTTCTATTTTGGCTTTTACATACTTGAACATTGTTTGTTTTCGGTGTTTAATTCGCATAGCTTAATTATACTTTGCATGTGATTGTCTTGGATGATTTAATCTATAATGCATGCCTCAGTAGGTAAATTAGCATGATAATTAGAGTTTAATTCGAAATGCTCATTTTATCCTTTAATTTGCTAAATTTTGCTAAACTTTGATGATCATCTGCTTGAGTGAATACGTGCTCAAATGACTAAACACATAGAGATTTTGATATTCCCACGTCCCGATTGACGGGGATGCCCACGAAGGAGGCCACCATTGTGGCTCGACGAGGATGAAGACTGATCGACGTCCAATCCGATCCATTTTTATGCACCCGATCTTCATATCCGAATTTATCTTTAAATATTGTCATTATGGATTTGTTTTGCATTGCGTATATTCCAGTCTTTATGTGGTATATTTACCTGATTGAGTGTTTATTACAATATCGTCTTTCGAAAAATTATCTGTTAATCCTATATTGCCAGGTTAAAGATAGGTAGTTGCACGAAATGCAGAAAAACATTATGCATTGTCATTTAGTACTAGTTAGATGCCTAGTAAGTTTAAAATGATCTGAAGAATGTATGGTCATTTTAGAGAATATCAACTGGTTAGATACGAAAAGTGCACTAATTTTCTATTTAGCTTAAACAAGTCTCCAAATATAGAATCTTTAGTTGCGCGGGAATTGAGATGACGCTCTTATGTCTCGATTGATTTCTAGCCGCCCCGAATAGGCTAGTGGTGTCTCCTAATAACTTTTTAGGTTGCTAATCAGTAAAACGAAATCTAATGTCACGCGAGATAAAACTTAGGAAATTCCATGTCATAGACACATGTCAATGCCTCTAAACCCACTGTACCCTTAAGGCCGGTCGAGACAAGGGGAGCTCGCCGAGATCGAGGGAAAGATAACAACAATTAAGAAAATAAGGGTTCGTCAGAGGCGAGATAGCCACTGCTACATTTGTGGCAAAGTAAGCCACTTCTAACAGAGACTTTCAATTCAAACGAGTGTTCTAATTGAAGAAAAAATAGGATGCAGTAGCATCTTTGATAGATCAAGATGGCAATTCATGCATAAGCCACGTTAGCGATTTTTTAGAATATTTTGGACAAATTGTCCCAATTATTTAAAGCCCAAGATAAGCAAAGGATATTGTACTTTTTTATTCATCAAAACAATCAATGCGCCGACAACAAGCTACTTGAAGAAATACTAGGATGCGGCAGCCCCTTTGATAGATCAAGACGACAATTCATGCATAAGAGAATAAAATCATTACATAGGTCGGCAAGTCAACGCATTCGGTTCATGAATTTTACCGGTATAATAATAATAAAAAAAAAGAAAATACTTGGCTAGGGTCGAATTAATAAACCGGGGATTTTATAGGTTTTTGAGGACCAACATCGAATCTTCTAAGATTGATGGTTATTGGATCAAGCAAGATCAAAACTTTGTTTTGGACCACATATTACATAATTTTTTTCGTATGTTGCGACAATTGACACAAAATTACGAGAAAAAACATATGATTAAAGTCGGATACGATTGGAGAACTGATTGTGATGTGGGTTTGCGTGAACAACTTTATACTATAAACGGTCCCCTGCTTCGATCAAACAAAGCAAATGCGGCATGCCTAAGCTTAAGAGGTAGGCATATTCGTTAGCACTGAGCGGTGGCGTGAAATGTCGTACTTTACCTAGTTATTGAGATAAGAAATAAAGCTTTGATTTGTCTGTCTTGTCTTGTGTGAAGAGTAAGAGAAGGACTTGCCCTCTTTTATTGCTCGCTGTTTCTAGAGATGGATCAAGAACTTCCGGTTGGGTGGGTCGGGGGATCAAGCTTATGCTTGATGGTTATGTATATTGTTAGGAAACATGATGCTCGAATGAAATCAGAATTTGAGACATGATAACACTCTTTTTAAATAATCATTTGGCCCACAACATTGCATATGGTTATCGACAAAATTTGTTCAGGATAAACAAAGTGTCAAGCAAAAATATTAGATAACAATTTTAACATTTCTCCAAAAATTCTAAACGGAAACAATCGAAAAGGTGACCAAAGAAACAAAAACGGAAATTGTTCTTAAGACAATGAACATAACTTAATGAATATATTAGCGAAGAGAAAATAAATAATCATGCCCAAAATCAATTAATTCAGACACACCTCTTCATGTTGACTGTAAATTGGGACACACCTTTCCAAATGTTGTAAGAGCCCTTAACAACCATAGAAAAATTAAATACTTAAAAATTCAAAATGAAAATTAATACAAAATAGCAGTCGCACTATTTCGTTAGGACGAAAGAGTTAAATTATTACTATAATCTAAAACATAAACAAATAATAATTATTAATTAGAGTGCTCTAATAATTGTGCAAAACACGTGGGTATAGTGAGATATAGCTTATTTGCTCATTTCTTTATTTGAAATACTATCATATCCTTTCACTTATAATGTATTTCATACCTTCCCATTTTTTATGTCTAAAAAAAAAAAAGAGGACGCTTTAGTCTTGGCCCTCAAATTTTCGAGATCAGGGACCAGATCGAGACAAGACTAGACCGGGACCGGCAGTCAGTCCTAGTCTAGTCCGGTCCCAGTTCGGTCCTAATGGGACTGCTAACATCAATTACTTTTAAAAATTAACCCCTTGAATACATGCATGTCTAATGAGGAGCGAGTGGAGAGACAAAGGCAAGAGGAGCGAGCGTCGAGCGAGAGGAGTGAGTGTCAACTATCAACCATAAGATGAAGATAGGTAAACTCGCATTTAGGGAGAGGAGCAAGTATCGACTGCCGAGCAGAAGATGAAAATGAGAAATTAGATTTAGGTTAATTATTTCTTCAAGAATTTCTAATTTTTTTTCTCTAAATATAATAATTATATATATTCTGAGAGGTCTGATCTGGTCTCATCCACCATAGAATCGGGGACCGGACCTCCAGATCACTGGTCTCATTTATTGGGATCGAGGATCGGACCGCCCTCTTCGAGGACTGGACCAACCTGTGCGGTCCAGTCTAGGTCCGGTCGAATTTGCACACTTCTAGATATATCCCGCTTGTTTATTTCTTTATTTGAAATACTATAATAAACTTCCACTTATAAAGTATATTACACTTTCTCATCTTTCTTATCTCGAACAAAAAAAAAAAGCATTTTTGTTCGTTTTACGGACGACGATATATATAAATATGAGGCGTGAATTTTTGCATACTTCACTTCCAACCTCCTAGACATTGAAGCCATTTAACTCCTCGAAGTTACAAAGATCAAGCACAAAAGCTTAACTTTTTTTGTAATATTGATGATACAAAAGCCACCACAAACGTAAAAAGTAATGCGCAGGGAACGCTGGTCTCCCATTTTCTAAGGCTAACATGGGGCTCGGTCACAGAGGTCTCGTTTTCCGATAACGGGTTGGATTTGCCTCTTGATCTCTCCATGTCAGACAGCCTCGAGCTGTAATCCTGCAACATGAAGGCGTCGCTTTTCGATAACTGGTTGGATTTACCTCTTGATCTCTCGATCTCAGATACCCTCAAACTGTCGTACTGCGTCATAGAGGCATCGTTTATCGAGATCTTGTTGGATTTTCCTCTTGATCCCTCGACGTCAGATACCCTCGAGCTGTGAGTGGATGACGTATCAGATTCGATAGCGCTACGAAGGAAGAATGCCGGTGTCGACGGCACTTGAAGAGTGATCGAGTGGCTGTTAAGCATGAGAAGGACCGAGGCCATCGTCGGCCGGCTAGCCGCGTTTTCTTGGACGCATAGCAGACCAATATGGATGCACCTTGCAATTTCAGCACTCGAACCAGATGCTATACAGGGATCGATGATGTTCGAGATTGTTCCTTCCCTCCAGTTCTTCCAAACCTGCAAACATTTAGCAAACATTGAGCAGACTGATCTCCGAAACATTATGCGAAACGGCAAGGTATGTTCTTATACTAACATAGCTTCCAAGGACCTCCGTGCTGTTGCCCATTCGGAAAAGATTGTTCCTCTGACCACTCACAATCTCCAAAAGCAGCACTCCGAAACTGAAGACATCGGACTTGACTGAGAAGTTTCCATGCATCGCATACTCTGGCGCCATATATCCGCTGTGCATCACAGTCAGTCCATCATATTTGCTCTATAGTTTGGCTATGTTATTTTGATAAGCATTAGATATAGTTGGTCGTGGCACTTACTAGGTCCCTACGATTCGGTTCGTCGCTGCCTGAGTTTGGTCCAACTCGAACAGCCTCGCCATGCCGAAATCTGATATCTTAGGATTCATGTCTGAGTCCAACAAAATATTGCTGACTTTGATGTCCCGATGGATGATACGATGTCGAGAGTCTTCGTGCAGGTAAAGCAGCCCTCGAGCAGCACCTATTATTATCTTATGGCGCTTATCCCAGTCGAGATTCGCACGCTTCAGAGGATCTGCACGTTATGTCAAAAATCACATTCTGTAAAACGTCCCTTAATCATTTCATGAGGATCTGATTTCAAAGAGAGACAACACGAGAAACATACCGAATATGAACTGATCAAGGCTTGAATTGGGCACAAACTCGTAGATGAGAAGCCGCTCGACTCTTTTCAGACAGAAACCTAGGAGCCTGACCAGGTTCCTATGTTGTAGCTTGGCTAGTAACATGACCTCGTTCTTGAACTCTGCGTCTCCTTGGCCGGAATTCTGTGAAAGCCGTTTCACCGCGATTTCCTGTCCGTTGGATAGCCTACCCTGAAATTTCACCAAGTTAAGTTCTTGTACACTGAAGCACTTCGAAGAGTATCAGATCGATGTCATCTTTGACTATTTGGTTGCTCAAATTTTGAACGCTAGAGAGGAAAGAATGTGCTCTGTTAGTTATTACCTTGTACACAGGACCAAAACCTCCTTCTCCAATCTTATTGGAATTAGAGAAGTTATCCGTTGCTGCTCTGATAGTGCCGAAATTGAATTGCTGCGAATCCACCGTGCTAAATTCATGCACAATTTCACCTAGAAAGACAAAATCGCAGTCTTTCAGAGTGGGGATCATTATCTTTTGGAGTTTTCAAAAGGAAAGTTCCAAAAAATTTTAGTATATTTGATTGCACCTGTAGGCATACTAATACGTCCTAAACCCTTATAAAGTTTTTATTCAAAAGCGATACAGATCTTACTACTTCGAAGGTGCAAAAGCAGAGTCATTAGTCAACTTCAATATTTTCATGATCTTTCTTAAACCCATGAACAATTGCTATTCCAATGCAAAAGGTTAAAGACTCGCCTTCAACACTTTGTCTGCGCTGCTTCTTCTTCTTCCATTTCATTTTCGGGAGCATGGCAAACAATGAACGTCCACCGGAATTTTTTGCAGACTTATTAGACAATGTGCCAACCTCAAATTGCTGCGTTGCTGCTCTGATAGTGCCACAATCAAATTCCTGCGAATCCGCCGTGCTAATTTCATGCACAGCATCACCTAGAAAGACAAAAAACAGAGTCATTTAGAGCGAACATCATTATTATTATTTTTACATAGTTTTTACAAATTACGATTGAAAGATACATCGCGCCTCATTCTCAGATAACTCAAGGAAAAGTTCTTCGGATTTCTGAATTTTGTCATCCCGTTGCCATCTCGCCTTCAATTTCATTACTTTCATGAATTTCTTAGGGAAATCAGAGTAAAGACAGTGAAATGGTTTACAGAAACAGAGCAAACAAGGAACTTCAATTTCACCGTAATTGACAAGGAACAATTCAATTAATTCATTTACCTTTACCCAAAAAAAAATAATTCAATTAATTCATCCCTACTTTGTTTAGTTCTGGATCAATTAAAGTACTAATTAGACGTACCTTCACTTGCCACTTTAGATATCTCTACTTTGTTGAGCTTTCCTGAGATTGAGGACGACTCCACCTCCGACCTGACAATGAAATCGCGTGCTGCAGGCAGCGCAAGGTCGCCCAAAGCCTCAGCCCCTCTCTGGAAGACTCCGCTGTACCATATCGCGGAAATTAACAAGTCCTTGACCTCTTTCACGTCTCCCCGAATCTCCTTCACGTCCACCAACACTTCCTTTTCGTCCCTCGCATTCAGCAGCGGCATGTAAAGATGGAACTTCTCCACGATTGCCGTGTTGAAGTTGGCAAGCTTTTTCGAGTGCGTATACCTCGTGCCCAGGTCGAGCGCCTGGATCTTCGAGCACTTGCCGACAAGTGCTTTGCCTTCCTCCAGTAGTTCCTTGATCGGAGCCATCTCTTCCGGACCACGCTTCAGCCGACGGTTGTACTTGTCGATGTCCTTGATGACTGGTTCTATGTCGCCCAAAGTGGTTCGGATCTTCTTCAGCTGGCCACGGAATGCGGCAACAGTTTTCACTAGGTGCTTAACGAGCGCGAACAGCTCCCCGAATGCCGTTCCCACAGCAGCTCCAGCATAATCGACCATTTCTTGCTCTTCCTTGCTTCACGGACCAAACAAGCCTAGGAAATCCAGAACTTGGGGATTCTCTCTCTCTCTCTCTCTCTCTCTCTCTCTCTCTCTCTCTCTTTTGCCGATTGCAGAGGCAGGAAGGAAGACGAGCTTTTTGGCCCTCGAAGCAACAATGGAGAATGCGATGAACGAAAAGGTGGGAGACTCTTTTTTGTCGAAGTGGTAGATCTAACTTATGAGTTTATTCTCCGGCCAAATAAAGTTAGTCATCAAATGGGAAGTTTCCTAGGAAGAGCGACCATTGTAGGCCTCGCTCTGGCACTCCTTTATTTTATGAATTAGGGGTTGAAGAAGAGGAAGAAGACCTCTCGTTACTCGTTGACCATGTCCGCGTCAAGAGGGAGCCATCGGCGACTTTTGTCGTGGTTAGCACAGAACGTTTGACTAACCACGTAACAGTCGCGTATTATTCATTTTGAGAAAAATACCAAAAAAAAAATCACGAATCTATTATAAATTATGCCAATTTAGTCCGAATCTCTCTCTTTTTTAATAATTAATTGAGTCATAAATCTTTTGCATTTGTGTCAATTAAGTTCATCTGATCAATTCTGATCGGAAAAGGATAGCATGAACCCCAGCCGTTTTATGTTGCGCGGCCGATCCTGACGTGAACAACTTCAATAGTATTTTAACATTTTTTCGCTTTCTTATTTGTCTTTTCTTTCCCCCACCCCCTTTTTTTCATTCTTTCTCTAGTCAGTCGAGTCTTGGTCTGCAATACAGAGGTTGACCTTGCCCAACGACGGCGATGTCCAGCGTCGCCTGTCTGGCAAAGGAAGAAGGACGGGAAAAAAACAAGAAAGAGAAATAAAAAAAAAGGAAAGAGAAAATAATATATAAATAAAAATATCAAAAAATTTGAAAAGCATTAAAATATTGCATTAACGCCATGTAGGACGGCCGATGTCTATGTGAGCTATTTTCGATCAAAATTGACTGAATAGACTAACTTACCTCTGTCTCTCATCCTACCGACCGACTCATGGCAAAGCGGTGGAACTTTTTCGTCGACATGTTACTGTTGATGATAGGAGCATGGGTGCCCCAGATACTAAGCTCTTGGATGGGGTATACTATTTGCTTGCGTGCATCTTTTAGGACTTGCTATGGTCATCGAAACTCCGGGCTAATTTCTTCTTTAGAAGAATATGTTCAATAGTATCCAACCAGCCTATGCTAACTTTCATCTCTCGTTCGTCGAAGAGACGCGTTGCTTTGTACTAATCATGATTTTCCTATCAAGTTTCAATTTAAGCTGCTTCTTCATCTTTTCCCTGCGGCAGATGGCGGAACACCGTAAGCGACTCCCTTCGGTTATCAAAGTCGTTGCCAAGTCTCCCCGTCCCGGGGTGGGGGGGACACGTGTTCTGTATCCTGGAGAAGAAAGCTTAATGAAACCACGATACATTTATATTATCGCCGAACGCGTTATTTCACGTTCATGGGAAACTTCTTCCTAGAAGGTTTTGGCTTTACGCAGTCCGACATCTTTGATGTTTTTCTTCTCCGGCATGCGTATGAATATTCTCAAGTCGATGGCTAATCTGATTCAAACTCTATGGAAATTTTGCCCACCCCGTGTGTTATGGTTAGAGGTGTCAAACGGACGTGGGTCGGCTCGAACGTTGTCCGACATATATTGACTTCATTTTCATGCAGTACAAATTTAATGACTCATACCCAGCCCGATCATACCCAAATCCATACCCAATTGTATTACTTAAAACATTTTCATATTTAACCCAATTTTAAAAAAATTTGTGCGGGTGAGCATAGGCCGAGTGGATAGGTTCCGGACTTAGACGCTGAAATTGACCATATCATAATCGGTTCCAAAATTTTAGAAACTGGAACATACCATGTTTGTCCTGAAATCTGTTTTAAAACATTCCCTATTTTTTCGGTCTGATTTCAGCGTCTACCCAAGAACTTATTTTTTTCTTAAGTTCATTTTTTCAGAAAAATAATATGAGTAGCAATGAAACGATTCAAAGTAAAAGATGAATAATAAAGCTCACTATCCACCAAAAGCAACAGTCCCTAATATTAGCAATAGAAATTATAATCTACAAAAAAACAGAGTAGATGAATTGAGCAAGACTTCATTATTTTTCTTTTATAGTTGTTAAAAATCGGTGCGGTTCCTAGGTACTGAGAACCAAGAACCGGCTTGGTTCCAATTGGTTCTCAAAATTTAGAACCAGTTTCGGGACCGATTTGAAGGGAACCGATTCTCGGACCTGTTTTCGAGTTGGCCGATCTGGGTTCCGAGTAAATCTGATCTAGTTGCACACCCCTAAAAATTTGTTTCCTATTATTTCTTTAAAAATTATGTTGTCAAAAAAATTCCATCCAATACAAATTTAGTTGATAATTTTTTTTTGGTAAGGTGTTAGTTGATAATTTTTATAAAGTCAAAAAAGTGTAAATTTTATACATTTATATTTCCTTTTTCCTTTTTATTTGTTTCATTTTCGTTTTTTACCTTCTATATTCGGCTATGGCCGACTGACTCTCGCCAACCACCTGTCACTAGACATGGCCAGTTCCGGTTCCGGATCCGAATTTTTATTTTTTATTTTAAATAAATTATTAATTATAAATTATAATCATTAATTAAATTATACATTGTAATAAAATTTGAGAAAAAAAAAAGAGAGAGAAGGAATGGGCTTGAACTTAATGAATTATCATTAAGCGCCTATATATCTTCTTGTGGATAGAATAATCAAAACCCACGTAGTTCTATTACCTTCGATAACCCCAACTTACCTTATCGTCAATCGTCGCTACCCGTTGTTGTGGTGGCGGTAGTATCTCTACAATCATCACTGAAGAATTTGTGTTCTCGATCCAAGTCTTGTTATCAAAATTTAGCCTTTGTCCAATCATCGACACAATCTTGAATCTCCACACTTTTCAAACTTAATCTTGAACAGCAAGGGTCCAAAATTAATACTCCAACGCTAAATGCTTGTTCAACTGTCACTGTTGAAGAAGGGGTCACTAGTATTTGTTTCGCAATGAGGGAGAGAATTGAAAATTGAATTGAATAGTTCTTCCACCACTCAAGAATCTTGAAATCTGCGCTGTGTTCGGAATCACTAAACTCAAAAGCAATTGTTAAATAATTTTCTAATTCATAAATATTGCCTGTTGATATCCCTTTATGTTTTTTTTTTTTGCCTACTCATGAGCATTTTATACCCTCTACTAAGTTAAATACCTTTATCGTTTTGTGAGACACTATGTTGGGCAGATCCACATCCACTGTCACTTAAACCATATCTACTAGAAAATTCATCATATAATGCTACTATAGCTTGTTTAACCTCTGCTTGTATAATTGAAATATTTATTGCTTCATTCAAATGTAAACAATTATAATAGTAAGCATTCATATAATCTAATAAACCATCTAATTTAGTACGTGGATCGAAAACAATACCAACTAAATAGACAAGAGGAATGTTCAAATAATAATGCAACCATTTTTCTCGCATTACTAAAATACTCGAAACTAATTCATTATCATTTTCATATTCATTAAAAACACTAGCAAAATTAACACACTCTATTAAAAATAAATATGCAGTGGGATAATAAATGCCAGATAAAGTATTAGTAGTATCATTAAAAACTTTCAAAAAATCTAATTTTTTTTTTTGCAAACCTCCCAATGTTGTGGGAGCAAAGCAATATCGGGAACGATATTCGAAATAAATGAACATAATAAATTTTTGTAATCAAAAGTTTGTAGAAACATCTCGTAGGTAGAATTCCAACGAGTCGGAATATCTTTTGGAAGCCTTTTTGTCTTTCTCTCATTTTATTTACAAAATTTTCCCCACTCTTTCATAAGCTGGTACGGCTTCATAAAAATCTGATTGCACTATTAATTGGATGGAGATAAGTCACAAGAGATCATAAACCATCTTGTACACATAAATTCAAAATATGGCTAGCACATTTAATGTGAAAAAAATCAAAAGAGGGTTTACAAAAAAAATTTAACTCGGGAATGGAAGCAGTATTTCCGGCAGCATTATCAAAACCAATTGAAAAATCTTTATTAATCAAATTATATTCTTCTAAAACTTTCATAATTGGTCTATAAATAATATGGGCCGTATGCCTTTCAGGAAAAACTCGAAATGCAAGAATTCTTTTTTGAATAACTCAATCATCACATATCCAATGACATACGACACCCATATAAGAATTAATATTTCAAGCGTCGCTCCAAATATCACTACCTATATGTACTCGTCCATTGAATTCTCCAAAAAAAACTTATCAATTCATTTTTTTTTATTTTTTATAAGTTTGTTTAAGTTCTCGTCTAATAGTAGTTTTCGGAACAGTTGGTGCTTGCGGAGCCAGCGCAGTGTTTACCAAATATCTAAAATTAAAATTTTCACCAGTATTGAACGGAGCATGCTCAATGGTAACGTACTCAACTAATGTTTGTTTATAAAGTGCATTAGTGAAACGGAATAAAGGATGAGGGTTAGGATTGGCGAACCCAGAAATTTATTGTTGACTAGAGTCGATCCCCGCTTCCGTTGAATGTTTTTTCGTCAGATGCCGACGAAATGTTCCGTAACCATCGACTTTACCAAGTATGTATATTTGCGGATAATATTTACAGCTTATATCAAACTTATCTTCATTTTCATTCCATACTTTGTTGAAGTGTAGCCATAAGTCGAATTCTCGGCTCTTCAATTTCATTTACAAACTTACCTTCATCCCGGCTCCTTTGTTATCGACGTTTCTTCGACACTAGTAGGAGGATAAAGACTTTCTTGCGTTGGGACGTGCTCGACGTTGGGATGGAAAACATCGTTGTCTTCCCAACATGCATATTCACGAGGATTATATTCACGAGTAGGATAATTGGATTCTCCCATCGGACTCTTTCCAGTATTTCTGCTTCCACTTGCCATTTTTTGAGAGAATTGATCGGAAAATTGATTCAAAGAATTAAAACGGAACTGAGAGAGAATAACGAGTTGCGAGAATTTGACAGAATTTGAAAGATTGAGAGTTGAGATTATTTGAGAGAAATGAGAGAAATTGAGAGAAAAATAAAGAGGGATTGAGAGATTTTTATAGATTTTTTTTTTAAAATTTGCAACGGCCAAATGGCCTTGGAGTTGGGGAAGAGCCGTTGGGCTATTCCCCCAAACGGCCACTACACACGGCCTTTTGGGGGCCAGGCGGGGCCCGCCTACCTGGCAGGGGAAATGCCTCAGGAAGAGCCGAGGGCAGCGAGGGGCGAGGGCCCCGCGGTCCCCGCCCCTTTTTACTTTTTTTTTTGTTCGGAATTGGGGTTCCGAGCCGGTTCCGAAAAATTAAGAACCAAAACCGAACCTTGAAGGCCGGTTCCCGTTCGAAATCGCGGGTCTAGTCAATGGGCCGGTTCTAGGCCGGCGGTTCCGAATGGACATGTCTACCTGTCATCACTACTTAATTGTGGGTGTCAGACCACGTGTTGCTTGGTCCGAACAGGAGGTTTGCCGGTCTAATGAACCTTTTATTTGCCCCACGCGCTTAAGTAGCAAAAGTAATTTCAAAATTCTACATAAATGAAAATATGAAACCTGCCTATCCCCAGTTTTATCTCTTGTTCATCGAAGAGACGGCTTGCTTTGTACTAATCACGATTCCCATCAAGCTTCAATTTATTATAACTTGTTCTCAAGTATCCTTTCTAAAAAAACACCGTCATTAGTTTCAATTGTTTCTCTTTAAAAAAGAAAATATTATAATAGAATAAATGACGTCTGAGTAAAGAAGGTGTCTCTAGCTAGACACGGGGTAGCCCGTAGCCCATTCTATCCCCGTTGATTTGATCATTGTATTCCTTCCCATCAAATAAGGAGGTCTAGAATTGCTCCTCCTTCTATAAAAACTGGTGCAGAATTGCTAACCATGATAGATAGTTAGCTGAGAAGTAAAAACACTTCATAATAAATAGCATCAAGCTCTCATGCAATATGTAGTGGCTAGTAGTACCAATCGGAGGGGATGAATAAGTGATTTCAAAATATTTAATAAAACAATGCGTAATTGAACAGAACAAGTACATAACTTAGTTAGAGTTTGATTTAAAAAAAGAAAGAAAAAAAGATATGAGGTGACTTTAGAGTCTGATTGTGTTCAATTCTACTATCAATAATAACAACAAACGAGTTTATGGAATAGAGAATTTGCACACAAAATTTATAGTAGTTTGACTTAGTTCAAGCCGACATCCACTTCCTCATACAGATAGTGTTGGATTTCACTATTGAATAGCTCAGACGTTACAACTTGTTGACACTTTTTGAGTTGATAGATGACTCTATTTTACACTCAATCACTTGATTAAGAACCTCCAAGAATTACAGTATTTTGCTTAAGAATGAGTAGAGAACTTTAAAGCTTTCTTGAACTTTGGAATTTTAGATTGTAGATTCTCGTACTCTCTTCAACTTTGAAGTCACTTTTTATATTCTTCCACATCAATCTAACCGTTGAAAGGTCTTCAGAGGATCATTCTCCAATCAACTCATTAGATGATATTGTATACATGGGATTTCATAGTAATTTGAGAAATTAGATTATAATCTCCCATTGATTTAATCACCCATATAATTAAGATCTCGGTTTGTATAGATAGAATTATTTGTTTGGTAATAAATCTCTTCTGTCTCAATCCATGTATTTGATAGAGCAAAATGTTTTCTTATAATTGATATTCTCCATTGAGGAATCCGACCTAATTGCTAGCTGCTGTGGCGATATAATATCTCTTAATAGTTTCTGAGCCTGAGAGTCTGAGCTCTTCCTGTGTTAGCGTTTGAGCTTGAGTTACAAGATTAAAATCCAATATAACCATTCCTCAACATCTAAATGTATTTAGGACAATCTATAAAAGAGTATTTCTATTTATTAACTCAAATTTTAGATAATGTGAATTGTTTTATCAATTTCAAAATCAAAGAGGATATTTGGTCATAAACTGAATTGAGCAGAATTATTCCTTATTTACGGAACGTGGATTACGTAACGTTTTTGTGTGTTGCCGCGGTTTCACATAGAAATTACGAGAATACACACATGATGAAAATTGGATATGATTGGAGAATTGAGTGTGATGTGGGTTGGTGTGAACAAAGTTATACTGTAATGTGGCACTCCTAAGCTAAAGATGTAGACATATTCGTCTGAAATGTGTCTCTTTGATCTCCTCCACTTTTGCGGCTCTCTTGCATTCTCATGTATTTATAGCGACATCCTTTGGATCTGGATTTAATTCCCAAGTCATTGAAGCCATATAACTCCTCAAAATTATGCTTGACATCTGTAGTTTCGATGATCCGAAAACCACGGCAAGGAAACAATGCAATGCTCACGGCATGCTGATTACCCATTTCCCGTTTACCAGGTCGATTCACTTCTTCATCTCTCGGCCTCTGAACTGTAATCCCGCGTTTATGACGTATCAGATTCGATGGCGCTGTCCGTGGAGAATGCAGGTCTCAACGGCACTTGGAGACCGACCAAGTGGCTGTTAAGCACAAGGAAAACCGAGTGCATCGTTGGTCGGCTAGCCGCATTTTCTTGGACACATTGCAGACCAATGCCGATGCACCATTCAATTTCAGCATTCAAACCAGAAGTTATAGAGGGATCGATGATGTTTGATATTGATCTTCCCCTCCATTTCTTCTTGACGTGCAAACATCTTACAAACATTGAGCAGCTTCATCTCCGGAACATTAGGCAAAATGAGAAGGTATGTTCTTATACTCACATAGCTTATAAGGTCCTCCATGTCATTGCCTATGTAGCGATTGTTCCTCTGACCACTCACAATCTCCAATATCAGCACTCCGAAACTATATACATCTGACTTGACCGAGAATTTTCCCTTCATCGCATAATCCGGCGCCATATATCCGCTGAGCATCACAATAAGTTCACCGTATTAGCTCAATAGTTTACTTTGTTCTTCCGGTAATCATAAGCTCTAGGATGTTGCGGCACTTACTAGGTCCCCATAATTCGGTTTGTCTGTGCATGAGTTTGTCCAACTTGAATAGTCTTGCCATACCGAAGTCCGATATCTTTGGATTCATGTCTGAGTCCAACAAAATATTGCTGGCTTTGAGGTCTCCATGGATGCTACCAAGTTGAGATTCTTCGTGTAGATAAAGCATCCCTCGAGCGACGCTCATTATTATCTTGTGACGCAGATTCCAGTTGAGATTCGCACGCTTCTGGAGATCTACGTAATTTTGTGGAATCACATTCTATAAGATGTCCATTAAACATGTTGCGAGAATCTGATTTCACAAATGACAACACGAGAAACATACCGAATATGAACTTGTCAAGGCTCGAATTGGGCACAAACTCGTAAATGAGAAGCCGTTCGACTCCTTCCTGACAGAAACCTTGGAGCCTGACCAAGTTCCTATGTTGTTGCTGAGATACTAACATGACCTCATTCTTGAATTCAACTTCCCCTTGGCTGGAATTCTGCGACAGTCGTTTCACCGCGATTTTCCGTCCGTTAGAGAGTTGACCTTGAAATTTCACCAAAGTATGTGTTTGTGAGCATCAATCGGTACATCGAAGCATTTCGAAGAATATCAGATTGATGTCATCTTTAACTATTTGGCTGATTAGATTTCGAATGCAAGAGAGTAAAGGGTGTGTTTGGTTGATTATTACCTTGTAAACAATACCAAAACCACCTTGTCCAAGCTTCTTGGAATCAGAAAAGTTGCCCGTTGCTGCTCTGATAGTGCTGAGATCAAATTGCTGCAACTTCGCCGTGCTAATTTCATGCACTTCACCTAGAAAGACAAAATCATGTCATTCAGAGAGAGCATCGTTATCTTTTCATAGTTGTCGTAAGGAAAGTTTCACGAATTTTTAGTATATATGATTGCACCTACAGGCATTACCAATAAACCCTAAACCCTAAGCCTTATAAATTTTTCATCCTAATTGCCGAAATCGATGCAGCTCTTACTACTTTGCCGGTGCAAAAGCATGGTAATTAGTCAACTTCATTATTTTCATGATCTGTTCTAACGTCATGAACAGTTGCTGTTGCAATGCAAAAGTATAAAGACTCGCCTTTAACACTTGGTCTGGGCTGCTTAGGCTTGCCTTCAACACTTGGTCCGGGCTGCTTCATCTTCCATTTCATTTTCAGGAGCAGGAAAACACCGATGATAAGTAGTGCAGAAACACTTGTGGCGACCGCAATGACCACAGTCCTTGTCCTCGTCGAGTTGCTCTTCCCCACTGCAAGAGCAAAGGCGCATTATCATTATGTTTATGATCGTTGCTCATTGATTACTCAGTAACACGTTGGAGAAATTTTTGAATCATGTCATTCCACCAGGTTTCAGCTAATAAGGTTAGGAATATACCATATTATTCTCCAATTTTTTAAATTTTTAGGGATAATTGGGGGCCCTTTCGACTTCAATTTCTTTACTTTGATGAATTTCTCACAGAAATCACAGTGTTAGAGTAATTGAAAATTAAACCACATCTTCATCTAATAGTTTAAGTTTTTACAATCGTTGGCAGTATTTCCACAAAATCTCACATGATATCAGAACATGATGTCTTGAGTTTAAATCTTCCACGCTGAATTTGCCTTCCCTAGGAAATATTTACAAGTCCTGGTTTCACAAAAACCCACAGAGTAAAGACAGTGAAATAGTTTATAGAAACAAAGTGGAGCAAGGGACATCCATTGCAAGTTTGCAAATTTTTTGCAGAGTTATGACACGCTCCCGATGTGCATATACGGAACCAATATATACATCATGCAAGCAGACGACAAACAATGGATTTTCTGTTCTTACAAAAACACTGCAGTTGTCACCGGGTCGGATCACCATCTCGGGCAGTGGTGATCAAATCGACGTCGTTTAGTCTTAGGTCATGTTTTTCAAATTATTTATTTGAAAATTTTATCCCATCCTACCTTATGCTCTAAACACTTAAAATGTCATAATATGAATGTCATAATATGTTTGCTTTCAGCATTTTGCCAAACCAAAATATAAGATATAAAAAATATGAAGCAATTTCTTATCGGACTTATAAGTGATAAGAAATTTTACAGAAACTCCAAATTGATAGGTGATGTTTAATCATTTAATACTCGAGAACCATTTATGTCAACATCTAACAAGAGAATTCTGATAGAATTTGTTAGTGTATCTAACATTGCAGCAAATCTTATGCTGATTTGCTTCATTTTTGGACAATCAAACACAATTAACCCTGTCGTGTCGAGGCCTGGCGATTAGTGGAAAAAGAAAAAAAAAAATAAAAGAGAAAAGAAAAAAAAATAATGTGAACAATTATTAAAAATTGATTTTAAAAAAAAAATATATATAAAGTTTCTACGTCGGCGCAGCCGTGCGTGCCTAACTACTGATTGTGTGAACCTTACACGAAACCTGCACAAATTTTTTTTAAAAAGAAGAGGACCCAAACGCCGTGTACCTAACTACTGACGAGGGGAGGAGCCAACATACCTGGCGGTGGAGGCAACACATCTGCCGCCTGTGATGGGGATGGCGGTGGCGGTGACGGGAGTTGCACACTGACCGGGTCGAAGAACTGATGATCGGTTTCGTACAGAATCAGGCAACTTGGCACCATGAACCGTCCTCCTGTGTACCTCTCGCAGCAATCCCTGATCGTCTGGACGCCTACCAATAGGCAGTCTGTGCATTGCTGCTCCGTTAAGTCCGGCGTGCACTGTGTCAACGCGTAGATCATGTCAGTCCCCGCTGATTCGTTCCCCGACGCGTACTTTCTCAGGAGCCGCCACCCGCCGCTTCGGGCCACAGTCTGCTCAGGAGCTTCCTCATCGCTGCATCGTATGTGTCTGGGCTCGAGACGTTGTTCGAGGTTGTCGCCACGTACGTGGGTTCTGTCGCGACTGAGCCGAAGAACGGGGCGTTGGAGTACCGGACGATGCAGTTCCCGGTGTAGAGGAGTGCCTCCTCCTGAAGAGGGCAGAGCCGGCGGACGTCGAAGGCCAAGCCATCAAGGCAGACGCGGCAGCTCTCGGCGGTCAAGTCACCGCGGTAGAGGCCGAATACGTAGAGGGTTTGGGAGGCGCCAGAGACAGGGGCGGAGGCGTTGAAGAAGGCATAGGAGAGGGATGAGGAGTCGGTGGTGGAGATGGAGGAGAGGAGGGCGGTGAGGGTGGTTTGGTAGGTGCTGTTGGCGGTGAAGTTGCCGGTCGAACCACAGTAGGTCGCCGGGAATTGGGCGTTTATGGTGGAAGCGTACAATAGAAGAAGCAACAGCAGGAGGAGAGTTGGAGGATCCATTTTTTTTCCCCCTTTTTGGTGTTCGGGGCGCTCTTTGATAGATAATAATATGAATTCCCTTAAAACAAAATATGTTTTGTCATTTTAAATGAGGGGGCCGCAATGGTTGACCCGCTAGACAGCACATTAAAAAATCCTTTGTATTTTCCCAGTTAGATCGACATCATCCACCTCACTATTTTTGGCCTAAAAGATCCACCAGTGGGTTGGGAGGATTCAAAAAGAGTGTCCAAAGTACTATTTTCAAAGAGCATCGTCATACTAAATGAGTAAACTTAGGACGCGCAAGCCAACATTTCCTTTCTCGAAACCAAAATCTAGTCAGAAATTGAGTTTTCGACTAATTTTTTTTTTTAACTTCTTCGAGTAGCTCCAAAACTACTTTCGAAGCAAAAAGGAAAAATTGCTCAAGAAGTGAAACAAATAAAGCTACGTAACAAAATAGATTTCTATTCCAGAAATTACAACACCAAACCATTTTTTTTTATAAATAAGGCGCAAGCTCGATTATTCCTCGGAGGAGACTAGCTGTGACATTCCGAATTTCCGACCTCTCGAGACTTGAGATATGAAATGGAATCTCAAAATTGAAAAATGAAAAATAAAGATTCCAATGTTCTAATCGAATTAGACATCGCCTCATCGAAAGTAAATTAAATTGGAAAACGACGTTTCGGACGGCGAGAGCAAAATTACCATTTTGCCTCTCAAGGATTGACCTTGTCTTAGCAAATGAAGAAGAGCAATTTGGTCATTTCCAAGACACCATGACTGCTGAAAATGTGAGGGAATATTGGTCAATGAAAGTCAATGTGAGCCAAGACATTGTTTAGATGAAGACAAGTGGCATAGCGGAGATAGAGACAAGTGGTATTATGTGATTGTTTAGCATTTAATGCAAGCTTTTAACCTACCATTCAAAGGATGTTGACCAAGTGGATTAAGTTATATCACTTTCTCTCTCTCTCCTTCACTCAATTCGGCACACTCTCTCTCTCTCTCCACCCTTCTTCTTCAATTTCTTCATCTTGGCCAAGAGCTCCCGGCCGACCAGTCCCGACCCGTCCCACTGTTCTGGCTATATTTCCTTTGTCCGACATCGGATCGAAGTAAAATCATCGCCAAATGAAAGCTTATTGTCTTATCTTTCCATAAACATATTATAAACTCAATTTGGCCCAGTAGATATTCCTATAGCTCGATTGGAGTGGACAAAGGTCCAAACAAGGCAAATTCTGACCAAGTTGGAAAAAGGCCTTCGTTTGGCCACTTCAAAACTTCAAATTGTTTCAAATTTTCGGTGAGGACTTCTTAACTCATAGTACTTGTGTTGGCTGAGCTGAAATTGTGAGTTTGATTGGGTTTAGATGGGTTTTCATGGTTGATTTTTAGAGGGTTTCTGTGGAGCAGAATCTGCCGCCGATGGACCGAGTAGAACCAAGGCCGTTTGCGGCATTTCGAGGCTTCGACTTGCTCCAAAACTTTTGGTAGTACTCCTGTAGATGTAGTAGGACATGTTAGCAAGTTGATTTTGTGGTAAATCAAGGTTTTGAGTTGAATTATGGATTGATTAAGGAGGTAGAGGGTAGAACCGAATTCTGCCCTGTTCGGTTTGGATGAACCGATCCCTTTGAGGGCTGTGGGAGGTGTCTCCATGATTTAAATTCGTCGTTAAGATATACTAGATTGTTAATTGAGATGTTAAGGAGGTGTATGCTCCGAAAATTGGTGATCAAAATAGAAAAATTGATCGTTTGACGAACTTTGGACTAGGTCGCACGGCTGTCCTGTTTTGGGATCAAGGGAACCGAATCTTTGGAGGAGTCTTGGAGGGAATTTTACGGATTAAATTGAAAGGTAAGTGACTCCTAAATTTTTGCTAGGAAGTTAGGACACTACTGGATGTATTTGGATGATATATTGATGAATTTAGGAGTTTATTGCATTGATTGTTCATGATCGACCGAGATAATGGAGGTGTGAGTCGTGTATACTTTTGATGATGAGAAATTATAACTATCATGGCTAAATTGTTGTTGGGTGCATTCGATTGACATGGATGCTGGTATGGCTATATGATATTTGGCCTTGAATGGCGACTGTTGAGAAATATGAATGAGTTGGTAAAAGAACAAACCATTAGATTGACTGTCTTGCTATGTACTTGACATCACCTTGTGGGCGTTTGGCCTTGACGTCTTGCATGATAATAATTCATTACTTGGCTGATAAAAATCGTACTCGTTTATGAAGCTCCTTAAGAGGGGAGTTTGATTTGTGAGCCTAAGAGCTTGTGGCACCCTGATGCGTTGAGACGCGAGGTTGTGATGGCTAGTACCCTGATGTGTTGAGACGCGGGGTTGTGGTGGCTAATGTCCTGATGTGTTGAGACACATGATGAGATTGATTATGTGTCGACATAGGCCGAGAATGGCATTGAAAACCTGATGCGTTTAACGCGGGTTTGTCAATTTGATGGTCTGAGGCGTATTGACGCGGACCGAGCCTGAGGCATATTAACGCGGGCATAGCTATTGAAAAGAGAATTGATATCCTGATGCGTCAGAATGCAAGATAATCTTGATATGTGTTGACACAAGTATCGAAATGACCTTTGGAACCTGATGCGTCAGAACGCGGGTTGCCAATCGAGATCTTGATTAGCCTGATGCGTATTAACGCGGGCTTGGCCACTGGGATTAAATTTGTGATTAGCCTGATGCGTATTAACGCGGGCTTGGCCATTGCGATTAAATTTGTGATTAGCCTAATACGTATTGACGCGTGCTTGGCCATTGGAATTGAAAGTTGTGATGAAATTAAGGATACACCTTTGCTTATGAACTTAACGTTGTGCTAGTATGAAGGTTAGTTGTGGTGAGATGATTGCCATTGAATCGTAACTGCGTTATGCCAGACGTATCAAGGTGCCTTGATATTTTATCGTTACGTGTTGTTTTATCAATGAATCATTGTCTATTATTTTATTGCATAATCTAGGAGGACTAATGGCCTGATCTAGGTTTAGAATGAACTTGTTGAGATTTATATCTCACCCCGTCGTGGGATTAACTTTTTCAGGTCCTAGGCAATGGAAATCTAAGCTTGCCAATGATCGGTATTTGAAGAAGTAATTATAAGGAAATGAATTTACACTTTTGTGACTTTAGAGATTTCATGTTACCTCGAAATTAGAGTTGTATCCTCTGAACGTATAGTCAGTATTTATAAGAAGACGTACCATATGTGTTGAGTTATCTTAAGTCTGAATTGTATGGAGAAGTTTCATCGCTTTCATATGTTTGTATCATTTAAAAGTTATAAATTGTTGGCCGACGGATCCTAGGTACCATCGATGCAAGACGGCCATGGTGGGATTTTGCGTGCCTAACAGGTTTGGGGCATGACACTAGTACAGCAAACCACCGCCATGTCCCTCCACTCAAATCACAGGTGCTCATATGGAAAATCTAATCTGGAATCATTGTGACTAACTACATAATCCTAAGTGAGTTCTAATCAATTGAGCTATCCATTTATCCTAAGTAAATATGAAAATCGCACAACTCATCAATACTTCACCCTAAAAAAAAAACACCCAAACCAAGTCAACGCGGATTACCAAACTTTTGCGGAGTTTGCTGCGGAATTGTCGTGTTTGTCGAGGGGCAACGCTGGAGTCTTGAAAAAGCAAAGACTCCGTTTCTACTAAGTCTTCGTCTTCTGCGACTATAATAAAATATGAGTCTATTTTATTTTGCATCCATAATGGAAAAGCACTAATAGCAGTAAAACCCTGAACGTGGGGACTGGGAGTGCATCGGTAGTAGACCAGTTGAATCGCGTGAAAACTGATCTAGACTTCGGCCAAATAAAAAATAATGTGGACCTGACATTATTATGTTATCTTGTTTGACGAGAGGAAACTTCCAATGAAATCTCCTATTCTATAGTTTTCAAACTAGAAGCCTAGCGTGCCGTGCTGGTGGGAATGGGAGAACATAATATGGCAGCCCGATGATGATCGAAGAGGTCTCTGGAAAGATAGTTCAGCATAAAAGATTTCTTGAATGAAAGCCAAAGAATTCGCATATTGAATGATTGCTAATGGATGGATGAATTGTACTTTGTTTATGAGTTTTTCCTTGATAGGGGTTTGCATTAATTGATATTGTAATTTATAGTTTTACGAGATTGGTTTAATAAGATAAGATATAAATATTTTCTTAGTAAGTTTACTACGAGCCTTGCTTGTGTGAGCCGAGTTGAGCCCGACCTTTGATGAGAGGGCTTCGATGAATACTCCAAAAATACTGCTTAAGTTTTTGCTCTAACCCTAATGAATGAACAAGCAACCCCACATTAGATTTTGTGAGAAGCTGTCTCATTGAATGAGTGATATAAAGAGTAATAGTGGAGAAGTACTTGATCATGAAATCGTCTCTATTTCGCATCAAGAATGATAGATTCCAAATCAAGTGTACCAATCATTTTAATTCGTGATTATGTTTCTACATTCTAGTTATGGTGATCTTATGTTACCGTTTTCGTAGCTTACATGTGGTATAAGATATTTTCATAATATAGAGCTAGAACTTTTGATTTTGCAAAAACATTAGCTGTTGAAAAAATTGATGTTGATCACATATTCAAACTTCTCTTGTCGAGATGAGCAAAATAGTGGGTGCCACGCCTCTTGCGAGCATGGCCACATGCAGATTCGAGGCAGCGTGCATTGCCCACGTGCGACTGCTCTAGTGCATGCTGACATCAGCAATCTGCCGACTTGAGTGACCCAGCACCCGACCCAAGCAGAGGTTGACCCAATGATCCGACCCAAATTTAACCCAATGACTCGACTATACTGTTGATTGGTTAATCCAATCGGACCAGTCTGTGGTAGAGTTAAACAAAGCAGTTGGACTAGCTCTTAAGCCGGCTGAAATGCACCTAGTATGGTTCACGCACAACACATTCAAGAGGCGCGTGAGAGCACATCCAAGCTCCATTTGGGGCATTCTTGGCACCGTCATGCTTTCATCGTCGTGCTCTACATTGTGGTATATTTGTTGTACATGTTTAATACTTTTAAGGATGAAAAAAATCGCATATATCACCCTATATAAATATATTTTTTAAGGTGCTTTTCATTGCTTCCTATATCTTAATGATTTTGGAAATACATATGCTAGCTCACATGCATATGATTACATACCATATGCACAGAGCGTGATTTTTTGATGGTATTTATAAGGTTATATATGTATCAATGACTGGAACAATGTAATTGGTATTAGCATATGAATTTAGAGACAAATTGCCCATGCTTTAAGTCTAAAATCATATGCATATGGTAAATGCGAGACACAAAGTTTATTTTCATGCCATGAGAGAGTTTGAAAGATTCAATTGTGTATTGAACGCTAAAGGGGTACACTTGTGATGCGGATGAGGTGGTGATCTACGCAATCAATATAGATAAAATTGTTATCTACGTAATATTGCATGATATTACGTAATATTACGTTATCTTAATTTTTTTTAGGCAGTTTTGTAAATTTTGAATTTTGATGTTTTATAATCCTAGTAGGTTAGGTTTAGGGTTTACTATATAAGGTGTTTTATGATGTTTGAGAAGACAGAATATATTTTTTTGATATCGAATTCGTGATTTTCCTCTTAAAGAAAAATTTACTTGTTTCTTTCGCTGAACGCTGCGTCAGGTGGTATCAGAGCCTATAACGACTGGTGGTGGTTTTCATGACGATGATCAGGAGACTAGAGCCCTTATCCTTGGGGACGGCACGCTGCAACGTTTGCAGCAGTGTTTAATGGAACGCATAGATTAACGAATTGATCTCAGACTTCATCACATCGAGCAGCGGTTTGAAGAATTGACAAATCGATTTGAAGGTCTTGGCATTGATGTGAACCGAAATCGACGGAATGACAAAAGGCCAGGTACAGATCTTGCTCGCGGTGACCCTATCAATAGGTCTGTTCCTGTCCGCAGGCAGAATAAACCTTCATTTTCTGACAAAGAATGAGTTGGTTATGGAGGTAGAAATCATTATGAAGGATTTCGAAGGGAAAATGATAGACGCAACGGAAGATGACGTTACGATGATCGCGATGGCAGACAACGCTACGGCGATCGTGAAGGTGACGACTTTAAATTAAAAGACGATATACCTTATTTTGATGGAAGTTTTGATATAGAAGAATTTCTGGAATGGATTACTAGAATTGAAATTTTTTTTTATTATATGGAAACCCCTAGCGAGAAACAGGTGCGATTAGTAGCTTGTAGATTGAAGGGGTGTGTCTGTATGGTGGGAGAAATTGCAGAATAGGCGAGCACGAGAAGGAAAAGAGAGGGTGCAAACTTGGCTCAAATGAAGAGATTGCTGAAACAGAAGTACCTTCCACCCGATTATGAGCAATTCCAGCAAGAATTGATGGATTTAGGTAAAAATCGCGATTTTTCCTGGCATTCGCGAGATTTTTTGGTTGTTGAATCAGATAGTGAATCAGTTATTGATAACTGGAGGAAAGAGAGTAAGAGTACTACGAAGGTTGGATTGTTAGAAAAAGATGTCAACGAGTGCGAGATCGTCGAATGTAAAAAGCCAAAATTCAGTTCTAAAGCCGCTAGAATTTTGAGTATTGGCTTGAAGAAAAACAAGAGAGTATGATACAATTGGTGTCACGTATGTTGGATATGGAACACTGTGTGAAGAATTTGAGGGAGTAAAGGTTGGTCATTGGAATATCGACATAAAGAAGTATTCAAGCTCCCGCAGTTCACTGACGTCTATATAAGGCCATGCGGGTGAGTACAACAGAGATGCTGCAGAGGAGACTGATAGAAAGAACTCGATAGAATGGTGTGAGGAAAGGAAAGTTGGATTATATGGACCCGAGGACCTGCTCAGTCTCCAATTCAAAGAGAAGCAGTTAGCTGCGGAGGAAATCTTGTCCATGGTCCTCACGAAGATGTGCGAGATTGTCGAGGCGTCCATCGGGATGAGCATCAAGAATGCCGTTGTCACGGTCCCTACCTACTTCAATAACTCGCAGAGGCAAGCTACAAGGGATGCTGACATAATTGTTGGCCTTAATGTCACGCGTATCATCAATGAACCGACCGCGGCGGCTATTGCCTATGGTCTATGCAAGAAGGCGAGCGGCACCGAAGAGAAGAATGACTTGATTTTTAATCTTGGGGGCAAGGATAAATTCACGGGAATGATGTTTTCCTTCTAGTATCGTGCGAGTACACTGATGGAATTGCATAGGATCAAGTGGGGTAAGATTGAAGTGGTTGCGGAGTTCTTAGTTTTGCATTTGTGGTGAAGAAATGTGGAATGGGTTCCCTTTAAATTAAAAGTAAATTATGCTGGGGTGGAGCTCATTGACTTGAAGTCCGGAGATTTTCGGTGGTGCCTGGACCTTAGAGACATGGGTTCTTTTACAATTATTTTCCTCTCTAATGTTTACGGGGGGAGAAGTGATGGCACTTGTCTGGAAGCTCCACATATGATCAATGACAATTCACAGGATGCACTTGGCAAAATTTTAGAGGAAACTATTGGCATTGTCCCGGGTGGATCTATTGTGCTCTTCCCAAGTTACAAGCTGATGGAAAACTTATTGCGTCAATGGCTTGAAAAAGGTCAATGGTCACCGCTAAGTGCACGAAAGACCCTATTTGTGGAATCGAGGGAGCGGGATGATTTCAAGTATGAACAAAATAAAGGTCGGAGCAGCGGAAGAAGGGTCACATGGGATTCAAAAGAATTGTATATATGTCATAATGGAATTAAATTTGGGGATAGGAAGCTGAGGTATTACTTGATTCGTTGGAGAGGCCATCTCGGTCGAAGTAGATTTCGTAGTCTTGGAGTTGAGATCGATTTTGAAGAGATTGAAGCAAGCGAAGACGAATCAGATTTAAGGACGAATCTTTTTTCTAGTAGAGGAGAATGATGCGAATGAAGTGGCGATCTACGCAATCAATATAGATAAAATTGTTATCTACGCAATATTGCATGATATTACGTAATATTACGATATCTTTATTTTTTTTAGGCAATTTTGTAAATTTTGAATTTTGATGTTTTATAATCCTAGTAGGGTTAGGTTTAGGGTTAACGATATAAGATGTTTTATGATGTTTGAAGAGACAAAATATATTTTTTTCATATCGAATTTGTGATTTTCCTCTTAAAGTAAGATTTGCTTGTTTCTTTCGCTGAACACTGCGTCAGGTGCAGCGGCTATTGCCTATGGTCTTGGCAAGAAGGCGAGCGGCACCGAAGAGAAGAATGACTTGATTTTTAATCTTGGGGGCAAGGATAAATTCAAGGAAACGATGTTTTCCTTCCAATATCGTGCGAGTACACTGACGGAATTGCACAGGATCAAGTGGGGTAAGATTGGAGTGGTTGCGGAGTTCTCAGTTTTGCATTTGTGGCCAAGAAATGGGGAATGGGTTCCCTTCAAATTAAAAGTAATTTATGCTGGGGTGGAGCTCATTAACTTGAAGTCCGAAGATCTTCGGTGGTGCTTGGACCATAGAGACATGGATTCTTCTGCAATTATTTTCCTCTCTAATGTTTATGGAAGAAGAAGTGGTGGCACTTGTCTGGAAGCTCCACATGTGATCAATGACAATTCACAGGATGCACTTGGCAAAATTTTTGGAGGAAACTATTGCAATTGTCCCGAGTGGATCTATTGTGCTCTTCCCAAGTTACAAGCTTATGGAAAATTATTGCGTCAATGGCATGAAAAAGGTCAATGGTCACCGCTAAGTGCACGAAAGACCCTATTTGTGGAATTGAGGAAGCGGGATGATTTCAAGTACGAACAAAATAAAGGTCGGAGCGGCGGAAGAAGGGTCACATGGGATTCAGAGGAATTGTATATATGTCACAATGGAATCAAATATGGAGATAGGAAGCTGATGTATTACTTGATTCGTTAGAGAGGCTATCTTGATCGAAGTAGATTTCGTGGTCTTGGAGTTGAGATCGATTTTGAAGAGATTGAAGCAAGCGAAGATGAACTAGATTCGAGGATGAATCTTTTTTCTAGCAGGGGAGAATGATGCGGATGAAGTGACGATCTATGCAATCAATATAGATATAATTGTTATCTACGTAATATTGCATGATATTATGTAATATTATGTTATCTTTATTTTTTTTAGGCAGTTTTGTAAATTTTGAATTTTGATGTTTTATAATCCTAGTAGGGTTAGGTTTAGGGTTAACTATATAAGGTGTTTTATGATGTTTGAGGAAACAAAATATATTTTTTTTGATATCGAATTCGTGAATTACTCTCAAAGTAAGATTTGCTTGTTTCTTTTGCTGAACGCTGCGTCAACTTGATTTTATATTGTGATAGGATATCTTCTGCTCTAATGCGTGGTTATGCTCCCGAAGGGATGATTGTGTATTGATTCATGGAAGGACACGTGCACATTATATGGTTGAGGAGCGGGTGATCCTAATAGTTTTTTTGTTTTTTTATGACCAAGATATCCGGGTCAGCACCTCGACTATTCCTCGGGGGGATTAGCACGACAACCACCAGCCGCGACCTCTACTTAAATCACAGAGCACGAGTTGGGAGATTTAAACCAGGAACCTAACAAGGGATAGTACATCCCTTAACTAACTCGTCCATGCGAGGGTGGGTGGGTAATCCTAATAGTTCATACACTCAAGGATAGAGAATTCATGAAAGTTGGAATAAATTATCATGGCCATTGTCATGTAGAGAATATACAACTGTTTGTCATGTAGTTTGCTCAAAGAAGATTATATGATGATGTATGTAACTTTCAAAATGAGTACTCACATGATACCAATTATATATGTTGTATGTTTTTAGTTACATTCTTTTTTCTTTTCTTTCTTTGGGTAAAGAATTTTTAGTTACATTCTTTGTAGATGGCAACTCCAATAAATATAAATTAACTTTCTGGTTCAAACTTTAAAAAATAGAAAGAAAATTTCTGTTTGGATGAAGTTGGCAGATGTTCATTTTGCTTTTAATAAGGATAAGCCGATAGAACTCATTGTCGAATGTATGGACCTTTAGAAAGGGCATTTTGGTGTCTAGGGTAGAAAGAAGTCGGATTTTCATGTTACATATGAAGCGATCCATTAAGGAACACTTGAAAATTGATTCGCCAACTGACTGCACTGCTAAACATATAATGGAAGCCTTGGGAGCTAGGAGCTATATCTTGTATAATATCAAGAATGTGACACATCTACAAAGACTTTTTAACACAAGGTTTGATGGTTCTGGTGTGGTTAGAGATTTTTGAGAATCACCGTTAACTGATTTTGAAATTGACAAAAGAATCCATATTTTCTAGAATCTGAGTTAATGCAATTAAATGCTCTTCTTTACATATCATTCAAGTTTCAACCGTTTCTAACTAGACCGGTCGTCCAGTCCCAAGACCATTCGGCTTGGTTCCCGAATTTTGTGTGAGATTGGGGTGGATCGTGAACCAATCAGGCCTATATATGTAGTGTTGTGTAATTTTTTTTAATATAAAAAAGTCTTTCGAAGATTAAATTAGACTGTAATTACAAATTATAGAGTAGAGAGGCTAATAAATTGCTTGAATAGCCTGATATGTACATCGTAAGAGATGATCAAGTAACATGTATGACACTGAAATATTTTCTTCAAAAAATTGAGTCTTCAGAGCAAATTGCACATATCAAAAGCTTGAATTTAAGTATTAACTGTTTCATGTCCCTTGCAGGTTGTCTCTCTATACCCTCATGTTATAAACATAAACAAGAGTTTTCATTTTATATTTCATGTTCTCACCACATATTCTCCGATTTAGATTTCTAATGAACTTACCTTGACTTTAAGGCTTTTCAAAAGCATAATCTAATTTGAGCTGCTCGCATAGTCTTACATGTTGGTCAAGAAAAGCGGGAGGACAAAGACGAGAAATTGTTCAAGAATTTCAAGAGAAGATATGGTAGTTTTGTCGCCGTAGGGAGTTGGAAAGTAAAGCTGTTTACATTAGAAAATTACATTAAGTATTATGATTCACTCTTGACGAGAGGAGTTATGCATCATCGTTCTGTTGATTTTCAATTTTTTGAAAACTTTGCCCATCCCTTCTAATGCCAATGGGAATGGGAGAGGACGGTATGGTCAAAAGATGGCCACAAAGTCTTTGGAGCAACTTTGCGACATAGAAGACTTTGATATAGCCACAATCACAACGAAATAAGGCGTAAAAGATGAGAAATCGTTATATAAGTTTTATCCTGGTTCTTCCTTAAATTAGGACTACTCCAGCAGAGGATTCCACTACAATAACATATCACACATTTCAGTACATCACTTAATTACAAAATAAATAGATAATATGTAGCAGTACCTATTTATGGACTCAAACTCAAACTACCAATGAGGTTTAAACTATAAAACTGAGGTCTCCGTGGCTCCGGCAGGTTTGGCTAACATACAATACACGGCTCCACAAAGGAAGGGGGTTGCCTTAGGAGCGTTCTCAATATGATTCTTTTCATGTTCGATGAGAAATGCGAGACGAAAAAGGAACACATCTTTTTGACGGGAATGCAAGTCTATTTTGTCCACTTTCTCTACTCCCTCCCTATCAAAATGATCAAAAAGGAAGGCGAATAGTTGAGTGCTTACCAGTTTCTTCCAGACTAGTCACGTAGTACTGGTGTGTGTAGAGAAAGGGTATCCCTTTGAGGATAAAACAGAATCCTTCGGATTTCATTTCATTTGAAAATTATCTTTTGGGGGGAGGGGGGGGAGCCATCCTCAACTAAAGTGGCTTCCACTCTCTTTTCTATCAAGAGTTGGGCATTGGTCATGCGATTTATTGATTCGACGAATAGCTTTTTACCGATCTTTTCATGGCGATGCTGAGTATGAATCACACAAAATATCCCTATACCCTTTTCTGTTCACTCATTCTCCGTCTTGTTCTCGAGTGAACTCCCTTTTCCTTCTATTAGACAATCGGGTCTTTCTGTGTGCTGGCCCCCCACTTTAGCTCTCGTCTCTTCTTCTTTTTCAGCTAACTTCCAAGTCCAACTTCCTCCCCAAAGTTTGGTTATGTGGACAGCAAGAGCTTGTGAGCTTGTGCGGTGGAAGATCAAAGACAGAGAGAGAGAGACAGAGAATATGTTGGGGGAAAAGATTGTGCAACGGGAATTTAAAAGAGGAAAGGGAATTTTGGGCCTAGTTTGGCTGGGTTCAACCTAGCCGATCCGATTTTTTATTTTCATTTCTTTTCCATACCAAACGAGGAATAGGCAAATCCAATTTAACATTTTCATATTTTAAGCCTTAAGAGAAAATAAATTGAATTTATCAGGATCGACAAAATTAGATGTCAGCACATGGGAGACGATGGAGTAAAATCAGCGATCCTGAAATAGTTTCTTCAAAAAACTAACTCCTCAGAGCAAATCGATATATTTGAGAGTTCTCATTTTTTATATTTTGCATTTCCGCCGCATATTCGCCGCTTAGATTTCTAATGAACTTACCTTGACTTACACTTTCTAAAAGGATAAACTGATCTGAACAGCAGATCGCATCGACGTGGTATTGAGCCATGAACCGGTTCGGGGAAAGGAGGATGGAAAGAGGGATGGGAAAGATGAGAAAGTGTTCAAGAATTTCAAGAGAAGGGACGGGAGTTTTATCGCCGTAGGAAGTTGAAAATCACATTAAGTACTATGATTCACTCTTGACGAGATGAGTTATGCTTCATCGTTCTGTTGATGTTCAATTTTTACAAAAACTGTGCTCACGACAAGGGGAACGGGAGAGAACGATATGGTCAAAGATGACTACAAAGTCTTTGGAGCGATTTTGAGACATAGATGTTAGATAATGTCTCGAGTTTGAATTGTTTAGTGTTATATCCGCAAAGATTTGTTTTGCTTGAAGAAATATTAAGTTTGACCGGTTTGACTGGAAATAGATGGCTTCCTCTTCATTGTACAGTGAGCATACCATGGAAAAGCCACGCCAGAGAAGGAATGCATATATTGCGTGGGTATCAGTCAAAGCTAGGTTTGTTGACTTCTTCATTAAAGGAACAAATAAATGCGTGGATGCTTTCTTCAGTAAAAAAAAGCCACCCACGAACGGAATAGGAGAATACGTAGAGAAGCCGCACGCACGAACATGTAAAGAAATCGTGGGCTCTTTGAACCGCACATCAAACCTGCTGCCGCACGAAATAAAGGAAGTCCATGCTTCTCCGAGCCACATCGAGAACGAAGAAAAGAACGTGAAGGGCGTTATTTGTTCAGCCGTTTTCGGAAGCAAACAAGATAAGTATCGATTTTCTCTTTGTGAGTCTTTGAGTAATAATTTTGTGAGAGATTGCGAGATATTACCTGTGAATTTACTTTGGGTTTAATCTAGGTGCGGGAAACACTCGAGTGCGTGAGCGATTATAAATCTGACTCTCCGATTATAGTGGATTATATTGCTGGCTCTCTCCGTGTACGTAGGTACCGATCAATATATGGTGTCCATGGTTCCTTGTAATTTCTCTGGTAATTTTGTCTCGACATATTTGCAAGATACGTTGGTGTTTCCACGTTTTTAATCCCAACAATTAGTATCAGAGTTACGGTTAGAATTTCATCAGTTGATTTGAGGCTTTTGCTTGTCTGATTATTGTCTAGAAATTCTATTGTCGCAATTATGTCTAGAGCAAAATTTGAGATTGAGAAATTTAATAGACGGAATAACTTTGAGTTATGGAATCTCAAAATGGAGGCGTTATTAACAACTCAAGGTTTGGCCGATGCATTGGAGGGCAAGGATAAGTTGCCCAAAATAATGGAAAATGCCAAAAAGAACAGGTTAATCAGAAAGGTGAGAAGTACAATCAGGTTACACTTATCGGATTGAGTGTTAATAGAGATAGCCGTCGAGACGGATGCCGCAACGTTATGGGCTAAGCTTCAGGCACTCTATGTTATGAAAGATTTGAAGAATCGCTTGTATATGCTAAAGATGATGTTTCAATTGCGGATGGCTAAAGGCACGTCTATTAGAGCCCACTTAGATGAGTTTGATAAACTCCTGATAGACTTGAAGAATGTCAACGAGGCCTTGCCTGATGAGAAACAAGGTATGATATTGTCAGCATCTCTACCAAATTCTTTTGAGCACTTTATAAATTCGTTACTGCAGGGTCGTACTACGATTACCTTGGAAGAGGTAAAGTCTGCTTTATTATCTAAAGAGTGGCAAAAGAAATTACAAAAAGATAACTTAGTGCAAGATAGTGTGCAAGGTTTGTTTGTTCGCGGTAGAGATGAACAGAGAAACTCTAGAGGTAACAGATGGAAACACCGTTCTAAATCGAGGTCTAATGTTCGGAACCGTCGATTATCACTATAATTTGGTAGGCCACTACAAGAGAGATTGTCCGAAGTATAAGGGTAAATGAGTTAAGGTGGAGTCTGCAGGTGATAGTAATATTGTCACTACAACAGATAATAATTCTAGTGATGCTAGTGAAGTGTTAACGGTTGCCACGAGTTCATCAAGTGATGAATGGGTGTTTGATTCTAGATGTTATAGTCATGTGACTTCTCATAAATACTGATTTACTACTTATCAATGCATGGAGGGTAGTAAGGTGTTTGTGGGAAATGGTGCTGCTTGTGAAGTAGCGGGGATCGAAACAATTCAGATTAAGATGCACAATGGAATGGTGCGAACATTGATCGATGTGAGGCATGTTCCGAAACTGAGAAAGAACCTTATCTCGTTGAGTGCTCTTGATAGGTTCGGATATCGGATTTCCACTGTAGGTGGAGTTATAAAGATCTCTCAAGGTGTGCTTACCGTGATGCGAGGGAAGATAGACTGCGGGTTATATCTCCTCTAGGGAAAGACAGTGATCGGCTCATCTGCTAGATTCTCGGATGCTTCAGGTGAGGATACAACACAATTATGGCATATAAGACTTGGACACATGGGTGAGAGGGACATGATTGTTCTGGGTCAGAGGGGTTTACCAGGAGGTCATCGAATTGAGAAGCTAGACTTTTGTGATCACTACGACATAAGTAGTCAGTGGAGAGTGAAATTCAGTACGGCAGTTCACCGGACTTCGGAGATTGTAGGCTATATACACTCAGACTTATGGGGACCCTCTCCAGTTTCGTCCAAGGGAGGTGCCATGTATGTATTGTCTTTTGTTGATGACGTTTCAAGAAAAGTCTGGATTTGTCTTCTTAAGCACAAGAGCGATGTGCTTGGTCGGTTCAAGTCATGGAAGGCGATGATCGAAAAGCAGATAGAAAGAAAGATCATGGGCCTGAGAACCGATAAAGGGTTGGAATTTTGTTCTAATGAGCTTGGTTAGTATTGCGTAGAGGAAGGCATGGTGAGACACCGCACTGTTACCGAGTCACCACAGTTGAACGAAGTTGCAGAACTGATGAACAAAATTATATTAGAGAGAGCTCGCTCTTTACTATCTAATGCTGGATTAGATGAAGATTGTTGGGCTGAAACAGTTAATACCGCTTGTTGGTTAGTGAACAGGTCACCATCATCAGAGATTGATTGGAAAACTCCTGAGGAAACGTGGTTAGGTATGTATATTGATTACACCGAACTGAGAGTGTTTGGTTGCCCTGCTTATGCTCATTTGAGTGATGGCATGCTGGAGCCGAGGGCAAGAAAGTGCATATTTCTAGGCTATGCACATGGGGTGAAGGGATACAGGCTGTAGTGCACAGAGGATGATTTACCCGGTTTTATGTTCAGTAGTGACGTTACCTTTGACGAGTCTGCGCTATTTTAGAAAAGGAGTGATAGGTCAATTAGGAAAAAGATCTGGACGATGTTTAGAAATAGGTGGAGCTTCATGTAGAGCATAGAGATGCTCAGAGTACGATAGACGTGACTGAGTCTCCAGAGTTGGTAAATTCCATAGCAGTTGACAGTTGTTCCGATGTCATAGATGATGATGCTTCGAGGTGGTCAACGGAGGTAGATGAGATAGAGCGACTGTTGTATGCAGATATTAAAACAGATGATTTGGGTGCAGCAAAGATAGCTTCAGGTTTGGAGATACAGAGAGAGACTATTGGAAAAAATTCTGTAAGTACCTCACTTGCTGCATATTATAAATTGTATAGTCTGTTACGGTGTACTTGGATGGAGGTGGAGCATTTGTCCCATGCTTCACATGCTAGTATTGTTGGTTGTCTGAATTATGTCATGGATAGTACTATGCTTGATATATCATATGCAGTCAGGAAAATGTATATGATTAATCTAGGTATACATTGTGATGATGTGAAGTGGATCCTCTTGATTTTATTAGGGATGACAAGCGTTGGGGTATATTGTGGAGAATGTGGTTTAGGAAGTGTGGCAGTAACTAGGTTTGTGAACCTGGGTCATACAGGGAACCTGAAAGATGGTCGAATTCTGAGCAATTATGCCTTATTTTTTGTCAGTTGTGCTATGAGTTGGAAAGTGTCGTTAGGAGACACTATGGTCTCGTTGGCGACTGAGACTGAAAAGAAAAAGTTGAAGAGGCGTTGTGGTGTAATGACTTGGTTAGTAATGTTGACATGGGACATTCGGTTGATGTAATATTCGATAGAAGTCAGAGATGTCACTTGAGAATCAAGTTCATTGGTGACCGGAACTTTTGCGTTAGATATAACATGTCAAGAGAGGCTGTGACTGAGAAGAAGTTTCTTACGGTGGAGAATCTTGCGGACATGTGGACCAACTTAATTTCTCTAGACAAGTTCAAGCTCTATGTGAGCTTGACAGATGTATGCAGAGAATAAGTGCTCGCGGAGGCGTTGGGAGAGCAGCATGGTTGATGAGCGTTATTGACTTGGTTTAAAACATCAAGCTAAAGTGGAGATTGTTAGATAATGCCTCGAGTTTGAATTGTTTACGGATATAAATCAGTTTGTTATATCCGCAAGATTTGTTTTGCTTGAAGAAATATTAAGTTTGACCGGTTTGACTGGAAATAGATGGCTTCCTCTTCATTGTACAGTGAGCATACCATGGAAAAGCCACGCCAGAGAAGGAATGCATATATTGCGTGGGTCCCAGTCAAAGCTAGGTTTGTTGACTTCTTCATTAAAAGAACAAATAAATGCGTGGATGCTTTCTTCAATAGAAAAAGCCACCCACGAACGGAATAGGAGAATATATAGAGAAGCCGCACGAACATGTAAAGAAATCGTGGGCTCTTGAACCGCACATCAAGCCTGCTGCAGCTCAAAATAAAAGAAGTCCATGCTTCTTCAAGCCACATCGAGAACGAAGAAAAGAACGTGAAGGGCGTTCTTTGTTCAGCCGTTTTCGAGAGCAAACAAAACAAGTATTGATTTTCTCTCTGCCAGTCTTTGAGTAAGAATTTTGTGAGAGATTGTGAGATACTACCTGCGCTTGGGCTTAATCTAGGTGTGGGAAACACTCGAGTGCGTAAGCAATTATAAATCTGACTTTCCGATTATAGTGGATTATATTGCTGGTTCTCTCCGTGGACGTAGGTACCGATCTTGAACTGAACCACGTAAATATATGGTGTTCTTTATCGTTCATCGTAATTTCTCTAGTAATTTTGTCTAGACATATTTGCAATATCCGTTGGCGTTTCTTCGTTTTTAATCCCTACAATATAAGACTTTGATATGGACAGGCTGCAAATTGAATAGATCAACTGTGTAACGTATTAGGATTTTGTGCACAATCTGAATGAAGTAAATCGTAATAACGAGAAAGAGAAATTGAAACACAAGATTTTATTCTGGTTCACCCGTAAACTTAGGCTACATCCAGCAAAAAATTTCACTATAATTAACATCTCACACCTCTCTCGTTGTAACCCTCAGTTATGAGAGACTCGTAGCAATTCATGGGATGAAGCAGGCTCAAACTGTAAAATTGGGACCCCTGTAATTTTCTATCAATGAAGAGTAATAACTGTCACGTCCCGGCTCTCGAGCCCGCGACATCCCTTGCCAAATCGCCACCAGGTCATAATAGATAGCGTCTCAGGCAATTGCTATCGACCTAAGCTTATATTACGCAAGCGGAACGTACCATCTTCCATTCAATACAATCATATGGGATAGATAGAAAGTAAAGCCAGATTGCAAAATACAAAAGGCTGATGAGAATAGATGATTCATAACCTTACAGAGCCATCACTGATAAATACAACCCCATGCTTTGGGGTGGCCCTCTAGGACTCACAAAAAAATATAGGAGTCAGGTAAGGTTAACTCTCATCTATCCCAAAACAGCATCCCCCACAAAAACAACCACAGTTCCCTGACTACAAAAAGGCCCTAACCCTCTATTGGGAAGACTCGACATCCGTGTCGTAATAATCAACCGGGGGAGCTGGGTCATTTGGGTCATCACAAGAACTCTGGTTAGAACGCACAGAGGGGGCTACCGATTGCTCAGGCTCGAGATCGAGCTCCATATCAGGCGCGGGGTCCATCACTTCCCCATCAGGTGTATCAATATCCATTGGGTCCCAAGCGGGGATATTAGGGATCCCCTGTAGAGGTGGCCCCTCAAATCCTCGAAGCGGACCGAAGAGATCCATCCCATCACGAAGATACCAGGCTTTAAAGAGGTGTGCCACCAGATGTGGCATCCCTTCATCAACCCATATCGTCGTGATGTGACGCTCCCACATCTGGTCCGTACCTGGTACCGGATGGAGACTGATATCCAATGATGAGTCAGTGGGGGTGCCGAACCGCACCGGTCTTTCCATTACTTCGGACCTGAAAAATTTGTCCCACGACGGGGTGAGAAATGAATCTCAGTGAATCAAGCCTAATATCGATTAGGACAATGATTCGCCCAGAACATCCTAAGTGCCACAAAAAGATCTCAAGATAACAACAGAGATATATATATATATATATATATAAATATATCAATCATAACAAGTCTGACAAATCTACCACCAACAGAAGTACAACCACTCAGGCATACACAAGTTCATTATTAATCAATGACCCACGCGACTGGCGTGATAAATACATCAATAGTGCAATCCCGCACTCTTCTGGCAAAACCAGGCTACGTCCACTTTACCCTCTCAGCGACGGCTACTACAAGCAGTGTATCCAGTGCACCCGGCAAGGTACTGCAAGTAGGCATTCCTTAAAAAGGAGCTTCGGTCCATCACAAGCTGCGACCGGCATTCGATAATCCCTTAAAATCGTACGACTGGCACGGGGCATGGATTATCGTGCTTCTGACAAGTCGCAAATTTCCATACAATCAGTACGGTACAAGTACCCACGGTACAAAGCGAACTTGCCAGGTAGCGTCATTGACCCTTTAAATGACCACACAAATTGCACTCGGCAATCAACTCATTGATTATCTTGGATTAACGCCAAAATCCACAAGAAATACAATCAACTCGGCCCCAAGGCCCACAAGATTCCCAATTGAACTTTTCAGCCAGGCAAACAAACCAATCAAGCAATTCACTCACTCTCGAGTAATCAACTTAACCCGGCAATTTCAAGCTCAATTCATATTAGAAATCTTAATTCTCAGTCAAATTATAGCAATCAATCGTTCGCTCGTCTCTAACCTGTCACTCACTCGCGAGCAAATCAATCAAACAATTAATTGCTAAATTACCACAAATAGCCACAGACAAATAATCGATCGACCATGTATCCTAACCATGGTTTCTATCTATACCGGTCCCGATCGAAATATTTTTTTTTTAAATAAATACATAATTAAATAAATAATTAAATCAGACTAATCCTAAGCGCAATTAGCGCCCTAACCAAGGTTTAGAGTCAACTCACTATTTGAGTTAGCTCGATTGGTGGCGGCGGCGACGACGATAAAACTAAGGTTTATCGCGCGGCGAATCGAGCTCAAACTTCGGCGACACCCCGTGGGAGTCCGGCGAGGTCGCCGGAACAGGTGGCCGGCGGCGGAGCTCCGGCGAGCGGCGGCCGGCGGCCTACAACAGTAAACAACAGAATATTCAATCCGGCAACTCTACTGTTTTGGCCGTTTTCCGGCGACACGGGCCGAGACAAGGTCGACCAAGGGTCGGGGGCTCACCTAGGGGTCGGTGGGAGTCGGCCGGGACAGGTGGACAACGGCGGAAGGCGGTCGTGGCGGCCGGAGGAGGCCGCGGAGTTCTCGGGTCCTCTGACCCGAAAACAGGGCAGGCCCGGCCGCGAGTTTCCTTCGGCGAAACGGCGGCGGCGGCGGCTCGGCCGGGGTCCAGGCGACGGCGGCGAGTGGCTGGGGACGGTGGCTGCCGGTGGTGGTGTGGTGGTCGCGAAAAACAACGGCGGACGGGGATGAATCGATCGGCAAGGAGGGGCTCTCGGGCAAGAAGAAAAAAAAAGAAAGAAGAAGAAGAGAAGAAGAAGCAGCAGGAAGAAGAACAGAAGAAGAAACAGCAGAGGGCGTGCGTTGGGCAGAGGGCAGATGGGACCCACCTTGACTTTGGAGGCCAAAAATTTAATTTTTTTGTCTCATGTGAGTGAATTATTGGGGGGGGGGCAAAATGGTAATTTTGGCGCGCCGGGACTGAAATGAAATTTTTGGTGTACTGATCGATGGGTAATTTCGGCAATTTCACTGGTCAAGCTCGGTCAGGATTAAGCTCGTTTGCAAAAACGGCAATTTAAAAATCGCCGCGGATAAATTTCGAAACTCAATTCGAAATAATCTAAAGTTCGGAATTCGTCCAAATTTTCGTCTTTTCAGTCCTTATAGTCCAAAATGGGCGTCGACTATGACTATACATTCATATCATTAAATCGACTCCTGGCACTTACAAGGGTTGAATTTCCAGGACGTCACAATAACCACACCCCCAATATCTTGAACCCTTAAGTGTAACGTTTACCCCAAATTTTGATTTGGACATCATGTTAATTGGTGAAGAATATCTGCCATCCCGAAATATTATCTTAAAAAAAATTGACCCTTCTAAGCAAACTGCAAATGACAAAAGCTTGTATTTAAAGTATTAACCGGGCCGTATCTCTTTAGAAAACGAATCCATGCGTCCATCCTCTCAGATTATAGAAGATAAACAAGAGTTTTGATTCTATATTTCACCTTCCCGCTGCATATTCTCGGGTTAGATCTCTATTGAGTTTAAAGCTTTCGAAACCCTAAATTTATTTGAACAGCAGCTCTCGTCTGTCTTGCTTCCAAATTCAGCTCTGATCCTCCGGTAATAGCATCATCTAGGGTGAGGATCCGTCCTCAGCTTGGTTTGATGGCAGTGATGAGCCATGAACCGATGAAGTCGATGTTTTTCTGAAACTGGCATCTGTCAAATATGCGGGCCGCGTCGGCGTTGGGATGGTCGTGTTTCGGCTTCCGAGCATTAAAACTAGCAAAGCCATGGTAGGCGGTCTCTCTACATTCTCTTGAACACATAACAACGCAATCTGAATGCATCTTAACAATTCGCTTCTTGAACTGCCGTTTAACATCGGATCTGTAAGGCGAAAAGGCGTTCCCTTTCTCCAATTTTTCCATGCCTGCAGTGCACAGTCGTGAAAGCAAGTCAATGGGTATTGTGATTTTCAATTTGTTCAATTGTTGGACAAATCTCCACAACTTTAAACTCACGTAGCTCAGCAGGTGGTCCGAAATCTTCTTGCCGGTGATGATCTCTAGAACCACTACGCCGAAGCTATACACATCAGTCTTCACAGAGATCTCTCCATGCCTTACATATTCGGGAGCCATGTAGCCGCTGCAACACATGAAACATATAGTTCCAAGAATCATCGACAGGGAAACTGAAAGTGGTGCTTGTTTTTCATTGTATACTTTCCTCGAAAGGACGAAACAAACCAACGAAGTCCTCATCCAGCAAAACATTGCCGGAAACTGAAATTGGTTCAAACTTACGAAGTTCCTTCAATTTGTGCGGCATTTGCTCTACTTTGGTCCAAGACGAATAGCCTAGCCATGCCAAAACCAGCTATCTTGGGATTCATGTTTCCATCCAGCAGAATTTGGTCAGGCTTCAGATCACGGTGTATGATCCCAAGGAGGGAATCCTCGTGCAGGTAATGAAGCACTCGAGCGATTCCTGTTATTATACTCAAAACGACTCTCCGAACTTAACGACATACGTCTGTTTGTATCTGCAAAATGGACATCATTTTGGTTCTCAGTACATTAACCATTAGTGAAATGAAAGCAACAAAATTTAAACGTCCAAATTCCTACCAGAAATGTATCCTTCAAGGCTACCATTGGGTGCGAACTCAAGGATAAGAATTTTTTCCCCTTCTTCCAAACAATACCCAAGGAGCTTAATCAGATTGTCGTGCTGAAGTGTGGCCATCAGAGTGAACTCATTCTGGAACAGCTGCTGACTGTGGAGAGAACACCCCTCAAGCCTCTTCACAACAATGCATTGTCCATTTTCAAGAGTGCCCTACAGTCAAAATTTCATTTGCTAGCAACAATGTCTATCTCCATGTAGTGATGTAATTCCCAAATGAAAAAAAAATTCAGCTACCCGATACACTTTTCCGAATCCCCCTTCTCCAATCTTATTGCCTTCTGAAAAGAAATTTGTGGCAGCTCTGATCTCGTTTAATGTGAACTGTAATGCTGAAGAAAATGCTGTTCTCCCTCCCACACCACTTAATCCTTATGCTAAGGTTGGCAAGAAGTCATCCAATAACAGCTTAAATGCAGAACACAAAACAACCGATAAATCGACTTACCTGATGGGACCTTCCTTCTTCTCTATCTAGTAAAGCAAAACACGAAGGCACTAACCATCACCAAGAGAACTGCGGAAACTACCACAGCAACCACAACGCATAATGACTTCGAGATACCACCTGCCAATATCAAGCAACGCATTTAATCCAATTTGAAGCTGAAATTCATGACTGTTAGCATTTCAAATTAAAATGATTGTTTCTGTAGCACGGACATGTTAACATTCGGGGGGAAAGGCACATTATGTTTATTATCATTGCTCACTGATCACTAAGTAATATATTGGAGAAAAAACTGAAGTAATTATGGCTATGGAAACGAAACTCATGTTGCAAAGACATAACAAGAATAGACGCGCACCGCAAATTACAATGTGAAAAGTAGATCACGCCGTTCTCTGATAACTCAAGGGAAACACATTCAGGTTTATGGAATTTATCAACCTACCATTTTTCGTCTAATAAGATTCGGAATATATCCCATTATTCTCTAAATTTGTCTCTCGGCTTATGAAACCACCGAGCTCGAGGTGGCCACAATTTTTGTGGTGATCACTGCTAATGAAAAAGCCAGTGTGACCCTAAAGATGTTTGCTATGTATTTTATGAATCTTTGGGGTTCAACGACCGCCAATCCCAACTAGTTCGGGATAAAAGTGTTATTGATGTTGATGTTGATGTTGATTGATGTTGATCTCTCTCCATCTCTCTTAGATGACAACTATGGTTTGAATATGTTTTTAGTATTTTGCCAAACCAAAAGATAAAGTAGAAAAATCCGGACGAATATGTTATCAAACTTATAATTAATAAGAGATTTTACAGAAGCTCCCACATAGGTTATGTTGATTTTTTTTCTCGATTGTCGATCATTTAATTCACGGGTCTTATTCATTTCGAACACCAAATAAGAGAATGTCGATGGCAAAAGTACAACATAAGTGCTAATATTTGTGTAAGGCGCTCACTTTAGTGCCAATATTTTTTTTTTCGGATCACTTAGGATCTGTTTGGCAACATTTCTGTTCCAAAAAAGTGATTCTGATTAAAAAAAATTTTTTTATTGTGTTCCCCATATGAGTTTTAGAGAATCAGAATACGTTTTGTAACTGCATAAAATTTCTATTCCCAAAATAGAAACTTGTTTGGTAGCTGCACAAAATACCTATTCTGGAAAATAATTTCTCTTTTCAATTTTTCATTTAAATCAAATAATTACATAATCACATTTGATGACTTTCCTTGGACCCCAATTTGCGATCCTTTCGCACCATGATATCTTTTTGGCCAAAATAAGGATGCTTTCGATTTGTTCCTTCGAAAGATAAAACACTAAAAATTATTTTTTCCTTGCTTCTCACGAGACTATGCATACACCAAGGATGCAAGAGGTGACTCTAATTATCTTTTATTGCTCAGAATAAATAAATTTCATCTCTGCAACATAGGTGGCTTAGTTTTATCTTTAGATACAATGCGGATGGTCACTGATGAAGCACAGTGCTCCAGTAATAAATCAGGTAGGTTAAGGAACAATTGGAAGGCAAAATTATAGAAAACGAGATTGACCAGTTGAATGACCCATTTCCAACTTTTTGAAAATTTGCGAGATTTGTTGGAACGATTTATCCATGAGTGGAAAAATCGTCATTTAGAAGAAATCAAAAGGAAAAATCATAAAAAAAAAAGATTGGCTAGTTGAAATGACTAGTCTAATAATTTTTTATATTTTTTTGGGATCTTTTTGAAATTTTTCTATTTTTTTAGAATTTTTATGAATTTTCTATTTTTGAGATTTTTTAATCATTTTCTTATTTTAAATTTTTAATTAATTTTTATTAGAAAAACATATCTGAGTCGAGTTGGGTTAACTCGGCACATACCTCGCGAGCATCCAACAAAAGTGAGAGAAGATGTCATTGGCTTTTTCATTCTCAAAAGTGTTCTTTTTCTTGAGAAACAACTTTTTTTTGTTTCTCAAAATTGGCCCAACCTTATAATTTTTGGTGTAATTGATTGTAAGGTTGGATATTTAAATATAAAATCGTAAGTATATTTTGATTGCCTTTTCGAATTCAATTCATTACTTTGATGAATTTCTTACGGAATCAGAGTAAAGACAGTGAAATGGTTTACAGACACAGAGTGGAGCAACTAATAACCAACGCAAGTTTGCAAATTTTCTGCAGTGTTTATGAGACGCCCATGTGCACATATGGGACCAATAGATACATGCGGAACAACATTAGTTACCCTTTTTCCTGTTGACCCTAATTAACACTACACTCGTGATCGAATCGACCATCCTTTAGTCTTTGATTTTTTTTTTTTGTGTGAATAGTTTATTTTCTAGCCCATCATATGTTATGTTCATAAAAAATTTAAATATCATATATTCTTTTTTTTTTTGCCAAACAAAAAAGTATAACCTATAAAAAACATGGAGGAATGTCTTATTGAACTTTTAAGCAATAAGAGATTGGCCATGTTTTTTACTACTCCTCTTGCCCACTTCTGGGATTTCTTGGCCGTATGTTTGGCCGTTTGTTTACTCTTATGTTGGCTGACTCTTGGCCTCTAGGTAGGCGCACGCTGTTGCGTTATTCATTTTGCAGCCGATTCACCGTTAAACCCATTTTGACACGCATGGTGCCAATGTTAGTTCATAATTTTTGTGTCCGGCTTTATCTTTGTACCTAGTGTATTTTCAAGTTTATATATATACTTAACTTACAAAAAAAAAAAAACTCCCTGATTAGATTTTATATATATATATATTGATCATTGATCATTTTAATACAAGGGTCCTATTTATTTCAACACCAAATAAGATAATTTCGAAAAAACTTCTTAGTATGTCTTATTAGAAAGTTCAATCTTATTCTGATTAGCTTCATTTTCAGACGATCAAACACAATTAAGGCAAGTTTTGGCTTCTCTTTTCCTTTGACAACGAGCTCTAGTCGTAATCAAAGATCTCATGCGGGTTCGTATCACCAATGTTTCAATTATGGCCTCGCAATTTCTTTGCAATGGCCGCGTGTACCTAACTACTGAACAAGAGCCGAAATACCCGGTGGTGGAGGCAGTACGTCTCCCTCCTGCGATGGTGGCTGAAGTGGCACACTGACCTGGTCGAAGAACCGATGATTGGTCTCGTACATGATCATGCAACTGGGCACCATGAACCGTACTCCAGTGTACCTGACACAACACTCCTCGATCGTCTCGACCCCTTCCACTAGGCAGCTTGTGCACTGTTGCTTCGTCAAGTCCAGCGTGCACTGCACCAGCGCATAGATCGTGTCAGGCCCCGCTGATTCGTTCCCCGACGCGTACTTTCTCAGCGAGCCACCACCTGCGGCCTCTGCCCACAGACTATTCAGGAGCTTCATCATCGTCGCGTCGTAAGCGTCCGGGCTTGAGACGTTGTCGGAGTTTCTTACCACGTACATGGGTTCTGTGGCGACTGTGCCAAAGAACGAGGCATCTGAGTAGCGGATTATGCAGTTCCCGGTGTAGAGGAGTGCCTCCTTCTGGAGGGGGCAGAGGCGGCGCATGTCAGAGGCCAAGCCATCAAGGCAGGCGCGGCAGCTCAAGGCAGTGTAGTCACCGCGGCAGAGGCCAAAGAGGTAGAGGGTTTGGGAGGCACCCGAGACGCTGGAGGAGGCATTGAAGAAGCCGTAGGAGAGGGAAGGGGAGTTGGTGGTGTCGATGGAGGAGAGGAGGGTGGTGAGGGTGGTTTGGTAGGTGCCGTCGGCGGTGAAGTAGCCGGTGGAACCACAGTAGGTCGCTGGGAGTAGGGCGTTTACGGCGGAAGCGAACGTGGGAACAAGGAGCAAGAAAAGGAGATACGTAGGACCCATTTTATTTATTTATTTATTTTGGGGGTTGGGGTGTTTCGAGTCTCTATTTGGCAGGAGTGCAAAATAAGATGATGTTCAATCATCTTTCTACTGCCACTGCGTCTTGTCAAAGTATAAAAACACGACCGGCGATAAATTCCTCGAAGAAGCACTAACTGCAATAGAAAAGCAGACTCCTTTCTCCCAAGTCTCCGTCTTGTGCAAGTATAATACAATCTCACGTTTTACATTACTTTTGAACAGATCTTCTTTCTACCGAAACAACGAATCCTCGTCCTTCCGCGTCTAAATAAGCAACATCTGAATTATGCGAGTTTTTTTTTTCAAAATAATACTAAATATATAAACTTTTACAAATTTAATTTTAAAAAAAAATTATTATTTTAGGTCTCCAAGGGGCCCATGGATGGGCCCCCCTCCCTCTCCCACGGCATTTGAGCCCCCTCCCCTCCCTCGGCATTTTAACTTACGCGGATAACTGCGGGTGCACGCCCCCACGTGAGAGGTCCCACCCCCTTTAATTTTTTAATTTTTTTTGCTTTGCTTTCCCACGGCAATTCTATTGCAGAATTGACGTGCGACGGGAGAGAGGGGATGGGCAGCCCCACGTGGGGGCCCCACCCCCTACTCTTTTTTTTTTTGGGACCCTTCCCAAGGCAATTCTTGCCGTGGAAAGGGGATGGGCGGCCCCCACCTCAATTTTTTTCTTGTTTTGTTTCATTTTTTTTTGTCCAGTTTTGTATCTCCTTCCCCTAGCAATTCTATTGCCGTGGGAAGGAGGGGGGCTGGGCCCCCACTATTTCCTCACCGATAATTGGCGAGGGAAAGGGAGTGGGCCCCCACATCCCACGGCAATTGTGAATTGTCGTGGGAGGGGGGGGCTCTCCTTGTTCCCGGGGCTTTTTAAAAAAGAAATTTGTTGTCAACTTGCCATGGAAGGCCTTGCGGGCGCTCGCATTTCAGGCGCGCTTGCAATGGACCCCCACATCCCACGGCAGTTGAATTGCCGAGGGATGGGTGTCTCCCCACATCTCGCGGCTCGCGTTTTTTTTTCTTCGGTTGTCAAGTCTCATAATTGCTGTGGAGGGCCTCCCTCACCATGTAGATCCCCGCATTTCAGCCGTGCCTGCAGAGGTCTATAAAGACGTTTTGCTTTGCAGCATGTTAAGTGAAACCGAAACACTTTTGGTTTCGCATATATTTTTTGCTCGTTTTCTCAATTTCAGTTAGTCACTCTCTCAAACACTCTTTTTACTTCAGTGATGCTCGCTCATTTTCTCTCTCTCAGAGGGTCGCGTTCATTTTCATTCGTCTTCGTTGTACCTCGCTTATGGTTCCTCCTTCAGATGGTCTCAGTATTAAACTCCCTCAAACGATCGAGTATAAATTTTTCTTAATATTTTTGTAATGTTTGAATTAATTTATAAATTTCTTAATTGACAGAATTTGAGATAAAAGCAAAGCGAGCTTTTCTCTTGACAGTTTGAGATGTTCATTCGTTGTGTGCTCTCCTTCGATCGTTTAAGGTAAATTTCATTGTGGTTATTTTTTATAGTTTCGTTAGTATAAATTTATTTATTTAGTTATTATATATACCTGAATCATCTGCATTACTTATAGATTGTTAATAATATGTTATAAATATTTTGTTAATATGACAATAGTTCTAATGTTTAGGAATTTAGGTGTTCTATAAAAATATGTACTATTTTAGGGACAAAAAAAATAATTACATTTGCGATCCAGTGATTTTCATTGTATTAAAAATAATATGAATTTTTGTGGTGTGATTCTGGCAAAAAACGATCTCCGACAAATTTAAACATTATATGTCCTTTGATTTTTGTTTTAAAATGATCACCAATGAATTTTTGGAAAAATAAAAACGCAGGTGGTCACATGTCCTGGAAAGCGCGAGCCGAGTTTGAACCCGTCCAAATTTTTTTTTTAATTATTATAAAATTCGAAAAACAAAAAAGAAGAAAATATAAAATTGATAAATAATGGTAAAAATATAAAATATAAAAAATTGAGGAAAACAATCAATAAATTTCAAAAAAGAGAAAAAGGTCACAATCAACTGGCCATGTACAATTTTCAATATTTTTGGCCCTTTATTTTCCAAAAATTGACGATTTTGCCTTTCTACTAATATCTCCAAAAAAATAAGAAAAATTCTGAAAAAGTATATAAAAATCCAAAAAAGTATTTTTGATATTATGGTCCCCAATTGTTCAAGAAAAAGAATTATCCTTTTGGAAAATTATTTTTAAAAGAATTATAAAAATTTTGAAAAATTTGCGAAAATCCCGAAAATTGTAATTTCGAGATTTCTCTAAATCTTCTGTAGGAAGTACAGCTTTTACGAAATAATTTATAATTTATTCCCTTAGCATTATGTCCGCTACATCTTTTACGATTGTTCGCTAGGGAGGTTGTCACGCCCCGCGCCCTGGGCGCGAGCACGCGAATATCCCTGCAAGCAAACCAATAATAATCTCTCGGCGGTCCCAAGATCCATCAACAGAAGTCGAGAGATATGTTAAATATCTAGAGCATGCGAAAGCGATATTAACATAACCCCGTACAATTTATAAGATAAGTGGGACCTGGATAGCATATAATATTCATATATCAAAGCGTACTGTTCATACAACACCGAATACTAAACCCGCTAGACAAAAGGGTGACAGGGTAAGCATATCAAAAAGGGATCATCTACAAAATCCATCGGGAGTAGGGTCAGGTCGTCAGTCAAAGATCGATCCACCAACTGAAGTATCCTAGGATGAGCTACTGGAGTCATCCGTATCCTCTGCGTCCTCGGTCGGCTCATACTCAGAAAACGTCTCGGACGGGACCTCGACGGAATCCTTCATGGTAACCTCCTGTGATGGCTCAGCAAGGTCCCTCTCGGACGCCTCCAGGACTATGACCTCCTCCTGCTCCTGTTCCTCGGTGAACTCTAAGGTCGGTGTCCGATCTGGTCCGTTCCTAAACCCTACTACTGACCCCTCAGGCAACTCCTGCTTCGCTACAATTTGGCACCATCGGGTATGACACCCTGTAGTACCTCGTGGGGCTTTAGTGGCCCTATTTGTGAATCCCCTTCCTTCTTGAATCACGCCTCGAATCTATGAAGCTTCCACTCAGGCTTACCCTCGTCCACCCATACGACAATACATTTCCTCACATATACGTTCCCTTGCCTATCCGGGAACTCATCATAATACGCTGTCATCTCTTTTGGGTCCTCGAAGCGAATGGGCCACATAGCTACGGCCTAGGATCTATAAAGGAAGGGTTCCCCAAAAAGGGGTGAGATACACATCTCAGTAAGAAAAACCTAATCCTAAGTCAGGTTGATAGTCCACTCAGGTACTTGCATCCGTCAACATATCGAAACTCATGAACACATAGGCATAACAATCACAATTCAATAAACAACAACATACAGAAGACAAGCATGCATTTATGATCTCGTGTCACACTCAGATGCACATGTACCCTCAGCCTGCCACTTCACCACATCCATCAACTTCCGCCTGCCTCATTCTCTAGCCCGCGAACTTGTCGCCTCAGGCTCGATCTGCGTAAACGCATTAGACCGTCATCTGTGACCCGCGTAAACGCATCAGGTCCTGATGAATCTCCAGGCAAAGCTCATTAACTCATTCTCCGTCTCGCGAATAATTCGCATCAGGACCGTGGCTATCTCAACCCCGCGATCCTGTCGCATCCAGGTATCAACTCCCGCCCCGCGTCTCACACGCCTCAGGGCCTCTCCAAGCCATGCTCATACCACAATCAAGATTTATGCCTTGACTTTCAATTCAATTGCACACTCAGTGGCAAGTGCCAATTCAAATGCATTTCATAAATTCTGTGACATGCAAGCAAATCAAATGACATATAGACATGGCAACCACTCAAGCACAACGACGTCACACATAGGCATCCTATAATACCTTGGGGAGTATTAAAAACCATCCCTTATTAGGATTTCTCATGCATCAATCTAATCAATTCTCAACACACCCAATAGAGTCCAATCCCCCTAGCCTTGGTTTAGGAAATCACTTACCTTTGACTGAACAACACAAATTTCTTCTTCTTGGATCACTTAGGATTCGGCCAACCAAGGTCCACATCCGGACTTGTCGCGCAACCTAGAATTTCAACCAATTCATCAAATTTTCGTACCCAATTCATCAATCCATCAATCCCAATCATCCATAACTTAACCCTCAACACCTCATTACCTCATAATCATCAATTTGCAGCTCAAATCATCCACAATCGGCCCTCAACAGAATCAGTTTAGGCCCAGCACCGAACCGGTCCTACTCGATTTTGTGCATGCCGGGTCCAACCGGTCCTAATCTACTCCAAATTCATCAATTATACACTATCCTACCTCTTAGAATGTCTGCCTAAGGGTTTGGTTCGAGTCAAATGGTCGCCGGATTCCCGTTGAAGCTCGCTGGAATGCCCAAGGTCAAATTCCGGCAGATTCTAGGCAAAATATACAAGGCCGGTTCGTGGTCAAAAACTTATCAAATTAAGCCCCAATTTTTACCATAGAATCCTACACATGTCCACTGAGTCTCCACAAAATTTGAGCCCAAACTTTCAACATTTCGACCATCAAAGGGACTGAGAACCGAACCTACCTCAAGTTGGTTCCGATTCTGTGGGCTCTCGGGAGATTGCTTGGCCGGGACGCCTCGGTGCTCCAAACGACTTGATTCTTGTTGGAGGAGTTCGGCAGGACATGGATCTTCGTCGAGGTGGTCAGCCGACGGTCGAATGGTGGTCGAAAAGGCCAGTCGTGGGTGGTGAATGGAGAGCTCAAAATCGATCGTCGGCAAGCAGGTTGAAGGAGGAAGAAGAAGGTGATTTTCGGTGATGGAGAGAGAGGGTCTGGCCGAATGAGGGTGAGGAGAGAGAGAGAGGATGGGCTATATTCAAATTTTGATCAATGAAGTTTGAATGGTAGGTGGCCAAAAGTGTGAAATGACCATACTTGCCCATCTTGTGACACTTGGTATTTGTCTTTTCCTTTGAGATCCAATGGCTCTCTTTTAGTCTTCATTTTCGGCAGCCATGGGAGGGTGTAATGCCCATTATGCCCTTCTTCAATTGCAAGGGTAAAGTTCTAAACTTGAGGGGTAAACGGTCATTTTACCCCCGACGTTTCGAACGTCGTTTTTCTCGTTCCAGGATTATTCGATAAGGTGACGGCCAATCCAAATGACGTTGAAATTCTTGATTTTCCATTTCAAACTTTTCAAGACTCGTTTTTGATAGTTTTCTCTATCAGACGTGATTCCAGCCTATCCCGAACTGACGGACGGCTTTTGCAGACATTACGCATATCGATCCCGTGATTCTCATCACATTTAGGGCTCGTCAATTCGTGGCGGCTTTAGTTGTCATGTAATTATGAGGGTTTATCACTAGTCCCTATGGTCTCGATCGTCACAGTCCGATTTAGGATAATTTTGCAAATCATACGCTGATTAAGCGACATCATCCGCGTTCCAATCGTACGACACTCGCATGGTAATCCTTAATCATTCTTAGATCGGCCTATTGGCGGTTTTAAATGTCCCATCGATAATCCTTATGGTCAAAGCGTCATTTCTTATCCGAGTCGCCTAGGTCCACGTATCTCGTCTCGCGTTAGCCTTTCTCCTTGGGTCAGCCTACTCAAATTGATCAGATTTGAGCGGAATACAACTGAAACACATCACTTGATATATATAAACTTCTCATTGCAGAGTCTAAAGTTGATTGGAAATCAGAATGTCACAGAGGTACACTAGTACAAAATCAATATGGATGTGATTACGAAGGGGGAGATTCTGCTATGTTCCAATTTGGAAACATATCCACATTTCATGAGTTACGTGTCACGATTGAGCGCGTGATAAATATAATAGGAAATCAGTATATTCGCAGCATGATGTATAGATACCTGATTGCAACAAACGATGTATATGACATTATGGAGGTGTATAATGATAATACAATTGCGATGATCCAGCAGTTTACACTCTGGATTGGTTCTGCGGGGTTTTTACAATTTTATGTAACTGTCGATGAACACCGAGTAGAAGGTTTAAATGTTGGTGAAGATGACATTGGTGTGCATAATCAGCACGTGGAGCCTAATGGTAATGATGGAGATGATAGAGATGAAGAAGATGAAGGTTGGTTGGAACTGATGATAGTGATGAAGAAGATGTCAGATGTGACAATATGGATGCTTGCTACAACACTCATTACAGCAATCCCATCTCGCCGTTGGTGCACCCACCGCCCCAATCGGATATTGACTTTGATATGATGCAAGTCGATACAAGAGCGAAGCCGGAGCGTAGGTTATTTCATCCATCAAAAGAATTTGAGGTTGGCATGGTATTTCCATCACAAGACGCGTTACAGTTGGCTGCAAAAGAGTACTCTTTGATAAGAAATCATCAATTTGACAGTGATGTGACAAATAATTCAATATATATAATTAGGTGTGGTAATCATAATGGACCGTGTGATTGGAGGCTCCGTGCTATCAATAAAGTGAGCACCTTAATTTGGAAAATAACTAAATACAATGAGCCACACACATGCACAAATTCTCAAATGGCACGAACGTCACGGGATCACCGGCAACTTGATCAGAAGTACATATGCAGCCATATAAAGGCAATGGTCACAGCCCAACCAGATATCAAAATCAAAGCACTGATGGCAAAGATTCAAGACAAGTTGCATTTTGAACATACTTATCGTAAAACCTAGGCAGCTAAACAAATGGCTATCGTCGAAGAATTTGGAGGATGGGATGAATCGTACAGTAGGTTGAGGAAATACATCAATAAAATGATGTCAAAGAATCCAGGTTCTCATTTTGTCATTGAGGATCGCATGAGCTCAGATCAGAGCCGCACCATTTTCGACCGCATGTTTTGGACTTTCGAGCAGACGATTCAAGGCTTCGCAAGTTGTCGGCCTGTGATATTTGTCAATGGTTTATGGCTTGGTTGCGGAGATATGTATGTCAGAGGAGGGAGAATATTTGTGTAATATCAGACAGGCACAACGGGATTAAAAATGCAATGGAGTCAGCAACATGGCGTCCTCCGCGTGGCCACTATAGATTTTGCGTACGGCATATTGTTAGCAACTACAATAAGCAATTCAAAAATGCCGAAGGCAAAGAGCTTGTTGAGGCGGCAGGTAAATTTTAGAACTTATAAATTTGAGGAATAATATGTGTTCATATATTCGAGTGTGAAGTACTAATTATTATTGTAATTGTACAGCTTATGCGAATCAACAACAAAAGTTTGATCACATCATGAACGAAATTAGGGGTATGGATCCACACACAACTGCATGGTGTGACAAGATTCCAAAAGAAAAATGGACCGGGGCTTTTGATGGAGGGATGAGATATGGAGCGATAACAACAAATTTAATTGAATCGGTCAACGACATGTTAAAGGGTTATCGTGGTCTACCAATAACAGTTATGATGGATAAGATATTCTATCAATTGAACCAATATTTTGACACACGAAGAACGACGTACAAGATGCAGGAGGCCCAAGCACGTGTATTTACGCATTTTGTGGATCACACGCTCGACGAAAATAGTCAACGTGCAAATAATCATGCAGTGACACGTTTCGACTCTGATACAGGGCTTTTCGAAGTTAAGACTAGACTTACAGATCCAGAGGATCAGGAGGCCGGAAACATATAGTGAGCCTAGACCGGCGATCGTTCACATGTGAAACATTTCAAGAGATAAAAATTCCATGCTCCCACGTAATTGCAGCATGTCAAGCATATGCTGTTGATTATAATACGTACGTAGATGAGTGTTACACGATGGATAAAACCCTTCAGTGCTATCAGTATACGTTTTATCCTTCGGGGGATATTGATTACTGGTCTACACCTAACCCGCTGCCATTAAAGCTAGACCCGAGACGCATTAGGAAGAAAGGAATGCCTCGTACATCACAGATACATAATGAGATGGATTAGAGGACATCGAGTAGTAGTACTTCTCGTATCCATTGCAGCAACTGTGGAAAATCAGGACACAACAGGCAAACTTGTGCATATAGATCAACCTAAGAATAGCGCTATAGTTATTCAATTAAACTCTTGGCATTGTAATGTTATAATATGACAATTGTGTGATGTTATTCGGTTCCTCTTAATTAAAAAAAATTAAAAAAGACCGAGGTTCTTGTATAAATTTCCCCTCCTGGCCCGGCGTAGAAGATGTATTAAGATCCTCAATCTTTTTTTAAAAAAAATTTGTTAATTAATTGCAAAATTTATGAAGATTTATAATTAGAATTTTCAAATAAATACAAAAAATATAAAATTGAACTGGTAGGATATAAAGAAAATGAAATTTTCATAATAGATTACAATCGTCAAGCGCGATTATATTTGCTAATGATATCGTTCTCCTATATGACCTCCTGTTTCGCAATCTAGTGGTCTTCTTTGATCAGCCCGTCTAGTATTGTATCGAGAAGGAGGACGAGAATCCGGACGAATAGGACGTGTGGATGACAAAGGCATATCATGGTAAAATATACCATGTCCAGAAACTACATATCCTACTGTATGAGGGTATTCAAAAAAAGGAGAGAAATTGGGTCCAAATGAACCAGGAGAATTGGTGGGAGTCCACAGCTGTGGATCGAGAAGAAATGTAAAATCAGATTCCCCGTGAAATGGGTTAGGAAACTGGGTGAACCCTGCATAATAACCTGGATGGCCAAACCTTGCAGTGAATTCCAAATCGAAATCTATCGGATGATACTCCAAAGGGTAGGGGACGATGTCACCAGCTGGAGGAGCTTGAGTAGTCCTCCGAGTCGATTGAACGGCCTTAGGTGGGTCATCTTCGGGCGGCTCAACGGGTGCTGCTACAATTGCTGATTGGGGTGGTGGCATCATTGTTAGCCACCTCTCCTCATTCTGGGCATGTACCATTGCCGTAGCTATATTCTCCACAGCTGCCCAGGACTCCCGAGATGTTGGCAGTTACGTATGATATGTAAGATGTGTTGGACACCATCACCCTTCAAAATCATCAAAATTAACAAAAGTTATCAAATAGTAATAAGCAATGCTACTTAAAAATAATTAATGAATTAAATTAAATTAAATTGAAAGTGTCTGTCTAAACCGCTACTCTCATTGCAGCTCCTGTAATAGAAATCCACTTTCGCATAAGCCTACGGTACCACTTGTCGCGACCTTCTACGGGCGCAGGTCTCAAGGGCTAATGGGTCATCCGCTCTTATTTGGACGCGGGCATCTCCCAAGGCCCGTTACCCAAGTTGCAACAGCGAGAATATGTGATCGACCTTCAGTGTGCTCTGATGACATGTGGTACGTGTGCATGCCAAGGAGTCGCCACCAATCGTTCTGTGAAGGGTATGATTGGAGACCCTATCGCATAGTTGGGTGTGTTTTATTCAATTCTACGAAAACAAGAGAAACGGGATCGGGAACTTTGTTACGCCAACTGTCAAAGTTGACGCCCTTTTGGCACCTAAGTTAAATGATTTATCTAACATGAGATTTCATGTAGATGAGTGAGGTATGAACCCTACACTAGGAGTCTATGCAGATAAGAGTAACTATCCTAGCATTCACAATCAATAATAAAATTGCGCAAATCAAGGATCCAGAACGTGTGGATAAATCACATGAAAGCAACGTGGCACTCCTAATAAGGCCATATTAGCCTAAAGAAATATCAATCAAGGCTCATGAATGTTTTTGACATGATTTGCCCTTGAGGGGCAAAAACATAATTTTGAATATTTTCGAAACAATTTGCCCTAGTAAGGGAGAATTTGTCATTTCAAATGAGATATGGAGTCAAAAGATGGTGGGAATATGATTATTCACCATACCAATCCATTTCCTATTTTCTGGGAATGTTCGAATTTTTTTTTGAATTTTTGGAGCAATTTACCATTTGAGGGGTAAAATTGTCATTACAGAAGGTGAAGAAAAGTGAAAATCCCAAACAATATGATTAGTCGACTTTTTGACCTAAATCCTAATTTTGAGCAATTTTCACGGCACGATTGGAGTAGGAAAGGCGATTTACCCTTTGAGGGGTAAAATCGTCATTTCAGAATAAGCAAAAGAGATTCGAAGACCCAAGCATAAGAATTGATCGCCCAACTGGCCCTAATTCTTATCTTGGCATTATCGAACTATCTCGCGTACAAGGCAGATGCAACTTACCCCAAAAGAGTAATATCGTCAATTCTCGGATGAACAGATAAGAAATCCCAAAAATAGGATCGACTAACTGTCTGTGGTCGATCCTCAATTTTTGGAAATTTCTAGAGTGGCTAGGAATTTTCCACAATTTTCCTACATTTTTTGGGATTTTCCAGAATTTTCTAGCATTTTTTTTTTGGATTTTCTAAAACTTTTTCTATTTTTTTAAAAAAGATTTTTTGATATTTATTAATAAAAAAATGATTCGGACCGGGTCGGACCCCGGTCTAGACTCGGACCCGCAGAACCCAGCCCTAAAACGACGCCGTATCGCCCTTTTTTTTTATTTTCGGTTTAATCAGATTTAATCCGACGGTTCCTATTGAACCACATAGCTAATTGACAATCTTAGGATCGGCTTACTTAAACCTATGGTTCAGATCAAAAGCCGACTAACTCTCAACCGTTTGATCAAATTACTTAGATCTACGGACAAGATCAAACGACTCGGCTAATCCTCGACCATTCGATCAAACCTTTATTTTTTATTTTTGAAAATTCTATTTTTATTAACAGAATTTATAGAAACTGATCGAACGGTCATCAAGCCAACACGTGGCGCAACCTAGACCGTTAGATCGACTAACAGATTCAAACCGAATTACAACGACTTTGCTCACTCGGCAAACACGTGGACCAATCACACCTGCCAACTAGACGTTTGACCTGTTGACTCCGCCACGTCATCGTCTTCAACCTCTCGACAACAACTAAACGAACGGCCGAAACCTTCCGTCGATGATCTAACGGTGAAACCTCAACGAAATTACACAAAACCAATGCCAATTAACTCGTATACTCATCTAGTTTCACATATACCAGGATTGAAGCATTTCGTCCGTAGAATCAAACACAGGCAAACTCGAACCAAGTTGTATATGGCGACGTCATACCTGCGATTCATGACATATCAAGCAAATTCATTCACAGAGAAGGTTATACTAGAGTTCAGAACACTTACATCGAGCTCCAATTGAGCTCGCTCGGCCTAGGTTGGGCTAGGCAAGAATGAACAGTGATCGGCAATAGAGGTCAAGTTTCGAGACTCAATTCGAGATATTGATGCTTGGGGAGCAAAACACACACACTAAATGCAAGGATCATGGCCAGAGATAAGATCCGCCATTGATGCTCAGTAAGAAATTCAAAGTTCTGACTTACATATTCTCGTGGTTTCAGGCAGCGCGGCCGGCGGTGATCGACTCCTGGAAGCTTAACCTCCTGACGACCTTGTCGAGATTTAGTTTAGCCTGAAAAAGCCTAATCGGTGCTCTGCAAATTCGAGCTCCAACCTTCGACAATGGCAATGGAGGGCGAGCTCTCTCCACTCCTCTCCCCTCTCTCTCGATTTAGTTGTCCCCCAAAAATAGAATGAACTCCTCTCCTCTAACAGAAAGCCTCCAAAGGGCTATATAGCTCTTCAAATTTTGGCGCCGAATGACGAAAACCAACAGACTCGAAATGGCGTGATCATGCGTGCCATTTGGTCTAAATGTTGTCGGAGACGATGGGTAATTCCGTCCAATTCAAATGGTTTACCGGCGTGCCAAATGGATGTCCAATTTCGCCATTCTGTGAAAGTTGACTTTCACAGCCGCCGCGACATTGACAGGTCGATTCTGCCCTCCTCCGGCAACCATTGGTCGCGACTCCGGTGTCAATCGACAGGGAGTGGTCTAAAGCATTAACCCCCCACCAATGTGTCTTCGATCGTGGTCGATTGATCGATCAATTTTGCGATCCAAATCCAATCTTGCCCTGTTCATCTACGCAAGAATCATGGTAAAGAATACGACACTGTAGCGGACCGGTCCAACCGGTCCGACTCTATTTTTGCTAAATTAACTCTAATTCGCGTGGAATTTTTACAAATTAAACATCGTAATCGAACTTAGGACATGAAAATTGTCTAGAAATGTGATTTTTTCCAAAAGTTCACATCAATTTCTATGAAACCCCCAAATTTTCATTTAATTATAAATCGAGAAATTGTGCAATTGAGGGCTCAAACGGTCAAATTAAACCAAACCACCTATGCCAATAGATTCCAAATGATGAAATACATTGGAAAGTGGATTCAATTGGCAAAGGTAGCCCTTGAATTAAAAGTAATTTCAATTATACCCATATTCAAGGACTAAATTGCAATTAAGTATGCAATTTTGCCCAATTCATGCAATTGGACAATTTGTGCAAGTAATTGGACTAAATTGCAATGAAGAAAAATTAGATTGAATGTCAAGACTCTAAAAAATGCCTAAATTGCAAATTAAAAGACTCAATTGATATTTTTTTACTAAATGCAATCATATGTGTAACAAAGGAACACATAAAATTGAACCTGAATTTGGACTTTTTATGAGGTCAAAAATGCGAGGGAATTAAAATAAAAATATTGACTATTTTTTCATATTTTTTTAACCTCAAATGCTATTTTTCTTGAATTTTAATCTATTTTCCTAATTTTTGAAAATATTAAAAAATGTGAAAAATAAAGAAAATTATTTTTTGTTCAAAAATGGTTCTTTAGACTTGGCCAAGGCTACCAAAGTTATTTTTACAAATTTTCCACTTTTTATGAATTTTTTAGAATTTTTCTAAAATAAACTAAAAAAGACTAATCGAAAATCAAGTGTCAACAGCTGCCCCTCTTTGAGAGGAATTTCGTGAGATATTTCACTCAAAGGTAGGTGACATCTGAGTCCCGATTGACTCGACTGGGGAAAAGAAAAATGAATCCTGACATTCAATCTTTCTTGTCCTACTGGTGAACGCTCTACTTATCCTATCTTTGCTAGTGTAAGAGAGAGAGAGATGGAATAGAGATACTCACCTGTTACTCACCTGCTTGACGTTCATGTGGCATGCGTGGTGTATGGTGGATTCACGTGGATACCTAGAGACTCGTCTCTTGAGCATCCTAGGGCGGTTAAGTTCTAGCTCGTATGGTAGGCCAAACCAAAATAGGATTCCTATCTGACAGAAACCTAGGGTAATGCACCCGTTCTTTAAGGCTTGTCACAAGTTTTGATCCGTATGGTGGATCAGACCCTTCATAGGACTCCTTTCTATCAGGAACCTGTGGACGATGCACCCGTTCTTTAGGGATTGTCGAAAGTTTTGATCCGTATGATGTATCAGACCCTTCATAGGACTCCTTTCTATTAGAAACCTGTGGACGACGCACCCGTTCTTTAGGGATTGTCGAAGGTTTTGATTCGTATGATGGATCAGACCCTTCATAAGACTCTTTTTTATCAGGAACTTATGGACGACGCACCCGTTCTTTAGGGATTGTCGAAGGTTTGTCTTTCATAAGCCTTACTTGGGAAAATGGTTCGTCTTACCTTTGAAGACTCGCCATGAATTCGATCCGTCAATGGATCAGTCCGAAAAAAAGGTTCACCTACTAGAAGGCTTACCTAAGAGAATGGTTCGTCTTGCTTGATGAAGACTTGCCATGAATTCGATCCGTCAGTGGATCAGTCCGGGAAAAAGGTTCACCTACTAAAAGGTTTACCTAATGGAATGGTTCGTCTTGCTTGATGAAGACTTACCATGAATTCAATCCGTCAGTGGATCAATCCGGGAAAAAGGTTCACCTACTAAAAGGCTTACCTAAGAGAATGATTCATCTTGCCTGATGAAGACTTACCATGAATTCGATCCGTCAGTGGATCAGTCCGGGAAAAAAGCTCACCTACTAAAAGGCTTACCTAAGGGAATGGTTCGTCTTGCCTGATAAAGGCTTACCATGAATTCGATCCATCAGTGGATCAGTCTTGGAAAAAGGTTCACCTACTGAAAGGATTACCTAAGGGAATGATTCGTCTTGCCTGATGAAAACTTACCATGAATTCGATCCGTCAGTGAATTAGTGTGGGAAAAAGGTTCACCTACTAAAAGGCTTACCTAATGGAATGATTCGTTTTGCCTAATGAAAACTTACCATGAATTCGATCCGTCAGTGGATCAGTCCAGGAAAAAGGTTCACCTACTGAAAGGCTTACCAAAGGAAATGGTTCGTCTTGCCTGATGAAGACTTGCCATGAATTTCTATGGAAGGTATACCTAATTCTCAAGTTACCAAAGAAACTATTCTGGGGTTTAGGGGGTTCCTAGAGCCTTACAGAAAGTTTGGTTCTAAACATTGTTTTCTCGACGTGCAAGGCACCATTCTAAGATTTGGGGACTCCATTTATCTAGCAGAGAGCTCAAACCTATAAAAACTTTTGTTAATAAAATTTTTCTAAGATTTAGGGATTACTTGAAATCTCTCAGAAAGATGATTTTGAAGCTCTTCTTTGTTGAGCGAGGTATTCTTCTTTGAACCGGGGCTGCCACGAGTCTTATAGAAGTATAAACATGGGAATTCATTCCTCATCAAAGATGTCAGTTATCTAGAGGCAATGACAATTATAATGCAGGCAAAGCTCCATTTTGACCTATGCAATTATGCAAAATGACTTATGATGTTGGAGGTTATCCAAGACATCTTGAAGTATGCAAAGATGATCATAAACCCCTGTAAGGAAAATCCTGGCTCAAACACTTTGAGATTTCCAGCAAAGCTCATTTTTAAGCATTCTATTAGAATGTCTTCATCAAGGAGGGTTTCTCTCTGATCCTCTGACTTTGACTTTTTATGAAGAAAACACTTGAATCTCCTAATAACCTGCACTTGGGCTTTCGGGGCTATTCATAGCGCATACACTCCGATCAATCAGGAGGTTTTTACAGGACCGTAACGTTGGGCTTGGACACAGTTTCCAAAGGGGACTCATTCTCCGAGCCAGGCTTTTTGAAAGAAAGCTTTCTTTATCTGCTACGAGTTTACAAGTCAAGAACCTTGGAAAATGAGAAAGAAATAATTTTGCTCGTACCTCTTCGAGCTAAGGTACACATTGACCTAGGCATCTAAGTCAGAAAAGACCGTGAAGGGTCGTAATGTCGGTAGGATTGGAGATCGAAAAAGGCTTGTTTTTGGTACAGAATCGCGAAGGTTTTAACATTAGTGATTATTGCTGATCAACCTTCTATTTTGTCTCTGGTCGACGACTCTTTGAAGAACATCTCTAATCTTCTTGAGAATGGGTCTAATCTTTGAAAGACCTTATGTATCTTTTAGCGGTTGGCTATAATTCCACTTGAGGGGTAGCCTTTTTTCTTGCACAGCTTATGAGGCTTCTTCTCTACTTCAGAAGTTGGTGGTGGTGAAAGCATCCAATAATCTCTTGGTGTCCCAAAATCGGTCTTATGACTTTCAGCATTTCGATGAGGATTAGCACTGCTCTTTGTCGGGCCTTTTGTCTATCTTTTAGCGCATAGAGATTTGGCTTTTTTTCTTTTTGATACGGCCTTTTCTTTTTCTTTTCCTAGGAACTAGGATTTTTATGATCATGTAAGGTATGTGACTTTGAGTCTCATCCTTGTCTGAACATTTTGCTTTGACAGTCTTATGTAGCTTCTATCTCTTGGACTTCTCTGTCCGTGAGTGTCTTTGCCACCTTCATCTTGGTGCTATGCAATGATCACCAATGAGGGTACATGAAACGAATATGTAGGCTCAAATTGACTATGCAATGGGTATAAGTGTATAGGATAGAGGAATGAACGTCTCTTCGTCATACTATGACGCTTGGATCAATGCGTATCAACACACGAAGATTGATGTTAGTTCGAGCAAAAAAATTTCTAACTATTTATCTTTCCAAGCTATTGGACTGCTCCTATACGACCCCAATGTGAGGCGGCTCTTGACAAGGTTAAGAAATGAAAACCACCGCTCAAAGGGTTTATCAATGATTACCTATAGTGTTTATGTAAAAGAATGAATGCGTCCGTCGTCTCAATCCGTGTAATTGATGCGAATAACCCTTACATCCCTGGGTTCAAGCTTTTCTATCCTTACACTCCTTTCATCTCTCTGATGCGTATAGGACGTGCTTGGATTAGGCTTGCCTCTTTTCTATCCTTGCACTCCTTTCATCACCTATAGTGTTTATAGAAAAAAAATGACTGCCTCCGTCATCCCAATCTATGTAATTGATGCGAATAGCCCTTACATCCTTGGGTTCAGGCTTTTCTATCCTTACACTCCTTTCATCTCTCTGGTGCGTATAGGACGTGTTTGGATTAGGCTTGCCTCTTTTCTGAAGAAACATTCTTACAAGATAGCCTAAACAACTTTGTTTTGGAAAAATCATTCTGTTTTTCTCCAAACATTTCACCTCACAGGGAATTAATGACGCATCATGCGTGCTTTTGCCATGTTTGGATAACCTCTAACCTTAACATGTATGCAACAAGTGTTAGAAATTTTTCTTTGAAAGCATGGTACATTCCTAAGTTTGACCACATGCATGTTCATCTTCGGCTTTCCATTTCTTACAAGAAAGTGAGAAATTTTACAGTATTTCTCCATTGCTGTCTTTTGTCTTCGTCGGACATCCCTGTATGAAAAGAAAAGAAATTCCAATGAGTGGAAGATATTTAAGGCTCGATGGAACATATACATATCACCTGATTCTATGCGTCAGGGGGCTATTCTATTCTTGGTTTCGCTTGAACAAGCTTGATTCTGAGAAATCTTACGGTATTTCTTCATTGCTGCTTTTCATCTTCATCGGACATTCCTATATAAGGAGAAAAGAAATCCCAATGAGTAGAAGATATTTTAATGCTCAATGGAACAGATACATGTCACCTGGTTTTATGCGTCAGGGGGCTATTCTGTTCTTGGTCTCACTTGAAAAAGCTTGATCCTGAGCCCACGTCATGGAATCCTTCAAAACATAACATGTGTCATGTATGCATGGATGCGTGATGTGCCTATTTAATGACAACTAAGGCGACTTGAATCATTTTGGAGAAATTCAAGTGACCACCATTTGATTTCATTTTAAAGATAATACTTCTTCACGACATCTGAGTTTACAAGATATCTCAATTCTTCTCCTTTAGAATTTACAAGAATTAATGCCCCTCCTACAAGGATTTTCTTGACAACATAAGAGCCTTCATAATTCAGGATAAACTTGCCTCCCAAATGAGCAGCGTTTGGCAAAGTCTTTCTTATCACCAAGTCATTTTCCTCAAAACTTTTGGGATTAACCTTCCGGTTAAACGACTTGTCCACCCTCTTTTGGTAGCTCTGGCCATGACAGATCGCTCTAAGACGCTTCTCGTTTATTAAATTTAATTGCTCGTATAGGTGTTTGATCCACTTTGCCTCAGAGAGTTTAACTTCTGACAATATTCCGAGAGACGAAACTTAAATCTCTACGGGCAGGACAGTCTTGATCCCATATACCAGTGCATGAGGAGTTGCCCCAGTCGAGGTCCTGATCGAAGTCCGATACGCCATTAAGGCGAAGGGTAGCCTTTCATACCAATCCCTGTAGTTCTCGGCAGTCTTAGCCAATATCTTCTTGATGTTTTTGTTTTCTGCTTGTACTGCTCCATTCATTTGTGGGCGGTAAGGGGAAGAATTAAGATGTCGGATGCCAAAGTGACCCAGTAGATCATCGACAATCTTGTTGTTCAGGTTGGACCCATTGTCTATGATGATCGCCCTAAGGGTACCGTATCTAGAGATTATATCATTCTTGATAAATCTTGCCACACTCCTTGCCGTGACATTTGTGTAACAACTTGCCTTTATCCACTTCGTGAAATAATCAATTGCAACTAGAATGAAACGATGATTATTTGAAGCTGCTGGATTAATAGGCCCAATCATGTCTATTCTCCACATAGAGAATGGCCAAACTTCATACATTTGATGTAGTTCATTTGGGGGTGCATTAATCTTATCGCCACATGCTTGACATTGGTGGCATGACCTGACGTGTTGATTATAGTCTGATTCGACGGTCATCCAATAATAACGAAGCCTCATGATCTTCTTCACGAAGAGATGGCCATTCATGTGTGGCCTGCATATACATTCATGGATTTCCCTCTTGAGAGTATTTGCTTCTTTAGCATCCACACACCTTAACAAAGTGGAATCAAATGGCCTTTTGTACAAAGTTTGTCCATTGAGAAAGAACTTATTAGCCATCTTGGCTATATATCTTCGGTCTCCTGCTTGACATTAATCAGGAAATTCCCTCTTCAAGAGGTAATTCTTAATATCGTGGTACCACGGCTCTCCGTCAAATTCTTCTTCGACCAGCATACAATAAGCTGGTTTCCTAGTTGTGCCAATCCTCAGTGGCTCTATTTCTAATCCATCAGTTATCCGCAGCATGGAAGCGAGCGTGGCCAACGCGTCTGCGAACTGGTTCTGTGTTCTTGGCATGTATTCAAATGACACTTCTTCGAATTTAAGCATCAACTCTTACAGGTACTCTTGATAAGGGACGAGTTTTGCATCCTTTGTTTTCCACTCCCCTTGTGTCTGAAAGATGATGAGCATAGAATCTCTATAAACTTGTAATTTAGGTACCTCCATGGAGATGGCCAATTGTAGGCCTAGAATATATGCTTCGTATTTTAAAATATTGTTAGTGCAAGGAAAAGTTAATTTTGCTGCAACACGATAATGTTGATCATCAGGGGATATCAACACTGCCCCTGTGACAGCTCTAGATAGATTAATGGCACCATCGAAGTACATAACCCATATGTCTTCTGTGAGATTCAGAACTTGATCTTCTACCTTCGTCTGTTCAGAAGATGTGCAATTTTGGGTGTTCTCTGCCAACATATCAACTATAGCTCTTCCCTTTACGGACTTTTGTGGAGAGCATTTTATATCAAATTCAAACAACATTACTTGTCATTTTGCCAACTTCCCTATCAAGACGGGTTTTTCTAAGAGATATTTGATAGAGTCATTTTCTGTCACTAAATGAATGTGGTCATGTAGAGTATACTGCCTCAATCTGCAAAGTACCCACACTGCTGCTGCACAAGCCCTCTTAACAGACACATAATTTGCTTCAGATGAAGTGAATTTCTTACTCAGGTAGTAGATAGCTCTTTCTTTACCATCTACAGGGTTTGTTTGAGCAAGCAAGGCTCCCAAAAACTCTTGGTGTATAGTCAAATACAAGGTCATGGGGTAACCTGGGATTGGTGGTACAAGTACTGGTGGAGTAGCTAAATAAGTTTTTATCTTGGAATACCTAACTGCATTCTGCATCCCAAGTCACTTTTGCACCCTTCTTAAGCAGTTTGAAAATTGGTTTGGCCACATGCTCAACTTGTACTTTCGCAGTCGCTCAAACAGTTTTTTTAGCACTTGCATGAGATCTTGTCCCTTCTTGGACTTGGCAATCATGTCATCGACATATACTTCGATCTCTTTATGGATCATGTCATGAAATAGGGTGACCATCGCCTTCTGATAAGTTGCCCTAATATTCTTTAGTCCAAAGAGCATCACTTTATAATAGAAATTTTCCCAAAGGGTGGTAAACGCAGTTTGCGGTTTGTCTTCCTGCTTCATGAGGATTTGATTATATTTGGAGAATCCGTCCATGAATGAGAATAATTCGTACCCTGCTGTACTATCCACAGCACATCAATGTCAGGAAGTGGAAAATCATCCTTTGGATTTGCTCTATTCAAGTCCCGGTAATCCACACAGATCCGAATTTTGCCATCTTTTTTCGTGATGGGGACTATGTTTGTAATCCAATCTGAGTAAGAGATAGCTTCGATAAAGCCCACTCTAAAAAGTTTTATTACCTATTCTTTAATTATGTCTTCTAACTGAGTTTTCATCCATCAGCTGCCCTGTCTCATAGGTTTAACACTAGGATCTGTGGGTAACGCATGCTCCATAATTTTTGGATCCAGACCTGACATATCAGCATACGACCATGCAAAAATGTCTTGGTATTCTTTGAGCAATTTAGTAAATCTGAGCCTTTCAGCTTGGGACAGATGTCCACCAATCTTGACTTCTTTGACATTTGCCGCATTACTCAAGTTAATGACTATTGGCTCTTCTGAAGTGGAAGGTGTCGAATTCTCAAAGGCACTCTAATCTTTACGAATAGCTGCATAACCCTCGTCTGCGTTTTCCTCAATATCGCAGGAATAATCATCTTGGTGATCCAGTTCACACAATAACTGTCATGCCCCGACTCTCAAGCCCGCGACATCCCTTGCCCAAACTCCACGAGGTCAAAGAGATAGCGTCCCAGGCACACTATCGACCTATCAGTTACTTAAGCATGCGAAAACGTGTCAACTTCCTGACAATAAAACCAACAGGAATAGCATAGTAAGAGTCAAACACCACAAATAGATCTTAATCCTGTCGACCTTAATTCCGTACAAAAAACAATCCCATACTTCGGGGTGACTAGACTAGACCTTTGCAGGTGTACCTAATCAAGTAATGCTAACTTCTCATCTTACTTCAGGTGACTAATCCAAAAGCCAAATCTTGGCATCCACAAGGCTTCGTCACTTGGGACCTGAAAATATTATCCCACGACGGGGTGAGAATAAATCTCAGTGAATCAAGCCTAAGCTCGGTTAGGAAACTGATTCACCCGGGCATCCTAACAGAAGTCTCACCAAAGTAAATCACCGCAAATAATACCAAAATACAGAGATATATAAAAACAATTCACATGCGTACTTGTCAGTCTCAACCACATATAATGCAATGCTTGACTCGACTCACAACCAAACAGTCGATCACTCAACAAACATTTCATTCACAAGTACACACTAGACATCACAAAAGTCCAATTATTAACGATGATCATGCCCACGGCACATGAGAGGATCTACGCAAAAAGAAGGCGTGATTTGACTCCCACAAATAACGCGATCCAGCACCTCAGTGCAATCGAGCGTTCTACCGGCAGAATCGAGCTACGTTCCTTTTCTCTCGGCAACGGCTACTACAAGAGGTGTCTCCGGTGCGACTGGCACGGCACCAGCAAGTAGGCATCCCTAAACGGGGCGTCGGTCCTTCACAAGCTGCGACCAGCATCCGATAATCCCTCAAAACCGTACGTACCATACGGGGCATGAATTATCGTGCTTCTGGTAAGTCATGTGGTTCTGTACAACTGGTACAGTATGAACTTGCTAGGAAAAGCATCATCGTTTCATCATATGACCACACAGAACACATCCAGCAATCAACCCATTTCATTATCTTCGGTTAAAGCCGGATGCTCACTCACGCATGTAAAAGATCAGCCAAAGGCCATTTTCATGCTAAAACATATCTTTTGATTTCTCACACGGCCATATGCATATGCAGTCTAACTTTAGACATTGCAATCATAAACGGGCTATTAAGCCATAAACAGACAGTCAAACAGGAAACTCAGCGAAGCAATCAAATCAACAAGACTGCCAAGCGATCACGAACAGTCAAAACTTATTAGGTCACAAAAAGCTCGATTCGTACAATAATATTTTATTATCCAAATTAATCGATTTAAGGCGTCAATCGCTCGCTCGTCTCTAACCTGTCGCTCGCTCGTGATCAAACACAATCAATCACTGAATCAATCAATTTCGACTAATCACAATTAGCCACAGACAGTAAAATCAACCGACTAACCTAATCGATCGGTCATTTAACTTAATCACAATTTCTGTCTAAATCGGCCTCGATCGCGTACCTAAATTCCTAAATTGCCTAAACTACTAATCCTAGACGCAATTAGCGCCCTAACCAAGGATTAGGGTCAACTCACATATTAAGTCGACTCCGGTGGTCCCAACGGCAACGGCGACGGCGACGGCGACGAACGGCGACGGCGACGGCGACGAACGGCGACGGCGGCCCGCGAACAAAAATCCTCGAATAATGGCCCTAAATTCTCGGCCACAACCCGAACTCTTCTCGGCCCACTGGCCCGACCACTGACTCGACCCGGCCCAGGCCACAACGGGCCATGGCCCGCGCTGACCGGCCCGAAACAGGGCAGGGGCGACGCTCGGGAAAAACAGCCGGAACGACGATCGGCGGACGGCGGCCGGCTCGGAGGTAGACAGTGGAAGGACCAGGGGGTCGGCGGGAGTTGATCGGGACCGGTGGCCGCGGCGGAGGGAGGCCGGAGGCGGCGGATTGGCGGCCGAACAGAACCGATCGAGGGTGTGTTTGGGGCGCCGGGAAACAGGGCGCCGGTTTGAGGGGATTTTCGGCTGCCACGCGCCGCGGCCGGCGGCCAGGAGCTCGGGGAAGATAGAGGAAGGTCTTGGGGATTCGTTGGTGGTGGCGGTGTGAGGCGGCGTCGCCGGAAACGGTCGGATCGAAGAAAAATCCGGCCGGTCCCCAAAATAGGGCATCGGCGGTTCCACGACCGATTGCGGCGGCTCCGGCGGGCAATCGACGGTGGGGCTAGGTCGAGGACGTCGAGGGAAGGTAGGGGAACGTCGGAGGGGTGGTGGGTGGCGGCGGTGGCGGCCGAAAACGACCGGAGGAGGGAAAATGGGTCTCGGTGCGGGCGGCCGAAACAAGGGCTGTGGTCCCGCGGCTATTTCACGGTCGTTCGGAGGCTGACGACGGCGGCAGAGGGTCCGGGAGCGACGGCGACGAAGGGCTGAGGGTCGTGGTGGTCGGTGGTGGGCGGCGGCGGCGCAAAATCGCCGGCGGCCGGAGGTAAGGGGGAGGAGAAGTAATTCGGTCGGGGGGGGGGTATACATGCCGATAGGGAGAGAGAGAGAGAGAGAGAGAGAGAGAGAGTGAGAGAGTGAGAGAGAAAGAGAGAGAGAGTGAGAGAGTAGGGGGGCATGAGAGGGCATATGAGAGGGAGGAGAGAGGGTCCCACCGGGAGATTTTTTTTTTTTCAAGAAGGGTAGTTCAGTAATTTCGCAAGCTGGGGCTCGATCGGAATTAGGCTCGAGCGCGAGGATCGAAATCCTAATTCGCGACGACTAAGGATTTCGAAACCTAATTTAAACTGGCTGAAATTACAGAATTCGTCCTATTATCGTCTCTTGAGTCTTTACGATCCAAAATTTTCCATCGACTGAAATTCGATATCAATTTCTTAAATTGCTTTCAATCACCTTGCCAGAGGTGAATTTCCAAGACGTCATAATAACCTAGCATGTATGTTTGAGATGATATGCCTGAAATGCCATGAGAATGGTTAGTCTCCATTTCATATGGAAGTGTGATGCATGAGTGTGAAAAATCTTTTCAAAAGAGATTTCAAAATAAGTGCTAGCATAAATGGAACTAGTCCTCATATCCTCGGACATCCTTGTTCCTCGAAAATCTTTTGAAAATCAGGAACCATATGGCAAATCAGGCCTCAAACTTTCCATGTGGAAGGCTAGCATCATCATTGGGCTGATTTGTAGTCCCATATATACTTAATAAAACCCATGTGTTTTATTAAATGTAAAAATGAACCGCATTACAAGCTATGCTGTTTGGACCAACGGTCGGAGATCCAAAGGCGTTTTCCTACCTCTACTTCAAACAATAAAGACGAAAAGTGCGAAGAAATGTAGGAATTTAAATGCAGTATTAAAAGCAAGGGAGAAGTCTCTTTACTTAGAAGAGGCGACTTCATCATCAAGCCACTTTATAATCCACTTAGAGTCTTGACTGAAGTATTCGTTCGAAGGACTGCTGAACATCTTAGATTTGTCTTTCCAGGCTGAAGAACCAATGAAGGCATCCTTTTGATTTCCTTGGCGTCCACGGCTCTTGCCTCAGCTTCGGCCCGCTATCTTGGAGGTGAAATCACCAATACGAGTGTTATAATATCCCAAGCCTACCTTGCGCTCGTTGGATTTCAACGGTAGAAGAGTGTTGATTCCTTGGCCATACCTTGCCAAGACCTTTTTCTAGGTTGAACCCATATGCTAGCAACATCTTAGCTGATAAAAGGTTAGCTTCAGAGACAAAAGGAACCTTTAGTTTCACCCCTACAGGAGTATGGATTACTGCCACCAACTCCAAGGAATGATAGCTATCTTCTTCCTTAACTTCAGGTTTAATGTAGGGGATAACACTATTCTGGTATGCGACGAGGTCAACTTCCCCATAAACGGTGACTACCTTCTCGTTAATCGCGAATCGCACTTTCTGATGTAGACTTGAGGGTACGGCTCTAGCGATGTGAATCTAGGGTCTCCCTAACAGGAACCCAAATGCGCTCGATAAATCCATCACTTGGAAGTTTATTAAGAATTTAGTGGGGCTTATGAGCACCTCCAGCTTGATCTCGCCTGCCATTGTTTTTCTCATCCCATCAAAGGCTCTAACAGTTGCTTTGGAAGTTCGAGTCATTTAATGCCCAAATTTCTTAGCGTAGCCAATGAGCAGATGTTAAAAGTTGATCCATTATCGATTAGCACGTGTGCCACTCTTTTTCCATTACAGTAGATAGTGATGTATAAGGCCTTGTTGTGTCCTCTTCGCTCCATGGAAAAATCTTCATCTGAGTAGCTTAGTTAGTCTTTTAGAAGAATTGCTCCCACAAAGTCCCCCAATTGCACGTCATTAATAATTTCAGGGACAGTGACTCACACATGCGATTCATGGCATATCAAGCAAATTCATTCACAGAGAAGGTTATACTAGAGTTTAGAACACTTACCTCGAGCTTCGATTGAGCTCGCTCGGCCTAGGTTGGGTTAGGCAAGAATGAACAGTGATCAGCAATGAAGGTCGAGTTTCGAGAATCAATTAGAGATATTCAAGCAAAGTCGATGTAAAATGAAAATGCGATGATGGTCAGTGATGCTTGGGGAGCAAAACGCACACACTAAATGCAAAGATCATGGCCAGAGACGAGATCCGCCATTGATGCTCCGTAAAAAATTCAAAGTTATGACTTACCTATTCTCGTGGTTTCAGGAGGCACTGCCTGCGGCGATCGACTCTTGGAAGCTTGGGCGACCTCCTGACGACCTTGTCGAGCTTTGGTTTAGCCTGAAAAGGCCTAACCTGTGCTCTGCAAATTCGAGCTCCAACCTTCGACAATGGCGATGGAGGGCGAGCTCTCTCCACTCCTCTCCCTTCTCTCTCGATTTAGTTGTCCCCTAGAAACAGAATGACCTCCCCTCCTCTAACAGAAAGCCTCTAAAGGCTTATATAGCTCTTCGAATTTTGGCGCCGAATGACGAGAACCAACAGACTCAAAATGGCACGTGATCATGCGTGCCATTTGGTCTAAACAATGCCGGAGACGATGGGTAATTCCGTCCAATTCTGATCTATCGACGTGTACAAATGGACGTCCAATTTGGCCATTCTGTGAAAGTGGACTTTCACGGCCGCCGCGACATTGACCGGTCGATTCTACCCTCCTCCGGTGACCATTAGTCACAACTCCGGTGTCAATCGACGGGGAGTGGTTTAAAGCATTAACCCCCCACCAATGTGTCTTCGATTGTAGTCAATTGATCGATCAATTTTGCGATCCAAATCCAATCTTGCCATGTTCATTTGCGCAAGAATCATGGGGAAGAAGACAACACTGTAGCGGACCGGTCCAACTCTATTTTTGCGAAATTAACCCTAATTCGCATGGGATTTTTGCAAATTAAACATCATAATTGAACTTAGGACGTGAAAATTGTCTATAAATGTGATTTTTCCCAAAAGTTTACATCAATTTCTATGAAACCCCCAAATTTTCATTTAATTACAAACAAGAAATTGTGCAATTGAGGGCTCAAACGGTCAAATTAGACCAAATCACCTATGCCAATCGATTCCAAATGATGAAATACATTGGACAGTAGCTTCAATTGGCAAAGGTAGCCCTTGAATTGAAAATAATTTCAATTATGCTCAAATTCAAGAATAAAATTGCAATTAAGTATGCAGTTTTGCCCAATTTATGCAATTGGACAATTTGTGCAAGTAATTGGACTAAATTGCAATGAAGGACAATTAGAATGAATGTCAAAACTCTATAAAAATGCCTAAATTGCAAATTAAAAGACTCAATTGATATTTTTTTTATCAAATTTAATCATACGTGTAACAAAAGAACACATAAAATTGAACCTGAATTTGGACATTTTATGAGGTCAAAAATATGAGGGAATTAAAAAAAATATTGACTATTTTTTTATATTTTTGTGAACTCAAATGCTATTTTTCTTGAATTTTCATCTATTTTCCTATTTTTTGAAAATATTAAAAATATGAAAAATAAAGAAAATTATTTTTTGTTCAAAAATGGATCTTTAGGCTTGGCAAAGGCTACTAAAGTTGATTTTACAATTTTTCAACTTTTTACGAATTTTTTATGAATTTTTCAATAATAAACTGAAAAAGACTGATCGAAAATCATGTGTCAACACCACTCCATATATGTTGAATGAAAGTGGAGTGACTCCATTGCAGGATCACCATCGACAATATAATTGGCACCATTGTCCCACCTAATAATCGACCGACTGTGCTTTGCAACCCAATCCTTCTCAACTAGCCTTAATTCAATACCATGGAAGCACATATGATCATATGGAGGTATAGGTATTGGCTGCTGCATATCGAACTGACGAAGTACTCGATCTGGATAATGCCATTGAACTATCCAATAACATATGAGTGGGACACGAGCCCTCCAAATATCTCGTCCCTGCAAGTAGTAAGCTGGTAGATCCGCCAGAATGTCTTCAGTGTAGGGTTCCCAAATAATCTATTATTGTAACAAAATATATCAAATGAAACCAATAATTAACTTAAAAGCTAAAATTATATTAAACTCATTGGTTGCATTATTACTTACATCTTCTGATGACATTTATCAAGTTGATAGCGTATATGTGACAACCACACAAGCGCAGCTCAACCCCAACTATATGGCGTAGGGCCGTTGAGGTTCATCAATAGTGGAAGAAATAACAAACTAACTCGAGCCCGTGATTTATCTGCAAAAATAGATCCTCCAAGCAGGCAGAGAATGAATGCCTAGCATGCTGCACGATGGTGGCATCGTTGGCATCGGCCGGAAGTTCATCAAAGCGGTCTCTCAACCACACTAAGTTTATTTGCGTGCCTTTCAAGTTGGGTGGGTGGTCACCAAGTAGATCATCGCATAGAGTGGCCCGATTGAAATCAGTAGGGCCAGTAACTACAAGTCCATCGATGGGCAGCCCTGTGATCACCGCAATTTCATGCAGCGTGATCGTGCATTCACCTTCTGGCATATGGAATGTATGTGTCTCCGGCCTCCACCGCTCGATCAACGCAGTAATCAAATGCCAATCAAGCTGAAAAAAGCCCATCATATAAACTCTGTAAAATCCCGAAGCTTGAAGATATGACACTATGCGCGGATCAAGATCAGCAACATCGACGTGTAGCATCGATCGCTGACATCTAAGGGGTACATAATGATGTCCCTGTGAAATATAACTTGAAATATTAGTAGCAATTTCGACATTGCCATTACAAATTACAGATGAACTGATAAATTTCTTAAATACCGTAGCGTTCCATACGGTCTCCGATCTATGTCGGGCCTGCCCAGTAAGTAGTGAATCATTCTCAGGTCTTGGTTGAATGTAAGTCTTCGGTGCCATATCTAAGTAAGATAGAACAAAGGAGCGAAAATGAACGCGACCGTTTGAGGGAGGGAAAATGAACGAACAATCTAGCGCCACTGAAGTAAAAAGAGTAACTCTCTAAAGTCGAGAAAACGGGCAAGTGCGATCATCCGAGAAATAATGAACTAAAATCGATAGTGTTTGAAGGAAGAACAAAATGCAAACGTGAACGTATAACGGAAGGTGCTTCCACTTCACTTAAAAAGTGAAGTCGAAGCACCTGCACGTACGCCTAAAATGCGGGTACCTGCAGGGCGAGGGAGGCCCCCCCCTCCCACGGCAATTCAATTGCCGTGGCATGTGGAGGCCTACCCCCTTTCCCTCGCCAGCGAGGGAAGAGTGGGGGTGCAAGCCCCCACGTGGGGCCCAACCCCCCTACTTCCTGCGGCAATAGAATTGCTGGGGAAATGAGATACAAAACTTGACAAAAAAAAAGGAAAAAATTGAGGTGGGGCCCCCACGTGGCGGCTGTCCACCCCCCTTCCCACAGCAAGAATTGTCGTGGTAAGGGTCCCAAAAAAAAAAAAGAGTAGGGGTAGGGCTGCCCATCCCCCCTTCTTCCTTCCCATGGCAATAGAATTGCCGTGGGAAGGCAAAGTAAAAAACAAAATTAAAGGGGCGGGCCTCCCCTACGTGAGGCCCTATACCCCCAGTTATCCCCCGACAGTTAAAATGCCAGGGGAGGCGAGAGGAGGGGAGGGGGCCCACGGGCGGGCCCCCTGGTCTCCCTCGGCATTTCAAATGCCGAGGGAGACCTAAAATCGTAATTTTTTTAATTAAATTTGTAAAAATTTATTTTTTAGTATTATTTTGGAAAAAAAACTCGAATTATTAGCACTTTAACCCGTCGAATCAAAGGAACAGACTTTTGATAATTCCATAGGAAAGTGATATTGAATAGAAGTTTCCATCGGGAAAAAAAAAACAATTGGAGCACCTGAATCTGCGTGCACATCCAAAGACGCATTAGAATATACATCCAAACTCGAAAAGATGCTAAAAAGATATTAACCACTAAAGATAAAAGTTTAAGGTTAAGTTACTATTGGAAAAATATGGCTGGACTGGTGAACAAAGGAATCAGACTCTGAGGCGTGAGAGTACTCTCTTTAAGAAATTATTTAACCCACAACGTTTTTAATGGTTAACGGCAAAGATCCTTCGGGATACAACAGAGTCAGGCGAGATTATTAGATAGCAATTCTAGTAATTCTCTAAGTACTCTCTGGGAAATAATCAGAAAGAGGAAGTTTGTATCTCTCGAGTTTTTCTTGAACGAAAATTGAAAATGAGGAAGTGAGTTAGAATGAACAGAACGCTAGAATAGATAATAAGAAATGAACATACATTTTCGTGTCCGAAAAGGTGTTAATTCTTGTGCAACTTTTCACATTCAAAATAGTTTATTTAAACACACATTTTTAAAACTTTTCAAAGACAATCTTCTGTACAAAAATTGCAAATCTTTGTGCCAAATAACGGATAGTTTCAAACATACCTCTTCTATTCGAAATTGTACATACAATTACATCTTTTCACAAACACAAACACTTCAAAGGTTTCAAGAGTGTCAATTTGGTAGTTATGTCCGTACAGACATAAACCTTCCAAAAGATGTAATAAATACTCATATCCATGGACAGTCGTATTGTTCCAATAAGTCACGAAATTCATTTAAAAAATTATTTTGAAATAAAAATAAAATAAAAATAATTGTTGAATAGAGCCAATTTCGCAACGCGCACCCGCACGAGGGTATAGTGGGGTGTAGCTCACTTGACCACTAGATGTGTTTCCAAGCCTCCGGCCGCCTTCCGTCACAGTCCACCGGTCCCAACCAACCCCTAGATGTGTTCCCAAGTCTCGGCCGGCCTTGTCCCGACTCCTAATGTCGAGAAACCCCACAAAACCACCTTATTTCCTATGTTTCCACACTTTTGTTTTGGCCGCCTGGCGCCGCTCGCACCTATTCCGGCAACCTCGCTGGACTTTCCAGTGGCGTTCCTAGAGTTTTGGTTCGAATCGCCATGCAATAAACCCTAATTTCGCTGAGATCGCTGTCGTTGCCGCCGCCGTTGCCAAGTTCACCGCCGCCGTTCGTCGAGGCCGCCCGAGCTAACTCACTTTGTGAGTTGACCCTAAACCTTGGTTAGGACGCTAATTGCACTTAGTATTAGTTATTTAGTTAAGTTATTTATGAAAATTTAGGCACACGATCGGGACCGATTTAGGTAGAAATGATGATTAGGTTAAATGGCCGATCGATTGGGTTAGTTTGGTCGATTATTTTGTCTGTGGCTATTTGTGGTAAATTATCAGTTGATTGGTTGATTTGTGTTGACTTGCAACCGAGCGATAGGTTAGATACGAACGAGCGATTGAAATTATAAATTGACTGATTAATAAAAGTTATAGCTCGAATTGAGCTCGAAATTGCCTAACTGGATTGGCTGCTCGTGAGTGCATTATTTGCCTTGTTGGTTTAGTCGCCTCGCTAAAATGCCTAACTGAGAGTCTTGATGGCCTTGAGCTGAGTTTGTTTGCAATTATATTTGAATATTGGCATTAATCAAAGATAATCAATTGATTGATTGTCGGGAGTGAATTGCGTGATCATTTAAGGACCAATGACGTTACCCGGCAAGTTTGCATTGTACTATTGGTACTCATGTCGTACACATTGTATGGAACCTTGCGACTTGTCGGAAGCACGATAATCTGTCCTATGCCAGTCGTACGGTTTTAAGGGATTATCGGATGTCGGTCGCAATTTGTGACGGACTGAAGCTCCTTTTTAAGGAATGCCTACTTGCCGTGACGTGCCGGGTGCACTGGATACACCGCTTGTAGTAGCCGTCGATGAGAGGGTAAAAGTGGACGTAGCCTGATCTTGCCAGATGAGTGCGGGATCGCACTATTGATGTTTTTATCACGCCAGTCACGTGGATCATTGTTAAATAATGGATTTGTGTGGTGTCTTGTGTACGCCTAAGTGGTGATACCTTGATTGGTTGCTTATTTGGTGACTATATTTTATTGATATATGTGTTTATGCCTTATGTTGACTGTTGTGCTTAGGATATCCTGAGCGAATCAGTGTCCTAACCGAGCTTAGGCTTGATTCACTGAGATTGATTTCTCACCCCGTCGTGGGTTAACTTTTTAGGTCCGAGGTAATGGAGAGGCCGGTGCGATTCGGTACCCCTACCACTCGTCACACGATATCACTCTCTACTCGGTACCAGGTACGGACCAAATGTGGGAACACTACATCACGACGATATGGGTCGATGAAGGGATGCCACAATTGGTATCGCATCTTTTTAAGGCCTGGTATCTTCGTGATGAGATAGATCTCTTTGGTCCGCTCAGAGGATTTGAGGGGCCACCTATTCAGGGGATCCCTAATGTCCTCGCCTGGGATCCGATGGATGTTGATACGCTTGAAGGGAAAGTGGTGGATCCCGTATCTGGTATGCAGCCCGAGATCGAGCTTAAGTAGTCCGTAGCCTCCTCTGTACATTCTAGTCAGAGTTCTTGTGATGACCCTAACGACCCGGCTCCCCCGATTGGTTACGACGATCCAGATGTCATTTTTACCCAGTAGAGGGTTAGGTTTTCTTTTGTGGTCAAGGAACTAGTGACGTCTTTTGTGGGGGTACTGTATTGGAATATATTAGAGTTAACTTTACCCGACTCATGTATCTTTTTGTGAGTCCTAAAGGATCGCCCCAAAGCATGGGGTTGTATTTACTAGCTGTTGGCTCTGTAAGATTATAGATCATCTATTCTCATCAGTTTTATGTTTGTGTTTGGTTGTCTGGCTTTTATACTTATCTATCCCATGTTGATTTTACTATATGGAAGATTGCACGTTCTGTATGCGCAGTACATTCTTAGGTTGATAACAGTTGCTTGGGACGTTATCTTTTATGACCTGGTGGCGATTTGGTAAGGGATGTCGTGGGTTTGAGAGTCGGGACGTGACAACCAACAACCGCCGCCACCCGCCGCCGTCTCCCACTACTGTCGCCTGCCGTTTGTCGACCTCCACTATTTTTTTAAGTGAAAATACTTTATAAAGTGTATTTTTCACCAAACGATATTTACGTCAAAGTTGCATGCCAATGTGTTTTTAAAAAACACTTTATCAAACACTGTTTGTATTTTGAAAAAGACTTTTAGGCTAAAGGTATTTGCATTTACTCAAAATCTCTTGACTAAATGCTGAATCAAACGGGGCCACCGGTGGAATCTCTTCTAAAGATGATGTTTCTCTAAAGAAGATTAACTAGATGTTAAGGAAAATTTGTTCATCTCCTAGTGATTTCAGTTTCAAGTTTTTGTTAAGAGCGCTACAGCAGTGAAATCCCGAATGCATTAGTACGATGTGGGGGAGTGCATCGGAAGTAGACCAGTCGTCTGAAACGCGTGAAAACTGATCTAGACTTCAGAAAAATAATGTTGACGCAGACATTTTCATGTTATTTTGTTTGATGAGTGGAAACTTTCAATTAAATCTCCTATTCTATAATTTTCAAAATGGAAGCCTAGCGTGCTGTGGTAGTGGGAAGGGGAGAATATAATTTGGCGGACCACTGAGGACCAAAGAGTCACTTGAGCAATCATTCAACATAGAGGATTTCATAAGAATTTTGCAAATTGAATGATTGCTCACTGATGGATGAACTGTATTTCGTCTAAGAGCTTTTCTAATTACGTGAATCGAGATTGTAATTTATCTTTTTTCAGGATTGGTTTAATAAAGTAATATATAAATATTCATAATAAGTCTACTATGAACTTGCCTTGTGTGGGCCGAGCTAATCCCGACCCGTGATGAGAGGGCTTGGCTATAAATTCTACATATAGAGCTCAACTCTCTTCTCTATTCTTAATGATTGCACAAACAACCTCACATCAGATTTCGCGAGGGGCAACCTCCTTGAGCCAATGATACATAGGGCTATAGAGGAAAAGCACCTGATGATTTTTGGATTGTCGATATTCTGATAAAAAACGATGGATTCTAAATCAAGTGCACAAATCATTTTCTTCATTAAAGTTCTACATTCTAGCTATGATGACCTAGGGGGCCATTTCCATGGTTTACATGTGGCACTAGAGCTTCCCATAGTTTAGAGCTAGAACTTATGATTTTTTCCAGATTTGAAAATTTTTGCTCAATGAATATTGATTTTGGTCACATATTCGGACCCCTCTCATAGGGACGAGCAAGACAATGGGTGGCACGCCTCCGGGGGACATTGCCAATTCGAGGTGTTGTGCACTACCCACGTGCAACCATGCGCTTATTCGAGGTGGTTTGCACTGCCCACGGACTTTTGCAATTGACCGCCTCTGGCGTGTGCTGATATTAGCATTTGCCACTTGCCTTTGCCGGATGGCCCTTGCAAATACATTTAGAGAGTCGGCCCACTCTCAGCGATGTGCTTTACATAAGATACTAGCACATCATATTGAGAAAAACGGATGAACCGAACTGGGAACTGCTTCGATCTGACCTGACCATCTGTTATGGTCCGACTTCTTGTTTCATAAAATTGGTATCGTTAATTTTCTATCTAGCTCCTATTTCTAGGGGGAACAAACTAGACCAATTTTTTTATTTTATTTCTCAAATGTAAATATAATAATCCATCGATTTTTCATATTTCTTGAATGGGAACCAAATTTTAGTTACCATGTTAAAATTAAAGTTCTTGTTACTCACCCTTATTAATAATTCATCGGTTCTATTGGACTGCCTGGGAATCGGACCAAATGGTATCATAGGACTATTTCGTCCCAGAATCATTTGGTCCGGTCCCGGTTCTAAGGTGGGACCTAATCGGACCGCGAACCAATCATCCATAAATGTTATGTTGTGTGGAGCAACATTAAAAAAAAAAAATTGTCTTTCGGAGATTAAATTTGCTCTTGATTAAAAATTATAGAGGAGAGAAGCTAATAAATTATCCGGACAGTGTTCACACATGAGTTTTGACTAATTTTTTCAGTCATTTCTGCATAAAATATTAGAACTAATTTTAGTTCTTAAAAAAATAATTGAATCATTTTTATTTTGAGCATTCATACATTGCATTTCATTCGCATTAAATTGGACTCGAGCGTATGAGTCTAATTGAACTAAGTCGGTGGACAAATCCATAATGACCGAAGTTTTTAACTACCTTTCAAAATATTGTGGGACAAATTCATGGGTAGGTTTACGCCAAGGAAGGTTTCGGATAAAAGGTTTTTAAATGAAAGAGTCATCGATAATGTTGCACGACGAGGAACATATAATCAGTGTTATTCTTTGAGCAATATATTAAAGCAATATGTACGTGTCCATAAGAAGAAAACAAAACAAATGGAATTAAAAAAATTTGATGATGTCTTTCCTTGGAGTAAGCCTAGACCTTATCACCTATGAAAGAGCATGTTTACAGATTCACCGCGGACACCTCCAGTTGACTGCGGTCTCCGACAGCGAAGCTGCAGATCACGCTATTGCCTAGTTCCAGACTTCCGGATCAAAACTTCCAGCCCTATTGCTCTTTGCCGATCCTCCAGCAATGCCGACGTCCTTGCCACCGCACTATCAAGGAGCCATCGCGAGCCACGCCGATTTCGCCCCCTGCCCCGACATCATGCCGGCCTCATGCTGTAACATCACCGTTATTTGTCTTGTGTGATGGGGTAAATGGAAAGTGGGGCTCTCAACAAGTATTCACAACTCAACTTTACTATGTGAAGGAAGAGTAAATCAAATGTGGCTTTTTAATATTATGTAAAAAAAAGAAAGAATTTATAGAAAGAATTTTTATAATAAAAAAAGAAACTTCTGTACTGGGCATTCCCGTAATTTGATCCCAAAAGCCAGACTTCTGAAAATAAAAAACAACTAGTAAAGTAAAAAGAAAATCAAATTGCGAATGGGCCCCCACCAACTTCTGCCTCCTCCTTCCTGACGTTCCCGTCGCCCCAAAAATTAAAAAAGTTGTAGCTCTGCTCTCTCATCTTGTTCTTTCCTCGAAAGTCGATCGATAGTCTCACATTCATGAATGGTTTAATTTCCAACGCTCCCCTTAAATCAAATTCTTTTTCATCAATCATTCCAAGTAGACTTCTGAATTTTCGAAACACATCGATCTTGAGAGGTTTCATAAAAATACCGGCAATGATCTCTTGTGTTCACGTGCATTATTTCGATTTCTTTGTCTTTGACTTTTTTCGAATAAAATGATATCGAACATCGATATTCTTAATTCTTTCATGAAAAATTAGATTTTTCGCTAAAGCAATGACTGAAACATTATCGACACAAATCTCTATCGCATTCTTCTGCTCTATATGGATTTCTTTGAATAGTTTTCTATATTGCATAACAAACACATGACGATGCAGCCACATATTCAGCTTCGCTGATGACCACGTAAAAGCAATCTCACTCAGGAAAAAAACAAAGCCCGTAGCGATCATTGACATCTCCACCATAATCACTGTTGAATAACCTCTAAGCTCAAATGATTCAGACTAATAATAATGTAAGCCAAGAGAGATAGTACCTTTGATGTATCGAAGTATCTTTTTTGCTGCTTTAAGATTAGATGCCTTTGGTTTCTCCATGCATCGACTTGCATTTCTGATACTGTACATAATATCTGGTCTAGTACAGGTCAAATACCTCAAGCTTCCAATCAAGCTTCTATAATATGTCAAATCAACATCGGTACCTTCATCGAACTTCGAAAGTTTTGTATCGGACTCCATCAGTGTATTGACCAACGTGCAATTCTTCATGTTGAATTTTTTCGTGGATATTTTCAACATATTCTCTTTGGGAAATAAAAATCTCATCTCCACTTTGCTTTACTTCTACCCGAGAAAATAACTCATCTGACCGTTATCAGTCATCTCAAATTCTTTCATCATCGACGCTTTAAAAGTATCAATCAATGCAGAATTAATTCTATAAAGATTAGATCATCGACATATAAACATTCCAATAAAAGTCACCTTTTTCTTGCTCAAAATAGAGTGCATGCTTGTACGGACATTGTACGAAGCCATTCGCCATGAAATAAGCATCGATTCTGGAATTACAAGCTCTTGGTGCTTGTTTAAGGCCATATAGAGCTTTATTTAGCCGCAATACTTTGTCTTCATGACTTTTTACAGCAAACTCCTCAGGTTGCTCGACATAAGTTTCTTCTCCGAGAACATTGTTCAGGAATATCGATTTAACATCCATTTGATATATTGGCCACCGATTTTAAGCTGCAATGAAAATCATTAATCTTATCGTTTCCATTCATATGATAGGGCAAATAACTCATCATAATCAATACTTGCCTTTTGTTTGTACCCCTTCATGACAAGCCTGGCCTTAAAACGATTGACTTCTCCTTTCTCGTTTTCTTGGCCTTGTACACCCACTTAACACCGATTGCCTTTTTGTTCTTTGGAAGACTAGCAAGTTCCCATGCTTGATTCTTCTCAATGGCTTCAATTTCTTCATTCATAGCTTTTTCTCCATTTTTCTTCTTTGGAGGCTTCATCGAAAACAAGTAGTTCACAATCTGAAAGAAGACTTACAAGGTAAAGCTCATTGGTAGCTTCTTAAATTTCTGATAGTATCCTCGATTTCGATACTAGTAGCTCTTCTTCAGCATTTTAAGATGAAGTTGATGATGATTGAGATGATATTGGAGAAGAAGGTGCTGAGTGATCTTCTATCTTTATTTGGATAGAACCATTGCGGATGGTAGCATCAACTTGTTGATTATTCTCCCATAAACTTTCTTCATCGAATTTCACATCTCTGCTTACATATACTTTCATAGTGTTAAGATCAAATAATTTGTAAGCTTTTGATAAGGTATCATACCCGGTGAAAATGAGTCTTTTGCTCTTGTCTTCCAGCTTCGATCTTTTCTGATTGGATATGTGAGCATATGCAACGCTCCCAAAAATTCTCAGGTGGGAAACAATAGGGCTTTTCCTACTCCATGCGTCTTGTGGAGTCACCCCATCGAGTTCTTGCATGGGACACCGATTTTGTAGATAAACTGCACACATCATAGCTTCACTCCAAAGCTCATTCGACAGATTTTTACTTTTCAGCATACTGCCATGTCAAGAATAGTTCTATTTTTTCGTTCAGGCATACCATTTTGTTGTGGTGAGTACAACGCCGTCAAGAAACATCGAATGCCATGAAAATAACAGAATGAATTCGCTAGAAGTGAATTCTCCTCCACAATCAGCTCTCAAGACTTGATGAAATTACTACTATCCTTTTCAACCATTTTCTTAACGTGCTTAAAAGTAACAAACACTTCTGAATTTTCTTTTAAAAAATATACCCAAGTCTTTCGAGTAAAATCATCAATAAAAGTAACAAAGTATCGATGATTATCGTAAGATCGAGGAGTGATCGGACCACATGCATCAGAGTGAATCAACTCCAGTGGCTTCTTTGCTCGATAAGTTGATTCCTTCGAAAAGCTTGTTCGAGACCGTTTCAGAGAATTAAATTGAGATAACTAGAAGGGATACTTCAACGATATTGACTTGAGAGGTAGTTACGCAACTACATTGATCGATACAAGCATGATGGCATTATTTAAAGAGGGCCCGGTGATTATCATAGGAGCACCGGTGTTTTAGGATTCTTCCGCCACTGGCTAAAAATTGATCGATATGCATGTAAGCAATAGGCTATAAAACCACGAAGAATATATACTTTATTGTTATTTCTTACATGTATTTAAAAAATAAAAAGGTAGCTAGCGATTTATAGAAATAAATTAGCAGGAAAATGTGTTATACATATGGCCTTTAAATGGAAAGATAAATACAAAGAAAAATAAAATGAATTTGTCAACCATGGAAGCTCTCGCGAGATTTACCACAAGTAAAAGAATTGCTTGACTGGTGTTGATCCTGATTGAGAGCAATTTTTGGAATTGCTTTAAAGTTGAGAGCTATTTTCTGCAATAGTCCTCTTCTTCACATTGGGCATGTTTAGCCGGATCCAATTCTTGCAAAAATCAATCGGTCTTATAGTCAGCCATTTCTACAATTTTCGCAGTCAAGCTGCACCGAGTGTCTTTCATAATCTGTCGACTAGCACTGACCATGGACTTTGATGGTAACATATGAAGAAAAAGAAAACTCTCATTTTTATTCAATGAACATTTTTTTTCTGTATATTTACAATACTTAATCATGTCATATATATAGGACAACATACAACCCTAATTAGGAGATACACAATAGGAAGGATTCTATATTAGAAAGAAATATATACAATAAAATTTCCTAACAAATGGGCTAAAATAGCTCAGACCACACTCCCCCTCAAGTGGGTGCAAAGATGTCTTTGATACCCAACTTGATAAGTGAGTTATGAAACTCTCTACTTGACACAGCCTTCGTCAATATATTAGGTAACTGGTCTTCAGACTTCACAAATGATAACTGGATCACTTTTGCATCCAAATTCTTTTTGATGAAATGTCTGTCAATCTCCACATGTTTGGTTCTATCATGCTGAACTGGATTATGAGCAATGTTTATGGCTGCTTTATTATCACAAAACAATTTGATTTCTAAACCTGGTAGATACTCGAGCTCGGTTAGTAGCTTTCGAAGCCATAGAAGTTTGCATAACCCATTTGCTACACCTCTAAATTCAGCTTTTACACTAAATCTAGTTACAACCTTTTGTTTCTTACTTCTCCATGTAACAAAGTTGCCTCCCACAAATATAAGATACTCTGATGTAGGCCTCTTGTCTGTCACACTTCCAGCCCAATCTACATCTGTGTAACCCTCTACTCCAACATGGCCATTTTTTGCAAATAGAAGTCCCTTTCTTGGGGCTGGCTTCAAATATCGAATGATGTGCATCACAGCACTCATATAATCCTCACTAGGTGCATGCATGAACTGACTCACCACACTTACTGCATGACCAATATTAGAACGTGTATATGATAAGTAAATCAATCATCCTACTAACCTTTGGTATTTTTTTTTTTGTTAGCAGGCGTCTGATCACGGTACTCTCCAAGCTTACAGTTTTGTACCATAGGAGTGTCTGTAGGCTTGCAATCTAGCATGCCAACTTCGGTCAAAAGATCAAGAACATACTTCGGCTGAGACAAGTAAATCCGTTCCTTCGACCTAGCAACCTCGATTCCTAAGAAATATTTCAAACCTCCCAAGTTCTTCATCTCAAACTCCCTAGATAATAATTCATGCGGTCTCATAATCTCGGCACTATCATTGCCTATATTAATCATGTCGTCTACATATATAATAAGAGCTGTTATTCTTTCTCGAGTACCTTTTAAGAACAAAGTATCATCTGAATTACTTTGGGAGTATCCAAACCTTTTCATAGCTAAGCTAAAGCGACCAAACCATGCACGAGGGGACTGTTTCAACCCATACAATGATCTTTCCAGCTTACAAACCATGTTCGACTGATTTGCGCATCTGTATCCAGGTGGAAGCTCCATATAGATCTCCTCCTCTAAATCTCCATGAAGAAATGCATTCTTCACACCAAATTGATGCAAAGGCCAGTCCAAGTTTACAGCCAGAGATAACAATACTCTTATCATGTCTAACTTAAAACTAGAGAGAATGTTTCCTGATAATCCACCCCATAAGTCTGTGTATACCCTTTAGCTACCAATCGTGCCTTATACCTCTCAATAGTGTCGTCTGCTTTATGTTTGATTGTAAACACCCACCTACATCCAACCGGCTTCTTATGCTCTAGTAGTTCCACAAGTTTTCAAGTTCAATTTTTCTTCAATGCCTCCATCGCTTGAAGCCATTTCGGATCCTTATGGTTTTTTCAACCCTGTTTGGAACTTGAACTGAGGAAACCGTGGACAGAAAGGCTTGTAGTGATGTGGACAACCTCTTAGCAGACACATAATCTGCAATAGGATATCGAGACCGGCGGTCCTCTACATCTGGAGAATATCGATTCGGTGGTTTATTCCTATTATGCCATCAGGCAGCTTATAACCAGTAAGCATATCAGTCTCTTCAAACGAATCAAGTACAGTAGATGTATTTACCTTAGGTACATTCTGAGGAGTTTGGAGCGGTACTGAAGAGGGCGAAAAGGGCGAAGATAAGGAGAGCTATTGCTGCTGTGCATCTGTTGACACCTGCTCGGTTGCTACTGCTTCTATGCCGCTCGGCCGTGCGCTTATCTCACGACCGTGAGGCAATAGCTCAGAATCTTCAACCTCAAAATCACGCGACCCTGCACACCCATCCGTCACTTCTGTAGTCCCAACCTCCCGTGTACACCTATCTATCACTCCTGTAGTCCCAATCTCCCATGCACACCCATCCGTCACTCCTGCAGTCCCAACCTCCCACCAATGTATGGTTCTACATTTCTTCCCTTGAACATGACAATGGGGGGAAGGAAAATAGGGTTTCGTCTCGGTAAATGTTACGTCCATGATGACATACGTATGCTTCCGGCAAGATCATAGCACCGATACCCTTTCTGAAAAGGGCCATAGCCAAGAAGCAGACACTTGACTGCACAATGGTCAAGTTTGGTCCGCTGATTTTTGTGAAGATGGACATAAGCAACACAGCCAAACACCTTAGGAGGTAATGTAAGAACCAAAGGAAGAGACACATAGGCGGCAAGTACTTGCATTGGCGTCCGATGGCACAGAATGAAAGAAGGCATTCGATTTAACAAATAAGAAGATGTAACTATGGCAGAATCCCAAAAACAATGGGGAACATGGCTACCCTCCAACAGTGTTCGAGTGGTTTCAAGTAGATGGCGATTCTTGCCTCAGCAGCACCATTATGCTGAGGAGTCTAAGGGCAAGAAGTTTCATTTATCATACCATGTTCCTGAAAATAAGCTGCAAGAGGTTTACTTAAGTATTCGCCACCATTATCAGGCCGTAGAACCTGAAGTTTGGCCCCAAACTAAGCCTGAATCATACTGTAGAAAGTTCGAAAGATAGCTTGAGCCTCATTCTTATGTTTCATCAAATACAGCCAAGTCATACGTGTGCAATCGTTAACAAAGACAATAAACTATCGAAACTCAAATACATTAGTAATAGGAGACGCACCCCATACATCAGAATGAAAAAGGAGTAGAACTGATATTCAAACTGGGAGGAAAACAGGTGCGAGGGCTCTTTGCCAAAATACAAGTATCACACTGAAAACTAGAGTTCGATAGACCATGAAATAACTTGGGAAACAAATGCTGTAAATACCCAAAGGATAGGTGACCTAAACGACGGTGCCATAACCAAAGTTCCTTCTCTTGAGCTAACTGTCCATGAGAATAATAGATTCGTCCAGAAGTAATGTCCTCCAAAAAATACAGCCTATCCATCTTAGTACCACGCTCAATAATCTCCTTGTTGAGAATGTCCTAAAATAGGCAAAAATCAGGGTACATAAGTACAACACAGTTTAACTCGTGGTAAGCTGTCCAACTGATAACAAACGACTAGACAATGTAGGAACAAGTAAAGTATGAGATAGAGAGAGAAGGCGTGATAGGCACACGCCCCATAGCCGTCACAAGAAAGCTATACTTGTTGGCATTGTAAATATGATCTCGACGTGGTGTAGTAGATGTAAGAAGGTCACCAGATTCCAGAGTCATGTGATCAATAGCGCCAGAATCGATTATCCACCATGATGACCACCATCATGTCCATTAGCAAAGACAAACTCACAATTAGCTTCAGAAGATCCAGCATTAGCAGATTCAGGCTCCATAGGAATTAATGACAAGCCGCTAGTCACCAAGGAGGCTTGCCCTCCATTCCACCCCTTCTGTGAGCCTGATTTCTATTTCTTGGTCTGAAAATCATCCTATCAATCTAGATAATCGTGTCAAGATGCTGCTGTATGTTTACGATTCTCACAGTGAGAGCACCCCTCAGATTGAATTTGCATACCAGGTCTAGGGTAAGCTCTCGGGGCAGAAGGCACTAACTGGAGGTGCGAATCACCCTTGCCCCGCTGTGACATCATGACGGAACCAGAGGTGACCCCAACGGGAGTGGAGAGCATGACAGATTGGCACATATCCTCTCGTCTGAATCGGGCATAAGCTTGCTCAATAATGGGGAATGGATCCATATTCAGAACATCAGCACAAACATTGTCCAAGCTGTCATTGAGATCGTCCAAAAATAACTCAATCTTCATGGACAATATCATTGTACCTCTGAATATCGACCGAAAATTGCATAGGATTAGGACGTTGAAAATCAATCTCACGCCAGAGCCCTTGAAAATATTGTAATATTTCTCGATGGGTCCACCGCCTTACTTCAATCGAGAAACCTGCCTTTTACGATCATAGATTTGGGAGGCGTCGGATCCATAAAAAAAAAAAAAAAGACGTTGCCATAGCATCTCATACGGCTTTGGCAGTAGGAAACCAAATAAAGTTTGGTATCAAGGTTGGATCTATAGAATTGATAAGCCAACCTTTCACCGTCGAATCATCAGTCTTTCATTGTCAAAAAAACGGATCAGTCGGAAGGGGCTCAGGAGAACCACCATTCAAATAGCCCAGTTTGTCTTTGCTCGAGACATACATCTCAACAACCTGGGACCATACGCCATAATTTTTGCCATCAAGCTTGACAGCAATTGGTGCAGCAGGAGGTTCAATGCGCGGCGGCGCAACCTGCTGGGTCAAGAGCTACTTCATCGTAGCGATCAGGTCTGCTAGAATGGCAGTAGCAGAGGCACTAGCATTCGCTTGGTCAGTTGCAACAATTGGCTGATCGTCAGCCATGAGATCAGGTCCGTAGAATGAATCACTCGAATAGGACGAAGTCGACTGGCGCGAGACGACGGCGCCGTGACGAGAACGGCCCAAAAATTTATGATCATCGTAGTAGATAATTGATGTACAGTGCCCTAATGATCAAACTCTAGGGGTCTGATACCATGAAGAAAAACAAAACTCTCTTTTTTATTCAATGAATATTTTTTTCCTGTATATTTACAATACTCAATCCTATCATATATATATATATAGGACAACAGACAACCCTAATTAAGAGATACACAATAGGAAGGATTCTATACTAGGAAGAAATATATACAATAAAATTTCATAACAAATAGGCTAAAATAGATCACGACCACACCATAGGCCTCGTGGGTGTCAGGAATTCGTGACGATCATAAATTTCAAGCGAAAATATTAAGAGTTGACGATAGTTCTAGAACCATAGCTCCTCTCCTGTGGTTCAGACGAGCACTGTGATTTTCAATTCGTATGGGTCATAAGAATGCTAAAATGAAAAGAATTGAAGCTATAAGGAGGAAAAGAAAATTCTTCTTAGCTTCACCCAGAAGCGTTCTAGTGTTGAAAAATGAAAAAGCGATCTCAAAAAAGTTATCAAACGTAGTGGCGGACATAGAAAAGATTCCTTCTCTTAAAGGCCAGCATACACTTTTTTTTTTATAACACAGTTGTACCTTCATCGATCGGATATCATAAGCATTTCAGCATGGAACCAGCGACACTAGAGCCATGTTTCAGCATCTTTCATACCGCCATCAAGTATTAAACTATGTTTAGTTTGGATTCTTGATGCTCGACTGATGACATACGTATATCTTAGATCATAAGTAATATTGGGAGAGAGCCTTTAACACAATATCGAATAAAGCTGTTCTTCTGAGATTGGGGTAGAATGCAAACCGATCTCACTGATGCTCTTTCTAGTCTACTTTGGTCTTGAGATATTGAGATGCAATGAAATTTGACTTGATGCATGAGTAGAAGGTGGACAAACTGCAGAACGAGGGTCTAGCTGAAGCTTGAAGGGACCAGCGGGTCATCAACCCCCGGCAAAAAGGAAAAAAATAACCCGAAAGTTTTAAAGATAGCACAATTCTTGTCAATCTCAGATGCAATGGCGGATCTTAGTACCATCTGCGAAGTGCTCATCCTCTCATTTACTTCTATGGTTTCATGGAAGAGCAAATTATTCTGCTTTGTGTTTAGGGAAACACTTTAAGCAACAAAATGAACTCTTAAAAAGCATAAGCGACGATCTATTTTTCTGGTAACAAGGAAAGATTCAAACTAGCCACAAGATTGAAGTGGGAAAGCATGCTAAAACCATACGGAATAGACACACCCGGTGATAAGTACAGTAGTATTTGCGGCTATTACTTGGACTGAATAATCTTTCGGTGATAACCTTGGAAAAACAATTGCCAGGTGACCAGAAGCTCAAACATGAACAACACACTCCGAAAAAGAAGAAGAAGAAGAAGAAGAAGAAGCATAGAGCTGGTTTAATCCATATGCTCTATGTCGCTTCACCAAAAACATTCATCGCATCGCTGCTTTACCACAAGTTCTTATCAACGATCAATACAGATGCAACTGATCAACCGACCTGGTTAGGCCTTTCTTCTGTGCCTTTCGCTTCTCAGTTTCTTGTGCAACCACCATGAGAATGGGTCCATTCTGATCCGCATCCATAGCAAAACTGAAACTGGCACCTGCAATTGCAAGCCACTGAGGAACAAATATAGCCCACAAAAAGTAGAAATGTACGAACGATTGAACATTCACAAACTCAGGTACCGCTAACTTTGCCGTAGGATTTACAATATAACACTAACAAGCGCGATACTAGTGATCTGTCAGCCTACCTTTGATAATCACTGATAAAGTTCGATGAATATAAAAACTGTTATGCTGAATTATCGCGAAAGTTTAATGAAATAGGCCGAGACTACATATTTGAACTACATTATCGCCGGTTGATTTGCCTTTTAGGCCATTTAAATTTTGAAAGCCATGATCGATAAGAATTCCTCTGGAAATCAGAAGATCCCCTGTAATTTGTGTTTCACCAGTTATACACAAGCAACAACTCTGCGACATACATAGGATTTGAGGAATATCTCAACAAAGAAGATGTACTGTGTCAAGCGTCTTGATTTGTCTTCGTAAATGGTTTGCTAGCAAGTGATTCCTTTTCAGAAAACGTATGACAAACCTGCAAGTGATGTGAGCACAACCCTGGGTCCTCTCCACGTAAAATTTGCATTTGGGGCATCTCTGCCATTTTTTCTCCTCTGCAAGCTCCCTCACAATGAGATCCTCACTCCCTCTCTCATCCTCATTCGGCGACTGAAACTCTTCGCACGACACGCCAGCATGCCACGGCACGGAACACTCGGCGCAGAACAACCTATGGCAATATGGGCACTCGCTCTCTCGAATCAGCTGCCCTTCCTCAGAGTCCTTGATCAAAAGGGCTGAGCAGTTCTGGAAAGGGCAGTAGAACTTCTGCGAGTCGAGAAACATCGCCTCACACAGAGACTTGTCCCACATGTGGAGGACATTCTCAGGGAGGATTTGCCTGCAGGAATCAATCTGTAGGACACCCTCGCACTCCAGGCCTGGGCATTTGATGGTGGTGACACTGTCCAGGACTTTGGTCTCCACATGCCTGCTTATGCAGAGAGAGCAAAAGGTGTGAGAACACACGGTCCCGGTCCTGAACATCTCTTTGGCCTCTTTTCTCTCTGCACAAATCTCACAGAAGCTCTCAGATAACTCGCCACCATCTTTCTGAACACCTATCTCAGCCGAGTCTATGATTTTCATTAGACTTCTGTTCGGGTTTGCCTCGGTCACAACCACCAAAGATGAGGAAGACCCAGTATTTCTTTCTGAAAGGCTCATATTCATCACCCAGGAGACTTCTAAAACCTCCTGAACCTGCAACTCATGGGCATAATCAGAATCTGATACTTGAGGATCATCAACTAATAATGACAAGAACAGATCATCTTGCGATATAAGATCAAAGTGCCCCTCCATCTTTCAAGTTTCCTTCCTTTGAATGTTCTTGTTTTGTGGCTTGCTGGTCTTTTGAAGGTCGCTTTGGTTGTTTTGATATTTAAAAGATGCGGTGTACTGTGCACGAAACCTTAGCGGAGAAGTTGCCTTCTTTGATTGGGAATTTAATTCCTTCTTCAGGAGCTTTTCTCGTTAAATTATATTTTTTTGGATAGTCCTGTCATTTTTTGTAAACCGAAAAAGATTTTACCAAGCTAGCTTTGCTTGGGTCAAGTCAAGATGAAGAATATGTCTCGCAATTCAAAATCAAAATAGAAGATCCCCGAAGTTGTCCTTTCAGATCTTTTATTTGCCTTTCAATCATATTTTCTCGCATTTTAAACTCTGATTAGATTTCAACCTAACAGAAAATATTGGCCGAGTAAGATACTCCACGCTGGATAAGTGAAAAATCCTTCATAGAACGACACGTGGTATGTGGGACCCACAGGCCAGCATTTACAAAAACACAAATGCGGCCCAGTTTTTCCGTTGCCGCTCCCCATTCCGAAAGTTCACGGCTCTGTTTCTCTCTCTCTCTCTTTCTTCCTTTTTTGTCGGACGTCTCCGAAGAGACTCTCTCTCTCTCTCTCTCTCTCTCTCTTCAAGAAAAAGAAAAAGCACGCTAACCATCTTGATCTCGTGGTCGTCGGGTGGAGGACGAAGAACCTAACATGGAGCGGCGGCCGCTTTCCCTAAGCTGAAGAAAAACCCTAATGGAGGCGATGGCGTACAACGAAATTTTCACTTTGCAATCGCAAGCGCAGTGGAGGAAGGGAGATAGAACTCGGAGAAAGAGGAGGTGATGGTAGAGGAGAGGCTGCGTTACGATGGAGCAGGCGCTCGTGGTTTTGTCGAGGGATCGGTGTTGTCGTCGAGCGAAGATCTGGAGAGAGGGCTCCGGTCGAGGGACCGCTGTTGTCGTCGATCGAAGATTTGGAGAGAGGTAGCCCAAGTGGTTAACTTGGAGAGAGAGAGAGAGAGAGTCACAGAGCCGTGAACTTTGGGAGTGGGACAGATAACGGAGAGAGATAACGTGGCGGCATCTGTTTTTGGAAATTTTGACCGGTGGGCCCCGATATGCCACGTGTGGATTTATGAGTGGTTTTTCACTTATCCAGCGTGGAGTATCTCACTCAAAATATTTTCTCATTAGATGATGGCGTGACTTAAGACATTAATGTTAATTAAAAAAAAATCAAGTTGGACCGCAATCCACATAACGGTGGCTTTGCATGAGGAAAAGCTAAAAAAAAGTCCTATACATGTTTCATTGTTGCCAATATAGCCCTAGATTTTTTATTGTTACCAACTCAATTCTAAGCATTTACACTGAATTCGTTCGTAAATCTTTTTATTAGTGTTAATTCAGCATTAAACTTTTTGTATTAGTGCCATTTGAGTCCTAAACATTTTCGAGTGATGCCAATTGAGTTAATCTAACTAATTTTTCTCGAAAATTGCTAAGGTGGACATCGATCGTCCTACACTACATGGCCTTTTAATATTATATTAATAATTTTTATTTTTTATTTTTTCTTAATTTTTCTTTGCATTTCTTTTTTTTATTATGGCCGAAAAATGTCATCGGCCGACCCCACCAGCCCACGCTGGCCACTACGCGAGGTCTCGTGGGCCGTCATCCAGAACAATGTAAGGGTTGCGGCACTTGCCAGCCCCTAATTAAAAGAAAAAAGAAATTGCAATAAAAAAGAAGAAAAAATAAAAAAAAATCACTAAAAATGTTAACATAGCATTAAAAAATATCCACGTCACTGCTAATCATGCCGCATAGGCCAACCGACGTTTATATCATCGATTTTCGGCTAAAATTGGCTATATTGATTCAATTGAGATAAATGCAAAATATTTATGACTCAATTGGCACTAATGTTAAACGTTTAGGATTAAATTGTTATCAATGTAAAAGATTTAGCACCGAATTAATTATATTGATTCAATTGAGACAAATGTAAAATATTTATAACTCAATTGGCACCAATGTTAAACGTTTAGGATTAAATTGTCACCAATGAAAAAGATTTAACACTGAATTAATATTAATAAAATATTTAGGATAGAATTTACAACACTTTTCCCCTTTGCTTAAAATATTATATGTGCATATCTTATGTGTGCATGTGTGCATGCATAGGTGCACTAGCGGATAGAGCTTATGTTTTATTTAGGAACTATTCCCGCGTGTCCTGACGACGCCCTCTGCTGTTCTCGTGGGTCACTGCCGCTGCCGTTGCCAGCCTCGACGGTGCTGGTCTTTGCTTCGGTGATTCGGATAAGGGCTTTTCTGGAGAATGAAGTTTCCTTTATCGCATGGGACTTTCGAAAAGGATTTTGCTATTTTTTTTTCACATATTTAAGGGCTGTTTTTGCCGCAAGGAAAATATATTGCAGTTATTCATCCACACGTAGAATTATTGAAGTGCCGTTTCTATGAGTGATTGGCAGTAAACGAATTCGTGGAATTGCATCAATAACTTTAGTGTTAATCCGATTGAAAAATTATATTGCTAGTAATTGAGGATCAAAAACTGTGTGCGTTATTTAATGTAATTGAGGCTAAAAAACATAGAGAGTGTTTAATTGACTTGAGTGTAGTTTGTAATCTCCGTGTGTCACTTGTTCCATAGTAAAATTCGTTGCTGCTCTTTTCATGAATGTAGTTCTCTACGATCGGACCTAGTATATGTGTTGTCCAATTTATTTTCTTGTTATGTCTATTTATTTTTCGATCACTTGTTCCACATGTATTTAAAAAGTAAAAAGTAGCTAGTGATTTATAAAAAAAAAAATTACCAGGAAAATATGTCACACATGTGGCCTTTATGGGTGGAAAGACAAGCCCTGTATAACAAAGAAAAATAAAATGAATTTATCAACTTTGGAAACCCTCACAGCATTTGTCAAGGGTAAAAGAATTGCTTGACTGGTTTTATCTGATTGAGATCAATTTTTAGAATTTTTTAACAGTTGAGAGTCATTTTCTGCAATAGTGCTTTTCTTCACGTTTGGCTTTCTCATCGGGAACCAATTCTTGCAAAAATCAATCAGTCCTGTAGTCAACCATTTCTACAATTTTATATAGGACTTTATCTTTCCACACGTAAAGGGCATATGTGTGAATTCCTTATCCGAATCCCCACAGAAGTTCATTTATTGTAATTCAATCCTGAATTTTTTTTATTAATGTCAATACAATCCTAAATTTTTTTGTGTTGAATTCAATCGTAAATCTTTTGCATTGATGTCAACTGAGTCATAAATCTTTTGTATTCGTGTCACTTCAGTCAATTTAACTAATTTTGGCAAAAAAAAACCACTCACGTAGACGTCGGTTATTCTTCATGGCAAGGCTGACGCCACGTAGATATTTGTTAACATTAATATGATATTATTTAATAATTTAAATATTATATAATATTTTTAAATAATTTTTATGACTTTTTACTCTTTTTTATTCTTTTTTATTGCTTTTTTTTTTGGTGGGGGGAGGCGCCGGCCAACTCTTGCCCCCATCGGCCACTAGACAAGGGCTTCTGGGCGGTCACTGGGCCCTTGCCGGCTCCCACATCCGATCGGTCCGTTCTTCTTCACTGGTCGAGTCCTCGACAACAAGGGGAAGGGACGAGGGGTCTCGAGCTTGCAGGTGCCATGGGCTCTCGAACTCGAGCTTTGGGTCGCCGGCCATGGGTGCAACCTCAAGATCTGGCTGCCATGACCGCGAACCGGCAAGGCTGCCTGGACCATGGACGCTCAAGCTCGACTCGCTGCCATGGCCATTCGAACTCGAACTCTGGGTTCACGGTCTGGGACTGAGAAGAAGCCGGCGACGCTGATTTGAAGAGCTCGAGCCCATAGTTCGTCGCCGCTATGGCCATGGAGCTCGAGCTTTTGAGCTCCACAGCCATGGCCGCCGCGAGCCTTGGGCTCGTGCTCCTCGGCCCGGGACGGAGACGTCTGCAAACGAAGGTATAGTATCCGGCGGCGAGCCCGTTGCCGGATACTCTGACTGTGCTCTTCGCCGAGAGTGATTGGGCCCGAGGTTGGAGAAGGGAAAATGGAGCAGGCGGAGGAGAGAGACGGTGCGGGGGCGGAGAGGTCAGGCGAGGACGAGAGGGGGAAACAGAGGGAGGATAGGGTTTCTATTTTCTAAAAGATGGGCCACATGACACGTGTCACGTAATAAGTGGAGATGGTACGGCCGACGTGGCTCCCCGACGGTACGCAATATTTTCCCCACGTACACTAGCGGATAAAGCTTATGTTTTTCTTAGAACCCAAATTATTTTTCATCATAAAATGATCAAAGATAAATGAATAAACGGTTAAATAAAATGGATTTCAATTCATATGGAAAAGTACCAAAAATTTTCCTTTTTATTGGATAACCACTTATATGCCTCTATTTTTTCAAATATTAGTACACATCTCAACCTCAACCAAATTTTGTCTAACCATTAGATGAATGCGTGATTTGATATATAAATGTTAAAAAAAAAATTATATTAGATCCGTAACGTACATGTGTTTGGCTTTGCATGTGTTAGAGTATTGTATCTGTATATCCGATAAAAGTGTTCCTCAAAGTTTAGTTGGAGGATGGCAATGAAAACACGGTTAAATAAAGTGATCAAAGACAACTATGCTGGAAAAAAGAAAAGCAAAAGTTCTCTTCATTTGAAAAAGTTCATCATAAGGACTTCTATATGGTGTTAATCCGTAAGGAAGAACAATCATTTGCATTCACGAGAAGGAAAATCTCCGATTTAAATCCAACTTCAAATAAATCCAAGCGGTTTTGGCCCACCTTTTACGGTTACTGTAAATCTCACAGCACATTAATGGTGCAGAAACAATATTTTATTTAAATTCATATGGAAAAGTACAAAAAAATATATATCTTTTTTATTGGATAACCATTTATGTACCTCTATTCTTTTTAAAATACCAGATACACACCTTAATTTTGCCTTTGGAAACCACTTTACAACCTCACATCAATCCTTCTTGTGACCAATTTGCGAAATCTAAGCAGAATTCTAAATGAGTATGCAATGACTCGGAGGGACAATTTGTTCTTTTATGTGTTTTTACGCTCATTTAGACTTTTTTTGCCCCGTTCTACTTCCTACCCAATGACTAGGGTTGCTGTTTCCATTATTGTATAATTTCAAGAGCATTTGGATTGACATTCTGCCTATCAGTGTATGCTCATTTTGATTTGATTTAGTTAGCTATTTGATGTAGCTGTCTTTTTCAAAGTGGAGATAATTATACAGAGCCATTCTCAAAGTGTTACGAACAATCAATGTACGAACAATTCCAGGCCGAACAATCAATTTTCAAACAATTGCTAACCCTAGAAGAACCTTAAATTGATAAAATAACTAGGGATTTGTTAAAAATCTCATCTCTAGATTGAATTGCATGTAGTAGATTAAGCGCATTTAAATTAATTTCCAAATTAGAATAGATTGCATCTCCATTCTAGATATAATTTGCATATCTTGTATAAGATTTCTTGATTAATTGTCGGATTTAATACAAGTTATTTCCTAACATGCAACATAATCTTCATCTAGAAAATATTGCATTAATAATTAATTTCGAAATTCATCTAAAACTACCAAGAAAAAAGTGTCATTCATGTTGCATATAATATAGTTTAGGTTGCATAATTCTGGAAAAATTACCAAAAAAGTCCTAAATCTATTGCAATTGTGTCAATTCAGTCATAAATCAAATTTTTTGTCGATTCAGTCTTAAACCTTTTGTGATTGTGTCAATTCAGTACATCCGATGAATTTTGGCTGGCCAGTGCTGACGTGGACGTCGGCCGGTCGGCGACATAATATTTTAATTATTTTTTTGATTTTTTAAAGATATTTTTTTTATTTCCTTTGTCTTTTTTTACCTGCACTTCTTGCTCCCCTTCCCCTTCCCTGTTCTATTTTACGTCCAGTGGCCGCCCATCGCCAGACCTCGGTGACCGGCCAGATAACGATTGCTAAGAAGAAGAATACATCAGTGGCAGAGGAAATAAGTTTGGGGCAAATTAGTGGAAAAAGAGAAAAAAACTCGACGAAGAGCAAGGGGATGGTCCAAAGGTGGAGTCTTTGTCTTCCAAAACGACACCGTCAGTCTCCGCTTCATCTTCGAGGTCGTCTTCGGCTGGTCGGAGCTCGAAGAGGTGGGTGTTCCCGAAAGTTTTTCTAAGGAGCAAAAGCGAATGGAGTAGCAACAACAAATTTTGGAACACGCTTTTGTTCTCACTAATCAAAGAGAAGCGAGACAAAGAGAGACAAGCCAGCTCCCCCTCATCTTCAACCTCGAAACAGAGTAAAGTTCCCAGCTTGTTTTCGGCATTTTGGGTTGCTGGAAACTTATCCCTCAGCCCAAATCTGGACCTCACCATCACCGGGCTAGGTCGGTCAAGAACTCGCCAGATGTGGGCTGGCGAGGCTTGGCCTCGCTCGGCCACGGCAAGAGGCTGATGAGAGCTCGCTGATCATTCTCTAGCCGGTTGCTGAGGTCCGGTGACAGCGGCCACTAGTTGGATGAAGAATAGAACAAGGAATGGGAAGGGGAAGGGGGAGGGCAGAAAAAAAAAGATAATAAATATAAACATTTAAAAAATTATTAAAATATGAGGTCTTCGGCCGCCCGGTGTCCACGTCAACGCCGGTCGGTTAAAATTCACCAGGTGAATTGAATTGACACAATTTCAAAAGATTAGGACTGAATCGACAAAAAAAAAGTTTAGGACTAAATCAACACAATTGCAATAGGCTTAGGAATTTTTTGGTAATTTTTCCCATAATAATTTCTATGTCATGCATTTTTCCACGCCATATTGCCATGTCATGTTTGTTACATCATTATGCCATGTCATTCACAAGTGTCCCATTTATGCTATGTCACTAGTATTGCCATGTCTCTAATGCATTGCCTTTATTTGCACGTCGTTTAGGATATATGTTTAGGTCCATTAATTTAGTTTGCATGCTTAGGTTATTTAATCTAAAATTGCATGCCACTTTCGGTTAGATTTATTTTCGCACATTATCTAGTTTTGCATGATTAGATTAGTTCATTGTATAACCATTTCCATGTCATATTAGAACATTTAAATAAATTAGAACATTTAAATAAATGTTTCACATGTCATTTAAATTAGGCTCATTTAGACAATTTGCATGTTCATGTCGTTTAATTAGAATTACTTGTCATTCTAGTCAAGTTTTGTTTCACATGTCATTAATCGTACGTCACTAGAGTTAAGACATTTAGATAAATATTTTCGCACACCATGTTTGGATAATTCATCATTTTCAGATTCTTTAATTGTGTTTTTGTCTAAGATTGCATATGCATTTCACTTCATTTGCATCATCACTTAAATAAGGGAAAATCCCTAAAGAATTGCATTAGACTAAGTCTTACTCTTGGGAGATAAGCATTAGGGATTATGCTACAGTGTCCAGGTACGTTCTCTGTCTTACCTATCTTGCAATTTATTTAACGCTTTGGTTATTGAGTGCTAAATAACGTTCGCGCAAACATTTGACCACCTCACATGTTAAGATTTTGATTAAAATTAATCCAAGTTGTCTCCTTGAATATTTTTCATAAATTGAATGGTACCGAAAGGGCATTAATAATGTTAACATAATCAAGTCCCCGAACTCATTTATATCTGGTTCGTAGAAAAAAAAAGTATTTATCGTAATTCTTTACTAAGGTGTCTAATCAACTTACAATAAATTGATTATCGGTGGATCTCTATTGAAAATCTTTGGCATGTTAATTACTTGAACCTAAGTTGCGATTTAGTAGAATTTGAGAGAGTTTGAACTAAATTAGATATGCTCGTCTAATTTTAGGTCGTGACATGCTTGTCTCCCTTCAAGTTGTCGAGTTAAACGATATAATCTTTTGAATAGTATTGAGGAGGCTTGGGTGTTATAAAGATTGATGAAGCAGAGATAAGTACGGAACAAGCGTCATAACTTTTGTACGGTCTCACTTGAGTGCCGTTTTTTTTTTTCGACCACTTAAGCACTATAGCTTCTAAAAATGTTTACTTGAGTGCCATAACATTCAATCGATCACTTAAATACCAATTTGTTTTTCTTAAATATGCATCCAAGTGCCATAAATCTGACGTGGCATAAAACTTGTAATGAATATTTTTAAAAAGTTACGGCACTCAAGTATTCAAAAAAAGTTATAATACTTGTGAGAGCCTTATATAAGTTACGACACTCAAGTGATCGGGTGAAAAATAAAGTATGGCAATCAAGCGAGCATCATAATAAATTTATTATATTTGTGGTGTCCTTATCCCAATAAAGCAGAGAGCAAGAAGATGGAAGAATAATAAAAATCTAATCTTTTTACGTATTACAATTCCCCATGGGTTATAACTTCTAAAAGAAATGACCCGCAATAATAACGATTCATAAACCGCGAGTGATCATAATGGCTTGTTGGGATGATAGAAGGTATTATGAGCTGGCCAGCTATATACAGGGTATAAAGTGTCAAAAAGAGCGATACAGATGTCGAGATTGCCAATGTGAAAAGCGAGCGCGGGCGAGGTATGGTGTTAAAAGAATCAAAATTTGTTTCAAGTATTTACAGAAGGGCGCATTATTGACACCAAAAGTAAGTAATTTGGTTGTCGATAGGCACAGGCTTGGCACGTGAGCAAAAAGGTGAACACGTGGACGGCATGGGAGTATACGCATTGACACATGAATCTCAATATATATCGGATTAATTAATCTAAAAAGGTTGATACCTTTCATCCTCCCATTCACAACACGGACGACACCTTGAAAGAATCAGCCGCCACTTCAATAGCCGTTGACGCTGAAGAGTCGCCATTGATGGGCACCGACATTATCTGCTTCGTGCGAAACCTCTATCGCCTCCAGCAAACATCGTCCTCCTCCTCTCCCTCCGCAACTCTCTTCTTCGCACTTTCACTTGACTCTCGTTTATCGCTTCAAATCACCTGCCAATGACTCTACGACCCCTCGCTAACAGTATTTAACTACACGCTCTCTCTTTCTCTCTCTCCTCTCCCTCATTTCCCTCCCCCCGCAAAGATCTAGTCTCTCTCCTCTCCTCGTTGCTCCTCTCCCACATCGGCTTGTTTGTTTCTTGCTAATTCTCGCAAGCTCAAGACTATCCAGTTCTCCAGCACTCTCCCCAGTGTCTTAGAAATCAACTGCTAGCGAGAAGCTCAAGCTAAAGGATAGAGAGATTTGCGTACAATTTTTTTAGTGTTTCAGTTTTTGTCAAGCCTACGTTCAATCTCCATATTGACAGTCTAGTAACTGGAAGTAGGTGCTCCTAATATTCAAGCAGATAGGACTATCTATCTCACACCTAAACACAAGCTAACTACTGCCAAGAGTTCTCAAGGATATATACATGAACGCTCACGGGAGACAAGTATATAGATTGAGTTTGAAATTTTTTACTCTTGATCTTCTTTGCTCTTCAACACCGCGGCCTTTTATACTCCACCATTTTCAATTTGCCCGTTGGAAAATTTTCAAAAGATCTCTCTTCGATGAACCCATTGGTCAAGATAGTACAAAGAAGATTTAATGGCTGTTGAGAGACGAAATCATAATCTCTGCAGATTCAATCGCCCATACAATCTAAATCTAGATTTCCATAAGTAAAGTTCTTTACTTGTGAAAGATAGCTTGTCTACCATAAGAAAGAAATCCAAGTCAGATCATTAGCCATTATAAAAATGATTTGTGTCTGAATCTGAGTATCGCTTCTGAAGTCTCCTCAGAGTCTAAATTTGTCAGCGTCTGAGGTCGTCTAGCGTCGATGCTTGAGGTCGTCTCATGCCAACATCTGAGCACATACAAAATTCAGGTGCACTATCTAGAACTTCATTTGACCTTCCATCTTTTGGTCTCTCCAACCGTATTAGTAATCGTGACTCTACCTCACTTTTCACCTATCTAAGGTCCCTTCGAGTTTTGCCAAACTTTTTGCTCTAGGTTTGTTTACCTTCTACTCATCCTGCTTGTAGACACCTCCATGTCTAATGCCTTGTTCATCGTTGATAGAAAACTCATAACCTTCATACGTTCTGTCAAGCCAACATCTACATAATAGCTTGTCCATTTTTCACCCAGTTTTACTCAATCAACGCCCACATTAGTAGACTTTTATCATTTTGTCATCTTTTAAAACGTCATAAGGAATTTTCCCTAATATCAACAACGTTCAATCATTGGTGAAACAGATCCTTACTGGTTTTCGGAAATGGGTCACATTAGACGATGCGCAGCCGCTGGATATATTTTGCCCAGGTACATTGACGTCATTCGAATGAAGTTACATCTTTTGGTCAGATTTTCGGTGATTGTGTAAACTCTGTGATTGATCAAGTAGTGGATTCTGTCTGGTCGAAGGGGGGCTGTTAAAACTGGCTTCACCTGGGAGTTTGTCTTTCTGGATAAGGGGAGAGGGAGGGGCTTTTTGGGGAAGGTGTTCGAGGGGAAATGGAACTTGGACTTGCAGGATCTTATCAAAACGGTTCTGCTCAATGAGTTTCAATTACCAAAAAAGAAGGCTCTCGATCACATGTCATCAAATGAACAGAAAAGTAATCTTTTTTTAATAATGATTTCTCTGGAAAGTGTTTTTCTTTATCAAGCAGTTTTTCCCAAAATAAACCCAACCTTAACTTTGTCCCAATGTTTGATCTCGACTTTTGTGATGACACATTTATCTTTGTCTGGCGCAGTCCTCTGTGATTTCATAAGTACTTTGAACAATTGGTTCAAGGGATTTGAAGTATATAATGTAAATATTGTCTCATAAACAACGATAGAGTACGAAGTTGATAAGGACAACAAAAAAAGGAAACAAGTGTTCCAAGTTGACAACCATCATGCTTTTTTATTATTATATAATTTTCTGTTCTCGGTATCAGGCGAACATAAATTCGTCTGGTAAATAATATCATTTTTTATTTCTGGGGTAATTTTTTTTTCTCATAAATATGTTTGGAACAGAAATAAAAAGTATACATTTTGTGCTTTTATGTTTCTTGAACAAAAACAGAAACAAGAATTATTATCATTGCTCACTCCCTCCCCCCCCCTCCCGTGTCCATGTCACAAGCTGTCGATCTTGAGTCTGCCGGCCTCCGGCTATTGTTCGCCGATCGCCAATTGCTACTGGCCAGTTGCTGTCCACCGGTGGTTGATCGGCTATCGAGGCTTGGCGCCGAAAATAGTAAAAATTAACGTTGTTGTTAAATGAATATCTGCTTTGGAAATAGAATTTTGTGTTGTTATCACAACTGCTCAAAAACCCGTCCAAGGAATAGAAATAGAAAAATCTATCTTTGGCCAGAAATAGCTTTCACAAATAGAATGGTTATCATTCGCCCTTACAGCCCAAGTCAAAATTGTTTTTGCGTGAGAAGATTGAACAATAGAACAAAGCCAATATAATAAAGACCAAAGTTACATGGACTTGCAGTTTTGAAAATTTTTTTTGTGTCGGACATGTGTCCGACATGTATGGACACCGTCGGACTCTTCTCGGACATGCCTTGACCGCGTGTCCGAGTCCGGACTCATGGTTAGCACAACGAACACGTGAGGGATTCGTGTGTCCAACGTTATAATAGACAAAATAGCCTAATGTTTTACCTAATTTCTAACCCATCCCTCTTGGTCCCGACTCACCTCTAGCTCTCCCTTTCGTGACTGTTGATTGGCCTCTCCCTCTCGCGACTCATCGACTCCCATCACGACTCTGGCGGTGAAATGGGATTCATTTTTTATTTTACACCTACGGTTTAAGGTGGAATGTAGATTGCTTTTTTTTCCCTCCAAGTTTTATGGATTATTAAAATGAAATGTAGTTGAATTCTTCACATGATATATTTAGTGAGACCTTTCTAAGAGGAGATTAATGATAGTTTTAGCATCATGATGTTATTATTGTTGAAATCGTAAAAATAATAATTTATCGTGTATGTATAAAAATACACATACAATATATAACGCGTCCCAACGTGTTGAAATTTTCTATTTGTTGATAAATCACGTGTCGGCGTATCGTGTTGTGTCGTATGTTATGTCCCGTGTCCCTATAACATAGATAAAGATACAATAGTACGGACTAGATTTGACATGTTTCTTTAATCTCGGTCTTGTCCGATACGAAGTTCTATTTTTTCTAGCTCTAAAAATATGAGATATTCGGTAGAATATGCTAGTCGACATAGACATTTCGCTCATTTATAATCTTTTGATAAGTTTTTGGAGTTTGGATAATGTTTTAAATTTCAACGGGGAAGGTAAAAAAAATACATTATACCTAAAATCCATTCGAGGATGATCTTTTGGATGGCCAATATGTTTCTTATCAGCTTAAAAACCTATTCTTTTGAAAACAATATGTTGGATTATTACATCGCTATTGCTGGGAGGGGGAAAAAGAAGTGGAAACTATTTCTGACTTGAGGGATTGACCGGGAACAAAGAAGCCTGGCGGGTAATGGCTGTGGGAATGGGTGAATACGATATGGTAAGAGGACGACTGCAAAGTCTCTGGAGGAGTAATTCAACACGGAAGACTTTGATATGGACATGAAATAACTTGCAAATAGAATGGATCAACCGTATTTTGATCTCAAATTTTGATTTGCACATCATTTCAGATTATGATATCATGTAGAATGTGGATCCATCAATGTTTGATTTCATGTATTAAATAGGTCGTGTCCCTTGGAAGGTGTTCCATGAAAAAAAGTCCAATGAAAATCACGTTGAGTTTAGACCTTTCAAAGGCATAAACTCATCTGAACAGCAGCTCGCACCGTCGTGCTTCGGAATTCAACTTTGATCAATCGATAATGATATCATGTAGGATGTGGATCCGTCCTGAGCTTCGTTTGTTGATCGCGGTGATGAGCCATTGACCGATGAAGCCGACATTTCTCTAACACTGGGATCGGTCAAATATACAGACCGTGTTGGGGTTGGGAGGGGCGCGCTCTGGCTCCCGAGCATTAAAACCACCGACGCCATGCTAGGCCGGCTCACTGCATTCTCCTGAACACATAGCAATGCTGCGTGAATGGATCTTGATATTTCAATTCTCGAACTGCCGCTTAACATCGGATCTATAAGTCGAAAAGGCGCTCCTTTTCTCCAATTTTTCCATGCCTGCAGTGCACAGTTGCGAAAGCAGGTAAATGGGTTTCCTAATTTCACATGCACAAGGAGAAGTATCTACAGATGATCTCCACAACTTCATACTCACGTAGCCCAGTAGGTGCTCCGAATTCCCCGAACTGCTGAAGTATGAACTCTTCTTGCCACTGATGACCTCCAATGCCACTACGCCGAAGCTATACACATCGGTCTTCACGGATATCTCTCCATGCCTCGCATATTCAGGAGCCATGTAGCCACTGTAACAGATCGAACACAGAACACGAATCATCAATCGGGAAACTGAAATTGGTTCTTGTTTTCATTGTATACTTTCCTAGAAAGGTTGAACCAAAACAAGGAGCTTTAGATAAGTACATTCCAAAACTTACGAAGTTCCTTCGGTATGTGCGGTCTTTCTATACTTTGATCCAAATTGAATAGCCTTGCTGTGCCAAAATCGGATATCTTAGGATTCATGTTGTCATCTAGCAGAATATTGCTAGGCTTTAGATCACGGTGTATAATCCGAAGGCGGGAATCCTCGTGCAGGTAAAGAAGTCCTTGAGCGATTCCTCTTATTATATTGAAACGCCTCTCCCAACTCGACAACACACGTTTGACTGAATCTGCAAAATAGAGATCATTTAGGTTCTTAATTGTGCTGCGTGTAAAGCAAAGTGCTGCCAAATGGCTTGACGCAAAAACTGTCCAATCGAGGCATACAGTATCGACAAAATTGAAGCAACAAATTTGAATGTCCAAGTTCGTACCAGAAATGAATCTATCGAGGCCAGCGTTGGGTGCGAACTCGAGTATAAGAATTCTTTCCCCTTCTTCCAAGCAATACCCATGGAGCTTGATCAGATTTTTGTGCTGTAGTCTGACCAACAGAGTGACCTCATTCATGAAATGTTGCTGACCCTGATTAGAACACCTCTCAAGCCTCTTCACAGCAATATATCTTCCATTTTCAAGCTTGCCCTACAGTCAAATTTTCATTTGCAGGAAACATTGTTTATCTAATGTAGTGCATGTAATTCTCAAATGAACTTTGAGAAAATTTTCCAGCTACCCGATACACTTTTCCGAATCCCCCTTCTCCAAGCTTATTGCCTTCTGAAAAGCAATTTGTGGCAGCTCTGATCTCTCTTATTTTGAAATGAAAGCTTTCAGCGGTTTCAACCTCTCTTTTGCTGAAGAAAATGCAGTGCAATCGGCATGAGATCTCCAGAATCCCATCAGAAAATAAGTTCAAACTTTTCTTTTCTTAACATGCCGATAAATCCTTATGCTTAGCTTGATAAGAAGTCATTCAATAACAACGAAAATGAGGAACACAAAACTTCCGATAATTCCACTAACCAGATAAGACCTTCCATGGACTAGTTCCTCGCCTTCTAACAAACCAACGCATGAAGACAATAAACATCATGGAGAGAACTGCCGAACCTTCGACAACAACTACAATCCATAATGACTTCGACATATTACCTGCAAACATCGAGCAATGCGTTTAATCAAATCATTCGGCTCTACTAATCTCCATTGATACGTGGACAGTCAATTTCATGTGTATCTGCAGAGAAGACTTTCCCACTTAGCAGGCGCAGAGTCTGAATAAGAGTTGTGATTCATGAATTTAAAATCAGCAGTAACACCTAATATTGAACCAACCATAGGTGACTTGGACATTTGCAGGTGGAGCAGGATGGTAGGCCTCGGCGACTGCAGTTGGTGGTGGCGGAGATGAGGGAGGATTTCCCGGATTGGACTCCAGAAATGGGTACAAGTCTCATCGGAAAATGCAGCTTGGCTTCTGAACAACGCCACCCTGATATCCGTGGCAACATCCTTGATAATCATTTATGCATTCCAACAAGCAACTCTGGCAATCATCACGAGACAAATCAGGGCTGCACTGCAACAGTGCGAACATGGTATGGAGGTTCGGCAAAACCGTGCTTCCCGCCGCGAACTTGAGCTGTGACGTCCCCAACGAAGCCCTCGTTGCCAGCTCCTCAGTCAAGTTCCTCCATATCAGATCGAACTGATCCTGATCCATCTGGATGTGGCCGGTGTTAAAAAGCATTATCGTCGGAAATGTCTGCTTCACGTTCGGACGATCAGAGTAACGGATGAGGCAGGGAGGTTCTCCTGTCCCCCCCAGGTGGACGCAGCTTTCTGGTTCGGACACTTGATCATCAATTCTTGGGAAAATACCAAAAAAGGGCTTGAACATCTTTGATTTTCTCAAAATAGGCCAGAACTAAACTTTGTTTCAAAGAAGGGTCCGAACTTCGTTTTTTGTTTCAAAGAAGGCCTATCGACCTTGGGATTTTTCTCAATCCGTTGCGACTTTGGTTGTCATGTAATTGCGAGAGTTTATCCCTAATTCCTGCGGTCCTGATCATCGAAATCCGATTTAAGAAATTCTCGCAAATTACACGAATCGACGAACAGTCACTTGGAGTTTGTAGTCAAGATATCAAGGAAAGTTGTGATGGTGAACCACAAATTGGCATGTCTGCCAAATGCTAGTCCGATTCCCAATTTCATAAAATTAGGACCTGTGATTTTCGGTCCGATTCTCGATTCCAGTGGGGACCGAATTGCCAAACCCTTTTTTTCTTAAATATAAACCTGATGATCCACTCTTGTTTCTTTTTCTAAATTTTTAATGTAAATCTAATTTTCGTGGTGGAGTGCTTCGAGTAGGGTGGTTGTAATGCCAAAATATCAAGTCGCTTCGGGGATGCGCATCCAAAAGGAAAGAACTTAGATGCCTGAATGCTACTTTCGCCTAGTCGGTGAAGCTGCGGTCGGTCCGCGACCCCTGGATGCCGAAGGCGTCCTTGGGGTGATCTCGTAGTTCCTACGGGGTGGAGACGATGGGGTCGGTCCATGGATTTTCTTAGAATTAAATCCCATGTTGGTTACCCCTATTAATAGTACATCCACGGTTTCATTGGACCGTTTGAGAGCACGTATTCTCCATTCCTAAGTAGGAACGGAAACTAATCACCCTTAATTTTTTTTTCCACGTAAGAAAGAAGCCTAATGAGAGACTTCTCAAATGAAAGAACGGACTTGCTAGTCTTTAAGACGATGCATTCATTCCATTGAGGCCATAGAACCCTCATTTCATCTCACGTGGCAAAGAAGCTTGCTTAGAAAGGTTTACGTTGAGAAAGTAAGAGCTGTCAAATTGATAGATCAAGTCGGGTGGTTTGGTCTGGTCGAACATGGTCTGACTAACCCATATTGATCTGTATAACCCATATTTAATGATCCATAACCGACCCGACTTGCTAATGACCTATATCCGGCTTAATCAATTTTAATCCATATTATCGAAACACACTATAGGAAAATCATTACAGCTCATTTAACCTAAAAAGCCACTATCATGACAGTATAAAGTACTGTCATTATTTTTAGCCCCATGATTTTTCAATTAACGAGTGTTTTATGCAAAATGCGCAGCAATAGTGTATGGATATACAATTAGAAATAACTGACAGTACTGTTAAATTGTCAGAGAAACATTTACTTTTAATGGATTTTAAGCTCTTCACATGTATATATTATTTGGATAAAATCTTCACATCAAATAAAATGATTTACACCCACGTAGCCAATAGGTGTTCCGAATTCTTGAAGTACTGAAGTATGAATTTTTCTTGCCGCTGATGATTAGTGGTGTCAAAAAAACCCACGCGAGCGGGCCGGTCCTACCCGGCCTGAAAATTTGCTTGATTTTCGGGCGCGGTTTGGCCTGAGATAGCTCGCCACGCGATTTTTTTTTTAAATCTATTTTTTTATATTCTTTCATTTGATGGGTTTGTTATTTGATTTTAATTCAAAAAGAAAAAAAAGAAAAACTAATCTGGCTCGACCCGGCCCAGCCCAAACTCGGTATTGCTCATTTTCAGGCCGGCCCGAGCTCGGTACTACTCAATTTCGGGCCAACCCTACCCGACCTGTTGACACCCATGTTGATGATCTCCAATACAACTACGCCGAAGCTATACACATCAGCTTTCACAGAGATCTCTCCTTTCGTACATATTCAGAAGCCATGTAGCCACTGATACACGTAAAACAAAGGGATCCAAGACTCATTAATCTGGAAACTGAAATTGGTGGTTGTTTTCCTATAAAGGTTGAGACTGACGAAGGAGCTTTATACAAGTTTATTTGAAACTTACAAAGTTCTTGCGAAATGTGCAGTTTTTTCTATACTATGATCCAGAACAAATAGCCTTGCCGTGCCAAATTTGGATATCATAGGATGTTGGCGTGAGCTGTAATTTCTGTTTTCGGTAGGAGATCTGATTTTTCCTTCAGATTTGTGGAGGATTCTTTTTCCCATTTTGTAGAGATTCGACTTGGAGATCAAGTCCGTCTGATTGTATATTTATGAGTCTGTACATATTTGATGAAATAACCAAAAAAAAAAAAGGGCAAGGTGTTTGACCGAGGATGTAGGCACATTGCTGAACCTCGTACATTCCTGTGTTCTTCTATGATTTTCTTTACTTTTCATCATAGGATTCTTATTATCATCCAACAAACCATTGCTAGGATTTAGATCAAAGTGTACAATCCTAAGGCGGGAATCCTCGTGCAGGTAAAGAAGTCCTTGAGCTATTCCTTTTATTATACTGAAATGTGTCTCCCAACTTACCATCATGCGTTTGATTGAATCTACAAAATAGTGATCACTTAGTTTCTTAATTGTTATGTGTGTAAAGCAAGGTGCTGCTAAATGGTTTAATGTAAAATCTGTCCAATCGATTTCTTTACTATCGGTGAGATGGAAGCAACAAATGGGAAATGGCCATAAAAAAATCCTAAACTATGTCAATTATGACACATTTAACCCATTTAAATTTTGTGACATCGACAATCCTAAGTTATATTCATTGTGACACATTTATCTCAAACTTGTATTAGAATGACACATGTATCCTCTATTACGAAACCTCCATTAAAATATGATGTGGCACTCGCGTGGTGCCACATAAAAAAAAATTGAAAGGGAAAACTCATATTAAGTTATTGTTGATAGCGTAATGTTGTTCACCACTGTTTGTCGTCTTCCACCTCACCATCCCACGACCAAAGCTCTTCTAAAGCTCGTCCATTGCTACGTACTGCCGCCTAGACCTCTGGGAGCATCGTATTAGGGGTGATCGGCTTTAGATTCCTTGCAGGTTTCACCTGTAACCTAGAACTTACCTGTCTATACAGGTTCTTTATTTTTTGAAACCTATAACCTATTCTGCATATCTTAGAACTTAGAACCTACCCTGTCTCAGGTTCTAGGGTCGGTTCTAGGTTCCACCCAGGTTCCACGTATATATTTGGTTGAACAATCAATGTGACTAATTACATTTAATGATCACCATCTAATACTAAAAAATCTACTAACCACAACTCATATTTAGACATACGAAAAGTATTAAATAATAACAAAGTAAAAGACTCAACGATAAAGTAGATCCGGATTACATATTTATCATCGTCCTTATGAAACATCTCAAAATGACGTGAATATATATAATAAGAAAAAATATAAAAGCTTGCTTCAGGTTCCAGGTTTCGGTTCCAAGTTCCAGGTTCCGGTTCTAGGTTCACCTATCTAAAAACTGGAACTTACCCGTCAAAACAGGTTCCCTAATTTTTAGAACCTGGAAACTACCTTATATACCTTGGAATCTGGAACCAATCGGTTCTCACCGGTTCGGTTCTACAAGTTCCCAGTTCTACCTGGACTCATGCTCACCCCTACGTCGTAGTAGTTGCTGGCCACGACGGTTGCAAGCTTCGAGGTCGAATTTGGCTTTGATGCTTGTGACCGCCATGGCAGCTCAAGCTCGAAGCTTGGCTGAAGTGGATCTTCGTAATCAAATTCATCATCATCTTGGCCACATGTTGAGTTCAGTGCGTGAGGGTGCATTGGATCAGTACAAAAATCAAGCGCAATGTGCACCCAACCACACATGTTGCCCAACCCTATCTCTCTTGTTTTTGGATCCTTCTTGATTACTCTTGACTACTCGACTACTTGTGTTTTTCAATGTTTAGTTAATGTGACTATTCGTGTTTGTATATTCTGTCAATCCCCAGGATTCTATCTCCTTGGAATACTAGGCTGTATTTACGAGTCAAACCAAGAGTAGCGTATTAGGCCCCTCTCTCTCTCTCTCTGTATATATATATATATATATACAAGTCTTGTAATAGTTGTGCAATGCTATGAGAAACGAGTCATAATAAACTACCAGATTCATCTCCTTCCTTGTGTGTTCTCCTTATGTTGAGAGTTACCGATCAAATTAGCAATCTAAGATTAATGTTGCCGACAATCGGTATTATGAACGAACCTCACCGATGCTTTTGAAACCTAGCCAACGCTTCCTAAGTTCAACACGGTTAACGTTGTTGCAGACAAATTCTTTACTTTTTAAATAATTTTTTGAATTTCAATTGATGTTTTCTATTATTCTATTTTCCTTCTTTTTACTGTGGTTGGCGAGGGCGCTCGTGAGGGCTAGGAAGGCAAGGATTGCGGCCTAGCCTCCTTGCCTTGATTCAACCGAGATTGGGCCCCTCGCCCAGTGGTTATTGAGGACTTGGCAAAACTAATTGACCATGGTAAATAAAAAAAGTGAAAAAAGGAAAAGAAAAGAAATAAAGGAATAAATTAAAAAAAATTGAATTATATTAAAGCATCATTAAAAGTACTCCACGTCAACATTAGCCATGACGGATCCGGATCGTCTAACCTTCCCCAAAAGGTTAGGCACCTAACCTTGTAATCCGGACTGTCCATTTTTGGACGGACGGCTCAGATCTCCGGTTTTTAAGGGATAATTTTTTTTTTAACTTTTTATACATATTTTTTGTTAGTTATAATCTGTGTCATCCATTCATAACACGGATGGCCTGGATTGCAAGGTTAGGGTCTAACATTCTGGGAGAAGGTTAGACGATCTATTTTCAGCCATGACACGTAAGATGTTCGAAGTCGTTGCCAAAATTGGCCGGATGGACCCACTTGACAAAAAGTGAAAAAAATTTAAGATTCAATTAGCACAATTAAAAAGTCTAGGACTTCGCAAAAGTATAATTGATTTACGATTTCTTGGATAAATTTTCCAATATTTATGCAATTGCTAGGCCGAGGAGAACCTTGTGTTGATAAAATTTCGAGGATGTACATCAAATCCCACCACATCAAGCGAGAGCAAACCTTGGTTGCTCGTAGCAATTTTTTTTTTTTCCTTATGCTGCGACAATCCATGCAGACATTATGAGGAAAGACATGTGATTACGACTAGATACAATTGGAGAATAGATTTAAATGGTTCAATAATGCTAAATTATCTCCTCAATTCCCTCATCCAATAAAAATAGCAAATGTTTGCCCACATAGTCCATGAATTTGTGGAGTGCCGTCGGCACCAAACTGCATACAATTCCAAAATTAAATAAAGGTTTAGCTGCAGTTGGCATGAATCCTTATCCTTATCATACCTATTGAATTTTTTAGTAGCAAGCTGTTCTAGCTGTTCATAAGTTACACAAGTAGAGGAAGGCATGACCTTTTGAGAGTATCTTTCACTTCCAACAGTCTACGAGTCTGGATTAAATCCCAAGCCAACGAAGCCATATAACTCCCCAGTAATCTAGACGAAGAACTAGATCATGAGAATGTCATTTCGATGGTCTGAACACCATGACACAACACATAAATTAGTGCGCAGCACACTCTGATCGCCCATTTTTTTCAAGGCTACCGAGGATATGGCTCGGTCACAGAAACCTCGTTTTTGGAGACCTCAGATTCCCTTGAACTATAATCCTGTGTAGATGACACACCCGATTCAGCGGCCCCATGGGTGAAGAATGCGGGTCGCGTCGGCATTTGGAGAGTGACCGAGTGGCTGCTAAGCATCAGAAGAACCGAGGCCATCGTTGGCCGCCTAGCTACATTTTCTTGGACACACAGTAGACCAACGTGGATGCACCTTGCGATTTCGGTACTTGAACCAGAAGTTAAACAGGAATCGATGATGTTTGATATTGTTCCATCCCTCCAACTCTTCCAGACCTACAAACATTTGACGAACATTGAACTGATTGATCGCGGAAACCTTATGCGAAATGAGAAGGTATGTTCATCGTTCATATACTCACATGGCTTATGAGGACCTCGGTGTGATCGCCTATCCGGAAAAGATTGTTTCTCTGACCACTCACAATCTCCAAAGCCAGCACTCCGAAACTGAAGACATCGGACTTGACCGAGAAGTTTCCGTGCATCGCATACTCCGGTGCCATGTATCCGCTGTGCATCACAATAAGTCCACCATATTAGCTTTACAGTTTGCCTTTGTTCTATCCGTAAGCACTCTAGGATGTTGTGGCACTTACTAGGTCCCCACGATCCGATTTGTCTCGGCCTGAGTTTGGTCCATTTCAAACAGCCTTGCCATACCGAAATCCGATATCTTAGGATTCATATCCGTGTCCAACAAAATGTTGCTGGCTTTGAGGTCCCGATGGATTATACGAACTCGAGAGTCTTCGTGTAGGTAAAGTAGCCCTCGAGCGATACCCATTATTATCTTATGACGCCTATCCCAATCAAGATTTGCACGCTTCAGGGGATCTACGAATTTTGGCAAGATCACATTCTATAAGACGTCCCTTAATTATTTCAAGAGGATATGAAATCAGGCATGACAAGTAGAGAAACATACCGAATATGAACTGATCGAGGCTTGAATTGGGCACAAACTCGTAAATGAGAAGCCGTTCGACTCCTTCCAGACAGAAACCTAGGAGCGTGACCAAGTTCCTATGTTTTAACCTAGCTAGTAACATGACCTCGTTCTTGAATTCTACTTCTCCTTGGCTGGAATTCCGTGACAGCCGTTTTACCGCGATTTCCTGTCCGTCGGAGAGCCGACCCTGGAATTTCATCAAAGTAGATCCTCGTGAGTATCGATTAGGACATGGAAGCATTTCGAATTGGATCAATTGATGTCATATGTGATGCTTGTGCTGCTTAAATTTTGAATACAAGAGAGTAGAGGATGTGCTTTGTCACTTGTTACCATGTAAACAGCCCCAAAACCACCTTGTCCAAGCTTCTTGGTATCAGAGAAGTTATCCGTTGCTGCTCTGATAGTATCGAAATCAAATTGCAGCGACTCCACCATGCTAATTTCATCCTCAACTTCACATAGAAAGAGAAAAACACGGTCATTCGGTGCAAACATCATTGTCCTAACAATAGTTCTCGTAAAGAATAGTTCACAGACTATTTTGCTGGTCTAAAAGCATGGTCACTAGTCAACTTCATCGTGTCCATGATCTTTTAAACTTCATAGACGGTTTATACACTAAGGCAAATAGATAGACTCACCTTCAGCTCTTCTTCCGGGCTGATTCTTTTTCTTCCTTTTCACTATCAGGGTTACGACAGCGCTAGTAACAAGTAACGCAGAAACACTTGTGGCGACTGCAATGATCACAGTCCTCGTCCAGTTGCTCTTCCCACCTGCAAGAGCAAAGGCAACTCATGTTTTTTTTTCTTTCCTTTTTCTTTTTGATCATCGTTAACTGTTTACTAAGAAATACACTGGAGAAAGTACAAAAGAACCAATCTTAGGGTGCGTTCATTCTTTATTTAGAGGAATGCTTCTTGAGTACGATATCCGGAAAAATGTCTTTCATGAATTGTCATTTATTTGGTGATATGCGACCTAAATTTTTTACTGGCGTTTGAATCTTATTTGAAGATAATTTCAATATCATGATCGAAAAAAGATTGCTCTTTATATTATATTTTTTTCATTTTATGTTTATTTTTATTTTTATTTTTTCTTCTTCCTTTGCCAGATATGGCAAGGCTCGACCGCGTGTGACCCATGGTCACACTCAAAAGCAAAATGTTCAATGCACAAACTTATTCAAAGGGAAATATGATCTCAAACGGAGTGCATTTTCATCATACAAATTGATGACAATTCAATATTCAGATCGACATCGACGCATTGCATAATTGTGAACAGCATAACTGACAATACTGACAACATCAATATTTTGGAATCGCTAGTCGTGAGTTTTCAGTTCAAGCCATCATGCCTGTTCAAGAATAGACCAAGCCATCAAGCAAGTCTTCTGCTTCTACCAAAAGATAGGCATAGTGGCAATTTTCTTCTTGACAAATCCATCTCCCTCTCTCCCTCCTCTTTTTCCCACCCGTTTATACATCCTAGTTATGCTAGGTAGCAATGTCATCAGGCATACTTGTGTTTAAAAACAAAGGGAAATGCCATCAAGCATGCGTTTTGCGCACCGCTTTGGTCATATAATATTTAAGGATTGGTCATCCATAATATCAAATAAATCATTTTCGTCTTTGGTAAATTTACCAAGGGCTATAGTGATAGCTGATAAGGCAGTTCATCTGATTTTCCATGGAAAAAGTTTCATTTTCTGTTGACTGGTTATACTATTCATTCAACTAAAACTTCATTTACATTTCTGAAATACTCTGTAGAAAAATCAAGGAGCCCTAACAATCTGATTCATGCAGCATGTGACGTCTTGTACATATCGATTTCAGTTTCATTCTAGAAACGTCACCAGGTGGAAATATGCATGGTATTTACAGCATGCAGAATAATAATAAAAATGATTAATGGTGTGAATCTCAAGTGGAATCCGCCTACTTAATAATTTGGGACAGTTATCAAAATAATCCTAAAGCTGTTACAACCGTGTCAATTTAATCCTAAACCGTTTTTTACCAATTTAATCTTAAACCTTTTGCAATATTACCAGTTCAGTTCAATTGACTGGTCACTACTGACACAGCACTGCCCATGCCGACATAGCAAATTTTTAGTATTATTTTAATTATTTTATATTTTTTGATTTTTTTTTTGTTCTTCATTCTTTGCTTACTATTTGTGGCTAGCGAAGGTCGTCGAAGCTTGCCAGCCGCTAAGCTAGGGCTGTGAAACTCTCGCTCGGACTCACCTAGTTGGCAAGGCTGCCCCTCACCCACATTGTGCCATGCGATCCATCGATGCCGGGTCAAGTCCGATGACTTTCACTAGGCGGCCTATGCATTGCCGCTCCGTGAAGTCTAGCATGCACTGCACACCCCACCAACATGTTCCCTATCGCGTACTTTCTCAACGAGCCGCCGCCTCACCCGCATACTACCCAGCAGCTTCCTCAGCGCCGCGTTGTGCATGTCTAGGCTTGAGACATTATTCATGTTGTACAGGGGGTAGTTATGGTCGATCGCAGCGTCCTCGGTGCTGCGTTGTCTGTGTCTTGGCCAAGGTTCTCTCTCCGCTCACCTCCATCTCCCTCACTCGTATCTTGCCTTCCTAACGCGCCTATGCTCACTCCTCTCATTAATCTTTTACTTTGTACCATTTTGTTGCTCATGGTATTTTGCTGAAAAAAAAAATGAAACCAATAAAATGAACAAAAAAAAGAGAGAGCAGATTTTCGAGTGATACTGGAATCGAATTGAAAAAATAGAGAGTTTCCGAGGTCTATTATAGGGCAACACATGGTTTCTAACCTAGAATCTACTTGTCTCGGTGCCAAATTAAAAAATTAGGGTAGTTTTCATGGTCAGTTTCAAGGCAACACATGGTATGTTCCATGTTTCAAAATCTGGAAAGTAGTTCTTACCTGGTAGCTTCTAGATTTGGAAGCTACCTACTCTAAAACCGATCAGCGCCAGTCAAGCTATGACAAATTACATAGATATAGCTGAATTCCATATACTTTTTAATATGTCTCTAAATTTTATTTTATTTATTTTTTGTGGAAAATAGAGTAATTATCTTGTTGATGGTCGGTGCATTGAATGTACTCAATGGACAAAAGTTAGTTTCACTGACATTTATTATATTGTCAATTACATCTAGCATTATTCTTTCTTAACTATGGACAGGAAATGAAACGTCCAATGAGTCTAGAGAACCTTCCAACTCTTCAACTACCCACAATTTTGAAAAACGGTTTTACAGGTGTTATCATTAGCCTTTTCTTTCTCCTTTGATAATCGGCATCATATTCAGAAACTTGTGTTTGAATGAATCAAAGCGGTTTTCCAAAAGCAAAGCATGGATTTTGGTGAAGATCAACATTTAAAAGCAACATCAACTAACATCATTCAACATTAAACTTGATCCATCACGGTAGGCTTAATATCATTTTTGAATTTCCTTATAGTTTTACGGCCATGTGTTCAACATCTAGGGAAGTACGAGTTTAAGCATATATTATTTTTTTTAATGAAAGATTTATGGTTTAGCATTTGCATTATAAGATATATATATATATATTATAAAATAAAGACTTTACGAGTGATATAACTTCCGTACATCACTCACTTGCTTGCCATGATTTGTAAAGAACATTCACCACAAGTATCATGCCATGTCGGATTTATGGCGCTTGTGGTGAGCAGTTTATCAAAGTTACGTCGCCAATCAAGTGAGCGCAGTTTAAAAGTTACGGTACTTGTGGTGTTTTTTTTTTAAAGGTAAGTAATACAAACAGACCGAACTGGAAACTAGCCCAACCGGTTCGGTCTAGTGTCCTATTTTCGATTTTATAAAATTAGAATATGTGATTTTCAGTCCGATTCTCGATTCTAGGGAGAACTAAACAGCTTGGATCGGACCATTTATTTCTTAAATATAAACCTAATAATCCATCGGGCATTTTAATAAATTTTAATGTAAACCTAATTTTAATTAATATATAGAGTTAAAGTTCATATCAGTCACCCCTATTAATAATCCACAGTTCTATTGCACTTCTCAGGAACATGTATTCTTAGTTCTTAAGTGGGACGCAACTAGACGGGAATTGATCACTCTTAATATTTCGTGTCGCTCTAATAAAAGTTACTTAGTCGAAATCTGTGATTTCACAAGCATTTGGAACAATCGGTACGAAGACTACGAAGATTTCGGAGTATATAACATGATATTTTCTAATAAACGATGATAGAGATTGGAGTGTAGATGAGGGCCACAAAGAAAAGGAAACAATTATCTTCCAAGTTGATTTTTTCCAACACGGGCACTTTTGGGCTAGGTCAAATGAGCTTTTGCGTGACTTACGCGGATTGACCAGGAAGAAAGAAGCCTAGTGGGTGCCGGGTGGTCCTAGACAGATAGGGGAAATGGAAAACATAAAATGGTCAAAGGACGATCACACAAAAATTCTGTTGATCAATAATTCAGCATGAAAAGACTTAAGAATTTGGAAAGAACGAACTTGCGTAGTCTTTAGGACGATGCATTCATTTCACGGAGGCCATAGAACCTCATTTCATCTCACATGGCAAAGAAGCTTCCCTAGAAAGTTTTACGTGGACAATAAATTTCAGGAAACCATTATCCAAACAAAAATGACGATATTTTTGCGGTATTTGGTTGAAACTTGAAATCGAGAAAATGCCCAGTTTGTCATACTTGGCACGGCTAGCGCTAGTATGAAAATATTTATACTTTTTTTTAAAAAAAGTTCGATACTTTTTAATTGTTTCATATATTTAACTAATTGTTATATTTATTTCTATTTTTTCCTTTTGTTTCTTCCTCCATCGATCGTTGGCCACAAACAGGGCTGTAGCTCGCCTGTCGCTAGAGAGGGAGGCCGAACCTCATTAGACTAGGACAAGTTGGAGCCTCGATTGCGGCCGGATGCTAGACGTCGTTGTGACAAGAAGAAAAAAAGAAAGAATAAAAATTATTCAAAATAAAACAATATTAAAAATATTCAAGCTCTTTTACCATTTTAAATATTTAAAAGGAAAAGAAATATGAAGGAGTAGAGGGAGGAAAAAGAGGGAAAATATTTTCATCTTTCCAAAATAGGAAAATAATTTCCCTACTTTCGAATATGTTTTTCTCATTTATGGAAAAGGTTTTCCTTGATCAGTCTATTTTTAGCGAAGCAAATGCCAACAAATCAGGAAAATATTTCGCCAGAAGTTATTTTTAGAGAAATAAATAGAGCCCAGATTCTGATTTAAAAAAAAAACAAAGGGGGCCTAGATTTAAAAGTAAATGCATCCTAGGTTTATCGTGGGTTCTAGTGACATCCAAATTCCACTATCCTCCCCAATCTAGATGATGAGGCGGCACTCACTGTTAAAGCAGCAGCCTCAACGACCGCCAATACTTTTTCCTAGAGATCAGAAGATCCAACATCATCCACTGTCAAATGATGTACCGCATGTGTGTGTGTATATATATTGTGTGTATTGAGAGAGCGTGCCCCACGAGTAAAGGTGCGTTTGATATTACTTTTTTTTTTTTTCAGAGAACAATTTCTGTTCAGCAATAATTTTTTTATTTCTATTCCCGAAAAAATCTTGAGCAAAAGAATAATTTTGATAACCGTACATAATTTATATTCCCAAAATAGAAAATTAACATAAATGCTTTTGTTACGGCCTTATCAATTTCTACTCCATATTTTTTTTTCTTTTGATTATAAAAATGTTAGTGCAGAGTTAACAATTCATGTTTGAATAAGAAGTGGAATTTTATAAGGATTTAACTCATCAAAATATTCTAAGATAACCTAAAAAAATCCGGTGTACTAGTTAGTAATGATGTTGAAAATACCGGAGCAGGCCCTAACCCACCCATGAATTTAAATTCAGGCGCAGACTTATGAATGAGGGTTGTGATTCATGAAGTTAAAATCAGCAAAAACCATAAAATTGAACCAACCGTTGGTGACTTGGGCATTTGCAGGTGGAGGAGCCGGAGCAGTTGGTGGTGGCGGAGAAGACGGAGGATTGCTGGCATCGGACTCGAAAAACGGGTACAAGTCCCATCGGAATATGCAGCTCGGCTTATTAACACCTCCACCTTGTTTTCCATGGCAACATTCTTGATAACCATTTATGCTTTCCCAAAGGCAACTCTGGCAACCAAGCTGATCCAAATCGGGGCTGCACTGCAACAGCGCGAACATGGTCTGGAAGTTCGGCAACACCTTTCTCCCTGCCGCGTACTTGAGATCTGACGTCCCCATCGAAGCGTTCGCTGCCAGCTCCTCTGTAAAGTTCCTCCAAATCGGATCGAACTGATCCTGATCCATCGGGAGGTCACCAGTGTTATAATAATCTAGCGCTGGAGAGCTCTGCTTCACGCCGTACATCGGCGCATCAGAGTAACGGACGATGCAGACATCTCTTGACCCCCAGGAGCACGCAGCCTTCTGGTACGGACACTTGATCATCAAATCTTCGGCAGTAGATCTTATGCACTCAACGCAAGTGTCGTTTGAATAGTCGCCTCTGCAGAAACTGAGCACGTAAACAACGTCCGAGCCGTTCCCTACCTCCCCGGAGTAGAACCTGCCACTCGAAGCCATGTCCCTAGCCAGAGAAGAGAGGACAAGTTGGCGATTCTTGGCGTAGTTGCTGGCGGCCGTGAAGTTGCCCGTGTTGTAGCAGTATTGAGCATCGGAGAGGTGGAGCGTTAGGATGTGAAGACAGAGAAGGACAGAAGGAAGACGAAGAAGAAAAAGAGGGATTGAAGGAGGTTGAGCAGACATGGTGTTTGCTGGCTGCTTTAGCTCCATCGTCGAAGATGAGAATGTGAGTAGTCCTCTATGGAGGTCATGTTCGGAATTTGGAAATGCCTGGAGAAGAAAACGTTGTTGATAAAGATTGAAGGAGACGAGGACAATAAATGAAGAAGACCATTACAAGAATCTTCAACTTTAGGTTTTTGACATTTTTCAACACGCGTTATGGTCCATGACAAAGCGCGTTTCATAGTCCGGAAATAATGCCAATGCAAATGCCAATCTCGATTTGTTTTGTGAAAAAAAATTATTTGGCAATGAAAATTCTTTTCGTTATCAATAATGATTTATATATAAATATTTCGATGAACAATAAGAATATTCTCCGCTTTATGCGGATGAGTTTTGGAAACTTTGGCACAATATGGCGGGCTATGTCGATTTGCTTGTCGATCTGGAATGTCTGGATCACGAATTGTGCGTTGATCATGGATTTGGAGGCCCATCGGTATCGCCCAAGGCCAATGACAATATGGGCATGTCTGAGAATATGCATATCAACATAAATTGCCCAATTCGTTGCTTCTTAGTTTCGTGTTCACACCTACGTTTGCTTAGCCAGACCCAGTGGCCACAATCTTCATGGTGGTCAACCCCACCAATGAGAGAGAGTGTCTGTTGCCAATGGTGGATTCAGGTGATGGTGGTGTTTGGAAAGGCTGCGTTGGTGGTGACGGCGCTGGTGGTGGAGACTCGGGCGAGGCACGATTATGGTGCTCCGGTGCGGCAGCGGTGGCGAAATCAGGCGAGGGGTTGGTGATGGCTGAAGGATCATTTTCCTCCGTGAGAGGAAAATGTGTTTGAGTTGCCGGGAAAGGAAAGACAGTTTTGCGGCGGCGGCATCCCAACCATTCATATCCAATGGTCGAAGGGGCATCGTAGGGTGACAAATTTTAAAATTTGTCGCCTTAGGCTGTTTTTGTTTTGTTTTGTTCTTTTTTTTATAGCGCCTTTTGGCTTAAAATTTAGTAGGCCGCTTAGTTTAGTTTATTTTTTTATTATTTTGTTTTCAAATTTAGGATAGGCTTGATTTTCATTTTCATCGAATTTTTCAAATGTTGTCAGTGTACACTTTGGTTTTTCCCATGAAATTAATGCCCCTTCAAGCCCACTTTAGTGAGTTTAACCTCATGAAATTACAAAACAAAAAAAAAAGGTGAAGAGAAAAAAAATTGAAAGAAGAAAAAACCAGTTCGATTCTGTTTCAAACAGAACTAAATCAGAAAAATGGTTCGATCTGGTTCTTAACTACAATAAAGTTTGGTCTGGTTTCATTTTTCTCTGAACCATATTTACGCCACGGTGGTTTGGTTTTGATGTCAAAGGCTGTGACAAACTGTGCCTTGCTCATCCCTACGCTTAACCACGTAAAGTGTTCGATGGATCTTTGCATTGATGTTTCCCAGATAACGAAAAAAGAAAAACATGACAGAAACTTATGCTATTCTAACTGTTTTTTTTTTTTTTGGTTGAATATGCTATTCTAACGTTTCACTTTGAGCAAAAGCATCCTAAATCTACTGCAATAATACTAATTCCATCATAAAACTTTTTTTTTTTCCTACCTAGTCTTAAACTTTTTGCAATTATGCCAATTCAGTATATCCGACGAATTTTAGCCGGTCAGCTAACTAATATTTTAATAATTTTTTGTTATTTATATTTATATATTTTTATTTTATTTTTCTTCCCACTCTCCTTTCATGTTCTACCGGTCGCCAGTCGGTGACTGGCCAGAGGACGACCGGCTAGGTTGGACCTCGCCGTGGTCGGGCGAGGCCGAGCCTCGCAATTCCAAGGCGAGACCAACCTAAATTATATACAGCTGGGCTGTACCTCGTCGTGGTCGAGCGAGGCCGAGCTTCAAATCTTATCATGTCTACTGTCTCTCGATTGATTTGCTTTTATTTTTATGAATTTTGGGATTTATCGACCACCGATCTAAATTAGTTTGGGATAAATGTGTTGTTATTATCATATTATGGTATAACCGCCGTATTAGTAAATAAACTTAAAAAGAGCACAATGAAGCTGGTGAGAATCCCTCGTGGCACTCTAATCACTTTATGAGTGTTTGTGCGTAGAGAGGCCGAACCCGAACGTCAGGATGTGAAGACAGAGAAGGACAGAAGAAAGACGAAGAAGAAAAGGAGGGACTGAAACAGGCTGTGCAGACATGGTGGTCGCTGGTTGCTTCACCTCCATTGTCGAACATGAGAAATGTGGTTGGAGTTTGATAGAGATTGAAGTAGATGAGTACAACAAAACCAATATCTTCAACTTTCACTTGTAGATTTTTTCCAGCACGGAACATCGTTCATGTGGAAGGGCGTTTGTGTAACAAGCACAAAATTAAGGAATAACGTATAGAATTTGTATCCTTACAAATTTATTCCAAATTATTTTTTTCAATCACAAAAAATTGCTGTTTGATTTCACAGACGATAAATTTATCTTCCGTCTATGCTCCCAAGCGGGGCCAATTTGTTAGATTACACATTGGCACATTTACAAGTAGGCTTCATTTGGAGGTCCAAATTTAAATCCGGATAAGATAACAAATTATTCTATCCGATATTTGGCGATGTCGTCCGGACTGAATATACCTGGATAAAACACAATATAAGAAATCCGAGAAGCGGGTAGGATACACCCGGATTTGATAAAAAAAAAATAACAAACCCGATTCACTGCGGAAGAACGTCACCACCATGAGATCTGGTCCGCAACCTCTCCGCCCCTCCTCTAGGGTTTCCTCCGTGGAAGTCGCTTGTAGGGCATCCTTGGTGGCGGCGCCGCTGGCTCCTCCATCGTCCGCCACACTCATCAGCCCAAGCCCACCTTGCCATGCGGCGATGCCGGCTCGATCGGCAGGTCCGATGGGCGCGGGCCGATTCCAGAGCTGCGTCTAGGTCGAAATTTAGATCCAAATCATCACATGTTACCTCGCAACAACATCCCCTCAATATTCTGCTCTGCCATTTTCCCCGAATCATCGAAAAGGGAATCGCCGAGAGTGAGAGTGATCTTCACCTCCTTTCCTTCGGTGTTCTTGAGAGAATAAAAGCTCGGTTCTGGCCCACCATGCTTATTCTCAGTCCAGGCACCAGAATTGGACTCGACGGTGCAGGACTGTTGCCGTCTGAAAGGGGGCACGATATTGGAACCCTGATTAGGCTTCAATGGCGAGCTAGCAACAACATTGAATTTGCAGGGAAGATGGTGTTCTGAGTAGGCGTACGAGGTGGCGTTGAGCACACCCTACTTGCCGAACGCATCCATCTGATCTGCGTCGGCGACGTCAGCGGATAGGTTGCTGATCCAGAGGTTGTTTGAGGGCGGCTCGTGATCGCCGCCCGATTCCTTGGCGGTACAGTGGTGGGAGGGCCAGAGTGACTTGCTCGGAGGCAGCATTGTCGGAACAGTGGAAACCCTAGAGGAGCGACTGAGAGTTTGCAGACCAGATAAAATGTGAATATCCTATTCTATCCGAATAACTACCAAACATGTGATGGTAATTTACAAAATCTAAAAGACAATTCGAAGTGTTTCTAATCCAACTTTATCCTATTCTGTCTGGACTCAAATCTGGAGCACCAAATGCAACCGTAAGGTATTTCATTTTCAAATTTGAAATTATTGTGATGGATTATCCACTCCCTATAATGGTGTTTTGACTATATTACCCTTGGGTATCCACCTACTTTTCTAAAAAGTTGAGTTTTCCTTTTTTTTTTTTTAGGATTAATACCGCGAAAAACTCTAAACTGGTGCAACTGTGACAAATTTACCCCAAACTATATTTTTGACCACGTAAAACTCCAAACTGGTATACTTGTAATAAATTTACCCTAAAATATTTTTTTGACCACAAAAAATTCTAAACCGATACATCTATGATAAATTTACCCCAAACTAATTTTTTTACATATGACAAATTTACTTTATGTTAATTTTCGTTAAAATAAGTTAATACTACGAAAAATTTCAAATCGATACATCTGTAACATATATAGGGTAATATGTATACCCAACAATTAACAGTGTCATCCAACTTAGCAATTTGATGATAAAATTTAACGAAAAATAACGAAGGATAAATTTGTTATAGTTATACTAGTTTGGGGTAAATTTGTCACAACTGTACCGGTTTGAGATTTTTCATGATAAAAAAAAATTGGGATAAAATTGTCACTGGTGTACCAGTTTGAGATTTTTGGTGGTACTAAATCTTTTTTTCAAATGTTTTTGAGGTTTCCTTTTTCTTCTTTTTACTTTTCTTTGCTCTCTTCTTGAAGTTGCCCACTTAGAAAAAGTAGCGGTGCCTCCATGGAGAACCTCAATTGGCAGCATCACTAGGGAAATCCAATTTGGATTGCTAGATCGAAGCCGTTGCATTGTTCTTTTAAGATGCTTCCCAGTTTCTATTACAAGTTGTGATGCAAATAAAATTGGCGATCTCTGTAATATCGTGTATTTTTTTTTTTGTTTTTAACTAAATTTTATAATTTTAATGGTATTTTTTTGTAATTTTGCGGTATGTATTGTCATTAGGGTTAGCACCTTATAAAAGGTTATTCTCAGGGTTTTGAACGTCAGATTTGATTATTTTGACATTATCAATTTATTTTGAGAGAACATAAATTGTTACTTATTTATCATTTCGATTTTTATGTTTAGCTTTATTTATATCGCGTTTTCCGTATCAAGTTAGATTGGGATTGACTCAGAATCCTACATTGTTTTCTTTTTATTCTACATCGGGGGGCAAAATGGTGCTAAATCCGACATTGTTTTCTTTTTCTTTTCAAGGAAACGCCCTTACCCACCAAGACGGGGTCGGCCTTGCACGTCTTTTTTGACCGCACGCTGTGGAAAAAAGCTGCCATGCATGCCTGAAGTCGACTCAGTCCATTCCATGTCTTCCATTCGTTTCTTACCCTAAAGCTTTGCCAAATTTGAGGCGATATGATTTCAAGATCGATTTCCATTTTTTTTAACCCGAAATCTACGTTGTAGAAAGGCTAATTCAATTTTTGTTTGGGTTTCGTCAATTCTAATCTTTTTAATGGCAAACATTTATCATGGGTGAGGAGGAAGAGGAAATCACGCAGGTCCCCTTAACAATTCCGATGGTTGGTGATAACCATGGTGGAACTAAGATGCCTACTAATAAGTAACCAGCAACACCGCAGCCACCTTTGGCAGATACTTCGCCGGAATTGAGTTCGGATAGCAGTCCCAATGTTGCTAAGGTGACCAAACCGACTTCCAAGAAAAAGAAGTAGGGCGGCCAAAGGAGACGGTAATTCTTTACACCCCTTTGTACATATGTATATAGGAATATGGAACATTAGGGGGCTTATGAACCCTCTTAAACAAGCAGAGATTAGGAATCTTATTCGGTCTAAGCACCTTTGTTGTATTGGCATCTTGGAGACCAAGGTACCGATGTCTATATTCTTCAACATCTTGTCTAGCTTAATGCCTGGTTGGATGTGGTGCTCCACTTATGATTACTCTCATCGAGGAGTCTGGGTTGGTTGGAACCCTATGCTTGTGAATTTTATTGTGTCTTCCTCGTCTTCGCAAGCTATCCATGGGCATATCAGATTATTACCCTTCGACAGGAGTTTCTGCCTTTCGGTGAATTATGCGGCTCTCTTTGGGCCGATTTCATTGAGACTAGTACACTTCTGGCTGACTCACCTTGGCTTGTTGCTGGTGATTTTAATGCCATCTGACATCACTCGGACAGATTGGGGAGCTTCAATGGTTGGCTTCCGTCTTTTGATGAATTTGGGCAATGTCTTTCTCAAGCAGGGTTGGATGATCTTGGATATGTGGGTCATAGATTCACGTGGGCTATCTCTTCGGGAGCTAATCGAAAGCAGAGGAATATTGATAGAGTACTAATCAATCATCAATGGAGCAATGACTACTCCTATTCTGAAGCCTCTTTCTTAGCGCCAGGAGTATTCAATCACACTCCTGTGGTCATCAAGATTATGGCTCCTACAATCTCTAGAAGACCGTTTAAGTTCTTCAACTTTTGGATGACCCACCCATCCTTCTTGACTTTGGTTACCCAGACATGGGATATTCAGATGGAGGGAACGCCTATGTATTCCCTTTGCCAAAAGCTCAAGATCCTTAAGGGCCGGTTAAAGCAACTTAACAAGGGTTCTTTCTCGGATATCTCGGCTCGGACTTCTCAAGCTAGAAATGCTCTGATTTCTATCCAAGACGCTCTTGTCTCGGATCCTCACAATCATTTACCGGCTGACCAAGAAAGGAATCAACTTAGTATCTTCTCCGATCTTCGGCTCCAAGAGGAGTCTTTTGACAAACAGAAATCCACGGTACAATGGCTTAAGGAAGGGGACCTTAACATCAAGTACTTTCATCACTCAGTCAACAAAAGGCACCTCAGAAACAGAATAATTTCGATTGCAAACTGTTCGGGAGATCTTGTGACTGATCCAGCCTTGTTGCGGCAACATATTGTCTCACATTTTGAAGGCTTCTTAGAACTTTTTCGCAAAGTCCCATAAAAAGTTGAATGAGAAATGAAGAGTTGTTTCGGTTCGTAAACTTTCGTCGATGAAACCGTACGACATCGTAACGTTTCGTCAAACTGTACGACTTCGCGACGTTTCTTTGAATCCTTTTGACAAAGTCGTGCTTTTTCATTGACGACCCTTTCGACGAAACCCTATGTCTTCATGATTCTTCATTCTTTTGGAAGATATCTATTCGGTTTCGTGACTCTTCATCTATTTGAAAAAGAACTATTCAGATTCATGACTCTTCGTTCTTAACCTCTATTTCGTGACTCTTCTATCATTATCTATAAATAATAGCATTGACCATCGCATTAGAAACGAGTGTCAAACACAAGCATTAGATACAATCGTTGTGTTCGTCATTCATTCATTATCTTTATCATTTGTGCGATTGTTTTGCAAACTTGCGTTCGAATGAGTCCTTTGAAGACGTACCATTTTAGAGGAATGCAATCCGTTCTATCATGGGAGACATTTGCCCAACGTCCTCGGGTACTGATTGAGGGGGCAAATTCGTCTTAAAGACACAACGTCATTTCGTTGGGTTCGGATCGACATTCTTTTTTTTTTATTTGCATTGGCTTTGGGTTTGTCTTCAACCTAATTTTTCTATACTTCATCAAGTCCCGCTTATAGGCGACAACAATCTTAATATACGAGCTTCTATCCTCTTAGTGGACAACAATCATAAGACGAATTTTTGGTGTTTTCCTGTGCTGGGTTCGTATAGTTATTTTAATTGTACGCATTCTGTTTTGAAGAATTATTGTTAGTTTCGTCTAATGAAAATTATGTTTTATTACATATTTGGATTCTTCGCGGTGATACGAGAAAAATGAATGGTCACATTCGATGTTCGATTCCATCATTGGTATCAGAGCCTTGGTTAAAATATATGCCTTATGTTCTATTGAGTTTTGGCTTGTTGCTTTGAGATGATTGCATGTATGTTTCAAGACGAACATAGTCTGAAAGACTTGTTTAGAGGTTGTAGACCACAATATCGTTCGGCGATTTTCTCAGAAACTCTATGCGATTAATTTTTTTTCTTTATTGCATGGTGAGATAGATCTCATTCAGACGTGAAAAACGTGTTGTAGTAAGCCCCCGAGAAAGCCACACGCGCTGGATGCGTAAAGAAAGTAAATTGAAGTGTGGGACGAATAGTGAAGAAATTGGACCACTGTTTCGACGAGCAGTGGAGAAATAAAAAAATAAAAAAAAAGGTGAAGTGTTCTCATGGGATCAACATTGGATGAACAGTGGAGAATTTTGTCCACTGGTACAATGAACAATGCAGAAATTAAAAAAAATGATGATAAGCCGTCGGAAACGTCGTACACATTAGATACGCAACGGAAGTGAATTGTTGTGTTGCTAGAGAATTTTTGCACTTATTCAGTGAACAGTAATTAAAAAAAAATAAAGGGCCAATATTTGCGAGGTTTCGTACGCCCAGTCAAGCACGTGCATGCATGCAATTGTGCACATTGTGCACGTGCTTGGCACGTGTTTGTGCACGGTGTTGCACTATACAAGTGCATGATGTGAATGTGCCGCACATGACACTGTACATGAATAGTGCACAGTGAATAGTGCACTGGCGTGGCTTACAGTTTTAGGTCATTTTTTTTTATTTAACATTGTGCCATGGATGTTTATTTTGCTATCTTGTCATTATACATTTATTTATTGTTCTGTCATTTTTGAGTAATATGTACATACTTAATTACTTAGAGATTAGTCACAATATCTCTAATTATGTTAGATTGTATGTTTAGATTTTGGTTTCAGTTCAAAGCAAACTTAAACAATAGTAGGAGATTATGTAATCTTATATCCCACATTTGATTTTGGTTGATAGATATAAAATTATTAGAATGCATATGAAATCATATGTATGTGTATTTTTTCAAGGGCATGTTGGGCTATTTTCATGGCTTCGACATCGATAACGTCTATTGCGTATGCCCCAACTCTTGAAGAGAAACCAGAAAAGTTCAACGGTTTGATTTTTAAGAGATGATAATAGAAGATGTTGTTCTATGTCATGACATTGAATTTGGTAAGGTTCCTCAATAACGATGTCCCTAAGTAAGTTGGATAAAGAAGAGACAAATATGGAAAGTATTGTTGCAATAGATATGTGGAAGCATTTGAACTTCCTGTGTCGCAACTAAATTCTAAATGATCTAGACAATTCCCTCTATAATGTTTATAGCCGCTGAAATGACTGCGGAATTATGGGAAAGTATGGACGAGAAATACAAAACATAATTTGATGGATTGAAAAGATTCATCGTTGGCAAGTTTCTAGACTTAAAAATGGCTGATTTCATAATCGTCCTAATTCAAGTCTTGAAAACTCCAGGAGATTATGCATAACATTCTTGCCAAAGATATGGTTCTAAGTAAATTATTTCAAATGGCTGATTTCATTGAAAGGTTACCACCTTCTTGAAAAGATTTCAAAAATTATCTCAAAGTGTGGGGGCGAGAAATGTTATGTATATTGGTTAGACAACTTCTCTCTAGTGAAATTATCACAATTGACTATGTGAAGTCAAATGATAATATTGCGGATCCATTAACAAAAGGCCTAACTAGATGATGGTTGTAAAAACATTAATGGGAATGAGTTTTAAGGCCCTAAATAAGTCATCGTAGAAAAAACCCTACCTAATTGACTGGAGATCCCAAGATCTAGGTTCAAAGGGACAACCAAGTTATGAAGGTGGTGTAGAGTACTGTGAATTTTTCTATTCATTCCTATATATAGACAGTACTAATATGTGAAGGTTAAGCATATGCTTTTAATGATTCTGAATCAAGTATGTGATATACTGCACATTCAGAAATCACCTATTTGAGTGGGAAGTGAGAGCCACTTTTGCGAGAATTGAAATGATCGAATTCTCTAAAGCCCTCATGAGAACATGTGGTGTTCATGGTCAAAACGAACACAGCAGTGAGAACCAACTTTGTTAGAGATATAGTTGTGTGATTTATAATGTCTAGGCTTACACCAAAGATCGACAGTTCAAAGACATCAAGTCTACCGATTGACTGAGTAAGTCCGATAGATCTCATTGGGGAAAGTTCAAAGTCTTAAACTACTTATCTTGATACAACGTTCTCTCATGGAATATTCGCACATTGCATTTTATGCATTCATGGAGAGTTTTGATAATTGAACTTCTCATTTATGTTGGGGATTGTTGGAACTTTTTTGTAAAGTCCCATAAGAAATTGAGTGAGATTGAAGAGTTGTTTCGGTTCGTAACCCTTCATATTTCATCAAATTGTACGACTTCGCGACGTTTCATCGAATCCTTTCGACAAAATCGTGCTTTTTCATTGACGAATCCTTTCGACGAAACCATATGTCTTCATGACTCTTCATTCTTTTGGAAGATGTCTATTCGGTTTCGTGACTCTTCATCTATTTGAAAGAGAACTGTTTAGATTCGTGACTCTTTGTTCTTAACCTCTATTTCGTGACTCTTCGTATCACTGTATATAAATAATAGAATTGACCATCGTATTAGAAACGAGTGTCAGACACAAGCATTAGATACAATCGTTATGTTCGTCATTCATTCATCATCTTCATCATTTGTGCGATTGTTTTACAAACTTGCGTTCGAAGGAGTCTTTTGAAGACGTACCATTTCAGAGAAACGCGATTCGTTCTATTCTGGGGGGCATTTATCCAACGTCCTCGGGTACTGATTGAAGGGGAAAATTTGTCTTAAGGACACAACGTCATTTTGTGGGCTCGGATCAATATATTTTTATTTATTTATTTGCATTGGCTTCAGGTTTGTCTTCAACCTAATTTTTTTTATACTTCATTAAGTCATGCTTATAGGCGACAACAATCTTAATATACGAACTTCTACCCCCTTAGTGGACAATAGTTATCACCTTCAACCTTGACCACTCATCCTTCGGTCCAAGAACTTTGATTTGTTTTGGAGTGTCTCCTCAATGACGAGCAGGTACGATTTCTTTCTTGACTTGTTTCTGATTTGGAGATCCACAATACAATATTTTCACTTGCTCCCAAAAAGGCCCCTAGCCCAGATGGTTTCAATGCTGAATTTTTCAAAAGTACTTGGGATATTGTTGGTTTCTCTGTGATTTCGGCAATCAAGGATTTCGTTGTGTCTGGGAAACTACTTCATCAGATCAATACTACGATCCTTACTCTTGTGCCTAAGATTCCTAATGTTGTTGCTATGAACGACTTTAGACCCATTGTTTGTTGCACCACTATCTACAAATGTGTTAGGAAAATTTTGGCTACCCGACTAGCTTGTGTATTGTCCTTTATTATCAGTCTCCCATAGAATGCTTTTGTTAAAGGTCGCCGCATTAGCTTCAATATCCTGCTAGCCCAGGAACTCTTTTCTGGCTTCCATCATGAGGCTTACCTTCCTAAGTGCGCCTTAAAGGTTGATTTCCAGAAGGCTTATGATACTGTGGACTGGGATTTTGTGGAATCTACAATGCAAGGATTCGGCTTCCCTGTGAGATGATCAAACTTATTATGATTTGTATCCGAACCTCGAAGTTCTCCATCTCCATCAATGGGGAACTGCATGGGTTTTTTTTTTTTCTAGCAGAAGGAGTATTCGGCAAGGAGACCCTATATCGCAATACATTTTTCACTCTTGTTATGGAGGTGTTTAGAGGTATCCTTAACTTACAAACTCATTAGCCAGAGTTCAAATTTTTCTGGAGATGCAAGACTACTCGGTTATCACATCTTTTCTTTGTCGATGATGTACTCCTCTTTGCTGAGGCATACATGTCATCCATCATACTATTGAAGGTTGGGCTTGACAGGTTTTCTAATTGGCTGGACTTGAAGCCGAACCTAAAGAAGAGTGACATCTTTTTTTTGGGAGGCTCCAATGGACTTCAGAACTAGATATTGGATGCTCTTGGTTTTTGTGAGGGCACTTTGACCGTTCGGTACTTAGGGGTGCCTATTATAGCGTCAAGACTTGAGAAAGTTGATTGCAATGCTTTGATGAACTCAATCATAGCGAGAGCACAATCGTGGTTTCAACGTTTTCTCTCTTTTGCCGGTCGGCTGCAATTCATATGGTTAGTCTTTCATGCGATCTATATTTATGGGCAAGTGTATTTCTCCTTCCTAGATCGATACTAGATCGCATGGAGCAAATTCTTAGACAATTTCTCTAGAAAGGCCGGGACTTGGAGAGGTGGGGCCAAAGTCTCATGGAGGATATATGCCTCCTTAAGGAAGAAGGGAGGCTCGGTATCCGTAGGTTGCGGGATTGCAACAAAACGGCCATGCTTAAGCACATTTGGATTCTCTTTACTGATAAGGAGTTCTTATGGTGCAAATAGATTCATTACACAATTCTCCAGAAGAATAATTTTTGGATAGCCCCGAAATCGACCTTCTGTTCGTGGGCTTGGAAGAAGATAATTGACCTTTGGATGAAATTTCAGCAATCATTTACCTGGAAGATTGGTAATGGTCGTAGTGTATCACTTTGGTTTGATTCTTAGCACCCTAAAGGAAATCTCAATAAGATCTTCTTGGATAAGGACATTTACCACTTCGGGCTAGCTCTACAGGCCACAATGGCTGATTTGATTTCCTTCTCGAGCCCCGAATCTCGTATCACAACATCTAAAGCTGCTTGGTCAGAGCCCCTATTTTTACTCAACCGGGGCGATGATCATTTCATTTGGCTTGGCCATCCCTCCAGACTCTCTCAGTTGCCTCAGCTTGGGATACCATTCGTCTCAAAGTGCAAATAGTACCATGGCATTCATTCATTTGGGATCGTACTCATGCACCACGCCAAGCCTTCCTTCTTTGGGTAATCACGCTTAACAGGCTGCCCACCTAGGTACTTCTACTCAACTATGGCAGAATTACATATGCTACGTGTGCATTCTATTCATGCAAACCAAACTCAGTCGATCACCTATTTTTTGGGTGCCCTACCACCGGAAGTCTTGCTTTGTTTTGGGCAGTAAAATGCAATATTGTGTAGCGCAATAGCTCATGGCGGGATAACATACGGTAAGCCATGAATCACATCTCAGGTCGTAGCTTTTACCAAAATATTGCTCGTTTCGCCTTTGGAGCCTTGTGTCACATCATTTGGAAAGAAAGAAATCACATCCTTTTTCGGAATCACATTCCATTTTTGCCAGTTATCAATAACCACCTTGAAAAAGTCGTTAAGAATAGGGCCCTCACATCCAAATATGTTGAAAATACCTCAAGAAACCGAAGGATGCAAGCTAGCTGGGGCATCAATCCATCTATTTTTTTTTTGTGAACAAAGGCTCATCCCAAGGGTATTTTGTTTAGTTTTGGCCGATTATTTTGTGGCATCTTTCTTACATTGTCTAGAGATTCTACCCTTCTGAACCCTTGACACCCTTGTACCCTTAGTGACATTAACTAGTGTCACCTAGAGTACAAGCTCCCTCTATTGGTGTTGGGTTTCGCCTTTGTATAGCTGCGTTTTGGTTAAAATCAATACATATCTTGCCTTTACAAAAAAAAAAAAAAAATTTATCATGGGTTTACCAAGCGACGAGACAAATAGCAATTACGCGGCAAAAAAGGTAAAGCAACTTTTTTTTTCTTTTGGTCGAAAAGAAAAATGAGCAACTCATCTCTCGGTCATGTAAAAAGTGATAACACAATGAACTCGCAAGATAAAATTACCCAATAAAATTACACAATGAACTACTTGCAACTCATCTCTTAGTCAACTTTTATAGCACCTTTTTGCTTAGCTATAAAGAGCTATAAAAAATGATTAAGGTACTGCATGGTAATATTTCTATTTCTTGATTTCCTTGCCAGAAGTCAATCTGGTAGGGATATCCGTTTGATAAAACCAATTGTAAAATAGAAAGCCATTTGGCAAAAAAATTAACTTATGGTAGGATTTTCTACTTATGGTAGGATTTTCTACTTTTGGCAAGATTTTTGGCCAACGTCAAGAAGTAAAAAAAATTACTTCTCGTCACCAGAAGTCACTCTCGCCTTCGCCAAATGTCGGCCGCCACTAAAAATTTTGTTAACAATGTTTCAAAAATAGAAATTTTTAACCATTACTAAACGAATTTCTCTAATCAAAAGTTAATTTGGAGTAGAAGTAGAAAAATCGACTTTTGCTTTTAAGGAGAAGTTGAAAAATTAACTTCTTTCCAGAAGTCAATCTAGTGGTCAGAAGTGTTTTCATGCGCCACCTAAGCGATTGGAAAGCCATCCCCTAAAAAAAAAAACTAAAAACCCACAAGTGGTGCTCCGCTGTGGCTAGGAGGGGCCACGTGGATGGAACCCTTAGTACATGTCTACAATAATAATGAGTGTTTTCGTAGCCTTATTTTGCCATGATCACGTGCTAGGACTGGACATTCACGTTTTGCATGCGATGTGGACTCGTGATCTGTCGCAGGGGCCTTTCGTGTCAAAGAGCTTTAGTGTCACGCCCCGACTCTCGAGCCCGCGACATCCTTGCCAAATCGCCACAAGTTCATAGAGATAGCGTCCCAGGTACACTACCGACCTATCACTTACTTGTGCATGCGGAAACGTTTTTAACTTCCTAACAACAATAACAATAGGGATAGAAAAGCAGGAATCAAACACCACAAATAAATCTTGATCCTATCAATACTACTTCCGTACGTACATAACCTCATACTTCAGGATAACTAGACAAGACCTTAGAAGGTTACTCAATCAGATGAGGTTAACTTCTCGTCTACTTCAAAAGGACTAATCCAATAGCCAATCATTTGCGTCCACGAGGCTCCATCACTTGGGATCTGAAAATGTTATCCTACGACGGGGTAAGAAAAAATCTTAGTGAATTAAGCTTAAGTTCGGTTAGGAAACTGATTTGCCTGGGTATCTTAACAATAGTATCACAAGATCATATAACCATATAAAGCACTCAAGTACATCCACGATCTAATAACCATCCACAAGCATATTTGCCAGCTGCAGCCACACACAATGCAATGCTTAACTCAAATCACAACTAATCAGTCAATCATTCAAACAAGCATCTCATCCACAAGTACACACAAGACATCATACAAGTTCGATTTATTAACGATGATCGTGCCAACGGCACGTGAGAGGATCTACGTGAAAGAGGGCGTGCTTCATCTCTCACAAATAACGCGATCCAGCACCTTAGTGCAATTGAGCGATCTACCGACAGGAACGGGCTACGTCTCATTTCTCTCGGCAACGGCTGCTACAAGAGGTGTCTCCGGTACGCCTAGCATGGTACCGGCAAGTAGGCATCCTTAAACGGGGAGTCGGTCCATCACAAGATGGAACCGACATCCGACCAACTCTGCCTTCGTGCTAGTTAGCACCGGATCAGAATGTCGTGCTTCTAGCAAGTCGTCTAGTTCCATCAGATTTGTACGGTACGAACTTGCTAGAAAAAACATCATCATTCCATCATATGACCATACAGAACACATCTAGCAATCAACCCATTTTATTATCTTTGATTTAAGCCGGATGCTCACACATGCATGTAAAATTCTCGGTCGAAGGCCATTTTCATGCTAAAATATGTCTTTTGACTTCGCATTCGACCATATGCATATGCAATCTAACATTAGACACTACAATAACAGAAAGGCTATTAACCCCCAAACAAACAACCAATTACATAGTGGACAAATAAGACAATAAAAAAGACATTTTAGTGAAATGACCAAATCAAAAAGATCACTAATCAATCACAAGCAGACAAGCCGATTAAAAAACATCAAACTCAATTCGTGCAATTCCTTTACTAATCGATTCAATTTATAACGTAGATTGTTCGCTCGTCTCTAACCTGTCGCTCGCTCGCGATCGAACCACAATCAATCAATCAATAGTCCTCTAGCAATAAATAGCCACGGACGATTTAATCAATCCAGCTAATTTAAATGATTGCGGCCTTTTAACCTAATTCTTAATTTCTATCTAGATCGATCCCGATCGTGTACTTAAATACTCTAATAGACTAACAAACTAATCATAGGCGCAATTAGCACTTTAATCAAGGATTAGAGTCAACTCATAAATTGACTAGCTTGGTCGGTCTCAAAGGCGACAGTGCAGGCGACGATGACGAATGGCGACGACGGCGGTTCACGGTGAACCTAGAGTTTATCGGGCGGCAACTCAACCCAAAACTTCGGGAAAACTATGGGGAAGCCCGGCAAGATCGTTGGGACAAGTGGCCGACGACAGGAGGTTCGACGAGTGGCGACTGGCGCTGTGAATAGACCGAGGCGAGGCCGTCCAAGGCTCGAGGACTTACCGATGGGTCGAGGGGAGTCAATTGGGATTGGTGACAACGATGGTGGGCGGCCGGAGGTGGCGGAACAAAAATAAAAAAGGTCACCAATCAATCACAAGAAGATAAACCAATTAAATAACATCAAGCTCAATTCGTGCAATGCCTTTATTAATCGATTCAATTTATAACGTCAATTGCTCGCTCGTCTCTATCCTATTGCTCGCTCGCGATCGAACCACAATCAATCAATCAATAATTCTCTAGTAACAAATAGCCACAGACGATTCAATCAATCGGGCTAATTTAAATGAGTGCCGCCATTTAACCTAATTTCCAATTTTTATTTATATCGACCCCGATCGTGTACTTAAATACCCTAATCGACTAACCGATAAATCATTGGCGCAATTAGCGCCCTAACCAAGGATTAGGGTCAACTCACAAATTGACTAGCTTGGGCGGTCTTAACGTCGACGGCGCGGGCGGCGGCAACGGTGGCGGTAACGGTTCATAGTGAACCTAGGGTTTATCGCGCAGCGACTCAATCCAAAACTTTGGGAACACTACGGGGAGGCCCGGCAAGGTCGTTGGGACAGGTGGCCAGCGATTGGAGAGCGGCGGCCGGCGTTGTGAACAGTGGCGGTCAGGGAACAAACGGATGGTTTCGAGGAGTTTCTTGACCTCACGGGCTGAGGCAATGCCGGCCAAGGCTTGGGGACTTACCAAGGGGTCGAGGGGAATCAATTGGGACCAGTGACGCCGGTGGTGGGCGATCGAAGGCGGGGGAACATCCGCGAAATAGAACTGGGTCAAACAGGGTCTTCGCAACGCCAAGAGCAAATGATAGGTTCAGGCCGATTTTCGGCTACCATGCGCGGCGGTCGGCGAAGTAGAAGGGGGTCCTAAGAGGCCGTTGAAGGTGGCGGCGAGAGGCAGCGACGTCGGGAATGGCCGAATCGAAGAAAATTCGAACAGGTCTCTAAAATAGGGCGGTCGCGATTTCGAGGCTGATTGCGGCGGCTCCGGCAAGTGACGGCCGGTGGGGTGGCATTGGGAAAGTCGAGGGGAGGCTAGAGGATGTCGGAGAGGTGGTGGGTAGCGGCGGTGGCGCCAGAAACGACCGGAGGAGGGCCGAAGGTCCTCAAGCTTCAGGGGTCAAAAACAGGGGCTGGGTTCCCAATTGTTTTCCGAGGCTTTCGGTGGCGATTGACGGTGGCAGAGGGTCGAGGATGACGGTGAGGAAAGGCTGTCGATGGTGGATGTCGGTGAGGGGTGGTGGCAACGCGAAAATCGCCGAAGGATGGAGTAGGACGGAGGAGGATTCGGTGATGAGGGAGGGGGACTGTTCCACGACCAGAGAGAGAGAAGGAGAGAGAGACATGAGAAATGAGGAAGGGGGGTCCACCAAGAAGACTTTTAGGGCATTTTTGTCTTTTATGAATAATTGAGGGCATTTTTTTAATTTTACATTTTAGGACATATCAAAAATTTGGTACACTGGATGAAGGGCATTTTTGACAATTTCATAGACTAGGCTCGGTCTGGATTAGGCTCGAACGTGAGGAAATTCGCGATGGCTAAGAATTCGAAACCTAATCAAACCTACTAAAGCTTTAGAATTCGTCTAATATCGTTTCTTAAATTCTTACGATCCTAAAATTTTCCACAGACTGAATTTTTAATATTAATCCCTTTTTTTTAATTCAAGTACTTTACTAAAGGTGAATTTCTAGGGTGTCACATTTAGGGTGGGTTTGGTTAAGCATTTCCAAGAAGTTGTCAGCCATCAAAGCCCATTGAAAGAATATTGAAACATTTGGTTTAGTATTAAGCCAGCATTTGATCAAATGTTGGCCTTGACAAAGCTGAAAGCCCAGCGTTAGTAGAGATCAGCATTGAGCTTTCAACATTTGGCCAAATGTTAAGAGATTTTTTTCTCTCCAAAACTAACCTCATCAATTTTCTATATTTTCTGTTTTGCCTCCTTTTTTTTACTATTTATCTTCTTCTACGATCCGACAAAGGGAATTTTTTTTATTAAAATTTAAACAAATTATATTTAAAACCCCTTTGAATGTTATTTTTGCCAAGCACCGTTCAATTCAAAACTTATTTTCAAATGAAATTTTACCAAAAGCAGTTAACATTTTCCTAACCCCTTTAGGTTGAAGGCATTTGCATTTTTCCAAACATCATTTCAAATGTTGAACCAAACCCACCCACAATGAGGACGTTTTGCTCGTCACGGCAAAGCAACGACGTCTTTCCGGAAGGAAGGGGTGGGGGTGGAATCCGTTTGATGAGCATGAGAAGAGAATCCTCTCTAGCCGGCAAAAATACCCGTTGAAAATGTCAAGGAGGTGGTTCGGGTGGGTTCGTAAATGACCTATAACCTCTCCGGATTTCGGTGGATTGAGTCCAAATAATGTCATCGATTTTGATTTTTCGCCCCCTACGTGACGAATGGGCTGTTGTATAAGCCCCTCCTTTTCGGTTGTGGTCATGTGGAAGAGTTTGAAAAAGGAGGAGGAAATGGTTCATTAGGAGAAGCTATTGCGGTACAAGTCTCGCTGGTCACGGGTCGGACTCTAGGACCCGTAACTAGGGTTAGTTGTTCTGGCATCTGACGCGGGGAGGTGGTTTCGAGATAAGAGAGAGAGAGAGAGTTGACGATCTCGGCGCGGTAAGCTAATAATGTGCCACAAATCAAGAAGTTTTTTCTTTTTCCCTGAACGAGGTAACAAATATTCATAATACAAGTCGGTCGGAAGTCGATCATTAATTGTGTATCCATTTGCTTGACCTGAGAGCAGCTTCGCGAAAGATGCACGTTACAGTTTTTTAGCTAGTTGTATAAGACAATATACGGATCGTATATACTGAAATTTCAATTGATAAGAGGGTCGACGAGATCGAAGTTATCTCGGTCGAAATTGGATTCAAGACCAGGTAAAAAAAAGTAAACAAAAGAGATTTTTTTTTTTTTCACTTAATGCGACGAGGGGAAGAACAATAAAATGGTTGGGTTTGGTAGAGTCGTACTATGGAAAGCCGGTCCCGTCCCCTGTACCGCAAAAGTTTTGATACATCACCACCCCAAAAATCGAATGGTGGGTTACGGTCCTTGGACAGAATCCAGTGGGCCCCCACGTCTCTCCCTTTAATTTTTTGCTTTTTTTTTCTTTAAACTCCTATGTTTTTCCAACCCACAACATCAAGGGTTTTATCATTTAATACGAAAACAAGGCCGACCCCATCTCGGTCGAGTAAAGTTGTCAAATGGGTGGATTGGGACTGGTCGAATATGATTCGACCTAAATTGATCATTTTTTACCTATATTCAATGACTTATACTCGATGACCCACAAATAACCCATGCTCGACCCGATTCATTTTGCCTCATATTACAAAATCATAATAACATTCTAATAGAATAATATTACTAAAAAACTTTCATAAAATAAGAAAATTGGTGAAATTTTTTCTTTTTTATTTTTTATAGATTTTTATAGATTTTTTTTGAATTTTAAATTTTTAATATATTAACTATTAAAAAATACTTTATTATTTAAAATATATTTTATTCATAACACATTTTATTGTTAAAAATATTTAAAAAATATTTTTTATTTTTCTTCGGCGGCCGAAAATGGTTCTAAGATAAATATGTTGATGATTATGAATCCAATATGGGTCGAAAATGGATTTATGGTGTAAGCCATTATTGACCAATTTAATTTTACTTCAATCTCTTGGGCTCATTTTTAACGAGCCCTTTAAAAGATATAAGGCCCATCTTATAAAGAATATGGATCAAATATGGGTACATGACCCATATTGACAGTTCTATATTGTTAGGTTTGATTTCATTAATTTTTCTTTTCAACTTGTATATGCAAAACCGTGCCTTGCTCACCCCTACACTTTTAACTGTTTCATGGGGCTTATAAAGTGCTGTGTGAGTTTTTAGATGACCGGATCTTTGCAATGGCGCCCTCTCAGATAATGAAAAAACGAACAACATCAAGAAAGAAACTTATGCTAGTTTAACTTGGAAACCACTTTTCACGTCGAGCAAAAGCATCTCCGAGGCCGTGAAAGGCTTATCCAGTAGTGGTATTTAGGGTGTGTTTGTTTTGAGAAAAATATTTTCAGTGAAAATATTTTCTAGACTTTCGTCTGTTTGGTTCAAGAAAAATGATTTGGTCAACGAAAAATGCTTTTCAGTCAACAAAGATTTTATTCATTAAAATAAGAAAGTGAATTCCCCAAAATAAAAAGGTGAAAACACTTTCCCAAATTTGAGTTTCTCACTTTCTTCGAAAATGGGGCTGGGGCCGATCTCGGGGACCGGTCCTGGAGCTAGTGACCGGGATCGAAGACTAAGAGTAGGGCCGGGGGTGTGGCCAGGGCCGAGGCCGGCAATCGGGGCTGGGGACCTAGGCCGGGGGGGTAGGGGACCGGGGATCGGGACCGGAGCAAACAATTAGGGCCGGGCTGGGACTGGGATCGAGGGCCAAGGCCGAGGCTGGCGATTGGGATCGGGATTGGGGCCGACGAGCGGAGTCGAGGTTGGGACTGGGGATGGGACTGGAACTAGCGACCGGCGCCGGGTGAACAACCGGGGCGGGGATTGGGACCGGGGCTAGTGCCGGCTCTTAGGCCGGGGACCGGTGTCGGGGTCGTGGATCGGGACCTGTGTCGGGGTCGAGGACCAGGGACTGAGGCTGGGGACCAGCAATGGGGGTCGAGAACGGAGCCGGAGCCGTCTATCAAGGCCGACGATCCGGGTCACGATCGGGGATCAAGGCTGGGACCGAGGCTGGGGCCTGGGCCTGGGCGGAGGCTAGAGTTTGGACCAAGGGTCGGGGCAGGCGATCGTGGTCGAGATTGGGATCCCGGGATCGGGACAGGGCCAGCGATCAAGGCCGAGGCCGAGATTGACAACCGGGGCAGGGGCCAGGGATTGGGACGGGGCCCAGTGTCAATGTTGGGATCGGGAGCAGGTGTCAGGGCCGAGGCCGAGGGCCGGTGTCGAGGACAGGGACAGGGACATGGACCGGGGTCGAGGTCGGGGACTGGAGCCAGGGTTGGGGATTGAGGCCGCGGTCAGGTGCCGAGGTTGGGGATCAGGACCGGGGCTGAGGCCGAGGCCAAGGATTGGATACCGGGGCCGAGGGTCCGGTACTGGCCATTGGTGCCGGGGATCGGGATCGAGATTGGGAGCGGGGCTGGAGCCGAGGATCGGGATTGGGCCGGGGTTGAGATCAGGCTGGGGCCGGCAACCGGGGCCGAGGGTGTAGATAGAGGATCGAGGTTGGGGCCGAGGATCGGAACCTGGGTTGAGACCGGCGACTATGGTCAGTTCACGTCAGCTCTCTCGACCCTTTACCTCTCCTCAGTATCAAGGACAATTCCATTGATGAGATTGAAATCATTTTCCAAATGAGAATCAAATTCCGAAAAATATTTTCGGTAACATATTACCAAATAAAGGAAAACAAATCGTTTTCCGAGAAAATGATTTCTATAAAATTACTTTCCAGAAAACAAATTCCCGAAAATCACTTTCCTAGAAACAAACACTCCCTTGGTTAACTTGTGAATCAAACTAAAGCATCATTTCGTAAATTGGAGCATACGTCTTTGGCCGAAGAGGGTCTTCGACGAAATAACTTTCACGCAGCGTCGTTTCTTCGATTTTTACTAAGAAGACATGGGTCATGTGGTGATTCCGGATAGTAGGCTCAATGGATCACGATGAATGGACATGCTTCGTTGGAATTTAATCGGCGACGAATCGAAGAACACTTTGCCGGAATTTAATCGACGAAAAAGAGGGGTGATAGATATAACGCCGGAATTTAATCGACGAGAAAGTTTCTGAAACTACAACAAAGGTATGGGAATTGAAACATGCCAGAAGGTAAAGTTGCGGGAAAGATAAATTTTCAAAAGTACAGATAAATGTAAACATTGAGTTCTGTCATTGATTGAAGGAGCTCACAAAGAGTTCACTTGATATATTTATACAATTGATTTAGGATTTTTTGAATAATTTTCCCACTGTTTATGCAATTGCTAGGCCGAGGAGAATCCTGTATTGATAAAATTTCAAGAATTGATGGTTATCGGACCAAGCAAGAACAAACCTTGGTTCCGTTCGCTCCATTTTTTTTCCTTATGTATGCGACAATTCGTACAGAAATTATGACGAAAGACATGTGATTACAACCAGAAACAGACCGAGAATCGATATAATGGTTCAATAATGCTAAATTATCTTCTCAATTCCCTCATCCAATAAAAATTGCAAATGTCTGCGCACATAATCGATGAATTTGTGGACTACTGTCGGCGCCAACCTGCGTACACTTCCAAAAATTGATAAAGGTTTAGTTGCATTTGGCATGAATCCTTATGTCTTTTTATCATACCTATTGGATTTTGTAATAGCAAGCTGCTCTAGCTGTTCATGTCTTTACACAAGTAGAGTAAGGCATGACCTTTTGAGAGTATCTTTCACTTCCAACGGTCTATGAGTCTTGATTAAATCCCAAGCCAACGAAGCCACATAACTGCCCAGTAATCTAGACGAAGAACTAAATCATGAGAATGCCATTTCGATGGTCTGAACACCATGACATAACACATAAATTTGTGCATAGTACACTCCGATCTCCCATTTTCTACCGAGGATATGGCTCGGTCACAGAGACCTCGTTTTTGGAGACCTCAGAGACCCTCGAGCTGTAATCGTGCATAGATGACATATCCGATTCAGCGCCACCGTGGATGAAGAATGCGGGTCGCGACGGCACTTGGAGAGTGACCGAGTGGCTGTTAAGCATCAGAAGGACCGAGGCCATTGTTGGCCGGTCAGCCACGTTTTCTTGGACACATAGTAGACCAATGTGGATGCATCTTGCGATTTCGGTACTTGAACCAGATGTTAAGGAGGAATCGATGACGTTTGATATGGTTCCATCCCTCCAACTCTTCCAAACCTGCAAACATTTGATAAACATCTTACGAATTGATCTCGGAAACCTTATGCGACATAAAAAGGTACGCTCTTATACTCACATAGCTTATAAGGACCTCCGTGTCATCGCCCGCGCGGAAAAGATTGTTCTTCTGACCACTGATGATCTCTAAAACCAGCACGCCAAAACTGAAGACATCGGACTTTACTGAGAAGTATCCACGCGCCACATACTCCGGCGCCATATATCCGCTGTGCATCACAGTAAGTCCACCATATTAGCTTTACAGTTTGCCTTTGTTCTATCCGTAAGCACTCTAGGATGTTGTGGCACTTACTAGGTCCCCACGATCCGGTTTGTCTCGGCCTGAGTTTGGTCCATCTCAAACAGCCTCGCCATACCGAAATCTGATATCTTAGGATTCATATCCGAGTCCAACAAAATGTTGCTGGCTTTGAGGTCCCGATGGATGATACGAGGTCGAGAGTCTTCGTGAAGGTAAAGTAGCCCTCGAGCGACACCCATTATTATCTTGTGACGCCTATCCCAGTCGAGATTTTCACGCTTCAGGGAATCTGTGCATTTTGGTAAGATCACATTCTATAAGATGTCCCTTAATCATTTCACGAGGATTTGAAATCAGGCATCACAAGCAGAGAAACATACCAAATATGAACTGATCGAGGCTCGAATTGGGCACAAACTCGTAAATGAGAAGCCGTTCGACTCCTTCTAGACAGAAACCTAAGAGCCTGACCAAATTCCTATGTTGTAGCCTAGCTAGTAACATCACCTCGTTCTTGAATTCTACTTCTCCTTGGCCGGAATTCCATGATAGCCGTTTCACCGCAATTTCCTGTCCGTTGGAGAGCCGACCCTAGAATTTCATCAAAGTAGGTCCTCTTGAGTATCAATTGGCAAGAGGATTAATTGATGTCATCTATGATTCTTGTGTTGCTTAAATTTCAAATACGAGAGAGTGGAAAATGTGCTTTTTTAATTATTACCATGTAAACAGCACCAAAACCACCTTGTCCAAGCTTCTTGCTAAAGTTATCTGTTGCCGCTCTGATAGTACCAAAATCAAATTGTAGTGACTCTGCCGTGCTAATTTCATCCTCAACTTCACCTAGAAAGAGAAAAACACTGTCACTCAGGCAAATGTCATTGTCCTAATATCATTTTTCGTAATGGAAAGGTTTACAAACTTCTAGTATACAGATCATGCTATTTTACTGGTCTAAAAGCATAGTAATTAGTCAACTTCATTATCTCCATGATCTTTGGAACCTCATAAACAGTTGATGTTCTAATTCAAACTGATAAAGACTAACCTTCAATTCTTTTTCTATGCTGCTTCTTCTTCCTTTTCACTGTCAGGAGCACGATGCTGCATACAAGGAGCACTGCGGAAACACTTGTGGCTACCGCAATGATCACAGTCCTCGTCGAATCGCTCTTTCCACCTGCAGGAGCAAAGGCACATCATGTTGATGGCCATCACACCATTCTTTGATAACTCACTTATCTTAATAGTCACTATATATAATGACACAAATAGTCCATGAACTTTGGGTATCGGTTCCTGAACTTTTAAGTTGTTCAACATGATCTCTAAATTTTAGCTCAATATGTAATTTGGTCCATAATTTTTTTATTTAGTCAATGAGATCCATGAATGATATGAAAATGTGCAATATTATCCTTAAGTAATTCAAGATTAGGAACAACATTGAGTATTTTCATATAGTTTAAGAATTAAATTGAACATATATTGGTTACCAAAAAAATGAACATGTCCCAGAAGTTTAGGGATCTCACTGAATAATTTTCTTTAGAGACCACATTGCATATTGGATCAAAGTTTATAATCCACATTAAACAAATTAAAAGTTCATAAAGCTCATTGCTCAATGGGCAAAAGTTCAGAGTATTGGGAAGTGGTTCATAATCCTAATCGATAAGAAAGCACGGGAATCCCACTCCTCGATGGGGCAGGATATAACTTTGTGTCTCGTTTCTCTTTGTTGTATTTGCTCTCTATTTAGTTGCTATTGTGCACTTAATCCTAACACAAGGACTATTTATATCATTTTCCCTGCTCTTTCTTAGATGCTCCTGTGTGCACATGGGACCAATATATACATGAGGACCGCCAGCAAGAAGGATAGATTAATTATAAATTTGTTCCTCTATTACCCGTTTTTTTTTCCATACCCTCGTTTTTTTTTCTTTAGGCACAAAGTTTCCTTACCTCTGATTCTTTTATGTCTACTATCATGCATCCATAAGTTGTAATTAGATGAAGTGGCTGCCATAGTTGATTATTAGCCATATAGATGCATCAAAGATAGAGATACATTACCTTTTGGCGAAAATATAGACCAATCGATACGTTCGTTCTTGCAACGAAGTATTTATACAACTCCGCCCGAAAACAAATTGCACGATCTATAGAGCATACCTTGATAAAGAAGAATTGCATGGTCTATACAGCAGATGGATTAAGCTGATTTGAACGTTTCATCATGTGAATCTCGTACGGAACAAGTATAATTTGTACTTCAGATGATCTTAATCCACTTGGGTTGTTGGGAAAAAAAAAAACAAAAAAACCATGTACCTAACTCCTAAACAAGAGCCAATTATACCTGGTGGTGGAGGGAGCCCATCTGCCTCTTGTGGGGCCGCAGCGGGCGGCGGCGGCGGAAGTGGCTCACCAACTGGGTCGAAGAACTGAGAATTGGTCTCGTACCGCATCTGTCAGCTCGGAGCCATGACATTCACTCCTATTTTCCCGGCACAGCAAGTCACAAACCTCCCGTAGACTGTCGTCAGGCAGTTGTTGCAGTCCTTCTGTGTCAAGTCCGGCGTGCACTGCTCCATCGCGTAGATTGTGTATAGCCCCACTGACGTGTTCCCTGTTGCGTACTTCCTCAGTGAGCCGCCGCCCGCCGCCTTGGCTTGCAGATCATCCAGCAGGGTCTTTAGTGCCGTGTTGTATGGGTCCGGGCTTGTGACGTTGTTCAGGTTGTACAACTGGTAGCCAGGGTCGGTCACGACGGCACCAAAGATCGAGGCGTTTGAGTAGCGGACGGTGCATTTCTCGCTGTAAAGCACCGCCTCCTTCTGGAGGGGGCAGAGGCGGCGGATGTCCAAGGCGGAGGCATTGAGGCAGGAGCGGCAGCTCTCACCAGTGAGGTCTCCGCGGCAGGAGCCGATGACGTAGAGGGTTTGGGCGGCGCCGGAGACGGCGGAGGTGGCGTTGAAGAAGCCATAGGTGAGGGCCAAGGAGTCGGTGGTGGAGATGGAGGAGAGGAGGGTGGTGAGGGTGGTATGGTAGGTGCCATTGGCGGTGAAGTTGCCGGTCGAACCACAGTAGGGTGCTGGGAAGTATTGGGCGTTTATGGTGGAAGCGAACATGAGAAGAAGCAAGAGAGGGAGATTTGGAGGATCCATTTTTTTTTTCCCCTTCGTTTCTTTCGGGATTTTCGGGTCTTTCTTAAAATAATGTCGGTGGGCTAATAACTTGCGAATATTTAGTTTGTGTAGCTCCCATACAAGTTGCTTCGTCCAAGTCAATCTCGTCTACGACTTCTGTTTCGAGTGGGGTTGTGGCGGCTTGAATTTGGGTGCAGACTGCAGAGATTCAATTAATTTCTCTCAAATTTGATAGAACACATAATAAATAGATAGCTCTGGACATGTCACTATATGTATTAACTTTTGAAACTACATGTAATTTACGCGCAATTTAACAACTTGGTCGGACCGTTTTTGAAAATTTATTTTAAAAAATTATTTTACGGGTAAATTATAATGCCTTTTGGTGCGTGGCTTAGACCTAAAAATAAAATGAACCATTCTTTCAGCTCCATCGCCGAAGATGACACGTATGAGTCGTCCTCTATGGAGGTCATGTTTGGAGTTTGGTAATGCCGGGGGTAAAAAAGGCTGGTTGATAGAGATTGAAGTAGATGAGGACAATAAAGGAACAAGTCCATCGCAGGAATATTCAACTTTAGGCGGTAGATTTTTCCAACGCGGCATGATGGTCCATATCAATGTCAAAGCGCGTTTCATAATCAAGAAATTATGCCGAAGACAAATGCGAAAGATCGATTTATTTTGTGGAAAACGATATGATTTAAAAATATTTTTCTAAGCATGATCGCTTATACCTATTGAAAACCTTTTCACGGAAGATGGCATTTTATAACACCTTAAATAGCTAATCAATGAAATATTCCTTCATTATCGACAAATAGATTTGCTATATATTCTTTGTGTAATTTTTTGGAGTTGAGATAGTATTTCAAATTTCAATAGGGAAGTAAACAAAAGTACATTATATCGATAAACGCGATTTGGACGAGGGCCTATAGGCCTCGTTTGTGGGTGACGTGGGTCGCTAGCCCTCAGTGACCCTTGTTAGCCATGGCCAGCCCTCACCGCCTAGTTCTTCTCCATCTCGTTTTTTTTGTATTTTTTAACCTTTTTTGTCAATAAAAAATTTAGTTAATTTTACTTTTCTAAGTATAATTTAAATAAAATTTTATTAAAAATCTAATTTGAACCAAAACGAGATCGTATTGGCCATGTCATTATCATGTAGAATAAAGAAAATATTCAAAAAACTTCTATTATTTTCCACTAGTGCAAATGGATGGGGTTAACTGAAGACCTCGATTAAACCAATTTGACAAGTTCTATGACTTGATTATATATATATATGTATATATATTTTGTAAGTTTTAAAACTCAATTTCACGTTAATGATAAATTTTATAATCTCTATCACACATATATATATTTTTTGAATTTTTCATCTTTTTTTTAATTTTTTTAAATTAATTAAAATTTATTTTTTTCAATAACATTTGCAAGTTTTAGCTTTTTTTTTCTAATTAATGACTGGATCTCCGGCAAAATACCACATCGAATATCTGGCCAAGCAAGTTAGAATTGGCACATAAGTGATTGTTTTTTTTTTAAAAAAAAAGAATTGGCTATCAATTGATTATTTTATTTTATTTTATTTTTCTTAAGGGGAAAGTAAGACTAATTCGTAGAATTTAACCCTTCGAGACTTAATTGACAATATTTTTAGTTCACGGGGTTTATTTTGCAAAAAATTGGAAACTTAGACCTCAAGCTTGCTATGTTTCAGAGAGAGAGAGAGACACGGCTGCGCCTCCTTGCTCCGCCGGCCACGTCTCAATGAGGAGTTTTTGCTGACCTGCTTTAATACCCAGAAGACCAAAAGAAGGTAAAAGCGAAAGGAAGACCACAAGAAAGAAGGAAAAAGCCAAAGGAAGATCTAAAAGAAAAAGAAGGCGAAATTTGCCTTCTTCCTTTTCGTAACCCCACTGGTCACGGCCTTGAAACATCTTCCGGTTCCAATCTGATCCAACGAGCAACGCGGTTCCTTCCTGAGCCGCTCAACGAAATCCAGCCTATATTGCTTATCGCCTCTTAGGGCATGCTTTTGTACAGAAAATATATTTAGTAAGACAAATGATTTTGATTCTAATTCTGTCCCGAGAACAATTTTGGACAAAAAAAAAGTAAGAAAGTTATTTCTATAAAGAATGCAACGGTCGTCTTTCACTTTAGTCGGGTGCTTGCATGGCGTAGACGACGTCAACCCTACTGGGTCCGGATAAATTTTTAATATATTTTTTTGGAAAATTAGTAAAAAAATTTAAAAATAGAAAATGATAAAAAAAAATCCAAAAAAATGGAAAATTCATAAAAAAAATAAAAAGTTGGAAAACATTCTTAAAAATCCAAAAAAAGCTAAACAGAGTGGCCAATCCTATTTTTGACGATTTTGCATTTCAATTTCTCCCAAATGATAATTTGTCCCTCATGGGCAAATTGCTTGAAAAATAATGAAAATCCCAAAAACAAATCTAAAAAATTAGAAAATGAGTCAATTCAACTGGTTAATCCTATTCGATTTAAATGATAAATTGGAAAGAGATATTATTTTTTAGAGAATAAATTTTGTGTAGTTATTAAACGAGTTTATGTTCTAGGAGTATAAATTTATGGAATTACCAAATATTCATCCGAAATATTTTTTTTAATGAAAGAATCGACGCTTATTTTGGACTAGAAACGTTATCGCGAGACGATGCCCAGCCCACTATGGGTCCCTGTGCCGCTTCAGGCTTATTTTTTCCAGCTTTTGTGAAAACGCTGATGGGATCATCCTTGGCCTCAGAAATTCTGTTTAGTGCAACTTTCTCTGGCTATTAGGTCTCGTCAAAACACATCTACGAGCAAAGGACCCGAGTCCTTCTCGTGACCAGTCGTAGCTCCGCCATTGCCAGACGCTGGTAAGCCGTTCTCGAGAAGTTCTTGGCGATCGGTTCTTCGGGTCCAAGCTTGATCGTCAAGTTTTGGCAAAGTTCAAATTTGGAGAGTACAATTTTTCTCTTTGTTTTCTCCTTTCTTTCTTCAAGGCTGACCACAGTCGCCAAGCCCTTGTTAGCGTCCGGCGAGGACCATGACGCCGCATCAACCGCAGGCGAGGCTTGTGGGCCTTGATATATATACCTAGACAAGGCCATTGCAGCGTTGCCCATGTTCTTACGCTACTTAAACTTAGAACACAATTTCGCCTTTGAACAAAAGCATCTTCGAGGGCGTGAAAGGTTTACCCAGCATTAATTTGATATACTTGCCCTGCTATTTCTTGTTCTAGTAGCCCCTGATAAAGAGTGAATCAAACTCAAGCATCATTTACTAAATTGGAGCATAAACAAACACGTAAGAGAGCTGGAGCAAGAGAATCATATCATGACTAGTAAATGTTTCCTGTAACTTAGATTGCTTTGACGGAACATAAATCGTTAAAAAATATTTTCTTGAAAAGTATTATTCGTATCGCTTGAATTTATTAGTCAGTGACAAATATTTTTCGTTATTGACATCAATTAATGTCTAAATGATATTTTCATGCACGATAAAAATAATTTTCACTTGTTCATTTTTTTTTGGTAAATTAAGTATGTAATAAACTTTTCAATGCACTAGGTACAAAAATAGAACCAGACACAAAAATCATGAATAAAAAATGGCACCATTATGTGCCAAAATGGGTTCAATGGTAAACCGACTGCAAGATATGACAACGTGATGACGCGCTCCCAACCAACTGGCCATGGGTCGGCCAACATAATAGGTAAACAAATGGCCAAACAGTCAACCCCAAAATGCAACAACAATTAGGGCGCGCATGACAAAATTTTTGCTCCAGAAAGAATTTCTGGAACATAAGTAGTTTTTGCTATTTCTATTTCAGAATGAGTTTTTGAGCAAAATAAATGCGTTTGATAATGATAAAAAATTTCTATTTCCGGAATAGAAATTTATTTGACTGGCAGAGCGACGGTGGGTGGCGATCGCGTGAGGGCGACGGCGAACGGCGGCTGCGATCGGCGGCCGGCGGTGGCGATCGACGGTTGGTGACTGACGACCGGAGGTGGCGATCGATGGTTGGTGACCGACGACTGGCGGCGGCGACCGGCAGCTAGTGACCGGAGGCCGATTAGGGCGACCAACGGCGGCGACAATTAACCGACGGTGGTCGACGACCGGCGGGCCTGCGATGGCCAGCGGAGGGAGGTGGGCGAAGGCCGATTAGGGTGGCAGGCGGCGACCAGCAGCCAGCGACCGAAGGTTGGTAACCGGCGGTGATCAACAGCGACCGGCGGGCCGGCGACTACAGGGGATCGACTATGGCCAGCGACCGGCGGGCCGACGGTTGTAGGCAATGGGTGGCCGGTTGGGGCGGAGTCCGGTTGGGGTGGCGGGTGGCAGCCAACGAGATGCGACCGGTGCGGTTTGTCGTCGACGAAAATTTCTATTTCCATTTCTTGGAGAAGTAACCTTTTTTTTTTCTCATTTTTGCTTCAAATCTATTTTTGTTTCTTAAAATTATTCCAGAAATAGTTTCTTGTAATTGTGTTACGAAACGTGTTTCTAGTTCACAATTATTCTAGAAATAGATTTTTGTTCCAGAAACTGTTTCTAGTTAGTTATCATGTGCCCCTTATCTTGGAGCAAGGCCAAACAAGCGGCCAGAGGAGGGACCTAATAAAAGTGTACAAACCAACGACCAAATAATAATAAGTCTAGACGAATGAAGCGGCTATAAGGCAGCACCAAGGTGAGCAGCTGGCTGGCTGGCCAACCAATCAGACAAACACGGTACAAAGGCCAGCAGCAGAAAGCCAAACCAGGACGGGTGGAAGCTATGCAAATCAATCAAAAACAGAAGGCCAAAACATGGCCATACCAGCATCGAGAAAAGCCAAACAGGTGGCTTGTAACTAATATAGCTAGCAAATAAAAGAAGCGGAGCAATCGGCCAAAAATGGAGCCGAACCAGTCGACCTACATTGAACCGAGCAGGGACGCAGCAACAGAACTGGACAGCAGCATAGTAGTAGCTCATTCCACGACCATCAGAGGCATGAAAGAGGAGTAGCATTCTGGTCTTGGAGCAGCAGAAGGCCATCCTAACCTGTCTCCTGTAAGTCAGACATGTACATATTCCCAGCAAAGACAAAATGGAATGACAAAACATCCGGCCAAAGTCCGGCCATATCCTATCACCCTCCATGGCAAACAGGCCTAGAGGAACAAGTGTAGCATGACTAAGAAGCAGTGGCCAAATCACAGTCACAACAACAATTGGCCGGATACATGGCTTAAAGGGAAGAAAACACTAAACATATAAACTAGAATTTACAAAGTAAAACAACAACTAAACAGTGTTGCGACTATCATCAAAGATGGTGGCTGAGAGGCCCCATTTTCTTTGTAGGCTTCTATTGTGGGGACAGTGTTGGATGTGCCCGAACAAGAGAGCTCTGTCTTTGACCTTCTTGGTAAGATGCAACATGATAGCTGGCATGAAGAGAGTCTTGCCTCGAAATAGGATGTTGTTCTTTTCGATTCAGATAATGTGGCATAATGCACCAAGGGAGAACTTGGCAATCTAGTGGGGAAATGATTGATCACCCAAATGTTGCTTGGCCCATCTGATAAAGTCATCTCAAGGTCAATTTTGCCACGGCAGATTACAATTTGGCACCCAAGTAGAAGCAAGACTACTGGTGATCGAGCAACCAAAAAAATAAGTGGTAAATGGAGTTCGGTCTAAGCCGACATAAAGCACAAACACCATCCTCAATTCGACGGTATTGAAGTAGCAGTACTTGGGTAGGTAGATGTTTACGTGAAGCTAACCACATAAGAAAGGCATCTCTTGGGGCAAAGGCCTTATCTTATATGATTGAATGCCAATGAACAGCCTGTCTTTTGGGTCTCATAGAATCTCAAGCCGACGCTACCGAAAAGGCCCAAGAAGAGTGACCTATCAAAGTGAGCTTATCGTCCCTGTTCTCCACGAAGGAAGGTGTCGGATCCATCCAAGATAAGATGGTGTCTAGCATGGTAGAGAGTGGCCAATCCAAATAGAAGAAGTCCCACACCGCAGTCTCGCGGGGTTTCTATTGACACTTGATTTTTTATTAGTATTTTTCAATTTATTTTTTAAAAATCATAAAAAATTCATAAAAAAGTAAAAAAAAAATTGCAAAATCAACTTTGGTGGCCTTGACCAAGCTCAAGGAACCATTTTGACCAAAAAATAATTTTTCATATTTTTCATATTTTTTTAGTATTTTTAGAAAATATCAAAATACTCTAAAATTCAAGAAAAATAGAATTTGAGGTAAAAAAATATAGAAAATTAGTCAATATTTTATTTTAATTCACTTGTATTTTTTACCTCATAAAAAGTCCAAATTCAAGTTCAAATTTATGAGTTCCTTTGTTACAAGTATGATTGAATTTGGTAAAAAAATGTCAAATGAGTCTTTTAATTTGTAATTTCGGCATTTTTAGGGTCTTGACATTTAATATAATTATCCTTTATTGCAATTTAACTCAATTATTTGCACAAATTGCCCAATTTCATGAATTGGGCAGAATTGCATATTTATTGCAATTTAGTCCTTGAATTTGGACATAATTAAAATTACTTTTAATTCAAGGGCTACATTGACCAATTGAAGCCACGACCCAATGTATTTCATCATTCTAAGTCGATTGGCATAGGTGGTTTGATTCAATTTGACTGTTTGCCCTCAATTGCACAATTTTTCGATTTGCAATTAAATGAAAATTTAGGATTTTTGTAGAAATTGATATGACCTTTTGGGCAAAATCACTTTTTTAGACAATATTCATGTCCTAAATTCGATTCTGAGGTTCAATTTGTAAAAATTCCACTTGAATTATAATTAATTTTGAAAAAACAAGTTAGAATCGGTTCGGACCCGTCAGACTGCCCGGTCAGACCAATTGAACTAGTTTGCTACATTGCCATCTTCAACCTCAGGATCTTCGTCCAATTAAACAAAACCAAGTTGAATTTTGACGGTAAAATTGATTGACCAATCGATGACAATTCAAGGAGCATTAGTAGGCATATTGTTCCCTCTCCCTTACCTGTTGATTGACACCGGCATCACCGTTCGACGTCGCCGGAGGAGTGAGTAATCGGCCGGTCAACCTCATTGACCTCCAAAAGTCAACTTTCACGGGATGACCAAATTGGACGTCCATTTACATGCGTTGGAGAATGATTTCAATTTGACGGAATCACCCATCGTCTCCGGCACCGTTTGAACCAAATGGCACGCACGGTTACGTGCCATTTGGAGTCAGTTAGACACTCCCCGTTCGCGGCAAAAATTTGACAGTTTTATATAACCTTTGGGGATGGATTCTTAGAAAAGGTTGGCTCATTATGTTTCCCGAAGAGAAAAGAATAGAGAGAGAGAAGAGAGAGAAAAAAAAGAGCTCGCCTTCCATCGCCATTGTCGAAGGCTTGAGCTCGAATTTGCAGAGCACCGATTGGGTCTTCTCAGGCTAAACCAAACTTCTAAAGATTGTCAGGAGGTCGCCTAGACTAAGAGGAAGCGATTGTTGCCGGCCGTGCCACCTGAAACCACAAGAACAATTGAGTTCAATCTTCAAACTTCCATACTGTGCATCAATAGTGGATTTTGTATTCGATCGTCATTCTTCAATTTTATGTGGGCATTTTGTTCCCCAAGCATCACTAACCATCATCGCATCTGCATTTTGCATCAGTTTTACTTTAAAATTTCGAATCGAGTCTCCAAACCTTCCGCCATAAGCCAAGAACTATTCAAACTTGCCTAGCTCAATCTAGGTCGTGCGAGCTCGATCCGAGCTCGAGGTAAGTATCTTGAACCTCTTATGATGCTTCCGTGTTGATGAATTAACTCGAAATGCCATGAATCGTGTGATTAGAGTAGTTGTACATGTACTGGTTTGAGCTTGCTTGTACTCGATTCTATGGATGAAATCGTTTGATTTTACAATATGTTGTGTGCGACGATGAGACGAGTTGATTGGCGTTGGTTTTGTGTAATTCGGTTGAGGTTTCACCATTAGATCGTTGCCTAAAATTTTCAGCCGTCCGTTTAGGCGTCGTCGAGAGGTTGAAGATGAAGCTGACGTGGTTGATCAAAGAGTCAAAGTCCTAAGTGTCCATTCATCATTGGTCCACATGTTCGCCTAGTCAGTATGGCCGTTAAGGTCTGTTATTCGAATAAATAAAAATCGGACGATTCAAATAAATCGAGTCTAAATTTTAGTGATCGTCCAATTGGTAATTAGGAATATTTGAAATTGGTTTTATAATTTAAAATTCAAAATAGTTCAAAACGGTGTCGTTTAGGTTAGTAGTCAGGCGACGTTGTTCAGACAAATGAGGATGGACGGTCCAAATCGAGTCTCGACTTTAATTTTGACCGTAGGTTTAAGTAATCAGATCTGACGGCTGAAGAGTAGTCGACTTTTGATCTGAGTCGTAGGTTTTAGTCAAATGATCCTAAGGTCATAGAATAGCCACGTGGTTCCTTAAGTGCCGTTGGATTAAATTCGAATAATCAGAAAATAAAAAACGAGAAACAGAGTCGTTTCGATGTGTAGACTGCGCGGGTTCGGGTCTGGGCTGGGTATCGGACCCGGTCCGAATTATTTTTTTAATAATAAAAATTCGAAAATGATTTTTAATTAATAAACAAATCAGAAAAATCATAGAAAATTCTAAAAAAATGTTAGGAAATCTTATAAACCCCAAAAAAATATAGAAAAATTGTGAAAAATTTCTAGACATTGCAGAAAATTCCAAAAATTGAGGAATGACCACAGACAACTAGTTAATCCTATTTTTGGGATTTCTTATTTGTTCATCCAAAAATTGGTGATATTACCCTTTAGGGGTAAATCGCCTCTGCCTTGTAAGCGAGATAGGTCGATAATGCCAAGATAAGAATTAGAGACGGTTAGGCGATCAATTCTTGTGCTTTGACTTCGAATCTCGTCCCTTTTTCTGAAATGACGATTCTACACTTCTAAGGGTAAATCGTCTTTCCTATTTCAATCGAGTCGTGAAAATTGCTCAAAATCAGGATTTAGGTCAAGAGGTCGACCAATCCTTCAGTTTGGGATTTTCACTTGTTATCAATTTTTTCAAATGATGATTTTACCCCTCATAGGGTAAATCACTTCTAAAATTCCAGAAAAATTCTGAAAATTTTCGAAAAATAGGAAATGGATTGATTTAGTGACCAATCCTATTTCCACCATCTTTTGAGTTCATGTTTCATTTGTAATTATAAATTCTCCCTTCTTAGGCAAATTGTCCCAAAATTCTTCAAAATTACGATTTTGCCCCTCAAGGGCAAATCATGTCAAAAATATTCATGAGCCTTGATTGACATTTCTCTAGGCTAATAGAGCCTTATTAGGGATGCCACGTTGCTTTCATGTGATTTATCCGTACGTATTGGATCCTTGCTTTACGCATTCATTTAATTGATTGTGAGTGCTAGGATAATTACTCCTATCTGCATGAACTCCTAGTCTTAGGGTTCGCACCTTTCACATCTGCATGAAAGCTTAGGGTTAGATAAATCATTTGACTTAGGTACTGAAAGGGCGTCAACTCTGATAGCTGGCGTAAGAAAGTCCCCGATTCCATTTCTCTGATTTTCGCAAAATTGAGTAGAATGCTCCCAACTATTCGATAGGGTTTCCAATCGTACCCTCCACATAACGATTGTTGGCGACTCTTTGGCATGTATACGTATCACATGTCACCAGACCACACCGAAGGTCGACCACGTATACCGCCGTTGCAACTTGGGTAACGAGCCTTGGGAGAGGCCTGCGTCCGACCAGAGTAGACGGCCCTTTAGCCCTCCTCGAAAGAGTGGGTCGCGACAGACTAGTGACTCTGCTGGGAACTTTATTCCAAACCAGAATCTCTGATTAGGAATTTAAAGGACTTGAGCTGATTAAAAAGCCGATTGGTTTATCTAACATTGTTTTCTGCAGATGCTCTCGAAGGTAAGGTACGTACCCTAACCATTGTGTTAACTATTTTTGCTGATTGGAGAAATAAGGGATCGAGTGTTTGTTGACATCTTTCCTGCAGGTTGGAGTTGGGATTGTATGTTTATTTTAATGCATATATTGATGCGGCGATTGATACGAACTGCTATGCATGACCTTGTATTATGAAGATCATGACACATCTCACACACTGGCGATCAAACCTTGACTGCAACCACCTCTAGGTTACCTTAGATAGGGAAATGATACGAAACGATCTCGTGTTTGTTGGCACTTGAGATTTTCGTGTTCGTTTCCGCTTACGATCCAAATTGGTGATATCTAGCCCTCTTGGGTGGGTACTCTTAGGGAGGAATCTGCCATATTTGGATCGTGGGAGCTTGAGCTATAGGTTCCTCACCTGATTTTATTTTTAGAGTATATCCCTAACTTGTCTCATGCGCATGTCTGTGGAAGGTTGGTGTAACTAAAACCACCCATTGTTACTAGGGAATACTTCATGTTCTCTAAGGTTTTGGTTGGTAAGGCATTTACTTTCGATGTATTTCCTTACTCCCTGTTTTATAGTATGTTCATGTGTTGCATATCATTCACGTCTACATGCATCGCATACATTCTGAAATCATTCTAATAACTTATTGAAATAACGATGATAAGGGATAGGATGTCACTATTTCCTAGAAGTTCGACGGAGTTGGTAACCTTCGAGTATCTAAGGAAAGTCACTCGTCCTGGGCCGAACACGAGGCTGCATTTTACTAGGTTTGTACATGGCCGAGAGTTGACTGGATGTAAGTTGGGATACTGCCAGACTAGTTCCTATGTCGATAACCTTAGGTTTAAGCGGCAGGCGGACGAGATGTTCAAACACTATCTAGAGATGAAAAGGCAATGTCGCAACAGCTTAGCTAGAGAAGCATACGCCCGTCGAAAAGAGGAACGTCAAGCTAGGGAGAACCAACCAGTGATCTCTCTTTAGGGAAAGAAAAGGCGTCCTACAACCAAGACAAAGCCAAGGTGCATTGTACTCAAAAAGACCAAACCCAAGAAGACCCTCGAGGTCATTATACCATGGATTAGAGAATGGCCGGAAGAGCTAAAGCTTCTCAATCCACCTATTGAAGACCATCTTTCACATTCTGAGGAACACTTGATTATGGAAGAAGTTTTGATTACCGAATCGTGTTCTGAAGAGAGACTAGACAAAGATGCCATCAAGAAGGAAATATTAATCGACTATAATCTTGAAGAAGACTAAATCTTGGCGGGAGGATAGCTTAGATCCTACATTCCAGGGGCTTTTATGGCTTTCTTGTTTTAGAATAAACTCGACTGGTGTCTCACCTCCTTTTTGAGACCCCTCTCGATCTATCATGGTATATACTTTTTGTAATAAGGAATTTCATCTGCTATACTCACAGTTGATGTTTTGACCAATGGAATATAGCGTTGTTATTTCCTTTAGTCACTAAGATGATTCTAACTAATTATATAATTCACTTCTTTAAAATTCAAATTAGACCTTGAGTCAGGTTCTTCATGCCTGAAAGGAATTCTAATTTTCATTTCATTAACTGAAATATGTAATTAAATCAGTCCATGCATATTTCATGACATTTGCATAATCATATTTAAAAGTAATCTATGGCAATTGATTTCTCAAAATCATCTGCATATTTTAGACTTAGATGAGAAAGAATGATATCCAAGTGTTCAAAGTTCCTCAAGCTGAGCTCATAACCTGGTGGGATAGCGTGGGTGAAGCCAGCCAGAAGTATGCCAGATTATGGCTAGGATATCTGTTGGACCTGCTGAAGATTAAATGTCTACCTGCTTTTATCCAAGCCATGGCACTCTATTGTGATCCAACTACCGCGACGTTCTGCATGGAAGGATTGGAAGTTAGCCCTACCCTTGAGGAATATAGTGCCACCATTGGAATTGAGTTTACTCACTTATTAGTATAACCTCCTATAGGGTTTGAGCCTTTGAGTTAACTAGCTGTATTCCTAGATACAAATCTCAACGAAATCAAAGCAGACGCCAAAAGTAATTCTGGATGAATTTCCTTATCCTTCCTTCTAGAAAGGTTTCCCAACCTCCCTACTAGCAAAGGAACTAAGTCTGGTAGAGCTTTTGTCTTGGCATTCTTTAGCTTTGTCTTATTTTCGATTTCGTCCGTAACTTTTGACACTATCATGGCTGTAAAAGTCAAACAAGTTTGTTACGGGTGGGATTACTCGAACCTTATCCTTGCTGAAACCTTCCTCTCCCTCAACCGTTTTGGGAAAAATAAAAAATGGATTTTTAGAGTCTCTAGTGGTCTCCTGTACTTGTGGGTCACATCCCATGTAAAGCAATTTCATATCAGTATGGGTTTCATTGAGATTAGCTCTGATGCCCATCCTCTTAGAACTTTCATCAAAACCCATACACGTATTCCTAAATTCAACTTCAAAGAATGGAAGGAATTTCTTAGAGCTTTAAAGCCGGAACAACTCCGATAGTGGCTTAGATTACCAACTTTAGGTAAAGTCAGGCTCGCATACAATGGTGAAGATCCAGTCCCCTTGTTAGGATTCACAGGCGCCACCTCATATTATACAAAGAGGGTCATACGGCAATATGGGGGATTGCAAGAGGTTCCTTTATCGCCATAACCAGATGTCTGCTCGTTTGACGTGTCGAAAGAGATCCTTACAGGAGAAAAGAAAAAGCAAGAAGCTAAGGTGGAGTCCATCATAAGCGCTTTGAAAGACTCTCGAATGGAAGACGTAGAATGACCAGATGATATGACCTTCGAGATGGATACTCACAAAGCTTCTATAGAATACATCCGATGCTTTGAGGCGACCAAAGACAGCTTCGTCGAACCTTATCTACCCGAATACATTGTGCCATACGTGCCTAGAGTGGAGCTGTACATACCTAAAGACATGGGATTGCCATCATATTCAAGATACGAGGATTCCCAGAATGAGGAATTTGATCTTTGCAGGGACGATGAGGGTGCGTTAGACCCTAAGCGCCCTAGACTTGGATAGACTATTTTGTCAAGTGTAAAACGTGTGAACATTATAATGTTTTCTTGACATTTGGATACTCATTTATATTAAATGTTACTTTTAACACATGTGTATGAGCATAAGCATGTTTTATCGAGGCATCAAAACTATCGCCAAAGACTGGGCTTCCTTTAATTTCATGAATTCTCAATGATTGAAAGAACTGCCCATGCCAGACTAAAGCTTGCAAGGAAGTCCTTTTCCTCATTCATCAATAGAAAACTTGTAATTGAAAGAATCATTTACTTTCCTTATTTGTCCTAAAGAAATGCTTACTTGTTATTTTCAAATAAACATGTATTCTCTAATCACGGAATTACTAAGACATCATTTCTGTACTCGACTTAAGACTAGGATGGAACAACAAGAACTGACTTCACGAGTGGGCATGTTAGAGACTCAGATGACTACCATGACCACCATGGTGGCTTGAATTAAGGCTATGCTGGAAGCCTCCCAAGCCAGACAAACGACGGTACTTACCTAACCTGAACGATTCAGGTCAATTTTCAATACTTGATATAATGACAAAGGGACGGCTGGATGTGTCCAACATGTCGTAGATGACATTCGTGCGTCAAATGTCCAGCCATAACCGAAGATGCCTCCTGTTGTCATCAACCTCGAGAATGAGGAGAAAGGAAAGCAGGCTGGAAAAACTGAAGCCGAGGCTAAAAGAATAGCCAAGATTGAAGAGTGCTTGAACAGTTAGAGCTATGAGTTAGCTCATTTTGACAAGATATCATCGTTTTGTTAAAGTGGAGACTCCTCCGGACTATAAAGAGCGGGACTTTGTGAGAAAATATAATGGGACAAGTATCTGCGTAAGATGGCACACTATTCTGACTATATTCCCCTTTTGATGAATACGTTCCAAGAAAATCTAGCTGGCGTTGCTTTAGCTTGGTTTATTGAGTTAGACATGGATGATTACGACGGATGGGAGGATCTTGCTGAAGATTTCCTCAGGCAATATAAGTTTAACACGGCTACGGCCCCGACAAGGGAAGATCTGTTGCGAATGGTGAAAGGGAGAAGCAAAATGATCAGAACATATGCTCAGAGATGGCAAGCCTTGGCAACTCAAGTGAAATTGCCGATCCCGAAAGATGACTTGATTAACCTGTTCTTGAAGGCACTTCCCTATGAGTACTTTGATAGACTAAACACTTTAGGATGTCAAACCTTTGCACACTTGATAAAGGTAGCTGAGAGATTGGAGTGGGCTTTGAGAGAAAGAAGGCCACATGAAACTTCAACAAGAAAACAATATCCCTCAAGAAAAGAAAGAGAGACTGGGGTTGATATAGCCTTTGTGCCAGATTCCAATAAACCTAATGTGTTCACTAATTCCAATTAGGCAATAGAAGGATCGTCATGGTCAGTGTCTAAAGGACAAGAGCTCAGGAAGAGACAGTCTTCGAAGTAATTCTCTAAACTTCCCAGATCGTTGTCTAAATTACTCCCGATATTGTTAAAGCATCACTTGGTGACAAAGGAACCCCCCCAGAATAAATCTAGCAAAATATCCTGATTTCGATGAAAGCCAGACTTGCACTTATCATATGGGTGAAAGAGGACATAATATAGATAATTGCTACGTCCTTAAGGTGAAGGTTCAGGCTCTCATTGACAATCAAAATTTGAAATATGATGATGTAGCTCTAAATGTGCAAGAAAAGCACTCCCTGACCACTAGGCCGTTGGTACAATATTTGATGACGAGGAAAGGAATGATCTGGAGCTGAAGGTGCATGTACCTAGATTAACCAACATTCTGACAATCACATCATCATATCCAAAAAGAGGTAGAAGTATCGACTGAAAGAAAGAAGCTATGCATTGCTAATATGATGAGTCTAGGGATAATGTCAAGTGTCGCTGATAACGAATTTGAAGGGATCAAAGCCTCGGTGAACTTAGAATGGAACCAATTTGTGGTTGAAACCGAGCAAGGAAGTATGTGGAATATACCACATGAAAGTTTGGTAGGCGACATAGAACCGATTACCGAATCAGAAGAAGAGTTTGATGAAAATGAATTGAAAGCTGCCAAGTGAAGTCTGGCTGATCGTAGATTTGTAACTAAAGCACTGGGAAGAGGCGAGATTATAGATAATCTAAGCAAGGATTCAGGTGGGTACAATTTCAAAGTGAAGTACTCTGCTCCCCCAGTTTCTTCCAAAGAATGGAGGATATTATACCGGATGGACGGGGAGGTATGGATGATCCTATTCAATTAGAAATCTTGGAGGCGGTGATAGAGTCTTTAACAAAAGAACCTGAATCATCACTCAACCAAGTGATATCGGGACATTTCCTGCGCATAGAGGAACAAGTAAATGATCTCTCTCTCGAGATGGACGATGTGTCATTTAGATTGACAAAGCGCAGTTGTCCTCAAACGATAGATAACAAACTTGACACAGAGCAATACGTTAGGATAGAGAAAATAATAGCCCAGTGGTGATGCCTAACTGAACTGTTCGAAAGAGTAACAAGAAATCTGAAGCTTACAATATCAGCTGAGTCAAGTGACGCCGACAACTATCACCAGTTGGAATGCGAAAGCTTTCTAGAAGGCTTTGGTGATACTATGGCAATGATTGAGACTGCTACGACTATATTGATCAAACTAGATGAGCTTGACAGCTTGGGCAAAGAAGAGGATTGTTTGGTGAAGCTGATGGTAATTCACCTACCAAGTGATGAATCCGATGATGAATCTGAACCAGAGATATCCCACCTAACGACAGTAACCATACAAGTCCCGCCGGTTGAGATTTACGACTCTAAGGAGTTCATTAGGACTATGGAACGGGTGAAGTAGATGCCGTGATGAGATCCGGACGATTTTACTCCGCAAGGGAAGGTAAATCTGAGAAGAAAGAGGTATCAAAAAAGGATGCAGAAAAACTCCTATCTATCATCAAGACAAGCAAATTTGAGGTGATAGAGCAGTTAAGAAAAATGCCAGCCCAGATATCTCTGTTGGATTTGTTCATCAATTTAGAAAAACATAAGGATGCGCTACTAAAGGTGCTAAATGAAGTGCATGTCCTTGAGACCATCAACGATGTACAGTTGGAAGATTTTGTGGGGGCAATCCTTCTTAAGGATCAATTGAGCTTCTTAGAAGAAAATTTCCCCATGGAGGGAAGAGGGCACAACAAGGCCTTATACATCACTGCACACTGTAATAGAAAGAGAGTGGTACACGTGCTAATTGACAACGGATCAGCTTTTAACATCTGCCCATTGGCTACGTTGAGAAATTTGAGCATTAAAGAGGAAATGATTCGAACTTCCAAAGCAGCTGTTAGGGCCTTTGATGGGATGAGGAAGACAGTGGTAGGCGAGATCGAGCCAGATGTGCTCATATGCCCAACCAAATTCTCTATAAACTTCCAAGTGATGGATCTGCTGAGTGCATTTGGATTCCTGTTTGGAAGACCACGGATCCACATTGCTGGGGCATACTTCAAGTTTATATCAAAAAGTACGATTCGTGATTGATGGGAAGGTAATTACTGTCTATGGGGAAGTTGACCTCCTTGTATATCAGAATAGCGCTATCCCCTACATTGAACCTAAAATTAAGTAAGAAGTTAGCTATCATTCCTTGGTATTGGTGGCAATAATCCACACTCTTGTGGGGGCGAAACTGAAGGTTCCTTTCCTCTTTGAAGCTAACCTTTTACCTACTAAGATGTTGCCAACATATGGGTTCAACCTAGGAAAATGTCTTGGCGAGCATGACCAAGGAATCAGCGCTCTTCTACAATTAAAATCCAATGAGCATAAGATGGGCTTAGGATATCATAACACTCATATTAATGATTTCGCCTCCAAGATAGCAGACCGAGGTCGAGCAAAAAGCTGTGGACGCTAGAAAAGCCAAAATGATTCCTTTATTGGTTCTCTAGCTTGGAAAGGTAAGTTTAAGATTTCAACAGCCCTTTGAACGAATACTTCAGCAAAGACTCTAAGTGGCTATCAGAAAAGAGACGACGCCGTCAGCGGAACCAGATCTCGCAAACATTTTTCTAGGAGATGACTCTGTGAACGTCATCATAGAGTGGCTTGATGATGGAGCCACTACTTCTGAGCATATCATCTCAAACATGCATGCTAGGTTATTATGCGAACCGGACCAGCAAAATGATTACTCTTGCGACATTGAGGAAGATGCAGATGAGGATTACGCGGCCATCCATAGAGATTGGAGTACCTTTGAAAATTCGACACCTCCTACTTCAGAAGAGCCAATATTTATTAACTTGGGTAATACTACAGATGTTAAAGAAGTTAAGATTGGTGGACATCTGTCCCGAGTCGAAAAACTCGGATTTACAGAATTACTTAAAGAGTATCATGATATCTTTGCATGGTTGTACGCCGACATGCCAAGTTTGGATCTAAGAATTGTAGAACACGCGTTACCCACAGATCCTAGTGTTAAACCTATGAGACAAGGCAGTCGACGGATGAAAGCTGAGTTAGAAGACAGAATTAAAGAAGAGGTGATGAAACTTCTTAGAGTGGGCTTTATTGAAGCTATCCCTTTCTCAAATTGGATTGCAAACATAATCCCCTTCATGAAAAAAGATGGCAAGGTCCGGATCTGTGTGGATTATCGAGATTTGAATAGAGCAAGCCCAAAGTATGATTTTTCACTTCCTCACATCGATGTGTTGGTGGATAGCACGGCATGGTACAAATTATTCTCGTTCATGGATGGATTCTCTGGATATAATCAAATCTCATGAAGCAGGAGGACAAGCCGAAAACTGCATTTACTACCCATTGGGAAACTTCTGTTATAAAGTAATGCCTTTGGACTAAAGAATGCTGGGGCAAGTGAATCATTTGCATGGCCGGATGAAAAAGTGACATTTCATTCCCAACAAAGTCAAAGGACGTAATAGAAAGAGTTGTTTGCATCAGAGTCAAACCTCAAGATATAAACTGGAGTGAAGGGTAACTTTGTATCGTTCTAATTTGATTTTCGATGATCCTGGTCCTAATATGAATTTGCCCTCATTTCAACAGGAAATTATTAACACTCAAAAGGACTTGAAAGAAAAGAACTTGCCGACTCAAATTCAAGGCGAAATGATCCTTAGAGATAACAGCTTCAGAAGTTAAGCATCCAAGAAATGATCTTTGATTATAAAACCGAGTGGAGGGTAAAGAGTATCGCTTCCACACTACATGCCTTGACATACATGTTGATAAGAATTTCCTTCTTCATTAATTAAGGAACTCTAAAGAGTGGCATGGAATACGTCCAAAAGATGAATGGAGTCATCGAGTAGGATTTATTGCCCAACCAGACGAAAGGATTATCACCATAAGTCAAATGGTCGATTTTTGTATCCACATACTAGCATTCAGATTGGGATACGTGATTAAGAGGGCCTACCATCGTGGTGGCCGGGTATATGTCTTTTCTCTACAAAGACTGAGAATTTCATGAAATTTTTAAAACACTTAACCATCTTGTGTTGTTAAGTATCGAGCAGATTTTTCTACGCACTTCCACTGTGGTGCACGATTGAGGGTAAGTGGTATCGTTCCAATTTTTTGAAAATTCGAGAACGTATACTGACATGTTCCATTTTATATTTTCAGGAAGCCCTAGCCATGATGGACAGGTAAGTATCCATTTTCCAAATCTCTTAGGGTTTAGAACTTTCAGAATTCTTGTTTCCAGAATTTTAAGACTGCTGGGAGTTTAGAATGCATTCAATTCTCATGTGTAGAAGACGTGGAAATCTCACTGTCAAGTCATTGGCATTCATGTTTAAACTTGGAGGTTATCTGAACATAATTGAAACATGCACGGTGCATCATAAATCCCCTTTAAGGGTAAATTTTGGATAAAATGGAATGAACTTTTTTGACAAGAGTTGTTTAAACTATTTAAAAGGATATTTTCTCAGACGAGAGGCAAACCTGATCCAAACACGTCCTATATACACTTGAGCGAAGAGTGGAGTGGAAAGGATAGAGAAAACTTGACCTACAGGTGTAGGGGTTATTCGCAGTGATTACATGGATTGAGACGACGGAGGCATTCGTTTCTATAGCATAAACACTACAGGTGACCGTCGGCAACCCCTTTGAACGACGGTTTCATTCTTTATCACTGTCAAGAAACACCCCACATTGGGGTCAAATGGAGATAAGTCCGGCAGTATCAAGAGGTAAATGGTTAGAAATTCTCTTGCTCAGACTAGCGTCATTCTTCTTGTGTTGCTTGTTATTTTAACTTCTATGGTAATTCAGGTGCTTCAGGATGACGAAAAGCGTTCGTTTCTCTATCCTATATAGTTTTACCCTTTGCACAACCCTGTTGAGCCTATATATTTATTTCGTAAACACGTTGGTGATTATTGCATATTCCAAGATGAAAACGACACCACTTCTAGAGTGGAAGAGTTCAAGAGATAGGTTTAATGAAAAATTCCTGGAGCAATGTTTAAAGCATGCTGATATTCAAGTTTCACATCTAGCACACTTATTTGAAAATCCTAATTCCGAAAAAGAAAAGAAAATGTGGGATTTCAACAAGAGATGCGAAAAAAAATGAATGATGAGAAAAAATTCATGGGCATCAAAGAAAAAGCAAAGTGCTGGTAAAAGCAAGGCTAATGCCCATCCAAGTACTTGTACACTTGTGAATCATGTGTTTCATCTTGTAAATACCAAAAGAGGACATGATATCTTTGTATTTATCACTAGTGAGATCTGGTTGTAAAAGAAAATCTCATGGGAGCTAGACTGCGAAAGATAACGAAAGCATAGACAAGATGTTGACGCCGTCTTAATATGAAAGAGGTGTTCTCTAAAGAAAAATGTGCAGTTCGAAGACTGATGATGTTCACCGAAGATCAGAAATACTCTCCCAAGATAAAAAGTGTTCTCAAAAGACTGACGATACCTTCCAAAGACTATCAATGTACTTCGAAGTCTGAAGACGTTCATTGAACCGGAAGGGATGATCACCAACGTGAAACCATTCGTGTATTCTGGGCCAAAAATAAGCCTTTTTCGGTCCTCAATCCTACCTACGTTACAACCCTGAGAAGTCTTTTTTTATTAGAGTATCTGGATTAACGTATGGTTTAATGTCTAAGCTTAGCTCGAAGAAGTTCAAGCAAGATTATTTCTTTCTCATTTTGCAGGTTTCTTGACTTGTAAACCAGAGCAGATGATGAAGATCTTTGGTTCAATAGCCTTAGCTCACTTGTGAGTCCCCCTTTGGAAACTGTGTCCAAGCCCAAAATTATGGTCCTTCAAAAGACCTCCTGATCAATTGAAATATATGCACTGCGAAGGATCCCGAATCATAGGTACATGTTTGATAGGAAATTCGAATGCATTCTCGATAAAAGACCATTGATGTTCTCTCGATGACAAAATTTTCAAATTAGAGCTACTGCAGGAGTCTCGATGATCCCGGACCCTAGAATGGCTTCTATCTCCTTTGATAAGAAACGATTTACATGTTTGAGCTTCTGCGGGATTTTTGGTAATCCCAAGTCCCAAAAGAACACAACCTCTCTTGGTAGGAATGAGTTTACATGTTCGAGCTTCTGTAGAATCCCTGAATTCCTGGTAACCCCAGATTTCAAAAGAATACAAGCTCTCTTGGCAAGAAAGAGTCTACATGTTGAGCTTCTGTAGGATCTCTAGTATCCCTAGACCTCAGAATGCTACTTCTTTTGTAAAGAATAACTTTCAAATTTGAGCTTCTATCGGATTCCTGGTAACACTAGATCATAGAACGCTATTTTTCTTGGTTTAAATTTCTGCAGGACTCATGGTGTGACCCCAAGTCCCAGAATGATACCTTTTTCTGAGAAGAAGAATTTGTATGCCTAAGCTTATGTCAGATTCTTGGTAATCCCAAATCCCAGAATGCTATCTTCCTTGGCTTAAACTTTTGCAAGGCTCATGTAACTCCAAATCTCAAAAGGATGCCTTTCTCTGTAAAGAAGAATTTGTATACCTAATCTTCTGCCGGATTCCTGGACTCATGTTGTGACCCAAAGTCCTAGAATGACACCTTTCTCTGAGAAGAAGAGTTTGTATGCCTAAGCTTCTGTCGGATTCCAGGTAACCCCAGATCCCAGAACGCTATCTTTCTTGGTTTAAATTTCTGCAGGACTCGTGGTGTGATTCCAAGTCCTAAAATGACACCTTTCTCTGAGAAGAAGAGTTTGTATGATTAAGCTTCTGATGGATTCCTGGTAACCCTAGATCCCAAAACGCCACCTTTCTTGGTTTAAACTGCTGCAGGACTCATGGTGGCCCTAGGTCAAAGAAGTATACCTCGCTCGACAATGAAGAGCTTCCAAGTTTATTTTTCTGCAAGATCCCTGAAGGATAATTACAGGATTTAACTTTCTGCGAGATTTCAAAAGGATAATTCCAGGATTCAACTTTCTACGAGATTTCAGTTAACCCCTAAATCCCATAACAATCCTGATAACAAAATTTTTTGCAGGTTTGAGATTTCTGCAGAATATCTGGAGTCCCCAGATCTCAAGATGTCACTACCTATGTCAAAAGGACATTTTTCAGATTCAGCCTTTTGTGATATTTCAGGTAATCCCTAAATTCCAGAAGAATCTTGTTAACAAAAGTTTTGTAAGTTTGAGATTTCTATAAAATATCTAGAGTCCCCAGATCTTAGGATGTCACCGCCCATGTCAAAAGGATAATTTTCAGATTCAACTTTTTTTTAGATTTCAGGTAATCCATAAAGCCCAGAAGAATCTTGTTAACAAAAGTTTTTGCAAGTTTAAGCTTTCTGCAGGATACTTGGAGTCCCCAAATCCCAGAATGGTGCCTTGCATATCGAGAAAATAATTTTTAGAACCAGCTTTCTGTAAAGGTGACTCCTAAACCTCAAAATAGCCCCTTTGGTAAAACGTAAGAGTTAGATATACCTCATTTGTATAGACTCTAGTTGATTCCTCAAGGTGTACGATTAGCCCTGTCTCTGACAAACCTTAAATAACGGGTGTGTCACCTTTAGGTTCCTGGTGGAAAGGAAGCCTAGTGTTCGGCAAATCCTAAAGAACAGGTGTGTCACCTTTAGGTCCATGATGGATGGGAACTCTAGTCTTCAACAAATCCTAAAGAACGGATGCGTCACCTTTAGGTCCCCCGTGGATGGGAAGCTGAGTATTTGACAAACCCTAAGGAACGGGTGCGTCACCTTTAGGTTCCTGATGGACAAGAAGCCTAGTCTTTGACAAACCCTAAAGAATGGGTACGTCACCTTTAGAATCCTCATGGATAGGAAGTCCACTCTTCGACAAACCCTAAAAAACAGGTGCGTTACCTTTAGGTCCCTGGCGGATGGGAAGACTAGTATCTGACAATTCCTAAAGAACGGGTGTGTCATCCATAGGTTCCTAATAGAAAGAAGTCATATTGATGGTCTGATCCACCATGCAGATCAAAACTTCTGACAATCCCTAAAGAATGGGTGCATCATCCTTAGGTTCCTATCAAATAGGAATCCCATTTTGGTTTAGCCTACCATACGGGCTAGAGCTTAAATGCTATCAGATACTCAAGTGACGAGTTCCTAGGTATCTACTTGAATCCGCCATACACCGCGTATGCCGCGTAGTATCAGACCGGTGAGTATCTCTACTCCATCTCTCTCTCTCTCACATCAACTAAGACAGAATGAGTAGAGCGTTTACCAGTAGGACAAGAAATATTGAATGTCAGGATTCGTTTTTCTTTTCCCCAGTCGAGTCAGTCTAGACTCAGGTGTCACCTATCTTTGAGAGAAACCTCTCACGAGATTCCTCTCAAAGAGGGACAGCTGCTGACGCCTGATTTTTTATTAGTCTTTTTCAGTTTATTTTTAAAAAATCATAAAAAAAAATCCATAAAAAGTCAAAAAAATTATAAAATCAACTTTGGTGGCCTTGACAAAGCTCAATGAACCATTTTTGACCAAAAAATAATTTTTTATATTTTTCACATATTTTAGTATTTTTAGAAAATATCAAAATACTCAAAAATTCAAGAAAAATATAATTTGAGGTCAAACAAATATAGAAAAGTAGTCAATATTTTTCTTTTAATTCCCTTGTATCTTTTACCTCATAAAAAGTCCAAATTCAAGTTCAATTTTATGTGTTCCTTTGTTACACATATAATTGAATTTGGTAAAAAAAATGTCAATTGAGTCTTTTAATTTGTAATTTCGGCATTTTTAGGGTCTTGACATTCAATCTAATTGTCCTTCATTGCAATTTAACCCAATTATTTGCATAAATTGCCCAATTGCATGAATTGGCCAAAATTGCATACTTTATTGCAATTTAGTCCTTGAATTTGGGAATAATTGAAATTACTTTTAATTCAAAGGCTACATTTATCAATTGAAGCCACTACCCAACGTATTTCATCATTCTAAGTCAATTGGCATATGTGGTTTGGTCCAATTTGACCGTTTGCCCTCAATTGCACAATTTTTCGATTTTCAATTAAATGAAAATTTGGGGCTTTTGTAGAAATTGATATGAACTTTTGGGCAAAATCACTTTTCTAGACAATTTTCGTCCTAAATTAGATTCTGAGGTTCAATTTGCAAAAATTCCACGTGAATTAAGATTAATTTTGGAAAAATAAGTCAGAACCGGTTCAGCCGGTCAGACCGCCCGATCAGACCTTTCGAACCGGTCTGCTACAGTGTCATCTTCAACCTGAGGATCTTCATCCAATTGAACAAGACCAAGTTGAATTTTGACACTAAAATTGGTTGACCAATCGATGACAATTGAAGGAGCATTGGTAGGTTACCCTCACCCTTACCTATCAATTGACATCGGCATCACCGTTCGACGTCGCCGGAGGAGTGAGTAATCGGCCGGTCAACCTCACGGACCTGCAAAAGTCAACTTTCACGGGATGACCAAATTGGACATCCATTTACATGCGCCGGAGAACGATTTCAATTTAACGGAATCACCCATCGTCTCCGGCCCTGTTTGGACCAAATGGCACCCACGGTCACGTGCCATTTGGAGTCAGTTAGACACTCCCCGTTCGCAGCAAAAATTCAAAAGTTGTATATAACCTTTGGGGATGGATTCTTAGAAAAGGTTGGTTCATTCTGTTTCCTGAAGAGAACATAATAGAGAGAGAGAAAAAGAGAGCTCGCCTTCCATCGTCAATGTCGAAGGCTTGAGCTCGAATTTGCATAGCACCGGTTGAGCCTTCTCAGGCCAAACCTGTGACGTTCTGATTTTTTCGTCATTTTCAGACTCATTAATAAGAAATGTATCTAGCGATGTATTTCAGTCATATCTCGCTCGAATCTGATCAATTTGAGTTGATTGACCAAAGAGGAAAGGCTAACGCGGGGCAAGGTACGTGGACCTAAGGAACTCGAATAGGAAATTATGCTTTGACCATAAGGGTTGTCGAGGAGACATTTAGAGCCATAAAAGGCCAATCTAAGAACGATTAAGGAATGTATTGTTAGCGTTATACGATTGGAGCGCGGGTGATGCCGCTTAACCAATGTATAATTTGCAAAATCTTCCTAAATCGAACAGCGACGATTGAGACCATCGAGACCATCGGAACTAGTGATAGACCATCACAATTACATGACAACCAAAGTCGCCATGAATTGACGAGCCCCAATTGTGATATGAATCACAGGGTCGATACGCGTAACGTCTGCAAAAGCCGTCCGTCAGTTCGGGATAGGCTGGAACCACGTATGATAGAGAAAACGATCAGAAATGAGTCTTGAAAATTGAAAATGGAGAATCAAGAATTCCAACATCATGATTGGATTGGCCATCGCTTTATCGAAGAAAATTGGAATTAGAAAAACGACGTTCCTGACGTTGGGGGTAAAATTACCATTTTGCCCCTCAAGCCTTAATCTTGCTTATATAATTGGATGAGGGCATTTTGATCTTTAACCACCCCTCAATAGCTGTCGAAAATGTGAACGAAGGGGAGCCATTGGATGAGCTTGAATGACACCTTGGACAGGTGTCAATGGATTAAGCCATGAGTTGATGTATCTACTTTTAACCTACCATTCAACTCATGTTGACCAAGCCAATTGAGGTATAAACCCTCTCTCTCTCTCTCCCATGGCCGACAACCTCCTCCATTTGGCCGAAAACCTTCTTCTTCTTCTTCTCTTCCTTTGCTACCGATCAGCTTGTCACCGACCGATTTCTGCTTCCCTGTTCGCTGCCGTCGACCGCCACCTCCGGCGACTCCCAGCTGCTGAACCGACCACCCACTCCTTCCTTGACCTCTTGCTGACGTCCTCGAAGTGGAAGCAGGTTTTTTGACCCACCGAGGAGCTCTGGCCAGCCGATCTTCCGAAAGTCGACGGAAAACGTTGCAGCCGGAGGTAAGCCACGTTTTGGGCCTCTTAGGACCCCGAAACCTTGGAGTTTTTCAACCAAATTTTGTGGACATCTAGGGGACTCATAGATTAAGCTGTGGTAAAAAGTTGGGGTTAATTTAATGGAGTTTTGATCCCAAATGGGTCTTGTATTTGAAGGGCCAGAATTGCCAATTTGAAGGCTTGGGAAAACTGGTGACATTCAAGGAGTTTCCGGCGACGGGGTAGCCCCAAATTTTTGGTGAGCTTCCCAAATCCTTAGAAATATATGTTAGCAAGTAGATTAATGAAAAAATTGAGGATTTTAGGTAGTTTAAGGGCTGTTTAATTGAGGTATACATAGAACCGAAAATTGCCCGGTTCGGTTCTGTGCATACTGATTTTTGGGAGCTGTTGGTGGTTGGAATTGAGTCTCAAATTCATTATTGAGACATGCTGGGATGTTGATGAACATGTCAATGAGGTTTGTGTTCCATAGATTGGCGAATTGGACAAGAAAAATTGACGGTTGGATGAAATTTCCTTAAATTGCGCGGTGGACTTGATCTTGGACCATAGGACCGATCCTTTGAGGTGCTCGGAAGAGGATTGTGTTGCATTAAGCTTAAGGTAAGGGGAATCCTAAACTTTTGATAGGAGGATTGGACTCGATTGGGAAATTTATGCGTGCACGGATCGATTTTAGGAGGTTTATAACGTAATGACCCATTGTGCGTCCTAGAATGGTATAGAGGACTTGAATGTGTGCCAATGCTTGTGCCTTGAGTTGACTACCATGTTTAAATGTCAATTGGATCGCCTTGCATGCCATAGGTGTATTGTTTGTGCATGAGTTTGCACTTGGCCTTGTATGAATGAATTGAATTGAAATTGTGGCATGCCTGAGACGTGGTAATACCCTGAGGCGTATGAGACGCGGGGAGGTATGATGAAAGCCCTGAGGCGCTGAGGCGCGGGGTATGAATTGAATGGCACCCTGAGGCATATGAGACGGGGGGTTGAGAAGGCCATAGTCACGATGAGTTGAAACGCTGGACGGAGTTGTGGTGTGTCGACACAGGCCTGGAGTGACATTGAAAACCTGATGTATTTACGTGGGTTTGTCAATGAGACGGTCTGATGCGTTTACGCGGACCAAGCCTGAGGCGTTCTAAACGCGGGCATGAAAGTGAGGCAGGCTAGAAGGGTGGAAGTGGTGATTCGGCATAGCGATGTGTGCATGATCCTATTGATGTGTTATAATGCCATGACTACATGCTTGATATTTGTGTATGGTTGTTGATAGTTGAATGCCTCATGTGCTCATTCGTATGAAGTGCTGGTGTTTGCATCTGCCTGAGTGAACTGTTAGCCTAACCTAGGGATAGGACCCACCTTACTGAGAAGTATATCTCACCCCGTTGTGGGACCCCTTTCTTTACAAATCCTAAGCCTTGAGGATGTGGCCCATCAGGTTTGGCGACCCCAAGGAGATGTCAGTTTCTTTTGATGAGTTCCCTGACGGTCAAGGGACTATTTATGTTAGAAAATGTACAGTCGTGTGGGTAAACGAGGGTGGTAGTAGCTGAAAACCTCATAGGTATGAGGCATGGTTCTGGAAGGTAGGGGATGTATCCACGAGGCCATTGAAGCCCACTAAAGTGCCTCAAGGAGTGATCCCTAGCTGGTGCCATCCCACCCGGGATTCAGTGGAGGCTGAGGGGTCAGTCGCCGGCTCGAGGAACGGTCTTGAGAGGACCCCGACCCTGGAGGATACTGAGGAGATCATAGTGGTCGAGGCTACAGAGGATGACTTGGTGGAGCCGTCTGCTGACGAGACCATAGAGGACACTGTAGAGGTTTGCTCGGAGACCTTCTCGGAGTACGAGCCCACTAAGGAGGCGAAGGAGACTGATGACTCCAGCAGCTCGACTTAGGAGCTCCTGGTTTACTAGTTTGATATTTTGACAGTGACCCTGATGCCGTTCCTTTTGGTGATGATGATGGACCTCTTTTGTACTTACCCCGTCACTCCTACTGACTAGCAGATCTGGTTTACTATGTTCTTGTATGAACATTTGGATCTTATGTATTATTGGTATTCTCGTTACCCAAGTCCCATTTTATATCTGTACGGAGGAGTTATTACATCGTCGCTTTCGCGTGCTTTATATATGATATATCTCTTGACTTATACGTGAATCTTGGGACCTCGAGAGATAGTTTGTGCTTGCAGGGAGTCGCGCGCTCGTGCCCGAGGTGCGGGGCGTGACAAAACCAAAACTTCTAAAGGTCATCAGGAGGTCGCCTGGACTGAGAGGAAGCGATCGCTGTGGGCCGTGCCACCTGAAACCACAAGAACAGGTGAGTTCAATCTTCAAACTTCCATACTGTGCATCAATGGTGGATTTTGTATTCGATCATCATTCTTCGATTTTATGTGGGCGTTTTGTTCCCCAAGCATCACTGACTATCATCGCATCTTCATTTTGCATCGGTTTTACTTTAATACTTCGAATCGAGTCTCCATACCTTCCGCCATAAGCCAAGAACTGTTCAAACTTGTCTAGCCCAATCTAGGTCGTGTGAGCTCGATCGGAGCTCGAGGTAAGTATCTTGAACCTCTTATGATGCTTCTGTGTTGATGAATTGACACGAAATACCATGAATCGTGTGATTAGAATAGTTGTACATGTACTGGTTCGAGCTTGCTTGACTTGATTCTGTGGACGAAATCGTTTGATTTTACAATATGTTGTGTGCGACGATGAGACAAGTTGATTGGCGCTGGTTTTGTGTAATTCTATTGAGGTTTCACCGTTAGATTGTTGCCGGAAGTTTTCGATCGTCCGTTTAGGCTTCGTCGGGAGGTTGAAGATGAAGCTGACGTGACTGGTCAAAGAGTCAAAGTTCGTTAAGGTCTGTTATTCAAATAAATGAATCGGACGGTTCAAATAAATCGAGTCTAAATTTTAGTGGCCGTCCGATTAGTAATTAGGAATATTTGAAATTGGTTTTATAATCAGAAATTAAAACAATTCGAAACGGTGTCGTTTAGATTAGTAGTTAGGCAACGTCATTTAGACAAATGAGGATGGACGGTCCAGATTGAGTCTCGACTTTAATCTTGACCGTATGTTTAAATACTCAGATCTGACGGCTGAGGCTTAATCGACTTTTGATCTGAGTAGTAGGTTTTAGTCAAATGATCCTAAGCCATAGAATAGCCATGTGGTTCCTTAAGAGCCGTCGGATTAAATCCGAATAATCAAAAAATAAAAAACGAGAAACGGCGTCGTTTCGATGTTTTTCCAAAAGACGTCTCGATTCAGTGTCCCCAACATCATCATTGTATAGAGAACATAGAACACAGAAAACACCTTATGAATCTCACATTTATATCTAGATCGAGATAGAAAATCACCCAAATCTAAATATAGTTTCAGATCAGAAGAGAAAAACTACAAAAGAGATACTAATTGAACACAAAATCACTTTCAGAAATGCTAATTGCTAAAGACACTAGCGAAGGAGAGTTTGGGAGACTCGTGGAGCACTTGACAATCTGGTGTAAGCACCCAAAACGCGAGCAAGTGAGCCAGATCCGAATAGGGTAGATTCTTTCGAGGGTTTTGTGCTTTGGTCTTCAGACTTAAAGGATGCCGACCGCGTCATCTATGAAAACAACAGAAAAGTCTAAAAGATAGAGAAATAAATAAAACAATGAGAAGGAAACCAGCGAAGGGAAGAGAGAATGGAGGGAGAAGGTTCTCCCTCGAGGAAACTGTCGTTGGGCGGCCCCGAATTTAGAGAAACCCCAAACGAAAGACAAAAGAGAAAAAGAGGACTCACGACAAAAAATGTTGCCTCGCTCAAATTCCTAAGGAAAAATGCAGTGATCTCTCCCTTGTTAGATTACTAAGGGCAAAAACGGCATCAGAAGTGCCAAAAATTTTGTACACTACTTACTTCGGTCCTTTTTTCAAATCACTTTGGCATTGAACTCTAAAAAAAAAAAAAAAAAAGATAGTGCCAACTCCAATCTATTTGAAAAATGATCATTTATGTACTAATTCCAATTTATTTGGTTAGGAATCCTACGTAGCATTTTTTTACTAATATTTAGAGTCGACGTGACTTGCTGGATATCCAATTAGCAAATAAAAAAATTGAAGTTCATACAAATAAGCTTTTCTTTTAAGAGGGTGAAGAACAAGTGGCAAGCGCTTACATAGCCTTCGGCACCATTGCCCCCGCCTTCGGCTGCAAGAGTGGAGGATGGTCGTTCCCTGCTGAGGTGAAGGTGGGATGGGGCTCATAGGCTCTCGCATACTATCGGTCGGGGTCGTCAAGCGGCGAGGTACCGGCCATCCCCCAACCCTCGCCGATGAAGGTGGAGGAGGTGGCGACGAAGGCTGTTCTCCAGCCTCTCTATCCTTTTTAATTTTTTTTAAAAAAATTTAGCTTATTTTTAAGTTTAATTTTAACAAAATCCGTATTTAAAAAAAATAATTTTAGCTTATTTTTATACCTTATTTAATATTTTAAATTTCTTGGCATATTATTAAGTTTGGAAGTTCACGTGACCGAATTTTTAAGAAGAAATATTTTAATTTTGATATATTAAAATATTGTAGGGGTCAAGCATACGAATATGTATGCTTGCCCTGGTCGAAAATCTGTATCAAAATGTCACCTAAACGCTTATTTTGCCAGTGATTGCGATGGTCAACACGTAGCCATCCAATATTCACGTACAAATCATAACGTTAACTTTCAAGCTCCACTCTAAACTTAACGTTAACTTTCAAGCTTTTCTCTCCACAATGAGTAAAGCTTGGAAGGCTGAGGTCGTAGCCGGGGATCAACCTCAATAGGGGATTTTTCACATTTACATTTCGGTTGGAGGCCATAAAAGAGAGAGTCTTAGCTGACATCCCATGGTCTTTCTCGGACAACCTCCTTATCCTTCAACAGCTAAACCCGAATGTCCCAATCCATTGCCGTGACTTCAATCACTATGCGTTTTGGGTCCAAGTACATGGTCTTCCCTTGGGTAGAATCACGCCTTCTGTAATAGAGGAAATTTTATCGAAAACAGGGTCAGTTCTGGAAGTAAAACTGACTGGAAAAGAAGGCAGTCAGTTTTACTTTGAGAAGTGACTAGTTGCACCAGATGTGACTAGTCAATCTCAGTTTAGAAGTATTATAGTTCTGGAATTGGTAAGATATCTAATGTGCAATGAGCTCAAATGAAAGAGTGAATCCTAAAGAATTGCATTGAGATGGCGATCGACAGATGATAAATTAATATGTTACATTATAGTTTTGAACTAATCGCATAGACTATTTATTAACTATGCGACATTGTGTACAGTTGTCCATTGGAACAACTGGTCAAACATTAATAACTTAAATACCGCCTTGACCATCGTATGCTTGACCCTACCAAATCATGAGTGACTCAATAGATTGCTCAATTTCCAGGCATAGTCTGCCTGGAAATTGAGCAATCATCCAATAGTGTATTTGACCAGTAGAATATTAGTAAGTAACTCAAACGAGAATTAGTAACCCAAAACTATTTAGCAAAATTAATCTAACAATAATTGATAGATCACTTTGATTTAGATTGATGATTACATATAAAAGTTAGTAAATTCAAAACATTAGTTAGTTACAAAAACAAAAAAGTTCATAATTTTATACAAAAATTGCTCATGTGCAAACTAACAAGAAAAGTGGATAACTCGAAATTTACCTATCTGGACCCTAATTTTGCAATTTCAAAATGTTTTTCATGGCTACAAATACGGAAAAGGATCCCCTGCCAAGTCGCAAAGGAGGCAGGGGTGCCCCTGTCAATCACGGTCCCGATGTGACGAGGGCACCCCTGCCCGGATTAGACATGGGCAGGGGAATGCAAGCTTTGAGTACGCCCTAAACCGCTCAGGAAAACTTAGCCATCAACATGACAAACAGAAAATAATAGATGTGCATCACATGTACGGCTGGATTTGAGAAACGCGCAAACAATTGATATTTGATATATAAATCAAGTTAATTTCCGGGAAGGAAGAAACCAGAACTACAAAAGAATAAATGAATCAGGATTAATGAATCATCAATGACGTGTCTTACATAATTGTGAATAATCAGAGGGGCTAATAGCAAAAAACAAATCACTTGCTTTCTTTCCCTTCACTCTCTCCCTTTTGAATCCTTCATTTCGGTTGAACACATGCTTTGGACAGAGTCAAAGGTTTGTGATAACCGATGAAATCTCAACGATGTATTATAATAGGCTACTCGAGTTAAGTTGAAATTCAATTTATGGTCATGTTACAGGAAACACCCGACCCGGAGACGGCATACGGCTGACTGGATTCAAGTAATCCGAACAGGAGAAAGCCATCGCCGTCGTCGTCCTCAACCCAAAATCCACAGTCCTCATCTCCGATCTCTTCTCACGCCATTTTCGTCAATTCCTAGCCACGGACATCCAGCGCAACACCTCGCCTTCCTCTTCTTCCTCCTCCTCCTCCGCCTCTTCTGTCGCTCCGAACTCTTTAACCGCCGTTGCAACCGCCACCGCCGCCACCGATGACTCGATGCACTCCTGGTCGGCTCAAATAATATGGGGAACTAATTATTTAATATGAGTTTGGGCCTTTCCCTTTGAGAATGCATAATTATAGGTCACCGTTGACCGATTAATAAGGAAAATATGCCGGTAAGATTTTTGTACCAATTAGACTTAAAACTTTATTTTGGCCAATTGAATCCTTAACATTTTGCATTTATACTAATTCAGTTTATTTAGCGAGTTGGCGTTGACACGGTGGATAATTTTTAATAATAATTTAATATTTTTTGAACTTTTATTTTCAATTTTTTCTTACATTGGCAAGCAAGCTGTGGCCGATGAGGGTCGCTAGAGCTCGCCAACCACTAGGTGAAGGCTGCGGGCACCACTTCCCAATTCCCAATTTTAGGTTATGATAATCTGTTAAAAATGATCAGCTTCTTAAATGTTAGTTTTAGAGTCGGTTAAATATGTCTCAAGGGATATATATATATATATATATATTGTTTGTTTAAGAAAAAAAAAGAGAAAATCTTGAAAATATTCAAGATTGACCACGTTAACTTCGTAAACTTAAGGTGCTGTACGGGGACTTGCTTTGGCACTAATGTACCTAGCGTGGGTCGATCGAAGATTTGATCCGAGGGAAGTCATGTACCGATCGGGATCAAGAGAAGCAACCAGCTGTTTTTATCTGATAACTAATTATCTTACAGGTTTGGGCTCCTGATTCATCCGATTTGGGTGAAGTTGTGACAAAATTATAAATACTAAACGTATTGTATGATCACGTGAACATTGTTGATGATAACCCGATGAATCAGTACAGCTAATGTAGGTCTTGGCCCTTAAGTCCATAAAGAATTAACTAAACTAATAGGTGAACTTAAGAACGGAAAGATGGGGACAGAACTTGGGCCTTGAGCAAAGGAGGAGGAAAGAGCGTTCCTCATCGACTCGCAGAATGTACGCGGATATTAAACTGAGGCCCAAGTGGTGTTACACACTGGACTCTAAGGTTGGAATTATGCAGGTGCTATACTAATGTTTTGACAAAGACGCGGCTCAATCTGATGTGAGGTGCAGACCACAGCAAGAAAATTGATTTGGAGTAGTCCAAGTTTAAAAGCAAAAAATCCCAAACTGGTATACCTGTGACAATTTTACCCAAAATAATTTTTTTTTTACTATGAAAATCTCTAAACTGGTACATCTGTGATAATTTTACCTAAACGCAATGATTAGTTCATAATGCCATCTGATGTCATTATTAAATTTAGACTAGTAATTCAAGCAACATAATTTTTATCTGTCAGATCCCACGATTTGTTGGCAAATAAACCTTCAAGCATCTCCAATCCTCCAATAGTACGAGGAATCTCCTTTATCTTCGTTCTACATAAACTCAACACCCTTAGCCTCTTTAAATTTCCAATAGAATTGGGTAGTTCAACTATGCCTGACGCTGATACATCCAACTCTCACAATGTTTTTAACTCCCCAATCGAGCTTGGAAGTTCCTTGATCCCCATGCACCCGCGTAAAGTAAAGTGCGTAATATTTGACGGCCCTCCAATTGAATCAGGAAGTTGGAAAATTTTAGGGTTCTGGTCTAATTTAAAACTTGACAATGATTTTAAATTGCCAAATCTCTCTGGAAGCGTCAATGGTTGAAAATTTTGGGGCATGATGATCTCCTTCAATGAATGTAGAGAACAAGCTTCTTCTTCAGGCAACTCTCCAAGAGAACTGCACCCTTTGATATTCAGAGTCTCTAAGAGTTGAAGCTTAGAAATGGAGGGGTGAATTGTGACTAAATTGGAACACCGAACAAGCATTAAACGTCTCCAAAGAAGTGAAATTAGAGAAGTCCGGTGTCCTCCTCAACTTTGTGCAATCCGTTAAATCCAGAACCTTTAATTTTTTTGTCATCTGCAGACAAAGAACATGTGGAATTGAAAAGAATGAAACACATTTATCATCCTAGACTTTTTAGTCAGCCAACGAGTGCAGTAAAGGCAAGAATGAAGATGTGCATATTTGCGCGGAACATTTGAAAATTCTTACAACCTAAGCATAACACCTAATTAGATTTGAGCAATGAAAGTATCGAGAACTGAGACAACTGATTGATGATTTCCAAGTTCAATCCGTTGGAAATGAAAATTTGGGACAATTTGAATCCTTGGATGAAAAATAAATTTTTTTTTTTTTGTAAGGTACGTATGTATTAGCTTTCCCAAAAAACTAGGTACATGAGTAACCGGACACAAAAACCATGAACCAATTACCGCACCAAGGGTGCCGTAATGGGTTCAAACGGTGAGCCGGTCGCAAAAGGAACACTACCGCTAACAAGCATTCCATGTACAAGCCTAAAGTGGCAAACCTCTAAGAGAAAGGCCAAAACAATCGGCCATAACCTTGAAAAGCAAACACTGGGAGCAACCTGATCACGGCCTAAAATAAGACCAAACGGCCAAAACAAAAAGTAATAGAGGTAGCCTTTACACCACGAAGCAGTGAAGGGGAACATGGGTGTACATCAGTCCAGCCGAGCTGAGTGCAAGGAGCATGGACTCTGGCAACTGTTGGAAGAGCAGCAATGGTAATGGACGCGGGCCACCAGCAACCTTCTTCAGGGGAACAGCGCAATTTAATTCTCTCCAGGAAAGGTATCCAATCCCAGGGACAGATATCCCAGCAAGGCCAAACCAGGATCCAAGTCAGGCTCCAGAAGTAGCAGGCGAAAAAACCGTACCAGGAAGAAGCCAAGATTGAAAAAGGGGGGGAGAAGCACCTCTAAACTGCACAAAGCAGATGACCAAAAGCCAGGGAAACGACCATCCAAAACGAAAAGGCGAAAAAACAAAAAAGCAAAACCAGAAGCAGAGGGAACCGTAAACAGAGACAAGTACAAGACATTGCCAAAACATTGGCCTACAGAAAAAAGAGAAGCAAGAAAGGGGGGAGGAGGGAGCAAGGATACAGACCCAGAAGAAACAAAGAAATAACTGGAAACAACAACTAAGCCAACTTCCAAAAAAAAGAGCCAAAAGGGTTGACAAAGTCACGGCAGAGCCAAGTCCACCATGGGATCTGCCAGGGAAGATATCAGAGCATCCCAGGAATAACACCAGAGCATCAGGGCGACAAGGCAAACAAGTCCACTCAGCAGAGGACCTTACGTCCAGACCTGAGGATATTTCATCTAGAATTCCAGACATCAAAACAGTCACTGTGAATGTAAAGAGCAGATGCCGTAAGCAGCCACTGAAGTTTAAATAAGGCCAACAGCCTCCTTTTTGCCAACTGGAAGTCGGCAGCATATCAACCCGTAAAGATTGAGGCGGATATACCCCATTTTTGCTGAATGCATCTATTTTGCTGCAGGATGAAAAAAAAAATAAAAATAAAAAATAAAAATAAATTATTGATCACTCCTTTTGTCATTAATTGGCAGAGTGAAATGAGCGGTGAACTAATCATGCTTATGAACTAATACACACTCAGCTGATTGTGTCATTGGGTCTGTACTAAATTATTATTTCCATGCTTGATATATCAGTTTGAAGAATAAAATTATGCTTCACTTGAAAAACAGTAATCGACGTGGATCTTCATTCACCCCATCACTGTGGCGATACTGCACCAGAGGAATGAGTGAGGACTGTGTGGATCTTGTGTAAGGTGATCAGGATGAGTGAGTGCATTGGTCAAAAGTGTCGATAACAGAGTCCCCTGTCAGCTTGTGAAAGCCAGTGAGAAAACCATGAGAATATATGTCTAGAGGTAGACATGGCTCTATTCCTGCCGGTACCACCAACAGAAAAGGGTGATCTTTGTTGACGCTGGAAGAGGATGTTGGCAAGATCTGATTGTGAACTTAGAGCAAGAATGGAGGACTCAGAACCAATAGGACAAACATTCTCTGTTGAATGGCCCCAGGGGGATGACAGTCTTTCTGCTGAGATGGATTTGATAAAGTTTTGATCATGAACCGGCCTTGTGAATCTTGCCCAGAAAACTGCCGATACTGACCGAAAGAGATCTGGCAACTTAGGATGGGTTTCCAGCGATCAATCGGCCTCAAATCTTCGGTGAGACTTCTAAACCCTAAGATAGAAATGTTAAGAGGTGGTATAGCATTTAAATGGTGAATTGGGAGTTGATATATGGCTGGATCCATTCGCACCGAAGATTGGATCCAGCCATTCTAATATGTACATGGTGAGGAAGTGTGAATCAGACAGAGATTCATCTGTAGCCCAATAATTTACATAGTTCACTCCTAACAAGTGAGCTATTTTTCTTACAGGTTTGGGCTACCAGACCTGACAATCCATATAAATTCACTAATGCTTATCTGCAAGTTTGCATTAACCCAGTTTCTGATTCACTCCTTTTGTCAAAAAGGGAAGAATTGTACCAGTCTCTTTCAATTAGAGCCGCCAGTTTCTTATACCGATTGAATTGTCACTCATTAATGCCGCAATACTAAAAGCTTTCAGTTGTCTCCTCATAGGTTTACTTAATTTGAATTGTTTCATCCAAAGGTACGTACCCAATTCAATCTATGTTTCAGGCAGAGTCTTGGAGGGAATTATTACATCTGGTGCATATGAGTTCATACCATGTATTTTATGATAAAATCAAGATTCGTAATTCTCCTTGAGGATAATTACGAATCTGAAAATACCAAAGGTTTGCACGCATTATGTATCATCGGTGCGAATTCATGTCTCTTGAATTCATATGCACCAGATGTGACTCGTCGGGGCTGCCGTTAATTTGTTTTCTTCGAAAATTCAGATACGATCACAATCAATATGTGATATACACCTCAAGAACACTCTCGTCAACGGTTTGTTCTCTTGCCAACTCATTCATATTCTCAAAAAGTCACCATTCAAGGCTAAATATGACATAGCCATACGAGCATCCATGTCAATCGAATGTACACAACAACAATTTAGCCATGAGAGTTATAATTTCTCATCATCAGGAGTACACACTCCTCGCACCTCAATTATCTCAGTCAATCATGAACAATCAATGCAATAGACTCCCAAATTTATCATATTATCCAAACGCATCCAGTAGTGTCCTAACTTCCTAGCGAAGGTTTAGGAGTCACTTACTTTTCAATTTAATCCATAAAATTTCCTCCAAGACTCTTCCAAAGATTCGGTTCCCTTGATCCCAAAACAAGACATCCGTGCGACCTAGTCCAAAGTTCGTCAAACGATCAACTTTTCTATTTCAATCACCAATTCACGGAGCACACACCTCATTAACATCTCAATTAATATTCTTGTATGTCTTAACGACGAATTTAGTGCATGACAACACCTCCCACAGCCCTCAAAGGGCTCGGTTCATCCAAACCGAAACAGGGCAGAATTCGGTTCTGCCCTCTACCCCTTAATCAGTCCATAATTCAAATGAAAACCTAGATTTACCACAAAATCAACTTGTTAACAATGCGTATTACATCTATAGGGGTCTCACCGAGAGTTTTGGAGTGAGCCGACGCCGGAAAGTGCCGCAAATAGCCCCGTTTCTCCTATGTCCACCGGCGGTTAGAAATTGCTTTGGAAAGTCACCACAAGATGGCCCCGATTACACCTCTAAACTCAACCAACTCACAATTTCAACTCAGTCAAAACAAGTGCTATGAGTTAAAAAGTACTCACCAAAAATTTGAAGTCGTTTGAAGTCCGAAAGACACCAAATCAGGTCTTTCCCAAAATCGGTCAGAATCTGACCTCGTTTGACCTTTGTCTACTCAAAAAAATATACGGGATAAAAGGATGGGCCAAATGGATCTTATAATATGTTCCTAGAACCACAAGACAATAAAATTTCATATGGAAGTGGTTTTACCTCAATTAGATATCGGACGACAAAGATATGGCTGGAACAGTGAAGTAGTTGGGACAGGGCTACGAGCTGGCGACGGGTCTTCTCGGTCAAGATGAAGAAAACAAAAAGGAAGAGAGGAAAGAGAGAGAACGTGCCGACCAAAAATGAGAGGAAGAGAGGGAGAGTTTGGTCCTTAATTTCTCTTGGTCAACAAGCTTGAATGGTAGGTTAAAAGTTGCTCCCTAAATGCCCATCCACCATCCATTGACACTTGTCCATATGTCAATCAAGGTTCATCCAAGGGTTGTTATTTTTCTTGATTTTCGGCAGCCTATAGGGTGTGGTCAATGACCAAAATGCCCTCATTCCATTTATTAAGGCAAGGCTAAGGCTTGAGGGGCAAAATGATAATTTTACCCTCGATGTCCGGAACGTTGAGGGTAAAATCTTTATTTTTCAATCTTCTTCGATGAGGCAACGTCCAATCCAATTATAATGTTGGAATCTTTATTTTTCATTTTTCAATTTTGAGATTTCATTTCATATCTCAAGCCTTGAGAGGGCGGAAATTCGGAATGTCATCATAACTTCAAACTATATCAAATGGACGTCAAAAGTCAATTCTTGAGCGGATATATCAAGGAGGAAGTCTATGTTAATCAACCTCCATGTTTTGAAGATCCAAAAAGTCCAGATCTTGTATTCAGACTTCAGAAAGTCGTCTATGAACTCAAGCAAGCATCACGAGCTTAGTATAAAAGCTTAAATAATTTCCTTACCAACAAAGAATTTGAGAAAGACAGGAAAAATACTTCAAGAACATGTCAACTTTTGGGATTAATGCTAGTGTCTTGGTTTTTCAAGAAGCAAAACATCGTAACTCTATCAACTAAAGAAGCTGAATATGTTGTCTTAGGGAGTTGCTGTGCACAAATCTTATGGATGAAGTAACAACTAAAGGACTTTGGCGTTTAATCTCATAATGTGGAAATCAAATGTGACAACACCAGCGTAATCAATCTTACCAAGAATCCAATTCTGTACTCACGAGCTAAGCATATTAAAATTAAGCATATTTTTATTCATGATCATGTGCATAATAGTGATATTAACATTCAATTTGTTGATTCAAAGCCTCAATTAGTTGACATATTCGCCAAGCCACTTGATATGACTACATTTGAATATATCAGACAATAATTAGGTATTACTATGATACCTATTTGAGCTGTTATTTAGATAGGAAAATTTTACTTCTGAGCTTAAAGAAATATGTGGAAGAAGCAAATGATGCCAAAGTTTCATCTGAAGAAACTCAATGACTACAAGGAACTCAAAACTTAAAGCATCATCTGAAGATGACACATTCTGAGTGGAAATGACCAAACGTTTGATCATTCAAATTTTTGGCGTGTAAGTAGCTACATTGCAGGCAACAAGTAAGGTACGCATCATCACAATCTTTCTAAATATTCTGCAAATATTGTGATTGTATTGATTTTGCTAATTACCATGATTGATTTAATTGATTTCTTTTTTATTAAATTGATTGAATGAATGTAAGATTTCCAAAATTAATTTTTCATATCTTTTTCAAATATTCTCTAAAGGCGGTTTCCAACTCTTTAAAAGAAAAAAACCAAGACTGAATCATCGTCCTCCTCAAAACCCAAAGGAAATACTCTGTCTCTCATAGACTCTCCGACTCATCCCAAATAGCAGTTTCACGATTCTTCTACCGAAACCTTAAAATCTCTCAATCAAAATCCTTTCACCCATCTAGCTACAATGGCGGATAAAGCTTCCTCTGTGAAGAAAACCCCATCAACTAGCTCCTGTTGTTCTGGTTGACTCGAATCTCACAAATCCAGAGTCGCGAGTGATGCTCCTACATCTTACGATCTCACTAAATCACCTAGAAGGAATGAAGTAGAGAAAAGGAGAAAAGAAGCAGAGACGCTGGTAGCCGGAATCAAAATTCAAGGATCTCCTTAAACAGTTGAAAGAAGGAAGAAGAACCTACAAGATTGCCTTACAAAAATGGAACTCAAATACCTGGGGAAAAAGACAATCTGCCTATTGAAAGAATCCATGTAGCTAGAGCAACGTCTCATCTGATTAAGGCTATGAGATTATAGGGAAGACCTCCACACGATATTGTTGAACTTGTGTGTGAAAATGGGTTTTTCAATGTAAGAGAAGTACAGAAATTTAGAGGAATGTTAACTCGATTAGAAATTTGGCAGGCAACCAAAATGGGTAATGAATTTCATAAAGATAAATCCTTTGAGAAGGGAAAGAGAAGGTTGGTGAACCTTCTATTGCAATTAATGAAGAGATTGTTGAGGAAGAAATATCTATTAATGATCATTTGCGAGAAGATGATGATGAGGCAACGTACGCCCATTTTCAGCCTGTGGTAATGAAATTCTTGGCTGGTGAAAAAGGATGCAGATAGACTGTTTAGGACAACAAAGCATAAGAAATGCTATGAGACATTGCTTGCTCGAGGTGTCATGCCCAATAGACCTATAAAGTCTGACTTTTTTCGAGAGGAACAGCTTACAAATCCTTTACCCTCTCACAAACCTACGTTTGCATTCATTTTGTTCATTAAACACTCCCTGCTATCCTGAATTGGCTGCATATTTTTACTCCAACTTCACTATGATTGATAGAGATACAATTCAGTTATCCTTTCGTGAGCAAAATATTATTCTAAGTACTACAGAAATTCTTCAATCTGAGTTGTCCACTTTCATAAAAATCCCCATCTCTGATGAAGATGTATACAAGGAGTTACTTGGCAATCCCAATCTGTCCAGAACACACAAACCCCATGTTGAACATCACCTTCCCCACTGAGAACCATCATTTTGTACAAGGTGGTCATTAACTGCCCTAGGCCAAAAGGATTCTGCAAAACATCTATTTCAAGATATGAGGCAATGCTTATCTAGGGTATACTGAATGGTAAACCCTTCTCTCTTCCACATTTAATCTTTCTACACATGAGGACAGCCATGAAGAAGAACAAGGGTCAGTTGCCCTATGGATCCTTGATTAGTAGAATTTTTGAGTATCTGAGAATACCAATTCCCTTAGAACTCAAATCATTGAGTTGCCTTAGGGCAGTACTCGTGAGACTATGTTGATAAAGATGGGATACAAATTTGAGAATGGACAGTGGAGGGACAGAAAGAAGCAAGTAGTTCTGATTGATTTACCACAACACAAAGGAGAAGAGCAATCTGTTCAGGAACAACTTATTGACAAGACTCCAAATGCCAAACAAACAGGACTATCTTTAGAATCTACTCGAAAGAGAAGGATTAAAATGATGGCTCATAAGCGTACTAGATCATCAATCAAGAAAAGGAAGCTTGCCAGAGTGTTGCTTGAGAGAATAACAAGAATATGACTGTGATAGCTCTCTCGTGAGTGAAACGGAACTGGAAGATTTGGTCAGGACAGTAGTGAATCAATCCACGAGGATGTTCCTGCAAACAAATTGGAGCAGCGAGAAAAAAAAAAGCCACAAAAAAAGAGAAGGAAAAAGAAGAAAAAGAAGACGCTCGAAAATAGAAAGAAGAGATTGACCGGGTCAATATCTTTGATTTTCTCATATTTGAAAGAGAAATTCAACAAGAAGTCATGTCTGAAAGGGAGGATACTGAAATATATATCAATGCTACTGGCATTGCAGTCTCCCCAAGCTAGTCGGTCTCATCTTCTATGAAAGACGCTAAGATTCAAGGGGAGTCTTCCAATGTGGGCTCAGATTGATGACACAGATTCAGAACTTCTAAGCGAACTGGTACTACATTGGAGAGAAATTGCGACATTCTGATTTTTCAGTCATCTTCAGACTCATTAATGATAAGTATATCTAGCGATGTGTTTTAGTAATATCTCGCTCGAATCTGATTAATTTGAGTAGACTGACCAAAAGGGAAAGGCTAACGAGAGATAAGGTACGTGGACCTAGGGAAATGATTCAAAAACGAGTCTCGAAATTAGAAAATGGAGAACCAAGAATTCCAACGCTATAATTGGATTGGTCGTTGCCTTATCGAAGAAAATTAGAATTAGGAAAAACGATATTCCGGACATCGGTGGTAAAATTACCATAGATATAACTCAGCATAAAACAAATTAGAATCATATTAAGCGATATGAGAGTTACGAATCTGCAAGCCCGTCTTGTCGGTCGCCATTATATTCGGTCGTTAATAACAATAGGCTCAAATATTAAAGCAGCTGAATTTTTCCGGTCGTTTGTGAGATACATATGCATACACCGAACACAAAGTTTAATATTTTGTGTTCGGAAAATATTAGGCATTACGTGCATGAACACTAACCTTCCACTCAAAACGCATAATTTTATTAAACGCATATCAGTTTCTTATACAGTTTATATCTGAACCTTCCACTCATCTAAGCAAACATTAATAGATTTTCTGAATAGTTAACAAGGAAACTTCTAGCAGACTTGTCGGATATTACATTCATGCAATTCTTTTATCAGGTCTGGTGTCCCAATCTCGACCGGCTTAATTAATGCCGGTCGAGATTGGGACCGGCATTAATTTAGCCCAATTCAAATTAGAAGTCAAACATTAATATGGGCGTCACAGTTACAATATTAAAGCATGAATGTGATGATTAGTCACTCATATTAAATATATGAGATGACAGTTTTTGATGATAAGCCGTTATTGTTATCAATTATTAATAACAGCTTATCATCCGTAGACATATAATAAATTGACAGATGTACTAGTTTGAGATTTTTACTATTTATTTTTCACAAGCTACGTAGCACCACGACACGACACTTCGACACATGCTTTCTTAAAAAATTGAGAATTTCGACATGCTGGGACATAAATACGTGATAAATTAACATATTTATGATTCCATAAATAAATAAGTAATCAAAAAAGTCTAAAATGAATTTAACTGAAATCAACTATCCATCATTTCTATCGCAATGACTAATTTCCTTTCCCTCCAAGATAGGAATTAATAAAAAAAATTAATAAATACACAAAAAGAAGCCAAAACACCAATCATTATTTACATTTCACAGCTAAGCATCCATTTATCCTTGGTTTGCCCTAATAGCTCTCACCGCCTGCTTGTATTTTTTTATTCCCTAAAAAAGAATATAATAATTTTTTTAAAAAAATTACTAACACAAAAATAAACTCCCAATTAAAATAAAATAAATTTAGAAAAATATCACTAAGAATCAAAACCCTCTCTCTATGACTTCAAACCCTTTTCGCGACCGTGTAATTTGCACGATTAGAAAGAGACAGTCCTTCACTCTCCTCCTCCACCCTCTTCTTCTTCCTCCTCCGTCGTCCCACCATCACAGCCGAAAGAAGGAAACCCTAATTCTTTGTTGCCATGGATCCGCCATCCACCCATTTCCAGCAGATGCAGCTCGTGATGGTCATCGGCACCAACCCTACCCACTTTGAAACCCTAATTTCCCATGGGCAGGTCGCAAGGCGAGGGTAGGCAAAGCGGACACACGAAAAATGCCCTCAGGGGATGGTCATGCTACATAGGTCACACAAATACGAGGGTTAAGTTATGGATGATTGAGATTCATAGATTGAGGAATTGAGTATGGAAAATTGACGAATCGATTGAAATTCATACTCAATTCCTAGGTTGTGCGATGAGTTCGGTCTTGGATAATTAAGGGCCGAAACTTTGAGGACCCAAGAGGAGGAAATTGTGGTATCAAACGCAAGTTAAGGGAATTCCTAACCTTGTGCTAGGAAAATTGGACTCAATTAGATGAGTCGAAGGTTGAATCGAATGAATTATGAGAATTTGTTCAAGTGGGTAACTTGATTGTATCCTAAGATATTATAAGATGGTTGTGTATAACATTATCTATGCTTGAGTCGTTTGCCATGTCTGGATATCATTTAACTGGGGTGAGATTACTATTATGCTTGAGTCAAAGCAAAAGTCTGTGCCGCACAACATGAATCTTCGCTTGAGGATTCATGTTGAGTCCAATCTAAGCATAATAGGTTTGAGGAATCAGTCAATGCACATGGTCTTCACCTTGAATCGGTCTGTTCTACCGATGAGTTAAAGGCAGAACAGACCGATGTGGCAGACAAATACAGATCCCATGCTTGTTATGCCTCATCGCGGTCTAAAATATGAGTCACGAAAAATTAGAAGTCAAACATTAATATGTACGTATATGGTTGACCAACCTATCAAACATATTACTTTCGCTGATGTGGGAATGGCATAATAAGAAAAACGCTTACAAACGTGGTGACCAGTTGTTATCGTTGTCATCTCATGTCAATGTGATAACCTAACTCGAACTATTTGTCCGAGTTAGGTTATCTTTATGACACATATAAATTAACCCCATCACTCATCTGATGGGGTTAATTTATAGACTCCGAGTTCAAATGAATTTTTGCAAATAAGTCTCATAACCATATCCTAGTATTGCACATGCCGTTAATAAATTTTCGAAGAAAACAAATTAACGGCGGCTCATCCTTCAATCACTCCTTTCCATGGACCACAAATTCATTGCAACTTCAGCCTACCTCATAGATCTGTAAAATGTCAATCTCACATTTCACAAGAACACGAAATGGATCTCATTTTATTCTAGATTTAAAACTGAATTCTCATGGACACACTCTTGCACATAGTGGAACAACAAACATATCATTGCAAAAATCAACTACTCAAGAACGTGTGAGATATAGTCCAGATGACTTTGTCCTTTTTTTTTTCTGCTGGGAAATGAATATGCATTCATCCAATTTGAGACCGTACTACCGGGACTAACACGTTCTCTATCCACAACCGACCTAATGGAATGAGAAACTGATTCAAAAGTAAAAGGTAAAAGGGCAAAGGAATTAGTTAAGGCCCAATTGCAGAAAGAATGGGCTACCCCATTCATATCTCTCTGAACCCTATCCACGGAGACAATTCCCTGGGAAATATTATTGAGAAGACCTTAGAATAACTTAGAAGGCAACAATGCCTTTTTGGAGAAGATAAACAGTTAGATTCTCTTCACAACTGAATCAACGCGAGGAGCAGCATCCAGGAAAAATTGTAGCATAGGGATCTAATTATGGATCGACACAACTAAGCATCACATAATCAACTTCATAAGCAGCAAATGGCATCAATTTGTTAAGAAACACATAACCAATAAAAGGAAGAATCACCCAGCACATTGGCATAACAATAGGATTATCCTCACATAGCACGACAAACATGATGGACGAAAAGAGACAATTTCATGGGTTACAGACAAAACATTTTGGTAAGCATCAAGGAAGTGCACCCAGCGAGACGAGGACCGCATCAACAACCTCGTTGGAGTCGGGTGGCTTTTGATTGAAAATAGCTGCATTTCGTGCTTTCCGCACACTCCACAAAACCGAGGCTACCTTAGGCAAATCTAGTGCATTTTTTCTGTGCTTCGATAAGTAAAAAATCCACTCTTCAATACGACCGATCTGAAATCTGCAGATTTAGCAATGGGTTTTCCCAAACGGCCTTCGTCCATGGACAGAGGAGGCATACATGTTCTGTTGTTTCAATACTCTGTTTGCACAGGGGACATAAAGGATCAGGTACTATCTTCCTTTTGGAAAGATTTTTTCTTTGTTGGGAGAGCCCCCTGGGAAAGATTCCACGTAAAGAATTTGATTTTTGTAGGGTCTGCAATTTCCAAATGTCTGTCCAAAGAGATTCAGGGGGGGTGTAAGAAGAAGAATCTGTGTTGTCCTCACAAAAGGAGTGGTATCCACTTTTCACAGTGTAATAATCCGCCCGGGTGCAAAGTCCACACAAGCTTGTGGCTTTCTGTCTGAGGTATGATCGGAATTGTCAAGATCTCATTCTACTTGAAATAGAGCGAACCAATTTCTTCAAGCGCGATCGTTTTGCACTTCGAATCGCCACATGTTGTCAAGAGGTCCATGGTGGTAGTTGTTGAACCTTGATGTGATAGAGAGAGAGCGAGAGCGATTATGCCCACCGTGATATAAGTCTAGTGGTGGGGACGGCTTTCTGCCTGGAGAAGAGACGAGATAAAAGACGGTGAGAATTAGATTATGGATTTAGAGAAATACTTTCGTCACAATAATATTGTCGGCTATTTTCGATCATAAATTCACACATTATCACCACGTGTTTTGCGTAAGGATCTTGCTAGCACGACAGTATGACGGTGAGTTAAGTCATAAGATCACACGTGAGTGCTATATACTTTTTTGTCATTTATAACACGTGTAGTTGAGATTGCATCGTTATATTATGATACTATCAATTTCTCAAATCTCTTTATTGATTGAAAAATCATAAAATCAAAAATAATGACACTATTGTCAGATTGTCAGGGTTGCATCTCTCTCATTACAAAATAAAATGGCAATATTTCCGGTTACATATAAATGAGCGCACATGTCATACATCCAATAGTGTATTTGATTGGTACTCATTAAAGGGTACGTACCCTGTTAGTTCATATGTTTCAGGCAGAGTCTATGAGCTGCTCAGGAATCAGTGACTCATTTGGCAAAACAGTATCACATTGGATCGTGATGCTTAACTCCAATCATGCCAATTTATTATATGAGCTAACTCAAATGATTCATATCTCGTCATTGGCTTCTTGCCTTTCCAGGTGTCCTTATTCCAAGGCGTAAACCGCGATCCACTTGCAGCAGCCTTTTCCTTCTAATTTCCCTCAATCAGCTGAGCTCTCTCATAAATGTCATTGTAGTCCTTCAAGTTGAAATGCACCAAGATATCTCTTATCTCTGGCTTCAATCCGTCCCGGAATCTTTTAACTTTATCCAAAGGATCCTTAATCATCCTTGGGGCATACAACGACAATTCAGTAAATTTAGCCTCGAACTAATCCACTGTCATTTGATCCTGTTGTAGGCGCATGAACTCATTAACTTTATGTTCTTTAACACAGTCCGAGAAATACTTGCCATTAAAGGCTTCCATGATCGTAGTCTATCTCGGAACGGTCCTTTCAGGAAAGATTCTTCCCTTGGATGCATCCCACCAACTTCTTGCATTGTTTTTGAAAGACGACCAATGTGACCTTGTCCTCTTCGGTGCACTTCAGCACCTCAAACACTTTCTCTAGTTCCTTGATCCATGAGGCAGCTGCCTCGAGATCTCCATCTCTGACAACTTCGGTGGCATTAGCTTGAGAAGCTGTTCCACCAACTTATGCATTGATCGATCTCTATTCTCATTTTCAACCACCGAGTTTCCTTGGAGTGCCTGAACGGCAACGGCGACAACAAGAGCACCCTAATTCCTTTCTTATTGATCCAACCTATCTCTTAGCGCTCTCAATGCTTGAAGAACATCAACTATAGTCGGCTCTTGCCCAGCAGGCTCGGCGGCGTGAGGTGCTCTTTCATCAGCTGCAATCTCATCGATCGGCCTGACAAGCCTCCTTCGTGGTGCTCGGGGAACTCTTTTGCTGTGTCTGCCCATTTCGCAGGTGAGTTACGGAGTCCTGCTCACCCCATAACAAATTACCGTCAAAAGGCAACCCAACAACTTACTACTTAAGCAACAAACACATGCATCAAGCTTATAAACCTACTAACTATCCCTTTTTCCATCGCTCCTTATTACTCTAAGCCAATGACCAGATAGTTCAGGCTGATCTTACTCTGATACCACCTTGGGCGGGGATGTCACGCCCCGATCCTCGCGCATGCGAAATCTCAACCTTGACACCCTTAGGTCATGAATGATAGCGTTTCAGGCTCGCTATCGACCTATAATCGTAATAAAAATGCGAAACGTGCCAAACTCCGAAACAACAAGATCAACAGGGGATAAGATAGTAGGAGCATACATTCAGTAAATTCATCAAAAATACTTATTAACCCTATAGAACTAATAACATACAACCTCATTCTTTGGGGCGGCTCTTTAGAACCTCAAAAGAGACAATAGTTGGTAGGGTTAACTCCATATATACTCTAAAAGGCTACTCTAAAAATCACGGATTTCGGCTCATGATAGGTACTTCATATAAAAATTGCTAACTTCCTCAAACATTTGGTAATAATGGGTCCAAACATCAAATCAAGAACATATTGGGATGGGCCAATTCCCTCCACCATGGCCATGCTCGATAGCCGAATCACTCGGCCACGACCGTGATCGATGGTCGACGATCTCGGCCTTGGCCGAGCTTGTTGGCCTACGATATTAGCCACGGTCGAAGTCGATGGCCGAGGCCTTTGACCACGGCCGTGCTCGATGGCCGAATCGCTCGGCCACGATCCATGATCGATCGCCAAGGCCTTAGGCCACGGCCGTGCTCCGTGGCCGATAAATTATGGCCAGTTCGCTCGGCCACGGCCGTGCTCGATGAATTATACCACGACCCTCGGCCATGGCCGTGCTCGATGGCCAGTTCGCTCGATCACAATCCATGATCGATCGCCGAGGCCTTCGGCCACGGTCGTGCTCCGTGGCCGATGAATTATGCCACGACCCTCGGCCACGGCCATGCTCACTGGCCAGTTCGCTCGGCCACGGCCCATGATCGATCGCCGAGGCTATTGATCACTCCTTTTAATAGGTCCATGAGGTGTATGGACCTATTAAAAGGAGATGACAAACCTATAATACTTATGAACTAAAATCAATTTCCTATTAAAAGGAGTGATCAATAGAATTATCTATGAGCTACAGTTAAAAGAGCCACTGATTACTAACGCTAGCAAAGTCCAACTGTGTGATCGATCACCGTACGACTGTGCACTTATTGAACATTGTTGATATTTGGTCGAGCAAACTGATTCCGCATAGTCTTGGACCTGAGTGTCAAACACAGGCCCGAGACGATAACCTTATGAACACAATAATTGGATAGGAAGCCTAGTGTTCGACAAATCCTAAAGAACAGGTGCGTCACCTTTAGGTCCATGATGGATGGGAACTCTAGTCTTCAACAAATCCTAAAGAATGGATGTGTCACCTTTAGGTCTCCCGTGAATAGGAAGCTGAGTATTTGATAAACCCTAAGGAACGGGTGCGTCACCTTTAGGTTCCTGATGGATAGGAAGCCTAGTCTTTGACAAACCCTAAATAATGGGTACGTCACCTTTAGAATCCTCATGGATAGGAAGCCTACTCTTCGACAAACCCTAAAAAATAAGTGCGTCACCTTTAGGTCCCTGGTGGATGGGAAGACTAGTATCTGACAATTCCTAAAGAACGGGTGTGTCATCCATAGGTTCCTAATAGAAAGGAGTCATATTGATAGTCTGATCCACCATGCAGATCAAAACTTCTGATAATCCCTAAAGAATGGGTGCATCATCCTTAGGTTCCTATCAAATAGGAATTCCATTTTGGTTTAACCTACCATACGGACTAGAACTTAAATGCCATCGGATACTCAAGTGACGAGTTCCTAGGTATCTACTTGAATCCGCCATACACCACGTATGCCGCGTAGCATCAGACCGGTGAGTATTTCTACTCCATCTCTCTCTCTCTCTTACATCAGCTAAGATAGAATGAGTAGAGCGTTTACCAGTAGGACAAAAAATATTGAATGTCAGGATTCGTTTTTCTTTTCCCCAATCGAGTCAGTCTAGACTCAAGTGTCACCTATCTTTGAGAGAAACCTCTCACGAGATTCCTCTCAAAGAGGGATAGCTGTTGACGCCTGATTTTTTATTAGTCTTTTTCAATTTATTTTTAAAAAATCATAAAAAAAATCCATAAAAAGTCAAAAAATTATAAAATCAACTTTGGTGGCCTTGACAAAGCTCAATGAACCATTTTTGACCAAAAAATAAATTTTTATATTTTTCACATATTTTAGTATTTTTAGAAAATATCAAAATACTCTAAAATTCAAGAAAAATATAATTTGAGGTCAAAAAAATATAAAAAAGTAGCCAATATTTTTCTTTTAATTCCCTTGTATCTTTTACCTCATAAAAAGTCCAAATTCAAGTTCAATTTTATGTGTTCCTTTGTTACACGTATGATTGAATTTGGTAAAAAAAATGTCAATTGAGTCTTTTAATTTGTAATTTCGACATTTTTAGGGTCTTCACATTCAATCTAATTGTCCTTCATTGTAATTTATCCCAATTATTTGCATAAATTTCCTAATTGCATGAATTGGCCAAAATTGCATACTTTATTGCAATTTAGTCCTTGAATTTGGGAATAATTGAAATTACTTTTAATTCAAAGGCTACATTTATCAATTGAAGCCACTACCCAATGTATTTCATCATTCTAAGTCAATTGGCATATGTGGTTTGGTCCAATTTGACCGTTTGCCCTCAATTGCACGATTTTTCGATTTGCAATTAAATGAAAATTTGGGGCTTTTGTAAAAATTGATATGAACTTTTGGGCAAAATCACTTTTCTAGATAATTTTCATGTCCTAAATTAGATTCTGAGGTTTAATTGATATGAACTTTTGGGCAAAATCACTTTTCTAGACAATTTTCATGTCCTAAATTAGATTCTGAGGTTCAATTTGCAAAAATTCCACGTAAATTAAGAATAATTTTGGAAAAACAATTCAGAACCTGTTCAGACCGCCCGATCAGACCTTTCGAACCGGTCTGCTACAGTGTCATCTTCAACCTGAGGATCTTCATCTAATTGAACAAGACCAAGTTGTATTTTGACACTAAAATTGGTTGACCAATCGATGACAATTGAAGGAGCATTGGTAGGCGTATTGTTACCCTCACCCTTACCTATCAATTGACATCGGCATCACCGTTCGACGTCGCCGGAGGAGTGAGTAATGGTCGGTCAACCTCACGGACCTGCAAAAGTCAACTTTCTCGGGATGACCAAATTGGACATCCATTTACATGCGCCGAAGAACGATTTCAATTTAACGGAATCACCCATCATCTCCGGCCCTGTTTGGACCAAATGGCACCCACGGTCACGTGCCATTTGGAGTCAGTTAGACACTCCCTATTCGCAGCAAAAATTCAAAAGTTGCATATAACCTTTTGGGATGGATTCTTAGAAAAGGTTGGTTCATTCTGTTTCCCGAAGAGAACATAATAGAGAGAGAGAGAGAGAAAGAGAGCTCACCTTCCATCGTCAATGTCGAAGGCTTGAGCTCGAATTTGCATAGCACCGGTTGAGCCTTCTCAGGCCAAACCTGTGACGTTCTGATTTTTCCCGTCATTTTCAGACTCATTAATGATAAATGTATCTAACGATCTATTTCAGTCGTATTCCGCTCGAATCTTATCAATTTGAGTTGATTGACCAAAGAGGAAAGGCTAACGCGGGACAAAGTACGTGGACCTAAGGAACTTGAATAGGAAATTATGCTTTGACCATAAGAATTGTCGAGGGGACATTTAGAGCCATAAAAGGCCAATCTAAGAACGATTAAGGAATGCATTATTAGCATTATACAATTGGAGCGCGGGTGATGCCGCTTAACCAATGTATAATTTGCAAAATATTCCTAAATCTAATAGTGACGATTGAGACCATCGAGACCATCGGAACTAGTGATAGACCGTCATAATTATATGACAACCAAAGTCGCCATGAATTGATGAGGCCCAATTGTGATATGAATCACAGGGTCGATACGCGTAACGTCTGCAAAAGCCGTCCGTCAGTTCGGGATAGGCTAGAACCACATCTAATAGAGAAAACGATCAGAAATGAGTCTTGAAAATTGAAAATGGAGAATCAAGAATTCCAACATCATGATTGGACTGGCCATCGCTTTATCGAAGAAAATTAAAATTAGAAAAACGGCATTCCTGACGTTGGGGGTAAAATTACCATTTTGCCCATCAAGCCTTAACCTTGCCTATATAATTGGATGAGGGTATTTTGATCTTTAACCACCCCTTAATAGCTGCCAAAAATGTGAACGAAGGGGAGCCATTGGATGAGTGTCAATGACACCTTGGACAGGTGTTAATGGATTAAGCCATGAGTTGATGTATCTACTTTTAACCTACCATTCAAATCATGTTGACCAAGCCAATTGAGGTATAAACCCTCTCTCTCTCTCCCATGGCCGACAACCTCCTCCATTTGGCCGAAAACCTTCTTCTTCTTCTTCTCTTCCTTTGCTACCGATTAGCCTGCCGCCGACCGATTTTCGCTTCCCTGACCGCCACCTTTGACGACTCCCAGCTGCTGAGCCGACCACCCACTCCTTCCTTGACCTCTTGCTGATGTCCTTGAAGTGGAAGCAGGTTGTTTGACCCACCGAGGAGCTCCAGCTAGCCGATCTCCCGAAAGTCGACGGAAAACGTCGCAACCAGAGGTAAGCCACGTTTTTGGCTTCTTAGGACCCCGAAACCTTGGATTTTTTCAACCAAATTTTGTGGACATATAGGGGACTCATAGATTGAGCTGTGGTAAAAAGTTGGGGTTAATTTAATGGATTTTTGACCCCAAATGGGTCTTGTATTTGAAGAGCCAGAATTGCCAATTTGAAGGCTTGGGAAAACCGGTGACATTCAAGGAGTTTCCGGCGACGGGGTAGACCCAAATTTTTTGTGAGCTTCCCAAATCCTTAGAAATATATGTTAGCAAGTAGATTAATGAATAAATTGAGGATTTGAGGTAGTTTAAGGGCTGGTTAATTGAGGTATACATAGAACCGAAAATTGCCCGGTTCGGTTCTATGCATGCTGATTTTTGGGAGCTGTTGGTGGTTGGAATTGAGTCTCAAATTCATTATTGAGATATGCTGGGATGTTGATGAACTTGTCAATGAGGTTTGTGTTCCATAGATTGGCGAATTGGACAAGAAAAATTGACGGTTGGATGAAATTTCCTTAGGTAGCGCGGTGAACTTGATCTTGGACCATAGGACCGAACCTTTGAGGTGCTCGGAAGAGGATTGTGTTGCATTAAGCTTAAGGTAAGGGGAATCCTAAACTTTTGATAGGAGGATTGGACTCGATTGGGAAATTTATGCGTGCACGGATCGATTTTAGGAGGTTTATAACGTAATGACCCATTGTGCGTCCTAGAATGGTATATAGGACTTGAATGTGTGCCAATGCTTGTGCCTTGAGTTGACTACCATGTTTAAATGTCAATTGGATCGCCTTGCATGCCATAGGTGTATTGTTTGCGCATGAGTTTGCACTTGGCCTTGTATGAATGAATTGAATTGAAATTGTGGCATGCGTGAAAATTCTAGATTTATTGTTTGGGATTTTCACTTCTCATTACTTTTTCAAATGATGATTTTACCCCTCATAGGGTAAATCACTTCTAAAATTCTAGAAAAATTCTGAAAATTCCTAAAAAATAGGAAATAGATTGGTTTGGTGACCAATCCTATTTTCACCATCTTTTGAGTCATATTTCATCTATAATGACAAATTTTTCCTTCTTGGGCAAATTGTCCCAAAATTCTTTAAAATTATGATTTTGCCCTTCAAGGGAAAATCATGTCAAAAATATTCATGAGCCTTGATTGACATTTCTCTAGGCTAACAGAGCCTTATTAGGGATGCCACGTTGCTTTCATGTGATTTATCCGCACGTATTGGATCCTTGATTTACGCATTCATTTCATTGATTGTGAGTGCTAGGGTAGTCACTCCTATCTGCATGAACTCCTAGTTTTAGGGTTCGCACCTTTTTCATCTGCTTGAAATCTTAGGGTTAGATAAATCATTCGACTTAGATACCGAAAGGGCATCAACTCTGATAGTTGGTGTAATAAAATCCCCGATTCCATTTCTTTGGTTTTCGCTGAATTAAATAGAATGCTCCCAATTATTCGATAGGGTTTCCAATCGTACCCTTCACAGAACGATTGGTGGCGACTCCTTGGCATGTACACGTATCACATGTCACCAAACCATACCGAAGGCCAACCACGTATACCGCCGTTACGACTTGGGTAACGAACCTTGGGAGAGGCCCGCATTCGCTCAGAGTGGACATCCCTTTAGCTCGCCTCGAAAGAGCGGGCCGCGACAGTGTCCTACACGGGTATATATCTCCAGTTGTGACAAGCTTGTGTAAGGGGCTCTTGTCATGCCAATAATCAAACCAGAAAGATGTCAGGTGCCCATTACCAATAGTCCATCTGTAGTGTTGAAAGAAATCTGGCCGGAGGTCCAAAATCTTCTTCCATGCTCAAGAACATGCAGTAGGTCTACTAGCTACTCAAAAGTTTATGTTCTTCAAGAAGGTCGAGTAAATCCACTTGCACCAAAGGGACTCTTTATTTGTAAAGAGAATCCATATATGCTTCAAAGTCATCGTCTTGTTACAATCTACAAGTCTACGAATCCCTAGGCCATCCTCATCCTTAGGTAGACAAATATCTGACCAGGAAACCTTTCCCCCCAATGCCTAAGTCAGGGCCTCTCCAAAGAAACTGTCTAAGAATCTGCTCAATCTTATTCATAACAGACTTTGGAAGAGTGAAGATCGTAGCCCAATATATCTATATAGGTTGTAAAATCGATTTTAAGAGCTGTAACTGTCCGGCATAAGATAAAAATCTCTAAGATCAAGACCATGCTCTAACAGTAATGGCGTCCACCAAGGCATCACAATCAGACTTGTAGATTCTAGAAGCAATAACAGAAACTCCTAGATATCGAAAAGGGAGAGTACCTTCTTGGAAATCTGAGCAATGTCGAATTTGCCCCTGTAAGCTAGTTGTACCACTCAAAAAGAAGACTTCACTCTTGCTAGTTTTCAGCCTTAGACCTGACCAACTGGAGAATAAGTCTAGTCCATCCTTTAACAAGCGAATGGTGTCCATTTGAGATAGTTGATATAAGTTCTATTAGCCCCCATTTAAAGAATGTAAGTTTTGTCATAAGATTTTTAAATAACACGAATTAAGCAAGGTAATAACTCTTTGACATGTGCAAGAAACAATCATAAACTAAAGCTCCGTTTGTGTGACACTCTGATTTTTCCTGTCATTTCAAGACTCATTAATGAGAAAGTATCTAACGATGTATTTCAGTCATATCTCGCTCGGATCTGATCAATCTCGAGTAAACTGACCAAAAGGGAAAAGCTAACGCGAGACAAGGTACGTGGACTTAGGAAACTCAAATAGGGAATGATGCTTTAACCATAAGGATTGTCGATGGGACATTTACAGCCCTAAAAGGCCGATCTAAGAACGATTAAGGAACGCATTGCTAGCATTATATGATTGGAGCACGGGTGATGCCGCTTAACCAACGTATAATTTGCAAAATTTTCCTAAATCGAACAGTGACGATCGAGATCGTCGGAACTAGTGATAGACTCTCACAATTACATGACAACCAAAGTCTTCATGAATTGACAAGCCTTAATTGTGATATGAACCACAAGGTCAATACGTGTAACATCTGCAAAAATCGCTCGTCAGTTTTAGATAGGCTGGAATCACGTCTGATCGAGAAATGAATCAAAAACGAGTGTCGAAATTAGAAATTAGAGAATCAAGAATTTCAACATTATAATTGGATTGGTCGTCGCCTTATCAAAGAAAATTGAAATTAGAAAAACGACGTTCCGGACGTCGGGGGTAAAATTACCATTTTTCCCCTCAAACCTTAGCCTTGACTTAATTAATGGACAAGGGTATTTTGATCATTGAAGCCCCATTATAGCTGCCAAAAATTAAAGAAATTGAGAGCCATTGGATGAACATTGATTAACACATGGACAAGTGTCAAAGGATTAGGCCTTGATGTTGATTGAGTCACCTTTTAACCAACCATTTAAACACGGCTAACTCTTGAAAATTGAGTATATAACTCGCTCTCTCTCTCTCTCTCTTTGGCCGAACACCCCCCAAGTCTGCCGGTTTTCTTCTTCTTCTTCTTCTTCTTCCTTCTGCCGAGAAGCTCACCGCCCGACTAGCTGCTACTTTCCCGTTCGCTCGCTCCAACCACCACCTCCGGCCACCGCCTGGACCCAAACCGACCCCTAGCCCCTTCCTCATCCTCTTGCCAACATCCTCCAAGTAGAATCAGGTCATTTGACCCATTGTGGAGTCCCGGCCGTTCATTCTTCAGGAAGTCGACGGAAACCGTCGCAGCTGGAAGTAAGCTGCTGTTTAGACTCCGTAGGACCTTGAATCCTTTGAATTTTTTGATCAAATTTTGTGAAAATCTTGAGGACACCTAGACTGAGTTGTGGTAAAAAGTTTGGAGAAATTTGATGGAGTTTTGATCCCAAATGAGTCTTGTGCTTGAAGGACCAAAAACTGACTAGTTGAAGACCCGAAGGAACAAGCGTTGTTCAAGGACTTTCTGGCATCGCCTTAGATCCAAATTTTCGGTGAGGCTTCCCAACCCCTAGAACTTCATGTTAACAAGTAGATTAGTGGTTAAATTGAGGATTTAAGTTAGTTTAAGGGTTGATTAGTTGAGATTTGCACATAATCGAAAATGCCCTATTTCGATTTTGTGCATGTCGAATCTGTGGGAGGCTGTTGGTGATGGAATTGAGTCTCAAATTCATCGTGAAGATATGTGAGGATGCCAATTGATATGTCAATAAGGTGTATGATTAGTGAATTGACGAATTGGACAAGAAAAATTGACGATTGGGTGGATTTCCTTAGGTTGCGCGATCGGCTCGTTCTTGAACCCTTAGGACTGAACCATTGAAGTTCTTGGAAGAAGATTTGTATTGGTCTTAGCACAAGGTAAGGGATTTCTAAACCTTTGATAGAAGGATTGGACTCGATCGGGTGATTTGAGTACGAATTTGATCAATTCTTGAGAGATTATAACGTGATTGTCCAATGCACGTCCTAGAAAGATATAGATGACTTGAATGTTTGACAATGCTTGTGCCATGAATTGATTGTCACATTTGAATGTCAAATTTGATTGTCTCACATGCCATGGATGTGTCGTTCGTCGCATGAGTTTGCATTCGATCATGTGCTATGAAATGAAATGAACTTGTGGCATGTCTAAGAAGTTGTGACATCCTGATGCGTTGAGACGCGGGGTTGTGTGGATGGATGCCCTGAGTCGCTAAGACACGGGGTTTGAATTGAATGACAGCTTGAGGCGTACGAGACGCGAGGTAGAGATGGCCATGGTCCTGATGCGTTGAAGCGTGGAACGAATTTTGAGATGTGTCAACACAGGCCTGGAGTGAAATTGAAAACCTGATGCGTTTACGCGGGTTTGTCAATATGATGGTTTGAGGCGTAATTATACGGACCGAGCCTGAGGCGTTCTAAACACGGACGTGAATCAAAGGGAGGCATGGAAGGGTGGAAGGTGTAATCTGGCTTGATAATGTGTGCTTGATCTTAATAATGTAAGATGATGCCATGATTGCATGCTTGACATCCATGCATTATTTCGTGACAGTTGCATGCCTCATGTGATTATTTGTGCAAATTTGTTTGTGATTATATTTGCCTGAGTGTACGGTCAGCCTAACCTAGGGTTAGGATCTACCTCACCGAGATGTAAATCTCACCCCGTTGTGGGACCCCATTTTTTTTTCAGATCCTAGGTTTTGAAAATGTGGCTAATTAGGTTTGGAGACCCGAAAGAAATGTTTTCTTATTTTGAGGAGTTCCCGGACGGACAAGTGACCGATTATGCTGGGAAGTACATTGTAGTCTGAGTAGACGAGGGTGGCAGTAGCTGGAAGCCTCATAGGTACGGGGCCTGATTTAGAAAGGTAGGGGAAGTTTCCACGGGACCACTGAAGCCCTTCGAGGTACCCCGTGGTGTGATCCCTAGTTGGTGCCATCCCACTAGGGATTCGGTTAAGACCGAGGGGTCAGTCGCTGGCTCGAGGAATGTCCCTGAGAGGACCCCAACCTTGAAAGACACTGATGAGGTCATCGAGATCGAAGCTACCGAGGACGATCAGGTGGAGCCGTCAGCTGATGAGACGCTCGAGGACATTGCGGAGGTCTACTCTGAGACTCTCTCAGAGTACGAGCCTACTGAGGAGGCTGAGGAGACTGATGACTTAGTAGCTTGACTTAGGAGTCTCTGTTTTTACTGGTCTGATATTTTGATAGTGTTCTCGATACTTGCTTCTTTTGGGAGATTGATGATCGTCTTTGTACTAGCCTTGTCACTCTATTGACCAGCATGTTTAGTTTGTCGTGTTCTTGTATGGATATTTGGGAGTTTATGTATTATTGGTACTCTCGTTATCCAGGTCCTTTTTTTTATTATTGTACAGAGGAGTTTATATATCATTGCTTCCGCGTGCTTTCTACATGATATATCTCTCGATCTATGTGAATATTGGGACCTCGAGAGAGAGTTTGTGCTTGTGCACGGGGTGCGGGGTGTGATAGTTTGTTTCTAGAAAAATAAAATATTTTGGAAATAAAAATCATTTTTGAGGAGAATGACAATATTTTTCTGTATTTGGCAACAACCTAAAGATGAATAGGAAAATTCTTGTCGTCATTTGGTATAGAATATCTGATTTGATTTTTCTCAACAAAATTACCCAAAAATTGAATTTTAAATTATTTTTTTATATTTTTTCTCATTTATGTTTTTATCTTGCTCCCTCTTCTGGTTGCCTGCCACAATGACGACTAGCAATCAGCCACAACCAATAGACGAATTCGCTCAATGCTAGCGAGGATCAACCTCGCTGTTATTCGGCATGGCTTGAGCTCCCCAGCTCGAGGCGAGCTGTACCTTGCTGGATGTAGCAAGGTGAAACCTTGCTCTAGGTTGGGCGAGGCTCGTCCCTCATTTATGGCTGGTCTACGGCCGTAGATGATGATCGGAAAAGGAAGAAAGAAATTTAAGAGATAATACAATAAAAAAATTACTAAAAATTATAGAAAAAGTGAAAAATAAATAATATGTATAATTTATAATTTTTTAATTATTTTAATAAAATAAGGGATGTGAAGGAGGGAAGAGAGGAAAGATGAGAGGAAATGATGTTCTCTTTTTGCAAAAAAAAAATAAAAATTCCTAGATTATTTTCTATTAATCAAATGCCGAAAATCATAAAATTATTTCGTGAAAATTATTTTTCGCAAAACAAATGAAGTCTGAGGATTGAATTCATGTCACAAACCTGCTATGTTTGTTAAAAGTAATTGGACATCCCTAGATATCAATATCACTTATTTAATTAATAGAACGAAAACTACATATAAAAAAAAAACAAATCTGAAATGGAGTCCAATACAGCAAAGGTGAAGATTACTATTACTATCCATGCGGATTTCTACGAGCTTTATATCTAGCAAAATCTCAAAAGATATCAAAATAGGATATTCTAATTTCGAATTTTTTCAGATCTCTATTTGTCTCCTCGAATAAATATTTGAATGCCTTGTATTAGACAAAAAAAAAAAACCAAGTGTGGAGGGAATGATAGAGCAATTTAATATTAAGTTATACTTTCATCTAACAGCTTAAACTTTTACAAGAATTAACAGCGCTGTAATCCCACCAAAAGCCATGATTGTTATGAATGTTATGATGATATGGTTTATAGTGGAGCACATCCAATTTATGACGCAAAAGTTGCTTGAAACATCCTCGTGACAAGTTGCTTTATTGGAAAGAGAGAAAAAAAACCAAGTGTGGAGGGAATGATAGAGCAATTTAATATTAAGTTACACTTTCATCTAACAGCTTAAACTTTTACAAGAATTAACAGCGCTCTAATCCCACCAAAAGCCATGATTGTTGTGATTGTTATGATGATATGGTTTACAGCGGAGCACATCCAATTTATGACGCAAAAGTTGCTTGAAACATCCTCGTGACAAGTTTCTTTTTGGGAAAGAGAAAAGAACACAAGAAGTACCAAAGTTGTGTACAATACTTACTTTAGCGTAAAAAATTTTAACATGACACTAGTTATATTGCCATATTATTCTATTTTTCCATTTCAGCGAACAATTTTGGAAGAGAATTTCGTTTGGTAATTCTATAATTTGTCCCGATAAATAGATTTGGAATAACAATTTCACTATAGTGCCAAAACTTTTCACTATCGTGGACATCCTTTCGCCATTTGCCCACTGTACTCCACCGGTCCGCTGGTTGTTGCCGACAGCCAGCCGCCAATTACCCAACCATAGTGTCATGCCCGGCGTCTCGGGCACAGGCACGTGACTCTCTGCAAGCGAACTCTCGAGTCCTAGGATGTAGTTCACGAGAGGTGCAATTAATCGATAGCACGCGGAAGCGATAACGTACAAAACTCCTCCGTACAATAACAAAGGGAACTTGGGTAACGAGAACTTCACATAAATATGAACATACAACATCCCATAGGTCCGTACAAAAGAGCAAGTGTTCCAATCCTGCAAATGGCCTGGGCAACGGGACTAAGTCGAAAATAGTTAGAACAAGTCCCCTAAAGAAACAGACCGCCAGGGTCGTCACAAAAAAAAAACCAAGTGAAAATAGAGAACCCCTAGATCGAGCTGCTGGAGTCGTTAGTCTCCTTGGCATCCTCGGTAGACTCGTACTCTGAGAAGGTCTCCGAGCTTACATCTACTATATCCTCTATCATCTCGTCAGTTGACTGCTCCACCCGGTCGTCTTCGAAGTCTTCAATCTCAATGACCTCGTTGGTATCTTCTAGGGTCGAGGTCCTTTTAGGGATGTTCCTCGAACCAGCTACTGATCCCTCGACCTCTATAGAATCCCGAGTGAGATGACATCAACTAGGGATTACCCCACGGGGTATCTCGGTGGATTTCAGCCGTCTCATAGTAACCTCCCCTACCCTCCGAAATCAAGCCTTGAACCTATGAGGCTTCTAGCTGCTTCCACCCTCATCGACCCAAACCACAGTACACTTCCTAATGTACGTGGTTCCCTATCCATCCGAGAATTCCTCAAAATACGCGGCCATACACTTTGGGTCACTTAGCCTGATCGGCAACATTCTCACGGTCTAGAATCTGCATACGTGATCCCGCAACGGGGTGAGATTTATATCTTAGTAAGACAGGTCCTAACCCTAGGTTAGACTGACCGTACTCTCAGTTGAATGTAATCAAGAGCAAAATGCACAAACAACCACATGAGGCATTTAGTAGTTATTAAAAATACATAAGGCACAGACAAGCGTCAAGCATACAATCATGGCATCATATCTCATTGTTCAATTTAAGCACACATAACCAAATCAAGTCACACCTTCCACCCTTCCAAGCCTCCATTGATTCATGCCCGCGTATATAATGCCCCAGGCTTGGTCAGCGTAATTACGCCTCAGACCATCCCATTGACAAATCCGCATAAACACACCAGGTTTTCAATTTCATTACAGGCCTGTGTCAACACAAATCAAATTCCGTCATTCGTCTCAACACATCAAGATATTGGCCATTTTTCACCCCGCATTTCAACGCATCAGGGTACAATTCAACATAACCCCGCATCTCTACACCTCAGGGTATCAATCCCTACAACCCCGCGTCTCAACGCCTCAGGATATCATCAATTTCAAACATGCCAGAAATTACTTCAATTTAAACTTCATGATCGAGAACAAGCTCATGCATCGAGCTAGATATCTATGGCATGCAATGCAATCAATCTCATCATTCACAAGAGGCAATCCATTCATGGCATAAGCATTCAACAAGTGTTCAAGCCATCGACCTCTCATAAGGACGCACATTGGACAATCACCTCATAGTTCACGAGAATCAACCTAATTCACACCCTATTCACCCAATCGAGCGCAATCCTCCTAGCTAAGGTTTAGAAACCCCTTACCTTAGGCTCAATTTAGCAAAATTCTCCTCTCAAACACTTCGACAATTCAGTCCAAGCAATCCTCAACAAAGCAGCGAACAATCCTACCGGAACCAATTAATTTGTCAACTTTTCTCGCTCAATTCACCAATCCACAGAGCATAAACCACAACGACACATTCATCTACATCACAGTACGTCTCAACGATGAAATTTGAGCTCAATTGTATCCCAAACAACCCCCAAAGTTTCGGCATCATAGTGAATTCGTAGTGACCATACCTTGTCCTAAAAGCGGTCTTAGGTATGTCTTCTTTCTTAAATCTTAACTGATGATACCCGGTCCTCAGTTTAATTTTAGAGAATACCACAACTCCTTGCAATTGATCAAATAAGACATCAATCATCGGTAGTGGGTACTTATTCTTTACAGTCACTTGATTCAACTGTCTACAGTCAATGCATAGGCGCAAGGACCCATCCTTTTTCCTTACAAACAACACCGGCGCTCTCATGGTGAAGCACTCGGTCAAATAAATCCTTTATCTAGTAATTCTTGCATTTGCAACTTTAGCTCTTTCAGTTCTTACAGGGACATCCTATGGGGTGCCTTCAAGATCGACTCCGTTCCGGGAGCTATCTCAATCATGAATTCTATTTCTTGCTCTAGTGGCAACCCTGGTAACTTTTGAGGAAAAATGTTAGGAAACTTACGCACTACCAGAATACTTTCTAGTTTAGACTCCTCGGTAGTCGTGTCTACCACTACGACTAAGTAAGCTTGACGTCCTTCGATTATCAATTTTGTCGCTTCAAGAGATGAAACTAAAGGAATCGAGGTTCCACCTCGACTTCCCACAAATTCAAAACTAGGGCGACCTTCCGGATAGAAACGGATTATCCTACTCCCACAATCAACTACTGCCCTATGCTTACCCAACCAATCCATTCTTATGACCACATCAAAGCCATACATGGGCAACACAGCCAAGTCTATACTCTCTTTACTATCACCAATTAAGATTTTACAATCAGCACAACCCAACGAAATCAACATATTATCCTTTAATGGGGTAGCAATATGCAGAATCACATTCAACGGTTTCAACTCCATATCAACCAAATCAGCAAAGTGAGCAGACACGAATCAATGTGATGTGCCAGAATCAAACAAAGCATAAGCTGCTTGGTCACACAAATAAACCGTATCTGTGACCACGCCGGCACTTCTTTCGCTTCCCTACGTGCCACGACATAGACCCTTCCCTGAGCTGGGGGTCTGTTTTGATCAATTTGGGGAGTGACAATTGATGGTCCTGCCTATGGTTGTTGCCCTTGAGGTCTATTTACTGGGGCTTGATTCGGGCAAGTCCTCATCTAATGGCCCATCTGACCACACTTGAAGTACGCTCCAATCTTTACTGGGCAAGGTCCATTACCATGCCTCCTACCACAGAGGCGGTAGTTTTAGTTCATTAGGTTCGGTAGCTTCACTATATTCTTTCTTATTGGAGGGACGAAACGTTTATTGCCAACCATAGGCCTTTTACCGGTCTGGCGGTTATCTCAGAAAGAATTAAACTGTGATCCAAATGCTGTATTCCTCTCTTTCAGGCTCCTCTCGATTATCTATCCCCATTCATAGATATCCTTGTAGGTCCTTAGGTTCAGGGTTATCATCTGGCTGTGAAGTTCAGGCCTCAGTCCTTCCCGAAATCTACGCACATTCTCCAGAAGATCCTCTATCGATTGGGGTGCATACCTTGATAGCCTAGAGAACTCAGCTTCATACTGGTCCACTGTCAGGTGATTCTGACGCCGCTGCAAGAACCTTACTTGCTTTCTTTCTCGAGTTGTCTCGAAGAAGTATTAGTCATTCAATGCCGTGGTAAAGATGTTCCAGGTCAAGGCTGCTCCTTTTGGAAAGACTCCATTCTTAGTGGTAGCCCACCAGTCATTTGCGGTACCTTCTAGCTGATACATCGCCAATAGTATTTTTTCTTCATACGTGCATCTCAAGACTCCAAAGGCCTTCTCAAGTTTCTCGATCCACCTTGGCGCCAACTCGGGGTCTCCAGTCCCATAGAACTGGGTTGGCTTCAGCTTGATAAATTGCTCGACCAGTTGGCCCATCTGCTTGGCCACAACAACTTCCTCCTAGGCATTCCCTACCTCATTGTCTTGGTTATGATCGTCGTTGTTTCCATTGCCTCTATTATTGCCGTTATTTGCGTTGACTGCGGCTATTGCGGCTCCTACCGCTTGAGCTATGGCAACATCCCTATCCTGGTTCTACATGTCGATGAGTTCGCCAATCCTTTCTAGTGCTCTCAGCACTTCGTCCATCCTCGGGTCTTCCACCACAGGTGCCCTTGAACTAGAGGCTCCGCTCCTAGGTCTTCCAGGTCTTCTAGGCAGATTACTCATTCTTGTATGCTTTCACTAAGCCTGGAACGCCGCAATTTCACCAAAGATTTAGCAACTCAATCATCCAATCAAGTCCCAAGCTACCAACTATGCCTTAATGGAAACAGTCATAATATAATGACCTTCCACACCACTAATTCCAGAGGCACTTCACCAAACAGTCTATGGCCATTACCCCATTCCGCCTACTTCATCGGCTCACCTAACTAGCCATGCTCATTTACTCACCAGACCAAAACCCAAAAAATGACTTTCAGCGCTTAACATGAAATTTTAATCCTCAAAAGCCACCATAATCATGTCATGACCAAATGCCAATTACATGCGCCAAGTCATATGCCATGCATCTCATGCCTTATTCTAACAAGTTTCCTAAGGTCTTGCTACCCGTCCTGTCCTAACTTAATTCTCCTTATCACTCCAATCCTCAATCAACTTTGGATCGAGCTAACCTAGCTCTAATACCAAAGAAGCCAGGAATGTTACGCCCTGCGCCTCGGGCAGAGGCACGCGACTCCCTGCGAGCGAACTCTCGAGTCCCAGATGTAGTTCACGAGAGGTGCAATTATTCAATAGCACGCGGAAGCGATAACATACAAAACTCCTCCGTCCAATAAGAAAGGGAACTTGAGTAATGAGAACTTCACATAAAGATGAACATACAGCATCCCATGGGTCAGTACAAAAGAGCAGGTGTTCCAATAATGCAAATGGCCTAGGCAACGGGAATAAGTCGAAAATAGTTAGAACAAGTCTCCCAAAGAAACAGATCGCCAGGGTCGTCACAAAAAAAAATAGCCAAGTGAAAACAGAGAACCCCTATGTCGAGCTGCTGGAGTCGTCAGTCTCCTCAGCATCCTCGGTAGGCTCGTACTCCGAGAAAGTCTCCGAGCGTACCTCTACTGTATCCTCCATCATCTCGTCTGCTGACTGCTCCACCCGATCGTCTCGGAGGCTTCGATCTCAATGACCTCATTGGTGTCTTCCAGGGTCGAGGTCCTCCTCAGGGATGTTCCTCGAACTAGCTACTGACCGATCGACCTCTACAGAATCCCGAGTGGAATGACACCAACTAGGGATTACCCCACGGGGTACCTCGATGGACTTCAGCCGTACCGTAATAACCTCCCCTACCCTCCGAAACCAAGCCTCGAACTTATGAGCTTCTTGATGCTTCTACCCTCATCGACCCAGACTACAGTACACTTCCTAATATACACGGTTCCATGTCCGTCTGGGAACTCCTCAGAATATGCGGACATCTCCTTCGGGTCACCTAGCTTGATCGACAACATTCTTACTGTCTAGAATTTGAAAACGTGGTCCCGCAACGGGGTGAGATTTACATATCAGTAAGATAGGTCCTAACCCTAGGTTAGGTTGACCGTACGCTCAGGTGAATGTAATCAAGAACAAAATGCACAAACTACCACATGAGGCATTCAGCAGTTATAAAAAATAAGTAAGGCAAAGACGAGTGTCACGCACACAATCATGGCATCATATCTCATCGTTCAATTTAAGCACACATAACCAAATCAAGTCACACCTTCCACCCTTCCAGGCCTCCATTGATTCATGCCCGCATTTATAACGCCTTAGGCTTGATCCGCGTAATTACGCCTCAGACCATCCCATTGACAAACCCGCGTAAGCGCATTAGATTTTTAATTTCATTCCAAGCCTGTGTTGACACATATCAAATTTCATCCCATGTCTCAACGCATCTGGACATTGGCCATTTCCACCCCATGTCTCAACGCATCAGGGTGCAATTCAACACAACCCCACGTCTTACGCCTCAAGGTATCAATCCCTACGACCCCGCATCTCAACGTCTCAGGGTATCATCGGTTTCAAACATACCAGACATTATTTTAATTTTAACTTTATGATCGAGAACAAGCTCATGCATCGAGCTAGATATCTATTGCATGCAAGGCAAACAATCTCATCATTTACAAGAGGCAATCCATTCATGGAACAAGTATTCAACAAGTTTTCAAGCTATCGACCTCTCACAAGGACGTACATTGGACAATCACCCCATAGTTCACGAGAATCAACTTAATTCACACCCTATTCACCCAATCGAGTCCAATCCTCCTAACTAAGGTTTAGAAACCCCTTACGTTAGGCTCAATTTAGCAAAATTCTCCTCTCAAGCACTTCGACAATCCGATCCAAGCAATCTTCAACAAGGTAGCGAACAATCCTAGCGGAACCAATCAATTTGTCAACTTTTCTCGCTCAATTCACCAATTCAGGGAGCATAAACCTCAACGACACATTCATCGACATCCTAGTACGTCTCAACAATGAAATTTGAGCTCAATTGTATCCCAAACAGCCCCCAAAGTTTCGGTATGCACAGAACCGAAACGGGCATTTTCGGTTCTGTGCATATCCCACTCAATCAGCCATTAAACCATCTTAAATCCTCAATTTAACCACTAATCTACTTGCTAACATGTAGTTATGGGATTTGGAAAGCCTCACCGAAAATTTGAGCTCAAGGCGATGTCAAATGGTCCACGAACGGCGTCGGTTCCTTCAAGCCTACCGTCGGTCAATTTCTATCTATCAAAGGCGACACCATTTCATCATCAAACCTCCATCAAATTCAGCCCAAATTTTTATCACAACTCAGTATACATGTTTCCTTAATGTCCACAAAATTTGGCTGAAAGATTCAAGCCATTCGAGGTCTTACGGAATTCCAACAGTAGCTTACCTCCAGTTGCGACGGTTTCCGTCGACTCCCAGGAAAATGGCTGGCTGGAGCTCCTCAGTGGGTCAATTGACTTGATTCAACTTGGAGCTGGTCGAAAAGATGATGAAAAAGACACTGGTGGTCGGCTCGATGGTTGAAAGTTGTCGAAAGTAGCGGTCGGAAGTGGCGAAGGCGGCGGCAGTGGCTAGTCGAGCAGGAGCGGTTCACGGTCGAATAAGAAGAAAAAGAAAAGGAAGAAGATGGCTATGGTGATGAGGTCTTCGGTAGAATGAAGGGAGAGGAGGTGTATACACCAAGTTTGAGAGTCAACCATGAAGAATGGTAGGTTAAAAGGTTGTCATTTAAGGCGAAAGCCTAATCATTTGACACTTGTCTTCATGCCAATCAAGTCTTCGTCCGAGGGCTATTATTTTTCTGAATTTTTGGCAGCCATGGGGTATTGTGATCGATCAAAATGCCCTTATTCAATTATAAATGTAAGGCCAAGGCTTGAGGGGCAAAATGATAATTTTACCCTCGACGTCCGGAACGTCGTTTGTCTAATTTAAATTTTCTTTGATGAGGTGACGTCCAATCCAATTATGATGTTGGAATCCTCGATTCTCCATTTTCTAATTTCGAGACTCGTCTCTGAATCCTTTCTCTGTCAGATGTGATTTCAGCCTATCCCGAACTGACTAGCGGCTTTTGCAGGCGTTACGTGTATCGACTCTGTGATTCACATCATACTTAGGGCTCGTCAGTTCATGGCGACTTTGGTTGTCATGTAATTGCGATGGTCTATTACTAGTTCCGACGGTCTCGAACATCATCATTTGATTTAGGAAAATTTTACAAATTATACATTGGTTGAGCGGCATCCCCCGCGCTTTAATCGTATAACGCTAGCAATGCATTCATTAATCGTTCTTAGATCGGTCTTTTGTGGCTCTAAATATCCCCTCGATAATCCTTTTGGTCAAAGTGTCATTTTCTATTTGAATCCCCTAGGTTCACGTACCTTGTCTTGCGTTAGCCTTTCCCTTCTGATTAGTTAACTCGAAATTGATCAGATCCGAGCGAGATACGACTGAAACACATCGTTAGATACATTCTCATTAATAAGTCTCGAAATGGCAGGAAAATTAAGATGTCACACATAGAAATCTTATGTTATTATTAAATGAATTTCTATTCTGAGTCATAGATTTTGTGTTATTATCAAATGCGTCTTTGCTTAGAAACTAGTACGGGGAATAGAAATAGGGCCCAAGAAGAAAATCATTATCATTTGAGCCCTTAAGTGCTAAATCGATATAGGAAACGATCACTTAAATACCTTCGGCGAGATATTCCGGCCAAACTTAATATGTGGCATTTATAATTAATTTTTTTATTCTAGTTGGCATCTTCTAAAAATATTAAGTCCATAAGAGCTTCTAAACTATAAAAAAAAGGTTAAAAAATATATAATTAGATTCAAAATAAGCTAAAACTTAATTTTTTTTGTTTAAAGTAAAAATTTATTTGGAATAAATTGAAATATAAGCTAAAACATTTAACAAAAAATGCTCAAAAAATTTAAAAAGATGGATGGAGAAGCAAGTTGCGAGGGCTTGCACAATCCTCCCTGCCACTGTTCCACCTTCGTAAACAATAGCAAACAAGGATGGGGCATGGTCAGTAGAAGTCGATATCCACTACCGATCGATGCCTAGATCTGGGTGAAGGGTCGCGGCCATCCCCTGGATCACTTGATGGTCATAGCCCTTCGCCTAGATCTAGCCAAAGGCCGTCACTCAAAGGGTCAGTCGTAGCAGCGACCCTCAACCAAACATGGGCAAGGGCCAAGAACACTCATGCAATATGAACAAGTCGTAGGCCTGGCCTATGGTTGACGTGGGTCGCCAGCCCCTAGTTAGGGATCAAAGACCCTTGCTAGCCATGGCCAACCTTTACCACCTAGTTCTTCATCTCAAATTTGTTATATACCTTTTTATCTTTTCTATTAGTAACAAATTTACTTAATTTTTTCTTTTCTGAATATAATAACAAAATTTTTATTAAAAATCAAAGTTGAACCAAAATGAAGTCGTCTTAGCCCGTCATTACCATGTAGGAGAGAGAAAGTATTAAGAAAATTTCTATTATTTTCCGTTAGTCCAAATGGACGAAGTTAACAAAAGACTTCGATTGAGCCAATTTGACAAGTTATGGGACTTGATTGTGCTTTTTATAAGTTTTAGAACTCAATTTCACTCTTATGACAAGTTTTAAAACCTCTATCACACATGTCCTTTTTGTTGAATTTTTCAGCATTTTATTTTTAAACTAATTAAGTTTTATTTTTTTATTTTTCAATAATTTTTTCAAGTTTTAGCTGTTTTTTTCTAGTTACTCACTGGACCTTCGGTGAACCATGTTGGCTTCAAATATTAATGTAAAAAAAACCACGTTGGATATCTAGCCAAGTATGTCAGAATTGGCACATAAGTAATTATTTTTCAAAAAAATTGGCTCTAAAGTGATCGAACAACACTTTTAATACTAAAGTGAGCGCCTTCCATGACTTTTTGCACTCCTAGTGCTCTTTTCCAATTCTGAATGATATGAAATTGGTGCCCAACCACAACTTAATGGAAAATGCCACAACTAATCCCTGAACTGGGACTATTTGTGCAATGCGGCCCTTGAATTTTTAATATATTCAATACGATCTCTAAACTTTGGCTCGATAAGCAACATCATCCATGAAATTTTAAATTATTCAATATGATCTTGAACTTTTATTACCTGTAGTCCCTGTATTAAATAAGATATTTAAAAATGTCCTAAACTACCTGAATTGAAATCAATGGAAGAACTACAATAAACATGATCATACAGTTCAAGAACTAAATTGAATATATACTAAAAGTACAAGGAATACATTCAAAATTAAAAGTTTAGGTATCACATCGCATAGTTGGGTAAAGGTCTGGGATTGCAGTACATATTAGGCCAGATTTCAAAGACTATTTATGTAATTACCTGGGTTAAAGATCGCAAAATGAGATATGAAGCCTACTCATTTCGTCCAAACTACTTAGTGCGGCTCAGTGATGACTATTGCGTTATGGATCTATCTTGTATGTTTATTGCCACTTGCAATGTTTGCTTCCACCAATGTAATAATCCAAATAAGTACTATAGTTTAGCTGTAATGGCTTTTTCCAAAATGCAACTTGCTCTTTTCTCCGTCCCACTTTGTCCATCTTGGATGACACTAAAAGTAAAATTTTACAAGCCAATCCAACCATAAATAGCTGGCCTGCTTAGTGCAAAGAGAAAAGGAAACAACCGTATCAGTAGTACCAGTTTATTAGCGACTACAAGCTCACTCCTCTGACAGCTCATGTACAGCAAAGTAGTATTTCTGGACAAAACATCCACATAATTAGCTTGAGAAGTAGACCAAATCATGCCGCGAACAGATATGTTCATGTGCTTCATCGAGGGTAGAATTCAGTGACTGATGCTGCGTTGACCGAAAAAGGCGCCGAGCCGCTGGTAATTTGATCATGTCCAGTGTCGTCCCCTCCGATGGAATTTGGCAGTTCTGCTTGGAGGAAAAAGGCTGGCTCTCGCGCCACTGGAAGACTAAGAGTTTCGCCCCTGAGTGCAAGAACTATGTCCGACATGGTTGGTCTATTAGCCGGATCTTCCTGAACGCACAGGAAGCCGATATGTATGCATCTGAGCACTTGGCTTGTGGAACAAGATTCTCTCAATGCTGGGTCTAGTATTTCCAAAGGCGCATTGCCTTGCCAATGCTTCCAAGCCTAGAGCAGCTCAATCGGACACGACAAGTTAACCGCAGAACAACATCATTGATTGAGAGCACACAGAAGATTAAAACATGCAAAAAAACTTACATAGCTCGTGAGATCTTCGCCTCCATCAGAATGAAAGTAGTAGTTATTCCTCTTGCCGCAAATGATCTCAAGGAGGAGGACACCGAAGCTGTAGACATCCGACTTTTGAGAGAATTGCCCGTGCATCGCATATTCCGGAGACATGTAACCGCTGAAAACCTCAACCAGAAATTACACATGTTGAGATACCTAATATCACTACAGATCCCATTATCAGCTCTTAATAAGCTACCTTACAATAAACTTTGATGAATGCAAGACTTACTAGGTTCCTACGATTCTTCTAGTGCTTGCGTCACTTTGATCGACACCGAAAATCCTCGCCATGCCAAAATCTGAAATTTTTGGGTTCATATCGTTGTCCAGCAAGATGTTGCTAGCTTTTAAATCCCGGTGAATGACCCTAAGCCGAGAATCTTCGTGAAGATAGAGCATCCCTCGAGCGATGCCCATTATTATCTTGTAACGTCTTGGCCAATCCAATTGTTTGCCTTTCTCGGGGTCTGTAGTGATTTAAACGAGAGTATCATCTAGGAAGCCTAGGAGTTAGATTCAAAACGTTACATCTGCCCAATTAAATTAGTATATGATTATTCGCTTAATCATTGATAACGTACATTAACCTAGGAGATGAGCTTAAAGCCAGTAAAGCAGAACAAACCAAACACGAAGTAGTCGAGACTTTTGTTGGGCACAAACTCGTACACGAGTAGCTTTTCCCCTCCTTCCAAGCAAAATCCGAGCAATCTCACTAAATTCCGGTGTTGAAGCTTCGCCACCAACACAATCTCGTTCTTAAATTCTTCCCGGCCTTGTCCTGAGCTCTTGGATAGCCTCTTCACAGCTATATCTCGTCCGTCTAGAAGCCTGCCCTGAACAAATTTACGGAAGGTTACAAGTTCTTGTGAACTTTTAACGGACATGCGATGTTGTCTTTTGAACAATATTTTCATTCAATGTGGACGCTATTTACGATCATAAGTACACTTTGGCCACGAGTCATTCTCATGGCTAGAGAGAGAAATTTAGAATTTTTCTTATGAAAATGCCCCCCGCCTAACACACACACAAAAAAGAGAGGATGATATATCCTATTTCATGTCCATTACGGTATGAATCAGCTGAAAATTCATGACATGGGATCAGTTCATCAATGGTCGATATTAGAATATTTAAACATCAAATCACACAATCTTTTAATAACTTAAGGTTTTGGAACAATTAGTAATAGTTTCACAAATCTCACATGGTATCAATGCCGGACGTCATAAATTTGAATCTTTCTAAATCACATGGTATTTAGGGGTGAGCATGATTCGAGAGTAAAATCGGGAACCGAAGAACCGAAATTGCGGTTCTTGATTCGATTCCGGGTTCTAGTAAGCCAGGGTACGGTTCTCAATTCCACATTTTGAGGAACCGCTAGTTTCGGTTTCGGTTCCCGGTTCTATATGGAACTAAACCGGAACCATAACCGATATCGGAATTGTAATTTTTAAGACCTAACTTGGGCAAATTGGCTGATGTCGTACGCCCAAATTTGAATACTAAATTGATTATCTTTTACCATCTTTTCCCCAACTCGAGATACGTGATCCCACGGCTTAGCAATTTCTCAGGAGCTTCGCGCGGACAGAAAATCGATACTTGGGGTTTCTACTGTCACTAAAATTTGCTCTCGCGATCCAAAGTTTTAGGGGCCATTTAAGCTGTCCCTTGTCAGGCCCTTTTTTTCGAAGAAATATCTGTTAAGATTGCACGCAAAACAAATTGAGCAATTTGGCGAGTGACCACGAGAGGAAATCAATTCCAACGAAGCAAAGTCACTTCGGTCGGTTGCAAAATGAACCAAACAAATTAGATCTCAGTCCCCGACAAAGGAAAAGAAATTATATTTTTTTCTCGTTGTTTAATTAAGGGGAAAAAGAATCAACAAGAAGGGAATACGGCGAAACGAGGGTTTGACTTCACGTTGGAATTTATTTTGATCCAACAGGAGTTATATTGGCAGGTTCTCGGACATCTTGGAACCGGACTCGAAACCTGTGGCAGGGTGTTGAGATTGGATTATCCTTAATTAGTTGACTGAATCAAAGCATTAAAGCTTTGTTAACTACGTAATCCCAATGCAACAACTTCGCACGGGAAAATGAATTCTTGTGGCTCCATGCATTGGAAAGATGTTTTTCATTAAATCTCCCTAATTAATTGGTGAATATTCTAGAGCATGGAAGAGAGGTCCCTTGGCCATCCATAAATAGGGGATGAAGAGATGGGTTGAAGGATGTCGACAGATTCGACAATCTAACCATTCGACAAGAGAGATCCCCAAGAAAGAAAGAGAAAGCCACCATTAAGTGAAGAGTTTGAGAGATTCTCAAACTAAAGTGCATTCACCACAAAGGTGAGACTGATCCACCAAATTTGGTGAGAAAATACTATTGTAATCATACTATTATAGTGGAAGTCTTTCGTGGTTTTTTCCTTTCGTTTTCGAGGGGTTTTCCACGTAAAATCTATGTATCACCGTCTCTACATTTCTTTATTTTTCCTTTTGCCCATCTTGATCACGCAAAGAGGGGAAAAGGGTTTGCTTCCACATACCCGCCCTTTTTCCCATCAGTGATATCAGAGCTTGGTTCAAGGGCATCAAGTGATTCAAGATGTTGGCTATCGTCACCCATGATGGTGATATGTTCGAGCTCACCGCGGAGAACTATTCCTATTAGAAGCCCGTGATGGAGGACTACCTATATTGCATGGATTTGTACGAGCCAATCCTAAATGAGGAGCAACCGGAGGAAAAGAGCGATAAAGAGTGGGAACTCTTTAATCGCAACGCGGTCACCATGATCCATAAGTACAACGACAAAAGTTTTTTCGAGCGTGTGTCGACATACACCAATACTTATGAATTATGGACGAAGCTAGAGTCCATGATTCAAAAGAATACACCTCGAAAATAAAGCTCACCTAGTGTGACGATTGGTGAAGTTGGAGTATAAGGATGGTCAAAGTATGATCGAGCACTTAAACCCTTTTAAGGGGCTCGTGAATCAATTGACGAAGATTGAAATGAAGATTGATGATGAGTTGCAAGCTCTTCTACTCCTAAGTTCCCTAGCAAAAAGTTGGGACACGCTGGTCGTTACTCTAAGTAACTCAGCCTCGGAAGGGAAACTCACCATGGATGCCGTAGGTGATAGCCTATTGAATGAAGAAGCTAGGAGAAAAGAACAAGGTGTGTCCAACCAATATAAGGCCAACGTCATCGACAATCATGGGAGAAGTGAAACCCATGGAAGGAGTAAAAGTTGCGGTCCTGACAACTCCCGTGGGCAGTCTAGATCTCGCTCCAAAGTAACTTGCTATTATTGCGGGAAGCCAGTTCACAAAAAATCGGAGTGCCAGATTCTTAAGAGAGATAAAAAAAAAAATCCGGCAATGTCAAGCCAGAACTTCGACAAAAAAACAAAAGTCAGTCCAAGTTGACCCAAAGAAGAAGAAGGAGGAGAACACTACGACTGTCGCAACAACTGAAGATGATGATGTCTTCCTAATTGGAGAAGCCAACTACCTCAATGTTGCCTGCGATGATAGTTCATGGATCGTTGACTCAGGTGCATCCTTCCACGTTTCTCTTCATGAAGGCTTCTTTTCATCCTACCAAAGTGATTACTTTGGTACAGTCAAGATGGGAAACCACGTTACTAGCAAACTTTTCGGAATTGGTGAAGTCAATTTGATGACCAACGCGGGAAATAAGTTAGTATTGAAGGAGGTAAGGCATGTTCCAGATATGCGTTTCAACCTTATCTCAGCTAGAAAGCTTGACGATGTTGGGTTGGTGAATCACTTTGGTGCGGGCAAATGGAAACTTGCCAAAGGGATTATGGTCATTGCCCGAGGAAAGAAAGAAGGTTCCTTGTACGTCATGCGAGGAAAAGCATGCAATGAAGAGGTTAACATTGCCCACGGTGACTCAAGCTTGGAGTTATGACACAAAAGGCTTGGTCACATGAGCGAGAAAGGGTTACAAATCCTCGCCAAGAAAGAACTACTCTCCGACGTCAAAGGCCAATTGCTAGAGTCTTGCACTCACTACTTAGCCAGTAAACAACGCCAAGTGTCATTCCAGAAACCTATTCGACCCAGAAGTAGAACGCATGTTCTTGATCTACTCTACATGTCGCGACCCTCTTCACATGGTTTCGGCAATCGAGGGTTAATGAGCCATCTGGTGAGATTGGATGTGGGCCTCTCCTAAGGCCTGTTACCCAAGTCGCAACAGAGGTATACATAGTCAACCTTTAGTATGGTCTAGTGACATGTGATGCGTGTACATGCCAAGGAGTCGCCACTAATCATTTCGTGGAGGGTACAATTGGAAACCCTACCTAATAGTTGAAAGCTTCTATTCAATTCTGCGAAAACTAGAGAATTGGGATCGAAGACTTAATTATGCCAACAATCAGAGTTGATGCCCTTTCGGTACCTAAGTTGACTGATTTACTTAACACTAAGATTTCATGCAGATGAGTGGGGTACGAACCCTAAATCTAAGAGTTCATGCAGATAAGAGTAACTATTTTAGTACTCACAATCAGAGAAAGAAGGTACGCAAATTAAGGATCCAAGACATGCAGATAAATAATATGAGTACAACATGGCATTCCTAGTAAGGCCCTATTGGCCTAGAGAAGTATCAATCACGGCTCAAAAGTGATTTAGACATAATTTAGCCATGAGGGGCGAAATCGTAATTTTGAAGAAATTTGAGACAATTTGCCCAAAAATGGTGAAATTGTCATTTTAAAAGAAATCCGAAGTCAAAAGGGTTTGAAAATAGGTTTGATTTTCAAATTGATCAATTCCCTATTTTTTTGGCAATTTTCAGAATTTTTCTGAAATTTTAGAAGGCAATTTACCCTTTGAGGGGTAAAATCATCATTTTGGGACTGGTATGAGATGAGAAAATCCTAAACAGAAGGATTGACCGCCCACCTGACCTATCACCTAATTCTAACAACTTTCACGACTTAATTGGAATAGGAAATACGATTCACCATTTAAGGTGTAAAATTGTCATTTCAGGGAAAATGATGAGATTCGAAAACCTAAGCGAAAGAATTGGCCACATAACCGACCCTAATCGTAATCTAGGCATTTTCGAACTATCTCATATACAAAGTAGAGTCAATTTATCCCAAAAATTGATTCACCCTTTAAGGGAAAAATCGTTAATTTCAAGAAGAACGGATAAGAAATCCCAAAAAGAGGATTGACCCGGTGTCTGTGGTCATTCCTCATTTTTTGGGAATTTGTAGAATATCTAGGAATTTCCTACAAATTTTTTCAATTTTTTTTTGGATTTTCTAGGATTTTTTTTAGAATTTTATTAAAAAAATTATTTTGAAAATGTTTTTCTCTTTTTCTCTTTTTTTTAAAGGAAATTTTTCGGACCAGGTTGGCCCGATCCATGCAGATCGGACATCTTACACAGACTCGGACCCGCGTGACCTAGAAGTCCAAAACTACATCGTTTCTCGTTTTCTATTTTCTTTTGATTTTATTATTCTCAGTATAAGCCTATGGTCCCTATTGAACCACTTGGCTATTCCAGACCATTGGATCTACCGACGAAATTGTATGGCCCAGATCGAAAGCCGACTAAACCCCAACCGTCAAATCTGATTACCTAAATTAACGACCGAGATCGAATGACTCGGATAACCCTCAGCTGTCCAATCTACCAATTTATTTTTTATTTCAAAAAAATTATTTTTATTAATAAAAAAATTCAAAATTGATCCGACGGCCATCAGGCCATTATGTGGCCAAACCTAGGCCATCAGATCGTCTAACAGAATGACTTTCGACCATAACGACCTAGCAAACGTGGCTGTCACGTAGCATGTCACATCAACTCCACATTAGCATGTTGATCGGCTGACTGTCATGTCATCGTCTTCTTCCTTAAGCGCTTTCCTCTTACAATGGACGATCGAGAACTTCCGACGGCGATCTAATGGTGAAAACTCGACGTAATCGAACGAGACTGGCACGATTCAACTCACTTCAACATCGTGCGTAACATATCTCACTACCAGACATGATTATCCACAGGAGCTAGACTAATGAAGCTTGAATCAGTTCGGCAATGGTTATTCTAATCAAGCAATCGAGAGCACATTGGACTAACTCCTTCACAGAATCGTATCTGAGTGAGTTCAGAACACTTACCTACAAGTTAGATTGACCTGGTAAGGTCTACGATAACCTAGACAAGTTTCGACTGAACCAGCGACGGTGATAGTATTCGAATGCGATGTTTGACTCGATTTCAATGCAATCAAAATGCAGAGCAATGCTTAGTGATGGCTCAAATATAATATGCACACATCAATTATAAGGATTGAAGCTAGAATGAAGGTTCGTCATTAACGAGGAAAAGATAAGCTTGGAGCTCGACTTACCGTTTTTCAAGATCGTAGGCAACGTGAGCTCGACTTACCTTTTTCGAGATCGCAGGCAACGTGAGCTGGTGCGATCGACTCCACAGAGCTCAGGCAAGCTTCTCGTAGTGGTCTAGAGGTTCGACCTGGCCTGAATTACTCCGACAAGCTCTTCACAGCCGGAGCTCAAATTCGCAGGAATATTGATCACGTGATTCCTTCTCTCTACCTTTTCTCCTTGTCTCTTTATTATATTTCCTCTTTCGAACAGAATGAGCTCCTACTTTCCCAAAACAAGTGAGTTTTATTTATCTTGGCCTCTTCAAAAATTGGCCACGCGAGAGATATGAGGCAGTGACCATTCGCACGTGCAATCACGTGCGAAATGGTCATCGGACATCAGTGAACATCCGGGATGAATTGGCCATCGATTCCGAATTTTGCTCGAATTTCGCTCGAATTTCGCTCGAATTCCATCTACATTTGGTTCTACATTTAGCTTGTAAATGATTGATGGACATTTAGCCTTCGTCGGCGCAGCTCCGATTCACTCAAATCGTTGGACTGGTCTCGATCGACGGAGGACACCTTAGGGATCAAAACCTCTTGATCAATTTCATCAATCATAGTCAATTGGATAGCCAATTTCTCAATCAAAGTTTGCTTGCAAAACTGTATGTTGGCGCGGAAATTTGCAATTCAATTGAACAGGGTTCGCAGGCCGGATCCGGTTCGTCCTGCGGACCTAATTGAATTTTAATTCCAAAATTACCCTAATTTGGTGGGGGATCAATGCAATTAAAATTTGAAATTGAATTTAGGGAGATCAAATTTATATGAAAATTTGATTTTCCCCATTTATCAAAAACCCCATTTTTTTCCAAAGATCCGATTTGAAATTTCTTCAATTTCAAGCCCTAATTGGTCAAATCGAATCAAAGCACCCCCACCAATTGATTGGGTAGTGGCTTCAATTTTCCATGGAAGTACTTGATTTAAAAGTAATTTCAATTTTGCTAATTTCAAGGACTAAATTGCAATAAAATGTGCAATTTTATCCAAATTATGCAATTGAGCAATTTAAGCAAATAAATCTGCTAAATTGAAATTCAAGATAATTGGAATATCGGGACTCCTAAAATGCCAAAATTACAAATTAAAAAGACTCGAAATATATTTTTTTTGGACAAATTCAATCATATGTGTTACAAAAGAACACACAAGATTAAACTTGAATTTTGACTTTCGATGAGGTCAAAATGACAAGGGAATTAAAAGAAAAATATTGAACATTTTTCTATATTTTCTTGACCTCAAATTCTATTTTTCTTGATTTTCCATTTATTTTTATATTTTTTGAAAATATTTAAAAAAGCAAAAAATATAGAAAATTATTTTTTGCTCAAAAATAATTCCCTAGGCTTGACCAAGGACACCAAAGTTTATTTTGTAGTTGTTCCACTTTTTATGAATTTTTTATGAATTTTTCTAATATAAAGGAAAAAGACCTTATCAAAAATCATGTCAACACCACACATATGTCTATTCCATGGCAAAGAAATCTCTCGGTGGTGCATATTACTTCGTCACCTTTATCGATGATCCTCCAGAAAAGTATGGGTGTCTTTATTGAGCACGAAAGATCAAGTATTCCAAGCGTTCAAAGAATACCATGCCATGGTAGAACGGGAGACTGTGAGAAAATCAAAGTGCATACGAGCCGATAATGGTGGTAAGTACCGTGGTCCATTCGAAGCATACTGCAGGTCACATGCTATTAAACTGGAGAAGACACTTCCAAAGACGCCACAACTAAATGGTGTAGCTGAGAGGATCAACCGAACCATTGAGGAGAGTGTCCTACATATGTTATCTCATGCCAAACTACCCAAATCATTTTGGGGCCACACTGTGAAGACCGCAATTGATATAATCAACCTGCCATCATCAAATCCTTTGGATGAAGAAATTCCAGATGAGGTTTGGACAGGAAAGAAGGCGCCATATGGTCACTTGAAAGTGTTCGGTTGTTGAGCATTCGTCCATATTCCTAAAGACAAACGATCTAAACTTGATGCAAAGGCCAAGGAGTTCATCTTCTTGGTTCACCAAGAGATGAGTTTGGTTATCGATTATGGGGTCCAATCAAAAAGAGGATTGTAAGAAGTCATGATGTTATATTCTTTGAAGATCAAACTCTTGAAGACATGAAGAAGCCCAATATCAGGGTCGTTACTCATTCCGATCCTATATTATCTCCTAAGGAGTGTGATGATTCAGGGGGAGAATCATCGCAGAACGACAATGAAGAAGTTGGTGATGGCAATATCGAACCACCAACAGAAGAGCATGTCGAGACGGCTTGGAGCCTGTCTAATAAGAGCCTCAATTGAGGCAATTCACTAGACTCAGGCGTTCCTCCACCATATATCCTGTAGATAATTATACAGTTCTTGCAGAAGAGAGGGAGCCTCGAGCTATGAAGAAGCTATTACCAGTAACAAGAAAAAAGAATGGAAGAAAGCCATGTAGGAGGAGATGTAGTCCTTGCATGAGAATCATACCTATGATCTAGTTGAGTTACCGAAGGGAAGGGAAGCATTAAAAAATAAGGGGGTGTATAAACTCAAAGCTGATAAAAACAACTCGTGGTCGAGGTACAAAGCTCGAATTGCTGTCAAAGGATGCAATCAAAAGAAGGGCATTGATTTCAATGAGATATTTTCTTCGGTGGTGAAGATGTCGTCGATCTGAGCTGTCCTTGATATAGCTGCCACCCTAGACTTAGAGATTGAGCAACTCGATGTGAAGACTGTCTTTCTTCACGGACACCTAGAAGAAGAAATCTTCATGGAGCAACTTGAGGGTTTCAAAGCTTTGGGAAAAGAGCACTTGGTGTGTCAACTCAAAAAGAGCCTCTATGGTTTAAAATAATCACCAAGACAGTGGTATAAGAAGTTTGATTCGTTCATGGTGCAACATGACTTCAAGAAGACTCACGCTGATCACTGCATGTTTATTAAGAGGCATGCCAGTGGTGATTTCACTATTCTTTTACTTTATGTCGATGATATGTTAATAGTAGGGCAAAACTCGAAGAAAATTGTTGCCCTTCAGAAGGCCTTGAGCAAGTCTTTCGTTATGAAAGATCTAGGCCTAGCAAAGCAGATCCTTGCAATAAGATCATTCGAAGATGCTGTCATGGCTATCCAAGGAGAAATATATCGAGAAAGTTCTCAATAGATTTAATATGTACAAGGCCAAACCATACTCCACTTGTTGGACATTTCAAATTAAGTAAGAAACAGAGTTCATCAACTGAGAAAGTGAAAGAAGAAATGAAGAACTTGCCATTTTCATCGGCGGTTGGCAGCCTCATGTATGCAATGATATGCACTAGGCCTGATATTGCTCATGACGTCGACTTGTGAGTCGATTTCTTTCAAATCCAGGAAAGGAGCATTCGGCCGTTGTCTAATGGATATTTCGATACCTCCTAGATACATCGAAAAGGTGTTTGTGTTTCAACAAAGAAGAACCTCTGTTAGAAGGATTCACCGATGTAGATTTAGGTGGTGATATCGATTCAAGAAAATCGACGTTAGGTTACTTGACTACCTTTGTAGGGGTGTCGTGGTAGTCTAGGCTCCAAAAATGCATTGCCTTGTCTACTACCGAAGCCAAATATATTGCAGTGACAAAAGCATGTAAAGAAATGCTCTGGATGAATAACTTCTTGCTTAAGTTGGGTCATAAGCAAGAAAAGTATATGTTGAGATGTGATAATCAAAGTGCCATACACTTGGCGAAAAATTTAGCCTATCATTCTCGATAAAACATATCGATATGCGTTACCATTGGATTAGGGATGTGTTAGAGGAAAAGCATCTATAGCTCGACAAAGTTCATACCGACAAAAACTGGTCCGACATGATGACCAAGGTTATTCCATCGAAGAAGTTCGACGAGTGTTGCGAAGGTTGGTATGTTGGTAACCCCCCAATTAAGTTAAATAGGAGAGATTTGTTGGGATTGAGATTCTTCTTAATTAGTTGGGTGAATCAAAGCATTAAAGCTTTATTGTCTACGTAATCCCAATGCAACAACTTCACATAAGAAAATGAATTCTTGTGACTCTATGCATTGGAAAGGTGCTTGTCATCTTTGTAAATCTCCCTAATTAATTGGTGAATATTATAGAGCATGGATGAGAGGTCCCTTGGCCATTCAGAAATAGGGGATGAAGAGATGGGTTGAAGGATATGGACAGGTTCGACAATCCAACCATTTGACAAGAGAAATCCTACAAGAGAGAAAGAGAGAGCCACCATTGAGTGAGGAGTTTTAGAGATTCTCGAACTAGAGTGTATTCCTCCACAAAGGTGAGAGTGATCCACCAAATTCGGTGAGAAAATTCTGTTGTAATTCTACTATTATAGTGGAAGACTTTCGTGATTTTTTCCTTTCATTTTCGAGGAGTTGTCCGCATAAAATCTATGTGTCACCATCTCTACATTTCTTTCTTTTTCTTCTTGCCCATCTTGATCATGCAAAGAGGAAAAAAGGGTTCGTTTCCGCATACCCACCCTTTTTTCCCAATACAGGGTAGGTTTTAGGTTCCAAAGTAGGGAGGTTTTAGGTTCCAAAAAATGAGGAACATGTACTAACGAGTAGGTTCCACGTTCCGGATGAACCTTATCTAGAACTTAAAATCTCTGATGGTATCCAACTCTATATTTAGCAAGAAAAAGCACTTATTGAAAAATTTCAGGTATACCCCACGTAACCAGAATGAGGTTTGAGGAGGATATTTATCATCATCTAAGTCTCAAATCCAAACCAGGCATCAAGGGATTTTCAAATGCATTTTACGACGTTAATAATCACTAACATACCTGGTAAACCTCCCCGAATCCACCTTGACCAAGCTTCTTTTCTTGTGTAAAATTGTTCGTCGCTGAAAGTAAAGTATCCCAATCGAATTGCAAGGACTTTAAGGATGTGATCTCGCATATACCTTCGTGAGTGAAAAACAGAGTTGTTAGACTTGTGCTTGTTTTTCCAGTTTAAATCTTTTGTTTTTGTTCTTTCCATCTTCTTTTTCCCCTCATAAACGATAGGCTTACCACATTCTTCTTGTGCAGCTTCATGTTTCTTCTGTGCTCGCCTCCCCACAAGGCAACAACATCCGATGAATAGAAGCATTACAAAAACCGCGACTGACACGAAAGTTGCAGCCAAGGTGCCTGATCAGATAATGGTCTTTCTCAGCGTATTTAAAACCATCGGCTAATTGCAATCATAATAAGAGTGGATGGCCAGATACCTAATCTGTACCGACACGATTTTCAAAACACTAAAGCATTTTTTTTTTGGCAGAGCTATTTTCACTCCTCTTTTGATTAAGAAACTAATTTTTGCTAGTTAACTTATTAAAATACCATCTTTTTATTTAATTAAATGTTTCTTTTTTATCGTGTTAATCCACAAATCTACATTTATTTTTAATTGATCTTGATAAAAACGGAAGTAAAATTGATCACAAAATGGAAAAGATTAATTTGTTAAAATCATAATAAAATGTCAAACATATTTATATTTAGATATGTATTGACAAAGGATAAAGAAATAAAGGAAAAAAACATGGAATTTCGTGTTGTCCAACTCTTGAAACAATTTTGACCCAAAAAAAAACTCTTCATACAAAGTAAGGAATTAATATCGATTGTAAATTCAATCTTATATCAAGTAGATTAACTTATGTGAGTTTGAAAGTGCAGAATATGCAAACAAATTTTCTACTTCATCTTGCAATTCATATTAAAATGTGTAACACTAAAAAAATGCACAATAAGTGATTTGTAACTTTAGAAACCTACAAGTCTATTTGAAAATTACCCACAAGATCAAAATCTGCATGTTAGTTAGCTTGTTAGTTATATTGGATTTTAAATTATTTCATAAAAACTATGTTGTTAATTATAAGCCATTATAACTATAAATTTTTAACATTTTATATAGCTTTTCTAATTAAAAGCATTTATAAATTAAGAATAACAAAATTTTCTAGGAAATTGATAACATTATGCATTATAGAGTTTTTTTATTAGATGTAATTTGACCTTTATATTGTTAATTTGATATTTAAAAGGAAAAATAAAAATAAAAAGTAGTTATGTTGGTTAGGTTGATAAAAACAACAATAACTTAAAGAGGGAAGAGAGAGAAAAGTATTTCGCTCTATTAATTGAAAATAGGAGTACCTCAACCAAATTGAGAGTGAAAATAACACTGCCCTTTTTTAATGACCCCATTAGCTATTATTCTACTCACATTAGAACCATGAAGGTTTACATAAACTTTTGACCCTCATACTTGAAATTCCATTTATGTTCGCGCAAATTTTGCCTTGCGATGCACAAATTGCCCATATTACCACATAAACATTAGACGATTCTACTGTTGTGTGTAAGCAAGGACCTTTCTTCTGTGTTGATGGGTTCCTGAAGGAGTTTGTAGGTATCAAAAAGTCGTGCGTAGAAAAGAACTTCACGAGGGACCTGATCTTCCGATGACTTATTGATAAATCACTAACGTTATACTGAAATTATCACTTCTATCATAAGATGATCGACGTTGACAGAGTCACCATATCAATGATTTTCAAACTATATTGGCCGGATGGACTACTTTAGAAAATCGTCAAATTTTTTGTGAGTACATTAATCAAATTGAAAAGTAAATTCACATGACAATAGTCGCATGTAATACTTTATCTGGTGTGCTCATCTGTTGAGAAATTGACGCGTGACATATTAAAATATTATAAGCTTTATCAAAATATTAAGGGATAAAACCTAAAGTTCCATTAAAGGCTGAGAAAATATTGCGAAGGTTGCTCCCTCCACGGTCCTATGGTGTCGGCCTATTCAATGGACGACACGTGGCATAGTGTCATCTTGGGTCCCATGACCGTAATCTCTCTCGTGCTTTCCCCTCCTATGATCCTATTTGCGAACTTGCTTTTCTTTTGGTTTCTCATTTTCGCAGCCACCATGGCCACAGACCTCGTTCGCATCCTCTCTCTCTTCCTTGCAGCAGCCATGGCAGCTCGAGTTTCGAGCGTAGAGACATGGCCACATCCATGACTTTCCTCTCTTTTATTCTCCCAATAAGCATCTCTTGCTCTATATCTCTCGTCTATTGCTGCCTCAAGCTCGCGTTCATGGCCGCTTGAGCTTTAAGCTCTCGGTCGAGGTTGACCTCCGTGGCCATAGTGGGGGCGAGCGCGAGAAAGAAGAAGAAACGCAAGTCAGCACAGAGAGTAGAGAGAAGAACGAGAGAGGTCACAGGAAGAGAGAGAGAGTGTTTTTTTTGGGGGGGGGGGGGGGGGGGGGGGGGGGGGGCCCAGTATGTGGGGCCACGTGCCGATCATTTGAATGGGCTGGCCTTATGGTGACGTGGACTTGAATGGACCGGTTTCCACAAGTTTTTCTTTGAAATGCTAGTACTATAGCATATGTTAATCGGCAAAAATTATATAGCAATCATGGATATTTCATTATCGGACTTTCACACTGTCATGCTAACAGTAACCTTAGCATATTTACTATAAAATAAAAAGAGAGAACCCAATAGTCTCAGTCATATTAAGCTTAAACGCAACGTACCTCTGTGGATTTTTTTACCAGGAGCCGGCGGAGCCGCTGGAGGTGGCGGAGAAGACGACCATGGACTGTGGCTAGACTCCAAATACCATCGGAAAATACAGCTTGGTGTATAAACACCGCTGGCTTGCCTTCCGGGGCAAACCCGATCGTAAAAATCAAGGGCTTCGTCCAAGCAACTCCTGCAATCATTTGCGGACAAGTCAGGACTACACTGTAACAATGAGTAGATCGTATAGTTGTCCGGCAAGTCTGCCTGCCCCATCGCGAACTTGAGCTTCGAAGGGCCATCCACGGCTCCGTCCACTACTCCCTGTGTCAAGTTCCACCACATCTCTGGGCTCATGGTGACGTTGTCGATGTTCGGAAGCAAACGGATAGGCTGCGTCTGCAGTATGCCATAGATCGGAGTGTTCGAGTACCGTACAAAGCATGGCTCCTCTCCGGTTCCCCAGGAGAAAGCTGCCTTCTGGTTAGGGCACCACTCGACCAAATCATGGGCCACAGAGTTCACGCACTTCTCGCAGATACTTGCCAATGTATCGCCTAGGCAGAAAGCGAGGGCATAGACAGTGTTCGGGTTCTGTCCCATGCTCGTGTTGCAGAACTCAGCATGTGCAGACACGCTGGTGGAAAGAGAGATGAGGATGGCATCGCGGCCGTTTGCATAGGTGCTGTTCGAGGTGAAGTTCCCCACGGTGTTGTCGCAAATTTCCATGTGATGTGCGGAGGTTCGGATCAGAACAATCGGAAAAATGAGGAAATAAAGAGTAGATGATGCGCGAGTCATAATAGAGATTGGTGTTTTTGGTGCTTTGAATGGTTTTGCTTGACGCAAAGTCGGAGATTGTCAGGCTAAATACTGCATAGCTTTGTGAAGTGGAATTCACTTGCAAGCGTATTAAGGTGAAAAACAGGAAAAAGGCAGATGAGAGAGAAGTAGGCGATGTCGATTATCACTAGACTCGGTCATGTTGTGTTGATTGTCATTAGACTCGGTCAAGTTTTGGATGGTTACCCACCAAAGCCATCTGAAATAACGTGCGGTAATGGTTCCGATGCAAACGGTGATTGAAGAAGCCATACTTCGGCATCAACTTGCTTGGCTATCGGATCGCGGGGTGCGTTCAGGTACATATAAGCGATTGGTACGAAGTAATTGCCGGAGAAACATGTACTAATAGCCAATGAAAATACTAGCGACATCAATTGATTTAAGGGCATGAAACTAATTTGTTCGGCTCAATAAAAAGACGTAATAAGGGAAGTACTATCATGTTCGATTCAGGTCGTGATTCGGTTCGAGTGATATACTTACCCTAATGCTTCAGCTCGATTCGAGTCTCTGTTGACACCCCTTTGTCACATCCCAATGCTAGTGTATTCCCTTAGTCAAGCGGATCCCCTGCAATCTCCACCCTTCCTTGGGCAGGGATCTGCTCCTAGTCAAGGACAAAGGTATCGTTCTCATACTAGCGCGAGTCTTATCCCCAACTTACAGTAGTCTGTGTCGTCTTCAGTCGCAGATTTGAGTCACATCGCTTCCTTTTCACGGTGACTTGGCTTCGAGATGGCGCCTTTTTTTGGTTATGGCATTCATAGAGAAGTTGCTTGTCCAAGTTTTCATTGTGTGGTGTACGTTGTCTGGTTTTATTTCTTTAGTGTGATTTTCTCGTTATCACAAATTAGTAATAGCAATTCTCATGGAAAAAAAAAAAAAAGTCACTCTATGCAACTCACTTATTTTGCCTCGAAGTACAAAGAAAAAAATGTAGGGATGATAGGTTCTAAATCCGGTCCTGTTCCTTTCAAGAATCGAGAACTTGACCAGTGATCTCGGTTCTCCTCAAGAACTACAAACGGGACTGGTGGCTCCGGCTCCCAATTCCCGAAACTGTACTGACAGTCCGATTGCTAGAGGTCTAATGAAACCGATTAAATATAACAAGACTACACTTGCTTAGAGAAAGCGACAAGGGGGGAAAAACCATATTCTGCTGGGTGTGAAAAAAGAGTATCACGATTTCAAGATTCTATGCCTCCTGGAATTTACGTTTGTTAGCAAAAATCAATCGAAGACCCTGTCTCCGTTGCCCAGCTCTCCAATGAAATTTTCGTGCTGAGACTAGCTGTCTTATTCCTTTCAGATTAGCATATCTTTTGCCCGGGAAAGTTAACGTCAAATCTGCTTGTATGTTGCCGAAATTGGCCCGCAAAGCATGTGAACGTGAAGTGTGAAAAATAGAAAATAGAAACCACGCGGACACCGAGCCGTGTGAGTCGTGAAAGAGGGAAAGACCGGACATAGTGGAAAGAGGGCAGGGCGTGAGCAGCGTAACTGCGTGAAACGTGAGAAAGACCGCGGGAGAAAGAAAGGGCGGTCTGATCCAGTCTTGTACCCTTAGAACCGGAAATCGAACTACCTGGTCATTGGCTTCAATTTTAAGAATTGCGAACTAGACCGCTGTCCCAAGTAACAGGGAACCGGATCACTTGTTCGGTCCGGTCGATCCGATTTGCTCCCCCAGGGAATAGTATTTCTTAGAAAGAATAATCTCACTTTGGTAGGAATAATCTGATATGCAAGAAGGGATCTAAATAATTATGAGAGAAAAATAAGGGAAGCAATTTAAAGAGATTGGGTTAATATGTCACCAGGAAATGGGCGTCTATTGTGGAATCAAACATGAGAAGAAGCAAGAGAGGGAGATTTGGAGGATCCATTTTTTTTCCCTTCGTTTCTTGCGGGATTTTCGGGTCTTTCTTAGTTTAATATCGGTAGGCTAACAAAGTTTTAAATACTTCGTTTATGTTTTTTTTTTTTTTTGGGGGGGGGGGTCGAAATATAAATTTTAAATATTAAGTTTGTGTAGCTCCTATAAAAGTTGATTCGTCGAAGTCTATTTCGGGACGGTGGTCGTGGCGGCTTGAATTTAGTTGCACAGATTCAATTAATTACTTGATAGAACACAATATAAATATATAATAGCTCTGGACATGTTACTGTATGTGCTAACTTTTGTGATTACATGTAATTTACACGCAATGCAATGACTTGATCGGACCGTATGTTGCATCATAAGAGCCAAAGCTATGATAAATCGCACGTATATAATGGAGTCACATGTATTTAGAAATATCTCCTTCTGATTTTTTTTATGTGGAAAACAAAATAATTACATTATTGATGGTCCTTCCTTGAATTGCATATTAAATGCACAAAATCTAGTTTTACTATTATTTATTTGATTAATTAGTACATCTAGCATTGTTCTTTCTCAACGATAGTTTAGAGAACCTTCCGACTTATCAATTTACAACAATTGAAAAACTTTTAAAAAATATATATATAATATATATGCTCAATCTCATAGTCACTTTGAACAGTTACCCCGTAATTTTTCCTATGGAAAGGGTAAAGATGCCATAAATGTTATAAATTTCATATGAAGCGTTTCTGAATGTCATAAATTTCAATTGGTTAAACTAGTTATAGCTTTTAAAAAATGTTTACTTAAATATCGTAACTTTTTAATTCATCATTTGAATGGCACAATTTTTTAAAGAATATTTGCCACAAATGCCATTGGATTTCTTACACTCGTGGGGAATAAAGGTTACGATATTTAAAAGATCGATTGGAAAATTATAAAATTTGGTGATTTTTTTTTACTCTGAACATGATTTGTTCGTCTAAATACCATCTTTTTCGGTAAGTGCTTTTTAATTGTAAATTCCATCGGGAGGATGATCTTTTGGATCGGCAATATTTAGTTTATCAGATTACAAACATATTCTTCTGGGAAGATTATGCAGGCATGATTGGTGCTGGGAAAAAGTAAAAACAGTGGGTGTAAGTTATGACCAGCATTAGGGTTTTAGCGTTCCTAATGCCAATATTTTATCAAATGCTAGCCTAAAATTGAACCAAACGCTTCAACAATCTCCTAAATAGCTTTGGAGGCTGAAAGCTCCTCGAAAATGCTGAACCAAATCTACCCATAGAAGCCTCGCAGATGGTGCTGGTTGGAATGCGAGAATATAAAATGGTGAAAGTACGACCACATAAAATTTCCCTCGGCATCAGTTTCACACTATGCAGCACCAATTCGATACGAAACACGATACTACACGACACACCGATATGATAGTTCTAAAAAAATAGAGAATTTCGATATATTGAGACACGATACATATATCACTATGTCTATATGTCATCGCTATTTCATATTTGACATTCAGATATTATTGCTTTGCGGTAATGGTGACCCAAAATAGTAGCTTCAAACTTATTATATCACATCATATTTTAAAAAAATATATTTGTTTACCAGCCGGATGTGTCAGTACATGTCCCGGATGTGTCGTAATGTCGGACACGCCTATCCTTTCTTATTGCCTATCCGGACGCATAATTTTCCGTGTCTGACACGCAAAATTTTTCCTAGTAGGCGTGGCTGTGCTACATAAGTTACACATGAAAATCTTCTGAAATGGAAAATAAAGAAATTGCGTGGTGGTCTTCAATCTCCGCGTGTTTCGTGAAAAAAATATGACACAACAATTTTTTTTTTGGTTTTTGACTGAAACTTAAAAATAAAATGAAACATATTTTCAGCTCCGTCACCGAAGAGGAGACGCATGAGTCGTCCTCCATGGAGGTCATGGTTGGGGTTTGGTAATGCCAGGAGAAAAGAAGCGTAGAGATTTGAAGTACAAGAGGACAATAAAGGAAGAAGATCGCACAAGATCTTCCCCTTTGGGCTGTAGAGGTTTCCCAATATTGACACCCAAATTTTTAACTTGTAATTTTGTTTTATTTTGCACAAAAATTAGAAATTAACCTTAGTCTCTATCAAATATATTTAATTAGTCATTCATATAGGTCTGCATTTTAGAATAGTTCTAATTTTATTTTTACAATTCATGCAAAAACGAACCGACCGCAGTGGAAAATGGACCTGAAATCAGCAAGTGGATTGGACCAAATTTATTGGAAATTTCGGGTAAGGTTTAGGGGAAGTACTAAACTTTTAAGGCCATTAATGCGTATTTTGAGTTTAATTTAACCCATTTAAGTTCAATAAGTTTGGGAAGGCTTTAAATTAATTGTTTGATCAATCAATTAAAGCCTAAGCACATGGGAATTTCGGCTAGGCCCCAGGGGTTTAAGTCATGGCCAAAAATCTTAAGGGGAAAGTAAGATTAATTTGTACTATTTAGCCCTTCGAGACTTGATTGACATTATTGTTGTTTCACGGGGTTTATTTTGCAAAAAAATTGGAAACTTAGACCTCAAGCTTGCTATGTTTCAGAGAGAGAGAGAGTCACCACTACGCCTCCTCGCTCCGCCGGCCACGGTCTCAATGAAGAGTTTTTGCTGATCTGCTTTACTACCCAGAAGACCAAAAGAAGGTAAAAGCGAAAGGAAGACCAAAAAAGAAAGAAGGAAAAAGCCAAAGGAGGATCAAAAAGGAAAAGAAGGCTAAATTTTCCTTCTTCCTTTTCGTGACCCCGCTGGTCACGGCCTTGAACATCTTCCAGTTCCAATCTGATCCAACGAGCAACACGGTTCCTTCCTAAGCCGCTCAACGAAATCCAGCCTATATATTGCTTATCGCCTCTTAGGGCATGTTCTTTTACCGTTTCTATTCCTCTGTTTTTGTTCACCCGAATGGAAAAAGAAGAAGAAGTTAGAGACATGTTTCGTAACGCACATGATTCTGATTCTAAGTCTGCTTCGAGAACAATTTTGGACCAAAAATAAGAAACAAAAAAAGTTATTTCTACAAAAAAAAAAATGAAATGGCTATCTTTCATTTTTGTGGAGCACTTGCGAGGCGTGAATAAATCAACCCGACCCGGTTCGGATAAATTTTTAATAAAAATTTTGGAAATTAATTACAATTTTTAAAAATAGAAAATGATTAAAAATAAAAAAAATGGAAAATTCATGAAATGAAAAACCAAAAACAAAATCTCAAAAATTAGGAGATGGATCATTTCGAGTGGCCAATCCTATGTTTGACTATTTTACATTTCGATTTCTCCAAAATGACAATTTTGCCCCTTATGAGCAAATCGCTCAAAAAAATACCGAAAAATTCCAACAAATCTCAAAAAATAGGAAATGAGTCCATTCAACCGGTCAATCCTCTTTGATTTAAATGAAAAATTAGGAAGAAAAATTATTTTTCAGAGCAAAAATTTTGTGCAGTTACCAAACGCGTTTCTGCTCTAGGAATATAAATTTTATATAATTACCGAATGTATTCTGATTCACTAAAACTCATTCAAAGAACAGAATGAAAAAACTATTTTTAATCATATTCACTATTTTGTAATAGAAACGTTACCAAACATCCCCTTATTATCTCGAGACGATGCCAAGTCCCGTGGGCCCCGTGCCACTTCAAGGGAATAAGTACACTATAAGTGCCATAAATTTCGTACGGCATTTATTTAAGTGTTATAACTTTCAAAACGTTCACTTGAGTGCTAATTTTTTGAAAAAGTATTCACTTAAGTGCCACTTCCTGATTTGGCATGCCGGAAATATGACATGGCGTTATTTTAATATTAAGTGATCCTACGTGGCTTGCCGGAAGCTGACATGGCGTCGGATTTTTTTTTTTTTGCAAATTCTTATTTTCTTGTTTATTTAATTATTGAAAAATTCAAAAAAAAAAAAAACCAAATCTTGGATTTCTTAGTGGTGGCCAGCGATGGTCTCGCCGGACACTACCAGCCTGCCCAAGGTTAGGGTTGGCTCGCCTTGGGCCACTGCGAGGTCGCGACGGCCCTAGATGATGGTTATCGCGGCCTCGACAGCGGGGGCCAAGGGCGTGAAGCCTTTGCCTGATCTGGGCTAGGGCCTCACGCCCCCGCCGGCCGTTGCCTCGACCTCGCGACAACCGTCGGGCCAGTCATCTCAAATCGCAAGGTTGAGGCGACAGGTTTGACGGCCGTCGCATGGTCGAGGCGACGACCGTCTGGTCATTGGTCGGCAAGGGCGTGAGGCCCTCTTCCACATCTGGTGAGGGCTTCGCGACGACCAAGGTTGCAGAGGACGCGACGGCCATCACTTAGGGATGTCACGGCCTCGCCTGCCTAGGGCGAGCCGAACCTGACCTTGGGCTTGCCGGTGGTGGTTGGCGACGCCGCCGGCCGCCACCCAAGAAACCCTATCTCTTCTTTAAAAAAAAATTAATTAAATTTTCTCTTTTTTCCTTTTATTTTTCCGATTTGTATAAAAATAAAAAATATAAACTATTAAAAAATGACGTGGAATTTTCACACGACACTCAGAAAATTCATTAAATAATAGTGAAAATTTCACGTCATGTTTTCCGGCGAAAATAGAACACTTTGGTCGGAATTGGTACTAGGAATTGATATTCATCTGAACGTTTTTGTCTAGCGAAAATAGCAGTTAAGTGAACACTTTTGGCCGGAATTGGCACTCATCTGAACGTTTTTACTCTGATATGACACTCAACTGAACGCCGTATGAAATTAATGGCACTTGTAGTGTAATTATCCTCCATTTCAAGTCATGGCACGTTTGCACCTTTATTGTTTCCAGCTTTTGTCAAAACAGTAATGGGATCATCCTTGGTCTCCAAAATTCTGTTTAGTGCAGTTTTCTCTGGCTATTAGAATTCGTCAAAACACATATATGAGCAAAAGAACCAAGTCCTTCCCGTGATCAGTCGTAGCTCCGCCGTTGCCATACGCTCGTAAGCCATCCTCGAGAAGTTCCTGGCGATCGGTACTTTGGGTCTAAGCTTATAAGGTAAATATTTGATGTCTTTAAATCGAATATTTGATTGCCTAATTTGAAATATTTGTATATCCTGGCACTTATTGCATATTTGGCATATCTTGAGCGTAAATTGCATTAAAATGTATATCTTTTTCAAAATGCAGGATTGATTAGAAACTTTTTTCTAATCCGCAACTTACCATATAATAAAAAAAGTTTGTATTTAGGATTATTGGTGGATTACTCAATTAGGTAAGAATTTAAATTTAATTGTTAACACACAAGATTACGGATTAAAAATTGATTCAAATATTTACTAAATATTTCAAAATTTGATTGGCATGTATCCATTTTCTTGATTTGATTTGAATTTGATTTGAATTGGTTGATTGCATATCTAATTTGAAAATACATTATGTAATATTTTCAAAAATTCTAAAAGATTTGTATTTATCAATTGTCATGTCAAGATAAAATTTGCATCTTGAGATCGTAATCATGAAATAACCTAGGAGCAGGTCCATCCATCCTCTACCCATGGTTGTTAACTTTCCTCTACCCCACAATGGTGGTGGCAGTTTCCAAAACCTAAAACCTCCCTTTTGCCTTAAAATCTAAACCATCCATCTCTTCATCTCAGACCTGTTTCTACCCTATCAACCACAATTCTACTGTCAAACAACAGATCGGCCTTCGTGAAGGTTATTTCTCTTCCATCGTGAAGCTTTCTCTCTACTTTGGAAGAACGTTTTCTCTATCCCATGTCGATAGTTTGACCTTAAACCTAAACCACCTTGACAATAAGAATTGGATCGAGACGACGGATTCTTCGATGATGATGATGGAGATACGACTGCCATAGGTAACACAATAGGTAGCGAAACACAACAGATAGCGATGATTAAGTTGAGATTATCAAAGTAAAAGAACTACATAAGTTTTAATTATTTTATCCCAAGAGGATATGTATGTGTTTAATGATAATTCATTAAATTCAAACCCCTTTTCCTTTTTTTCCTCCAAAATTTGATTACAATGTACAATTTAATTTTGATAGATAATTTTTTATTTTTTATTTCATAATTTTTATTTTAAAAATTGAAACCTGAGTGAGCCCTTGAACCGGCTCTGAATCAGAACCCTTTCCTTGTCTTGCTTCTTCTCTTTTATTTTTTTGCGGTTCCACTTCCCTCTTTCTTCTTTTTACTTTTCTCTGTGCTCTTCTTGAAGTTAACCCCTTGGAAAAGGTAGTAGTGCCTCCGTGGAGAAGCTCCATTGACAGCATCACTTGGGAAATCCAACTAGGATTGCTAGATCGAAGCCGCTTCATTGTTCTTTTAAGATGCTTTTGGTCCCCATTTATGTTACAAGTTAGACTGGGATTAACTTGGAATCATACATTGTTTTCTTTTTAATCTACATCGGGGGATAAAATGGTGCTAAATCCTGCATTGTTTTCTTTTTCTTTTCAAGGAAACCCTTTCCCACCGAGATGGGGTCGGCCTTGCACGCCTTTTTTACTGCACGCTGTGGAAAAAAAGCTGCCATGCATGCCTGAGCTCGACTCGGTCCATTCCATCTCTTCCGTTCTTTACCCTAAAAATTTGCCAATATTGAGGTGATCTGATTTCAAGATCGATTTTCATTTTTTTTAACTCTAAATCTACCTTGTAGACAGGTCAATTCGTTTTTTTTTTTTGGGGGGGGGGGGTTCGTTAATTCTATTCCTTTTAATGGCAAACATTTATAAGGGGTTTACAAAACGAAGAGACGAATAGCAATGACGGGTGGCAAAAAGGGAGAGCAACTTTTATTTTCTTTTGATCGAAAAGAAAAATTAACAATTCATCCCTCAGTCAAGTAAAAAGTGATAACACAATGAACTCGCAAGATGAAGTTACCCAACAAAATTACGCAATGAACTCGCAACTTATCCCTCAAATAACTTTATAGCACCTTTTCGCTTAGCTATAAAGTACTATAAAGAAATAATTAAGCAATGATGTCTTTCCGGAAGGAAGGGGTGGGGGTGGGGGTGGGGGTGGGGGTAGGGAGGATTCCGTATGATGAGCATGCCAGAGAATCCTCTCTAGCTTCCAAAAATACCCACCGGAAATGTTAAGGAGGAGGTTCGGGTGGGATGGTAAATGACCTTAACCTCTCCGGATTTCGATGGATTAAGTCTAAATAATGTCGCCGGTTTTGATTTTTCGCCCCCTACGTGACGAATGGGTCGTTAATATAAGCTCCTCCTTTTCGGTTGTGGTCATGTGGAACAGCTTGACAAAGGAGGAAATGTGTCATTACGGGGAAGCTCTTGCGGTACAAGTCTCCCTTATCACGGGTCGGACTCTGTAGGACCTGTAACTAGCGTTAGCTCTTGCGGCATTTGAGGCGGGGAGGTCGTTTCGGGACGAGAGAGAGAGGAAGTTGACCATCTCGTTTCCGTAAGCTAATAACGTGCCGAGAATTAGGAAGTTTTTCCTTTTTCCCTGATAGAGGTAATAAATATTTATAATTACTCATGAATAGCTCAGTTGATTAGTACGCACTTGAGATTATATGGTTAGACACACTAGTCTTAAGTTCGATTTCCCAGATGAACACCTTCGATTTAAGTAGGTGTCATGGCGGTGAGTTGCTGTACTAGCCTGCTCCCATCTCGCAAGCTGGCCCAGACACCTTGGTTATAAAAAATATTACCTTCGAGGAATAGTTGATGTGCGCGCAAACTAATCCGGACACCTCGATTATAAAAAATATTACCCTTAAGGAATAGTCGAGGTGCGCGCAAGCTGACCCGGATACCTTGGTTATAAAAAATGCTATATATATATATATATGTACATGATACAAGTCGGTCATCGATTGTGTATCCATTTGCTTGATCTGGGAGCGGCTTTGCGAAAGATTCACGTTATAGTTTTTTAGCTGGTTGCATAAGACAATATACGGATCGTATATACCGGAATTTCAATTGATAAGAGGGCCAGCGAGATCGAAATTACCCCGGTCGAAATTGGATGAAAGACCGGGTAAAAGAAAAGTAACCCTAAGAGATTTTTTTTTTTTTTTTCACTTAATGCGATAAGAGGAGGACGATAAAAGGGTTGGATTAGGTCGGGTCGTACTGTGCAAAGCGGGTCCCGTCCCCTATACTGCAAAAGTTTTGATACACCACGTGGCTTACGGTCCTCGTACAGAATCGCTGAGCCCCACGTCTCGCGCTTTAAATTTTTTGTCTTTTATTTTTTTTCCCCTTTAAACTCCAGTTTTTCTTTCGACCCAAAAGAAAAAAAAAACTCCAATGTTTTTCCAACCCACCACATAAGTGAGTTTTATCATTTAATAAGAAAACAAGGCCGACCCCATCTCGGTCTAGTAAAGGTGTCGAATGGATGGATCAAATCGGATCAAATATAATCCAATTCATATTGATCCGACTAACCCATTTTGACTCATATTCAATGATCCATATTGACGACTCGCAAAAAACCCATATTGACCCGATCTGTTGTGACACATATTATCAAATTACAATAATATTCTAATTAAATAATATTACTAAATACTAACATACAATAAAAAAAATCTAGTGACTTTTTTTTTGAATTTTCGAATTTTTTAAAATATTAACTATTCAAAAATACTTTATTATTAATTATATTTTATTCAAAAAATGTTTATTGTAAAAATATTTTTAAAAGTATTTTTTATTTTTCTTAGGTGGCCGGCGACCGGCTGAAAATGGGTTCGAGATAAATATGTTTACAATTATGGATCCAATATAGGTCGAAATTGGGTTTAAGGTGTGATCCATTATTGACCTATTTAATTTTATTTCAACCTTTTGGACCCATTTTTAGTGAGTCCTTTAGAATATATAAGACCCATTTTATACAAAATATGGGTCAAATATGGGTCTATGACCCATATTGACAGCTCTATACTGTTCGGTTTGATTTCATTAATTTATTTTTTCAACTTGTATCTGCAAACCGTGCCTTGCTCATCCCTACACTTTTAACTGTTTCATGGGGCTTGTAAAGTGCTCTGTGAGTTTTTGGATGACCGGATCTTTGCAATGGTGCCTTCTCGGATAATGCAAAAGACCAACGTCAAGAAAGAAACTTATGCTAATTTAACTTGGAAGCCACTTTTCACATTGAGCAAGACACTACAAAAAAACACAAATTTTGCTACGAAAAAAATTTGTCGCTAGTTTGCGACGAAAATAGTAACGAAAAAATCAATTTGTCGCTATTTGCGACGCAATTAGTGACGAAAGAAATTCGTGGCTAATTAGCGACGAAAACAGCGACCAAATAGTTTCATTGCTAATTAGCCACGAATTTAGCGACGAAAATATTTTTCGTAGCTAATTGGCTACGACATTAGCGACGAAAAACCTTTCGTACCTAATTAGTCACGAATTTAGCGACAAAAAACCTTTCCGCGGCAAATTTGCCTCTAAATTTGCGATGAAAAGTTTATTTCGTGGCAACTTCACTAAATTTTTCTTCTTTATTTATATTAAATTAGCGAATTTTGCGAAAAAAATCAAATTTTTGTAGCAAATTTTGCGACGAATTGTTGATTTTGTTGCAAAATATTGACAATTAAATTATTTTTTTCTGAAAATTTAGTGACAAAAAACTTTTCCGTGGAAAATTTGCCACGAACTTTGCGACGGAAAGGTCATTTCGTCGCAAATTCACTAAATTTTTCTTTTTTATTTAAATTATATTAGCGAATTTTGTGACGAAATCAAATTTTCATAGCAAATTTTGCAATGAATTGCTGATTTCGTCGCAAAATAGTGACAATTAATTTATTTTTTCGAAAAATTTAGAGACGGAATCCATTTTTCGTTGCTAAATATTTTTTTTATTTGAAATTTTGCGATGAAAATGGTTTCGTCGCTAAATTTTTTCATATTTATTTCAATTATATTGCCGAATTTTGCAACGAAATCCTATTTTCATCCCAAATTTAGCGACGAATTCATCATTTTGTCACAAAATATTGACAATTAATTTATTTTTTCAGAAGATTTTGCGACGAAACACTATTTTCGTGGCTAAATTACCGTAATAAATAAAAAATAATTAAAATTAGCGACGAATCATCATTTTCATGGCAAATTTGAAAGAGAAAGAATGAAAAAATTAGATACGAAATTACGACGAAACAAATTCGTCGCTAATTAGCCATGACTTTAGCGATGAAATACGCGTTTGTCGCTATAAATAACAATTAAAATAAAAATTAGATACAAAATATTCCTTTCGTCGCTAATTAGCAATGAAAGGCAAGTTCGTCGCTCACCAAAGGCGCATTTCGTCATATAAAAATTAAAATAAAAACAAAAAAATTAGTGACAAAATATTCCTTTCGTCACTAATTAGTGACAAAAGGCAAGTTTCGTCGCTAATATCCCATAAATAAAAATAAAAAAAAATAAAAATTAGCCACGGAACTTTCCTTTCATCGTAAATTTGCGACAAAAGGCGCATTTCATTGCTAATGTCATATAAATTAGCCACAAAAATATATATTTGTTGCTAAGTTGCGACAAACATTGATTTTTGTTGCAAAATCAGCACTAGGAAAAAAATAAAAGCGAAAATTTTAAATTTAGCGACGAAATGCATTATTCGTTGCTAATATAATAGAAATAAGAACTAAAAAGAAAATATGCATATTAGCGACGAATTAGTTTTTTTCGTCGCTAATATCATATAAATAAAAATTAAAATAAAATTAGCAATGAAATATCCCTTTTGTTGCTTCTTACTATCCTTAATTTATATTTTTTCTAGGTTTATTATAAACATTTTTATATATATTTATTATATATGTAAAGTTGTGAACAAACAAAAAATAGAGGTCAATTTCTTTTTATAAAATATAACATAGAAAAAAATTTTGATTTTTTGGGATCCTTACTTTCTTCAATCTGTGAATAACTTAAATAAGAAATATTTATAATACGTCGTTTTCCTTAGCTTATTAAAAACATAAATAAGCTATTTATAACCTTAAGTTGTTTGGAAAGTTTTCCACAAAATCAAAATTTTCATGATAATCATATTGGAATTGAAATTTCAACTTTCAAATAAATTTTTCCTTAAAATATTTCATAAAAAATTGATAGTTCATTGTGTGTTCATAAGCCATTATAACTATAAGTTTCTAACAATTTATATAATTTTTCTAATTAAAAGCATGAGATCGTAAATTAAGAATAATAAACTTCTCTAGGAAAATTGATAATATAATGCATTATGAAATCATATTTTCTTCGTGCTTTGGTTTCTTATATACAGCCCACCAAACAGTTTTGTGACAAATTAGGATATGATGCAAGTTCTCGTTATATCTATCATCTTGAACTCGGCTCTTACTTTGTCCACAATAAGACTAAGAACGAATAAATAAAGTCTTTATGTCATTTCTCTCTTAAATATTTATTGGTAAAAAAAAGAATTCGATTCATAAGTTATAATAATAATGAGATATATAGAAAAAATTCGATTCTAGCAAATCAGTCCTAAACATTTTAACATTAGTACTAATCTAGATTATGCGTAATTCATATTACAAATGATATCCTAATTTTGAAATATAGATTAGGTGTTTTGTTCTTAAGATCATTGTACTTTACTCATTTAAAATGCTCGAAAATTGTATGACTGAAAATTTAATGAAAAACAGGTCTCGTCGCTAAATTAGCAACTATATTAAAATAGAATAAAAAAATCAAATAAAAAAACCTTAGAAGGATCGGTTTTTTAGCAAGGTATGCAATGTATCATCAAATATTCAATGTGATTCCATAAGATGTAGTTTCATTCAATATTAGTACTGAGGATTCAGAATATCACACATTAATCAACCAAAGGGAGATTCAATAACCAAAAGAAAGATCGATTCTTCGGGATCCTTGCTTTCTTCAAGCAGTGAATGATTTAAATGACAAATGCTTATAATACGTCGTTTAGCTTAGCTTCTTTATGGAGCATGGATAATCAATCCCTTTTTTCTTATTAATTATGTGTAATTATTATTATTGCGACGTATATTATTCTTATTATCATTATTACTGTTATTATTAATATTATTATTATCAATATTATTGTTATGATTATTTTTGTCGTTGATTATTATTATTGTTATTATTATTATTATTATTGCTGTTGTTGTTGTCATTTTAGCAAGGTACGAGATGTATCGTAATTTAATATGATTATACAATATCTAGTTTCGTTTAAATGTTGGATTCTAGCCAACTGAAAGGGTATTTTGATCAATTCGAAGACCATTTAGATTCCATCAGTAATGATGATTCAGAATATCATGCATTGATCAATTAAAGAGAGAGTCAACAACTAAAAAAAAGTTCAATTTTAGGATCCTTCCTTTCTTCAAATGGTGAATAATTTAAATAATAAACACTTATAATACGTCGTTTAGCTTAGCTTATTTATGTTCTTTTTTATATTACAATTTCTATTAATTTATATTCATTCTTTTTAATAAAAAATATAAATAGAGCAAATATTCTTTAAATTTTAAAACTGAATATATTATTAATTGAGTAAAGATTACATTAATAAGCAAAAATGAACAACGATCAATTTATTTATTTCTATTATCCTTGTTCCTGAAGTAGCAAGCGTTCCTTTTGTTCCTCGATAGCTTGTTTCAAAAGGGCATCTACTTCCTTAGTGTTTTAGTAGAAGATATAATTTATTGGAATTGAGACTTATTTGTTTTTAATAAATCAAGATAACCATTCGTTCCCGCTAATTAGTGATGAAATTAACGATGAAACGGATGAAATTATTGTAAATTTTGTCATTAATTGTAAAAATTAATGAAGAAAAGATGTTGCTAGACTTTAGAGACAAAAAGGGATTTGGCAATTCGTCTCTAATTTATCGATGAAAATATATTTCGTTGCTATTTTAGCCACGAATTTTATGTGAATGCTAAGCTAGCGAGGAAAATTTGGTAACGAATCATATTTTTTTTGTCGCTAAACGTTTTTGTCACTAATTTAGCGAAGAAAAAATATTTGTTCGTTTGTTTGTCGCTAATTAATTATTTTTATTTAAAGTAATTGAGGGACGAAAATACAATTTTGTCACTAATTAATCCTTTATTATTTAAATTTTTTAATTAGCGACGAGTATACGTTTCGTCACTAAATATTTATTTTTTATTCATATTAATTTAGCAACGAATTAGTGCTTTCGTAGCTAAATTAATTGAAATAAAAAGTAAATAATTAGCGACGAAATCCTATTATTTGTCGTAAAATGGCTTCTTAGGGACGAAATTCCTATTTTGTAGCAAATTATATTGAATTTTGCGATGAAATAAGATTTTCGTCGCAAAAACTTCTTTGCATTTATCGACGAATTGCTAAGTTCGTCGCTAATTAGCGACGACCATTGCCATTGCGATGAAAGCAGCATTTTGTCACAAATTTTGTTCTTTGCATTTAGCGACGAACACTGCCATTCGTCGCTAATTTTGGGGAAATACTTTCGGTCCCCAAAACCTCGCGCGCTAATTGAACCGCATTGTTTTCACGCCCAAAATCCAAATAAATCCCACCACATAGAAAAAAACCTAATTCTCTCACTTCTCTTCTCTTTCTCTCTTCTATCTCAAGCGGTTGCAGCTTAATCGATTGCCGATCGTGCAAGCATATGAGCGACGCGAGCAAAGGAGAAAGTCAAATCATGGGAAGAAATTTGTCGCGCACAGGCGCGAGCGAAATTTTCTACCTGCCGGGGGTTTTCTTCTATTTAAGTAGGACGAAATCGCCGACGTCGCCCCTCACGCTCCCCCTCACACTTCCTCACTGCCCTCACGCTGTGGCGTCGTACTCCACGGCGAGGATGAGCGCCGGTCGTAACTGCTCGGATGCGATCGCTCCTCCGGTGGCGAAGAAGGTGGAGCACCAAATGGAGATGTTCGGCGACGCCACAATTGACAACTACTGGCTCGGCGACGACTCTCGCTCCAATCCTCGTGTCCTCTCCCACCTCCACTAGGAGAATGCCTACATGGATTCGGTGATTGCTGGTGAGTCGACTCTATTGATTATCCTTGTTACGCTGAGAATGCAGTCCTGTTTGTGCGAAAGGTTCCGAGTTGATGGATTGAAGAAGTCGGACTGGAAATGTGTCATGATGTTGTAAGGTCTGGAATTGGTCACTCGCTTGTAGTGGAGTTTGATGAGTTACGAATCAGTGTGTAGTGGAAACTTGATTTGATGTACTCAGTGGTTTGTAAGGTGAACTTGTTTTTTTTTTTTTTTGCCTGATGTTCATTTCCGTGGTTCTCTGGTATTGAGATTTGAGATGTGGTTTAGGTCTGGGAATAAGTAGGTTCGAGATTTGAATTTAGCGTGAATTGTGCGTCAAGGAATGATCTTGAATGATTCAAATGAAGAGAAGAAGCCACTTCGGATGATAGATGGAAAAGCTGGCTCGAGATTTGAGAATATGGTTATAAGCATGTGCAATTTTAAGATGTACCAACATGTGAAGTTAGAGACGTAGTGCTCAACGAAGCTCCTGAGCACAATTTTTTGGTTAAGCGACAAATTCTCTTCTTTCTGTCTCAAATAAAGAGTGAGGAAGCTAGAGTCTGGAGTCTTGATCTGAAGATTTACATGGCTAGTAAGAACAATAGGCTTCTAATATACTAGTCATCCTATTTGTTTCATCAAGCATGGTCCGTAGTCTTATCTTTTGTCCTGAGTGCTGATACGCTCCACTCCAATCAACTGTGAGATCGTTGTATTTTCTTTCCAGAGATATGTCCAGTGCTTTGAACGTGTTTTGACATACTTCAATGGAGAAAACCGGCCTGGGCGAAGGTATGTTGTAAATGCGCGAGAACTTGAAGATTTTCTTATCAACCAGTGCATGTATGCGGTTAGTTCTCCATCGACTTCATCAAGTATATCCTTGCACCGCCATGATTTAGATCTTGTTGTTTGAACTTTGGCTTTCCTTGTCATTGAGATATGAGACCATTTTCAGTCTATTTCTTGAGGTGACCCAAATTGAGCTCATATTCAGTATAATTACAATAAGAGAATATTTATCATTTTCGTTGCAGTCCTTGGAGTTTTGCTGACAATGTTTGTGTGTGGATGCAGAGCTGATAAATGTTGGGCAGAAGCAAGGGGCTATGCAAGAACTTCACGAATTTATTACCTCGAAAAGATCCCGAGCATGGCAAAATATCCTTGAGAGGATCGTGTTTAGTACATTGAGCCGTGTATTGACATGAGGATGGTCTGATTCAGTATGACATTTCATGTCAACAAGTGAATGACACCTCTATGGAGGAGCCACTGTAATACGAGGAACTAATTATGTAATCGAGCTACTATATGTCAATAAATATTATAATATTCTTATTACTTGCTCAATTAATGGTAACTATAAATTTTAGAAATTAAATTTTCTTTTAATTAGATTTAAAATCGAAATATAAAATAAATTATTTTATTGCACGATCACAAAATTTATCGCTAGGCAAGAATAAAAAATAAAAAAAATTTCGTCGCTAAAAATAAAGAAAACTTCGCATATCAGTTGCTAATTAGCGACGAAAAGAGAAGTTCGTCGCAAATGAGGGTCTTGTGACGAAAAATAATTTCGTCGCTAATACGACATCGTAGATTTTGCGATGAAAATTTGATTTTTCGTAGAAAATTTGAGGCAAATAAAAATTCATAGCAAATTTGCAACGAATAAAAATTCTTATCAAATTTGTGACGAGAAAATTTGTAGCAAATTTGCGACGAAGACTAATCTGTGGCAAAATTCGTCGTAAATTTGCGACGAATTGTAGAATTTTCGTCTTAAATTTTGCGACACTGTTTTAGCTACGAAAGTTTCTTTTATCGCAAAATTCATCGTAAAAGACATTTGCGACAAATTTTGGCGAAATTTTCGTCATAAAATTAGTCGCAAAAAACGTGTTTTTTTTTTTTTTGTGGTGAGAGCATCTCCGCGGCCGAGAAAGGTTTATCTAGTAGCGGTCTTAATTAACGGGTGTTGGAATTGCCAGCAAAGTTGTTTCTTTTCAAAAAATCCAAAGAATTATATTTACTTTATACATTACATAGGTCATCGATTCAGCATTGGCTAAGATAAAAAAAAAAGAGTGTGAACTTTTTTCCAATAAATGTTTCAAATAATTTCATCAACATGAGTGCTCTCCTATTGAAGAAAAAATTTCAAGTATTTCTTTTGAAACCCTTTTGTATTTGTATTAAATTAACACAGTAGTAGAAAGAATACCATGCTACATTTAAACTTCAAACGATTTAGCTTTAACCATATTAATGATCCCACATTGTTGGTTAATTGAGAATCAAAGTGGATTTACCAATGAATCATGAAATGCTATGATTCTTAAATATTATTTATTCACTTAATTTATTCAGAAATAATTCGTAAAATCATGCATCTTTTACTTTATACTAGTTATAATGAAAAAAGTATAGCTGGTTTGGTCCAGCCAATTCGTAAAATAAACAACTCACACACACTCCCTTTCCAAAAAAAATCGATACACCAAGGACTACACTTAGATTTATTGAATTTGTTGCTAAAATATCGATATTAAATTCGAAACTCCCCCAAGGAAATGAAGGAGTCTGTTACATTTTCCATACAATCTCCTCTTATAGATAAAAAAGAAAAACGAATATAGTTCGTTTTTTTTATCACTTCATGTTTTTTCGATTTATTCTTTATTTTTATTCTTTATTCTATCCGTTTTATATATTAGATATATCGAGTTCTTATTTATTTAGTTTCCTCATTTCTAAATAGAATAAAAAAATCAAACTCAAGCATCATTTCGTAAATTGGAGCATACGCGTTTGGCAGAAGACGGTCTTTGACGAAACAACTTTCACCGAGTGTTGTTTCTTCGATTTTTACTATGAAGACATGGGTTCTGTGGTTATTTCGGACAGTAGGCTCAATGGATCACGATTAACGGACATGCTTCATCGGAATTTAATCGGCAGTGATTCGTAAAACACTTGTCCGAATTTAATCGACGATAAAGAGGGATGATAGTAGATATAATGCCAGAATTTAAGCGACGAGAAATTTTCCAAAACTACAACAAAGGTATGGGAATTGAAAGATGCTAGAATGCAAAGTAGTAGAAAAGATAAATTGTCAAAAGTAAAGATAAATATAAAGAATATTGAGTTTTGTCATTGATTGAAGGGGCTCACAAAGAGTTCACCTGTGATATTTATACAATTGATTTAGGATTTTTTTGGATAATTTTCCCAATGTTTATGCAATTGCTAGGCCGAGGAGAATCATGTATTGATAAAATTTCGAGGATCGATGGTTATCGGATCAAGTGAGAGCAAACCTTGGTTCCGTTAAAAACCCTCCTCCCACAGTCCCACTATTTGAGTCTCCCTTCCAAGGTGTCCCGTTGGACGTGGTGCATATCTCATTGTCACGCCCTAAGATTCTGTTTGAATTTCGGGTTAATGTATTACTGTGTCAATTAATTAACTAACCTAACTCGGACCCTCCCAAGTACTCCCAAGTCTTACCAAATCGCAACTTAGGTTCATTCATAAAAAATGTTCAATTAGAGCCGCCACTAATCATTCATGGTGGGTTGATTAGAAAACTATATAAAATAGTGGGAGAATTATTTAATCTCTATGAACTAGAGAAAATAAGTTCGGAGACATGGTTACGTTAATTTAGGAAAAACCTAACGTACTTTTGCCACCAAATTTTCATGAAAAATCCTTAACTTGATTATTTGATTTTTTTTTGAGATTATCTTTCTTTAAATGTGTGCTAATACAATCTATCTATATGACATACGAGATGATATGACATGACAACATTGCATGACGTGGCAAAATGCATGACGTGGCAAGATGATAATGGAAACTAAATGATATGCAATGAGAATGACTTTTTTTGGGTATTTTATATGCATTTCGGATTTATGGAAAAATGAAATGAAAAAGCTATCCTAAGTTCAAAAGAAACGTGATCTAACTTAAAAAAAAACATGGGATTTTTTGGGATTTTTTTAGGAATTTATTGAACCGTGAAAACAATGAAAATTTGAACAAAATTAAACAATATTGCCCATAAACACCTTTAAATCCGAAAATCCAATTTTATTCACAAGCAAGTGAATACTTTATAAAATAACCGTTGTCCCTATATACATAGGGCAAACCTTGAAATTTTATTTAGGAATTAGCAATCTGTTCCTCAAGATTGAGGATTTGATGTCTAATTCATACATACGGGCACAATCGAACTTCGAGATTGAAGTCATGTGTTGCCTTTAATATACGTTTTCCAAAGGACAAGACACATTTAGGGGAGCATGTATTATGGGCAAGATTATTTATTTAAGTGCAAATTATCAATCATGCAATTATAAAATAAATAACAGATAAGGATGCATAAATAAATAAAAGAGGAAACAAAATCAATCCATCCGAGAATATTCTGGTAATGTGCCTACGTATTTATAAGGCAATATCGTGTTATCTCTAACACAATATTATCTTATCTATAATATCCAAATATGTGACAATATCTACAGGATTGAATTAGATATCAAATAACTCAAAATAAGCCACCAAATATTCTGAATAATTCTCGGATAAAATCGTTACCTAATTTGCAGATTTGCTTTCCAAATTTGAATGGATCGCGGATTACAAATCGACTTGATCTCATTTGCGGCTCAGGATTCGGTGGCAGATGATCAGTGACCAAATTCGCTATGTTTGGCGATAGCTATCTGCAGAGACTGAACGTGAAGTTTAACACTCTTGGATCTTGGCTGTTCGAATCAGTGCTAGCTTGGCAATGAGAATTCAATGAAGCCACGTACAGTAAAGGACAAAAGAAAGCTAGACCAGAGTCTGGTCCATGATTAACTGAGAACAAATAAACCACCACGATGACCAAGTGACGTAGAAAAATGGATGTGCATGGGGAATCTAGATGAAAATTATTATGGTCGATCCTTCATGCAATAAACAAAAGCACACGGTTTTGCTAATGGACTCATGTGGATGCTCTGTCGATCGGGACTCTTCAAATTGTGCAGACTCCGCATGTCAATTGGCGGGGTGCATAACTTTGGGTGGTGAATTTGAAACTTCATGGATCCTTTTTTCGAGCCAAATTCTAACACCTTCGCAAGCTGTGAATTCACCCAAGAACAGCAACACTTTGACCCGATTTTGTCACCGATTGAGCTCCGGAATGCAGAAATTCTATAACCAAACAACAGTTATATTAAGCACCAAATAATGAAGAAAAAAGTAGGACTGATTAACCTTAAATCTGAGCTGATCGAGTGCAAAAATGGGATTGATCCGTAGCTAGGGACAGCACAAGAGAACAACTTTGGGCGACAGTGCAGGGGGGCTGTTATGGTTGATGTGAGCACATTAGAAAGCATGAAATCTCCTCAAGCACAGACACGTCCAGATGGTCATGGTGTCTTTTATCTTTTTGTGAAAATTCAATAATGAAGCATGGAGGACAATTGAAAACATTAACCTGCAAGTTCAACAACCAAAGAAAATTTCAAAGATAAAGATTATGGGACCAAACATGAGTTGTTCCCTTCTCTTCAATAAGTAAGTCCTCTGTGCGTTGATTCCAACTTTTCAAGTTGATCTTGTGAATGACCATGGACCCTTCAACTGAGAAGTATTTTTAAATCTCAACCGACCATGCCATGCATTAACCAACACTGAGATGCTATGGACGTTGGCCAATTCTTCTTGGATGGACTCAGTGGTTATGAAGGAGAACTCATATCACGAGAACGACTATCTGCAAGGAAGGACTAAACAAAAGCAAAACACGGCTGATGTTAACGTAGCAATAATGTTCCCGAATTAGAAAAAATGACTGAAACTTATGACGGAATAACAAGGGCACTGATTATGATTGGGTTCTCGAACAATCAGCTACAATATGAAGATCGGGTGCCGTCGCTAGAGGACTCCACCAGCTTCACCGGAATTCACGATCAGAACCTCCAAGAAGGAGACAAAACACAACTCTCCACTCCTTTCTCTTCCGGTAGCCTCCTCTCTATGTGCCTCCACTTGGACGTTTTTGCACCACCAGCCGAGAGAGAGCAATTCTCTCTATCTTTCCTCCGCCTCCAACTGTGGCCGTATATTCTAATGAAAATTGGCCTCCCCTGAAACCCTTGTTTATATAGACCAAAACATTGCAAGCTTGAGGGGCTATGTTTTCGAATTATTGCAAAATAATACCCTGAAATATAATATGACTTAAGATAAGATCCTCGAGGGTCCAATTTTGTATAAATTTAGTCCAAAAATTGATAAAGAGCTCGGCTGGTCTTATCCCAAAGGCATTGCCGAATCATGCTAGGCCCAGATGGATTTAACTGCTTCTTTCTAAACTTAATTAGCCCTTTTTAAAATAGCTGATTAATTAAAAGCCTCCCTAGGTAAACCGAGTGGGCTAATCTACACAAGAAAGAAACCCTGAGGGCCTTGCAATTTCGAAAACCTCCTCCTGGCCGAATTCTTTGTGTTATGTTCTAATCCAATCACCAGTCATTTTAATTTTTCTGCCATCAGTGCAAATGAATACTAATGCAAATGCAATGCATGCTTAAATTAAATATGCTATACATGAAAACTAATTATTTTTTTTGCGAGAAGTAACTTAATTCTCATTTTATATGAATAAATAACTGAAAAAGTTTATTCAAAATTTAGGTGTCAACACTATTTTTTTTTTGCAGGTTCTTGTTTTGCTCGTGCTGGTGCTCCTATAATCCTGGCTCTTTCCCCCGTTGGATTGAGCTGCAACTTGGTGTTAGGAGTTGCCCCATCCCCTACTACCTTCCTACCGTTCGGTTTTCTATTTGGATCGCTCTCACCTGCTCCATGCCAGATCTGGTTGAACCTTCATGGAAGACGACGCGGTTGGAGCATGTTCCATTGCTGAGCCGTCTCTTCCTTTGGAAGTTCCCACTCTCCCGAAGCTCTTCTTGAGTGATAGGAAAGATAAGCAAGGTGAGGTAGGCCCATCTCAACGGCCCCAGTCTCGTGACATGCCTATTGTTTCGGGTGCTCGAAAACTTTGGGGAAAGACCCTGAAAACAGGGGAGATACTGATGTCGTTGCTGGTATGCCTGTGGTGGACTCTGAACGTGCCTTTGCTCGTGCTGTTGAGAGAAGCCGAAGTAGAGGACGGTCTGCTGACAAGCAACCCCAGCGTCCTCCCACTCAACAAGGCTAGCAATCGCTTTCTGCTGCAGCTGCTCCCTCATCCGTTGCTGCTAGATCTACTGTTGACGCGGGTCGGAGCCGAAGCAGGGCTAGACTTGGTTCTAAAGCTCGCCGTGATCACCAACCTTTGCAACAAACTCGGCAGCTGTTGCTAGAGCAACTAAAAAAGGTTATGACCTCTCCTATGTTCGGCCGACTAACGTTAATGGTAGGCCCGTTGTGGAAATATCTGCTGCAATTGTTGAGGATGCAAATCCTGTGTGGAAGGAATGTATTGTAGGGTATTTTGTGGGAGAGGAAACTCCCATCCAAATTAACTGAAGAAACTATTAATAGAACTTGCGGAGTTCATGTAGTCGATGTGAGGTTGAATGAGGACGGCTTTTTCTTTTTCCATATGCCGAATGAAGTCTTTCGGTGGAAGGTGTTGGATGCGGGGCTGGTTGTGATTCTTAAAGTGCCAATGATGCACCAACAATGTCACCCGAAATTGGAACTAAAAAAAGTCTACATGATGTCATACCGGTGTGGGTCAAGGTGAGATCCATTCCATATGCGGTATCGTCGGCATCCGGCATCAGTGCGATAGCTAGCGTCATTGGTAGACCGTTGTATGTGGACATGCAAACGTGTTGAAACTTTGATTTCAAAGTCCCATATGAAGTTGAATGAGAAATGAAGAGTTGTTTCGGTTCGTAATAGAAATGAAGAATTGTTTCGTTTTGTCGAATCTTTTCGATGAAACCGTGCGACTTTGTGACGTTTCATCCAATCTTTTGGACGAAATCGTGCCTTTTTGTCATTAAACCTTTTCGACGAAGTCATATGTCTTCGTAACTCTTCGCTTCACTCTCTATAAATAGAGCATTGACCATCGCGTTAGTAACGAGCATTAGATACAACTTTTATGTTCGTCATTTATTCATCATCGTTATCATTTTGTGCGATTATTCCGCAAACTTGTGTTCGAAAGAGTTTTTTGAAGACGTACCATTTCAGAGGAACGCGATCCGTTCTATCTTGGGAGTCAGTTATCCAAGAACCTTAGGTACCGATTGAGGGAAAAAATTTATCTTAAGGACACAACGTGATTTCGTTGGGTTCGGATCATTCATATGCATTTAGATTACTTATTTACGATTGCTTTCAGGTTTGTCTATAAACCTAATTATCTATACGAACATCAAGTCCTGCTTATAAGCGACAACAATTTTAATATAAGAACTTCTACCCTCTTAGTGGACAACAATCTTAAGACAAGTTTTGATTTATTGTGCTGAGCTCGTATAGTTATTTGTGTTGTACGCATTATGTTCTGGCGTATTATTATTAAATTCTATCCAATGAAAATTATTTTTTCATCGCATATAGGGATAGATTTCGTTGAGACAAAAAAAAACTGATAATTCTTTTGGGGGACGTTAAAAGGAAGCGAATTGTCGAGTGGGATTAACGTCGAAGAATTTTTTCCTTTGGTTCCTAACAGTAGCATTTATTATTTTTTTTTATAAAAAAAGTGGGGCAAACAAAAATGGAGAAGTGCGTGCAGGCACCATTTCAACTATAGGTGCGTGGTGGGATCCCGTGCAGGCACATGCCTGGCATGCGTAAGAGTGGGCACTGTTGACACTAAAATTTTAATTTCAGAAAATCATGCATTTTATTTCACAAAAAGAGAGTTAATCATAGTTCTCGTAAAAAATTATCCTCATGCATTGCATATTTATTTTCTGTCAATCGTGTCATTTGATTTAGGGTCAAAAGTGAGTAAATTTAGCTTTATTCTAATTGGCGATCAGACTGAACTCGGCATGAAATTTTCGCTTCTAGCTAGAGGGAATGCTGAATTTGCTTTGTTCTCGGGTTCAATTTAGTTCATTTAAATTTTTAATCTTTTGTTCAAGTGTTCATTATTTAGAGCAAGCCTTGGTTGAGCCTGGAATTAAAAAAACAAGCCCATGTTTTAATAGAAAAAATTCGTCCAAAGGCCTTGAAGGAATGTTACCAAACTTTACGAGGGGTTTAAGTCTTAATTCAAATCAGCCCATCTTGGGTTATTTATTTAAAGACTGGATCAAACTTAGAATGTCATCATAAGCCCACACAAGCTAAGAAATTTGGCCAACATCACTCTTTCTCACTTGGCCGAATATTGACACAGGAGGGTTGGGCTTGTTTTTTGAGGTTCAAGTTATTCTAAAAAAAAAAGAGCAGGAACTTAGGTAGAGTTTTGGTGGATGAGGGGACTTGTGATCCAAGGGCATACATTTAGTCCTATATAGGTTAGGAATGCTAATCCTACGGTGGCAATTATCTCCTGTCTCAACTGGGATTTGTCGGTAAGAGTCCATATAAAAAGCTCTTCATTCACGTTACCAGGGGGAGGTCGGCAAATTTTTTTTTTCTGTCCACAGGCAATTGAGAGTTTACGTGAGAATTTTAAAGAGGATGAAAAAGAAAGCGAAGAAGCCGAAGGCCCTTTGGTTGGACTCCGACACGACGCCAGTTTTTCTCGACATCACGGTGGCCTCCCTAGACCAACGCCAGTGGCACTGACGGCCTCTTCTCTTTGTTCCATCATCCACCACAAAAGCATGGTTGTCTGACGTAAATGGTGACCCTGTTCGTGTGTTGAAGTCCCTGCAAGCCAGCACTGTTTTTAATCACCGTCCAGATCAAAAGAGTTGCTGTTCGGTGTTGCTTTGTCTGATGATTGGGGCATCAACTTTTTCATGCTAATTTAGAGTCCACACGTCATTGACTGGGGACTGATTTTGCAGCTGTTTGTGTTAAGGAACAACGATTATTCTTTAAATTAAGCTTCCTGTTTTGTGTAGACCTCTTATTCACAGTCCAGGATCGATTACTACACTTTCAATGTAATTGCTTTGCTGTCCGAGGCCGTTCAAGGCGTGATTTGGTTATCACAAATTCATTCAACCGGAGTACTCTAAGCGTGTACGAATCTCATAGCCAGCGGCCGAGGAGGTTTATTAGCCTGTCAAGTCTTTTCTGTTCAAACTCTAAATTAGGTAACTTTTGTTATCCATGATGTTCTTTGTCTACTTTGAATGCTTGACGGATACTGAAGTGATTCACAGATAGAGTATGGTTTCATAAATCGAATTTCGGATATGTGGTTGCCAAATTCGATGGATGTTGAACATGGAGCATATCTCATGAATCTTGAGCATATTTTCTTCATTTCTTCGAAAATTGATACTCTATGATATCCTAACCTAATTTCGAAATTTGAAGAAGGCTTTTGCAGATAATTGGCATTTTGTTTCATGGGAAATCTTTTTGCTTAACGTGGATTGGTTTGGAATATTTTGAGTAGATTATCTGGATAGTTAAGATATCTTGTGGGTTGATTAAATTTCGAAATCTCAATCTTAACCCAACGGATTTTGAATCTATTTGAAATATCCGAATTTTGTCATGTTTGAATTGGATTTAAAAGATATTAGAATCTCTGAACATGTCTTTTAAAGTTTGGGAATTATCTAAGTTATTCTGAAAATCCTTAGAGATAATTATTCTTGTTCTAAAAGATATGGCTATCCTTTGCGGATAAGAGCCTACCTCCTTTAAAATCTTGGTAATCCCTAATCCCCTAGGGATTTTTTCGAAATTCATGTGGCCTTGATTGCATGAATCTCTGTTTCTATGTTTAGCATGTTTATATTCTGCTTATTGTTTTCCTTTTGTTTATAAAGTTTGCACTTTGATAAACAATATTGCCCATAGCACATGCTCCCAATTGTGCCTTGTCCCTTTGGAAAACACACAACATATGATTTCAATCTTGAAGCATGATCATGTCCGTACGTGTGAATTAGACGTCAAATCTTCGATCTTGAAAAACGGATTGCTAATTTCTAAATAGAATTTCAAGATTTGCTCTATGTATATAGGGATGAGGGTTATTCTATAAAATATTCACTTGTTAACCCTAATCTCGGGGGATGTTATGCATAAAAATTGGATTTTCGAATTTAAAGGTGTTTTATGGGTAATATTGTTTATTTTTGTTCAAATTTTCATTGTTTTCATGCTTTAATAAATTCCTTAAAAAAATCCCAAAAAAATCCACGCTTTTCTTATGTTAGATCACATTCCTTTTAACTTTAGGATAGCTTTTTACTTCATTTTTTTTTATAAATCCGAAAATGCATAGAAAATACCAAAAAAAAAATGTCATTCGCATTGCATGTCATTTAGTTTGCATTGTCATATTTGTCACGTCATGCATTTTGCCTCGTCATTATGCCACGTCATGCAACGTTGTCATGTCACATCATGTCACATGTTATGCAGTTAGATTGCATTAGCATTGCATGTAATAAAAGAAAATTAAAAAAAAATCAACTCACCAAACTAAGGATTTTTCATGAAAATTGGGTACGGAAAGGGCATTAATTTTTTAATTAATGTAACCAAGTCTTCGAACTCATTTTCTCTTATTCGTAGAGATAAAATAGTTCTCCCGCTATTTTATATAGGTTTCTAATCAACCTACCATAAATGATTAGTAGTGACTCCAGTAGAACATTTTTTTTATAAATAAACCTAAGTTGCGATTTGGTAAGACTTGAGAGGGTCTGAGTTAGGTTATTTAATTTAATTGATCTAATAATCCATTAGCCTAATTTTTTAGGTCGCTACAGGCACGTGCAAATCACGAGCCCATGCCAGGCCTATTGGCGTCCGCTGCGTGTGCACATCGGTGATTTTACTATCTTGGCCTCCTGTGATGTTTTCTAATTTTTGGCTCGTACGTGCTCCAAATGACGAGTTCTTGGTATCTATGTGTTCGTATTTAAGAGCCCTATATTATGGTATACTAATATTACATGTTTAAGGCTTTGCGGATGGAAGAAAGCATATGAAACCCTATGTACATGTATTTCTCAAGGTATTTTGGGATATTTTCACTTGGTTTCAGAAATGGCTTCATCGTCGATGATGCATATTGCATCTATCCGACTTATGGAGAGAAGCTAGAAAATTTCAATTGTATAATTTCAAAAGATGGCAATAGAAGATGTTTTATGCCATGACATTGAATTTGACAAGATTCCTCAATAAGGATGCTCTTAAGTTGGATGAAGAAGAGATAAACATAGAAAGTATTGTTGCTGTAGATGTGTGGAAGCATTTTAACTTCCTATGTCACAACTAAATTCTCAATGATCTAGACAATTTCCTCTATAACGTTTATAGCATATTGAAAATGGTTAAGGAAATATGGAAAAGTTTGGAACATAAGATGATGGGTTCAAGAGATTCATCGTTGGCAAGTTTCTAGACTTAAAGATGGTTGATTTCATAACCGCCCTAAATCAAGTCCTGAAAACTCCAAGTGATTATGCATAACATTCATGCCGAAGATATGATTCTAAGTGAATTATTTCAAATGGCCGCTTTCATTGAAAAGCTACCACCGTCTTGAAAACATTTCAATAATTATCTCAAAATGTGGGGGCGAGAAATGTTAGCTATATTGGTAAGTCTCGACATATACGTCGAAGACACGATATTGTAAGACAACTTCTCTTTAGTGGAATTATCATAATTGACTATATACAGTCAAAGGATAATATTGCGGATACATTAACAAAATGCCTAACTAGAGAGATGGTTGTGGAAACATTAAGGGAAATGAGTTTTAAGGCCATAAATAAGTCATCATAGCGGAAACCGTACCTAGTTGACCGGAGATCCTAAGATCTAGATTCAAAGGGACAACCAAGTTATGAAGGCGGTGTAGAGTACTGTGAATTATTCTATTCATTTCCGTATATAGATAGTACTAATATGTGAGGTTAAGCATAAACTTTTAATGATTCTGAATCAAGTATGTGATATACTGCACATTCAGAAATCATCTATGTAAGTGGGAAGTGAGAGCCGCTTCCGTGAGAATTGAAAAGGCCGAATTCTCAAAAGCACTCATGCGATCAGGCGGTGTTCATGGTCAAAACGAACACAACAGTAAGAACCAACTTTGTTCGAGGGAAAGTTGTGTGTTTCCTAATGTCTAGGCTTACACCAAAGGTTGAAAGTTCAAAGACATCGAGTCTACTGATTGACCAAATAAGTTCGATAGGGTAAGTTCAAAGTTTCAAACTACTTATCTCGATGCAACAATCTCTCACGGAATATTTGAACATTGCATGTCATGCATTCATGGAGAGTTTTGATAGTTGAAATTCTCATATATGTAGGAGATTGTTGGAACTTTGATTTCAAAGTCCCATATGAAGTTGAATGAGAAATGAAGGGTTGTTTTAGTTTGTAATAAAAATGAAGAGTTGTTTCGTTTCGTCGAATCTTTACGATAAACCCTGTGACTTCGTGACGTTTCATCGAATCTTTTCGATGAAATCGTGCCTTTTCGTCGATAAACCCTTTCGACGAAGTCATATGTCTTCGTAACTCTTCACTTCACTCTCTATAAATAGAGCATTGACCATCGCATTAGTAACGTATATTAGACATGAGCATTAGATACAAATTTTATGTTCGTCATTCATTCATTATCATCATCATTTTGTGCGATTATTCCGCAAACTTGCGTTAGAAGAAGTCCTTTGAAGACGCACCACTTCAGAGGAACACGATACGTTCTATCCTGGGAGGCAATTGTCCAAAAACTTTAGGTAGCGATTGAGAGGACAAATTTGTCTTAAGGACACAACGTGAATTCGTTAGGCTCGGATCATTCATATGCATTCAGACGACTTATTTGCGATTGGTTTCAGGTTTGTCTATCAACCAAATTATCTATACGAACATCAAGTCTTGCTTATAGGCGACAACAATTTTAATATACGAACTTTTACCCTCTTAGTGGACAACAAACGAAGCTAATGAGAAGAATCTCTTATGCCCAGGTTTGTATTGAGATTAAAGCTACACAACCTCTTCTTGACTCGGTTGATATATGATGGGATGATGATACATGCACGATCCAAGTGGATTATGAATGGAAGCCGTTGTCTTGTTATGATTGTGGCATTTATGGTCACAAATCTGGCACCCAAGGCCATCCGTGTGCCGCTTCCTCTGACAGTCCTTTAGTTGGTGTTTCGACCAACTCTAGTGATAAGGCTGTGAACATTGATCATTCTCAAGCCGAAAGGAGGTGGAAGCAAGTAAGGAGGAGGCATGGTAGTCCCAAAGCAAAGGTGGGTGCCTTAGATCTTGTTGTTGAGTTATCCCCTTTTCAAGACATCACCATGGGCTGCGAAACTACAGTAGGACAGAAGCTTCCTGAACCTATTTGCACCTCTCGAGCCACTTCTATGGCTGCATCTGATTCGGATGACGATGGTGGCCAGTCTACAAGCAACATTGAGAGTGAGAGGAGGAGGATCCTCCTTCCCTAGCCTCGCCAAATAATAGACTTCATACAAGTAAGATGATAGTTATGGCTCCCCCTTCTAACTAGTGGGAGCCGAACTTGCAAGAGCCATTTGACGCATTAGCGCCTATTGTAGATAGTAGCCTCTCTTCTTTTAAGACACCCAACCCTAGGTCTAAGAAGAAGCGAGGCAAGAAAAGCTATTGGTAATGCTTTCCCCTCTCTTTGTAAATATGTTTTTTTTGGAGTTTAAAACATTAGGGATCTGGCTCACCCTTTTAAACAAGCTAAAATTAGGTCTCTGGTTAGATCTAATAACCTTTCTTGTATTGGTAATCTCGAGACGAAGGTTAAGCCGTCTCTTTCTGTGAGTATTTCTGATGTGTTGATTACGGGTTGGTTATGGTCTGCCAATTATGAAATGTCCCCCTATGTAGAATTTGGATTGGGTGGAATCCTCAGTTGGTTGGGTTGGATATCCTCTCTTTATCATCTCAGATTATTTATACTCATATACATTTATTGGCATTGAATGACTTGTCTGGTCTCTGTTGTTTATGGTGATTAAACCTTTATTTCTCAACGTACATTTGCGGCGACCTTATACATTGTGGGTTCAAATTTTGAGAAGAACCGTGGGTAGTGACTAGAGATTTCAATGCTATACGTGATCATTTTGACAAGATTGGCAGCTTAAACGCTTGGATCCTTTTGTTTGATGAATTGGACTTATGTCTTACCCAAGCCAGTTTGGATGATCTTAGGTACATCGGCCACAGATTTACTTGGTCCACCTTCTCTGGTGCCCTTTGCAAATAGAGAAAGATTGATAGGGTGCTAATTAATGAGTGTTGGAGCCAACTTTTCTCATTTTCTGAGGCCACATTTTTAGCTGTGGGATCATACTCTTATGATTATCAAAATTTTCCCTCTCCCGGTATCCAGGAAATCATTCAAATTCTTCAGCTTTTGGATGAAGCATCATTCATATTCGGATCTTGTTTCCCAGGTTTGGGATTCTCCAATTGTTGGTACTCCTATGTATATTGTTTGCAGTAAACTCTAGCCCGATATTGCAACTCGTATAAGCCAAGCCAAGTTAGCTTTCCTTACCACTCAGGATTCTCTTGCACTTGACCCATTTAATTAGGTGTTGGCAAATATTGAGAAAGAGCAACTCTAGAGTTTTGTGGACCTTAGGCTCCAGCAGAAATTGTTCTTCAAACAGAAATCTAGCCTCCAGTGGTTGAAAGAAGGGGACCTCAATACGAGATACTTCCACCACTTTGCGAACAAGAGGCACCTCCGTAACTGCATTTTCTCGGTTGTGGATCATGATAGGGATGTGATTATTGAGCATGCTCTTATACAGCAACATATTGGGGACTACTTCAGCAATTTACTTTCGGCCGACCCTGGGGTGGCTTGGCCTAGTATTCGTCAACTTTAGGATGTGCTTACTTCGGTCTTGGATGATAACCAGACAAGATTTTTGTCCCGGCCTATGTTAGATGTTGAGATACGAAGCACTATGTTCTCCCTTGTCAAGGGTAAGGCTCCGGGTTCCGATGGTTTTAATGTAGATTTCTTTACATCATCTTGGGATATTATTGGGCCTTCTGTTACTTTGGCCATTATGGATTTCTTTGGTACGAGACACTTGTTAAAGGAGCTCAACACCACTATACTATCCCAAAGATTCCCAATGCTTTGGCTATGAAGGATTTCCATGCTATAGCCTGTTGCAACACGATGTATAAATGTATAACCAAGATCTTGGCTAATAGGATTGCAAGTGTGTTGTCGTCTATCACTAGCCTGACTTAGAATGCATTTGTTAGGGATTGTAGGATAAGTGACAATATCCTTCTTGCCCAAGAACTCTTTGTTGGTTTTCACATTGAGCCATACCTCCCTAAATGCTCGATTAAGGTTGATTTTTAGAAGGCTTATGATACTTTGGATTGGGGATTTTTGAAGCTCACTTTGCAAGCTTTTGGATTTCATGCAATGTTCATTAAGTTGGTTATGGCTTGTGTCTCTTCCCCTATGTTCTCAGTTTCTATCAATGGGGACCTCCATGATTTCTTTGCGAGTAGCAGGGGGATTTGACATGGGGACCCTATGTCCCCCTGCCTATCCATTTTAGCTATGAAAGTCTTCACTGAGATCCTAAAGGCCCAAACAAACCTACTTGGGTGCAAGTTCTATTGGCGATGCAAGGCTATGTGGTTATCACACATCTTTTATGCAGATGACATCCTTTTATTTGTCGAGGCTGACATGACTTTCATTATCCTATTGAAGGAGGGAATTGACAGATTTTTTCGGTGGTCTGGTTTATCACCGAATGTTTCCAAGAGTGAAATTTACCTGTTTGGTGCTTCAACGAACTTGCAAGACCAAATCCGGCACCTTTTGGGCTTTCATGAAGGTACGCTACCTTTTTGTTATCTTGGGGTCCTGGTTGTTACCTCAAGGCTTAGTATGGTTGATTGTGCAGTTCTGGTGAATTCGATTACGGCTCGTGCTAGACCTTGGTCCCAACAGTTTTTGTCGTTTGCGGGTCGAGTCCAACTTATTAAGTCTGTTTTTCATGCCATTCAAGTCTTTTGAGCTGCCGTTTTCACTTTACCCATGTCAATTTTTTCAAGGAGAGAGTTGATTCTGAGACAATTTCTTTGGAAATGCTCGGACTTGGGTCATAATGGTGCTAAAGTGCCATGGGCTGATGTGTGTCTCCCTAAAGTTGAAGTTGGCCTAGGTATTAGGAGATTGATTGATGTAATCGAGCGGCCATTGTCACGCCCCGCACCCGGGGCACGGGCGCATGACTCCCTACGAGCAAACTCTCGAGCGTCACATGATTCATAAATCAAGAGATGCATAGTAACGGTGGCAAGCGGAAGCGACAACTCACGCTCCTCCATACACACATCAAAATGGGACTTGGGTAACGAGAACATCACATAAACATCCCATGAGTTTATACAAAAGAGTAGTCAATCTATTCCTGCTATTAGCTCGTGAGTCGAGACCAATCAAAAGACTACTACAATAGGGTCCTCAAAAGAAACCAACTGACGAGGTCATCAAAAGTGGGCAAACAAAAACAGAAAACCCCTAGGTCAAGTTGATAGAGTCGTCAGTCTCCTTGGCATCTTTGGTAGGCTCGTAAGCCGAGAAAGTCTCAGAGCACACCTCCACCATATTTTCCATCGTCTCATCCTCCACTTGCTCCTCTAGCTCATTCTTTGAAGCATCAATCTCAATCACCTCAACTGTGTCCTCCAAAGTAGGGGTCTTCTCAAGTATATTCCTCGAGCCAGCTACAGACACCTCTACTTCTACTGAATCCCGAGTAGGATGGCACCAACTATGAATAACCTTGCGAGGTACCTTCGTGGCCTTCAGCGGACTAGTGGTGACATCGCCTACTCACGAAACCACGCTTCTAACCTATGCGGTACCCAGTCCTTACCACCCTCGTCAACCAAGACCACTGTACATTTCTAACATACACAGTTCCCCGACTGTCTAGGAAATCATCAAAATATGCTGTCATCTCCTAGGGGTCACCTTGTCGAGTCGGCAGCATTCTCAAGGCTTAAGGTCTGAAAATATGGTCCCACGACGGGGGTGAGATTCACATCTAAGTAAGATAGGTCCTAACCTTAAGTTAGACCGACTGTACACCCAGATAAATGCAATCATGAACACGAATACACAAACAACATCATACGACACTCATCAGTCATAAGGACACCACAAAATGCAGGTGGCTATCAATCAAACAATATGGCATCATAACTTGATAATCAGGCTAGGCATGAGATACTAAGTCAAGCCACAAATTTCACACCTCAGAACTGTCTCATGAATCATGCCCGCTTTAAAACGCATCGGGTTCAGTCTGCGTAATTACGCCTCAGACCATCTAATTGACAAACCCGCGTAAACGCATCAAATTTTCAATATAATTCCAAGCCTGTGTCGACACATATCAAATCTCGTCTCGCGTCTCAACGCATCAAGACATTGGCCATTTCAACCTCGCGTCTCAACGCACCAGGGTACAGTTCAACACAACCCCGCGTCTTAATGCCTCAGGGTATCACAAGTTTCTCAAACATGCTAAATATTCATTTCAATTCAAGACTTCATGATCAAGTACAAGCTCATGCAACGAGCACAATATCTATGGCATGTGAGACAGTCAAATTCATCATTCAAATGTGGCAATCAACTCATGGCATATGCATCTAGCAAGTATTCAAGCAATCACCAATCCACGAAAACGAATCTTGGACAAACGTACAATAATCTCACGGAAATCCAACAATTTCACCACAAACTCATCCAGTCGAGTCCAATCTTCCTAGCCAAGGTTTAGAAACCCCTTACCTTGCGCTAAAATCAACAATATTCCTCTTCCAAGCACTTCCAAAAGTCGGCCCAAGCAATCCAAAATAGGGCAGCCGTCCACCTAAGATAATTCAATCTGTTTCATTAATTTTCCTTTTTAAATTCTCAAACCACCAAGCGTAAACCTCAATAACATATACATAGATATTCTAATACACCTCGACAAAGAATTTAGAGCTCGATTTCCCCCATGAACAGCCCCTAAAGCTTCGGCATACACAGAACCGAAAAGGGCATTTTCGGTTCTGTGTAGTGCCCAACTAATCAGTCCATAAACTACTCTTAAACCTCAATTTATCCATTAAACTACTTGCTAGCATGTAGTTCTAGGAGTTGTGAAGCCTCAACGAAAGTTTGAAGTCGAGGCGACGCCGGATGTTCCACGAACGACGTCGAGTTCTCCAAGTCCTTCCCCGGTCAGTTTCTCCAATTGCGACGGAATTCGTCGACTTTCGAGGAAATGGTTGGTCAGAACTCCTCAGTGGGTCAAACACCGAGCTACCATGTGGAGGTGCTCGGCAAGAGGATGAGCTTGGAGCAAGTGATTGGCGAGGAGGCTAGAGGTCTTCGGAAGTGGGGCTCGACGGCTGCGAAGCAGCGGCGGCGGTCTGGTCGGCCAAAGCTGGTTCGGCTGAAAAAGAAGAAGAGGAAATGAAGAAGAAGAAGTTGGCTATGGAGGGGTGTTCGGCAGAGGGAGAGAGAGAGTGTGTGTATATACTAATTTGAGAGTCAACCAAGGAAGAATGATAGGTTAAAAGTTCACCATTTAATGCCAATGCCTTATCCTTTGACACTTGTCCATATGTCAATCAATATTTCATCCAATGGCCCTCATTTTCTCTTACTTTCGGCGGCTATGGGGGAGGGTCAAAGACCAAAATGCCCTTATCCACTTCTAAATGCAAGGTCAAGGGGCAAAATAGTAATTTCATCCTCGACATCCGGAACATCGTTTTTCTAATTTCAATTTTTTTCGATGAGGTGATGTCCAATCCCATTATAATGTTGGAATTCTTGATTTTCCATTTTCTAATTTCGAGACTCGTCTCTGAATCATTTATCTGTCAAATGTGATTTCAACCTATCCTGAACTGGCAGGCGGCTTTTGCAGATGTTACGCTTATCGACTCTGTGATTTATATCATACTTAGGGCTCATCAGTTCTTGGTGACTTTGATTGTCATGTAATTGCAAGGGTCTATTACTAGTTTCGACGATCTCGATCGTCATCGTTCGATTTAGGAAAATTTTACAAATTTTATATTGGTTAAGCAGCATCACTCGCGCTTCGATCGTATAATGCTATCAATGCATTCCTTAGTCGTCCTTAGACCGGTCTTTTATGGCTCTAAATGTCCCATCGACAATCCTTATGGTCCAAGTATCATTTTATATTTGAGTTCCCTATGTCCATGTACCTTGTCTCGCGTTAGCCTTTTCCTTTTGGTTAGTTAACTCGAGATAGATCAGATCCAAGCGAGATACGACTGAAACACATCGATAGATTTATTCTCATTAATAAGTCTCGAAATGACAGGAAAATCAGAATGTCACAACTCTTCCCCCTTATAAAAATTTCGTCCTCGAAATTTACAATAAATCCAGTTATTCAAACAAATGGGGGTATTGATGCCTCATCATTTTCTCGCTTTCCCACGTAGCACCTTCGGTCCCATGGTGCTCCCAAATGACTTTGAAGTCTATAACACATGCTCGTAACATATCATCAAGAGTCTAAATCGTTCTTTCTAATTGTCTATCTGTCTGCAAATGATATGTTGTACTGAATTGTAGTCAAGTCCCTATGGCATCCTAAAGACTCATCCAAAAATTAACCATGAACTTGGGATCTCTTTCCGACGTAATCATCACGAGTACTTCATGTAGCCTCATTATCCGCCACATATACAATTCGGCATACCTGTCTATCGCAAAATCCTTTCGCACATGAATAAAATGTGCAGACTTGGTTAATCGGTCCACGACTACCCAAACAGAATCGTGGCCTCTCTGGCTCCATGGTAGTCTCATTACAAAATCCATCATTATGTGCTCCCATTTCCATTCAGGAATCTCTAAGGGTTGTAGCAATCCACTGGGCCTACAATGTTGTGCCTTCATCTGTTGGCATGTCAAGCACTTTGTTACATATTTCGCTACATCCACCTTCACCCCGATCCACCTGTAGCGTTGACGTAAGTTCTGGTACATTTTCGTGCTACCTGGGTGGATATTGTAATTGCTTTTGTGAGCCTCTGATAAAATCCTTTCTCTAAGCTCTTCGTCCTTTGATACGCATAGACCCTTGAAATTTTAAAATTCCATCCTCTAACACTTGGAACTCTGGTTTCCTTTTTGTCGTGTCCATTTCGAGGATCTTCTGAATTTTCGAGTTCATCGGCTGCAAGGCTCTTATCCTCTCTTGAATTTTGGGCTCTATTCTCAATGTGGCTACCAAACTAGATAGCTGACAAACTTCCAATCTGAATTCAGAATCCCTCAAATTTTCAAGTAATGACCACCCTTTTACTAGTAGATAGGCAATACTCAATTTCTGATTGAGCGCATCTGCAACTCGATTCACTTTCCCAAGATGATATAATATGTCGCAATCATAATCTTTAAGCAGTCCCATCCATCGGCGTCGCCTCATGTTCAATTCCTTTTGGGAGAATAGATACTTTAGGCTTTGGTGGTCCGTATAAATCTGAAATTTCTCGCCACACAAATAATGCCTCCAGATCTTCAGAGCAAAGATTATTGCTACCGATTCCAAATCATGAGTAGGGTAGTTCATCTCATGCGGTCTTAGTTGTCGGAACGCGTAGGCAACCACTCTTCCATGCTGCATTAGCACACAGCCCAGTCCCTTTAGCAAAGTATCGCTATATATTTCATAGCCTCCAGGTCCTGATGGAATCATCAATACCGGTGTGGTCGTTAACCGATGCTTGAGCTCTTGGAAACTCCTTTCACACTTATCCGTCCATTTGAACTTCGTTTCTTTCTTAGTCAATCTCTTCAGTGGAATGACTATAGATGAAACTTCTCCACGAAACATCTGTAATACCCCGCCAATCCTAAGAAACTTCGAACCTCTGTCACGTAGTAGGCCTAGGCCAATTCATAACGGCTTTGATCTTCGTAGGATCCATCGCAATTCCTTCTCCAGATATCACATGGCCAAGAAATGCCACTTTATTCAGCCAGAGCTCGCATTTGCTAAATTTAGCGTAAAGCGAGTGCTCCCTCAAGGTCTACAAGACAATCCTTAGATGATCTTTGTGTTTTTCATTACTCTTTGAGTAAATCAGGATATCGTCAATAAAGACTATAACAAATCTATCCAAGAATTCCTTGAATACTCGATGCATCAAGATAAATGTAGCTGGAGCATTGGTCAGTCCAAAAAGCATCACAGTGAATTCGTAGTGACCATACATTGTCCTAAAAGCAATCTTAGGTATGTCTTCCTTCTTAATTCTCAACTGATGATATCCTGTCCTCAGGTCTATCTTAGAGAATACTGACGTTCCATGCAACCGATCAAATAAGTCATCAATCTTCTGTACTGGGTATTTATTCTTTATGGTCACTTGATTCAACTGTCTATAGTTGATGCATAAACGCAATGACCCATCCTTTTTCCTCATAAACAACACCGGCGCTCCCCACGGTGAAGCACTTGGTCGAATAAATCATTTATCCAGTAATTCCTACATTTGTACCTTTAACTCCTTCAGTTCTGATAGGGACATCCTATAGGGTGCCTTCGAGATCGGTTTCATTCCGAGAGCTAACTCAATCACGAATTATATTTCTCGCTCTAGTGGTAACTCTGGTAATTCTTGGGGAAAAATGTCAGGAAACTCACGCATTACCAAAATATTTTTTAATTTAGGCTCCTCGACAATCGTGTCCATAATTGCGACTAAGTAAGCCTGACATCTTTCGGTTATCAGCTTTATCGCTTCAAGAAATGAGACTAAAGGAATCAAGGTTCCTCCTCGACTTCCCACAAATTCAAAACAAGGGCGACCTTCCGGATAGACACGAATTATCTTACTACCATAATCAACTACTGCCCTTTACTTACCCAATCAATCCATTTTTATGATCACATCAAAGTCATACATGGGCAACACAACCAAGTCTATACTCTCTTTACTACTGCTAATTACGATTTTACAATCAGTACAGCCCAACGAAACCAACACATTATCCTTCTACGGGGTAGCAACATGCAGAATCACACTCAACGGTTTCAACTCCATATCAACCAAATCAGCAAATTGAGTAAACACAAACTAGTGTGATGCTCTAGGATTAAACAAAGCATATGCAGCTTGGTCACACAAATAAACCGTACCTATGACCACGCCTGGCGCTTCTTCCGCTTCCTTGCGTGCCACTGCATAGACTCTTCCCTAAGTTGAGGGTCGGTTCTAATCAACCTAGGGAGCAGCAGTTGACGACCCTGCCTAGGCTCGTTGCCCTTGAGGTCTATTTACTGGAACATGATTTGGGCAGGTTCTCATCTGATGGCCCATCTGACCACATTTGAAGCACGCTCCGGTCCTCGCCGGACAAGGTCCATTACCATGCTTTCTGCCACAGAGCCAGCAACTCCAATTCATTGGGTTCGGTGACTTTACTATGTTCTTTCTTACTGGAGGTACGTAGCGTCTATTGCCAGCCATAGGTCTTTTTCCAACCTAAAGAAGAGGAATGCCACATCTGGATCGCGGTGGCATTATAAATATGATCTTGACGTGGTGTAGTCGATGTAAGAAGGTCACCAGATTCTGGAGTCATATGATCAGTAGCTCCATAATCGATTATCCACTCATGATGACCATTACCATGTCCATTAGTAAAGACAAACCCACAATTACCTTCAGGAGATTTCGCATTAGCAAATTCAAGCTTCATAGGAATTAATGACAAGCTGCTAGTCACCAAGGAGGCTTGTCCTCCATTCCGCCCCTTCTGTGAGCCCGGTTTCTTATTCTTGGTTTGAAAATCATCCCACCAATCCGGATAACCGTGTAATTTAAAACAAGATGATGCTATATGTTTAGAATTCCCACAGTGAGAGCACCCTTAGATTGAATTTGCATACCAGGTCTAGGACGAGCTCCTGAGGCAGAAGGCACTAATTAGAGGTGTGAATCACCATTGCCCCATTGTGACATCATGGCGGAACCAGATGCGACCCCGACGGGAGTGGATAGCATGACAGATTGGCACATATCCTCTCGCTTGAGCCGGGCATAAGCTTTCTCAATAGTGGAGAATGGATCCATCTTCAGAACATTGTCCAGGCGGTCATCGAGACCGTCCAAAAAGGTATAAACTCGATCTTTATGGACAATAGCATTGTACCTTTGAATATCGATTGGAAATTGCATAATATTAGGACATCGGAAATCAATCTCACGCCAGATCCCTTGAAGATCATTGTAATATTTCTCGATGGGTCCACCGCCTTGCTTCAATTGAGAAACCTGCCTCTTAAGATCATAGGGGAGGTGTCAGATCCATAAAAAAAAAAAGTCGTTGTCACAGCATCCCATACGGCTTTGGCAGTAGGAAACCGAATAAAGTTTGGTATCAAGGTTGGGTCCATAGAATTGATAAGCCAACCTTTCACCGTTGAATCATCGGTCTTCCATTATCGAAAAAACGGATCAGTCGGAAGGGGCTCAGGAGAACCACCGTTCAAATAGCCCAGTTTGTCTTTGCTCGAGACATACATCTCAACAACCTGGGACCATACGCCATAATTTTTGCCATCAAGCTTGACAACAATCGATGCAGCAGGAGGTTCAACACGTAGCGGCGCGGCCTGCTGGGTCAAGAGCTGCTTCATCGCAGCAGTCAGGTCTGCTAGAATGGCAGTAGCAGAGGCACTAGCATTCGTTTAGTCAGTTGCAACAATTGGCTGATCGTCAGCCATGAGATCAGGTCCGCAGAATGAATCGCTCGGATAGGACGAAGTCGATCAGTGTGAGACGACGGCGCAGTGACGAGAACGGCCCAAAAAAAACTGTACGCTGGACCGCCGTAGTCAATGATTGGCGTACAGTACCTTAAGGATCAAACCCTAGGGCTCTGATATCATGAAGAAAAGAAAACTCTTCTTTTTTATTCAATGAATATTTTTTCTGTATATTTACAATACTCAATCCCGTCATATATATAGGACAACAGGTAACCTAATGAGAAGATACACAATAGGAAGGATTCTATACTAGGAAGAAATATATACAAAAAAACTTCCTAACAAATAGGCTAAACTAGCTCACGACCACACAAATTTCACTTAACTTCTACCAAGCATTTGCTATTCTCCCCAAACTAGACGATGAGGCCGCACCTACCGGTAACGAAGTAGCTTTAATGACAGCCAACACTTTTTTTTCTGGAGATCAAAAGATCAAACCTCATTCACTATCAAAGGATGTACACCACGTTGCTAATCTTATCAAATATATAGACCGCCCCACAAGTAAAGGTCTGTTTGGTAACACTTCTGTTCTTGAGAGCAATTTATGTTCACAAATAATTCTCTCTATTTTTATTCCATAGACAAATTTTGAGCAGAAAAATATCATTGGTAACTGCACAAAATTTAGATTCCTCAAATAAAGAAAAAAATATTATATGCGTTTGGCACAGCCTTGAAAATTCCTATTCTCTATTCTTTTCGTTTAATTATAAAAATGTTAATGCAGGCTTAACAATTCATGTTTGGATAAAAATGGACTTTTGTAAAGATGTAACCGATAAAAAATTCTAAGATGGCCTCAGAATATCAAATGTAATAGTTAGTAGGCGTATGAAAAATACTGAAGCAGGTCCAACCCGACCCGAAATGTTTAGGGGTTTCTCGGTTCGTGTTGGTGCACACCAAGTGATGAGTAAATGATCTTGGGTAATTTGACGGTTCGGGTTGGGGCTTTTCCTCTTTTCACTGCATTTCCAAGAATTCTTAAAAACACTACAATTAATCGAAAGATTTATATGTAAATATTCAATCCAGAAATTGATAGTATATAATCTTCACTAAAAACAATTGGTAACGTAATTCATAAATTCAGATGCAAATCATTTGAATATGAATTGATGTATTTTTATATTGTTCTCAATTCTTTCATCTTGCATACGAATTTTTTGATGCGTTTTTCTAAAAAAAAAACAGTATCCAAGGGTATTGGAAGAAAAATATTAATGTGGAAATTTAAAAAATCAAATTTATTATTATGATTTTATCTTGACATTATTTGGATGACAAGTACACTAATGAAATTAACGTAGAAATGGTCTTTTACGGGAAAAAAAAATCGAATCGACATTGGCTTGACCTGAAGACTTAGGTATATCGGGTCGGATTACGATGAACTCATTTCTTTAAAATAACCCTGCTTCTTTTTGTTCCTAGGGACAAAAAAGTAAAAATTTTATCTCTTATTTTTATTTCAAATCTATTTCTTACCCATTGATATGGGAATCAGAAAAATGAACTAACATTACACAAACAAATTTCTCTTCTTTTTCTGCTCTAGGAACAAAACAGGTGGCCCTCACAAGTCAAGCGATTGCTCCCATAACATAGTAGTTCGTTCCACGCGTCATTTAATTTTCATTGTGCGCATATATCAGTCAGTGTTTTATGCTTTTTATGTCACTCGACTACATGTCTCCTATTGACGATCGATACAGCATATAATGAATACACAATAACACGGCGGATCCAGTTTTACGTATAACAGATTAAATGTATGCACACAAAGATTAGAGTGGGGGAGGACTAATAATAATCTCTTCCAAATCTTTGGGCGTGAACTACTTGTAATCTCTTCTAAACTCATATTCTAGTTTTACATATAACAGATTACTGATTCCCCGACCATGGTTAGATCCATCTTTCATCTTTTCGTTGATTCTCTTGTAAGTTTCATTACTTATTTGGGTTTTTAATTATCATTGTAATTGATTGTTGATTTAATAATGGAAAGATATAAGGTTTCCTAATCCTAGCTAGACATGTGACTAGATAGTATGAGCTGAGTTAAATCTTATCTATAATGTGACGATAGGTTACAAATTCTATAGATAAAGCTCAAGTCTCTTTTCTAAATTCTAATGTTCACATAACCTCATATGAAGAGTGTCGCTACCCTCCCTCGAGGCTCAGGGGCGGGAAAGCTAACGGGTCGTCCTATCTAATCGGACGTGGGCATCTCCCAAGGCTTATTACCCAAATCGGAACGGAGTATATAGGGTCGAACTTCATTGGGTCGGGTCACATGTGAGTACGTGTACATGCCACGGAGTCGCCACCAACCATTTCTTGGAAGGTATGGTCGGAAACCTTATCGAGAGGTTGGAAGTATCAATCAATTTTGTAAAAACTAGAAAAATAGGTTCGGGGACTTAGTTACGCCAACTATCAGAGTCAACGCTCTTTCGGTACCTAGCTTGATTGGATTACCTGACCTATGATTTCATACAGATGAGTGGGGATAAGACCCTAAATCTAAGATGTCATGCAGATAGGAAAGTCTCCCCTATCAATCACAATCAATGTAAATAGTGTGCATTCACAGAATCCATCACGTGCGGATAAAAGCATCAAATCAATGATGACAGTCCTAGTAAGGCCCTATCGGCCTAGAGAAATGTCAATCACGGCTCAGGAGTGATTTAGACATGATTCGCCATTGAGGGGAAAAATCACAATTTTGAAAAAGACCAAGGGACAATTTACCAAGAAGTGCGAAATCGTCATTTCGGAAGAAATCCAGAGTAAAAGGGATCGAAAACATATTTGGCCACCCACTTGACCCATCCCCTATTTCACAATATTTTTTGGAGTTTTAGAAAGCGATTTACCCTTTGAAGGGTAAAATCGTCATTTTCTAAAAGGGAAATGTGATATGGGAATCTCAGACATAAGGTTTGACCACCCAGTTGGCTCATCGTCTAATTCTGAGCAATTTTCACAAATCGTTGGAATATCAAAGACAATCTACCCTTTAAAAGGTGGAATCGTCATTTCGAAAAAAGTCGAGACTCGAAATACTAAGCAGAAGAGTTGGCCACCTAAATGACCTAAACCCTAATCCATGTATTTTTGAACAATCTCAGATATTGTAGAGATAATTTACCTCGAAAGGGTATAATTGTCAATTCAGGAGGAACAGATATGTAGAGGCAATCGATGGGTATTCTTATTTACCTAGCCATGACACGGCCTGACATTACTTTCGTAGTGGGAATAGCAAGTCAATTCATGTGGAAACCGGGAAATTCTCATTTGGATGCAGTGAAGCCCATACTAATATATGTAAAAGGTACATTTGACATTGGGCTGTTGTATAAGAAAGAAGCATCGTGTCAATTAGTGGGCCATTGTGATATTGACTTTGTTGGAAATCGTGACACATGATATGATCAACTTTTAGTACAAGTTTAGCCTCGAATCTGTTTGAAGTCCTGGTGCAGCAAAATACTGCTAACTGTGTTATCGTCTACTACAAAAGCTGATTATAGATTAGCAGAAATGGTATTTTAAGAGACTACATAGCTAGTCCAACTAAGGGAGGATCTTCATCAGCCAATAGATTATTCAACACAGTTGTACTGTGATAATCTATTGGCCATAAGCTTGGCAGATAATCTAATATTTCCATCCGAGAACTAAGCATGTGGAAATACAATATTATTATCTACGGGAAAAGCCTTATAGGGAGAGATAAAGATGCAGTACCCCAAGACAAAGTGATCAAGCTCCGCACATTTTCACCAAATTTCTTGGAGCGTAAAATTTGAAGAGTTTTGAACACAACTTAGCATGGTTGCAAAATCTGTCCCAATAGAGAGCAGTGGCTGAGTAGTTGCAAAATATGTCCCATGACATCTCTCTTGTTTCTAGATCTTTCTTGATTAGTCTTGAATATTTGTATATTTAAAAATTTAGTTAATGTGATTGTTCGTGTTTCGATATTTTGTCAATTCCCAAGATTCTATCCCCTTGGAATGCTAGGTCGTATTTTTGGGTCTAACCAAGAGCCGTGTAATATGCCTATATATAGGCAAGTCTATGATAGTTGTGTACTGCCATGAGAAACAAGTCAGAATAAATTTGCTCATTCATATCCTTTCTTAAATGTTCTCCTTGTATAGAGAGTTACCGATCAAATTGGCGATCTTGGTTTAATGTTACCGACAATCGGTATTATTACTGAACCTTAGCGGCACTTCTGAAACCTTGCCCATGCTTCCTAATTTCAACACGATTAGCGCTGATGCGACAAATTCTTTCTTTTTAAATAATTTTTTGAATTTCATTTGATTTTTTCTATTATTCTATTTTCCTTGTTTTTACTATGGTCTGCGAGGGTCGTCGAGCCCTCTCCTTCGGCGAATGAGGGCTGCAAAGGCGAGGTCGCCGGGCCCTCTCTTGCCGCTGGTGAGGGCTACGAAGGCGAGGGTTGTGGCCTAGCTGCCTTGCGTAGATTCATCCGAGGATAGGCCCCCTGCCTAGTCGTGGGCTCGGCAAACGTTGCCGACCATAGTTTAAAAAAAGCAAAAAAGGAAAAGAAAAGAAACGAAACAAAAGGAGCAAAATAACAAAAAATTGAAAAGAAAATATGTTAACATCATTAAAAATTCTCCACGTCGACACTTGGCTTGACACTTAGAACGATCGACGGCCGACGTCCATGTCAGCGAGTTGCTACCAAACTTGGTCTAATGAACTCAATTGGAAAAACGCGAAAAAAATTTAAAATTCAATTTGCATAATGAAAAAGTTTATTCTTTGGCAAAAGACAATTATTTTAGGATTTTTTGGATAATTTTCTCAATACTTATGCAATTGCTAGGCCAAGGACAACCTTATATTGATAAAATAATTGGTAATGTGTGTCCCTCACTCGAGATCTAAGGTTTTGTTCTAACTCGAATTAAACAGCTTTGAGCAATGTTTTTTAAAAAAGTAATTCGCTACGATTCTTTTAACATCAATACATTACACAAAAAGGCCATTGACCTTATCACTTTATCAGAGGATGAACTTATTCGATGTATAAAAACTGGCTCAATGTATTACTTGAGCAGCACACAGAAATAGTAATTGCTGGGAATATGTATACTACAATTCTGAACTGATTTGTGACTCATTTTTTACTGGAAAAACGTGATATACTATCAATTTTTTCATTTATTGGTTCCACTGAACAAACATAACATTTAATCCTGCAGAACAATAATACAAGAAACCTAATGTCTACATAATCTCGAAGTATATATTCGCAATACCAAAAAAGGAAGAAAAAGGGCCTCCCTGCGCCCATAACAATTGTTTCAAAACCAAACACAATTTTAGGGTATTGTACTTTTTGACCATCAAGATAGGAGGCTCCATATAGAAAAAAGACGTGCTTATCTTTTCTCATCAAGTAAGTGCTCCAATGACAGCCTAATTAAAGAAAGAGTAGGATGTAGTTATTGACACCTTATTTTAAATCAGTCTTTTCTAGTTTATTTTTGAAAAATCATAAAAAAATTCATAAAAAGTTGAAAAATTGTAAAATCAACTTTGGTGGCCTTGGCCAAGCCAAAGGAACCATTTTTGACCAAAAAAAAATAATATTTCACATTTTTTTTTCATTTTTTACTATTTTCAAAAAATAGAAAAATGCATGAAAAATCAAGAAAAATAACATTTGAGGTCACAAAAATATAGAAAAATAGTCAATATCTTTATTTTAATTCCCTTGTCTTCTTGACCCCATAAAAAGTCGAAATTCAAGTTCAATGTTTTTCTTTGTTATACATATAGTTGAACTTGGTTAAAAAAAATATCATTTCAGTCTTTTAATTTGCAATTTTGGCATTTTAAGAGTCCTGTCATTCAATCTGATTATCCTTCATATGCAATTTAGTCAAATTGTTTGCTTAAATTGTTCAATTGCATGATTCGGGTAAAATTGCACGTTTTATTGCAATTTAGTCCTTGAAATGGATAGAATTGAAATTACTTTTAATTCAAAGACCTCCATCACAAATTGGAACCACTGCCCAATGTTTTTTACCATTCTGAATCGATTGGCATGGGTAATTTGGTCCAATTTGACTATTTGAGTTCTCAATTTTATAATTTCCTGAATTGTAATTAAAAATAAATGTGGGGTTTTCATATAAATTGACAAAAATTTTGGGCAAAATCACATTTTTGGACAATATTCATCCCCTAAGTTCGATTTTGAGGCTTAATTGCAAAAATTCCCCGCGAATTACGATTAATTTTGAGAAAAATCAAGTTAAACCTGTTCAGACCGGTAAGACCGATTAAACCGGTCCAAAAAGTATCTTCTTCAACGTTTAAAAAAATCCTGCACAAGTTCGACTGATTGCAGGTGGATTTTGATCGCAAAATTGGACGTTGGCTTCAAATTGTGAAATTGATTGAGATATTTTGTTAGCCATGAAGTCTAGCGTCGATCATGACTGGTCTAATAGCGTGGGTTCACCAAAATTGCACTAACGAGGCTGTAATGTGTCGCGGCCAACTTCGCTCAAATGCAAGGCCAAACCAAGATCAAATTCACGTGAAATTTGGTCACCGGAGGGCCTAACCGAGTTTGCCATTATGTTCTCGTCGAACACCGGTTGTCGGTGACCATTTTGCACGTGGCTGCACTTGCGAAGGTTACCGACCTCCTTTTCCCCGCGCAGGCCGATTTTTGAAAAGGGGATGTAACAAAAAATCTCACGCGTTGAAAGGAGAGGCTCTCATTTTGCTCGAGGAGGGTAACAGAATAGAGAGAAAGAGAGAAAGTGAGAGAAAAAGCTCGTTCTATAATCGCCATTGTCGAGAACTTGAGCTTGGACTGTGAGTTACTCGTGAGGACGATCTAGGTCGAACCAAGCCACCATTCCACTTGGAGAAGCTTGCTGAAGCTCCGGAGAGGCGATCGCACCAATTCAATCAGTCTGACATCGCCAGAAAAGGTAGTTCTCTTCTTCGAGCTTCATACTATGCATCTTTGGCAGATTTCGTCTTTGACCTTGTTTCTTGCAATTATAGTAGGCATTTTGTTCCTTGAACTGCTCTAAACTCGGTTGCAATTCGTTTTTGTGTCAATTTTGCATAATCCCTCGCGTCTAAGCCCCGAAAATCCATCCCCATTATCGATCCTGTCCAAGCTTCCCTAACTCAAGCTAGCCTAAACCAGGTCAATCGGACATGAAGGTAAGTGTCCGAACTTCATTCGAAGCTTATTTGTGAATGAATTAGCATGACATGTTTCACTCTATTCGATTGAGATGCCATGCCTATATACTGTGTAAGCTACATCCTTCTTGATTCTGTGGACGAAATTGCATGATTCTCCGACATGTTGTAGGCGAGGTGTAGACGAGTCGATTGTTCAAGGTTTTGCTGCCGATCAATGACGGAGAAACCTCGGCCGTCCATTTTGTTGTAAGCATCAAGAGGTTGAAGATGATAACATGTCAGAGTCAACAAGTAAAAGAATGAGTTAGCGTCTCGTGATTGGTTCACGTGTAAGCCTAGACAGCTTAGCCGTTAGTCTGTTAGGCTGAGTTAGCGAGTAGATCGGACGGCTGAGGTTAATCGAGTCTAATTTTAGTAACTGTCCGATTAGTAATTAGGATATTAGTTTATAATCGGAAAATCAAAAATTGCAGAAACGATGTCATTTAAGTTAGTGGTCGACCGACGTCGTTTAGGTTAGTATGAATGGACGGTTCAGATCAATTCGACCATTCTAATCGTAACCGTTGATCTTAGTAATCCGATCGAACGACGTAGGATTGGTCATCGCGCGATCCTAACCATATATTTTGGTATGCTGATCCGGGGGCGGTGGCTTAGCTACGTGGACGAATTCAAACCGTAGGATTAGACATTAATTTTGTAGATAATCCGAAAAGGTTTTTAAAAAAATAAGAAAATAATAAAATGGCAAATGACGTCGTTTTGGAGTGTCAATTCGCACGAGTTCGGGTCTAGGCCGGGTATCCAGTTCGTGTGGATTGGGTCGACCCGATCCGAATAAAATATTTTTTTAAATAAAAATCCAAAAAAATGGAAATTTCTAGAAAATTCTAAAAATTGTTAGAAAATCCAAAAACAATTAGGAAAAATTGTAGAAAATTCCTAGACACTCCAGAAATCTCCAAAAAATAGGGAATGACCACATACAACTAGTCAATCATATTTTTGAGATTTCTTATTCGTTCTTTCGAAAAATGACGATCTTGCCCTTTAGGGGTAATTCAACTCTACTTTGTGTATGAGATAGGTCAAAAATGTCAACATCAAGATTAGGGTCATTTAGGTGTTTAATTCTTCTGTTTGGGTTTTCGAATCTCATCCTTTTTCCTGAAATGACTATTTTACCCCTCAAACGGTAAATCGTCTTTGCTATTCAATGAGTCGTGAAAATTGCTCAAAGTTAGGATTTGGGTCTGGTGGATGACCAATCCTTCTGTTTGAGATTTTCACTTCTCGTCATCTTCTAAAAAGACGATTTTACCCCTCGAAGAGTAGATCATTTCCAAAATTCTAGAAAATTCTGAAAATTGTCGAAAAATAGTAAATGGATCGATTTGATGATCAATCCTATTTTCGACTCCTTTTGACTCCATTTTTCTTTTGAAATGGTAATTTTGCCCTTTTCGGGCAAAACGCCCCAAATTTCTTCAAAATTATGATTTTGCCTCTCAAGGGCAAATCTTGTTTAAATCATTCTTGAGTCTTGATTGACATTTCTCTAGGCCAATAGGGCCTTACTAGGGATGTCATGTTGTATTCTTGTGAATATCCGCATGTCTTGGAACCTTGATTTGCACACCTTCTTTTACTGATTGTGAGTGCTAGAGTAGTCAATCTCATCAGCATGAACTCCTAGATTTAGGATTCATACCTCACTCATCTACATGAAATCTTAGGGTTAGATAATTCAGTCAACTTAGGTACCGAAAGGACATCGACTCAGATAGTTGGCTTAACTAAGTCCCTGATCTCATTTCTCTAGTTCTCGTAAAATCGAATAGAAGCTCTCAGCTATTCGATATGGTTTCCAATCGTACCTTCCACGAAACGATTGGTGGCGACTCCTTAGCATGTATACGCATCACATGTCACTGACCACATTGAAGATCGACCACATGTACCATCATTAAGACTTGGGTAATGGGCCTTGGGAGAGGCCCGCGTCCGACAAGACCTAGACAGCCCATTAACCCTCGCCACTCGAGGTCGGCTCAAGAAGGTCGCGATAGACTAGCGACTCCGCTGAGGACTTATTCCAAACCAGAATCTTTAGTTATGAATTTTATAGGATTTGAGCCGATTAAAAAGCTGATTAGTTTATCTAACGATTTTTTTTGCAGATGCTCTCGAAGGTGAGGTACGTACCATAACTATTGTGTTAGATGTTTTTGCAAATTGGAGAAATAAGGGGTGGAGCGTTTGCCGACATCTTTCCCGCAGATTGGAGTTGGGAATGTATGTTTATCTTATGCATATATTGAAGCGGTGTTTAATACAAACTATTGTGCATGACCTGGCATTATGATGACCACGACACATTTGACACACTGGTGGTCAAACCCCGACTGCAACCACCTTTTAGGTTATCTTAGACAGGAAAAACGCACGAAAGTATCTCGTATTTGACGACACTTGAGACTTTCGTATTAGTTCCCGCTCACAATCTAAATTGTTGATCTCTAGCCTTCTTGAGTAGGTACTCTTGAGGAGAAATCTACGATATTTGGATCATGGGAGCCTAAGCTGCAGGTTCCCCACCCAATTTTCGATTTTTATAGTATACCTCCTACTTGTCTCATGTGTATGTCTTTGGACGGTTGATATACCTAAAACCACTCATCATCACAAGGGAACATCTGATATTCCTTGAGTTTTGGTTGGTAAGGCATTTATTTCTTAATATATTTTTCTATCCCTTTTTTCCTAGTATGTTAATTTGTTCCATATCATTTACATCTACATGCATGACATACATTCTAGAATCATCCAAGTGATTGATTAAAATAACAATGATAGGGATATGATATCGCTATTTCCTAAGTGTTTATTTGAGTTGGTGAACTTCTAGTACCTGAGGAAAGTAACTCGTCTTGGGCCGAACACAAAGCTGCATTTTACAAGTTTGTACATGGCCGAGAATTGACTAGGCGCAAGCTGGGGTATGCTGAAGATTGTCAAACTCACTATTATATTGCTAACCTCAAATTCAAGCGACAATCCGATGAAATGTTCATGAATTATATGGAGATGAAAAGGCAATACCGCAACTGGCTGGTCAGAGAAGCGTACGGCCGCCGAGCAGCTAAGCAACAAACTAAAGAGAATATACCAATTAACTCTTTGGGAAAAGATGAGGCGCCCTGCCATCAAGACTAGACCAAAACGCATTATTCTTAAGAAGATCAACGCTAAGGATATTGAGAAATCCCCTGACGTAATCATACCATGGACCAAAGAATGGCCAAAGGAATTAAGCCATCTTGGACAACCTCCTGAAGATCACTTTTCCAGAAAAGGTCCATACGGATAACCCGTCAAAGAAAAAGACTCTAAAGGACGGTCAGTTAGGAAAGAAATCCTGATCGTTGAGCCATATCCTAAAGAGAAGTAAGATGAAGATACCACTGAGGAGGAGCCTCTAGTTGATTACTCTTTTGAAGAGAACTAGACCATAGGGATATTAAGAGTTGGGTAGTATAGACCTCACATTCCTTTGGTCTTTTATGGCTTTCTTATTTAAAGAATAAGACTGTTATTTACCCCTTTTTGAGGTTTCTATTTGACGATTCATCAATCCCTTAATGGATTCTCATGTAATAATGATCCATTTCATTACATTGCTTTAGTCAATTTGATGTTTTGGCCAATGAAATGTGATATTATTATCTTCTTCAGTTGCGGTGATGACCCCGATCAATGGCATACTTCACTTACTTGAAATTTAAATTAGACTTCAGGTTGGGTCTTCAGACCTAATGGAAAGTTTAATTTCCATTTCACTAATTAAAATATGTAATTCAATCAGTTCACGCATATTTCATGGCATTGCATACTCGCATTTTAGAGTAACCTATGGCAATTGATTTTTCAAAATCACCTGCATATTCTAGACTTGATAGGGAAAGACGACATCCAAATGTTCAAAATTCCTCGAGCTGAGCTCTTTGCTTGGTGGGACAGCATGGGTGAGGCCAGTCTGATGTACGCCAGATCGAGACTAGCTTATCTGCTGGATCTACTAAGCATTGAATGCCCACCCGCGTTCATCCAAGCCATGGCACTTTATCAAGACCCCACCACAACTACATTCTGCATGAAGGGGTTGCAAATTACTTCTACACTGGAAGAGTATAGTGCCGCCATTGGAGTTGAGTTCAATCATCTCCTAGTTTAACCTCCGATAGGATTCGAACCCCTTAGCTAGTGTATTGAATTTCTTGATACAAACCTTGCTGAAATAAAAACAAATGCCAAGAGAAAATTTGGACGGGTCTCCCTCTCTTTTCTTCTAAATCGGTTTCCTAACCTCCCTACTAGCAAATGAACCAAAATTGGTAGAACTTTTATCTTGACATTATTTAGCTTTGTGTTATTTCCCATTTCATCTATTACCTTTGATCCTATCATGGACATAGTAGTCAAACAAGTCTGTTGTGGGTGAGATTACTCAATCAAGGATGTGAAATCAAGGAGACACACGCGACTTTTCAAATGACTGAAATTATCTATTGAAACCTAGGATCATAATTGTATGGGCGTTTTGATCCGAACGGGAAAAACTTTACCTTGACGATCCCCAACAGCAATGAGATCTTCTTTTGGTAATTGTCTTGTCCAAACAAGAAGTTTTGAAGAGACCTCTTCTGGAAGCCTTGCAACTGTTAGATTGGTGGCAGAGGAGTATAAAGACATCTCAAGGTCGAAGGGAAAAAGATCGGCATTAAGAGGAAAAAATGTTCATAATTCTTAGATCGAGAGTACTTCATTTCATACACACATTTTTATTTATCCATTGTAATTGTGAGGAAGTGTACACAAGAGTGCTGAGCGCTAGATGGAGTATTCTGCATGTCAAGAAAATCACTAAGCTGTAACCTCTCGAGCAGTTTACTAATGGAATCCAGACGATTGACTGATAGCTAAAGAAGTTGACGTAAGCTTAACCAAAGCCGAACCACTATAAATCATTTGTGCAGTTTTCTCTATCATTACTCTGATCATATCATTTATACTGTGATAGCTGAACTGCATATGAATCGTTCATAATGATATGCTGAGTATACATCATTTGAGATGTCATATTGACGCATGTGCAATTTGTATTACGTGATAAACTTTGAAATTGCACTATAATAACCTATTCACCCTCTTTAAGTGATAACGATAGCCACAACACTTAGGGATAGAGATCAATTAAGGACGCGGATTTTAGGAGTCGAGCATAACTTGTATATTGAAGGAATTCATCTATGGAAACCCAGGATCATAATTATATAGGTGATTTGATCCGAAAAGTGAACACTTTCCTTTGACAATCCTCTATGGCTACGAGATCGTCTTTTGGTAATTGTCTTGTCCAAACATGAAGTTTTATAGAGACCTCTTTTAGAGAAACCCTCTATGCAGTCTTCTTTATCCATTACTATGATTATATTATATATCTTGTGAAAGTTGCATGACACATGAAGTCCTCATAGTGATGTATTCCATTTTGATCATCCGAGAAGTCAGATTAACATATGTGCAATTTGAATTCTACGTTAAATTTTGAAAATTACACTATAATCACCTATTCATCCCCTCTAGATGATAACGCTAGCTATAACACAAGGCTCGACTAAGTGAGGTCCGAGGAAGGCAGCTAGAGACCAGAGGTGGCCGAAACAGCCACGGCCAGAACAGAACAACTTCCAAATAGGTGAACCAAGGGCAACCAAAAACAGAGCAAGGTGTTAGACTTGATGTTCGAGGGTTTCTCGGGATCAACGGGACAAGACAGTGGTTCCGAGGTGTTTTAGGTTGGTGACCCTCGTCGAGGGGTGATCTGAGGTTGCGACGACGGTAGCTAGAGACAACATGAAGTAGCGAAACAGAGGCTGGACAAAATCAACGAAAACAGGGTACGCGCACAGTCCAAAATAGGGGAGGTGCTTCTCAACCTGATTTCGGGTTCAACCGGTGTCGAACGGCCACCACCCGTTTCGGAGGATGACGAGAGATCGAGGACGACTGCTGGGGTGGTCGGGAAGTGACGGAGCTGCGGCGGAAGGCAGACAAAGGTAACGCCGCTCCGGAACTGAAAATAGAGGTTTCTGGTTGGCTGGGCTTCCATGGGTGCTCGATGGCCTTGCGGAGGTTAACGACGGTCTTGCGACTGTCTAGGGGTAAGAGGGAAGACAGCGAGGAGGCTGGTGGTGGTCAAAAGTGGTTGTAAGGGCTATCGAAGCTCAAACATTCCACAAGTGCCGAAACAAGGCAGGAGGGTGATGGACTATTTCTTGAATCTCGGGTGGCATGTGGCAACTAGAATGGCGATGGGGGTGGCTAGCAATGGTGGACGGAGGAGGCTGAACATCGGGGTGGTGGTGGTCACACGAAAACACAAGGAGAAGAGAAAGAGGGTTGTGCTTTGGTTCCTGGGAGGCTATGTTCTTATGTGAACAATGAACAGAGGGAGAGAGAGATCAACAGAAGGGGGGAGAGAGAGAAGAGAAAGTGGGTGGGTGTAAGTTGACCTTGACTAGACTGGTGATTGGTGGGTTTGGCGGTGGGGTTTGTAAGAAGAGGGCCCACCAAGATTTGAATCTCTTGTCTTCTAGCACATAATTGGTGGGGCAAAATGGTCACTTGGCTTTTCAGGACTAAACGAAGTTTGGTACACTAGACGAAGGGCATTTTGGTCTATTTCAGGCTAGGCTCGATTAAGATTAGGCTTAGACGTAGGTGTTTAAATCCTAAATCACGGTGACTAAAAAATTTCGAAACCAAATATAATCTGATCGACGCGTCGGGAATCGTCCAAGATTCGTCACTTGCATCATTACGATCCATAATATTTTACCGACTGAAATTCAACTTTAATCCTTTTATTCAATTAAGGCACTTCACAATGGTTGAATTTTCAAGGCGTCACAATTTTGATTTGGGTTGAACTGGTGTGCATGGTTGAGGAGTCGTAGTAGTCGGGTGGGAGTGATAACGCTGTAAATGTGGAAATTGAGGTGCTCATGAACTTTTGGAACCATATGGCCTTAATCAACGTCAAATGTTTGTGTTTATTTGAGTATCTAATTGTCTTGTTTTTTATTTGTATATCGAATACGTCCGCTGCGTGAGAATTAAATGAATTTAATGAAAAGATTTGACATGACGACTTGGGCGTCACGGCTCTGATTGTAGCACCTAAAGTGGGGTGCTACACGCTAGCGCCTAGCAAGGGATCAGTGACCCTTGCTAGCCATGGTCAACCCTCACCGCCTAGTTTTACGTCTCAATTTTTTTATATATATCTTTTTTACCTTTTTGCTAATAAAAAATTTAGTTGATTTTTCTTTTCTTATTATAATTTTAAAAAATGTTTTGTTAAAAATCAAATTTGAAACAAAATGGGGTCATCTTAGCCACGTCATTACCATATAGGACAGAGAAAATAGTAAGAAAACTTCTATTATTTTCCATTAGTCTAATGGGATAGAGTTAACTGAAGACCTCGATTGAACCAATTTGATAAGTTCTAGGATTTGATTACATTTTTGTAAGTTTTAAAACTCAATTCCATTTTCATGAAAAATTTTAGGGCTTTTATCACACATCCTTTTTTGTTGAATTTTTCAACTTTTTTATTTTTTAAAACTAATTAAGTTTTATTTTTTGATTTTTCGATAAATTTTTTAAGTTTTAGTTTTTTTTCTCTAATTAGTAACTGGACCTCTAGCGAGCCACGTCGGCTTTAAATTTTAATAAAAAAATGCCACATCGGGTATTTGGCCAAGTAAGTGGAAATTGGCACATAAGTGATTATTTTTCAAAAAAATTGGCCCCGCGATCCAAGCGACACTTTTAATACAAAAGTGAGCGCCATCCATGACTTTTCGCACTCCTAATGCTCTTCTCTATTTTTGAATGATATGAAATCAATGCCCAACCACAACTAAATGGAAAATGACACAACTAATCCCTGAACTAGGGCTATTTATGCAATGCGATTTTTGAATTTTTAATATATCCAATGTGATCTCTAAATTTTGGCTCAGTATGCAATGTTATCCCTAAAATTTTAAATTATTCAATGTGATCCCTGAACTTCTGTTATTTGTTCAATTTAGTCCCTATATTAGATGAGATATTTAAAATTGTCCTAAATTAATATTGTCTTGATTGAAATTAATGGAAGAACAACATTAAACATGTTCATGCAGTTCAAGGTGTTGACACCTAAATTTTAATTTTTAGAATATCATTTAAGCATAAAATGAGAGTTATTCATAACTCTTGCAAAAAAAATAAATTCTCATGCATTGCATACATATTTTCTGTCACACATTCGCATTTAGTCAAAGATGAGCAGATTGAACTTAATTTAACAAACGATGGGACCAAAAATCAATTTGGAATTTTCGACCACAAGAGGGGATTGCCAAAATTTATATGGGTTTGGGCTCAATTCGAATTTCGTTCAGTCCATTTTAGTTCTTTTAAAAGCAAAGCTTTTAATTACCTGTTTAATTAATTAAAACCTAATTAATTGGGCCATTTACCGGTTGGGCCAAGCCCTTATACCCCTCATAGTGGCCGAAAATTTTGGTATCCAAGCCCGTCAAGGATCTAAATTTCAATCCAACGGCCATTATCTCTCAAATACAACGGTCAAGAGTAAACCTTACGGCTCAAGGCCTTTCTTTTTCTATGTATACATCATGATAGCCTAGTGTTAAAGGGGCCACACATTCAGAAAATCAAAATAAAATTCAAGAGAGAGAGAGAGAGATTTTTCTTCAGTCGAAGTTCAACCCCGTCAGCAGCCCGAAGCAGTTTCGCGCCAATTGATCGTGCATCGGCATCCATGCACCAATTGACATGGTCTAGGTATCAAAATATTCAACATTCGATGATCTATCAATAGCCACTGACAGTGCCTTGATCCGACGTTAGAAGCCTCCCTTCTAATCCTTGGAAGTCACGATTTTCAATCCCATCGACAACCCAAAGTAGTTTCATGCCAATTGATCGTGCATCATCATCCGTGCTTCGATTGACATAGTCCAAGTATTAAAACGTTCAGCATTCGATGATCTATCACTAGCCACTAACAGTGCCTCGATTCGACATCGGAAGCTTCCTATCCAAGCTTGCAAAATCACTGCTGAATCTGTTGTCCACCTGCTATTTTGCCCACGACTAGTACCAATTTCGCCCTACGGATTAAGGTAACCTCGAGTACACTTGTAGGTTACTTCAAGCACATATTTTGATTGATTTATTTTCTGATTTTCTTGCTGTCTTTATGTTGTTTCTGTACTATTTGCATGTTTTTTAGTCTAAAGATACTTCGTATCTACATGTTCTATATCATTCATCTATGTAGAATTTTGCAGGAGATTAGAGGCATGTCTTTGGACTGTCGATGTCTCTATTTTGGATGAACTAGTTCATGTTTTCTTTCTATTCATTGACATAAACATTGAAAATTTTCGAAAAAAATTTGAAGATCACGTTTTGCATATCAAAACCCTAATTTTGTTATATTTTCGAAAAGGGATTTTAATTGGACTCGTTGGTCATGAATTTCATAATAAAAAAATCTAAATCTAAATTAGAAAAATTACTTTTCTTTTCCTAATAAGCAACATTTATATTGAGCTGGATATATTTTATCTGTCGCCATTCGGGTACGATCCTCCAGTTTAGCAAAAACGGAACGTTAGCTAATCTGATCTATTGCCATTTAGATCTGATTCGGTATCTTCATAAGCCGATTTTAGATTTGGTATTTTAATCTAATTTTCAAAAAATTCAAGGAATGTATATTCATGTTGATTTTGGATGCTAAGCTACCATATCTAGAGTTCCAAATACTTTTGATGGATATTGCTTTGATTTCAATTATCTAAGATGACACGTCCCGACTCTCGAACCCGCGACATCCCTTCCCAAACCGTCACCAGGTCATAGTAGATAGTGTCCCAAGCAACTGCTATCGACCTAAGATTATACTGCGCATGTAGAATGTATAATCTTCCATCCAATAAAATCATATGGGATAGATAGGAAATAAAGCAAGATATCACAACACTAAAAGCTGAAGAGAATAGATGATCTATAACCTTACAGAGCCATCAACTGATAATTACAACCCCAAGCTTCGGGGCGGCCCTCTAGGACTCACAAAAAGATACAGGAGTCAGGTAAGGTTAACTCTCATCTACTCCAAAATAGTACTCCCACAAAAACAACATCAGTCCTCTGACCACAAAAGGAACCTAACCCTCTACTGGATAAACTCGACATCCGGGTCGTCATAACCAACCGGGGGAGCCGAGTCGTTAGGGTCATCACAGGAGCTCTGGCTAGAATGCACAGAGGGGGCTACTGATTGTTTAGGCTCGAGCTCGAGCTGCATACCAGGCGCGGGGTCCACCACTTCCCCATCATATGTATCAATATCCATCGGGTCCCAAGCGGGGATATTAGGGACACCCTGTAGAGGTGGCCCCTCAAATCCTCTAAAAGGACCAAATAGATCCATCCCATCACGAAGATACCAGGCCTTAAAGAGGTGTGCCACCAGATGTGGCATCCCTTCAGTAACCCATATCGTCGTGATGTGACGTTCCCACATCTGGTCCGTACCTGGTACCAAATGGAGACTGATATCAAGTGATGAGTGGGTGGGGGTACCGAACCGCACTGGTCTCTCCATTACTTCGGACCTGAAAAATTGTCACACGACGGGGTGAGAAATTAATCTCAGTGAATCAAGCCTAATCTCGATTAGGACATTGATTCGCTCAGAACGTCCTAAGCACCACAATGAGTCACAAAATCACAACAGGGATATATATATAAATCAAATAAATATGTCTAATCAACAACCAACAGAAACACAACCACTCAAGCATACACAAGTCCATTATTAAACGATGACCCACGCGACTGGCGTGATAGATACATCAATAGTGCGATCCCGCACTCTTCTGGCAGGACCAGGCTACGTCCACTTTACCCTCTCAGCGACGGCTACTACAAGCGATGTATCCAGTGCACCCGGCACGGCACTGCAAGTAGGCATTCCTTAAAAAGGAGCATCGGTCCATCACAAGCTGCGACTGACATCCAATAATCCCTTAAAACCGTACGACTAGCATGGGGCATGGATTATCGTGCTTTTGACAAGTCGCGAATTTCCATACAATCTGTGTGGCACAAGTACCCAAGGTACAATGCGAACTTGCCAGGTAGCGTCATTGATCCTTTAAATAACCACACAAATTGCATTCGATAATCAATTCATTGATTATCTTGGATTAACGCCAAAATCCATAAGGAATACAATCAACTCGACCCTAAGGCCCACAAGACTCCCAATTGAGCACTTCAGCCAGGCAAACAAACCAATCGAGCAATTTACGCACTCTCAAGTAATCAACTTAACCCGACAATTTCAAGCTCAATTGATATCATAATTCTTAATTCTCAGTCAAATTATAGCAATCAGTCGTTCGCTCGTCTCTAACCTGTCACTCACTCGCAAACAACTCAATCAAACAATTAATTGATAAATTACCACAAATAGCCACAGATAAATAATCGATCGACCATATATCCTAACCATGGTTTCTATCTAAACCGGTCCCGATCGAAATTTTTTTTTACAATAAATAAATAAAACTAATCCCAAGCGCAATTAGCACCCTAACCAAGGTTTAGGGTCAACTCACCACGGGAGTTAGCCCGAGCGGCGTCGACGGCGGCGGCGGCGGCAGCGGCGGCGATAAAATTAGAGTTTATCGCGCGGCGGCCCGAGCTCAAACTTCGGCGACACCCCGTGGAAGTCCGGCGAGGTCGCCGAAACAGGTGGCCGGCGGCGAAGCTCCAGCGAGCGGCGGCCGACGGCCTGAAACAGTACAAAATCAGTATATTCAATTGGCGACTTTACTGTTTTGGCCGTTTTCCGGCGACACGGGCCGGGACAAGGTCGGCCAAGGGTCGGGGGCTCACCCAAGGATCGGTAGGGGTCGGCCAGGACAGGTGACCGGCGGCGGGAGGCGGCCGGCGACCGCGGACAGCCACGATCAGTGGCTGCCCTGTTCTGCACCGAAACATGGGTTTCGGTCGGCGGCCGTTTTCGGCGATCACGCGCGGCGACCGGCGGAGGCGAGCTGGGTGGCGGTAGAGGGGACTCAGGGGAGTCGTCCGGTGGTGGCGGTGTGGCACGGCGGCGACTGTGGCGGCCGGATCGAAGACCGGAATGAACCGGGTTCAAAACAGAGCACCGAAACTTCATGGCCTTATTCCGGCAATTTCGGCGGCTGATGGTCGGCGACGAGGGGCCGGATCGGTCGAGGGGAAGTCGAGGGTTAGCTGGGTGGTGGTGGTCGGCGTCGGTGGCGGTCGTGGCGGCCGGAGGAGGCAGCGGAGTCCTCGGGTCTTTTGACCCGAAAACAAGGTAGGCCCGGCTGTGACATTTCCTCGGCTAAACGACGGCGACGGCGGCTCGGCCGAGGTCAAGGCGGCAGCGGGGAGTGGCTGAGGACGATGGCTGCCGGTGGTGGGTCGGTGGTTGCGAAAAACGGCGACGAACGGAGGTGGATTGACCGGCAAGGAGGAGGAGTCGTCGGTCAACACCAGAAGAATAGAGGAAGAAGAAGAAACGAAGAAAGAAGAAGAAAGAAAAAGGAAGAAGCGGCAGATAGAGAAATGACGTTGCGTTGGGCAGAGGGAAGAATGGCCCACCTTGACTTCGAGGGTAAGCATTAAAATTTTTTTGTCTTTCTTACATAAATACTTGGGGGTAAAATGGTAATTTTGGCACGCCGAGACTGAAACGAAATTTTTGGTATACTGAACGAAGGGTAATTTCAGTAATTTCACTAGCCAAGCTCGATCAGGGTTAAGCTCGATTGCAAAAACGGCAATTCAAAAATCGCCGCGGATTAATTTCGAAACTCAATTCGAAATAATCTGAAGTTCGGAATTCGTCCAAATTTTCGTCTCTTCAGTCCTTATAGTCCAAAAATAGGCGTCGACTATGACTATACATTTATATCATTTAATCGACTTCCGACGCTTATAAGGATTGAATTTCCAGGACGTCACATAAGATTCCTAAAAGATTTAATAAGATATGTTTTCTTAGTAACCCTGTCAAATTAAAAAAATTTAGGAAGATAAGTTTTCTTAGCAAACTTTTCTCATTAGTATCTTATCCCATGTTGCCGAAAATTCAAAGGGAAAGATCATTTTGCATTATCTCGTGTATATTTTGAATATTCCATCATTATCTCATGTCATCTCTACATATTCTCTAGCATATTTTTTGCATATTTTATATTGTATATTTTTCATATCATATTTTCAAGAATCATTGCATCACCTATCCTTCCTCCATGATTTTCGAGTATCATATGTCATATTTCATCTCATATTTTGCATACCATGTTTTTTCTTTTAAATATCATTTATCTTGCCCACCATATTTCCGAAAATTGCATATTCATGCATCATTATTTTTGAAAATCACCTCTTGCATAATATAACTTGTCGTGCCTTATATGCTTGTCTCTATGCCATGACATGCTACGTTATGCAATATAAAAAAAAAATCACGCGTAGTTTCTTTACATGTTAGACTAATAATTCGATTTGCATGTTTAGTTCAGTTGTTTCTTTGATTGTTTGCATGCTTGAATAAATCGTCATCGCATATAGGTCATATATCATCTTGCATGTTTTAAGTTGGTTAGTTAAGTTTGCACATAAGTTAACATGACACTAAATTTACATGCTTTGCATATCATCCGTCATTTAGATAGTTTCATATCATGCATTCATGTTCAATCAAGCATTCATTCTAAAAAGCGAAAACCCTAAAAATAACTTTATTTCTTGAGCTTTAAATAGAATTCAATCTGAGTTGCCGACTTAGGATATCTCATGGAATTAAGGTATCAAAAGGGCGTTAGCTAAGGTTAGCTAATGTAATCAAGTCTCCGAACCCTCAATCTCTGGTTCGTAGAAGTAAAATAGTTATCCCGCTGTTTTACTTAGGTTTCTAATCAACCTACCAAAAATGATTAGTGGCGACTCTGAATTCTAAATCATTCTAATTAATCAAAGTTGTGATTTGATAGGGATTGGGAGATTCCATATTAGGTTAGTCATTAAAATTAACCGATAATCCATTAACCCAAAAATTTAATTTTTAGGTCGCGACACAAGGACTAAATTGAATATATATTAAAAGTTCAGGGAATACATGAAAATTAAAAGTTGAGGGACCACATTGTATAGTAAGATAAGGGTCAAGGACTGCACTACATATTAGGCCAAAGTCTAAGGACTATTTATGTCATTATATGGGTTAAAGATTGCAAAATGAGATACGGGGCCTACACATTTTGTCCAAACTATTGAGTGCGGTTCAGTGACAACCATTACGTTATGGATCTATCTTGTATGTTTATTGCCATTTGCAATGTTTGTTTCCACCAATGTAATAGTCCTAATAAGTATTATAGTTTCGCCGTAATTGTTAGGATGCACTTATGAGTTATGTTAGAGAAATCTCACATTGAAGAATTAATGTGATGTTGAGCAGTTAATATATTCAAGTTGGCCCATAACTTATCAGCTTAAAATTTTGAGTAAAGGTTGGTCTAATTGAATATATTGACGGACTCGAACTTAGGCTCCCTCTTGGCGATCTCCCTAAGCGAAGGTGTCGGACTTCTGCTGCGCGATCCCACTAAATGGTATCAGAGCCAATAGTAGTCAATGGTTGATTGGTGGCCCATTCTCAATATGTATTGGTGTTTGGTGAATATCTCAAAGGAGTAATCTGGTGGCCAACACAGTTTCGAGACGATGGACGTTGTGGTGTAGCAATGCGGGCCTCATTGGCATTGATGAAGGTACAAGTTGAGATAAGTCAATGTGGAATGATTCTTGGATTTGTTTGGAGTCGAATATTTCGGAAACTCTTGTTTCTCATACTAAGCACGCCTATGTGAGCTTAGAAAAAATGAAGTATGATTCGACAACACGTGACCCCTGCACATGGAATGCGGGGATTTTGGGCAGCGCCCTCGAAACAAGGTGAGTGGGCGAGGATTTGGGTGCAGTGCTCCCGAAACAACAACGGGTTTGGCTTGTGTTTAAGTTAACCCATTTGTTATGAGATCAAAGGAATTAGGATAGGCTTAGGCTTTAGACCAATTTTAGGCCATATATATATTGTGCTCATATGAGATATCATTGTAACGAGTTGTACAGCTGTAAACCTAAATCATAGTGAAATCTTTTTGCAGGACGTAGCCCTATTCTTGGATGAATGTGGGTAAACTCATGTGTCGTCTATTTTTATGTTTTATGTGTGATTATTCTAAACCGGTTTAGGATAAAATCCATCAGGAATGGCTTTTTCCAAAAGGCAACTTGTTCTTTTCTCCGTCCCACTTTGTCCATGTTGGATTAACTAAAAGTAAAATTTTACAAGCCAATCCAACCAGAAATAGCTGGCTTCTTTAGTACAAAGAGAAAAGGAAACAACGGCGTTAGTAGTACCAGATTATTAATGACTACAAGCTCATTCGTCTTAACAGTTCATGTACAGCTAAATAGTACTTCTGGACAAAACATCCACATAATTAGCTTGACAAGCAGACCAAATCATGCCGTGAGCAGACATGTTCATGTGCTTCATCGAGGGTAGACTTCAGTGAACGATGCTCCGTTGACAGAAAAAGGCGCCGAGCCGCTAGCAATTTGATCATGTCCAGTGTCGTCCCATTTGATGGAATTTGGCAGCTCCGTTTGGAGGAAAAAGGCGGGTTCTCGCGGCACTGGAAGACTAAGAGTTTGGCCGCTCAGAGCAAGAACTATGTCCGACATGGACGGTCTATTAGCCGGATCTTCCTGAACACATAGGAATCCGATATGTACGCATCTGAGCACTTGGCTTCTGGAACAAGATTCTCTCAATGCCGGGTCCAGTATTTCCAAAGGCGCATCGCCTTGCCAATGCTTCCAAGCCTAGAGCAGCTCAATTGGACACGACAAGTTAACTGCAGAACAACATCATTGATTGAGAGCACAGAGATTGATTAAATCATACAAAAAACTTACATAGCTCGTGAGATCTTCGCCTCCATCAGAATGGAAATAGTAGTTATTCCTCTTGCCACAAATGATCTCGAGGAGGAGGACACCGAAGCTGTAGACATCCGACTTTTGAGAGAATTGCCCGTGCATCGCATATTCCGGGGACATGTAGCCGCTGAAAACCACCACCAGTAACACATGTTGGGATAGCTAATATCTCCACAAATCCTATTATCAGTTCTTAACCAGAAGCTACCTCATAGTAAACTTTGAAGAATGCAAGACTTACTAGGTTCCTACGATTCTTCCAGTGCTTGCATCACTTTGATCGACACCGAAAATCCTCGCCATGCCAAAATCCGAAATCTTTGGGCTCATATTGTTGTCCAGCAAGATGTTGCTAGCTTTTAAATCCCTATGAATGACTCTTAGCCGAGAATCTTCGTGAAGATAGAGCAACCCTCGAGCGATGCCCAATATTATCTTGTAACGTCTTGGCCAGTCCAACTGTTTGCCTTTCTCGGGGTCTATGGTGATTTAAACAAGAGTATCAACTGGGAAGCCCAGGAGTTGGATTCAAGTGTTACATATGATCGATTAAATTAGTATATGATTACTCGCTCAATCGTCGATACCGAACATTAACCTATGAAATGAACTTAAAGCCAGTGAAGCGGAGCAAACCGAACACGAAGTAGTCGAGACTTTTGTTAGGCACAAACTCGTATACGAGTAGCTTTTCCCCTTCTTCCAAGCAAAATCCGAGCAATCTCACCAAATTCCGGTGTTGAAGCTTCGCCACCAAGACAATTTCGTTCTTAAATTCTTCCCCGCCTTGTCCTGAGCTCTTGGATAGCCTCTTCACAGCTATATCTTGTCCATCTGGAAGCCTACCCTGAACAAATTAGTGAAAGGTGATGAGATATTATCAACTTTTAAGGGATGTGCAGTGTTATCTTCTAAACTATATTTTCATTCAATGTGGACACTATTTACGATCATTAAGTACACGTTGGCCACTGAGTCATCCTTATGGCTAGAGAGAGAAATTTGGAAACTTTATAATGAAAATTCCTATAAAAAATGAAAAATAAAAATGAATAAAGGAAGAAGAAGATGATGATGATGATATAGCCCATTTCATGTCCATTGTGGTATAAGTAAGCTGAAAATTCATGACATGGGATTAGTTCATCAATGGTCAATGTTAGAATATTTAAACATCAAATCACACATTCATTTGCCCTTATGCTTTTTGCAACACTTCGATGGTGTGCGGCGGAGGCTTGGCTGTAATTAGCGCTTTTCCCATCTATATATCTTACTTTTACCACACACAAAAAAAAAAAATCACACATTCATTTAATAACTTCAGGATTTGAAACAATTGGCAATGGTCTCATAAATCTCACATAGCCGGACGTTATAAATTCGAATCTTTCTAAATCGCATGGTATTCAGCTCTCTATTTAGCGAGAAAAAAAAAAAAGCACTTATAGAAAAATTTCAGGTACCCCTACTTAACTGGAATGAAGTTTAAGGAGGATATTATGCATCGTCATCTTCTGAATTTGGATAACCAACCAAGTGATTTCCAAATGCATTTTACCACGCTAATGACCACTAACATACCTGGTAAACCTCCCCGAATCCACCTTGGCCAAGCTTGTTTTCTTGAGAAAAATTGTTCGTCGCTGAAAGTAAGGTATCCCAATCGAATTGCAAGGACTTTAAGGATGTGATCTCGCTTACACCTTCATGAGTGAACAACAAAGTTGTTTAGACGTGTTTGTTTTTCCATGTCTTACGGTCATAGCTTCACATCTCTAAGTTTCTCGATTGAAAGTTTAGATTTTTCGTTTTTGTTCTACCTTCTTTCTCCCCTGGAAAACGACAGTCTTACCACATTCTTCTTGTACCACTTCATGTTTCTTCTGTGCTAGCCTTCTCCGAAGGCAACAACATCCGACGAGGAGAAGCATTACAAAAACGGAGACTGACCCGACTGTTGCAGCCAAGGTGCCTGATAAGATAATGGCCCCTCTCAGCATATTTAAAACCATCAGCTAATCGCAATCACAGAGAGTGGATGCCCAGATACCTAATCGGTATCGATACGACTTTCAAAACACTAAGTCCTTTTTTTAATGAACCCATCAGCTGTTATTCTACTCACATTAAATCCATGAAGGTTTACATAAACTTTTGACCCTCATACTTAAAATTCCATTTACATTCTCACATGTTTTGCCTTGCAATGCACAAATTGCCGTATTAGCACATAAACATAAGACGATTCTACTATCGTGTGTAAGAAAGGACTTTTCTTCTGTACCGATGGGTTCCTAGGGGAGTTTGTAAGTATCAAAAAGTTATGGTGAGAAAAAAACTTTATCGGTCACTTGATTTTTTGGTGACTTATTGATAACTTACCAACGTTATACTCAAAATAATCACCTCTATCATAAGATGATCGATGCAGACAAAATCTGATTTTCAACCCATATTAGCAGGATGGACTAAAAATCGCCAAATCTTTTAGAATTACACTGACCAAATTGAAATGTAAATTCACGTAATAACAATAGGCGCATGCAATATTTTATCCAACGTCCGCCCATTGGTTGAGAAATTGACATGTGCCATATTAAAATATTATAAGCTTTATTAAAATATTAGGGACATAATTTGAAGTGCCATTAAAGGCTGAGAAAATAAGATTTGAATCACCTGACATTGAGATTTCGTAATATGCTTACCATTATTCAAATCAGGCCGTCCAAAAGAAAATGAATGGCCTGATTTGAGATATGGTTGTAATTCAAAATTTTTCAAACCGCAAAAAAATTCCTACCCATTTTTTTTCCCTTTCCCTCAACAAATATCGTGGCCTATTCTTGGCCATCCATTTTTATTTGGACGGCCAAGAAAACCACAATGTCTGTGATTTGAGAAAACCACAAGAAAACCATTTTTATTTGGATGTCCATTTTTATTTGGAAGGTCTAATTTGAGAGATGGGTGTGATTTGATTAACGTTAAGCATGCCACGAAAACCATAATGTCTGTGATGTGATCCGGATCCGAGACAATATTGGGAAGTCTGCTCCCTCCACGTTCCCATGGGGTTGGCCTATTCAACGGACGACACGTGGCATGACGTGTCATCTTGGGTCCCAGCGCACTCTCTTTCCTATTGTGACCGTGACCTCTCTCGTGCTTTTTCCTCCTATCTGCTAACTTGCTTTCCTTTCTGTTTTTCGTTTTCGCAGCCACGGAGTTTGACCGCGCAGCCTGCGTCCTCTCTCTCTCTCTCTCTCTCTCGAGAGAGAGAGAGAGAGAAGCCAATAGTCTCGATCATATTAAGCTTTAATGCAACGTACCTTCGTCGATATTTCCACCAGGAGCTGGCTGAGCAGCTGGAGGTGGCGAAGAAGACGACAATGGACTGTGGCTCTCCTCCAAATACCATCGGAAAATACAGCTTGGCGTATAAACACCGCTGGCTTGCCTTCCGGGGCTAAACCGATCGTAATAATCAAGGGCTTCGTCCAAGCAACTCCTGCAATCATTTGCGGACAAGTCAGGACTACACTGTAACAACGAGCAGATCGTGCGGTTGTCCGGCAAGTCAGCCTGGCCCGTTGCGAACTTGAGCTTCGAAGAGCCATCCACGTCTCCCTCCACTACTCCCAGTGTCAAGTTCGACCATATCTCTGGGCTCATGGTGACGTTGTCGATGTTGGGAAGCAAACGGATAGGCTGCGTCTGCAGTATGCTGTAGATCGGAGTGTACGAGTACCGTACAAAGCATAGCTCCTCTCCGGTTCCCCAGGAGAAAGCCGCCTTCTGGATAGGGCACCAATTGTCCAAATCACGGGCCACAGAGCTCACGCACTTCTCGCAGATACTTGCCGACGTATTGCCTACGCAGAAAGCAAGGGCATGGATGGCGTTCGGGTTCTGTCCCGTGCTCGTGTTGTAGAACCCAGCATGTGCAGACACGTTGGTGGAGAGAGAGCTGAGAATGGCGTGGCGGCTCTTTGCATAGGCACCATTCGAGGTGAAGTTCCCCACAGTGTTGTTGCAGATTTCCATATGATGCGCGGAGGTTTGGATCAGAAGAGTCGGAAAAACGAGGAAATAAATAGTAGATGATGTGCGAGTCATATTAGGGTTTGGTATTTTTGGTGCTTTGAATGATTTTGCATCATGCAGAGTCGGAGATTGTCAGGCTAAATACTGCAGAGCTTTGTGAAGTAAAACTGAGGGATGCCCACTCTGTCATGTTGTGTTGATTGTCACCGGACTCAGTCAAGATTTTGATGTTCACCCACCCACCGATGCCAATCTGAAGTAATGTGCAGTAATGGTTTCGATGTTAACGTTGATTGTAGCCACAATTTTGCATCAACTTGCTTGGCTATCGCATCGCGTGACGCATTAGATGTGTATAAGTGATTGATACGAAGTAATGTCGGGAGAACATGTACCGATAATAATCTCCCGATGCTGATGGAAACACTAGCGACGTCGATCGAGTTAAGGGTGTAAAACTAATAGTTCCGCTCTATAAAAGGACGTAATAGGGAATTACAAACATATTTAGTTCGGGTCGTGAGTAGGTTTTGGGTCGTACTCTCACCTAATGGTTCGGCTCGATTTGGGTTTCATACCCTTCTGTCACATCGCAAGCGGCAATACTAATATCTTCTCTTACAAAAGCGCAAAGGTATCATTCTCACACAAGCGCGAATCTTATCCCCGTATTTATAGTAGTGTCGCTGACTTGAGTATCTTCAATTCCTTTTCACCACTTCAAGATGGCGCATTCGCGTGTTTGTTGCATCAGCTAACAAGTCGCCGGTCCAAGGTTTCATTGTGTGGAGCATATGTTCTCTGGTTTTATTTGTTTGATGTGATTTTCTCGTCGTCGCGAATTAGTAATAGCAATTCCAATGAATAAAAATGTCGCTGAATTTGGCTCACTAATTTTGCCTTGAACTACAAAGGGAAGAGTATTTCTTAGAGAGAATAATCTCACTTTGGTAGGAGTAAGGGATCCAAATAGTGTGGTATAAAGGGTATTGTTGAAGATGGAAAAATAAGAATGATAATATCTGAAACATGCAAGCACTGTCCTTAAGCATAAATCTGCCTCTCGAAGTACGAAATTTGGTGCGTAAGGCTCTAGCGGCTATCTTGCCATGGTACAATAGATCTTTTTCTAAATCCCGCACAGAATAAATGGAGGGAACATGAACAACAACTTTATAGTAAAGCCCAGCTAATAAATGGAAAGAAAGAAAGGAGGATATCTTTCTTTTGGTACGTTGTAATTGTAATAGCCAAATAAGGAACATGAACAACAACTTTACAACTGGTGCTTGTTAGGCTATAAGCCATACCTAAATAATTATGCGAGAAGAGAAGGGAAGCAATTTAAAGGGGTTGAATGTTAGGGAGGGAAAAGAAAAAAAATACTGTTATGATATGGGTTTGTTTGTTATGCATCTAGAAATAGATGGAAAACTAAGATATAAGTGAGAAAAAAAGAATAAGATTGATAGATGCAGGAACATTTTCATTAATGCCTAAATAGATTGATAGTTTCAAGTTGTTGGAGATCCTGATTGAAGATTATGCGCCGATTGATTGAAGATTAAGCTTGGAGATTGACCTTCGTTGAGTTGAATAATTCTGTATTTTAGGAAGATACAAATTGTGTATATTTGTTGCCTTTTTATTTTCTGTTACTGACGATACATTAAAATGAATGCAACACTTTGTTATATCCTTTCTCGTCTTCGTTCTTGTTCATTGCTTTCTTTCACAAGTGCAAACTGCTTGTTGATAGAGACTGAAGTAGATGAGAGCAATAATGGAAGAAGACCACAAGAAGTTCTTCAAACTTAGGATCCATTTCTTTCATGAAAAATGAATGTTTTTTTTCCAAAAATAGTTATTTGTATTGCTTGAAATAATTAGTGAATATAATGAAAAGTGTTTTCGTTATCGACAACAATTTATGTGTAAATAATTTCTTAGGTGATGAAACTATTTATTGTTCATTCATCTTTATTTGTGATGCGAACGGTCATTTTTTATTAACAAAAATTCAAATCACTCATTTTTTCCAGAAACAAATCAAGTCGTAAGCTCCGTTTGTTTCGTGAAAAATGTGACGTTTTCAAAAATTATTTTCTAGAAAGTCATTTTGCGAGAGAATTACCATTTTTCTGTAGTGTTTGATTGAAATCTGAAATTGAACTTAAAATGTATTTTATATCGTATTGGTAAGGAAAATCTCGTTTGATTTTCTTCATCATCGCTTGGCTGGATATTTCTGATGTACACCCGGTCATCCTGTGTGGCACAACCAGTGCTAGTGTGAACAATTTTTTGTACAATTTGAATTCTTAGTTAATATCTTATTTCTGAATTTGTTTATGAAGATCAGTACCTTAGAGGCATCCCCTAGCATTATAAAAAGAGCTAATAATTCGAAAAGATGAAAGTAGGAAGTTTTCATATAGTAGCCAATACAACATTTGTCTGGGAATGTATGATTTTGTGGTAGAGCGATTATACCTACGGCGACAAAAATAGTAGTTTCCGGTTTGGTTTGAACTCTAACTGAACTAAGCAAGAAATATAGTTTGGTTTAGTCCTTGTTAAATATGTCTCAAGTTTTAAATAGTTTACGGATAAATACCGATTTGTTAAATCACTTCATTAAAAGAAAACAAATCTTCTTGCATGGCGTGCGGCGGACAACTTCTTCCTTTGGAATTGTCAATGGGACTACAGGACAAGAAAAAGGGGCTTATGACTGGGACTATTATTATGCTACAGATTGTTTTCGAGTTAATGCAAAGGGCACAAATATATTTAGTAGTTTCATATTCTTTTGTGGGCCCTGGATAGTCTAGGTTAAAAGAAGACAAAAGCGGGGTTTTACTCTAATCTTCTAGCCTGCAGGAGCCGCACACAAAATAGAAGAAGCCGCTTGCAATAGACACTGCGTGAAGGACGACGCGAGAGAGAGTAAAAAAAAAGGACGCAGTAGTGAAGTTCTCTTGATCGCGCGAAGGGGTCTGAACGCATAAGATTTTGTGGTTCGTGAGTTTAGCTTTATTATATCAATTGATTTGTTTTATCTGTAAATACTTAGTGTTTAGATATAATCTAGATGCAGAAAACACAATCATATTGAGCGATTGTAATTCCGATTATCTGATTATAGCGGATTATTCTTGCTGCCTCTCTCCGTAGATGTAGATATCAATATTCTGGCCGAACCACATTATATCTAGTGCCCTTTATTATTTTTCGTTATTATTTTTTGTGCTTTCGCATTGATGTATTTGCAAGATCCTAACAGTTTCCACGCTAGTATTACAATAAATGGTATTAGAGCATAAGATCATATATTCTGGATTGTGATTTGGGGTTTTTTCTTGTCTAATTATTATTTGGATATTTGTTATTGCAATTATAACTAGGGTGAAATTTGAAATTGAGAAATTTAACGGAAGGAACAACTTTGGGTTATGGAGCCTCAAGATAGAGGCATTATTGGCAACTCAGGGTTTGGCAGAAGCATTGGAGGGTAAGGTTAAGTTGCCTGAAACGATAAAAGATGCTGAAAAGGACGTGTTAATGAGGAAGGCTAAGAGTCTAATCGTGTTGAATTTATTGGATGAAGTGTTAATAGAGGTACGCGAGGAGAAGGATGTCGCAGCGTTGTGGGTAAAACTCCAGGCGCTATATATAACAAAGGGCTTGAACAATCGCTTATATATGTTGATGTTGAAGATGATGTTCTAGTTCAGATATACTGAAGGTACGTCTATCAAAACCTACCTAGACGAATTTAATAAACTCATGATAGATTTGAAGAATGTTGGTAAGACTCTTGAAGATGAAGAGCGGGGCGTGATATTGTTGGCTTCTCTACCAGAGTCATGAGAGCACTTTACTGATTCTTTATTGCAGGGGCGTACTACGATTACGTCAAAAGAGGTAAAGTCCTCTTTGTTTTTCAAAGAGTGGTAGGGAAAGTTACGAGATGACAGTCTAGCGTAGGATGTAACGTGGGGACTAGTGATACGGGATAGAGAGCAACAGCGAGGGTCCAGCAGCAGCAGAGGTATAAACAGGTCTAAATCACGCCATAGAAAGTCCAAAAGACACGTAAAGTGCCTTCAATGTCACATGGAGGGGCACATAAGGAGAGATTGTCCTAAGTTAAGAAACATAGGTGATAAACAGAAGGCCACAGTTAGTGTGGCGAACATTGTTGAGGAGAGCACTAGTGATGCAGGGGTTGTTTTGTTTGTAACTACAAGTTCGTTACAAGATGAATGAGTATTAAATTTGGGGTGTTCTTATCATATGATGCCTCATAGGAACTAGTTTACTACTTACCAGACTGCAGATGGTGGTAGAGTTTTGTTGGGGAATAACGCAGCTTGCAAGGTTGTTGAGATAGGACAGTTCGTATTCCGATGCATAATGGTGCAGTTCGCACATTGACAGACGTAAGGCTTGTACCGAAGCTCAATAAGAACCTTATTTCTTTAGGGACACTCGATGATATTAAGTGTAAGTACAACACTGAAGGTGGAGTGCTGAAAATTTCTTGAGGTGTCATGACAGTGATAAAAGGGAAGAAAATGAGCTCTTTCTATCATCCATTAGGAGAGACCGTGACAGGAGCTGCTACAATTTCATTAGGTAAGTCAGATTCGAACTTGACTCGATTACGACATATGCATTTAGGGCACATGAGTGAGACAGGTATGACAATGCTGAGTGATGGGGGGTTGTTAAAGGGTCAGAAGACAAGTAAATTAGACTTATGTAAACACTGTATCTTTGAGAAGCAGCACAGGATTAAGTTTACTATAGGTGTTCATTCGACCAAGCAACCAGTGAAATATACTCATTCAAATGTCTGGGGCCATCACCAATACCTTCGAAAGGAGGTGCCCATTATATGTTGACATTTATCGACGATTATTCCAAGAAGATATGGGTATACTATCCGAAGCACAAATCTATTGTGTTTGATCGGTTCAAGAAATTTAAGGCATTGATTAAGAAGTGGTCAGATAAACAGATCAAGTGCTTGAGAACCGATAACGGCATGGAATTTTGTGGTAAAGATTTTACCAAGTTCTGCGAGAGAGAAGGTATTGTGAGATATCGCACAGTACCTGAGACATCATAGCAGAATGGCGTGGCAGAGCGGAAGAACATAACTTTACTTGAGCGGGCTCGGAGCATGTTATCGCATGCCGGAATAGGCAAGAAATTTTAGGTCGAAGCAGTGAACATGGCATGTTACCTGATTAATAGATCTCCATCATCTGCTATTGAGTGGAAGACTACAAAGGAAGTATGGTCAGGGAAAACTATTGATTACTCTAGATTACGAGTATTCGGATATCCTGTGTATGCTCATGCTAGTGATGGTAAGCTTGAGCCGAGGTCCAAGAAGTGCACATTCCTAGGTAATGCACATAGGTGAAAAGCTACCTGCTGCGGTGCATCGAGCTCAGATCACCCGATTTTCTAATTAGTAGAGACGTAATCTTCAATGAGACTATAGTGCTTTGACAGAGAAATTGTGAAACACTACCAGCAGAGTAGACAAATCGTTGTGTTAGTAGTGAGGTGGAGCTTTAGGTGGAGACTCCGGAGACCTCAGAGGTAACAGATGTTGAGAATGCAAATAAGGCTGCAGTTCATGAAGACGGTGATAGTCAACAACAAGTACAGTTGTAGCATATCTAGTTGAGGATAGACAGTGAAGGTAAATTGAACTATTGATACGTTATGGTTATATAGATATTGCTTATGCATTGACTGTAGGTGACGAGATGGAGACAGATGAGACTTCGTCTTACTCTGACGCGATAGCTAGTTCTGAATCATCATAGTGGCTAGGGGCTATGAGTGAAGAGATGGAATCACTCCATTGAAATCAAACATGGGAGCTAGTTAAAGTACTCAAGAGCCAGAAGATTGTTGGAAGCAAATGAGTCTACAAACAGAAAAAGGGCATACCCAGTGTCGAGGCAGTGAGGTATAAGGCGAGACTTATGGCGAAGGGATTTACATTGAGGGATGGCATTGACTACAACGAGGTGTTCTCTTCTGTGGTAAGACATAATTCTATTCGTGTTTTAATTGCCTTAGTTGCTACATAAGATCTCGAGTTGGAGCAGCTTGATGTGAAAACAGCCTTTCTTCACGGTGAATTGGAGGAGCAGATTTACATGAGGCAGTCAGAAAGATTTGTTATTTCGGGTAAGGAAGATCATGTTTGCTTATTCAAGAAATCTTTATATGGGCTGAAACAGTCTCTTCGGTAGTGGTATAAGAGGTTTGATGCTTTCATGGCTAGTCAGGACTATTTGAAAAGTTAGATGAATAGTTGTGTTTACTTTAAGAGACTGAATGATGAGTCTTTCATATATCTACTTTTAAATATGGATGATATGTTGATAGAAGCGAAAAATATGTCTGACATTAATGTACTGAAAAGGCAGTTGAGTGTTAAGTTGAGATGAAAGATTTAGGTGCTACAACGAAAAATTTGGGTATGGAGATTTTGCATGATAGGACTACATGATTATTACTTCTATCTCAAAAAAAATATATTGAGAAGATTGTAGCACGTTTTAATATGCAGTCAGCGAAGTCTGTGTGTATGGCATTAGTGAAACACTTTAAACTTTTGGTTAATTTATCACTGCAAACTAAGGATGATGAGGAGCATATGTCCTGTGTTTTTATTCTAGTATAGTAGGTAGTATTATGTATGATATGGTATGCACTAGGCTTGATATTTCATAAGCTATCAGTATAATTAATCGTTATATGAAGCGTCCTGGTAAAATTCATTGGGAAGTTGTAAATGGATTCCCAAATATTTGAAGGGGATAGCAGATGTTAGTATAGCATATTGGAGGAACAGTAATGGCAGTGAGAACATAGGTTATGTGTATTCTGATTATGCAGGTAATTTGGATGAATGTAGGTCTTTAGCAGGGTACGTGTTTACGCTTGCAGATGGTGCAGCTAGTTGGAAGGCATCCTTACAAGATCACGTTGCCTTGTCTTCGACTGAGGCAGAGTATATGGCACTAACCTTTGTAGCGAAAGAGTCGATATGATTGTAAGGTTTGCTCTTGGACTTTGAGTTGGATTAAAAAAGTGTTGATATACATTGTGACAACCAAGGTCGATATTTCTGGCTTATAATCCGGTTTATCACGAGCGGACGAACCATATCAATATCAGGTATTACTTCATTCGAGATGTCTTAGCGAAGGGTAAAGTTTTTGTAAAAAGGATTGCTAAACAGAAAACCCGACAGATATAATGACTAAGACTGTTTCTTTAACGAAACTCAATCTCTGCTTGACCATTATTGGCATATGTGGAGAGTCATCGTCTTTCCAGGCGATGGGAGAGCAGCATGGATAATGAGTATTATGAGTTAGCTTCAAATATCGAGTCAATACGGAGAATTGTTAAATATCACTCGAGTTTTAAATAGTTTACGGATAAATACCGATTTGTTAAATCGGTTCATTAAAGGAAAACAAATTTTCTAGTGTGGCGTGCTGCGGACAACTTCTTCCTTTGGAATTTTCATTGGGACTACAGGACAAGAAAAAGGGGGCTTATGACTTGGACTTCATTGTGCCACAGACTGTTTTCGAATTAATGCAAAGGACACAAATATATTTAGTAGTTTTATATTCTTTTGTGGGCCCTGGAAAGTCTATATTAGAAGAAGACAAAAGCTTGGTTTTGCTTTAGTCTTCTAGCCTGGAGGAGCCGCACACAAAATAGAAGAAGCCGCGTGCAATAGACCCTGCGAGAAGGACGACGCGAGAGGGAGAGAGGAAAAAAAAAAAGGACACAGCAGTGAAGTTCTCTTGATCGCGCAAAGGGGTCTGAACGCCGAAGATTCAGTGATTCGTGAGTTTAGCTTTATTATATCCAATTAAGTTATTTTATCCGTAAATATTTGAGATTTAGGTATAATCTAGGTACGGGAAATACCAACGTATTAAGCGATTATAATTTCGATTTTCTAATTATAGTGGACTGTCCTTGCTGGCTCTTCTTGTAAACGTAGGTACCAACATTCGAATCGAACCACACTATATCTGATGTCTTTTATCATTCTTCGTTATTATTTTCTGTGTTTTCACATTAACGTATTTACAACACCTGGTAGTTTCCGTTCTAGTATTACAACATTTCTTGACTACGATACGGCAATTTGACCCCCCTCCCCCCCAAAAAAAAATCACAATATGGTTTGGTTTGGTTTTACTTTTTTTCGAATCATATTTATGTGGATAGTTTAAAATTTGTCTATGACTAGGAACACGTCTTATATGACTCCGCATCTAGGAGACCCCCTCCCGGCAAACCCAACATCAAACTAAAAAGGCCCTTTGCTAGCCTGATCGTCCGCTCTCATTTGAGATAGACGGTTTAATGCCAGCCACAAGTTTGTGGCTGGCAAATAACAAAAGAAAAAAAAATTAATGGCAAACATAACACGGTTTGTACTAGGACCGTCAACGCAAGACTTCTCCTACTAAAAATCAGTAAATAGTGTCATCCGACTCTTCTTCCTTCTCTCTCTCGATCTCGAGTCTTTATCACCTCATCTAGAAGCCTTTCCCGTCAACCAACTTTCCCCCTCTTTCATGTCAACACGCTCTGCTGGTCATATTGAAGTGCTTATGTAGGTCCAAATGGGAGCGTCTCAAGGATGTCTTAAGCAGAAACTTCCTAGTTCGAGTAGAACGGTTTTTCTCATGATACTTTTCTTTCATGACATTACAAATTTGATTAATTCCCGTTGAGCACATGATTCTCGTGTCGACGAATATTGGGTGATCGATGGTAAGCACGAAATCGTGCTCCCGAGTGACGTCGAAATGGCACTTGATTAAGGGATCAGTAGAAGGACAAAATTCTTAAAGACGAAGTTGATTACTATATAGAATATGTGCTCATATCGAACTGAAATTTATTAATTCTATTAGAATTTGTCTCGAGTTTAAGCATAAAATAAAAACCTGAGCATAAGCAAAGTGGTTAAAATAGCCACGTGAAATATATGGATGTCTTGGTCGATAAATTAAAGGAAAAAAAACATAGAAGGGCGCACAATTGTTTTGGTTATTGGGGTCCGCCAAGGGATGACAGAATTTTAGTGGATATCAAAGATACATCACTTGAATTCCTAAATTGAAAATTCCAAGATGGACTTCTGAATAAGAGATATCTTCGATCTCTTTGGAAGTGGATAAGATGCCAAAGATTTGTTTGGATTTATTTCCTGTTGAAATCCAAAGTGGCATTGGATTATTCAATGTGAGAAGTAGACGTCGACAATGGACTTTGCATGCACATATATTCATTGAGATTGTGGTTTTTCAAAGGGTTGTTCAAGCGTCGTTTCTCAAGCGAGTGCTTGGCATTGAGTATTCATTTTGTTCATGGGATTACATCAAGAATTCAAGTGTTGAAGCAAATTAAATCTTAAGGTTAGATTTGTGTTTTAATTTCATTGCGAGATTGAGATATTATTTCGTTAAGGATTTGGGTCTAAACACTGTGTGCGTTCTAGGATGTAATTGCCGCTTGGGAAACACTGAGAGTGTTTGTGTAATTCGGGTGATTTGTAATATCCGTATATCGTTTGTTCTATAGTAAAATTCGTTGCTGCTCTCTCCGTAGACGTAGGTCTCTACAATCGAATTACGTACATTTGGTATTCAATTTACTTTATGGTTCTGTCTATTTTATCGATCGATCGCTTGTTCCGTACAACAAATTCCGTATATGTTGGGTTGCTCATCTGGGTTCAAAGTAGGATGGATATTACAATAAGAATCTTAGAAATTTTCGTCTCTCATTTGGACTTTTTTTTTGGGGGGTAATGGTCTCTCATTTGGACTTTTGACTCAACTAATCTCCATAAATTAGATATACTCATGCACAATTTTTTAATTCTCTCTCTCCCTCCTCCCACCTTCAATGTACTTGTTGGAACCAAATCCAGCTCGTTTACCATGGGGCGAGCCTGATATAACGTCCTGATCGAACCCACATGGGGGAATCGGGAGTAGCGACGATAGAGGACAAAAGGTTGTTAACACCTAAATTTTGATTTTTTTTTAGGAAATTCATCTATTTCATAAAATGAGAGTTAATCAAAATTCTCGCAAAAAATATTCTTCATACATTGCATATTTATTTGTTCTCTCATCCATCGACGGTCAGTCAAAGGCGAATTGGTTAAGTTTAATTTAATAGGCGGCGGAACCAGAATCAATTTGGGATTTTTGATTATCAGAAGGGATACTCGAAATTCACATTGGGCTCCATTCGAATTTATTTTAGTCCATTTTTTAATTCTTTCAAATGAAAGGCTTTTAATTAATTATTCGTTTAATTAATTAAAGCCCAATTAAGCCTTAAATTTGCGCAAATAAGCCCATTAACTGTGAAATTTTCGGCCAAGTCCTATATTTTTCCATGGTGACCGAATTTTTGGATGTCCTAGCCCAATAGGATTTCTCAAAAATCAGAATTTCTAATCATATGGTCGGTATATTGTCAGAAATCTCAACGGCTGGGATTAAATCTCAAGGCATTACCCTCATATTCACTATATATACCTTGTTATAGCTTAGGGTTAAAGGGGGGAACAGAATTTTTGAAGAGAATTTTCAGATAGAATTTTCATACACTCTCTCTCTCTCTCTCTCTCTCTCTCTCTCTCTCTCTCTCTCTCTCTCTCTCTCGGGCAATTTCCCTCCTCTCTCTGCTCGGTGATCGCGGCTCCTCCATCAACGTCGCCGTTCAGCAACCATCGCGATGCTGCCCCTGTCCGAGATGCCATCCCAGCCCTACTTCCCCTAAAGACTGTCGAGCTTCGCCTCTACCTTGCTGCCGTCGAGCACCGAAGATAGTCATCGTCCCCGCTGATCCCTTTGCACGATGCTTCCTTCCGCCGCACGCCGTCCCAATCCGACTTTGCTTGCTGCTGCTGCGACACTGCCGTCAAGCAATACTCCACCGTTGCTGCTTAATCATTCGAGGACCACTGCTCCGTGACATCGTCTAAGCTCCCACTTGATTCCCGTGACTATCCACCGAACCTCGAACACCAAACCAGCCCCGATTTTTATTTTTTTGTTTCCTCGTAGATTAAGGTAACGTATCAGTTCTTCGAGGGTGAATATGAGTATGTTCGTGAAGTGATTGCTTATTATTTTCAGATGATTAACTTGATTGATCCGAAATAAATTATTCTTGCATGTTTTGATACCCTGATCGAATTAAAAATCGGACCTCTTTTCGATAATGCAAAGAACGCATCAAATCCTAAATTTTGTTAAGAAAATCTTGGATATAGATATTCTAACCTATCATCGTTTATGTCTGATTTGATGTCTCTAAAAAAGTCAATCTTTAATTCAAAATGTGGGACTTTTTGGAAAATTCAGAAAAGGATAAATGACAGTTGCGATTTAGCTATGGATGTTAGTTGGCAGATTGTTATACTGATTGATTGATTAACTTTTGTCATATCCAGAAAATTGGTCGTCGAGAATAGGATAGTTTTTAAAAAAAAAAAATCGAAAATCCATAAACTGCATTTTACATAATTGCACGTCATTTTGCCGCAAAATTCTTACACGTCATACATGCATAAATGCCACGTCATCTTGCCATGTCATTCTTACAAGTCATCCATGCATAAATGCCACGTCCTCTTGCCACGTCATTCTTATGCGTCATCCATGCATAAATGCTATGTCATCTTTTATGTCACTGCATGTCATATGTCTTATAGTTAGGTTGCATTAGTATCACATTTAATAAAAGAGAAAATTTTAAAAAAATCAAGTCACACAAACCAATCAAAAGATCTTTGCATGAAATTGGTACCGAAAGGGCAAGAGTTTTGATTACCTATTTGTAATTAAGTCCCCAAATCCACAATCTCTGGTTCGTAGAAGTAAAATAGTTCTCCCGCCGTTTTACTTAGGTTTCTAATCAACCTACCACGAATGATTAGTGGCGACTCCAATTTATAAATCATTTCAATGAAATTCAAAGTTGCGAATTGATAGGACTTGGGAAAGTCCATATTAGGTTAGTCGTTAAAATTAACCTGGTAATCCATTAGCCTAATTTTTTTTAGGGTCGCAACAGCTTGGCGATCCCACGGGGAATTAAATTTTTAATTTGTTCGAAAATTGTAATTGATGAATAGATATTTCCAGTCTTTTTTTTTTTTGGAAATCAAGCTCAACTTTCGAATTTCCTTAATTCACCTCTAATTTTCGAAAAAAATTAAAACATTTGTGGACTTAACCCATGGATTTCATGTTATATGTCTTGATTGATGACTTGAGTTCATTTCTGACCATTAGATCGAATTTTTTGGGCCGAAAATCTTTGTTTCGATTATGTGGAATTCGCCGGAAAACTGGCAAATGTGCTCAGAATGGGTCCAAATTTGGTGGGCCAAAGGAAAACGGCCTTCTAATCAATTTTCGCCACCTTTGGCTACGATGCGGGATGGATTTTCGTGATCCAGGGTCATTTTGAGGGGTTTTGAGGCCGTTTTTGAATTTTCGATGGATTTTTTCTTAGCTTTTGGCTGTTTATATGGTTGCTTTAGAGTTCTTTCCTTGATTGAGCATCACCATTAAGGTGCTAAATATTTTTGCAGACTTGGAGTGATAAGGGGTGGAGTGTTTGTTAACTTCTTCTTACAGGCTGGAGTAGGAATGTATGTCTTGAGGGATTATATTGAAGCTTTGTTTTGATATAAACTCCTATGATTATCTCTACTACCTTTGCATACACACTTAACATACACAACCTGCCATTGGACCTGAATGGCTAGGCTTAGGATGGTATTTGATTAGGGACACTTTGGCCATCACCACCTGGCATGAGTCTCCCTCTTCAAGTCTCGTACTCTTTCAAATCGGTGCCATGGTTCATCACCCCTATCATTCGCCATATGATATGGTTGATACTTGGCTGAGTTGGATGTCTACGGGGGACCCTGATACAATCACAAACCAGGATGGTTCAATTTGGGTATCCTTGGAGCTCCACTTTTGTTAAACCTTACTAGTTAGAAAGCGAGCCTCACGTCGCATTTTCATGTGCATGTCTATGTGTTTGTTCATTTCATTTGTCTAAAGGCGGTATTCTCTTCAACCCTTTACTCATGCTTTCCTGTTTACTTACATTTTCGGGTCGGTCCATGGCAATATTTAGGTGAATCATAGTCTCAAGCTGTAGATTATGGGGATGATTTGAGTCATAACTCCAGTAAAAGATCAATTGAAGCAGTGGTAGAGCGATCTGAATGAAGATGGCCAAGAGATAGTCAGATTCCGTATTGGCCAGATGTTGCCTTTGATTCATATCCATGTGCGGTTTGGTTTCATTCACGCATTGGTGCAGTTCTGGAGTCCACAAGCTACTACCTTCATATTTGGTAGGCACGAGCTAACTCCAACTCTAGAAGAGTATAGTACTCTCGTTGGAAAGTCACTAGACTCGAGTTTAGTCACTCCGCCAATTGGCGAAGATCCTGTCCTTGTTTTGTCTAAATACTTGAACGTCAATCTAGATGAGGTGGCAAAAGCTTTAAAAGGGAGCCGCGGGAGTTGTCCCCTTTCATTCCTAGAAACATGTTTTGAAAAAACTCACTGTGCATATGATAAGGCTAAAATCATTATCGTGTTATTTTTTGGCTCAATCATTTTCCCATATAAGGAAAAAACTATAGACCCCATGATAGCATATTTTGCAAGACAAGTCAATAATGAAAAGAATTTTGTTAATGCCATCTTGGTTGAGACCTTCATCTCGCTCACCAAGTTCAAAACCAATCAGGATAAAACACTTAGAGCTTCAACTGAAATTCTCCAAGTTTGGTTCCTTTCTCATTTTGTAGAATTCGGAAAATACCTAGAAATACCCAAAATTTCAGAACTTGAACATCCTCTCTTGAAGTTTAAAAACGAACAAGACCGTGTTCCCGAGTATCATTATTCTCGACTGCTAGTCCTGTTAGCAAACCCGAGTCCCGTGACTTTCATATGGCATGCTCTCTAGTTCAAAGTGGAAGAAGCTAGAATTATAGGACGAGACGAAGCACATATCCCTCTTATGGGAATCTCTGGCATCACAAAGTACTATCCGGTCAGAGTTGTTCGGCAATACGGCATGATACAGTCGATCCCTCCAAAGCCGAAGGGTATAGGGATTCGCATACACTTCGATTTGAAGGACCAGAAATTTGAGGAACGTGCCACCCTTGCTCATGTCATGTAGGAGCGTTGCAGGCCAACCAAGCTAATGCTTCCCAAGGGAATCCTCTCAAGAAATGTCAAGACATACCATGCCACAATCAGTTATATCGAGGGGCATGTCATCCCGAAAGAATGGCTCTCAGTGATACCTCAAGTGGCTGTTCAAGATACCAAACGTTTCGAGATCAATCGCCTCAAGCAAAAGCTCGCCAAAGCTAAGAAAGAAGTCTAGAGGAATGAGGATAAGTACAAGAAGCTCAAGGCTCAAGTTGTCCCCTAGAAGTCTACAGCTCGAAATAGCTTGAGTTTTTATTTGCTAATTTGTGTTATTGTTTCTTTTGAATATTGTTCTGATTGTTTTTATTTCTGAGCTGATGCTCCGCACGACCCGATTTTTTAGAGCTTTATCTAGTCATATTTGAATTTTGGCGTCTGAACGAAAAATGTTCAGAACACCTGTGGTCTGTAAAAATTAGAGAATAATTCATGGTGTTTTCCATTTAGTGGACAAATTTTCATCAAGGACAATGTAGGTGGGAATTTCGGCAGTTTACTCATACTTACTTTGTTTTGCAGATTACTATTTTTAAATGACCTCCTTTGCTGGACCATGCAAAACAAAAGTTGTATATTGATGTCTAAACTAGTAATCTGCAAAATTCCAAACCTTAATTCACACTTTAAGGGGGTCCTTCGCTCATTTGACAAAAATCGAATAGAACAATTTTTCTGAGAAGAATTTTTCAAAATAAGAATCAAACTATACTGATCGGTTCACTTTTGGCCTTAGGTCTGAACATCAAATTGTTCCTTGTTAAGTCTTAGATCAGCTCGTAAAATTTGGAAATTTATCGATCAACGTGCAAATTATGACAAATTTTATCGTGAAGGTCGATGGAACTAAAAAACTGCCTGATTCAGATTTTTGCTTTATTTATTGAGTCTAGAGAGTTGTCATGGACTGGCCTACTATTCTCACTCACTTTACTAATCTTCGTGTGGTCTTTCGTTGTAGGTAATTTATCACAGGTCATCCACACATCACCAGGTCAGACGCAAAGAAAATGGCTGGCAAAGCTGAAATGAACGCTGTAATCCAAGAGGCCCTCCAGGAGCCTATGGATGTTATGAACAACATAATGGACAACATGGTCTCAAATGGCATACAAGGTGCTGGCGAGTCTCATGACTAGGATGTAGCTGCCTAGCCAGACATCTCAAACTCTGGCGCCTCCTCCACCTCTGGCAGCTAATAGTCCAGGCAAGAACCAAGAACAGTTTTTGTTACTTGAGTACATGTTCATCCCAAGCTCTAGTATGAATGTTCCGCCGGCAGCTCCAGTTCACCAAGCTAGACTTGTGGCTCCAGAGCAGACTTACGATGTAGCCAAGCTGATGGCTCAAATGGAGCAACAGATGGAGCAAAAGATGGAGTTAAAGATGGAGTAGAAGATGGAAGAAAGACTCCAAGAGATTCATGGAACACACAGCATCCCCCACGTTGACTTTTCTACCTTCACAAAAGTTAATGTGCCAAAGAAATTTAAAGTGCCTGATTTTGAGAAATACGACGATACGTCCAACCCTGTGCAACATGTTCAGATGTACCAGACGAGAATGAGCAACTACACTGACAATGGCCCTTTACTAGTTCAGACTTTTCAAGCCAGTCTGAAGGATGCAGCCATGCGATGGTATACTGACTATAAGGCATATAGCATGGGAAATTGGAAACAAGCGGCAACTGCTTTTATTAAGCACTTCAGTTTCAACATAAATGTACTCGTCTCTAGAGAGGACCTGGAACAAGCCGAGATAAGGACAGGGCGAAAATGTCAAGCAGTATGCTACCAGGTGGAGGAACACCGCATCCCAACTCAAGCCCATTCCCCCTGAGAGGAAACTCATGAAGCTATTTGTCTCTACTCTTCCACAGACTATGTGAACACGAGTCCTTGGCACCTCTGCAATATCATTTGCTCACCTCATAGCAATGGCTGAGGAAGTGGATGGTGGCATGAAGAAGGGCTGGTACGGAGATGCTAGCACGCCCGCAAAACGATTCGGAATAAAGAAAGACAAGGAAGTCGCTCCTCATATCAACATGACAAGTTCCGCGTTGGTTGTACAAGTTCTCGTCAAGCAGTAAGGAAATTTTGGCGAGCAGAAGCAGAAGAGAAATCCACACCCACCCTGACAATACACACCTTTGTCGGGAACATTTTCTCAAGTCCTGGCTATCCTCCGCAAGAAAGACTTGTTGCCAACTGAACCTTTGAGGCTAAATTATACATCGTATGCAGGTTATGACCCGTCCAAGAAATGTGATTACCATCGCGGTGAGGTTGGCCACGACACAGACAATTGCTTTGTGCTTAAAAATTGCATCCAAGACTTGCTCGAGTCAAAGGCGTTTTCGTTTCAGAGCAGCGCCCAGCCAAATGTCCAGAATAATCCTTTACCCGACCATTCTGGAAGAGTTAACGTTGTGTTTGATTATAATGCCCAACCGGCAGGAGGGTTTAAAGTCTGGTTAGTAGATGTTCTTGATGCTCTAGATAGAGCAAGATATCACCAAACTGGAGAGCTACTGTCGCTGAATGAGTTAAAGAAGACAATTTCGACCCTTATGAAGAATGGGTTGATAGTTAAAGTCAACCACGCGGAGACGATTGTCACTACTTCTCAGATCGCCATTGATTGGGACCAGGAGCTTGCTGCCTTGACCATGACTCAATTTGAGCATTTTTCAAAACCTAGAGTAGCTGAAGTCGACATAGAGAGTCTAGTCAAAGTTGACTTGGACTTGGCTGACATGCCACCCCTTCAAGATGCATCGGATGATGAGTTAGGGATTATCATACCTGAAGCTCTGGCGATCAGCTCGCCTCAACCGTTTCCTTACAAAAGCGATAAGGTTGTCCCTTGGTCGTATGATCTGGCCTTGGTGACGAGATCCGGGCGCGCGTACAATGAAGACCAACCAACCAAGCAGGTCACAGAAAAGGATGCAAAGGAGTTTTTAGTTGTAATAAAGACGAGTGAGTACAATATCGTCGATCAGCTGCGAAAGTTGCCGGCTCAAGTTTCTTTACTCAAGCTCTTGTAGTCAACTGAATAACATAGGGAATCCCCCATGAAGGTACTGGGGCAGGTACACGTCCTAGAAGATATCGACCAGGACAAGCTGGAGAATTTTGTCGAGACTATCCTTTTGAAAGATCAGGTGGCATTCGCTGATGATGAAATTCTTGCTGAGGAACATGGCCACAACAAAGCCCTATATATAACAATGAAGCACAAACAAACTCTAGTGGTGCAAGTGCTCGTTGACAATGGTTCGGCTCCGAACATCTGCCTTTTAGCCACTCTAAATCGGCTAGGGGTAGATTTGGCCAGGATGCAGGCTGCCAAGACCTCAGATAGAGCTTTTGATGGTGTGAAGAAAGATGTCATGCTGCAGATCAATCTAGACATCCTAATTGGGCCTTCCGTATTTGATGTTTTGTTCCAGGTGTTAGATATTTCATCGGCTTTCAACTTCCTACTTGGTTGTCCGTGGATTCACAATGCGGGAGCTGTGCCATCAAGTCTTCATCAGAAGATCAAGTTCGTCATTGAGGGAAAGCTAGTGATCCTTCATGGTGAAGAGGATCATAGGATCGTCAATTGAACAACTATTTCTTACATTGAGCCAGCTCAGAATGAAGAAGACTCATATCATGCTTTTGAACTGGTACAAACTATTTATGCATCACCAGAAAGTCCTCTAGTCATTCCTGAGGTATCTCACGCTTCTATCATGGTGGCCAAAGTAATGGTTGGCAATGATTTCGAGCCTAGCACAGGTCTGGGCCGACATGGTCAGGGGATTCGCATCCCAATTATGCTTAACGGACAATCCCATATAGCTGGTTTGAGACAACGAGGACGTGGCCGATCTAGACACAGTGGGCAATACGGAAGAGGCCGTGGAAGGTCCGAAGCTAGTCTTTTACCGCCCCCACTCTACATTACTTTCCGATCAACTGGTGTGGTCGGTGGATATGATGAGCCAACCTAGTTCGAAGACGACCTAGGGATTGCATTCCCAGATTCTCTACATGGCCAAGATGTCTTGGTTGTGCCGATGACGCTGGATGAAGATGCATCAGACGATGGATTCCTCAATCTCACTATTTGTTTTGATGACCTCATCATCAAAGCCATATCTGAGGATCCTGTACAGGTTGATAAAATGCCAAAAGAAGACCTTTGCTTGGCGTCTGCATCTCTAAGTTTGTCTGATGATGCGGTGGTTGAAGATCCAATGGAGGGTTTAGAGTAACATTTTTCGAGTTTTTGCAATCCCTTGCGTGGAATCTTTACAGTTTCCTTTAGTTTTTCCAGGCCGCGTTAGAATTTTAAATTCATGTCGCATTTCATTTCAATTCAATGTGGCATTCAATAAGATGTAATTCGTTGATTTTTTATATCAATAAAATTACAGATATTTTTATTAAATTTTGGAGTCTTGGCGAGGCATCCCAAACCAACCCAATGACGATAGCCAACGAGTGAACAATCTGTCATCCATGGTAAGCACTAAGGGTTGCGCTTCCTCAAGAGTTCTCATCCCACGGTCTAAAAAAAAATGTGTTGAAAAATACAAACTAGTTTTCGAAAGAAGTTGTGATGAATGCATGATTAAACCCTATTTGTTTCTCTGACTTCCCCATTTTATGTTTCAGGGGCAAATATGAGGAGGGTGATCCATTGGATTCTGGCCTGTACGATTTAGACGAATTCACTCCTGATTTTGAAGAAATCCATCAAGAGTTTGAACAACACGAGATGATTAAGCCTATGATTGGCGATGAGACTATATCAATCAATTTGGGTGATGAAGAGAATCCAAGAGAGGCGAAAATTGGGGCAAACTTGTCCACCGAAATGGTCGAACGTCTCACCAAGCTCCTGAAGGATCACAAGGATATCTTCGCCTGGTCCTACGCAGATATGCCCAATCTTGATCGATCAATTGTTGAGCATTGCTTACCGATGGATCCCTCATTCAAGCCAGTAGTGCAAAGATCACGAAGAGTTAAGCCAGAACTAGCAAAGAAAATCAGGGAAGAAGTCATGAAACTCCTTGATGTGGGATTTATTGTGGCTACCCAGTATTCTGACTTGGTCGCTAACATTGTTCCCCTGCTAAAGAAAGACGGTCAAGTTCGAGTCTGTATCGACCACCGTGATCTAAATAAAGCAAGTCCTAAGGATGATTTCCCACTCCCGCACATTGATGTGCTTGTAGACAACACGTCAGGATTCGAAATGTTTCATTCATGGATGGCTTCTTATGCTATAATCAAATCTTGATGAACGTAGATGATAAACTGAAGACTACATTTACCACTCCGTGGGGGATGTTCCATTATAAGGTGATGCCTTTCGGTCTCAAGAACGCTGGCGCAACTTATCAACGGGCTATGGTTACTTTATTCCATGACATGATGCACAATGAGATTGAAGTCTATGTCGATGACATGATTGCAAAAATAAGAAATGGAGAATATCATATTGAACGACAGACTTTGGAAGTTCAAGCTACGGCTTAATCCCGCCAAATGTGTTTTCGGCGCCAATTTGGGCAAATTACTCGGGTTCATTGTCAGCAACAAGGGTGTCAGCAACAAGGATATTGAGATAGACCCGTCAAAGGTGAAAGCAATATGTGAGCTCAAGCCGCCAACGATAGTAAAAGAAGTTCGAAGCCTCATGGGCAGGTTGAATTATATTGCCCGATTCATTTCTTAGCTATCTGAGACTGCTAAACCTTTCTTCAAGTTGTTAAAGAAGAATGCACTGGTCGAGTGTGATGATGATTGTGATGAAACCTTTCAGAAAATAAAACAATATCTCATGAATCCGCCAGTGCATGTTCCGCTAGTGCCGGGGCAACCTTTGATACTTTATCTCACGATCCATAGTGAATCCTTGGGAGCTACGCTAGCACAGATAAGACAAGACGATAGGAAGGAACACACCATTTATTATCTGAGTAAGAAGTTCACAGCCTCCGAGATGAATTACTCTGAAGCTGAAAAGACATGTGTAGCTCTAATTTGGGTGCTGCACAGATTGCGGCAATATACTTTGCATTACCAAATTCTCTTGGTGACAGAATACGATCTTGTCAAGTATCTGCTAAATCAATCTGCCCTGATTGGCAGGCTTGCTAAATGGCAGATCCTCATTTTCTGAGTTCGATGTGCAGTATTTGTCTCAAAAGTCGATAAAAGGACAAGCCATAGCCGATGTCCTGACCAAAATCTGGGACAGGATGAAGATCCATATCAACTCAAAGATAGAGTCAGGGCGGTCGAATATTATTTCTGGATCATGTATTTTGATGGAGCTGTGAATTTATCCGGATCGAGTACAAGAGCAGTCCTAATATCTCTAGGCAGTCAACATTATCCTGTGGCAGCAAAGTTAATAATTCCCTGTACTAACAATATTGCAGAATATGAAGCGTGCATTCTGGGCCTACAGGCCGCAATTGAAATGGGTGTGGCTCGACTTAAAGTATTTGGAGACTCAGCCTTAATCATCCTCCAGATGGTTGGAAAGTGAAAAACAAGAGACGCTAAGTTGATACCTTATCATAAATATCTGGATCAATTGGTGGAGGGGTTTTGATGATATTTCGTTCGAGTATTTATCTAGAACTCACAATCAGTTCGCCGATGCATTGACTACTCTGTTTTCGATGTTGCAAGTCACCAATGGGCTTGAGGTTGAGCCATTGAAGATTGTGGTACTAAGAAAGCCAGCCTATTGTACGACCGTAACCAATGACCCTGATGGCAAGCCTTGGTACCATGATATCAAGACTTACATTCAAGCGCAAAAATTTCCTAAATAGAGTTTGGTGTCTAATCAAAGGTATATAAAGAAGATGGGCTCGAAGTTTTTCCTGAGCAGAGAGAGTCTCTATAAAAGATCATTTAATTCAGTTCTTCTGAGATACATTGACTTTACTGAAGCTGTTCGTCTGATGGTAGAAGTACATGAAGGAATTTACGGTCCACATATGAATGGCCACATGCTCGCCAAGAAGATTATGAAGTTAGGCTATTACCGGCTCATTTTGGAAAGTGACTGCGTCCAACGTGTTCGTAGCTTTCACAAGTGCCAAATTCATGGCGACAAGATCAACGTCCCTCCAAACGAGCTACATCAATTATCTGAGCCATGGCCTTTCTCTATGTGGGGGATTTGATGTGATTGGTCCAATCAACCCCAAGACATCAAATGGGCATCGTTTCATTTTAGTCGCCATTGACTATTTTTTTCAAATGGATTGAAGCAGCATCGTATCTAGCCGTCATGGCGCGAAATGTGGGGAAATTCATTAGCCAAGACATCATCGCTCAATATGGTTCACCCGAAGTCATAATCACTGATAATGGCTCAAATCTGAACAATAAACTAGTTGATGATCTGTTCACAAAATTCAAGATCAAGCATCTGAACTCTTCCCCGTACCGTCCTCAAATGAATGGTACAGTGGAGGCGGCCAACAAAAACATCAAGAAGATCCTTGCCAAGATTGCTGAGAATTATCGCGATTGGCACGAGAGGTTGCATTTTGTATTTATGGCATATCGGACTTCGATCCGAACTTCTACGAGGCAACCCTGTATTCCCTTGTGTAGAGAATGGAAGCAGTGTTACCGGTTGAGGTAGAAATCCCTTCTCTGCGGATATTATCTCAGGTCAAGCTGACTGAAGTCAATTAGATCCAGTAGAGGATAGACCAGTTGATCCTGATTGATGAAAAACGGCTTAAAGCCTTATGCCACGGCCAATGCTACCAGTAAAGGGTTGCTAAATCATTTAACAAGAAAGTTAGGCCTCAGTATTTTCAAGTAGGAGACCTTGTTTTGCGAAAATTATTACCTATTATTCCGCTTCTAGAGGGGAAGTTTGCTCCGAACTATGGCGGCCCATACGTCATGAAGAAGGTACTCTCAGGAGGTGCTTTAATCCTTGTAGAGATAAATGGCCGTGTTTTCACCAGTCTTGTCAATTCTGATGCTGTAAAGAAGTATTATACTTGAATTGCCTTGACATCTTTTGATCAAGTTATAATACTCTTTCGATGCTTATTTCACCTCATCATGTTGTTGTGTGTGCATTATAAATTTCCACTGTGAGATAATTTCACTCAAGAAATCTCTATGATCTTTTTGAATTGATCATTTTAAATGAGGAATGTCAGGACGACGAAAGGCAAGTTATTTCCATACACGTCCTATATCACAATCCCAGTAAGTAATGTGAGAATTTACATGCTTACAAGGTAAAAGGTTATCTCGCGAAAAGTATGACGGTCAAAATGATATGAGGCATTCATTTTATCTATCAAAAACACTACAGGTTGCCCATTGTTGAACCTCTTTTGAATGGTGGTTTCATTTCATAACCCTGTCAGGAACAACCCCACATCAGGGCAAATTTCAAAGATTCAAAGGATGAGTTGAATTTTCTTGCTTTCACTTGCATCAATCTTTGAGTATGTTTGTTGCATGCGGAGTCTGTGTTAGCTCAAGTGCTTTAGCCATGACGAAGGCATTTCATTTCTACACCCATGTACACTAATCCTTTGCTAAGCCAATTTGAGCGGTGGATTCACTTCTCCAAACCCAATTGATGATCATTTTGGGCAAGAAATCATTTCAAACTATCTGAAAAAAAGAGCAAAATGTCTTGGGACAGGTCGAAACTTGAAAGATCGGCTTACGCAATAAGAAGACAATTCAGATAAGACACTTCATTCCTGAAAAAAAAGGGAGGGGGGGAGAAAGGTTGTTGTGCAAAAAGAGAAAAAGAAAAGAGGGCGAAGCTTACCATGCAAAAAAAAAGGGGGCAAAATCGTCCACTCCCATTAAAAAAAAGAGAAGGGGCGAAAATAAAAAGCTCTCTCGAAGAAACTCTAGAAGGAAGGAAGGGTCTTACTATGATTGGGTTCCTTAAAGAAAGATCATTTCTGAAGCATAGAGTGATAGAGACAGATGATCACTGATTCTCTCATACATCCCATTATTGAAAATAAGCCTTTCATTTCCAAGCCTACCCTGAACCTACATTACAACCCTCATAGAAAGTCTCTTCAGATTAGGGCACTTGGGTTAATGCAGGTTTTCAAATGCTTATAAATGTCGCTTGAAGAAGTGCGAGCAAGATCATTTTATCTTATTTCGCAGGGCTCTTGACTTGTAAGCCCAATGCAGCTGATGAAGATTTCATTTCATGACTTAAATGACTCAATTGGAGTCCCATTTTGAAAACCTTTGACACGGCCCTCATTACAGTCCCTGTGAAAGACCTCATGGATTGATATGGTCATACTAATTGCGAGAATATCCAAACCCTTGTCAGGCTTGATGATGACAGCTTTGAGCGTTTCTCTTACCCGCATTAATGGTCGGGTCTTAAAAGCCTTTTTCGTGAGAAAGAGTAAAAAGTCCTTTCAAATTGAAATTCCTCATTCAATTTGATTACTTTTGTCAGAAAAATCAGATAGACTTTCTTATTGACAAATTCCCCAGTGGAGCTTTATAATGCAAGCAAAAGATCATGAACTTTCTCTAGCATATGATGTCGCATTTACATTGAGTTTATGCATGTCATCATTTTTCGAGAGATTTGATAGGTATGATGTAATCAGTCTACCCATCATTCATTCGTCACTCAGAAAATCAAGGTAAGTTTTCTGAACCCTTACAAAGTCGACTTTAGTCATAACCCATTTGATGGTTGCACTGACAATTTTTCAGGCGTCACACCATTTTGTATTCATACTGATTCAATTCAAATGACACATCAACTCTCGTCTTGATATGGTGAGACCTGCTTGAGAAGGTTGCGAGAGATTATTTTATCGACTCATGCTAACCCGTTGATGAGGTCGCAAGAGACACCTTACCGACTCATGCTGACCCGTTGAGGAGGTCGCAAGAGACACCTTACCAACTCGTGCTGACCCGTTGAGGAGGTCGCAAGAGACACCTTACCAACTCGTGCTGACCCGTTGAGGAGGTCGCAAGAGTCATTTTACCGCCTCATGTGACTAGTTGAGTAGGTCCAAAGAGGCATATCTTGTCTTGATACGGTGAGACCTTTGTAAGAAGGTCGTGAGAGATTATTTTTACCGACTTATGGTGACCCGTTGAGGAGGTCTGCAAGAGACAAATGGCCAGCTCGAACCATAACTCGAGCATATTTTCAAACCCTACACATATCTTGTGCTGTCCCGCATCAACGGGAAACCTTTGGTAACAGATAAGGCCCCCAAAACCTAAGATCCACGTGTGATCTTGGTTTCTTTTTTGATTTCACAATGTATGCGCTCTTGTGATTTCGAAAAATAAATGGTCAGCTCGAACCATAACTCGAGCACATTTGCAAACTCTACACAGATCTTGCGCCGTTTCGCGTCAGAAAGAAACTTCTGACAATAGATAGGCTAGTACCTTAGTACCCTGGCATCTTTGTTGGAAGCTCGGAATTAAGGAAATCACCAGCATACGAGGTATTTGGTAAAACATGAATTCTCATATGCGATCCATGTGCATGTTTCTCTAATACGATGAAGAGAGAAATTTTGACACATGTTATTTATAGCACCGCATTTCATGCATCGTTTCGCTTGCATTAGAAAATGGGATTTAAAAACTCCCGTAAAAAAAAATCATCATCATCATTTGCATTTTGCAGAATTTAGGTTTCAATTTTAGTATTTGAACGAACCTTCTACGAGTTTCCACTCAAAGAGGGGCAGCTGTTAACACCTAAATTTTAATTTTTTTTTAGGAAATTCATCTATTTCATAAAATGAGAGTTAATCATAATTCTTGGAAAAAGAAATTCTTCATGCATTGCATGTTTATTTATTCTCTCATCCATCGACGGTCAGTCAAAAGTGAATTGATTGAGCTTTTTAACAGGCGGCAGAACTAGAATCAATTTGGGATTTTTTATTATCAGAAGGGACACTCGAAATTCACATTGGGCTCTATTCGAATTTATTTAAGTCCATTTTTAACTCTTTCAAATGAAAGGCTTTTAATTAATTATTCGTTTAATTAATTAAAGCCCAATTAAGCCTTAAATTCACATAAATAAGCCCATTAACTATGAAATTTTCGGCCAAGCCCTATATCTCTCCATGGTGGCCGAATTTTTGGATGTCCTAGCCCAATAGGATTTCTCAAAAATCAGAATTTCTAATCCTATGGTCAGTATATTGTCAGAAATCTCAACGGCTAGAATTAAATCTCAAGGCATTACCCTAATATTCACTATATTTACCTTGTTATAGCTTAGGGTTAAAGGGGGGATTTTCGGACAGAATTTTCATACACATGCTCTCTCTCTCTCTCTCTCTCTCTCTCTCTAGCTCGGTCGATTTCCCTCCCCTCTCTGCTCAGTGATCGCGACTCCTCCATCAACGTCTCCGTTCAGCCGCCATCACAACGCTACACCTATCCGAGACATCATCCCAGCCCTGCTTCCCCCGAAGACCGTCGTGCTCCGCCTCTGCCTTGTTCCCGTCGAGCACCGAAGATAGACGCCGTCCCCGCCGATCCCTTCGCACGATGCTCCCTTCCGCCACACGCCGTCCCAATCCGACTTTGCTCGTTTCTGCTGCAACTCTGCCGTCAAGCAATACTCCACCATTGTTGCTCAATCATCCGAGGACCACTGTTCCGTGACACCGTCTCCCTCTTGATTCCCACGGCTATCCATCGAAGCTCGAACACTTAACCAACCCCCCCTTTTTTTTGTTTCCTCGCTGATTAAGGTAACGTATCAGTTCTTTGAGGGTGAATCTGAGTATGCTCGTGAAGTGATTGCTTGTTATTTTTAGATGATTAACTTGATTGATTCGAAATAAATTATTCTTGCATGTTCTGATGCCCTGATCGAATTGAAAATCGGACCTTTTTTTGATAATGCAAAGAACACATCAAGAAAATCTTAGATATAGCTAATCTGACCTATCACCGTTTAGGTCTGATTTACTGTCTCTGAAAAAGTCAATCTTTAATTCAAAATGTGGGACTTTTTGGAAAATTCAGAAAAGGATAAATGACAGTTGTGATTCGGCTATGGATGTTAGTTGGCAGATTGTTATCCTGATTAATTGATTGATTGATTGAATTTTGCCATATCCAGAAAATTGATCGCCGAGAATAGGATAGTTTTTTTTTTAAAAAAATTCGAAAATACATAAACTGCATTTTAGATAATTGCACGTCATCTTGCCACGTCATTTTTACACGTCATCAATGCATAAATGCCATGTCATCTTTTATGTCACTGCACGTCACATGTCATATAGTTAGGTTGCATTAGTATCACATTTAATAAAAGAAAAAATTTTAAAAAAAAATCAAGTCACATAAACCAATCAAAAGACCTTTGCATGAAATTTGTACCGAAAGGGCATTAGTTTTGATTAACTAGTGTAATTAAGTTCCCGAATCCACAATCTCTGGTTCATAGAAGTAAAATGGTTCTCCCGCTGTTTTACTTAGGTTTCTAATCAACCTACCAATAATGATTAGTGACGACTCCAATTTATAAATCATTTTAGTGAAATTTAAAGTTGCGAATTGGTAGGGCTTGGGAGAATCCGTATTAGGTTAGTCGTTAAAATTAACCTGATAATCCATTAGACTAATTTTTTTAGAGGCCGCGACAAAGGTGAAAGAGAATGAATGGTTTGCTAGGATTTGGTTTGGTTTGGTTTGGTATTGTTAGTATGAACATGTCTGCAATTAGAAAAACACGCGACTAATTTTATCAGTGAGTGAAACAGACTCAAGCATCATTTAGTAAATTGAAGCGTACAGCAAAGGGCATATATTGTACGCGGCAGATCGGGATATAACTAATGTCGCATATAAGCTAAGCATTTTGAAAGTACATGACATTCCACATAAATGAATACGACTTAGAATATCCAATAGAACGACGAAGACATATAATAGACGGAAACAAATGTTGAGACTATGGCTGCTTCTGTAAGAATTGCAGCAATCATGCCGACAAACTAAAGAGTTCATGTGCTTCATCGAGGGTAGACTTCAGTGATCGACCCTCCATTGGCCGACAAAGGCGCGGAGCCACTGTTAATTTGATCATCTCCCTGGTCGTTCGGTATGACGTTATTCGGCGGTTCCCTCCAGCTTTGGAGGAAAAAGGCGGGTTCTCGTGGCAGTTGCAGGCTAAGAGTTTGACTGCTCAGCGCGAGAACTATGTTAGTCATGGTCGGCCTATTAGCCGGATCTTCCTGAACACATAAGAAGCCAATATGTATGCATCTGAGCACTTGGATTCTGGAATAAGATTCTCCCAATACTGGGTCCAATATTTCCAGAGGCGTGTCGTCTGTCCAATGTTTCCAAGCCTAGAGCAGTTCAACGAGTGAACAAAGGAACAATGTTGTTGCTCCATAGCGCGGAACAATTCAATACAAATAATAATAATAATAATAATAATAGGGGAAAATAAAAAACTTACATGGCTCGCTAGAGTTTCACCTCCATCAGATTGGTAGTAGTAGTCATTCCTCTTGCCGCAAATGATCTCGAGGAGGAGGACGCCGAAGCTGTAAACATCTGACTTTTGAGAGAATTGCCCGTGCATCGCATATTCCGGAGACATATAACCGCTGAAAACCACCACCAGAACCATACATGTTGGGATGGCTGTATCTATACTAATACCCTTATCAATTCTTAACCAGAAGCTACCAAAAAGTGAAATTTGAAAAATGAAAAACTTACTAGGTTCCTACTATTCTTCTAGTGTTTGCGTTAGTTTGATCGACTCCGAAAATCCTCGCCATGCCAAAATCCGAAATCTTTGGGTTCATATCATTGTCCAGCAAGACGTTGCTAGCTTTCAAATCACGGTGAATGATTCGAAGCCGAGAATCCTCATGAAGATAGAGCATCCCTCGAGCGATGCCTAATATTATGTTGTAACGTTTCGGCCAGTCCAACTCTTTGCTTTTCTCTGAGTCTGTGCAGTGATTTAAGGATGTGAATGAGAGTAACTATAATCTTGAAAGTCTAGGAGTTAGATTCGAAAGGTCATACAAGATATAGTAAACAAGTATTCGCTCAATCATCTATGTCGGACATTAACCTAGGAGATGAACATAGAGCCAGTGAAGTGGAACAAACCGAACACGAAGTTGTCGAGACTTTTGTTGGGTACAAACTCGTATACGAGTAGCTTTTCCTCTCCTTCCAAGCAAAATCCAAGCAATCTCACAAGATTCCGGTGTTGAAGCTTTGCCACCAGCACAATCTCGTTCTTAAATTCTAGGGCGCCTTGCCCTGAGCTTTGGGATAACCTCTTCACAGCTATTTCTTGCCCGTTGGGGAGCCTACCCTGAAAAAAATTGTGAAGGGTGGCAAGATCTCATGATCTCTTCACATTTTTTTTTCCTTGGGAAAAATCATACAAAATAATGATAAACCTATTATTTGGTGGTCAATTCAAATCTAAACAATTCAATTGTATAGCGGTCAATTCAGGTATCTTTCTGAACCAAAATAAAGTTCAAAGACAATGTTATGTATCTTCATCATTTCCATTTCGAATTGAAATCGAGCATCAAACGACTTCTGTAAACATTTCAAGACTTCCATAATCATAAATGTACCTGGTAAACCACCCCGAATCCGCCTCGGCCGAGTTTGTTTTCTTGAGCAAAATTGTTCGTCGCTGAAAGTAAAGTATCCCAATCGAATTGCAAGGACTTCAAGGATGTGATGTCGGTTACACCTTCACGAGTGAACAACAGGGTTTGTTTAGACTTGTACCTGTTTTTGGTGTCTTAATAAATTGAAAGCATTATTCTTCTGCCTGTGTTTTTGAAAGGACATTCATTACCACTTCCTTCTTGTACCGCTTCATATTTCTTCTCTGCTGGCCTCCTCCGAAGGTAACAACCACCGACGAGGAGAAGCATTGCCAAAACGACGACCGAAGCGGCAATTGCGGCTACGGTACCTGATCAGATAATTGATTTTCCTCAGGATATTTGGAACCATCCGAATTTGCAACCCTAAAAGATCGAGTGCCGAGCATAACCTAATAGGGAAGATCATGATTTCCAGAATGTGTTGATTACACAAGAAACGAGGAAAATAAAAGGATGAAGGTTTACATACACTTTTGCCCTTGCGATGCACAAATTGCCCCCAGTAGCACATAAACATAGTACAATTCTACCGTTCTCTACAAGAAAAGGACTTTAATTCCGTGCCAGTAGATTCCAAAAGAGTTGGTAATGCCACAAGTCCATTGGTACGAAAAGAATCACCTCTCGTCAAATCTTGAGATAAGTACAGTACAAGTATCATAATTTTTGCAGGGCATTCATTTGAGTACCATAACTTTTAAAATGTTCAATTGAATGTCATGTCGAAGCCAAATCATTCAGATGAGTGCCAATTTCGATGAAAATCGTTCACTTGAATGCTATTTTTGCCAAAGAATCTAATGTGAGCTTCTCACTATCATTTTATTAATTTCTCAACGCCACATGAATTTTTTTACATTTTTTAATATTTTCTGAATTTATTTATTTTAATGTTTTTATTTTTTATTTTAGTTATTTAATAATAATAATAATAATAATAATAATAATAATAAAAAGAGGAAACCTTGGGGTTCTTGATGGTGGCTAGCGAGTTCACCAACGACCCTTGTTGGTCACCACTAGCCAGCCCAAGGGCTAGGGTTGGCCCGTCCTGGGCCGACAAGTTCGCAATAGTCTTTAGCGGGGGCCGTCACCGCCAAGAGCATGAAGGCCTCGCCAGATCTGGGCGAGGGCCTCGCAACCCCACTGGTCAGGGCCATCTGGTGAAAGGGGCACTCGCAAACGTGCGACACAGGTCCACGGAGTGCGACGCTCGCAACAAACCACCAGCGATGAAGCGGTTGGTAACACCAGCGCAAGGGACGAACCTGATGGCGAGGCATGACCGAATGATGGACGGAGGCGGAAGGGACGGAGACGGGAGGGACGAAGGCGATAGAGTGAGCGAGGGTTTTGCGAGGATTGAGGGAGCGATGCGAGGCGAATGTTCTGGACAGCAACGCCTCCAATAGAGAAGAGTGGCAGAGGAGTGTTGGATTGAAGGCACAGAGTATCCTCTCTGTCGCCGACATACAAAGAGTTCCTCTGCAATCAACCCATCAAACAATCCGCACGTAAGCACAAAAGCACACGGATGGAATGACTGTGGATTGACTTTTCAATTGCGCGGGAGCGAGCAAGCCCGACGCGGTGCTCCTGCTCCAAAATCGATCCCAAAATCTGAATCATCCCCAAATTGGAAGAGACCGTAAATGTCCAGAGGTGAGGGACCTCGCCCGCGGCTGCTGAGGCTGCGATGGCCGTCGCGTAGGGCCGTCGTGGCCCCACTTGCCAAGGGAGAGCTAGACCTCGCACCTGGGCCGCCGGTGGTGGCCAGTGAGGGTGGCCGGTGACCTCGCCAGCCACCACCGAGAGGCCTAAGGGTTTTTCCCTTTTTTTAAAATATTCAACAATTAAATTATGCAAAAAAAAAAACCAGAATAATAAAATATGCAAAAATGAAAAAATGAAAATTTCCACGTGTACATTAAATATTAAAAAAATCAGTTTATCGGTGCCCAGTCAAATTTCCGGTGAGCCACGTAGGACGGTTTAATATTTAAAAATGACATGTCAGATTTTCGGCTGCCAAATCAGCACCTAACACTGAAGTGAACGTTTTGAAAATTATGACAGTCAAATGAACGCCGTACAAAATTTATTACACTTCTAGTATACTTATCCCTCAAATTTTCCCATCGGTAACTTACAAACACTTTTATATAGTTACCTGCTCTTTTTCACAGTTTGCTAATTACCGGTTGCATTTATCTTTGCTTTCCTTCATTTGAAATGCCTAAAAGTTACCAATTCTTATATAGGCGATTATCAACTTTTTATGTGATTAGTAACTAGTTTTGGCTAACCAACTTTTATTTAAATTACTTACCAAGTTAATTTGATTTTGCTTTGGTTTATCAACTTTGTTATCGTTACCAATTTTTGTACGTCATTCTTACAAACAATTATATTTTATGAATTTACGAACTTTTATTTGTGTAACGACTCAGTCTGATGATTTTTTTTTGGGGGCCGGGGGGGGGGGGGGAGAGAGAGGGGGTTGGGGCTGGGGTTGGGGTGGAACAACTTAGTCTAATGAAGGCGGAAAGCGATCACCGGTTCCATAGAGCCTGGATAAATAGTTGCTTCTTACAGACTTCTAGGATGTTAAAGGGGGTAGGAATAAACCGAACTGTACCCCGAATATGGGAAGGGCAGTTCTGGGATATAAATGTGTGTGTGTGTGTGAAAACTACAATCGACTCACAGATACGTTTTTTGATATAACGAGAAAGCGGGAACATTGTCGATATGGGTTACCTCCTGGGAATTGCTCACATGTACGCCAAATGACAAATTCGTGAGGCTCAATATGGGATAGACCAAAGCCAAAAATACCTCGAGTGAGTTAATCCAGGATGTCACAATATGGTGTCAGAGTGGGACCCTCTCTAATAGGTGTGTGATTTGGACACGAACCATGCGAAAGCTAGTGCACATATAATGATATGATTCGATAAGGGCGGGGAGTTGTCACCAAGGCCAAAAGGCTTAGATAAAGAGCGCCTCCTGACAAGCTTCTAGGATAGTGAACGAGGTAGGAATTTAATCAAATTGTGCACCGAACCTGCAAAACGCGTTTTAAAAAATATATATGAAAATTGAAATTTACTCACGGATGCGCCTTTGACGTAACAACAAGGCTTAAGTTAAGCACTGCTTAGATGGAGCAAAATCAAGAAGGGAGACCTCTTGAGAAAGTGCCCATGCCAAAGGACAAAAATCGCAAGACACAATATGAGACAAGCTTCAACGAGCAATATCTCGAGTAAGGTAATCTGGGATGTCAGAATATGTTGCCAAAGCGAAATATCTGTCAATAGGCGTGTGGTTCGAATGAACCATGTAGAAGCGAATGGGCCTCTAACGACTCAATTTAACAAGAGTAGGAAATGGTTGCCGAGGCCAGAGGGCCAAGATAAGGAACAACCCCTAATAGGCTTCTAGGATGATAAAAGGGGAAAGAATGAATATGCATTGAATATGGGGAGAACAATATATATAGACTTAACTGCAAAGGTTCAAAGTTAAGTGTATTTTGATGGGAGCACTATCGAGATAGGTAACCTATTGGGAAAGTGTCCACCTGTATGCTAAAGGACGAAACAGTGAGGCTCGGTATTAGATGGGCCAAAGCGGACAATAGCTCGATTGAGTTAATCCAAGATGTCACAATTTATGTGACCTAGCAAATTCCTAAAAGAATAACATGTGTGTCAAAAGCTCTCAAACTAGTATGTTCATACCATATTTATCTCAAACTAACCGATGTGTAACAAAAAAAAAAACCCTCAAATTAGTGAGTTTTTTCAAAAATAATATTTACAAATTTAATATAAAATAAGAAAATTTTACACTTTTAGGTATATGCCGGCAATTGAATTGTCGAGGGAGACTTGGGGGCCCGCCCGTGGGGCCCTTCCCCACCCACGACAATTCAATTGCCATGGGAAAGGCAGGGTGTGCAGTCCCCACATGGGGCGCCCCACCCCCCACTTTCCCGCGGCAATTAATTTGTCCTTTTCTTTATATATTTTTGAAATATATTTTATTTCTTTATGATTTTTTAACCATTATTTATTAAATTATCTATTTTTTTATTTTTAATTTTTCAAGTTTTAAAATCATTAAAAAAAAATTTTGGACTGGCTCAGACTCAGCCCTCACTTTTCAAGATATATGACCACCTGTGTTTTTATTTTTTCAAAAATTCATCGATGATCGTGTTAAAACAAAAATCACAGGACATATTATTTTTAAATTCTTTGGCTATCGTTTTTGCCGAAAGCACACCCCAAAAATTCATATTATTTTTAATATTATGAAAATTGCCGAATCGCAACACGTAATTGTTTTGTAATAAGGAAACTGCAAAAAAATAACTACAACACGTAATTAAATTGTCGTGGGAATTTGTTTTTTTTATTTTTTAACCATTATTTATCAATTTTATATTTTCTGATTTTTCATTTTTTGAATTTTAAAATTATTTAAAAAAATTTTGGACCGGTTCAAACTCGTCCCACGCTTCCAAGACATCTGACTACCTGTGTTTTTATTTTTTCAAAAATTCATCGATAATTGTTTTAAAACAAAAATCATAAGACATATTATTTTAAAATTCGTCGACCATTTTTGCTGAAAGCACACCCTAAAAATTCATATTATTTTTAATATTAAGAAAATCCTCGGATTGCAGCACGCAATTTTTTTTCTCAATTGTTTGACTTAAATTCGTTGTAGTTATATTTTTGCAACTTCCTTAGTATAAAACAATTACGCGTAGCGATCCGGCAATTTTCATAATATTAAAAATAATATAAATTTTTGGGGTGTGCTTTCGGCAAAAAAAATCGCTGACGAATTTAAAAATAATATGTTCTGTGATTTTTGTTTTAAAACGATCATCAATGAATTTTTGAAAAAATAAAAACACAGGTGGTCATATGTCTTGAAAAGCGCGGGCCAAGTTTGAGCCGATCCAAAAAAGTATTTTTAAATAATTTTAAAATTCCAAAAAATGAAAAATCAAAAAATAGATAATTTGATAAATAATGGTTAAAAAATCATAAAAGAAATAAAACAAAAGATATAAAAAAGGATAAATTCCCACGGCAATCAATTGCGGTGGGAAAGGGAGGGTGTGCAGGCCCCCACACACCCTCCCTTTTCCACGGCAATTGAATTGCCGTGGGTGGGGGTATTCAATTGTCAGGAGATATCTAAAAATATAAAAAAAAAATGTATTTTATATGAAATTTGTAAATATTTATTTTGTAAAGATTATTTTTGAAAAAAAAAACTCCAAATTAGAATGCGAACGAAGCATAGGATTGTTTAAATACCATCCCTGGTGCAAAGCACGCTCGTGCACCTTGAATTTGAGTTGTGGTACAGGTCATTAAATACCATATGCCATACTCAATACGATGATTTTTGCTTGGGAATTTTTTTAATTACCACATCCTTTAATGTTAACTCGTCGGAACTCTCTCATCGACGGTCTAACTCTCGTCAACTACGGTAACTTGTCAACCTTCTCGTCGAGGCATGTAGCTTTTCCTTTCTCTTTTTCAAGTATTTAGTTCGCTTGTCACAATGTATGGATGCGATGTTTTCTGCTACGTCTATAGTTGAGAAATTGACCCATGTCATGTTTGAACGAATAATGCAGTTTGGACATTTTTATGAGATTTCAAACTTTGAGATAATATTCAAAATCACTACCAATTCAGGCCCTTTTTTTTTCCTAAGGAAACTAACTCAGAAATTTAGTGAGTATTAAATTTATAGTTCAATTGCAAGAACCAAAATTGAAAAATCTAGCTACTCATAGAACAACTACTTAAAAACTCTATAGTTTCGGTCATGCCAAGCGATATTACTTTTTCCATGAGCTTAAACGCCGTACCTTTGGTGATTTTTCCACCCGGAGCCGGCGGAGCAGCTACATGTGGTGGAGAAGACGACGGACTAGGGCTCGACTCGAAAAACTTGTGCAATTCCCATCGGAAAATACAGCTCGGCTTGTAGACATAGCCGCCTTGCCATCCGCGGCAACACTTGTAATAATCATCAATGGCTTCGTTCAAGCAACTAGTGCAATCGTTCGGCAACAGGTCAGGGCTACACTGCAACAACGAGTAGATCGTCTCATTGTCCGGCAAGCCTGCCTGCCCCGTCACGTACTTGAGCCTGGAAGAGCCGTCCGCGGCTTTGTTCACTAGTCTATGCGTCAAGTTCCGCCATACCGCATCGAACTGGTCTTGGTCCACAGCGATGTGGTTGGCAATGTTGGCCATCTCATAGGTTGGACTCGTCTGCAGTATCCCGTAGATCGGAGTGTTCGAGTATCGGAGAAAGCATGGCGGATCTCCAGTTCCCCAGGAGAAAGCCACCTTCTGGTTAGGGCACTTGACGACCAGATCTTGGACTGCGGAGCTCACGCAGCTCGTGCAGGTATCTGCCAACGAATCCCCTCGGCAGAAAGTGATGGCGTAGATGGTGTCTGGGTTCTCGCCTATGCTCGTGGCGTAGAATCCATCATGTGCTGCCACGTTGGAGGCAAGAGAGCTGAGGACGGCGGCGCGGTTCTTCGCATAGGGGCTGCTCGACGTGAAGTTTCCGGTGGTGTCGTTGCAGATTTGTGCATGGGATGGGTAGGTTCCGATCAGAACAGTCAGCGAAATAAGGAAGTAAAGGATGGACGATGAACGAGTCATTTTACGGTTTTTGATAGATGGACGATGAACGAGTCATTTTACGGTTTTTGATGCTTTGGTATAGTTTTGCTTGATGCGGAGTCGGAGATTGTCAGGCTTAAATACTGCAGAGGTTATGTGGTTCGTGTTTGTGCAGTAGAATTCACTGGCAAGTGGATAAGGTGAGTTGAAAAAAGCAAAAGAAAAGAGGAGAGTATCGTATGTCGGCCAGTCTAACCTTAAACGGAGGAGCTAGATTCACTAAAGCTTCTTACCAATTCGATTTAGGAATAACGAAACTTCATGAACTCTGGCCATTTATATATTCAGCGTGGGTTTTAAATTTATTCACGGTGATTCTTGAATTTTAGCCCAATTTATAATGTGATCCCTAAAATTTTGGTACATGTTCAATTTAGTCCCTGAACTGTATGAAAATTTTCAACGTCGTCCTTCGATTAGTTTAAATCCAGGCACAATATTGATCATTTTCATACAGTCCATAGACCACATTAAACTTGTATAGAAAATCCAATGATCATATTAAATAAATTTAAAGTTTAGATACCACATTGCATATTATATTGAAGCTCGTGGACCACATCAAGCAAATTTAAATTTGGAGGGCTACATTGTATATTGGATCAAAGTTCAAAAATAATTTGTGCCATTTACGCATCGATTTACTAAGAGATATATTAGATTGGCAATGATTCTTGACATAATCAGGTCATATTCAAAATTCAATAAAAACCCAACGTTTCATTTAATGGCCTGATTATACAGATCATTCTTATTTAGACCAAAACAAAAGCCCGTGATACTAGTTTAACAATTTGGAATTTTAATTTGTCCGTATGAAATTAGACTCATGGAGCAAGTTCAATTTTCTGTACGGATTATTTTTCATGCAAGTAAAAAAAAAAAATTTATAACCAAGGTGTCTGGATCAACTTCTGCGTATCAGGTGGTCATGTGGAGAATCGAAATTGTGACCAGTACGCCTAATCACATAATTTCAAATGCGCTTTAACTAACTGACTTACTCATGAATGAGTAAAAAAATATATATATTTTTGTCCTTAGAAAAAGAAATATCGCAACAGAAGGAGTAGAATCAGTTTTAAAAGGTCTTACGTACGGCTGAGGGCAAGCAGATCCTGTCGTGTTGTATTGATTGTCACTTGACTTAGACAAGAACACAAGGATGGTCGCATCGCCCCGTGCCCACCAAACGAGGGCAAGGCTGTCTAGGGCTTGGATGAACGTTGGATCGAGCAACATGCTTGGCCAATTAATCACCTAAAAGTGATGTGCAATAATGACCAAGTGAATCGTCCAAGCTTGCCAGCGACAATGTGGCATCAACGTGCACGACTTTCGCATTGGAGTTACATGAGCGGTTCATGCGAAAATGATCGCCGGAGAACTTGTAAGGAAAATCACCTCCCGATGCCGATGAAAGTTCTTCTTGTTGAGTTAATGGTGTGAGCTAGTTCGTTCGGTTCAAAAAAGTCCGTAAACAATAAATTTCTTTTAGTTTTTTTTTTCCTCCACTCTATGCAAAGCACAGGCCAAGAACGCAGAAGTCGAAACTTCGATAATTCACTCCAAGTGCGAAACATTACTATTCGATCCTTTCCGAAAAGTAACCAACCCGAATTGGCGTGAAGTCCACCTCCCCTTCCTGTTGTTACATCCAAGTTGGTAAGGTATCTTTTTCTTTCCCCCAACCAAGCAATTCCTCTAAGCATTGTGCATCTAGAGGATCCCGAGATCCGGACGAGGTCTGGATGTAGTTTCATCTTATACTACGTATGCATGACTAGGTCTTCTCAAAGGCTTCCCTCCGACGTGCCAGTTGACCAGTCTTGTCCACCAACTTATAGTTAGCTGTCGCGGCGACCACCTGCTTGGAAAGTTGGAAGTTTGCGTCTCCCTTCGCTGACTCGAGCAACATCTGTTCGGTTGACTTGACGACTTCGAGATGGCGCGTTGGTGGGATATCACATCCGGATAGAAGTAGCGCGTTGAGAATTTCACTCCCAAAATTATTTCTCAACGGCACATTTCAATTACTGTTTGCTTATTTAGCAGAATTTGTACAGTTCTTAAATGCATTCATGATATTGATGGCTTTGTCCCAATGTGCCCAAAACATTACCTTATCTGAAAAAATTGTTAGAATAGCAAGAATCAAATTGAAATAGACCAATTTGGTTCACTGACTAGGTCGTAGGAATGAGGGGCGCCGACTCTTAAGTAATATTGAACAGGCAAAAAAGGGGAAAATTTTGAAACAAACATTAAAGTACCGAAAACGAAATTATAAATAGTTGATCTATTAAAGAAATAGTAATTTAAATCATCATAAGATAACGCGGAACTTCCATTTAAACTTAAAAATGTGTAATTAAGAGATTTAGGAAATCGTATTCTCTCCCTTTTTACTATGACAAAAAATTCTGACCAATAAAACAAAAATATGACCAAATTACAATTTTATCTATACTAGTGTTGTGTGATTTTGATCCGTCTTGCAAACTTGTATAAGCATTAGCATGAGTTGTAATTGAGAAAGTGCGAAGGACTCCGTCTCCTTTTGAATCCCTTTATATAAGAAGGAAACAAGAAGATGACTTCGTTTTCTTGGATATATATGTGTGTGTACGTGGGTGGGCGTGTGTCTAAATACATACATATATATTTGATGTTTGACATTTAGCTGTTCTTTTGTACTTCGTATAACTTTTCTTAGGAAGGGATCCCTAACAAAGTCTTGAACTTGCTATAATTGTGTCAATTCTTCACTATTTTTTTTTTTGGCCAATTGAATCATAAATCTATTTGTATTTTTTCTAATCCAGTTTCTAATCAACTTTCATCGATCGGCACTGACATGGCATTGCTAGCTATGACATGGAAATTTTAAATATTTTAAATATTTTTTTCCTTGTTCTTCTTCCTCCAGCCGGTCATCTAATCCGATTTTCCATACCGGACGGCGAAAATATTTTTCAATTTATTTTTAGATTTCAGCAAAAAAAAATTTGTCATTTTTTTGAAAAATGATTTTCTGATAAATATTATTTAAAAATAACTCATTTGTCGCAAAACAAGCATTAGCCTCCTTTAAGAGTTCTTATATAGAAAGAACTTTTCTTGCATATCGTTTTCTTATGTACTTTGCACAATTTTTTTTTCTTTGCCATGGTTTGCTAGTTTTAAGATGAGCAAAGAAGCAAAAGATGGATTGGGAAAGCACCATTGTCGGTCAGGGCTGGGCTCAGGGGCGCAGAGAGAGAGAGAGAGGTGCACATTCCCATTGGCACTGTTTTCACTGTGCAGAGTACCCAATCTCCTTTCACTTGCTTCTAGGCTACATGCATTCTCTTTAGTCCCTATTGATATTCAAAATTTACCTAGACCTTGATGACCAGAACGCAAGTGGAACTTCGTAATGATGCATGCGCCGGCAAGCGATTCCGTTGGTTGAGAATTCAAAGTTGTAATTGATACGAATGGGTATAGTGTGACGTACTAAAAATTCAGTTTTTGTAAGTGTCGGAAGTCGATGGAAATGATATGAAAATATAATTATAGTCGACACATATTTTGGACTGTAAGAACTGAAGAGATGAAAATTTGAACGAATTATATAGTTTAGGTTATTTCGGATTAGGTTTCGAACTTTATCCGCGACGAATTGGAATTGCCGTTTTTGCGATCGAGCCTTACCCCGACCGAGCTTGGCCAGTGAATATACCGAAAATACCATTCGTTCAGTATACCAAAAATTCGTTTCATTCCCAGCGTGCCAAATGACCATAATACCCCTCAATCATTTGTGTATATACGACCCAAAAAAAATTGCCACCAAAGTCAAGGGTGGAACCCACCATCTCACTTCCCCATACCCCTTTCACGTCAGCCTCTGCTTCCTCTTTCTTCTGCTTCTTTCTTCTTCTTCTTCCTTCTTCTTCGTTCTGTTCACGGTGGACACCCTCAGCCGATCCACTCCTCCTCCTCCATCGATGATTTGAACGACCACCACCCCTCAACATCATCGGCCACCACCCCCATCCAATCTCTACCGTCGCCCTGACCCAAGCCTGGCCGCCGTCGCCTTCGAACGGCAGAGAAAACAGCTCGGGGAGCCCTGCCCTGTTCTCGGGTCATTTGACCCGAGGACTCCGCTGCTTCCTCCAGCCACCCCGACCGTCATCGGCGCCAACCACCACCCCACAACCAACCATCGTCCTCCCCCCGACCCAGCCACATTGGCCGTCCATCGCCGGAGCAGCCGGAAAACCGCCCTGAAGCCTTGATGCCCTATTTTGGACCCGGTTCGGTTCGATCTACGATCCAACCAAACCGACCGCTGTCGTTCCTCAACGCTACCGCCAATCACTTCCACAGGGTCCCCTCTACCACCTCGGAGCTCATCGCCGCCAGTCGCTGCTCATGGAAAACACCGCCGACCACCTCTCCTGTTTCGGCGCCGCAAATACCCAGTTCTATTCGCGGCTATTCGTCGCCGTCGGCTGCCTTCGGCTCCGTCCACCAGTCCCAACCGACCTCCACCGACCCTTGGGTGAGTTCCCGAGCCTCGGTCGACCTGGCCTCGGCCCGTGACATCGAGAAATACTCCAAAATAGTCCGGTTTGTCAGTTTCGCCACTAACCGTTACTGTTTCAGGCCGTCGGAGCTCCGTCGCCGGCCAACTATCCCAGTGACCTCGCCGGACTTTCCCGGGGTGTCGCCAAAGTTTGAGCTCGGGTCGCCGCGCGATAAACCCTAATTCCGTCGCCGCCGCCGCCGCCGTTCGTCGAGGCCGCTCGAGCTAACTCACTTTGTGAGTTGACCCTAAATCTTGATTAGGACGCTAATTGCATTTAGGATTAATTAATTATTTATTTATTTAAAAAATATAATGGTACACGATCGAGATCGATTTAGATAGAAACGATGATTAGGTTAAATGGCCGATCGATTAGGACAATTTGGTCGATTATAATGTCTGTGACTATTTGTGGTAATTTATCAACTGACTGATTGATTGTATTTATTTGTGAGCGAGCGACAAGTTAGAGACGAGTGGGCGATCGAATTTATAAAACGACTGAGAAATAAGAGATTTAGTATGAATTGAGCTCGAAATTGCCTGATTGAGTTAATTGCTTGCGAGTGCATTAAGTTGCCTTATTGGTTTGGCCGCCTCGTTGAAATGCCTGATTGAGAGTCTAGTTGGCCTTGGGTCGAGTCTGTTGCATTTCTGTATGAATTTTAGCATTAATCAAAGATAAACAATGGGTGATTTTCAAATGTGAATTGTGTGGTCATTTAAAGGATCAATGACTTTACCTGGCAAGTTCACATTGTACTATTGATATTAATGCCATACTTATTGTATGGAAACTCGCGACTTGTCAGAAGCACTATAATCCATGTCCCGTACCAGTCGTACCGTCTTAAGGGATTATCGGATGCCGATCGCAGCTTGTGACGGACCAAAACTTATTTTTAAGGAATACCTACTCGTAGTGCCGTGCCAGGTGCACTAGATACACCGCTTGTAGTAGCCGTCGCTGAGAGGGTAAAATTGGACGTAGCCTGGTCCTGCTAGAAGAGTGCGGGATCGCACTATTGATGTTTTTATCACACCAATCGCGTGGGTCATTGTTAAATAATGAATTTTTGTGATGTCTTGTGTACGCCTAAGTGGTGATACCGTGATTGGTTGCTTATTTGGTGACTTTATTTTATTGATATATGTGTTTATACTTTATGATTGGCTGTTGTGCTTAGGATATCCTGGGCGAATCAGTGTCCTAATCAAGATTAGGCTTGATTTATTGAGATTAAGTTCTCACCCCGTCGTGGGATAACTTTTCAGATCCAAAGTAATGGAGAGGCCGGTGCGATTCGGTACACCTACCTACTCGTCACATGATGTCACTCTCCACCTGGTGCCAGATACAGACCAGATGTGGGAACGCCACATCACGATGATATGGATCGATGAGGGGATGCCACAACTGGTGGCGCATCTCTTCAAGGCCTGGTATCTTTGCGATGGGGTAGATTTCTTTGGTCCGCTCAGAAGATTGAAGGGGCCACCTATTCAGGGGGTCCTTAATGTCCCATCCTAGGATCCGATGGATATTGATACGCCTGATGGGAAAGTGGTGATCCCGCACCTGGTATGCAGCCCGAGCAGTCCATAGACCCCTCTGTACATTCTAGCCAGAGTTCTTGTGATAACCACAATGACCCGACTCTCCTGATTGGTTACGATGACCTGGATGCCTTTTTTACCCAATAGAGGGTTAGGTTTCTTTTATGGTCAGGGAACTAGTGACGTCTTTTGTGGAAGTACTATTTTGGGATATGTGAGAGTTAACCTTACCTGACTCCTATATCTTTTTGTGAGTCCTAGAGGGTCGCCCCGAAGCATGGGGTTGTAATTATCAGCTGTTGGCTCTGTAAGGATATAGATTATATATTCTCATCAGTTTTAGGTTTGCAATGGGTTGTCTGGCTTTTTTGTTTATCTATCCATGTTAATTTTATTGTATGGAAGATGGCACGTTCCGCATGCGCAGTATGTTCTTAGGTCGATAGCAATTGCTTGGGACTCTATCTTTTATGACCTGGTGGCGATTTGGCAAGGGATGTCGCGAGTTCAAAAGTCGGGACGTGACCTAAAGTGTATGGATAGTGCATGAGAAATTTCAAGATAAATGTATGGAAAAGTGTTCACTCTTAGCATGGATCTGCTGATGAAACTTTTTCATCACTTGAGCCCTTTCTGTACCATCAAAATTGATTAGATAAAATTGGGATCAAATCAATCGGTGTGAGAGGATTAATTTTATGCACAACTTCAAAAGATGAATGACCGGTAATAGAACTCGGTGATCGCTTATAACTTGCAATGTCAACAATTGTCAACCTAAATTAGCCGGATAGAATGCATTAGAAAATTGCCTAAAGTTTTAGGATTACATTAATCAAATTGAAAAGTTTAAGATAGACTTGGTGCGTGCAATAGATCTATGACTTTTTCGATAATTATTCCTCAAATGTTCTTATCTTTTATTAATTGTTATTTTCCCTAAGAAAAAATGTCCCAAACATACCAATCATAGTATTGAAAATATATGGCGAGCTTGAGCCTATAAATACAACTTTTCTACTCGAGTACATTTCCTAATTTGACTGAGTTTCCTGAAAAACATTTCCTAATTTGACTAAGTTTTCTGAAAAAAAGAAAAATTTTCAAATAAGGGCTCGAAGTAATCTGATTTTTAATTAAAAAAGGGGCCTAAAGTGTACTTTATTTCAGACCGAAGTGTATTTTTTGTCTCAAAGAAGGGTATGATCAAAGGGTAATTTCGTCTTTTAACATTCTAATTTCATTGTCTTTTTTCCATTTGCTTTTTCTTTACTTTTTTCTTTTTTTCCAAAATTATTATGGGGACGACATTGGTTCGCGGTGCGGCGACGAAGCTCGCTCTGAGAATTACTCTTGCTGGCCGTGCAAAGTGAGGATCGATCGCAGACTACTCGGAGTGGGTAATCAGCAAACCTCTAAAAACAGAGGAAATCGAGCAGGGGAAATAACAACGGCAGGACTCAGCTATTTCTTGGAAACTCATCAGGCATCAGCTCCAATTGCAGGTCGATCTAGATGAGGGAATCAAAGCAACTCGCGGTCATTGCGGTGGGACTTCGCGAATCAGGAAAGCAACTAGCCACAGTGGTTCAGGGGCTCGCTGAAGGAACGTGGCATCGGCGACGGAGTGAAGGGAGCTTCCTCAAGATAGCAATAGCAACGACAGAGGGTTCGAGGCTGGCTACTTGGTCTGGCTTGCCAGTGGTGATGTAGCAAAAGGGGGACAAGCAAGCGGCTGCCATCGGGGCCAAAGAAGAAAGGCTCGGCTATGCGAGCTCACGTTTCTCCCTCTTTCTTTCTCGAATATTTCTAGGGTAGAACTTCGGAGTTTTGAACTCCAAATTCTTCCCCTTGTAAAAATTCGACCTCCTTCCTGACAGAATATCGCTTCTCCTCTGTCCCTGATTTGTCTCCATAATCATATTGCGTTTCTCAGAAAAACCATGAATCCAAGCTTTTCAATGGATCAATCTTTTCCTTCAGAACAATCTGCTTATCATTCTCCATCACATTACCCTTGGATTCTTTCTCAATTTGGTTGTCTTTGGCACTTTCAACTTGATTTGAAGTCTCTACATCGCCAGAACCGTTCCCAATGGCAGTGTGCGGTTCCTCAGCTCTGGCATCGACTCTAGTCTCTTCGCCCACCATCTCGGGGACGCCATCTCTGTCTATGCTCGCAAGGCCTTCGCATTTTCCCACCCCGCATCGGCCTCGTCAGCCTTAGCGGGTTCGGCAAAAGCCGAGGCGTTGGGAGCTCGTCCGGAGGGATCCTCGTCGCAAGACTTGTCGCACGAGCTGACACCCTCACATTATTCCGGCCTTCCCTTCTCTCTAGCAGCCGCCGTCTCCTTCCGCACCCGAGCACCTCCGTCATCATCCATCTCGACTTCCACTATGACTTGGTCCCAGTTCGAAACTTAGCTGTTAGACCTCGGAGCCCCCACAAAGCACGAAATGCTTCACCGCTCACTCACCCACGAGAAAGAGGGGAGGGGAGAGCACGCACCGTCGTTCCCCCACCCAGAACAGAAGGACAACAGACGTCAAAGCACCGAAGCGCGGCTAATACGATAGTATTAAGAAAAAAAATGAAAATAAAATTAAAACGTTAAAAAGAAGAAAGTGCCCTTCAACGAGACCCTTTTTGGAAACAAAAAATGCAATTCGGATTATTTTTTGAAATAAATTCCACTTCATGCCTTTCTTGGAGAAAATTAGAACAATTCAGGCTATTATTTGAAATTTTTCCAAAAAAAAAAAGATTTTGATTTTGATTTAATTCATATTTTTATATGGGAATTGTATCATTTTTGAAGAGAATCAAAGAAACAGTTTTCTTCATGAATTACATGCTTGAGTCTTCATCAGACCTGTTGAACAAATTCTGCGTCTAGTGAACCTTAACATATTGTAGAGTTAATGAGTAGGATATTATTATTGACAACCAATAAAATGATCTCTAGTGCTATGATGGTTAAGAAATTTGTGGCAGATGCACTTAGTAAAGAAGTATATATCTTTAAACTATGCACAAGATGAGCAAGGCTATTGGTTGTTGTGGCTAGCATTAAACTTACATGTTATTAGTAAATAATTTACATTTGATGAGTCTATAGCATTTCTGATTGGAGTAATTGTGATAATGTTTATACATATCTCGGCGGTGTTCGGCTCAAGGTAGAGTTGCTACCATAAACTCCTATGGTAATAGGTACTTCAAAGTAATCAACGTAGACAGTGTTAATAGCGAGGTGAAGTCTATAACAGTTTTGGTTGAATCTATTGAAGTTTATTTCTAAAACAAACAAAATATTACATTTTTTACATCACACATAAGGTAAAAGATAGAGAGCAATTCACTTTATTAGTTAGAAGGCTGGTATTATCTTTCAAAGAAAAAAATGGGCAAGTGGGATACGTCCCTCTATACCTACATGCGGGTGCGCGTTCGATTGCGCGATTTTGACGCAATTATTAGACGCACATAGCACTTTACACGGTCGCGTGGTCGCGGTGCAGAATTGCTCTATTCAACAATTATTTTTTTTTATTTTTTATTTCAAAATGATTTATTTTATAAAAAAATTTCGTGACTCGTTGGAACAATGCGACTGTTCATGGATATAAGACTCTATTACATCTTTTGGAAGGTTTATGTCTATGCGGACATAACTACCAAACTGAGACTCTTATAAACTTTGAAATTCTTATGTCTGTGAAAAAGTGTAATTGGACGTATAATTTCGAACATGAAGAGGTATGTTTGAACTATCTGTTATTGGGCACGAAGGTTGTAATTTTTCGTACAGAAGACTATCTTCGGAAAATTATAGAAATGTGTATTTAAATAAACTATTTGGAACACGAAGAGTTGCATGAGAGTCAATTATAAGGTGTGTTCATTTCTCGTTATATATTATAGTATTTTGGTCATTTTAGCGCACACTTCCTAACTTTCAATTTTCGTTAAAAAAACTCGAGAGGTATAGTTTCCTTTATGATTGTTTCCCAGAGAGTTCTTGGAGAATTATTAGAATTACTATCTAATAGTCTCACTTAAGACTCTATTGTATCCTGGAGGATCTTTGCCGGTAACCATTAGCAATGTTGTGGGGCAAATAATTCCTTAAAGAGGGTGTTGTCACGCCTCAAAGTCTGATTCTTTTGTTCATCCAATCCAGCCATATATTTCCAACAATTTTAAGGAATTATTCTTTCAACAATGGAGTCAAAATCAATCAAGGTTATGAACCGGAATATGGTGAAACTGGACCGGTTTGATGGCAACAACTTCGCTCGCTGGAAAGACAAGATGATATTTCTCCTCACTGCCCTGAAGATTTTCGATATCCTTGACCCAATTTGATGCCTATAGAGGATCCGGTGCCTACCACTATAGGAGGAGAGCCTAATGCAAAAGATGTCGAAAGGGTCAACAAAGAGAGGAAGAAACATGAAGAGCATGAATTGCTTTGTCAAGGCATATATTGAATACGTTATCCGATCATCTCTATGGCTTATTCACTGAGATGAAATCTGCTAGAGAAAAATGGAATGTGCTCGATTTCAAGCATAAAGTAGAGGAGCAAGGCGAACAAATATCTAATCGCTAAGTATTTTGACTTCAAGATCGTTGATTCCAAACCCTTGTTAGAGCAAGTCCACGAATTGCAAGTACTAGCTGATAAAATTCGTGCTCTCAAGATAGATATTCCATAATTTTTTCAAGTTGGAGCAATTATAGCAAAATTGCCTCGAAGTTGGAAAGAATATGGAAAAAAAATGCTGCATAAATCTGAAAATATCACTTTGGAACAAATTCAGAAACATCTTCGCATTGAGGAAGAGTCACGTTTATGTGATAAATTTGTTTTAGATGATACCAAAGTGAATTTTGTGGAGGGAAATGCATTTCAATTCAAAACCCACCAAAACTTGCAACGCAAGAGAGGGCATAATGTTAAAAAGCCACAGAAGAAGAAACAAATATTGTTGCTTTGTTTGTGGCAAGAAGGGTCACTATGCAAGGGAGTGCAGGCACCGCTATAGCACATTCAAGGACAAAAATACTTCTACAGTTAAGGCTGATGCAAATATGGTTGAAGAGAACTACGTGGCCATGGTTTCAAGCAAGTTTTCGAACTTGAAAATTTCAAATAAAGTTAAAGATTCTCTTGCCATGATTTATGAGGTTAATTCTCTTCTGTCGAATCTTCTTGGTGGATAGATCCTGGTGCAACTGTGCACATATGTAAGGATCGATCAATGTTCAGGCACTTCGAAGAGACTGTTGAAGTGCATCTTCAAGAGGTTGAGATGGAAAATAAAGTTCTTGCAAAGGTTGCTGGCAAAGTCATAGTTACTTTAGACTTTACTTCTAGAAAGAAGGTTTACATTCTTAATGTACTGTTTGCACCCGAAATCAAGAAAAATCTGATTTCTGTTGATTTTCTTTGTAAAAGGGATTTTTGGGTATTGTTTGAGTCCGACAAGGTTATCCTGTCAAAAAATAGGCTATTTGTGGGAAAGGGTTACTCCAATGAAGGCATGTATCAACTAAGTATTAATAATAATATCGTCTCTTCTGCTTATATTATCGATTCTCCTCATTTATGACATAATAGATTAGCACATTTAAATTTTTTGTTATTTACAAAATATGAAAAAGTTAGACTTGATAAACCTGAATGGTGAATTTGATAAATGTGAAATCTGTGCTAAGTCTAAATTAATAAAGAAATGATTTTCTAGTGTTAGAAGAAATTCGAATTTATTGGATTTGGTCCATAGTGACATATACGAATTTAACGACATATTAACACGTGGTGGTAAAAGGTACTTCATAACATTTGTGGATGACTGCAACAGATATTTATATGTCTATCTTCTAAGATCAAAGGATGAAGCATTTACTATGTTTAAGAAATATAAGGCTGAAGTGAAAGATCAATTAGAAAGGAAAATTAAAGTTCTACACTTAGATAGAGACGAAGAATATTTCCTGAATACTGCAGTAGGTATTTATATCTCTATCCCCTAAGATCAAAGGATGAGGTGTTTACTAGCTAAAGTGGAAAATCAATTAAAACGGAAAATTAAAGTTTTACGCTCAGATAGAGGCGGAGAATATTTCCTAAATAATTTTTTAGCCTTTTGTGAAGAACATGGTATTATTTATCAAACTTCTGCACCATACACTCCACAGCAAGGTGGTTTGGCTGAAAGTAAAAATAGATCTCTTGGAGAAATGATCAATTGTATGCTTTCTAATTCAAACATATCAATTAATTTATGGGATGAAGCATTGCTTACTGCATGTTATATTCATAACAGAATACCATCCAAGAAAAATAACATTAATCCTTATGAATTGTAGAAAGATAGAAAATCAAACCTGTCATATCTTAAAGTGTGAGGGTGTTTGGCATACTACAGAGTACCTAACCCTAAAAGGGCGAAAATTGATCCTAAAGCCATCAAAAGTGCCTTTATTGGATATACTGAGAGCAGTAAAGCTTATAGGCTTCTAGATTTAGAGTCAAATGTTGTTGTAAAATCAAGAAATGTTGAATTCTTTGAGAATTAATGTTCTACAGATTATAAAATTATTGAGAATAATACTCAAACGCAAGATATGAATACATATAGATTCTCATGATAAATCAATAAATGATTCTAAAGACATGACTGAAACTAGGAGAAGCACTAGAGCGAAAAAGGCGAAAGATTTTGATCTCGACTTTATTACTCATGTTTTTTCTTGTTGAAGAAGATAGAGATAATAACTGGTAAGTAAATACCCATTAGTATTAAGTATAAAAGATGATCCTAAAAGTTTTAGTGATGCTATATCTTCTAGAGATGATTCTTTCTAGAAAGATGCAATAGATGATGAAATGGACTCAATTATGTTCAATAATACTTCGGTATTAGCAGACTTACCTAAAGGATCTAAACCTATTGGGTGCAAATGGGCTTTCAGAAGAAAATGCAATTTTGATGGTTTCATCCAAGCTTTTAAAGCAAGACTAGTGGCCAAGGATTATAGAGAAAAAGAAGTAATAGATTATTTTGATACTTATGCTCTCATAGCACATGTAACATCTATTAGAATTCTTTTTTCTCTAGCATACATTCATCAAAATGGATGTCAAGACTGCATTCTTAAATGGAGATTTAAATGAGAAAATTTACACGGAACAACTAGAGGGTTTTGTTCTTCTTGAAAATGAGAGGAAAATATGTAAATTAGTCAAATTTCTTTACGGGCTTAAGCAAGCACCGAAGCAGTGACATGAGAAATTTGATTCAGACATATTGTCCAATGGTTTCAAGCATAATAGTGTTGATAAGTGTATTTATTCTAAATTCACTAAATATTATGGAGTTTTAATATGATTATATGTTAATTATATGCTTATCTTTGGAACTAATATGGCTGGAGTCATTGAAACTAAGAAGTATCTAAGTTCAAATTTTAAAATGAAAGATTTGGGCAAAGTAGATACTATCTTAGGTATTAAAATTAAAAGGTATAGTGGGGTTATTTTTTGAGCCAATGTCATTATGTTGAGAAAATGTTAGATAAATTTAAACATCTAGGTTTCAAAGAAATGAGTACTTCATATGATACAAGTGTCCAATTAAATTATAATATTGGTAGAGTAGTAGCACAATTAGAATGTGCGAGTACTATAGGGTCTTTAATGTATGCAATGCATTGTACTAAACCTGATATTGTCTTTTTCGTGTGTAAGTTGAGTAGATACACTAGTAATCCAAGTATAGAACATAGAATGCCATTACCAGAATTTTTGGTTATCTGAAGAGAACTAAAAATTTGGGATTGTTCTATTATAATTATTCGGCTGTATTAGAAGGATACACCGATACTAGTTGGATTACTATTGTGGGAAATAAATATTCTACTTATGGATGGATCTTCATGTTAGGTGGATGTGCTGTTTCTTGGGCGAGCAAGAAACAAACATGCATAACTCACTCAACTATGGAATCTGAATTTATTACTTTAGCAGCACGTGGAAAAGAGGCTGAATGGATAAGAAATTTGTTGATGGATGTCAAATTATGGCCTAGTCATATGCCTCATATTTCTATTCACTGTGATAGTTAAGCTACTTTAGCAAAGGCTTATAGTAGCATTTATAATGGTAAGTCTAGACACACCAGTCTAAGACATGAATACATGAAACAATTGATTCAAGATGGTACCATAACAATTTTTTAGGTGAGATCAAACAAGAATTTAGCTGATCCCTTTACAAAGTATCTTCCAAGAGATGTGGTCAAGGTAACCTCAAAAGAAATGGGGCTGAAACCCTTTGATTAAAATCACTAGTAATGGTAACCCGACCTAAAACTAGCACATCACTAGTTATAAAGTATAATGGGTAAAAACAAGTTACTGAAAGTGATTGTATAATGTTGACACTTGCACCGACATGAGAAGTCAGTATCATTTGTTTAGAGGTTGAGTTATACTCTTAATGAATTATAATATGTTATACTCTTAATGAATTATAATATGTTTTAGTTGCGGGTTTATTAGTAATAGAAATACGTGGTAAATTTCACCTATATGGGCTTAGAAGTGGTGCCGCTTCTTACAAAAGTTGGGATTACTTTCTAGAGAGTTCATGAAATAAAAACAAGCACAAGACCATAATAGTGCTGAGTAATTATGAACTTCTCGCTGAAACAAGAGGTTAGTGTATTTGCGGTATGTCCGATTTATTCTTAAGAGAAACAAGTTTAAAACCAAGCTACTTGTAACTTTGATAGAGTTTTGAGATACTTGCACTAAATAAAGGTTTAACTCGAAAGAGACCTTTGTATAGATATATTAATCTCATGGAAATGTTGACTGTTTTTTTTTTTGAAAAATTTTATTTTGTTATTTTGTTTTATAAACAAAGTGGGGGATTGTTGAAGTTTGTTTCTAAAACAAACAAAATATTACCTTTTTTTACATCCCTCATAGGATAAAAGGTAGAGAGCAATTCATTTTATTAGTTAGAAGGTTGGTATTGTATTTCAAAGAAAGAATGGGCAAGTGGGCTGCATCTTTCTATATCCGCACGCGGTGCACGTGTGATTGCGCGATTTTGACATGATTATTAGATGCACTTATCACTTTATACGGTCGCGCGGTCGCGATGCGGAATTGCTCTATTCAACAATTATGTTTTATTTTTTATTTTGAAATAATTTATTTTATGAAAAAATCCGCGACTCATTGGAACAGCGCGACTATTAATGGATGTAATACTCTATTACATCTTTTGAAATGTTTATGTCTATTCGAACATAGCTACCAAACTGAGACTCTTGTAACTTTTTGGAGTGCTTGCATCTGTGAAAATGTATAATTGGATGTACAATTTCGAACATGAAGAGGTATGTTTGAACTATCTGTTATTTGGCACAAAGGGTTGCAATTTCTCGTATAGAAGACTGTCTTCGAAAAATTATGAAAATGAGTGTTTAAATAAACTATTTTGAACACGATGAGTTACATGTGAATCAACTACTTTTTAGAAACGGAAAGGTGAGTTCATTTCTCATTATATATTCTAGTGTTTTGTTTATTTTAACACACTTCTCAACTGTCAATTTTCATTAAAAAACTCGTGAGATGCAACCCTCCTTTCTTATTGTTTCTCATAGAGTTCTTGGAGAATTATTAGAATTGCTATGTAATAGTCTCGCTTGAGAGTTTGTTGTATCGTGGAGGATTTTTGCCGATAGCCATTAGTAACGTTGTTGGGCAAATAATTTCTTAAAGAGAGTGCTATCACGCCTTAGAGTCTGATTCCTTTGTTCATCCAGTCCGGCCATGTTTTTCAAACTGAATCACGTAAATTTTACATTGGATTTATTTTTCATTTTATTGCTTCATTCGTTGCATTTAGCAACGCATAGGTAAATTGAAAATTTTGGATTATTGCTGTAGTTTTACGAGAACTATTTCCACATTTTGTAAATTTCTATTCCCTTATCTAGTGGAGTGTACATGTGGCATTAAGAGCAATTTACAAGTAAATTCACGTAATAACAATAGGCATGTGCCATTAAAAATATTATAAGCTTTATTAAAATATTAGGGGATAAAATCAGAAGTGCCATTAATGACTTCTCCCTCCACGTTCCTGTGTGGTTGGCCCATTTAATCGACGACATGTGGCATGATGTGTCATCTTAAGTACTACCACATTATCTTTCCTATTTGACCATGATCTTGACCATGGCGACTGCGGAGCTCAAGCCGCCATGGTCAAGATCTCAACCTTGAGCCTACACATTGCAGTAGCCATGGTAGCTCGAGTTTCGAGCACACAGGCATGGGCATTCTTTTGTCTTCTTTTTTTCTACTATTTTGCTAGATGGGCACATCTCTTGCTCTATATCTTCCCTGTTGCCGCCTTAAGCTCTCGATCATTGCCGCTTGACCTTCGAGCTCTTGATGGAGGTCGACCTCCAAGGACAAGTGGTGGTAGTGTGAGAAAGAAGAAGAAACACAAGTTAGCAAAGAGAGTCGAGAGAAGGAAGAGAGAGAGAGAGAGTGCGCGCGCTTGTTGGGACCCAAGATGATATGTGGGGCCACATGTCTTTGTCATGATCTGTTTTTTCGATTTGGGGTAATGGATTGTCAATCAGGCCCCCACTCTGAAATTTGGATCGCGTGCTTTCTCGGCGTAGGCCATTCCAAACTCGTATCAAATTGCGACGGGAGTAAATTTAAGGATTTTCGACGATAAGAGTCGACTGGGTTCTACCTTGGTGTGATCATGGTGGCATATGCTATGTGTGCATGTATTTGGAGTCGCCACCGGTCCTTCTTGGGAGATGCTAAAAACCTTACTGACCAATTGAGAGAGATCGATCAGTGTTACGCAACTAGAGATTTTGGGTTCGAGGACTTGATTACGTTGGTATCATTAGCAACGTACTTTCTGTATCTAACGTGAGTAATTTTTCTACCTAAGATTTCATGTAGACGCAAATTTTGGGTAAGGTAAGTTGGATTGTAGTTTTCATGCGGATCAGAAGACTAATCGTATCAATCACATTCAATAAATTCAATCAGTTGCATAAATGAGACACGTTAATGCACATTAATTCAAATCAAGTGCCTCCTAATATATCCCTAATGGCTTAGAGAATATATTCTTAAGAGTTAGGGGCGATTTGAGAAATTTTGGAGACGATTCGCCAGAAGGGAAAAATCACCATTTTTTTAAGGCTTGAGAATCAAATCACCTTAAATTAGTTCGTGGTCAGTTGATCTTGGCCAATTTCTATTTTTAAGGATTTTAAGAAATTTTTACGAATTTTCTAGGAGAGAAACCGTCAGAAGGGCGAAATCGTCATTTTCAAAATGCTTGGGGGTCAAATTACCCATAATAAGTGATGGCCAGTTGAATGTGACCATTTTCATTTTGGATTTTTTGGAATTTTTTAGAAATTTTTCCCATTTTGGATTTTTTTAAAAGATTTTTTAAATTATTTTTTAAAGAATTTTCGATTTTTTCCTTTTTTACCCATTTTCATTTTGGATTTTTTGGAATTTTTTAGAAATTTTTCCCATTTTGTATTTTTTTAAAAGATTTTTTAAATTATTTTTTAAAGAATTTTCGATTTTTTCCTTTTTTACTAAAGTCCGAAAATTATCCGGGCCGGGCCGATGGACCGGGCCCACACCAGCGAAGCCCAGCTCGGGCCTTTTAAACCCTAAAGACAAACTTGGGCAAGCCTCCATTGTTTTTTAATGACTTCAAGAGTGGGCCAATTTTTATTCTAAAACCCAATATAACTTAAACCTAGACTAGGCCCAACCTTCTTTCTACTTTTTTCCCCGTAGGCCCAATCCGAAAACCCACACACCAGCCCAAACGCCAATTGGTCCCAATCCACAAAACAAATCCTACGTACACATAATCTGCTCGTTCTCATCATCCACTTTCACTAACCTGATTTGATTTGATTTTTTATTTTTTATTTAAACTTTTCCTCTCACAAACAGAAGCCAACCCATGAAATCAACTAGGGGTGTGCATGGTCCAGGCCGGTTTGGTCTTGGCATGGAACCAGGGGTCGGACCAATAATCTCAGTCCCCATATTTTCGGAACCACGGACCGGACCAAAATAGGCTGTCCGGCCTGGTCCCGGTCCCGGTTCGGGCCTAGTAGAACCGCTAAGTCTAGCTACTTATAAAAATTTAGCCCATAGAAATTACAATACAATGTTAATTTATAATCTATAATCAAACTACGACGGCAAAACAACCACATAAATGCTAAAGGCACCCAACGCGTGCTCAATTCGGCCTTGAAGGCTTCACGTGATCTTTCATGCTCGTAATCGACGCCCGCATATGGCCCGCTGAACTCAGGTGGGCGATGAAATAGATTTCTGATTTTATTTATTTCTTTTTTATTTTTGATTGTGAAAAAAATAACATATTTCTCAAATCTGAATAATGACTCGAGTTTTTGTCCTCATACATGTATGTGCTTATTCTTTGTGCACGTACCCATCATAAGGAACATATCTTATCATCAATTAAGACTTGATTTTGCTATAAAGTAATGCCAAAATCCAAATTGCCAAATAATATGTACAATGACATCACTAAACTCAAGAGTCGTGAGATGAGATTCAAACTTCTTAGAATGTTAAAAATATGTTAACTCTAAAAATATATTACTTTTTTTTAAAAAAAAACATTAACTGTCCGGTTCGATCCCAAACCATGGAACCGGGGACTTGATCGCCTAGTCACCAGTCCTATTTATTGGGACCAGGGACGGGACAATCAACCTCAAGGACCGAACCAACCCGACCAATCCGAGCTAGTCCTGGGTCGATTCAAGTCGGTCCGATCTAATTTGCGCAAACCTAAAATCAATGTAAGATTTTACCGGAAACATGCAGATCCTATCTCCCTTTTCTTTTAACTTTTCCTCCCCTTTTTTTATACTTTTCATTTGCAATCGCTTTCTTTTATTTTTTTATTATTTAATAATAAATACAATAAAATAAAAAGAACCCCACGAGATCCCATGCACACTGGGTTAAGATTGTAGATAAAGCAACCGACAGATCTTATCTTTCTCTTTTATGATTTGTGTTTTCATTTTTATTTTTTATTTTTTATTTTCGGTAGTCTGCTCTACTCCATACGACGTTCACAGACTCTTTCTTCACGAGCGTGCGCAGTCGTCTTCTTCACAGCGTCCTCCACGGAAGCTCATCTGAGACCAACAAACAGAAGCGCTTCCACAGACCCTTTTTTATTGTCACCAACCATTACTCCGACCAACACCACGACCGGACTCAACAACTCTGGTGACTACAATTTTTCACGGTTTACTCATTCGACCTTCATTCATCATGTTTTTTTGGCAGCCACAAGTAACAAAAGGGTTTTACGGACTCACCTCGACGAACTCAAACCGTGGGCCATCACTCATTAGCGACCTCCGGTCCGTCGATCCTCAGCCACAAAGGGTTTGGCTCAAGACGAGCGCGCGAACTCACAATGGGATCCTTTTTTTACGATGAAGAATGATATGGCTGGACTCTAGATACCCTACGGGTCGTTACAAGGCTCGAGGGATCGTTGGCGCAGCTCGCCACGAATTGAGATGACCGAAAATCAAGTTGAGAGCTCTCGGCTTCCCCCTCTTTCAATGGCCGTTCAGCTCTTAATTCCCTATGGTTCTCTCTCCGTCCTTTTTTTTTGCTCTCCACAATCTGTCTAAAAAGCCATGAACGACTTGTTGGATGATCTTGGGACTCTCTCAACCAAAAGCTAGCTCAAAGGTTGAAACTTTTCCTCACACTTATCAATCGACCATTTGCCCCTTCAACAATCAATATGGAACAATCCCAACAATCTATCCCTCACACATCGGTCCATGAGTCTGAGGGAGCGACAACCCATATTTCTACCTAGTAATTGTTGAGTCCACAATTATTAATAACCTAGGCTCTGATACCACTATGTTGGGAAAAATAGTGGATAAATTTCCCTCTTTGACTAAATCTGTGAGAAACCAAATTGAGCTCAACCAATGAAAATATAGAAACTCAAAAAAAATATAACACCATATTTTTATGTGAAAAACTCATTCAATGCGAATGATAAAAATCACGAGACCGATCACGGATTCCACCCGAATCTCACTATTAATCGTTTAGGTATACAACCTCACTAGTACAATGACAATAAAATCTCAAACTATAAGTAGAGAACCAGATGAAAAACACCTAAAATTTGTAGACTGAAAATGCCCACGAAAAACTACAGTAAAGACCTTTAAATCACGATCTAACCCTACAGAATCAAGAACAACGAATCTTGAAGCTGTTGACAAAATTTTAGCCCAATCGGACCACGGGAAGACCACCGATCGTCGTGTTGATTGTCGCTGTACACCCAAAAAAACTGCCATGTTATTCTTTCCGTCTCTTTTGTTTTTTGTTGCGTTTTTTTTTTTCGTATATACACGTGTGTCTTCTGAAGTGCTGCCCTAGCAGAGTAAATAAACCAATGAGCAAATGGGTTGGATTGTGCCAAAATAAGCCCAACAAATCTCCCCCTTCAGCCTATTAAGGGAGATCCCGATACAAAAGAATTCATCAAAAATCTATATCGGCCCGATACCAACAAAACTCATACTTCTATCTAGTGAGAGCTTTTGTCATCATATCTGAAGCATTATCTTCTATACGTACTTTCTCAAGTTCCAACCCTTTGGATTCCAAAGTTTCTCGTATCTAGTGATATCTCACATCAATATACTTTGATCTGACATGAAAAGTGAAATTCTTTGCAAGATGTATAGTACTTTGATTATCACAAAGTAAAACATACCTTTCTTGAGTGAAACCAAGTTCTTGTGTGAACTATTTCATCCAAAGTAATTCCTTGCATGCTTCGGTTGTTGCGATGAACTCTGCCTCTGTTGTCGACAAGGCAACACAATTTTGCAACCTTGATTGTCAAGCCACAGCTCCCCCTAAAAAAGTAATAAGATAACTTGAAGTAGATTTCCTTGTGTCAATATCACCTGCCATGTCAGAATCAGTATACCCAACAAGAATCGGCTTTTCACTCCCAAATAAAAGTATCAAATTAGAAGTGCCGCAGAGATATCTTAGGATCCACTTCGATACATTCCACTGCTCTCTGCCGGGATTTGACATAAAACGGCTAACTACTCAACTGCATGAGCTATATCTAGCCTTGTACAAATCATTGCATACATCAAACTACCCACTGCAGAAGCATAAGGAACTTTTTCCATCTCTTTCAGATCTTTCTCATTTGACGAACATTGTTTGTGACTAAGCTTAAAATGTGTAGCAAGAGGTGTGCTCACCACTTTAGCTTTATCCATTTCGAACCTTTGAAGTACTTTCTCTATGTACTTCTCTTGAGATAACCGTAATCTCTTCGCTTGTCTGTCACGAGTGATCCTCATACCAAAAATCTATTTAGCCGACCTCAAGTCTTTCATCGAAAAAGACTTGCTCAAATCTCTCTTAAACTTGTCAATTCTTGAAGGATTCTAACCAACAATCAACATGTCATCAACATAGAGCAATAAGAAAATAAAATCACCTTTAGAAATTTTATGCATAAATACACAATGATTAGAGGTAGTCTTCTTATAGGATTGTTCCCCTACAAAAGACTCGAATTTTCTATACCACATTGCCTTGGCGCCTGCTTTAAACCATATAAGCTTTTCTTCAGTTTATAAACATAATTTTCTTTTCCTTTTACCTGTGATTCTATGGTCATCGATGAAGGTTACAAAGTAGGCTGTACCACCAAGTGTTAGTAGTTTTATTGGACCACAAACATTCGAATGTACCAATTTTAGCAACTCTAATTTCCTTGAAGGCAAATGACTTTGGAATGAAACTCTTTGTTCTTTGCCTACTAAACAATGCGCACACTTCTCAAGTTTTGCACTCTTTACTCCAGAAAGTAAACCCTTTTTAGCCAGCAAGCCAATTTCTTTCTCACTTATGTGACTAGTCTCTTGTGCCATAATACAGTCGCATTCTCATCTTCCACAACATTACACATATTCTTGGAAATCTTAGCTTGAAACGAATACAAGGAAGATTGTTTCATACCTCTAGCCACAATTAATGAGCTTATGGTGAGTTTTCATTGTCCATTGTCAACAAACGACCAAATCCTGCATCATCAAGCTTTCCAGTTGAAATCTGAATCAGTAAAGGAAGCGGAGACAAGCCTGAGCGAGACGAACATGTATGCTATGCCCACACACACGGCGCTCACGCCCTTAAAAGGGAATTGCCTTTTTGTTCACTCTAGCTCATTCTTGAAGTTCAACCCTTAAGGTGCCAAATATTTCTGATTCATAGGTTTCGCATAGTGGCAAGTGAAGAGCATGCTAGACCAAACCAATCGTACTACTAAATCAAGAAGAGGATTCTGGTACCCGGATAACCATACTTTTAAGAAAGAAGAAGAAAAGAAACTTAGAAACTCATGGCTTATAGAAAACATAATGATATTTCATATATAGCTCGTTCTTTTTATTACAACATATTCGGGGGCCTTTTATAGGCATACCGACTGAACAAACTTCAGATATGCAGATCTTTCTAAAAAACTAAAAAAATAAAAAAAAAATCTTTGGGTGAACAGTACTGCTACAATACTGCTATAGTGCCAGACAGTACTACAGTACTTTTTCGAAATGTTTCGAAAAATTTGCAGAAAGGTGACACGTATTCAATACCTTAGACTAATCACACCAAATGACACCTTATACACACCAAACAAAGACTTTTCAGACTTTTATTACGCACACGAAGTCCGTCTGAGTAGTTCAAAGCCGACAGCGATCTGGGTTTGGGTGATAATTGGCATCGTCAGAGTCAGAACTGTTTGGGCCGTCCTTATCTCTTTTGTATTTATTCCAATATCACTGTTCTTCAAGCTGGGACAGTCTGATGTCTAGGTTTTTAGAAAGTGGGGAACTGTCTTCTTGTTTTGCCACGAGCCTTTCTCCAAACAAGATATCTTCCATAGTGACTGGGTCTCGTGTATCTTTTCGAGGGTCTTGAGTGGAGTTGGATGGCATTTGAGGTTGAGGCCATAATTGGAGCTGAGGCCACGTAGAGCTGGATGGCTGATCATGGGTGCTGGATGCAATATCCTGTGTAGGATAAGGATTCTGTGATAATGGTCCTCTCCAAGGGTCTTGAGTGTCTTGAGTGTCAATGTCCATAGAACAACTTGGCCGGTTCTCTCGAAATGCTTTCAATGCATTAATGGTATGAGGATGAAATTTAAGCGTATCCCACGAAAGATTCGTATGTTGATATGGCCAAATTTCAAGGGGAATTTCTTGATTTTCTACGCACAGAACGCATTGGAGCTCTCTATACTCATGCTGCATGAATATGATGGATCTGGGAGTTGTGATGTGGGTTCGGAAGATTTACTGATGAAGGTTGGGCTTGAAGGTAGAAGTACCATAAGGCAACAATTTATCGTGCAAATCACCTGTGTGGCTAAAGTAAAGCCACGGTCTGTGGAAAATGACTATGGTATGCATTTTTGGTTCATCTTTGGCACAACACCTTTGGAAGATGAAGTGATTTTTCCATATTGCTAAAGGCTGGAACCAAGTGAACATTTTCGTCAAAGCTTGCTGGTTTGAGAAATCTCCCATGAGTGCTTTGGATAAGACTTTAGTAATCTTGTCTGTGGGAAATTCAATGGCAACAACATAAATATTGAGACAATACCAAAAGAACCATTTGAGGTCGTCAGGGAAATCATGATTAGGAGACCACCACAAAACATGGATGAATGGATAATCTGAATTAAGACCATACAGTCCTAACATCAATCGGCCATAGTTGCTGAAGAAGCCGTAATGGTATTCATATATGTAATACCTCAAATTTTCAGAGAAATTATTATGTTCAAATTCTCCTAGAACTTTTGGGGGATAACTGTGAGAATTCTATAGTGTGTCTCGTATAGGTGTAGTGTGAAATGTTCCGGCTTTTATCGAATTTCTGCGAACACACATGGTGATGGATTCAACTGGCTGCTTGGGTCTGGACTAGAAATCTATAAGGACATTCATTTTACCTGCTATGTGTTTAGCATCAAAAGAATATTTCGAGAACCATTCTACTCACCTTAATAGCTAAAGATGGGGAATTTGTTTTTGCTTGAATTTGAGCATTTGGGGAAATGAAGACATATCCATTTCTACCAGAAAGTGATGCTCAATAAGGTGGTATTCAAACTTCTTAATGCCATACTTGACTGCGAGAATCTCCTTAAAAGTGGATGGTAATATATTTCTGCGGAGGTGAATCTTTTACTTTTGTAAGCACAAATGAAGCGCTTACCTTTGATTTCTTCAAGGAGAATAGTTGCCCAATATTTATCACTAGCATCTGTTTGCAAAATTCGCTAGCTAGTGGAAGGAATTTGCAAAGGGGGCAGATTCTGCAATATTTCTTTGATATAGGCCATAGCTTGTGTCTAATTTGGTCCCCATGGGGGGCATCTTTTTTCAACATCCGCTGAAGAGGATAGAGCGCTTAAGAAATCTTTGGCACAAAATCTCGGAGATAATTGACAATGCCAAGAAAAGCTTGGATTTAGGTAATTGTCAAATCCTCAGAGGGAAATTTTTGAAGTTCTTTTGCAAGATGATGACTAGGACAATAGGTGTCTTCTTTCAAATGCATGCCTAAGAACTCGATCTCTTTTGAGCAAGAATTATTTTTTTCTTGGAAAGCATGATTCCATGTTTCTGGACAATGTCAATGAATTGGGAAAGCAATTTGCAGTGGGATTCTTCATTAGGACTATAAAGGAGGAGAATGTCATCAGTGTAAATCTAGGCATGTGGGAGGATATGCTGGAAATATCTACACATGGCTTTCTGAAAGATGGATGGGGCGATTTTAAGACCAAAAGGGACAATTGTCCATTGAAAATGCTGGTTTGGAATGTAAAAATCAACTTTAGGACGGTCATCGGGATAAATTTCAATTTGTCAAAAATCGGCTTTCAGGTCGAACTTTGAATAGATCTTAGCCTGTGCTAGGCTACCAAACAAAGAGTTTTTGTGAGGTAAAGGGAATTTGTCATCTTGAAAGAATTTATTCAATGGTTGGTAATTGATCACCAATCTAAGCTTACCGCGATTTTGTTTTGCTCGCTTGTTCCCATAAAAAGCTTCACAAGCCTATTGTGAATCAGAGGGTTCAATTAGACCTTGTGAAAGTAGCTTAGCACATTTCTTCTGAACCAAAGCAAGATGTTTAGGATTCATACCAGAATGACTGGCTTTTGTGAGATTCACATCTTCGCTTTTTTTAAATGGGAGCTTGACAAATAAGTCAAGATTTTTCCAAAGGGGGTTTGAACATGTTTGGATAAACTGGGAGTGAGATTCAAAGCAACATGATAAGAGATTTTGAGTAATGAGATCAAGAATTTTTTGGTTGGATAATGAAAAGTCTCTGAATATCCACATACTCAGGAAACTGGTCACCAAACTGTAAACCAATGGGTTTAATCCTGAGCTGAGAGAGTTGGGCAAGGACATCCCAACCAATGATAAGGTCTTTATCTGGAGAATTACAATCAAGGATTTTTGTGGATATGGAACAACTTTGGAAGATTTGGAGTGTGATGGTTTTGTTACGGAATTTTGTGGTAAAAGTGTTACTAGAAGCAGAATGAAAATACCTTGTGTAAGACATCCAGAATTCTTTTAGGAGTACTTTTACATCCATGAGAGATGCTGTTGCACCCGTATCAATGAGGGCAATGACTTGGATGGGCTTATCATCTTCTGAAGTGTGGATTTGGATGGGAAAATATGGCGAGTGGAAAACAGGTTGGACTTGGAAGGAATTAGAGATAGTATCAGGGAAGAATGCAAAGATATCACTAGGGGATTCATCATAGTCTGAAGAGTAGGTTTGGAGAGCAAAAAGTGTATCAGGTGAGGGTTCATCTTCAATAGAGAATACAGACTCGATATCTTCATCGTCCAATGGGATACCTGTAGTGGACAAAATCTTTTGGATCATGTAACTTCCTTGGCGCTTCGCTTGGGAACAATTCTTCGCAAAGTGCCCTTTCTTGTTACGAATGTAATCGGTCAGATTTCTTCTTTTTCTTAAAACTAGATGGCTGATGCCGTTTCTTTCTTCAAAGGAACTTCCACTTGCCTTTCTTAAATCTCCGTTTGCCAAAAGAAAACTTTTCAAAGGAGAGCATCTAGAAGTGCTTGCATTTTTTGTTACCAACACAAGAGCGATCACTGCAGTCTTTGGAGCATTTGATCTTCCAATGAGGATTGTCACAGTTCTTTTCGAGAGAATGATTCTTGTGAAAATAACTCTTAAAGACTTCTCTTCTATGGCACATTTATTCAATGGCAAGGTGGAAAGACTGTTTGATTTCTTCAAAAGTGGCATCTATGGTAGTCTTGTTCTTGAGCTTTAGGGCTTTCTCAACAACGTGACTAATTTCTTTGGGAATGGAAGCTGGAAAAACTGACTTGAGATTAAGATCAGAACCAAGCTGGTAGAAGAGCTTGATCATTTCTCTAAAGTGTCGATCCATATCTTTTTTGGCCAGGGAACAGCATTTTCTTTCTAAGAATTCTTTTCGTTTGAGTTCTTTTGAATCTTGGGGTAGCTAATAAAGAAGCGACGAATAACCTGAACGACTTTATCAAAGGACATGGTCAAGAACTGAAGTTGGTCTCTTTCTGGGGCTAACTTTCACCAATCTTTCAAGGAACCAGTGATCGAGTAACAAATTCAAGGAGAACATCATAGGCATTGTGTTCTTTGAGGTTCTTGGTAATCAACCAAGCATGAAACTCTTGGAGTCTTTTGACCCATTTGTGGTAAGGAATATCATTCAAAGTGAAGAAATTTGACAATAGGTTTTTGAGGACGATGGGTCATGGTAGCACTGTGTAGGTGGAGGTGGACGTTCAACCTTAGGTTGGTCTTTTCTTTTTTCTTCAATGATTGTCTCTGCTGGATCTTCTATCATAATGTCTGCAACGAGAGACGGAGAACCGGAGTCACAAGATTCGGTATCAGGAATGGGAAAAGAGTCATTGATAGAGATTTCAAGAGTAGCTGGTGGTGAAGGATTTATGGGTTCCACTATAGAGATGGCAGGAATTTGATTTCTAAGGAAATTTTCCAAGGGATTATAAATCATATTTGAATGGGAAGGCTTATGAGGTGGAGATGATGAAGGAGATTGTTCTGGTGGAGCTAAAGGAGATGGAAGAGAGGTCTGTTTGCCTCTTTCTTTTTTCTCTTGATCTAGCTTCTTAAGATGATCCCGAAGAAAAATGATATTCGTCTGTGGAGCAGGCGGTACTGTGCTAAGACAGCTGCAAATGAGCTAGGATCTAAAGAGTTTAGCGAGAAGAAAGATGTTGGCTTTGGTGTTGCTTTTGGGAAAAAGAACGGATCCAGAGCATGCAAATTTCTTTGCTCTAAAAGTGCCTGTTGTTCTTGCAGTATATGGACCTGTCGTCTGAGCTTCTCAATTTCAGGAGTTTGGTCTTCCAGATAATGATTGGTAGGGATCTGCTTTGTTTCCATCAAATGGAGTCTTTTCTAAAAATCTTCCAACATCTTCTTTGAGATAGATATAGCATGGTCTACCCGATCGAGACGAGTAGCAACTGAGTTGATGGCTACATTCTAGGGGAGAGCGTTCTCTATCTGCTAGTTCAAGATAGCTTCCACTAGAGTAGGGCCTTTCTGTCTCCCTTGAAAATCGACATCATTTGGAGCTAGGATCTTCAGAGAATGAAAGTATTTCTGTTGCTGGTCAGCAAAACTTTCAACTGGAGGAAATCTGAAGGGTGCTGCACTTTCTTCAAGAGGTTGCAAAAGGGAAAAATCTTCTGGTCTGAACATACAAATATTGGGTAAAATAGGAGGTGGTTCAGGCGTAGGTTTACAAGTGTATGGTTCAGGCAGTTTGATAGGACAAAAATTTTTCTTTACCCATTTGAGGATTGGTTTATATAATGGTGAAGTGATGGGTTTTTTTGGTGGTGAAGGTGGCGGCTTTGGTTCATCTAGGGGACAAGCAGGTGGAGGTGCAGGAATTTAGGGAAGTTTGGGAGAATCATACTCAACCATGTATTACCAATGGCCTCAGCCTTCGCCAAGAGGTCCTACGGTCGGATCACCGTCTAGGTACCTTTGGTAAAGAGATTCTTTTTTCTTTTTCTTTTTATGTTTCCTAGAGGAAGGCCTGTCATCCTCATCCTCTGGATTTAGACAAGAGGAACATGAACGATCAGCATCTCAAAAGTATCGTCCGGAGGGATCCTTGAAATAATGGATAAGACGTCTATGTACACCAAAGGATTGGACATGTGGTTTAGAATCAGGGTTTTCCATACTGATTGTTTTGATTAGGCATGGAGTAAAGCACAAGATGGTAGAGAAGGAGGGGAAAACAGAGGAAGAAGTGTCTTTCTTTTATTCGACAAATTTGATGATAACCGTACTATCTTTTTTCTTGATGTATAGTGGCTAGGAAGATTGGACAGGTCGAGAATTTCGGTGAAGTTTTTCATAGTTGGTCACCCAACTGTCAAGAAGGAGTTTGATAAGCTGATCTCTTGGAAGTTGACGAGGGACGTGGATGCAGGAAGTCTGGTCATTGTCAACAAAGATAAGCAAAGCATCTTCGGCACTAGGAAGGTTTAGATTAATGGCATGATTTTGCAATATGCCATTTAGTAGTGAAGAGTAGCAATTATAACAGAAGTGGTTTGAGGAGCACCAGTGATCTATAACTGGACCTTTAAAACAAAAAGGAGGTTGGGATTTGCCAATGCCATGTTAAAATTTGGGAAGAGAGTAACAAAAATTGTGCTTGCGTTCAGAGTAGTCTGAACTATGCCGATGCAAGCATGCTGATATTCCAAAAAGCAAGTATCAAGAAGAGTAACCCGCACAACAACTGGCAAGCCTTTTCATCCATGCAAGGACAAGGCTAGTCTGATGGTTCTAAAGTGAAGGTGAGTATAACCCTGTTGAGCCCACTAAGCAAGAAACTCAAGTGGAATTTGAAAAGTGACAAACTGCTCTAGCTGTGTAGATAGGATGAGGTGCTGATCAAATTTGGTGGACTAGACATATTCTTTAACAGAACGAGGGGTGTGTTTCATGGATCGGATGGGTAAGAAGGATGGTGGTTTATAGAAGGCAGAATATGGGTTCATGAGGGTTAGCTGTGTCATAGAGATTTTTCGGTCATCATTCACATAGGATACCTCATAAAGGTAGTCTATCTTGGAGGTAGTGTGTCACGCCCCGCCCACCTTACGAGTGTGTTCATCCGCTACAGCCGTAAATTCTGTCTTAGGATACCCTTCCTTACGACGACAAATAAATAGGACTCGAATGCAGAAGAGTAAAGGAAAAATAAATACATAACCCCATGTAAGATAATTCAAAACAAAATAAAGAATGAGACACGGGACAAAGGAAAGGATAATTTACATTTCAAGAGGACAAGTTTATACAAACGAGGCCAATGATTAGCTAATACTATTAGTTAAAGTCGAGGAAGACAAAAGGGCGAACAAAAGACAACCACTAAGCCCCACAAAAAGAAGATCATCACCATAAAAGACAACCCCACATTCGTGAGACCTCGAGCCCACTAAGTGGTACTAGTATCACTGGCTCGACTCATGTCCTCAGCGGGATCGTAGTCCGAGAAGGCTTCTGATCGGACTTCTATGGTGTCATCTTCCGTCTCATCCTCCGAATCAGAAATCTCAATCACCTCGATGTTCTTCTCTTTAGCCAGGGTTTCCTCCGGAATGTTCCTCAAGCCTACCACTAAACCCTTTATTTCGATCTCATCACGAGAAGGATGGTACCACGATGGGACTACACGTTTTGGAACCTCGTGAGCCTTTAAAGGACCAGTGGTAACTTCCCCAACTCTCCTGAACCAGGCCTCGAAGCGATGTGGCTGCAAATCTTCCTCTCCATCATCAACCCATACCACTGTACTCTTTCTAACATAAATTGTCCCTCGTCTATCTGGGAATTTGTCAAAATAGGCCGTCATCTTTTTCGGGTTGCCAAGACGGATCGGCAGCATTTTCAAGGCTGGGGATCTGGAAAAAGAGAGATCCCATGATGGGGTGAGACTTACGTATCAACAAACTAGCGTAATCCTAAATTAGACCCTTAGTCCTACCAGACAGTACAGTCATAACAACAACAAACATCCGGTAGCATAAAGGCATGCATCATTTATATGAATGCATCATAACGTATGACTTGCGAAGAAATTGACATCTAAAACTAGATATAAAGAATGTGACCCAAGCTTTCGTACTAGCCAAGAATCATAGCAATACCATAAGAATTTATAGTAAATTCAATTCTCTATCCACAACTCAATAGACTATCACAATAAATAAACCCGCGTTAAGATACGTCAGGTTTACTAACCAATTTTCAACTCATGTCAACATGTACAATTCCTTATCCCGCGTTAGGACGCATTAGGATATCATTCAATCACAACCCCACGTTAAAACGCCTCAGGGTATATTTAGGATGCAATCTCGCATTAAGACGCCTCAGGATATGCTCACAATACGATCCGCATTAAGACGCCTCAGGATATCCTCACAATACTATCTCGCATTAAGACGCCTCAGGAAGTCATTGGCCTCAACAAATATCTCAAGTCAAGAAATGTCTCAACAATCATTTAATCACATTCTCATCATGAGAATTTCATAAAGTTGATCACAAACCAAATGTTTGTCAAAATGATCGAATTTCATTACAAAAGTAACTCGAGAGTCAAGTAACCCATGGCCACATAATCAAACAAAACTTGCCAATAAGCATATCACCAATTCAGTCAAAGGAACTACTATTTTTAGTAGCAAGCGAGTGCACATGACTCATTCCTCAACAATTCCATTCAATTTCCTCTCAACCAAGTATAACAGAATCGTCAACTCATCGATCCTGCAATAAAATCATCAAGTTGGGCCCCAAAGTTCTAATATAGGTTTAGGGGTCGCTTACGTTCGTTCCAATTAGCAAATTTTCACCAAAATTCCTTGTCGAGCTCAGCTTCCGAACAAGGTCGTCGCTGTCCAAAGTAGGGCAGCAAAACGATTTAGGAAATATCCATCGTTACAATCAATATATCCAATTTAGCCTCAATTTCATCAATCGTGGACCTCATTAACAACTCAAGGGATACTCTAGTATGTCCTAACGACACATTTAGAGCATGGCGACACCATGAACAGCCCCTAACAGAACTGGTGTGCTCAGAATTGAAACAGAGCAAAAATCGGTTCTGCTCCTTCTTGCTCTAACAGTCCACATATCACCCTTAACTCCAATTTTTTCCATCAATTCACTTGGAGCAACCTTAATCAACATGTTATATAGTCCCACGATGAATTTTGAAGTTAAATAGCACTTCTAAGGCTTCCAAACAGACCGACTCTTCTCAGTTCACCGGCGGTCAAAATCTGTCCTAAAATTAAATTCCAATCCAACCATCAAAACCTAATTGAAACTTAACCCAATCAACGGCCCCAACTCAGCGAATATAGTACTATATTTCATGTAACTCCCATAAAAATTTTGGAGCCATTTGAAGTCTCTAAATGAGCGAACCATAGCCCTCTCTCAGTTAGTTCAGAATCTGTCCAGTTTTCTTCCAAAAATTCTAATAAATTAATCAGACCTCCAAAAATCATGAAACCAATTGAAACTTGTCAATGACAGGTTAAAATAATCTGTGGTAGTTGGAGACCGGCCAAAAGGTCACCGGAGGTGGGGTTTGTACGGACCGAACCAGGCGGCAGAAACTGGTCGGCAAGAGCAGTTTTCTATTCTTTGAGAAATTGCACAAATGGAAGGAAGAATAAGATAGCTCATGAATTTTTGAGGGGGTAAGATAGATGATAAGCTCCTAATCACTTTTGATTAGGCTTCTAGAAGGTTTGAGTGAGTGGATGATTAATGAACATCAACCATGCATTGACACTTGTCATGGAGTCAATTATATCAAGACTCCATTGACTCATTGACTCTACAGATTTTTTTGGCAACCTTGGGGAGGAAGTAAATTTGTCAAATGACCAAAATGTCCTTCTCAATTCATTAAGGCAAGGTTAACTCTCCAGGGGCAAAATGGTCTTTTTACACCTTTCGTCCAAAATTTCATTTTCCTAATATTTTTCACCCTCGATAAGATGGCGTTCAATCCATATCAAACGTTGGAATCCCTCATTTCCATTTTTCAAATTTCGAGATCCCATCTCGTGATCGATTTTTCGTCGATCGAATTTCAATTTGTCTCGAATTAACGAGTGGCTCTTGCGGACGTTATGCGTATCGACTTTATGATTCTCATCACACTTAGGATAACTCAAACTACGATAATTTTGATTGTCATATAATCGCGAGGGTCTATCGCTAGCCCCGACGGCAACAATCGTCACAATTCGATTTAGGAAAATTTTATAAATTATACTTTGGTTAAGCGGTATCACCCGCGTTCCAACCGTACAACACTAGCAATGATTTTCTTAATCATCTTTAGATCGGTCTCGGCTCTAAATGTTCCCTCGATGATCCTTATGGTCACAGTGCCGTTTTCTAATCGAGTTTCCCAAGTCCATGTACCTCATCGCGCGCTAGTCTTTCCCCTTCGGTTAATTACTCGAGATTGATCAGATCCGAGCGAGACATAGCTGAAATACCTCGATAGATATCTTACATTCAAAGGTCTCAAAATGATAGGAAATTCAGAATGTCACATAGTGGTTCTTCTAAGTTCAGGTGGTAGAGGAAGTGAAACGGGAGTTTCTAACTGGACAGGAGTTGCAATATCTATAGAGGATTCCCTGAGAGTAAGAGTTTCTTCTTTCCTTCCAACAGATTATGAATTCCATAATACTAATCTTAACTTAGTTTCAATGACGTATGGCTCTGATACTAGTAAAGGAAGTGGAGACAAGCTTGAGCAAGATGAGCAGGTATGCTATCTCCACACACACATTGTTCACGGCCTTAAAAGGGACTGCCTTTTTGCTCACTCTTAGCTCATTCTTGAAGCTCGACCTTCAAGGTGCCAGATATTTCTGATTCACAGGTTCCACATAGTGGCAAGTGAACAGCATACTGGACCAAGCCAATCGTACTACTAAATCAAGAATAGGATTCTGGTACCCTGTACTAGTCTCCAAGAACACATCTCCTATGCTGACAAAAGTAGCTAAACCGTCATTACCCATCTTTAAGGTACCAACATTTCCTGACATGTAGGATGTAAAGAGCTCTTTACTAGATGTATTATGAAGAGAAGCTCTACTATCAATAACCCAGTTTGAATCATCGTAGAAAAAATTAACATTGTCATCATAGCGAACAATAACAAGTTCATCAGTAGCAATTGTTATCCAATCATTACTATTGTTATCCCTTTTTTCATTATTCTCATTGCCATTTTTCTTCTCATTCCTCTTCTTATTTTTCTGCTGAAAATAATTTTTCTTCATATGACCCATCTTACCGCAGTGATGACACTTAATTGTCTTCTTTCATGATGTTGACGTGCTTCGACTCTTGTATCTACCTTTCAGACCTCTACTCTGACTTCTACCTCTGTTTTCAACAGTTAGAGCTTCAAAATGAGAGGAATAACCATGTGTTTTCTCCTCATCTCTTCATTCAGAACGCCATTTTTTGCAAAATCTATGGTAACAATACTCTTAGGTGCAGCATTAATCAAGGACATACGAAATGTCTCCCAAGATTCTGGTAAGGTACATAACAGCCAAAGTCCCTTCACTTCATCATCAAATTTAATATTCATGGCATAAAGTTAATCTATCAATCCTTGAAACTCATTCAAGTGATCTAATATAGATTTGCAATCTCTATAATGCAACTCCATAAATTGTAAAATTCCAATCAGCATCGCTCATATTATCAGGTTTAGTATCAGCAAACACCGATAAATGCCAGCACTTTACATATAGAAGATCTTCCATTTTTCCTTTCCATACATGATAATTCTTTCCATTCAAATAGCAAACACCGATAAATGCCAGCATTTTACATATATAAGATCTTCCATTTTTCCTTTCTATACATGATAATTCTTTCCATTCAAACTAATCATCCTGCTCATATTCAGTTCTATCGTTCAGTCAAAAAACAATGCTCTGATACCAATGTTGGGCGGTCTTGGAACTCTGTCAACCCAAAAGATAGCTCAAAGGTTGATACTTTCCTCATACTTATCAACCGAACACCAGCCCCTTCTACAACCGATATGGGATAACCCCAACACGAAATCCCCGGTTCCCTTTTGTAACTAATAGGCTCCTCTGATGATCTTGCTATGTCTTCTTTTGCTGCATTGAAAGGGACTCTTGAGGGTCCTTCCTTCGAAGCTTGCAGACCTCATCCCCTGAGAATGGCTTCTATTTTTTTGCTGCTTTTTAGTCAAACTGGCTAGGTTTTTCTTCAGCTTCTTTTTCGTGCAATTCTCGAAGGGTCTGTTAGGGGTTCAAGGGTCAAAACTGTCATGGATTGGTGCCAGTTTTTTGAAAATTTCTCCTGACTTATTTGATTTACAAGGTAGACGGGGATGGAAAGGGGGCAAGAGCTGCTTGGCTTTTGTCCTGCGGTCTTGAAGAAGATGCTCCGAGTGCTCTGCCCATGATAAGTGATGAGCAGATATGGTATTGGTTCGGCCATTCTTTTAGTCAAAACCAGTTCTTTCCCTCCCCTTTTGTGCAACCTTGGACGACAGCAAAGGGTTTAGGAATATGCTGGCAAAAGGGTCGGTTCTGAGCATCTCTATTGGTACTAAATCTTGGCTTGCTTTCCTCTGCCTTGCCTCTGGAAAGTTAATCACGAACGTGGAAGAGGGAAATACCTATTTCTTGTGCCCTTCATTCCGCGGTTCCTCACTTTCTACTTCTGCTTCTCGTTTTCTTTCTAGAACGTGTGATTCTCCTCTTTTTTTTATATATTTTATATTTTTAATTATTTTTTAAGACGATAAGAGGAGGACAAACTCCCCAATTCTCTTTTAGCAGTGTCCTTTTCAAGCCAATTCGTAATTCTTTGGCATGCCTAGAGTATTTCTCAGGGATTATCCATCAAAATTGTAAATTGTCTACGATAATCTACGAGCTACTTCAAAATTCCGAAATGTGCCCAGACCGTGGAATTGATTCGTCCAAAGTAAAATCAAGGTTTCTCGTCCAAATTACGAAAACAAAAACTATTGGACGAAGTTCAACATTTTTTTTAGGCATGAAAAATCTAAGTTTAGAAAAACTATGGCCTAAATCGAACTCTTAAAGTGGGTAAAATGCAGATAAAAATTATTAACAAATCTTTTGATTTTTCTAGGAATTTTTTTTTGTGTATTTTTGAATTAAATAAATATTCAAAATTAAAGTGGATGACATGTAATTTTTTTACTTTTTGATTTTAAATTAATTTTTTTAAAATATAAAATTTCAATAAAATTAATTGAAAATTAAATGTCAACTGTCGTTCATTAAATGGGCTGGCCTGTGGTGAGGTGGACTTGGAGGGGCCAATCTCCACCCAAGAGAAAATATTAACTACTCTAGAATATTCACTATAAAATTAAAAGAGAGATTCCAATGGTCTTGGTCATATTAATCTTAAACGCAATGTACCTTTGTGGATATTTCCACAAGAAGCCGGCGGAGCCGCTGGAGGTGGCGGAGAAGATGACAATAAACTGTGGCTCGACCCTAAATGCCATCTGAAATTACAGCTTGGCGTATAAACACTGTTGGCTTGCCTTCTGGGGCAAAACTAATCGTAAATCGTCCAAGCAAATCCTAGTTTTTTTTTATTTAATTCAATAAAAATATTTACCAAATTGGTTGAAAAAAATAATTACAGAATTGGATCTCGCGCGACAGTCATGGTGCCATGCAGGCCCTAGCGCGATAACCTAGATGCCACGCGACATCATGAGTGTCGCGTTGGCCTGCGTGGCACTCTGGCTACCACGCGAGTCAAGGCCTGTGCGTCGACCCAACTCCACGTGGGTTGGGTGGCTTTTTTTTTTCGTATTTTTGTTATGTTTTTAAATTAATTTTATTTATGATATATATTTTAATTAAAAGATATTCATAAGGTTAATGACATATCCAGATTAAAAGAACGTGAATAACAATCCATGAGATTCAATAAATCAAGTTTATAATGATAGATAACAATCCTCAACCACAATTACATGCACTAATGATTTCGTCCTCCTACAAGGCCTTTTGTTTCGTAATCAGGTGGTCTTCATCATTCGGTAGGTCTAATACTATATCGACGAGGACGAGGACTCAGATAAATAGGATGTATAGATGATGAAGGTATATCTGGTAATGATGATGCATCGTTATAGTGAGAAAATATGCCAAGCCCAGATTGCACATATTCTACCGTAGGAGGGCCTGGATAAAAAGGAGAGTAATCATATCCATATGTAGTAAGAGAACTAGTTGGAGTATGCGGCTATGGATGTTCAAGAAACGCAAAAGCATATCTCCCGTGAAATAGGCTGGCAAGCTGGTGAACTAACTCTTCATTGAAATCTACCTAGCCAAACCCTAGAGTGAACTCCAGAGCAAAATCTGTTATATGATGCTCCAAGGAGTACGGGACAACATCACCAACTAGTGGAACTTGAGGGGTCTGCTGTAGTTGTTGGTTGGGGTGGTGGCATCATTGTTAGCTGTCTCTCATCATTCTAGGGGCATAACATTGCCCTAGCTATCCTCCCCACTTCTGCCCAGGTCCGACAAGATGAAGTGGCAATGGAATCTAATAATATGTAAGATTTTTTGGCGCAATCACCTTAGTAATGATATCAAAATTAACAAAAGTTATCAAATGCCAACATCAAATTATCTTGATGGATCAAATAACGTACGGCCTGGCTTGACTCTTGTATTGACTTGCATCATATCAAAGTTGATCTCTGAATGGGGTGATGGATATACCAACGGCACAATGGGATTGTTGCTATGGGTGTTGTAGCAAGCCTCCATATTGTCGCCTCCGACATCTTCTTCATCACTATCATCAATGTCCATCCAATCATCATCTTTTTCATCGCTATCATCTCCATCACTATCCTATGTAGTACAAACACGACACGACACGACACGACACGTCGACACACGTTTTTCATAAAAATAGAGAATTTCAACTTGTTAGGATATGTTATATGTTAAAATGTATATTTTATATAAACATGATAGATTAGCATTCTTTTGATTCCACAATTAAGTAAATAAAAAAATAAAACCTAACTGAATTTACACTAAAAATAATCCTATTGTCCGTGCTTGATCACTCCGCAAAAAAATACAATTATATCTGATAGAATTAGCATAAAGAGTAACTAATAGGAAAAACATCCGAACATTGTAAGAGAAAAAGACGTAGCATCATTGCAGAGAGGATAATAGTATCAATCCATTGTTGGTATCTTGCTTCTTCCTGCGTTGGTTTAGATAGGATCAAGTCTGTCAATCAGCACAGCTCAACGAAACTAGCACATTATCTTTCAACGAGGTGGCAACATGCAGAATCATATTCAACGGTTTTAACTTCATATCAACCAAATTAGCAAACCGAGCAAACACGAACGAGTGTGATGCGCCAGGATCAAACAAAGCATACGCAGCTTGGACACACAAATAAACCTTACCTGTGACCACGCTTGGAGTTTCTTCTGCTTCCCTGCGGGCCACGGCATGAACTCTTTCCTGAGCTGGGGGTTGGTTCTGATTAGTTTGGGGAATGACAGCCAACGGTCTAGCCTGTGGTTGCTACCCTTAAGGTCTATTCGTTGGTGCTTGGTTCGGACAAGTCCTCATCTGATGGCCCATTTGACCACACTTGAAGCATGCTCCAATTCTTGCCGGGCAGGGTCCGTTACCATGCATTCTGCCACAAAGGCGGCTGCTCCAATTCATTGGGTTCGGCAGCTTCACTATGTTCTTCCATACTAGAGGGACGAAGCGCCTATTGCCAGCCATAGGTCTTTTGCCGGCCTGGCGGTTATCTCTGAATGAATTAAACTACAATCTAGATGCGGCATTCCTCTCCTTCAAGTCCCTCTCGATTATCTGTCCCCGTTCATAGATATCCTTATAAGTTCTCAAGTTCAAAGGTATCATCCGGCTGCGAAGTTCAGGCCTCAGTCCATCCCGAAATCTCCGCGCCTTCTCTAGGGGATCCTCTATCGATCGGGGCGCATACCTCAACAATCTAGAGAATTCAGTTTCATACCGGTCCACCGTTAGGTGATTCTAACGCAGCTGTAAGAATTTCATTTGTTTCCTTTCTCGAGCGGTCTCAGAGAAATACTAGTCATTGAATGTCGTGGTAAAAGCATTCCGAGTCCAGGCCGTTCCTTCTGGAAAGACTCCATTCTTGGTGGTAACCCACCAGTCATTAGCGGTCCCTTCTAACTGGTACACCGTCAGTAGTACCTTTTCCTCATCTGTGCACCTCAAGACTCCAAAGGCCTTTTCCAGTTTCTCGATCCATCTCGATGCTAGTTCGGGGTCTCCAGTCCCTTCAAACTAGGTTGGCTTCAGCTTGATAAATTGCTCAACCAGTTGGCCCATCTACGTGGCCACAAAAATCTCTTCCTGGGCATTCACCGCCTCATTGCCCTGGCCTTGATCGCCGTTGTTTCCATTGCCCCATTATTACCGTTATTGGTGTTGATGGCAGCTATTGCGGCTCCTATCGCTTAGGCTATGGCAGCATCCTTATCCTGGGTCTGTCTGTCAATGAGGTTGCCAATCCTTTCGAGCGCCCTTAGTACTCCATCCATTCTCGGGTCTTCCGCCACAGGTGGCCTCGAACTAGAGGCTCCACTTTGGGTCTTCCAAGTCTTCTAGGCGGATTACTCATTTTTGTATGCTTTCACTAAGCATGGACCACCACAATTTCATCAAGGAGTTAGTAACTCATTCATCCAACTAATTTCTAGAGCTACCAAACTATGCCTTAACAGAAGTAGTCATAACATAACGACCTGCCACACAACTAATTCTAGAGGCACTTCACTAAACAATTCATAGCCATTACCCCATTTCGTCCACTTCCACGACTCATCAAAACTAGTCATGTTCATCTACTCAACAGATCAAAATCCAAAAATGACTTTTAGCGCTAAACCTGGAACTTAATTCTCATAAGCCACCATAATCTTGTCAAGACCAATGCTAATCACATGCGTCAAGTCATATGCCATGCACCTCATGCCTTATTCTAACAAGTTTCCTAAGGTCTCGCTACCCATCCTATCCCAGTTTAATCCTCCTTAGCACTCCAATCCTCAATCAACTTAGATCGAGATGACCTTGCTCTGATACCAAGCAAGTCGAGTTGTCACGCCCCGCGCCCCGGGCACGAGCCCGTGACACCCTACGAGCACAACTCTCTCGGTCGTCCTAGGATTCACATATATCAAGAGATGCACTATATCGATAGCAAGCGGAAGCGACAATTTACAAACTCCTTTGTGCAATAATAAAGGGAACCAGGGTAACAAGAGTACCAGTACAAACATAACCTCCTAACTGTTCATACAAAAAGAACTGGCAAGCTAAACTTGTTGGTCGAAAGGGGTGACAGGGTCAGTATAAAAGAGGGTCATCATCATCTGCAAAAGAAACGGGGCATCGAGACTATCATCAAAATACATCAGCCTAGATAAACGGAAATCCCTAAGTCAAGTTGCTAGAGTCGTTAGTCTCCTCAGCGTCCTCGGTAGGCTCGTACCCCGAGAAAGTCTCCGAGCGTACCTCTACTGTGTCCTCCATCGTCGTATCTGCTGACCGCCCCACCAAGTCGTCCTCGGAGGCTTCAACCTCTATATCCTCGTCGGTGTCCTCTAGGGTCGGGGTTCTCTCAGGGACATTTCTCGATCTGGCAGCTGACCTCTCAACCTCCACAGAATCCCGAGCGGGATGACATCAGCTAGGGATCACCCCACGAGGTACCTCAGTGGGCTTCAATGGTCCCTTAGTCACTTCCCATACTTTCCTAAATCAAGCCTCAAACTTATGAGGCTTCCAACTCTTCGCACCATCGTCAACCCAAACCATAGTATACTTCCAACGCATATGGTTTCCTGTCCGTCCTGGAACTCCTCAAAATAAGCAGACATTTCCTTTTGATCACCAAATCTGATAGGCCACATTCTCACGACCTAGGATCTGAAAATGGGGTCCCACAACGGGTGAGATTTACATCTCAGTAAGACAGGTTATAACCCTAGGTTAGGCTGACTATACACTCAAGCAAATAAAATCACGAATAGAAATGCATAAGCAATCACAAGAGTCATTCAACTGACATTAAATAACATACGGATACAAACAGGTATCAGGCATGCAATCATGGCATCATATCACATCATTGAAATCAAGCACATATTATCAAGCCAGATTACACCTTCCACCTTGCATGCCTCCATTTGATTCACGCCCACGTTTAGAACGCCTCAGGCTCGGCCTGCGTAAATACACCTCGGTCCATTTCATTGACAAACTCACGTAAACGCATTAGGTTTTCAATTTCATTCCAGGCTTGTGTCGACACATTTCAAATTCCGTCCCGCATCTCAACACATTAGGACATTGGCTTTTCCACCCCGCGTCTCGTACGCCTCAGGGTACCATTCAACTCAAACCCCGCGCCTCAGGGTATCCATCCACATAACCCCACGTTTCAACGCCTCAGGGTGTCACAAGTTCCTCATACATGCCAAAAGCTCATTTCAATTTAGAACTCACAATCAAATGCAAACTCATGCGACGAGCAACACATCCATGGCATGTAAGATAATTAAATTCAACACTCAAATGTGACAATCAATTCATGGCACAAGTATTGTCAAGCATTCAAGCCATCTATATCTCTCAAGGACGCACAATGGACAATCACACCATAAACTTTCAAGAACCAATCTACTTCACACTCAATTCACCCAATCGAGTCCAATCCTCCTAGCCAAGGTTTAGAAACTTCTTACCTCATGCTAAATCCAACACAAATCTTCTTCCAAACACTTCAATGGTTCGGTCCTAATGGTCCAAGAACAAGTCAATTGCGCAACCCAAGGAAATTCATCCAATTGTCAATTTTTCTTGTTCAATTCGTCAATTCACTTAACATACACCTCATTGCCATATCGATTAACATCCTCATACTTCTCAACGATGAATTTGGAGCTCAACTCCATCACCAATAGCCCCCTACAGATTCGATATGCACAGAACCGAAACAAGGCATTTTCGGTTCTGTGCATATCTCAACCAATCAGCCCTTAAACTAACTTAAATCCTCAATTTATCCACTAATCTACTTGCTAACATGTAGTTCTAAGAGTTGGGAAGACTCACCGAAAATTTTGGCTCAAGGCGACGTGGGAAGTCCTTGAACGGCGCCGGTTCCTCCAAGTCCTCAACCACAAGACCCATTTAGGGTCAAAACTCCATCAAATTCATGCAAAATTTTTACCACAACTCAGTCTACATGTCTTCTAAATGTACACAAAATTTGACCAAAAGATTCAAAGGTTTCGGAGTCCTACGGAGTCTAAATAGTGGCTTACCTTCAGTTGCGACTGTTTTCATTGACTTTCGGGAGAATGGCTGGCCGGAGCTCCTTGGTGGGTCAAATGACTTTATTCCACTTGGAGTTTTTCGGCAAGAAGATGAGGAAGGAGCTGGTGGTTGGCTCAGCAGCTGGACGTCACCGGAAGTAGTGATTGACGGTGGCAAACAGGCAGGCAATGGCTGGTCGACGGTGCAGCTCTCGGCAAAAAGGAAGAAGAAGAAGAAGAAAAAATTGCAGAGGAAGATGGGGGTTTCGGCTGAGGGGAGAGAGATTGAGTGGTATTTACACATTTTCAAGGGTCAACAGGGTTGAATGATAGGTTAAAAGTGTCCCCATCAATATCATTGCCTAATCCTTTGACACTTGTCCTCATGTCATTCAAGGCTCATCCAAGGGATGTTATTTCTTCTCATTTTCGGTAGCCTTAGGGTGTGGTTAATGATCAAAATGCCCTTGTTCAGTTATAAATGCAAGGCTAAAGCTTGAGGGGTAAAATGATAATTTTACCCTCGAAGTTTGGAACGTTATTTTTCTGATTCCAAATTTCTTCGATAAGGCGATGGCCAATCCAATTGTAATGTTGGAATTATTGATTCTTCATTTTCTAATTTTCAAGACTCGTTTCTGAATCCTTTCTCTATTCAATGTGATTCCAGCCTATCCCAAACTGACGGACGGCTTTTGTAGACGTTATGCGCATCGACTCTGTGATTTATATCACACTTAGGGCTCGTCAATTCATGGTGACTTTGGTTGTCATGTAATTGTTAGGGTCTATCACTAGTTCCGACAGCCTCGATCGTCATTATTCGATTTAGGAAAATTTTGTAAATTATACATTGGTTAAGCGGCATCACCCATGCTCCAATTGTATAACGCGAGCAATGCATTCCTTAATCATTCTTAGATCGGCCTTTCATGGCTCTAAATGTCCCCTCGACAATCCTTATGGTCAAAGTGCCATTTCCTATTTGAGTTTCCTAGGTCTACGTACCTTGTCTCCCGTTAGCCTTTCCCTTTTGGTCAATTAACTCGAGATTGATCAAATCCGAATGAAATACGACTGAAAGACATTATTAGATACATTCTCATTAATAAGCCTTGAAATGACAGGAAAATCAGAATGTCACAAATTTTTTATAATATTATGTGTTTAGGTAGTTCGATTAGGGTCGATTTAGGTTACAAATTGGATGTAGGCTAAATGGCCTTAATCGGTTAAGTTAGTCAATTTATGATTGCTTGAGTTTTAATTGTTCGATTTCATGGTTGATATGAATTTGATTACTTGATCTTACGATTGACATTGATTGATTGTGGGCAAATCAAATTGACTATGATTGTGGTTGAATTGGATGATTTATCGGTGGTTGTTCCCCTTGTAATTACCTGCAGAGTCTGTTGGATCATGCTATGCATTCATTTGATATTGTTTGCCATGAATTGCATGTTTTAGCATGAAAATGGCCAAAGGTCAAGTCTTGAGCACTCATGCATGAGCATTCGGCTATAATCAAAGACGTGAATAAATTAGTTGATGTAAGGATTGAGTAATCACATGATGGACGATGATTCATGGCCTGTCAAGTTCGTATCGTACTTTTAGCATGTACCACATGATTTGTTAGTTGCTCGACCTTTCATGTCATGTCATGTTATGTCATGTCATGGATTGTCGGTAGCCAGTAGCAGCTGGACCGGATCTTACCTGTGGTATTGTGTTACCACTTGTAGATGCTTACTTGGGGTATTGTGTTACCACTTGTAGTCACCGTCGCCAAGAGGTGCTAGGACGAAGCCTGTGTTATCAGAAGTCGATTTCGGCATTGTGTTGTATGGATCGAGTTATTGGATCTCAAAATTGTGTCGTATGTATTCAATGGATATTATTCACGTAAATCGTTGTTAATAAATGGATTGGATGCAACGTAATTCGAGCATGGGTGGCGTGACCTAAAAATTAAGCTAATGAATTATTAGGTCAATTAAATTAACTAACCTAACTCAGACCCTCCCAAGTCTTACCAAATCATAATTTAGATTTATTTACAAAAAAATATTCAATTGGAGCCGCCACTAATCTTTTACGTTAGGTTGATTAGAAATCTATATAAAATAGCAAGAGAACTCTTTTATCTCTACGAACTAGAGAAAATAAGTTTGGGGAGTTAGTTACATTAATTTAAAAAACAATTAACGCTATTTCGGTACCCAATTTTCATGAAAAATCCTTAGTTTGATGACTTGAATTTTTTTTGGATTTTCTTTTATTGAATGTAATGCTAATGCAAGACATGTGAGATAATATGACATGATAATGATGCATGACATGACATAATGACGTGGCAAGATGACGTGACAAAATGCATGGCGTAGCAAGTATGACAATGCAAACTAAACGATTTACAATGCGAATGACATTTTTTTGGTATTTTCTATGCATTTTCGGATTTATGGCAAAATGAAGTGGAAATGCGATCCTAAAGTCAAAAGAAATATGATCTAACTTAAGAAAAGTATGTGATTTTTTGAAATTTTTTAGGATTTTGTTAACCAAGAAAATAATGAAAATTTGAATAAAAATAAACAATATTGCCCATAAAACACATTTAAATCAGAAAATCTGATTTTATTCACAACATCCCATCTCAGGGGTTAGCAAGTGAATATTTTATAGAATAACCATCGTCTCTATATACATAGGGCAAACCTTGAAATTCTATTCAGGAATTAGCAATCCACTCTTCAAGATTGAGAATTTGTGTCAAGCTCCGACTCTCGAGCCCGCGACATCCATTGCCACAATGCCACTAGGTCATGAATATAGCGTCCCAAGCACACTAACGACCTATCACTTAAATTGCGCATGCGAAACGTGTAACTCCCAACAGCAAGATCAGCTTGGGATAGAGAAGTAGGAAACCAATACGATCAATTCAACAAAAGATAATTTATTACATTAACCAAAAGCAGATGTTAATTAACTCTATAGAGCTAACAACATACAACCACATTCTTTCGGGCGGCTCTCTAAGATCTCAAAAAGATAAAGGGTCGGGGTAGGGTTAACTCCACATCTACATTAAAAAATTACTTCCTCAGTCACCCTTTAGCACCTGCAAGGCTCCGTCACTTGGGACCTGAAAATGGTATCACACGACGGGGTGAGAAATAAATTTTAGTGAATCAAGCCTAAGCTCGGTTAGGAAACCGATTCACCCAGGGCATCCTAATAGAGGCTCACAAAATCACATATAGCACAGTAGTACGAGTACGATTTAATAAACATCCACATGTATACTTACCAGCCTTTAGCCACATACAATGCAAAACTCGACTCGACTCAACTCGGCCGTTATATCAGTCAATCACTCAAACAAGCATCACATCCACAAGTATGCATAGGGCACTACACAAGTCCATTTATTTAGCGAGGATCCGTGCGTTGGCGCGATCAACTCAAAGATAGTGCAAAAGATCCACGCAATTGGCGCGATCGACTCTCACGATTAATGCGATCCCACACTCTTCCGGCATGACCGAGCTACGTTCTTTTTTTCATTCAGTAACGGCTACTACGAGAGGTGTCTCCAGTGCACCAAGCACAACATCAACAAGTAGGCATCCCTGTATGGGGCGTCGGTCCATCACGAGCTGCGATCGGCATCCGACAATCCTTTAAAACCGTACTTCCTAGGACAAGGCATGAATTGTCATGCTACTGGAAAGTCGTGTGGTCCCATACAATTAGTACGGTATGTATAATACGATACGGATTTGCTAGGTCTTTATCCATCATATGACCACATAGCACACCCGACACATCAATCAATTTATTTCACTTTGATTTAGGCAGGATGCTCACACAATATGCTCAAAGACTGGGCCCACGGTCATTTCCGTGCCAAAAAGGATTCTTTGATTTTGCACACGATCATATGCATATGCTATCTATTAATTAGACGTGACAATCTCACACGGGACAATTAACTCCCAAATGAACGCCAATTCACTCAATGAACATTTCAGGCATCCAATCAAATATATCAACGAGGCGATCAATCCAATCAGGCCATTAATTCAGTTAAGCAATATAATGGCCGATTCATACAATAATCATTTATTAGCTGATTTACTTTATAAACGTCATTCGATCGCTCGTCTCTAACCTATCGCTCGCTCGCGATCGAACCACAGTCCATAATCAATCAATTAGCCACATATGACCTAAGCTAATTCGACTAATTTATTTTATCGTGGCCATTTAACCTAAACCCGATTTCTATCTAAACCGACCACAGTCGCTACTTAAATACCATACTCAACTAAACAACTAATCCTAGGCACAATTAGCGCCCTAACCAAAGATTAGGATCCACTCACTATATAATTAAGCTTGGGCTGACATAAAAACAATGACGCCATGGCGGCGGCAACGAACTCAGCAACGGTGGTGGCGAGGACTCTCGGTTTTTCCTAATGAACCCTCGAGTTCTTCGGTTCAACAAGCGACAACGCTGTCGCAACCCAGCTAGGACATGTCGGGGAGGTCCAGCAAGGGTCATCAGATGGCGGCGGAGCACCGGTGAGGGCGGCGACGGCCTGAAACAGAGGCGGTCAGAAGAAAACTGGGTAAAATCGAGGCTATTTTGGGTGATTCTCGGCCTCAATGGTCGGGTCAAGGTTGGCCAAGGCTCGAGGGCTCACCTAGGGGTAGAGAGGGGTCGTTGAGACCCGCTGAGGGCGGCGAACTATGGTCGGAGGCGGCTAGCAGAGGCTCGGCCCAAAACAGGGCAGCCTCGACGAAAACAAGAGAGGCTGGTCAGGGCTCTTCGTGGCTCCCACCGGCGGCAAACAACTTTCGATGGCTGCTGGGGGGAAGAGGAGAGTCTAAGGTGACCGTCGGTGGCGGTGGTGAGCGGCGGAAGGCGACGGAAACGATCAGAACAAAAGAAAAATGCAGTAGACCCCATAATAGGCACTGCGATTTCAAACGGCTTCCGCGGCGGCTCTGGTGGGTGATGGCTGGCGAGCTTGGATCGAGATTATCGAGAGGAAGTCGAAGAGTGGTTGTGTGGCGAAGGGAAACGCTGGTTGCGTCGCACGACGCACGGAAGGGGAGGAGAGTCCGCGGGTCAGGGAGGTAAAAAAACAGGGTAGGCTTCCCGGTCGATTTTCAAGGCTCCTGACGACTGACGACGGCGGGGGGAGGGTCGATAGTGGTGGCAACGATTTGCTGAAGGTGGTAAGGTGGTGGCGGATCGAATGTCGCACAACAAAATCCCAAGGAGGAGAGGAGGATTTGGTTTTTTCAGAAGGGGTATTGTCCATGGCAAAAATTAGGGGGAAAGAGAGCAGATGTGAGATTGACGAGGGAGAGAGAGAGAGAGAGAGAAAGAAGGGAGGGTTGAATGGTAGGTAGGGTATGATGGGTAGGTGGGGTGTAATGGAAATAGTGTCAAATCACATCAAATTTGAATATTCTTGTCCTACATGCTTAATTGGAGGGCCAATTGGTAAATTGATATTTCAGGAATGAACAATATTTGGCTCGACTGATAAAGGGGTAATTTTGCTATCTATATTTTTTTTTCAAAGACTAGGCTTGGGCGCGAGGATTGAAATCTTAGTTCACGGCGATTAAAAATCTCGAAACCTAATCTAAACCGACTGGCATTTTAGAAATCATCCAATCGTCCCTTAAATCTTTATGGTCCATATATTCGTGCTGAAACTGAAATTCAATTTAATTCCTTTTTATTGAATTCAGGGACTTGATAAAAGTCGAATTTCTAGGGTGTCACAACTCTCCCCACTTTAGGAAATTTCGTCCTTAAAATTACAGCACAACCACAACGACTAAAAAAGATAAGTGTAGCTACTCTTCATCACTTCCTCATTCGCCTAGGTAACTCCTTCGGTTCCATGGTGTTGCCAAACCATCTTGATTGACGAAATCGTCTTACTCCAGAGCACTTGTTTTTCTTGTCAATGATCTTGACTGGTCTCTCAACGTATGAGGCTCGCTCATCCAGCTCAATATCCTCATAACTTAGCACATGAGCAAGGTTCGGCTCGTACTTCCTTAACATCGACACGTGGAAGACGTTATGCACTTGAGCAAGTCTTGGTGGTAATGCAAGAGGGTAAGCCAGATTTCCAATCCGCTCCAGGATCTTGAACGGTCCAACGTACCCTGGGCTCAATTTTCCTTTCTTGTCAAATCGAGATGTCACTTTCATAGGTGACACCTTTCGAAAGACATGATCACCCACTTAAAATTCGAAAGGCCTGCGCCTCCTATCGGCGTAACTCTTCTGTCAACTTTGCGCTGTCTTTAGTCTGTCTCTAATAACCTTGACAGTTTCCATCGACTATTCTACTAAGGTACAGTTATCTTCCTTTCACCAACTTCATCCCAACAAACTGGCATTCTGCAAGCTCTGCTATACAATGCCTCGAAAGGCGCCATTTTGATGCTCTGCTGGTAATTGTTATTATATGCAAACTCCATCAGATGTAACTGCTCCTCCCAACTACCTTTGAAATCCAAAACACATACTTTCAACATGTCCTCCAAGGTATGAATCGTCTTTTCAGACTTACCATCTATCTGCGAGTGATAGGCCATACTGAAATGTAACTTTGTCCCCAAAGCAGTTTGCAAACTCTTCTAAAATGTGGCAGTGAACTTAGGGTCTTGATCAAAAGTGATCGTCACTGGCACTCCATACAACCTTAGGATGTGCCTCACATACAGCTCTACGTATCTGTCTAAGAAGAAGTCCTTTCTTACTGGAATGAAATGCGCTGACTTTGTCAATCTGTCTACCACAACCCCATATTAAATTATGCCCTATCTGACTCCTTGGCAATCCTATCACAAAGTCCATCGTGATGTGTTCTCATTTCCATTTTGGAATTTCCAAAGGCTGCAGCAATCCTCCAGGCTTACAGTGTTGCGTCTTGACCTGCTGATAGGTCAAACACTTAGCCACATGCTTAGCTATATCCGTTTTCATACCATTCCACCAGTAATGCTGCCTTAGGTTCTGATGCATCTTCGCACTTCCAAGATGGATACTATAACTACTACGATGTGCTTCCGATAAGATTTCCTCCCTGAGACTTTCATCGACAGGCACAACCAGATGTCCTCTGAATTTTAGTATCCCATCCTCGGCTACTTGGAAGTCGACCCTTCTCTTTACTGAATCCTCATGAAGAATCTCCGAATGGCGGGATTGGTAGACTGCAGTTAGCCTAAACATCTGGCTTGATCCTTAAAGTAGCCATAAGACTCGACAGATGACTTACTTCTATCTTGAAGTCTGAGTCTTCAACTTGCTCAAGCAAATGCCACTCATGCACATGTAATTGAGCAATCACTGATTTTCTACTCAGGGCATCGGCAACCTTATTCGGTATACACCTGAAAACTTTCTCCAATCAAATAATGCCTCTAAATTTTCAAAGCAAGCACGACTACAGCCAATTCCAGGTCGTGTGTCGGATAGTTCAACTCGTGCGGTCTCAACTGATGAGATGCATACGCTACCACTTTACCATGCTGCAACAAAACACAACTCAGTCCTCTAAGGGAAGCATCGCTATATATCTCAAATCCTCCAGGACCAAACGGAATTGTCTGCACAGAAGCCGTAGTCAGCCTGTGCTTAAGCTCTTGAAAACTACATTCGCACTTGTCTGTCAATTCAAACTTCATGTCCTTTTTCAGCAGCTTAGTCAGAGGCGAGGCTATAGCTGAAAACCTCTCCATGAATCGTCTATAATAGCCTAACAATCCTAAAAGGCTTCTGATCTCTATAACTATCGTCGGTCTTGGGCAATCCATGACTGCCTCAATCTTAGATGGATCCACATAAATACCTTCATCATAAACTACATGACCTAGAAACGCCACGTGAGCTAGCCAAAACTCGCATTTGCTAAACTTGGCATACAACTGATGCACTCTCAGAGTTTCTAGAATCATTCTCAAGTGTTGCTTATGATCTCCAAAACTCTTCGAGTACACCTGAATATCGTCTATAAAAACGATCACAAAGCGATCCAAGAATTCTCTGAACACTCTGTTCATCAAATCCATGAAATCAACAGGAGCATTCGTCAAACCAAATGGCATCACAGTGAACTCATAATGTCCATAACGTGTCCTGAATGCCGATTTCGGTATATCTTCCTTTTTTATCGTCAATTGATGATATCCCATCCGTAGATCAATCTTAGAAAATACTGATGCTCCCTGCAACTGGTCAAATAAATCATCAATCCTCTGCAGTGGGTATTTATTCTTAATTGTCACTCGATTCAGCTGCCTGTAGTTAATGCACAATCTTAGAGATCCATCCTTCTTCTTAATGAACAAAACAGGCGCTCCCCAAGGCGATGCACTAGGGCGGATGAACCCATTATCCAATAACTCCTGCATTTGCACCTTGAGTTCCTTCAATTCAGACAACGTCATCCTATACGGCGCCTTAGAGATTGGCTTCGTCCCAGGAACTAACTCTATAACAAACTCAATTTCCCTTTCTAGTGGCAAACTAGGTAAGTCATGAGGAAAAACATCTGGGAGCTCACGCACTACAACTATATTCTCCAACTTGAGCTCTTCAATAGACGTATCAACTACAGAAGCCAAATAACCTTTGCAACCACTCTCCAACAGTCAGGTCGCCTCTAACGACGATATCTTCATAGTTGAGGTTCCTCCTCGATTACCCACAAACTCAAAGCTAGTCCCATCCAACGGATTAAATCGAATCACCTTATTAAAGCAATCCATTGTGGCTCTATATTTGGTCAACCAATCCATTCCCACAATCAGATCAAAATCGTACATCTCCAATACAATCAAATCTATCCTACTTTCATGACCATCCACAACAAGTCTACAATCTGGACAGCTTATTGTAACTACTACACTATCCTTTAACGGCGTAGACACTTTAAACACAATATCCAAAGGTGTCAAACTCAACTCATACAACTTAACAAACTGATCCACAACAAACGAATGCGTGGCACCTGGATCAAACAAAGTATAAGCTACTTGGTTATGCAAGAGGATCGTACCTATAATGGTCAACGAATCCTTCGCCGCTTCTCGGGTGATAGCAAACACCCTTCCTTGAGCCGGTGAACGATTTTGATAGTTTTGCTGTGTGGCTCCTCCCTACGGTGGCAGCGCTTGCTTACTCTGCTACCTTTGCGGGTAGTCCTTCACTTGATGGCCCAGCTGGCCACAACCAAAGCATGCTCCATTTCTATATGGGCACGGACCAGGCCCATGCCTCTGGTGGCAGAGATTGCACAGCTTACTTTGACAAAAAATAGGCTATTGATCACTCCTCTGCGATTAGGTGGGATGTGATGCTTGCCTCCAAACATCGGCTTCTTTCCTTGTTTCTTTTCAAATTTGTTTGAGGACGTAAACCGCAACCCAGATGCGGCAGTCCTCTCAGCAAAGTCCTACTCCACCATTAGTGCCCTCTGATAGATATCATCATAGTCTTGAAGGTTGAGCGGCACCAGTGCACTCTTAATTTCGAGCTTCAGCCCGTCCTTGAACCTTCTGGTCCTGTCCTTAGGGTCCTCAACCAACCTCGAAGCATACTTGGATAGTTCTAAAAGCTTAGCTTCTTATTGGTCAACCGTCATCTGATTATGGTGAAGTCGGAAAAATTCAGTCATCTTTTGCTCTCTAACTGTCTTCGAAAAATACTTGTTATTAAAGGCCTCTACAAAGGTATCCCACACCGGGACCGTATCTTCTGGGAAAGTCCTATTCTTGACAACTCGCCACCAAGTACTGTCATTCCCCTCAAGCTGATAGATGGCCAGGGTAACTTTATCCTCATTCGAACACCTCAGCAAATTGAACGCTTTCTCTATCCCTTCAATCCATCGAGTGGCAGCTTCAGGATCTCCACTTTCATTGAACTGTGGCAGCTTCAACTTGAGGAATTGTTCCACCAACTTTTGAGCCCTATGCTTATCATACCTAAGTACAGGTGGTGGGTTCACTGGTGGAACTATAGGTGGAATCACAGGTGGGGCTCTAGTAGCAGCGACAACAACTGCAACTTGGTTCCTTACTTGCCTATCAGTTCTCCAATGGCTCATAAGGCTTGCATAACCTCAGTCATAGTTGGCTCCCGTCTGGTAGGTTCAGCAGGGAAGGCTGCGATAGGAGGTGTGACAAGCGGTGCGACAGGCGACGCTCCTCCAGCATCAACTAACTCATCAACTGGCCCCACAGGCTTTCTTCGAGGTGCTCGGGGTGCTCTCCTACTGCGTCTGCTCATTTACAAAAACGATACGGAGTCCTGCTTACCCCATAGCAAAACACGGTCAGAAGGCAACCCTAAAATCTCGTCACACAATTAACAATCACAGGCATATCAACAAAAATCCTACAACCTATCCTATTTCCCAATGCTCCTTATCATCCTAGGCCAATGACCAGATGAATTAGGCTGACCTTGCTCTGATACCACTTTGGGTGGGATGTCACGCCCCGACTCTCGAGCCCGCGACATCCCTTGCCACAACGCCACTAGGTCATGAAGATAGCGTCTCAAGCACACTAACGACCTATCACTTAAATTGCGCTTGCGGAACGTGTAAGTCCCAACAGCAAGATCAACATGGGATAGAGAAGCATGAAACCAATACGATCAATTCAGCAAAAGACATTTCATTATATTAACCAAAAGCAGATGTTAATTAACCCTGTAGAGCTAACAACATACAACCACATTCTTCAGAGCGGCTCTCTAAGACCTCGAAAATATAAAGGGTCAAGGTAGGGTTAACTCCACATCTACATCAAAAGACTACTTCCTCAGTCACCCTTTACCACCTGCAAGGCTCTGTCACTTGGGACTTGAAAATGTTATCCTATGATGGGGTGAGAAATAAATCTCAGTGAATCGAGCCTAAGCTCGGTTAGGAAACTGATTCACCGAGGGCGTCCTAACAGAAGCTCACAAAATCACATATAGCACTGAAGTACGGTTACGATATAATAAACATCCGCATGCATACTTATCAGCCTTCAGCCATATACAATGCAATGCTTGACTTGACTCGACTCAGCAGTCACATCAGTCAATCACTCAAATAAGCATCACATCCACAAGTATGCACAATATACCACACAAGTCCATTTATTAGCGAGGATCTGCACGTTAGCGGGATCAACTCAAAGATAGTGCAGAAGATTTACGCAAGTGGCGCTATCGACTCTCACGATTAATGTGATCCCACACTCTTCCGACATGACCAGGCTACATTCATTTTTTCCTTCGACAACAACTACTACTAGAGGTGTCTCCGGTGCATCAAGCATGGTACCAGCAAGTAGGCATCCCTGTATGGGGCATCGGTCCATCACAAGCTGCGATCGGCATCCGACAATCCCTTAAAATCGTACTTCTTGACACGGGGCATGAATTGTCGTGCTACTGGCAAGTCGTGTGGCCCCATAAAATTAGTACGATATGGACGATTAGTACGATACAGACTTACAAGGCCCTTATCCATCATATGACCACACAGCACACCCAACAAATCAAACAATTTAATTCACTTTGATTTAGTTCGGATGCTCAATGACTCGGCCCACGACCATTTTCGCGCTAAAAAGGATTCTTTGATTTTGTACATGCTCATATGCATATGCTGACCATTAATTAGACGTGACAATCTCACACGAGACAATAAATTCCCAAACGAATGCCAATTCACTCAATGAACATTTCAGGCATCCAATCAAACATATCAACGAGACGATCAATCCAATCAAGTCATCAATTCAGTTAAGCAATATAACGGTCGGTTCGTATAATAATCATTTATTAGCCGATTTACTTTATAAACGCCAATCGATCACTCGTCTCTAACCTATCGCTCGCTCGCGATCGAACCACAATCCATAATCAATCAATTCAATCTATCAATCAATTAGCCATAGACGACCTAGGCCAATCCAACTAATTTATTCGATCGTGGCCATTTACCCTAAACCTGATTTTTATCTAAATCGACCACGGTCACGCTACTTAAATACCATACTGGACTAAACGACTAATCCTAGGCACAATTAGTGCCCTAATCAAGGATTAGGATCCACTCACTATATAATTAAGCTTGGGCTGACTTAAAAACAACGACGCGATGGCGGCGGCAACGAACTCGGCGACGACGGCGGCGACGACTCGATTTTTCCTAACGAACGCTCGGGTTCTTCGGTTCAAAAAGCGACAACTCCGTTCCACCGTAGCTAGGACACGTCGAGGAGATCCGACAAGGGTTTCCGACGGTGGCAGAGCACTGGCGAGGGCGGCTGCGACCTAAAACAGAGGCGATCAAAATAGAACCGGGTAAAATCAAGACTGTTTTGGGTTATTCTCGGCCTCAATGGTCGGGTCAAGGCCAGCCAAGGTTCGAGGGCCACCTAGGGGTGGAGAGGGGTCGTCGGGACCCTCTAAAGGAGGCAGACGGCGGCCAGAGGTGGCCAAACAGCAGCAAGCAGAGGCTTAGCCCAAAACACGGCAGTCTCGGTGAAAGCAAGGGAGGCTGGTCAGGGCTCTTCGCAGCTCCCACCGATAGTGAACGACTTCCGACGGCTGCTGGGGGGAAGAGGGGAGTTTGAGGTAACCATCGGTGGCAGTGGTGAGCGGCGGAAGGCGGCGAAAACGGCCGGAATAGAAGCGAAACGCATTAGACCACAAAACAAGGCACTGTGGTTTCAAACGGCTCCCGTGGCGGCTTCGGTGGGTGATGGCCGGCGAGCTTGGATCAAGATGATCGAGAGGAGGTCGAAGAGTGGTTGTGTGGCGACGGGAAGAGGTGGTTGCGTCGCACGACGCACGGAGGGGGAGGAGAGTCTGCGGGTTAGGGAGGCCGAAAAACAAGGCAGGCTTTTCAATCGATTTTCGCTGCTCTCGGTGGCTGAGGACGACGGCGGGAGGGTCAGCAGTGGTGGCGACGGGTTGCTGAAGGTGGTAAGGTGGCAGCGGATCGGGTGTCGCACAACAAAATCCTGAGGAGTTGGTTTCGTCGGGCAGGGGTTATTGTCCACAGCAAAATGAGGGGGGGAGGGGGGAAAGAGAGAAGACGTGAGATTGAAGAGGGAGAGAGAGAGAGAACGGAGGGTTGAATGGTAGGTGGAGTGTGATGGGTGAATAGTGCCAAATCACATCAAATTTGAATATTCTTGTCCTATATGCTTAATTGGAGGGCTAAATGGTAAATTGATATTTCAGGACTGAACAATATTTGGATCGATTGATAAATGGGTAATTTTGCTATATTTTTTTTTCAAAGGCTAGGCTCGATCGGGATTAGGCTCGGGCGCGAGGATTGAAATCCTAGTTCGCGACGATTAAAAATCTCGAAACCTAATCTAAACTGCCTGGCGTTTCAGAAATCATCCAATTATCGTTGGTCCATATATTCGTACTCAGACTGAAATTCAATTTAATTCGTTTTTATTGAATTCAGAGACTTGACAAGAGTCAAATTTCCACAATTTGAAGTCTAATTCACATGTATGGGCACGATCGTACTTCGAGATCGAAGTCATATGTTGCTTTTAATGTTCTTTTTTCAAAGGGACTAGGCACAATCGGGAGCATGTGTTATGGGCAATATTGTTTATTGATGTGCAAACTTTATAATCAAAACAATCAAGCAGGAAAAAAATGAGAAGTTCCCCTCTCGCCGGATTCTTCTCTAAACTCTCTCTCTCTCTCTCTCTCTCTCCCCGAGCACGTTGCTTTGTCTTGCGTTTATCGCGAATCAGAACAATCCTCTCACTAGCAGTTTGGGTCTGCTCTGTACTCTTGCTCTCGTTCTCTGCTCTTGTGTCTCGCTCTCTGCTCTTGCAAATGAAAAAAAGAGGCCTAATTGTGGTTTGACTGGAAATCGTCTCCAATTGAGGATCTGTCATTAACTTGAAACTACTTTCATGATGTTGTGATAGTTTTGGATATGAATCATTGTTCTGGAGCTAGATCTAGATGCTTTGGCTAAGGTGCCTATCACATGCTATATACAAAATTTCTAAATGAGGTCAGGATGTACGTTTGTTGGATGAAGTACTGCATTCATTCTACTTCGTTCTTAGACTCATGATGTGACGTCCTGGAAATTCAACCCTTGTAAGTGCCGGGAGTCGATTTAATGATATGAATGTATATTCATAGTCGACGCCATTTTGGACTATAAGGACTGAAAAGACGAGAATTTGGACGAATTCTGAACTTTAGATTATTTCGAATTGAGTTTCGAAATTTATCTGCGGCGATTTTTAAATTGCCGTTTTTGCAAACGAGCTTAACCCTGATCGAGCTTGCCTAGTGAAATTGCCGAAATTACCCATCGATCAGTACACCAAAAATTTCGTTTCAGTCCCGGCGCTCCAAAATTACCATTTTGTCCCTCCCAATAATTCACTCACATGAGACAAAAAAATTAAATTTTTTGGCCCCAAAGTCAAGGTGGGCCCCACCTGCCCTCTGCCCAACGCACGCCCGCTGCTGCTTCTTCTTCTCTTCTTCTTCCTGCTACTTCTTCTTCTGTTCTTCTTCCTTCTTCTTCATTTTCTTCTTTGCCGACAACCCCTTCAATTGAGCGAATCACCTCCGTTCGTGGCCATTTTTCACGACCACCACACCACCACCGGCAGCCACCGTCCCCAGCCACTCGCCGCCGTTTCGCCGAAGTTTGAGCTCGATTCGCCGCGCGATAAACCTTAGTTTTATCGTCGTCGCCGTCGCCGCCGCCACCGCCGCCTCCGCCGTCGCCGATCGAGCTAACTCAAATAGTGAGTTGATTCTAAACCTTGGTTAGGGTGCTAATTGCGCTTAGGATTAGTCTGATTTAATTATTTATTTATTTATGTATTTATTTATTTATTTATTTATTTATTTAATTTTTAAGATAAATATATATATATATATATTTCGATCGGGACCGGTATAGATAGAAACCATGGTTAGGATACATGGTCGATCGATTATTTATCTGTGGCTATTTGTGGTAATTTAGCAATTAATTGTTTGATTGATTTGCTCGCGAGTGAGTGACAGGTTAGAGACGAGCAAACGATCGATTGCTATAATTTGACTGAGAATTAAGATTTCTAATATGAATTGAGCTTGAAATTGCCGGGTTAAGTTGATTTCTCGAGAGTGAGTGAATTGCTTGATTGGTTTGTTTGCCTGGCTGAAAAGTTCAATTGGGAATCTTGTGGGCCTTGGGGCCGAGTTGATTGTATTTCTTGTGGATTTTGGCTTAATCCAAGATAATCAATGAGTTGATTGCCGAGTGTAATTTGTGTGGTCATTTAAAGGGTCAATGACGCTACCTGGCAAGTTCGCTTTGTACCGTGGGTACTTATACCGTACTGATTGTATGGAAATTTGCGACTTGTCAGAAGCACGATAATCCATGCCCCGTGCCAGTCATACGGTTTTAAGGGATTATCGGATGCCGGTCGCAGCTTGTGATGGACCGAAGCTCCTTTTTAAGGAATGCCTACTTGCAGTGCCGTGCCGGGTGCACTGGATACACTGCTTGTAGTAGCCGTCGCTGAGAGGGTAAAGTGAACGTAGCCTGGTTTTGCCAGAAGAGTGCGGGATCGCACTATTGATGTATTTATCACGCCAGTCGCGTGGGTCATTGATTAATAATGGACTTGTGTATGCCCGAGTGGTTATACTTCTGTTGGTGGTAGATTTGTCAGATTTGTTATGATTGATATATATATACATATATCTCTGTTGTTATCTTGTGATCTTTTTGTGACACTTAGGATGTTCTGGGCGAATCATTGTCCTAACCGAGATTAGGCTTGATTCACTGAGATTCATTTCTCACCCCGTCATGGGACAAATTTTTCAGGTCCGAAGTAATGGAAAGACCGGTGCGGTTCGGCACCCCCACTGACTCATCACTTGATATCAGTCTCCATCCGGTACCAGGTACGGACCAGATGTGGGAGCGTCACATCACGACGATATGGGTTGATGAAGGGATGCCACATCTGGTGGCACATCTCTTTAAAGCCTGGTATCTTCGTGATGGGATGGATCTCTTCGGTCCGCTTCGAGGATTTGAGGGGCCACCTCTACAGGGGGTCCCTAATATCCCCGCTTGGGACCCAATGGATATTGATACACCTGATGGGGAAGTGATAGACCCCGCGCCTGATATGGAGCTCGATCTCGAGCCTGAGCAATCGGTAGCCCCCTCTGTGCGTTCTAGCCAGAGTTCTTGTGATGACCCAAATGACCCGGCTCCCCCGTTTGATTATTACGACACGGATGTCGAGTCTTCCCAGTAGTGGGTTAGGGCCTTTTTGTAGTCAGGAAACTGTGGTTGTTTTTGTGGGGGATACTGTTTTGGGATAGATGAGAGTTAACCTTACCTGACTCCTGTATCTTTTTGTGAGTCCTTGAGGGCCACCCCGAAGCATGGGGTTGTATTTATCAGTTAATGGCTCTGTAAGGTTATGAATCATCTATTCTCATCAACCTTTTGTATTTTGCAATCTGGTTTTACTTTCTATCTATCCCATGTGATTTTATTGAATGGAAGATGGTACGTTCCGCTTGCGCAATATAAGCTTAGGTCGATAGCAATTGCCTGGGACGCTATCTATTATGACCTGGTGGCGATTTGGCAAGGGATGTCGCGGGCTCGAGAGTCGGGACGTGACACATGAAGAGAGATTTGTGGCATTCTGAAGTCTAATACCTCTCGTCATGTTACAACCAAGAAACTTAAAGCACGTTCAAAGCTCGTGTGAATCAAGATAGATGCAGATTGATGGGGTCGGATCAAACTGTGATTGTTGTGCGGTTGCTGTGGCCTCACTCTATTAGCTCACATTTCAATTAATTATCCTATTGTGGTGCATGCAACTTTTGTAGAGCGTTGAGTCTGGTTGTTCAGGCTTGTTTGATTCAATCGAATAGAAATGGAGTGTCCATATTATAGGTGCGGAAGGAACTAAGTAGTGCGACGGCTTGGACAAAAGCTAATCTTGCAAGGCAATATCAAGCATGTCAAAGAAATGAGGGACGTGTTCTAATTTGGAAGATTAAAAATTTTGGAATTGCTCGGCTTCGTGATGTAGGAGGCTCTAGAAATTAATTTATGTGTCATTACAAACTTTAAATTGAGTTGATTGCATTTCTCTGCGCATCATTCTTCATGAGCAAGTAATTTGTACGCGTGAAGATGAGTGAAACATAGTGGCGCAAGAACAGTTATAAAATCAACCTCATATTCAGCCAATAGGAGTATTTCATTTTTCAGGCCATGAATCATTAATGACTGCACATCAAAATAAAAAAGATAAACATGTCTATACAGGAAAAAAAAAAAAAGGCCTTTGTGATCCACATTGTTTGATGGAAAGATAAGCATTTCAAATAAAGCAGTTTGTGTTGTTGGTCTTCTTGATCCTTACATCTTCCTTACCTATAGTTGAATAAACAAAAGGATTAATAGATCAATACAAAGTCAATCGCAAATACAAATAATTTTACGACAAAGTCAAGAGTTGATGGCCACATTGCATCCTCTCTCTTTCCATAGGTGACAATGAACTTGGAAATTTTCCAAATATTGAAGCAAGTAATTCAACCGTCTCAGATTGTGATGCTAATAGGGCTGAGGGAGTGCTTCCTACCACGTCATGTGAGCATGAGGCAGATGTAGAAGTTGCTAGGCCTGATGATGTTGATGCTGTTGCCGATGCTATTGATGGATTCTTGCAACCATACTTATTATGGCGTAACTCACCACATTTCCCACACTTAATTGTGGTATTTTTGTCTTTTCAACTTCGTCCCCACTGGCTCTTGAACTACTTTCTTTTTCCTTCTATTCAAATTGTTATCAATTGCTGCATTCACTGATTTTGTTCGTTGTTTCTTCTTTTTGCCAACTTTCTTAGGCAGAGTAATGGCTCTCTAGCAGGCCATGTGTCCTTGGAATCCACAGCATACACAACATGACTATAAGTCTTCATGAAGGTTTCCTTACTATAACATGTATGAACCCATTTTTCAGGTTGTTCTCTCAGGTATATATGAGCTGCCACAACATGACAACAAGAGATTCCACAGATATTTCATCCTCTACAGCTACAAGTTTTGTGTCTAATATTAACAACTCTCTCGTCTCCACGTGGGCCACTCAATTCAAACTCATCCTCCCCACTCCATGCAGGAATCCATGATGCTGAATACTCTTTTTGGAGATCCAATATTGAAGCAATGGGAGGAAATGTGGCAGATGAAGGCTTTCGTTTTAGTAAGAAACATTAGTTTTTTTCTTATGGGGATCAAATCAAGAAAGATTAGTTGAATATGACGAAACGTGGCAAACGGAAAAACGAAAAAAATACAAACGAAGCAAACGACGAAGCCGCGGAAGAGAAGAAAACAACGTTGACATATAGGAAAAATAAGAAGAGAAGGAATTTTGGGGTTCTTGGTTTCAGGGATTTCAACATTTGACCTAGAATTATCAGAGAACAAGCAAGAGCAAAAGCAGAGAAGGTGGGGAAGAGAAATATCAAATTCTTTTTGGGTATTTTTTTCTTTTAAGATTACCAGTTTATTTTCATCAAAACAGGTTCAAGTAAACGACATACCTTCAATCGTAGACTGAGAATGGATGAGTAAGAAGAACGAGGAAGAGCATAAGCGCAGAGTCTCGGGGAAGCGAATATCAATTCTTTTTTGGGACTTTTTTGTCTACATTTTACTTTGACCATAATAACCCTCTTTCGGTGCACCGACTGCAAAAGATTTGGACGGTGAAGAGGTCAAGCCCTCATTTGAGATGCTTTAGCAACTTTAGACCTTTATTTGAGACTATTTGATTACTTCAGGCCCTTATTTAAGACACAATTCATTCTGGGCTTTTTTTTGAGAAAGTGGTTCCACTTAAGGTCCTTATTTGAAATTTTTCCCTTATTTTTTGTGAGAATTACGACTAACTCTCATTTTTATGCTTAAATGAATAATTTTCCTAAAAATCAAAATTTAGTTATCAACAATGGGTTAGTGCGAGCGCATCCCGACTACGAAGTTTGGTATGGGACAAATGGAGTAGGAAGACAGAAGTTCATATCCGCTTGAGTTCGAGTTATTATTGCATTGCATGCGATATTCTGGTGAATGCGTTGTATATGATTGAGATATCTGCACAATGTTATGAGTATATATAATGATTGATATGTCTTACCGTGGTTATTGAATATGGTCATACGTCATTTTATGCATTACATTATGCATGGCTCCTGACAATTGTCTGTGGTTGAAATACATATTTTGTAGCATGCGATTGATCGATAGGATGTCTAGACGAATCATCGCCCTAGCCGAGGCTTGGGCGTTGACTCGCTGAGATAATATCTCGCCCCTTTGTGGGAATATTTTTCAAGTTCGGAGTTTATGGTTACCTTGAGAATTGAAGGGTGGACGTTTCAAGTAGATGTGATGGTAACCCTACCTCACCTCAAAGTACGAGGCTGATTATGTGCATTACCTTAGTTGAGTCAAGACGAGTCTATAATAGAAATGATGTTCTTTAATTTGATATGTTTCATGTTTTTCTATCCCTATGCTATTTTATTGTCTGGGAGTAATATTCGTTTCCGCTTGCGTAATAAACTATCGTGTATCGATAACGAACTTGAGACGCTATCTTTCATGACCCAAGGGACGATTGACCTGGATACCGCGTACGTGGGGTTTGGGGTGTGACAAGAGAAAAGTAAGAGATGTCGATTATGAATAGACTTGGTCATGTTGTGCTGTTGCTAGACTAGGTCGAGATTTAGATGGTTACCCACCAATGCCATCTATAATAATGTGAAGGAATGGTTCCGATGCTAATGTTGATTGCAGCCACAATTCGGCTTCAACTTGCTTGGCTATCGCATCACATGGCGCGTTTAGGTGTATATAAGCGATTGTACAGCCAATGGAAATGTTGGCGACATCGATCGGGTTAAGGGTGTGAAACTAATTTGTTCGGCTTGGTAAAAAGACGTAATAAGGAAGTATTATCATGTTCGGTTCAGTTCATGATTCGGTTCGGGTTATGTACTCACCTGATAGCTCAGTTCGATTCCGATTTCTATTGACACCACTTTGTCACATCCCAATATTCATTTCTTCTCTTCACTCATGGGAAAAGGTATCGTTCTCATCCAAGCGCGAGTTTTATTCTCCAATTTATAGTTGTCTGCATCTTTCGTCGCCAGATTGAGTAACATCACTTCCTTTTCACCTTGACTTGACCTAGAGATGGCACATTTGTGTGATTATTGCATCCGCAGAGAAGTTGCTTGTCCAAGGTTTCATTTCGTGTTCTCCGGTTTTATTTCTTTGATATGTTTTCCACATTTTCACGTATTAGTATAGCAATTCCCAAAATTTAAATATGTCTACTTGACGCGACCCGCTTATTTGGCTTCGAACTACAAAGGGAAGATTATATATTAGAGAATAATCTCACTTTGGTAGGAATAATTCGATGGGAAAGAAGGGATCCAAAAGATTATGAGGGAAAATAAGGGAAGTAATTAATTTGAAGGGATTGAGCTAATGTGTTGTCTGAATGCCAGTGAGAGAAAATAAAAGAAAAAAAAATGTTGCGACATAGTTACGTTTGTTATGTATCTAGAAATAGATGTCAAACTAGGATATAAGTGAAATAAAAAGAATAGGTTTGATAGATGCAGGAACAGCTTCATTAATCCGAAAATAGTTCGTTAATATCGAGTGCAAACTGCTCGTTGATAGAGACTGAAGTAGACGGGGGCAACAATGGAAGAATACCATAACAATATCTTCAAATATAGGCTCCATTTCTTTCGCAAAAAATGAATGCTTTGAAAAAAAATTGAAAAACTAATTTTTCGTAATGCTTGAAATAAGTAGCCAATGAAAAATATTTTAATTATTGACGACAATTTATGTCTAAATAATTTCATAGGCAATGATAACATTTTTCATTTATTTATTTTTATAAGTAATTCAAATGATTTCTTTTTGAAAAAATGATTTCCAAATCGCTCATTTTTGGGGAAACAAATCGAGCCTTACACTCCGTTTGTTTCATGAAATGTGTGGCGTTTTCGGAAATTATTTTCTCGAAGACCATATTTTCTAGTGTTTGGCTCAGACATTAAAATAAACTGAAAACATTTTTTGTTGTACTGGCAAAGAAAATCTCATTTGATTTTCAGCATTATCGTTTGGTCGGAAATTGCTGACGTCACCTGGCCATTCTACATGGCATTATTAGTACTAACATGGACAATTTTTATAATTTTAAAAAAATAAACTTTTCATAATATCTATTCTAGAGTCTTTTTTTTTTTTTAATAATAGTTCCTTTTTTCACTTTCTTTCTTGCTCTGTCGGACCCGGTCGCGGACACGACGCTACCAGTCACAGGCGAGGGACGAATGAAATGCTTTAGAAGGTAACTCGCTTGATTTATATGTAAATTATTTAATCTCTGAAGTAACTCCCATGAGGGACTCTCTCTCTGTCTCTGTGTCTCTGTCTCAACCACTCTATCTTCAATAACTGTGTAAGCTGACTTCGCATATGACTTTGCGATCCAAGCATCGGGGTACAAGAGGCTAATCGTCAAGATCCCATGAAGTCGCAAAAGATGTCGAGTTTCCAATTAAATTAACAAGAATATGTTATAAAAACCATTGCATTGAAGGTGATGATTGCTACTATTATGTATGCGGACCTCTCTGAGATCTGCGTATCGAAATGGCGGAGTCATCTGACAGTTTACTAGTGACTACAACCGCACTCATCAAACAATTCATCTAAAACTAAATAGTACTTGTGGACACAACATCAGCATCATCAGCTTTAGAGGCAGATGAAATCATGCCGTGTCTCGATGCTCATGTGCTTCATCGAGGGTAGACTTCAGTATTCGACGCTCCATTGACCGAGAAAGGCACAGAGCCGCTGGTAATTCTATCACGTCCCTGGTAATCCGCCGTGCCATTATCCGGCTGTTCCATCCCACTTTGGAGGGAACACGAGGGTTTTCGTGGCAGTGGCAGACTAAGAGTTTGGTTGCTCAGCGCAAGAACTACGTTCGCCATGGTCGGCCTATTAGCAGGATCTTCCTGAACACACAGAAAGCCAATATGGATGCATCTGAGCACTTGGCTTCTGGAATAAGATTCCCCCAATGCCGGGTCCAGTATTTCCAAAGGCGCATCGTCCCTCCAATGTTTCCAAGCCTGGAGCAGTTCAGTTGGACACAACAAGTGAACCGCAGAACAATATAGGTGATTGAGAGAGGAAAGAACGATTAAATCTTACTTACATAGCTCGCGAGATCTTCACCTCCATCAGAATGGAAGTAGTAGTTATTCTTCTTGCCACAAATGATCTCAAGGAGGAGGACACCGAAGCTGTAAACATCCGACTTTTGAGAGAATTGCCCGTGCATTGCATATTCCGGGGACATGTAACCGCTGAAAACCACCACCATAACCATACATGTTGGGATGCCAGTGATCCATACTAATACCCTTATCAATTCTTCACCACTAGCTACCTACTAGTTAAATTTTGGAAGATGCAAAACTTACTAGGTTCCAACGATCCTTCCAGTGTTTGCATTAGTCTGATCGACACCGAAAATCCTTGCCATGCCAAAATCCGAAATCTTTGGGCTCATCTCGTTGTCCAGCAAGATGTTGCTAGCTTTTAAATCACGGTGAATGATTCGAAGCCGAGAATCTTCGTGAAGATAGAGCATCCCTCGAGCGATACCTGATATTATGTTGTAACGTTTCGGCCAGTCCAACTGCTGGCTTTTCTCTGGGTCTGTATCGTGATTTGAGAATGTGAATGTGAGTAAGTATACTCTAGGAAGTCTAGAGTTAGATTCAAAAGGTTATGCATGATACAGTAAACCAGTATTCGCTCAATCATACACATCGGACATTAACCTAAGAGAGAAACATAAAGCCAGTGAAGTGGAACAAACCGAACACGAAGTAGTCGAGACTTTTGTTGGGCACAAACTCATATACGAGTAGCTTTTCGCCTCTTTCCAAGCAAAAACCTAGCAATCTCACTAGATTCCGATGTTGAAGCTTCGCCAACAACACAATCTCATTCTTAAGTTCTTCGACGCCTTGTCTTGAGGTCTGGGCTAGCCTCTTCACAGCTATTTCTTGTCCTTCAAGAAGCCTACCCTGAAAATTTTTTAGAAAGGTGACTAGATCCTTCGCTTCCCTTTCTGAATTTTAGGCTAACTCGAACTTCTAACCGACATTCAATGTTATCCTGAACATCCGTAGAAACGCACTATATCTTGGCTCTATTTACCGGAAAAGCAATTTAAACAAATTTCAGGTACCTGCCAAACCAAAATGAAGCTCAAGGACGATATTATATATCACCATTTCATTTTCAAACTGAAAACCGAGTAGCAAGCAACTTCCGAATGGATTTATAATGTTTATGATCAGTAATGAACCTGGTAAACCAGCCCAAATCCACCTGCGCCGAGCTTGTTTTGTTGAGAAAAATTGTTCGTGGCTGCACGTAACTTATCCCAATCGAATTGCAAAGAACTCAAGGATGTGATCCCGCTTACACCTGCATGAGTGAGCAACAAAGTCGTTTAGACTTGTGCTTTCTTTTTGTTTCTCAGTTGAAAGTTTCACTCTTTTGACTTTTTTTTCTCCTTAGATAATTGAAAATCTGTACCGTTGTCTTCTTGTACCGCTTCAAATTTCTTCTCTGCTTGCCTCCTCCGAAGGTAACAACAGCCGATGACGAGAAGCATTAGAATAGTGGCGACTGAAGCGATAATTGCAGCCAAGGTACCTGATCAGATGATTGTTTTCCTCAGCATAAATGGATTGGTAACAAGTGCGTTGAAGGAATTTTATAATATTGTCCTTTCTACTCAAACAAATTAATGAAGATTTACATATACTTTTGACCATCTTACTTAAAACTTTATTTAGTTTCTAAACCATTTGCCCTTGCAATGCACTAAATTTGCGAGTATCAGCACATAAACATAGTACGATGCTACTATTATGAATAAAAGAATATTTTTCGCGCATGCCGATAAACTTTTGAAAGAGTTGGTGAATATGAAAAATCTGTCGGTACCAAAACAAGAAAAATTACAGGGTACCTAATCTTCTATGACTTGGCTCCATTTGTTTCATGAAAAATGAGCGGTTTGGAAAATATTTTCCGAAAAGTAATCGCTTATTTTGTTTAGAAAAATTAATCAACGAAATATGTTTTCATCATCGATAACAGTTTATGCCTAACTATTTTCATAGGCGATGAGAAAAAATTCATTTATTCATTTTTCTAAGAGATATAAATGATTATTTTATGAAAAATATTTTTCAAATCACTCATTTTCCGTGAAACAAACGAATGACACTTCATGAAACTGCCAAGTCTTGTTAACTGTGCAAATTAGCAACCATTCTTATCTTTAATCGACTATTATTTTGCTCCACTACAAATTCCTTAAATACCGATTTTAATATAGGAAAAATTACCAAAAAAGCTCAAAAACTTATTTCACTTGTATCAATTTAATCCTAAACTTTTCGACTGTGCTATTGCTAATTTAGTCCTTATAACCAATTTTGACCGGAAATTGTTGACTTAGACATTGGTCATCCTATGTGGCATGGTCGACACTGACGTGAATGCTTTTTTGAAAATTTTCATTTTTATTTAAAAAACTTCTGATTTTTTTTTCATTGTTAAGGCCAGCAAAGGGCCGTCGTCCACTGGACAAAGGCCTCGAGCCTTCCCAACTATTGGCAGGGGCTTCATGGCTCTCCCTTGTGATAGTGAGATCTCGGAGGCCCTCGCTTAGTGGCCGGCAGGCATTTCCGAGCCTCGGCCACTGTCTAGCAGCCCCTGTTGGCCCCTAACCATAAGAAAAAGAAAAATAAAATTAAAAAAAAAATGTTCGGGTCGGCCTGGTCACATGGGGCGAAACCAACGTCAATTTCATCAATTTATGGCTAAAATTGATGAAAAGAATTGCATTGGCAAATAGTTAAAAAGGTTTCGACTGGCTATGTTTGTTTCACAACTTGGAAAACATTTTCCTATGAGAAATCGACAAAAACCATAATTTGAACAAACATAAAGTTTCGACATCTTTTTTCCAGTGAAATAATCTCTGAATTGGTGATTATAAAATCTAAAGTTCACATTCAAAAAATAAGGTTAAGAACGTAGCGCTTCAGAAATTTTATTTTAAAAAAATGGATAGTCTCTCACTATGATATTGCATCTCCAAGGAGCTTAAACGCAACGTACCTTTCGCAACATTTCCACCATCAGGTGGCGGAGAAGACGACGGTGGACTGGAGCTCAACCCCCAAAATTGGAACAACTCCCATCGGAAAAAACAGCTCGGTTTATAAATAAGGCCACCTTTGCGCCCGCGGCAACACTTATCGTAATCATCAATGGATTTGTGCAAGCAACTCCCGCAATCGCTTGGTGATATATCAGGACTGCACTGTAACATCGAGTAGATTTTCGTGTTGTCCGGCAAGTCAGCCTGCCCCTTCGCAAATTTGAGATTCGAAGAGCCCTCTCCGGCTTGGCTCGCTAGTGTTTGCGTCAAGTTCCTCCATTTCGCATCGAACTGGTCTTGGTTCATGGTGATGCTCTGGCCGTTTTTAACCGGAATGGTAGGATCCATTTGCAGTACCCCGTAGATCGGGCTGTCCGAGTATCGGATGAAGCACGGTGGGTCTCCGGTTCCCCAGGAGAAAGCCGCCTTCTGGTTAGGGCACTTCACGATCAAATCTTCGACTGCAGACCTCACGACGGTGGTGCAGATATCGGCAGATGTATCGCCTCGGCAATAAGCGATGGCGTAGCACGTGTTTGGATCCTCGCCCGTGCTCGTGGCATAGAACCCACCATGTGCAGCCATGCTGGAGGGGAGAGACCTCAGGACAGCATCCCGGTTCTTTGCGTAGGTGCTGTTCGACGTGAAGTTTCCGACGGTGTTGTAGCAGATTTGTGCATGGCATGGGTGGGTTCGGATCAAAACAGTCAGTAAAACGAGGAAACAAAGAGTGGATGATGAGGGAGTCATGCTATTTTCTGGTGCTTTAAGGGGTCTTGTAGGAGTTGGAACCTTGAACCATCCAGCAAGATTTAATAAAACTAATTTAGAAAACTGATTCGCAAAACCTTACAGTCATGCCATATATTTGTGGGTGCTGAATCAGAACTTCGAATATGAGCTCTGAGAAAATTGAGGCAGAAGAAAATGGAGATGGAAACGGGGAAGCAAGACTGAATCGAAGGAAAAGTGTTATTTTTATGTCTTGATTTTGAATTTCTACATAGATTGAAAATCTTGAAATATGCAATATTTGATGAGATTGGCTTCGTGGACTTCTCTAACTGTGCAAAGAAGAGTGCACACCATGTTTCCTATACATGTCAATTGTACGCGTGGGACCATCTAAGAAATTGATTTCTTCAAGACTTATCTGACACCACACGATGCAAATCAAGGTTGGAATTAAATAACAATTGTGGGGCCCATTGGAGAAAAGGACAAAAAGAAGAAAGGTTTTTTTTTGCCCTCACGTTGCAGAAGGTTGACATATAGAAAAAGAAATTCTTTTTCTGGAGAAGACCGAGCTGCACAGAAGCACAAGTAGCCGCACAAGAGAAAAATAAAGAGGTAGCCGTGCAAGAAACTCCGAGAAGTAAAAAAATGACGTGAACGAAATAAGTTTGGTCTCGCTTGCGAAGGAGTCTTGAACACGGTGATTTGTGCGCAGTGAGTTTTGTATATCCGATTGATTTGTTTATTGTAAACATTTCGGGTTTTGGGTATTATCTAGGTGCGGGAAACACGAAAGTATTGAACGATTGTAATTTCGATTCTCCGATTATAGTGGATTGTTCTTACTGTCTCTCCCTGTGAATGTAGGTAGCGACATTCGAACCGAACCACGGTATATTTGATGTATTTATCGTTCCTTGTTATTATTTCTGAGCTTTCGCATTGACGTATTTGCAAGATCCTGGTAATTCCCGCGTTAGTATTTAACAAAAAGTACTGTTTGTTGTCTCATAAGTCTTGTCCATTACCCTTAACATACACTTGCGATAATTGTCCAAAAATTTCTAAATTTATCGTATAGTAGCCAATTCATTTATAAACATACTAATTTAGTCCTAAACCTTTTGATGATTTGACAATTTAGTCCCAACCATTTCAATTGAATAAAATTTTCCTGCACTTTTTGATAATTTGTCACTTTTTTTGTCCTAAATTTATTATTTGGATAATTGATGGAAAGAACTACATTGACAAATTGTCAAAAAATTTAGGACTGAATAGAAAAATCTTGAAAGGTTTAAAACTAAATTAGCATAACTAAAAGGTTTATAACCTAAATGGTACTTTCCATGTTATTCTTGCACGCCATGACTCCATTCAAAAGTCTTCGATAACTACATTGACAAAGCATGGCTTGCCTCCGATTCCTCGGGAGAAAGCCGCCTTCTGGTTAGGGCACCACCCGACCAAATCATTGGCCACAGAGCTCACACACTTTTCGCAGATACTTGTCGACAAATCACCTAGGCAGAAAGCGAGGGCGTAGACGGTGTTCAGGTTCTGTCCCGTGCTCGCGTTGCAGAACTCAGCTTGCGCAGACACGTTGGCAGAGAGAGAGCTGATGATGGTGTTGCGGCTCTTTGCGTAACACTATTCACCGTGAAGTTTCCAACGGTGTTGTCAGATTTCCATATGATGTGCGGAGGTTCGGATCGGAAGAATCGGAAAAATGAGGAAATAGAGAGAAGATGATGCGCCGAGTCATATTAGGGTTTGGTGTTTTTGATGCTTTGAATGGTTTTGCTTGACACAAAGTCGGAGATTGTCAGGCTAAATACTGCAGAGCTTTGTGAAGTAGAATTCACTTGCAAGTGTATAAGGTTAAAAACAGAAAAAAAAAACCAACTAAAATAAAAAAAGGCAAGAAGAAGAGGAAGAGAGAGAAGTAAGTGATGTCGATTATCACTAGACTCGGTCATGTTGTGTTGATTGTAACTAGACTCGGTCAAGATTTGATGGTTACCCACTAAAGCCATCTAGACTTGGCCAAATCGCGTGGCGCGTTTAGGTGTATGAAAAAACATAAACATAAACAAAAACAAAAGGAAAGAAGAAGTAGAAGAAGAGAAAAGTAAGAGATGTCGATTATCACTAGACTCAGTCATGTTGTGTTGTCGCCAGATTAGGTCGAGATTTAGATGGTTACCCACCAATTGATAGGAATCGCGCCTCAATTCCAGAAAAATAACCCAAGCAAACAATACGAACTAGCAAAATATAATAAAAAAAATAACATAATTGAAAAAACACAACAGAGAATTTGTTATCGAAGTTTACCCAAATCTGGGTTACGTCTCCTTACAAAAGCACTCTACGAATCCACTAGTTTTCGAGAAAATTAGGAATATAATAGATGAACTTCTCACAAAATTGAGGCAATAAAGAAATCAATAACTCTCAAGAATGTCATCACGGCCTCTCTTTTTCTTTTTTTCTCTATTTACTACTTGGGGTTTCTTTTTGATTTCATCATCTTCTGACGGCTACAACCTCTATATCCCTAATATATGAGGTATATCTTTTAACTTAGAAGGAAAAAAAAAAGAGGATAAAAGACAAACAAAAAAAAAAGCCAGTAATGATATATTTTGGCTTCATACCCCAACACCAATGCCATCTATAATAATGTGCAGTAATGGTTCCGATGCTAAAGTTGATTATTGCCACGATTTGGCATCAACTTTGCTTGGCTTTCGCAGTTTAGGTGTATATAAGCGATTGGTACAACGCAATTGCAGGAGAACACGTAGGAATAGCCAATGGAAATGCTGGCAACATCGATTGAGTTAAGGGTGTGAAACTAATTTGTTCGGCTTGGTAAAAGGACGTAATAAGGAAGTATTATCATGTTCGATTCAGTTCACGATTTCAGCTCAGGTTATATACTCACTTGATGGTTCAATTCGATTCCGATTTCTGTTGGCACCCCTTTGTCACATCCCAATGCTAATATCTTCTGTTACTCAAGGGCAAAGGTATCGTTCTCGTACGAGCGCGAGTCCTATCCTCCAATTTATAGTAGTCTGCATATTTCGTCGCCAGCTTGAGTAACATCACTTCCTTTTCACCTTGACTTGACTTAGAGATGACACATTTGTGAGGTTATTGCATCCGCAGAGAAGTTGCTTGTCCAAGGTTTCATTGCGCGGTGTATGTTCTCCGGTTTTATTTGTTTGATATGGTTTTCACATTTTTACGAATTATTATAGCAGTTCCAAAATTTAATTATCTACTTGACACGACTCGCTTATTTGGCTTTGAACTACAATGGGAAGAGCATATATTAGAGGATAATCTCACTTTGGTAGGAGTAATTCGATAGGAAAGAAGGGATCCAAAAGATTATGAGGGAAAATAAGGGAAGTAATTTGAAGGGATTGAGTTAACATGTTGTCTGAATGCTAGTGAGAGAAAATAAAATAAAATAAAAAATTGTCGCGACAAAGTTTCGTTTGTTATGTATCTAGAAATAGATGTCAAACTAGGATATAAGTGAAATAAAAATATTAGGTTTTATAGTTGCAGGAACAGCTTCATTAATCCGGAAATCGATCGATAATATCAAGTGCAAACGGATCGTTATAGAGATTGAAGTAGACGAGGGCAACAATGGAGGAAGACCATAACAAGATCTTCAAATATAGGCTATGTTTCTTTCGCAAAAAATGAATGCTCTAAAAAAAACGAAAACTAATTTTTCATAATGCTTGGAGTAAGTGGCCAATGAAAAATATTTTAATTATTGACAACAATTTATGTCTAAATAATTTAGTAGGCAACGATAACATTTTCATATATTCATTTCCATAAGTGATTCAAACGATTGTTTTTTGAAAAAAAAAATATTGATTTCCAAATTACTCATTTTCGGGAAAACAAATCGAGCCTCAAGCTCCGTTTGTTTCATGAAATATGTGGCGTTTTCGAAAATTATTTTCTCGAAGTCATTTTTTAGGAAAATAACCATATTTTCTGGTGTTTGGCTGAGAGATGAAAATAAACTGAAAAATATTTTTGGTTGTATTGGCAAAGAAAATCTCATTTGATTTTTAGGGTCATCATTTAGTGGGAAATTGCCGACGTCACCTGGGCATCATACGTGACATTTCTATTGCTAAAATGGACAATTTTTGTAATTTAAAAAAAAACTGAATTTGTCAATAATATCTGTTCTTGAGTCTTTTTATTTTTTTAATAATATTTCCTTTTTTTTCTTTTCTTTCTTGGTCAGTCAGTACTAGTCGTGGTCGCGGCCACGGCACGCTACCCATCACAGGCGAGGGACGAATTAAATGCTTTGTACGATAACTCGCTTGATTTATATGTAAATTATTTAATCTCTAAAGCGACTCCCGCGAGGGACTCTCTCTCTCTCTCTCTCTTCAATGACTCTGTAAGTTGACTTCGCAAATGACTTTTCGAGCCAAGCATCGGAGTACAAGGGGCTAATCGAGAAGATCTCATGAAGTCGTGAAAGATGCCGAATTTCCAATTGAATTAACAAGAATATGCAATCAAAACCAGTACATATTGAATGTGAAGTCTTTACTATTATGTATGCGGAACTCTCCGAGATCTGCATATCGAAGTGGCGGATTCATCAGATGGTTTACTAGTGACCACAAGCGTACTCATCAGACAATTCATCTAAAACTAAATAGTACTTGTGGACACAACATCAGCATAATAAGCTTTAGAAGCAGATGAAATCATGCCTGTGGCTCGATGTTCATGTGCTTCATCGAGGGTAGACTTCAGTAGTCGACACTTCATCGACTGACGAAGGCACAAAGCCACCGGTAATTCGATCAGATCGCTGGTCATCCATTGTGACGTTATATGGTGGTTCCGTTCAGCTTTGGAGGGAAAACGCGGGTTCTCGTGGCAATGGCAGATTAAGAGTTTGGTTGCTCAGCACGAGAACTATGTTCGCCATGGTCGGCCTGTTAGCCGGATCTTCCTGAACACATAGAAAGCCGATATGGATGCATCTGAGCACTTGCCTTCTGGAATAAGAATCCCCCCCATGCCGGGTCCAGTATTTTCAAAGGCGCATCGTCTCTCCAATGTTTCCAAGCCTAGAGCAGTTCAATTGGACACAACAAGTGAACAGCAGAACGATATCGATCACATCGAGAGCGGAAAGAACGATTAAATCCTACTTACATAGTTCGTGAGATCTTCACCTCCATCAGAATGGTACCAGTAGTTATTCCTCTTGCCACAAATGATCTCGAGGAGGAGGACACCGAAGCTGTAAGCATCCGACTTTTGAGAGAATTGCCCGCGCATTGCATATCCCGGGGACATGTAACCGCTGAAATCCACCACCAGAACCATACATGTTGGGATGCCAGTGATCCATACTAATACCCCTATCCACACTAGCTAAAAACTTTGAAAGATGCAAAACTTACTATGTTCCGACAATCCTTCCAGTGTTTGCATTAGTCTGATTGACTCCGAAAATCCTCGCCGTACCAAAATCCGAAATCTATGGGCTCATATCGTTGTCCAGCAAGATATTGCCAGCTTTTAAATCACGGTGAATGATTCGAAGCTGAGAATCTTCGTGAAGATAGAGCATCCCTCGAGCGATACCCGATATTATGTTGTAACGTCTCGGCCAGTCCAACTGTTTTTTTCTTTCTGGGTCTGGGTCGTGATTTAAGAATGTGAATGTGAGAAAGTATAATCTAGGAAGACTAGGAGTTAGATTCGAAAGGTTATGCATGTTACATTAAACAAGTATTCGCCCATCGGACGTTAACCTAAGAGATGAACATAAAGCCATTGAAGTGAAACAAACCGAACAGGAAGCGGTCAAGACTTTTGTTAGGCGCAAACTCAAATACGAGGACCTTTTCGCCTCTTTCCAAGCAAAAACCGAGCAATCTCACTAGATTCCGATGTTGAAGCGTCGCCAACAACACAATCTCGTTCTTAAGTTCTTCGACGCCTTGTCTTGAGGTCTGGGATAGCCTCTTCACTGCTATTTCTTGTCCGTCGAGAAGCCTACCCTGGAAATTGTTTAGAAAGGTGACTGGATCTCATGAACTCTTCACTTCCCTTTTTGAATTTTAGGCTAACTCCAATTTCTAACCGATATTCAATGCTACCCTGAACATCCGTAGAAACGCACTACATCTCTGGCTCTATTTACCCGCTAAACCAAAATAAAGTTCAAGGACGATATTATGTATCATCATTTCATTTTCAAACCAAAAACCGAGAATCAAGTGACTTATGAGAGCATTTATAGTGTTCATGATCGGTAATGAACCTGGTAAACCACCCCGAATCCACCTGCGCCGAGCTTGTTTTCTTGAGAAAAATTGTTCGTGGCCGCACGTAACTTCTCCCAATCGAATTGCAAGGAATTCAAGGATGTGATCCCGCTTACACCTGCAAGAGTGAACAGAAAAAGTCTTTTAGACTTGTACTTTCTTTTTGTTTCTCAGCTGAAAGTTTCACTCTGTGCCATTTTCTTCTTGTACCGCTTCATATTTCTTTTCTGCTCGCCTCCTCCGACGGTGACAACAACTGATGAAGAGAAGCGTTACAAAAATGGCGACTGAAGCGATAATTGCAGCCAAGGTTCCTGATGAGATACTTGTTTTCCTCAGCATAAATGGTTGGTAACAAGTGCCTTGAAGACATTTTATAACAATTTCCACTCTACTCAAATAAATTGATGAAGATTTACATATACTTTTGACCATCGTACTTAAAATTTTATTTAGGTTCTCATCCACTTGCACATAAGCATAGGACGATAATACTAATATGGATAAAACAAGATTTATCGCTCATGCCGATAGATTTTTCGAGGTAAATATGAAAAAACTGTTGGTACCCAAAAAAAAAAAAAATTACAAGGTACCTAATGTTCTGTGACTTGTTGATAATTCATGGACAATTTATGAAACTACAAATCCTTTTTCAGTGTGCAAATTAGCAACCGTTCTTATCTTTAAACGAATATTATTTTGCTTTACTACAAATGCCTTAAATACCGATTTTAATATAGGAAAAATTACCCAAAAAACTCATAAATCTATTGCTCCTATATCTAGGGGTGTCAAAAAGGACTGGGCCATTTTTTAACATTCGTATTTTTCATTTAATTTTTTAATTTAATTTTTGTTCTTTTTTATATTCTTTCATTTGGTAGATTTGTCAATTAATTTTAATTTCGAAAAAAAAGAAAAGAAAAAATAATTCAGCACGGGCCGGCCCGAACTCAGTATTGTTCACCTTCGGAGCCGGTCGAAACCCGACCCGGCCCGGCCTATTGACACCCCTACCTGTATCAATTTAATCCTAAACTTTTCGACTATTCTTTTGCTAATTTAGTCCTTATGACCAATTTTGGCTGAAAATTGTTGACTTAGATATCAGTCATCTTACGTGGCATAGTTGATACTGACGTGAATTTATTTTGAAAATTTTTATTTTTTTCAAAAATTCCTTTATTTTTTTTTTCAATTATTAAGGCCGGCAAAGGGCCGTCAGCCATTGGACAAAGGCCTCGAGGCTTCCCAGCTATTAGCAAGGGCTTCATGGCCCTCCCTAGCAGCAATGAGATCTCGAAGGCCCTCACTCAGTGGCTGGCAGGTATTTTCGGGCCTCGGCCGGTGTCCAACAGCCCCTGTCGGCCTCTAATAATAAGAAAAATAAAAGAAAAAATAATTAAAAAAATAGTCACCGTCGACCTTGTCACATGGGCGAAACCAATGTCAATTTCATCAATTTATGGCTAAAATTGGCCAAAAGATTCCATTGGCAAATAGTTAAAAGGGTTTCGACAGGTTATGTTTGTTTTATGAAAGATCAATGGCTTGGAAAATATTTTCCTATGAAAAATCGACATAAGCCATAAATTGAACGAAGCATAAAGTTTCGACATCTTTTTTTTCCAGTGAAATAATGTCTGAATTGGTGTGTGTAAAATCTAAAGTTCAATCTCAAGAATTGGTGTGTGTAAAATCTAAACTTTCGACATCTTTTGGAATTGGTGTGTGTAAAATCTACTCGTTGTTACATCAATTCTTTAGATTTTACACACACCAATTCTAAAAGATGTCGAAAATATGACAGGGGCTGTGGGACACCGGCCCCTGTCGGACACCGGCCCCTGGTGGAACAAGAAAAGAGAGATGGAGACGGGGAAGCAAAAATTAATTATAGGAAAACTACTGTTTGAATAGTCATCTCGCAGGTCTTGTCCATTGCTACACGCACCCATGAGAAAATTGTCCAAAAAAAAAAAATATGTACGGAAACAAATTCAATTATAAAAATATTAATTGTATTATTTTCATTTTTGACGGTTTGATAATTTAGTCTCCACCATTTCCATTGAATCAATTTTTCCTACACTTTTTGAAAACTTATCAATTTAGTCTTGAATCTATTATTTAGATAATTAGTCGGAAGAATTACATTGACAAATCGTCAAAAGATTTAGGGTTAAATGAGAAAATCTTTAAAAAGTTTATGACTAAGTAGACACAACTGAAAGATTTATAACTAAAATGACAAATCGGTAAAAGACATAGGACTAAAATAACACAACTAAAAAATTCATGACTGAATCGATCGCTGCATAATAAATTGAATATTTTGTCGGATAGTTTTCCCAAGGGCACTTCCCATGGACTTCTTGCACGCCATGACTCCGTTAAAAAAAAAGTCTTCTGTAACTTTATGATGGATGTGTAATTTGGGAAAAGGATCGTTTTTGCTCGAAACCGATCAAAGTTCCGTGAGCAGCCGAGACTCGCTCGCTCAATTGCGGCGTGTCCGGTTCGAGATCAATTTAATTAGATCCTGAATGAGAATAAAAAGATCACCATGGCATGAGTGAAAAGACAGCGACTTTGGAAAGCTGTAGTTGGAGGATCGACATGGGATTTCGCTTTAGAGGAGGCTTCGTGGAATACTCGAATTTCGATGATTCTTGATCTTGCGCGCTCTTTCGATGCGTTTTAATTCTAAGGGAGACTCGACCACAAAAAAAAAAAAAAAAGAAAGAAAAATTCAAAGGGAGAGTATGGAAAATCTCCATTCCTATGTGATTGGTGGCTATCAAAACATTCTTTTGTATTAAAGACTCTGCCCGTTTCGATATATATATATACCAAAAAATTTATTTTTCAAGAAAATGACATTATTTTTCAGTGTTCGGGTGAAACCTGAAAATGACTTAAAAAATATTTTTTGTTGTTGATATGAAAAGTTCTAATTTTATTTTCATTTTTTTGTTTTTTTTTGTTCATTTCTCGCCGGCAACGCATCGCCTAGCTCTAGCCAAGGCCGGCGAAGCCTGGCCATGGCTCACCACAAGCCGGCGAAGTTGAGCTTACTGACCTTAGGCAAGTCTTGGCCTCGCACGCCTACAGCTGATCGCCAGTCGAGGTCAAGGCTGACGACTAGCCGAAGAAGTAGTGGAAATAAAATAAAAAATAAAAATAAAAAGATACAAAAAAAATAATATATAATTTTTTAATTTAAAAATGTAAAATAAAATAAAATTTAAAAATGCTTAAAAAGAAAGGAAATGTGAAAGAGGTGAGAAAGGAAAGAAGAAAGAGAATTGTTTTTCCGTGAGAAGAAAATATTCTCCTTGGTTAGTTTATTGTCCTGAACGTGTTGCAACCTAAAAATCAGTTTCTAGGCTAATGGATTACTAAGTTATTAAATTAATTGACTTAGTTCGAGCTCTCCCATTCTCTATTAAATCATAACTTAAGATTCAATTATTATATAAAGATTTGATAGTTGGAGTCGTCACAAATAAATTTATGATAGGCTGATTAGAAACCTAAATAAAGTACTGAGAGAAATAACTTATTTCTACGAACTAGAAATTAAAGAGTCAAGGGACTTAATCACTCTAATAATAACTTAATTCGAGAGTACCCTGCTTTTCGATGGCCGCTCTGTGGTAACTACGGGTGAGCATGGGTCAGGTGAGGTGGCTCCAGACCTAGATCTTGAAATCGACACTGTTATAACCGATTCCTAGTTTTTAGAATCGAGAACCGACCCTATTTATCTTGGAACCTATTTTGGAACCTATCCTGTTTTTCGATCTTCCAGGGTCTACCCGAAAACCTATTTTTTTTCATTGAAATAATATAAGCATCGATAAAATGAACAATAAAAATTACAATCCACCGAAAAGAACAATTCAACAAATAAAAATTAAATGAGAGGATGTGAGGAACCGAGGGCTGTGAGCAATAAGCATAAGCAACAAGAGCAGGGACACACTAGGGAGTTGGGACCTAGGATTTCTTTTTTTAATAGCAACTAAAAATCAATTCTAAAAACCGATTTAGATGGGCCTACATCTAGAACCGAAAATCGAACCGGCTTAAATCGGTACTCAAAATTTTGAATCGGTACCTGGATCGATTTGAGCGGGAACTACTACCCGGACTGGTTTTTCGGGTGTGTTGATCCGGATTCTGGGTCAACCCGGTCTGATTGCACACTCCTGGTGGTAACCACTAACCAGTGATGATGTCGAGGACATTGCCACAGAGGAAGAGCCTGTAGGCCTAGTCCCAATTATGCGTGTGCATATATTTTTTGAAAAATGAGTGTACTTCTACAAATACGCAAGTTGCTTATTACATGTTTGTACATGTATCGAAAAAATTAGCAAAGATCGCGAGATTGAGCCATATGGCATGCTCAAGCGCGACGTTCCCAAATTCTTAATTCTAATAATCACTTTAGCCGGTTCGAGTTCTAGACAAATTTGTAACTGATAATAAATCACTATTTGGTGATCACAAATAATTGTCCATTCACATATGATTCGCATGGTGTATTATGATGTGGCTTTGAAAGATATTAACAACGTCGGGGTATTAATTATGATATAATATCTAACTTTTGACTCATATCGTTGGTATGATTTAATATGATGTGACTTTGAACGATTTTAACAACGTCGGTGTATTAATTATGATACCCGTCCAACACGCAGTCAACGCGTGTTGAAGACCCAATACGCAGCCAACGGCAGCGACAAGCTGCGGACACGCCAGTCGGGCGAGGAAAGCGTAGATCTAGAACAAGATCAGGAGGAGAGGGCACTCCACGGACGCAGCAGTGCTCCTCCCGCATGGCATCGGAGACTCGGAGATGGTGGGGCCGTTGGGTATCCTCTCCACCTCTTCGACTTTGATCGCATCGAGGGCTTCTCAGAGAGGGAGGCGGCATCCATCTCGGACTGATGAAGTGGAGGAGTGGGTCGCGAGGCACGGCTGAAAAATGGGGATGAAGGCGGCCCAAGCTTCGCGGAGCTGGACGTCGGGCTGGTGGTGCAGGAGCGGATGGCACGACGACCGAACGGTGTGAGTGGCGGTGGCGTCGCCGGCTTGAGCAGAGCAAGGGAGCGGAGAGGAGGAGATGGAAGAGAAATTATTAGGGTTGATGAAAGCAGAAGCCATGGCCATCCAAGATGGAGGATAGAAAAGCGACTGAGATTTTTGGTAGAGAGAAAGCGTGAGGGTGAGGTGAGGGAGTGAAGGGTTTTTGTCAATGACTGAGATTTTTGGCCATCAAAAACTTTTTGATCGAACACTGGCTGAGGAAGAAGAAGGACAAGCATAGAAAGAGAGGAGGGAGTGGCTGATAGGACTTAGTGGAGCCCACAGGTCTCTGAAGTTTGAATTTTTGTCTTTTACTGATAATATCTAGGAGCAAAACGATCATTGGGCTCACCAATATATATTTTGGCTTTATTTATTTCTTTGTATTTAAAAATATATATTTAATACAACGTGTCCTCGACGTATCGGATTTTTATATTTTTGAGAAATGGTGTATCAACGTATCGTGTTGTGTCGTGTCCGCATATCGATGGTCCCATTTAAAAAAAAATCGTACTGCGAAAGTGAAGTTTCATGAATTAGAATGAATAATTCATGCGCATAGCTCGTGGGGATATGTAGTTGTTGACACCTAAATTTTGACTTTTAAGAAATCATTCATTTATATATAAAAATGAGAGTTAGTCATGATTCTCGAAAAAAAAAAAATTCATCATGCGTTGCACATTTATTTTTTGTTCGTCGTGTCAATTGCATTTAGATGGGTCAATTAATTTTGAATTGACAAGGCTGGATCAGGATCCATTATGAATTGTCCACTAAGGCCAAGAAGGGATGCTAAATTAGGGGTGAGGGATTCCAGGTTCCAGGTAAGTTTCACCTAGAACTTGGAACCTACCCACTAGTACATGTTCCTCATTTTTCGAAACCTAGAACTTACTCTGCATACTTTAGAACCTGAAATCTACCATATCACAGGTTTCGGGGCTGGTTCCAAGGTACCCAAGAATTTGTCAATACAACTCCCTTTGCATAAAAACAAAAGACATTCATATAGAACCAATTTACAACAGTTGTACTAGACAAAAGAACTAACACATAAAAACATAAAAGGGCATCTATGGAGATCAATGAAACCATAGAAGCTATAGAAAAGCAAACATTATACATTTACCAATCGGCTTTCTAGGACTTATAGTTCAAAGGATCTGGATACATGATAATGTCTGCGAAAAACGAAAACTCTAGAATTTTTCCAACGCAATGAATGGTATCATTGAGTCATTGTATCCATGGTCGAATCAGAGATGAATGAGGTAAAATGATGTAACGTGCTTGATCTGGTTGATAAAAATGGACTGAATGCTTAAAGTAAAGAAAAGATAGAAGTTCCCTGAAAACTCGAGGAAGAAGTTCATAAAAGTTAGATACACTCTTCAGTTACATAAGGAGTTTGATCATACTGCAAGAACACTTAAAATTCCCACCTTGTGCCTAGAGACAAATCGGTGAAATTCAATGAAAAATCAAAAAGTGCTGGCATATGTTCAAATTCCTCATGTAACTGAAAAGACGAATAGTTAATCTTCTTTTAGCAATTCAACCATGCGATGCTCAATGTATAACTCTTTATGAACCTAGTTATCAACTCTGCAAAGTATTGGAGCATTTCATTATCTTGTAGAAAACAATTCATACAACGCAAGCACACGCAAAACAAAGGGCACTAACATATACTATCGCTTTATGCATGTATATTGCAGACAAGGAGGAAAAGGCTAGCATATGTTCCAGTTGTTTGCTTGCATAGTTCAAAAAAAGAAATCATAATCTATTCAAACTAGCAAATTAGCAATTCAATTATATTATTTTGAATGTGGCAAAATGCCTTATTCTATCACAAGCTGCCTGGTAGTAGAAGAGAGACGCGTAGGACCAAATTCATAATCGTAAAATATTGCTCGCACAGCCAAATACTTCCCACAGGAGTCGGATGAAACTACAATTTTGGACTGCTACTGTCACCATGAACATAAGGTCCAAGAAAAAAAGATAATTTTTTAACCAAATCCAAATGTAAAAGCAATCTACAGATGGATCAAGAAGCCGTCAAGCAAGAGGAAGTTGAGGATGTCATCCGAGGTGTGGGTACTGAGAAGATGCGATGGATGGCGAGGGAAGGATCGTCGTCGAAAGACTAGGGAAAGGGCTGAGCCCAATGGACGGTGAGGGATGGCCTCTCGAGGGACAGCGAGGGAAGGGTCGTCGTCGAGGGAAGGCGCCAAGAGGTCGTCGGAGGGAGGATGCCATCGAAGGTGTGGGTACCAAGAACGAGGCGATGGACAAAGAAGGAAGAGTCATCGTCGTTGAGCGAAGGGCTGGGGAGTGAGAGTAAGAAGCGAGAATAGAGGAGGCGTGTGTCGTGTCAGGGTCTAAGGAAAGAGTGGAAGTAAGAAACTAAAGCTAGGGTTTACTGTTAGACGTTTCGGTTTCGGTTCCGGTTCTGGGATAGAACCGGAACCGCTGGTTCCAAAAAATGTAGAACCGGGAATCGGACCCTGGCACGTCAAAACTGGGAATTGGACAAAATTCGGCGGCTCGATTCTTCGGTTCTTGGTTCTACCCTGGAATCATGCTCACCCATTATATATGGGTTTGAACTCAATTCAAATTTAATTCAGCCCAGTTGAGCTCACTTAAATATTAAAGACTTTTAATCAGTCATTTATTTAATTAACTAAAGTCCAATTTGAGCCTGAGATTGCATAATCGAGCTCGCTAGAGCATGAAATTTGAATGGCCCATGGTAATACCTGTTATGACTGAAATTTCTGAGGAATTTTAAATGGATTTGGAAACTTCAAGATCAGTATTTTCAAATCAGACGGTCGATAACGAATCCTACCTCAGTTAGGTTTAGGGTGGTTTATTGCCTATATATATACAACTCTTAGCATTACGATTAAGGGGGCGACATATTTTTTTGCACATACGCAGAAGTTCAGAGTCCACCAAAAAAAAAAAAGTCACGTTATTTCGGGAGAAGTTGAAGGTCGGCAATCATGGGGGACGCAAGTTAGAATTTTCACGGCCATATGAGAGGATAAACACCCACTGGCAGTTTAAGGACGAAGGGCAAGGGGTTATCCAAGATTTGCACATACCGAAAGCCAAAGAAGAAAATGCCAAAAAGAGGGGAAAGGCTTTTTTCTCTCCCTTTCTTGTTATTTTTTATATCCCATGGAAAATCTCCTTTGTTGAATTCTTGCAGGTATTCTTAAGAGTCGGCCAGCAGTTGAGATCTCTCAGCTGTCTTATAAAGTTTCATGCCGCCCAAGACATCCAGTAGATCTTGCCAAGTCTAGTCGAGCTGAATTTGTTACGAAGCAGTCCTATAGTAATTGTCAGGAAGCATAGTTCATCATCGAAAGGGAGTGTCTTGGCCTCTGACATTCTTTCTCCGATTGACTCAGAAGAGAACGCATGGGTACTAGAAGATTTTGAGAAGGAAAGAACTTTCGCTGGGAACTCTCCCAATGGGCTCAACGATACGTGCACAAAGGCAAGTGTCCAAAACAACAAGCCAGTAGACCCGATGCTAATCGAGACCTTCCCTGGAGCCCGCCGTCCACCATTGCCTTCGTCACGTCATCGATCACCGCGGATCAAATTCGGAGAAGCTGCAAAAGTGATCCAATTGTGGTGCATCCACCGAGTCGAAAGGGAGAGTTCTTCTGTTACTTTATTTTTCCGCTATTGGTCAAGGCGCCTGCCAGACGTTCAGCCACTGATTGCCCCCGGTTTCTTTGCTATTCGGTTGTCCAAAATGGTTATTTAGTTCGTTTATTGCTGCTACACAGTGCAGTGTTTTGTCCTTCGTTTAGAGCTGTTTTCTCACTGATCTTTGCGTGATTTGAGCTGCTGTTTTGTTCCTAATTCGCCACTGTTCGCAGAATTTTTCCGCTGCTTTTCGTGCCCAAAACAGCACTGTTTCGAGCAGTTCCTACTAACTATTTGATGCAGTTTTTTGTCCATTGCTTGGGGGGCTTTTTGCATTGTTTTGAGGATGCTTCAGTTATCGTTCAGCCTCAAATTCATTGTCGTTCTGATTCAAAACAGCCTTGTTTTGGCATATTTTTATCTATAAATCAGTGCAGGATTTCGTTCGTCTTTTGGGGCCGACACTTCACTATTTGGGCATGTTTCCTTCTTTGTTTGTGCTTACTTTTTAGGTAATTGGTGTTCGAATTTGCTGCTGCAACGTAAGCTTCAATGGAGACGAACATGAACATCTCCTCTAAGCCGTGCGTGACACCCTGGTCATGAGCCCTCCCGTGGCAATTAGCTTTTGCCAAATTGGGTAACGAATTTCTATCCTTGAAATCCTTGTTTTGAATTCGTTGCTTAAATTGTTTGGGTTACCTTTCCTTTGGCTATTTGGCCTTATCTCATGCTATGGATGATGATCAATTAAGTTGGATTTCACCTAGTTTTCTGAGAATATCTTCGTTGAATATTATCTAACTTGCCATGATAAACTTCTCATCTCGTTGATTATCCGCAAGACTTGAGTGCTTAGTTGGATGCATTACCTGATCTTGTGGATTATCTGAACATGTTCGATTAGAGATAGATTTGATTGGATCTCTTTTGAGAATTATCTAAGAATTAATTTTCCAAATCCATAAAGATAATTTTCTCAAATAAAAATTGGATCGATTTTGGATGAAGAAAGATAGATCCCAGTGCTGTAACTTCGTCCATCCCTCTCGCATGTTCAAAAATTCAAAGTTCAATTGATTTCACTGTCATTTTATTTTGTCTTGATTGATTGCTTTGTTTTGTTTATAAAATTTGCATTTTAATAAACAATATTGCCCATAACACATGCTCCCAATTATTTCTTGCCCCTTCGAAAAACATATATTAAAGGCAATATATGACTTCAATCTCGAAATACGATCGTGCTCGTACGCCTGAATTCGATATCAAATCTCTAATCTCGAGGAGTGGATTGCTAATTCATAAATAGAATTTCAAAGTTTTTCCTATGTATATAAAGACGACGATTGTTCTATAATATATTCACTTGCTAACCCTAATTTTGAAATGTTGTGAATAAAATCAGATTTTCAGATTTACAGGTGTTTTATGGGCAATTTATTTTTGTTCAAATTTTCTGTGTTTTTGTGCTTAGATAAATTCTTAAAAAATCCCATGCTTTTCTTAAGTCTAACCACATTTCTTTTGACTTTAGGATAGCTTTTTCACTACATTTTTCCATAAATCCGAAAATAAACAAAAAAATACAAAAAAAAATTCATTTGCATTGGATATCATATAATTTTGCTTGCATTGTCATATTTTCCATGTCATGCATATTTGCATTATCATATTTTTCATGTCAAGCATTTTTTCCACATCATTATGCCATGTCATGCATACTTGCCACATCATTATGTCATGTCATGCATCTTTGCCATATCATTTCACATGTCATATAATTAAATTGTATTAGCATCACATTTGATAAAAGAAAACCCCAGAAAAAAATCAAATCATCAAACTAAGGATTTTTCATGGAGATTAGGTATCGAGAGGGCATTAATTGAAAAGTTAATGTAACCAAACCCCCAAACTCATTTTCTCTGGTTCATAGAAATAAAATATTTCTCTCGCTATTTTATATAGATCAAACTGCTGTAAATGATTAGTGGCGGCTCCAATTGAACATTTTTCATAAATAAACCGAAATCGCGATTTGGTAAAACTTGGGAGGGTTTGAGTTAGGTTGGTTAATTTAATTGACCTAATAATCTATTAACCTAAATTTTAGGTAACGACAACAATTCATGCCACGAGCCGCGACCAACAAGTCGACGGCATGATGAAAAAGTAAAACAAAAGTAAAGAGTTAAACATGACTCCAAAGTTTTGAACGATCAACGAAAAATGATGTGATGAATCAATCATCCAATATGGACAATTCACTTTCCCAATGGCTAGTGCTTTTCGGAGTTCATGAACAATACCCTTCATTGAGTATGGAGATATTTACTCTTCTCTAAGCATTTTCTACAAGGCATGTTACGCTTGTCAGTTATATATTTTATATATACAATAAATCGTCCTTATCGGACGATGATTCATCACAACATTTTTCATTAATCCTTCAAAACTTTGAAGTAATGTTCGACTCTGACTTCTACTATACTTTTTCATCACGTCATCGACTTGTTAGTTACGGCTCACGGCATGTACTGCGTATACCCATGAGCTATCCGCTCTTTGGTCCCCCTTTTTTTGAAAAAAATTGTATGGCGAAAGTGAAGTTTCGTGAATTAGAATGAATAATTCGTGCAGTTAGTTCATGGAGATACGCAGTCCATACCGGATGATTGATTCATCACAACATTTTTCGTTGATCGTTCAAAACTTTGGAGTTATTTTCGACTCTCGACTTTTATTATACTTTTTCAGCACGCCGTCAACTTATTGGTTGCGGCTTGCGACATAGACTGCGTATCCCCATGAGCTATCCGCATGAATTATTCATTCTAATTCATGAAACTTCACTTTCGCCGTGCAATAATTTTTTTTTTTTTAAAAGGAGACCATCAAGAGACCCCAAAAAAATTATAAAATAATTATTTTACACTTGCTTTGATTTCTTTTATAAAACATGCAGTTTTATAAATATAAAACAATTGAAAAACGTAAAAAAAAATACCAAATTTAATAATAAAAAAATAATATGTCAATTGCCGCACAAGGCATTTGCTGGGCAGGCATTTGTGCGTCACTTACTTGTGCGTTTCGATTTGAATGTCGTGCAAAACTTGCAGTACAAATTAGTTGCCATGTGGGTTTTGCGCGTCAATTACATTGTCGCGTGAGACCCAAATCGGTAATTTTTTTTATTTCACTAATTTGGCAAATATTTTATTTTTTTGAATTATTTTTATAAAAAAAAAAAAAAAACCCAACCCCTGATCGAGATTCATTACCAGCCAAGCGAGTCATCTACTTGGGCCTTCGGCCTTGACTTCCAACCATCAACACTTGTCATCGATGCCACCAACAACCACAACTGACTCACCTTCACCGCCGCCAATCACGGCCATCATCGAACCACCACCTATCCCGGACACATTTTCGGCCAACATTTCCTATCGTCGCAAGGCTTTGATTTCCGGTCAAATCACACACATATTGTTGCACAGAACCAAGCGACCGATTAATAAATAGACAGGACAAGAAAAATAAATCGGACATCAAATGTTCGTGAGTTTGTTGTAAAGATTTATATACACAGGTGGAGTAACAATAACTTTCACTATAGATCAAACAATCCAATTGAGTCAAAATAACCACACTCGAGTCACTTAAATAATTTTAGTGTTTCCATCCTAATTATATCTAAAAATTTACGTAGAGTCTAATCCTTAATTCTAAATGAAATAATTTCTCAATATCATGAAGAAAATAATAAGATTTAATAGGCTTCAATGGTCCGAATGCTTGATATAATTTCACGAAATAAGCCCCTTGCCAATCACTCGACGGAATGGCGAATCAATAATAACTTTACGGCCACGCGTTTGTTGCTTTATAGTTTATATGATAAAGCAAGACCCACGATGAAGTCGTCTGTGCTTATCCACTATTGGATATAAATACTAGTGGAAACGCTTATTTCCGTTTCCCAATCCTGCTGGAAGATCACTTCCGTGAATTTCCCTTTTTTTTAAAAAAAAAAATTATTTGCTTGAAGTTTATATGAAGACGATATAATAAAATCTCCAACTTGAAATCCAATGCTGAAAAAAATAGAGGGAAACGCATGTATGTCCCCTTATCTCTCGTTCTTTCTACTTTTCAAGATCAAGAAGCACTTTACTTTTATCTATTTCTGAAATTTACGCTTTCGCTCCAGGATTATATTCGAGACATATTTTAACACATACATACATATATACATACATACATACATACGCAAAATAGAAATAGAGAATTGACACGATTGGACTTTAATCATTGGCCATCGTCGCAAAAAACAAGCGACAACTTTGGCCCGCATACTCATCCATGACCGGCGCCGAAAATCACAAACATATGCCACAAAATCAAGGAAAATCGGGCATGCAGTCGCAAATTCAAGAATCAATGCAACAATCATGAACGGAAACTGACTCTAAACAGTAATTACATGAACCTAGTTTGAACACTTCACTAACGCAATTTATCGAACATGTGATACATGCAATACAAGCTCTAGATGCCAATTCAGTGTGTTTCTCGGCCTATACATGGTATGTAGAGTTCTATCTCGACGTTATTCATATGATTTGACTCATGGGTCCATGGACTAGGCTCGGCACTTTCAGCTCAGTGAGGTAGGGGAAAACAGAATTAAAGGGGGAGGTTTAACCGGTTCGTCCGGTGAGAAGAAATCGCCAGAAACCAGCAACACAGGGAATGGAGATGCCGGAGATCCTCGGCAAATGAATCCGAGTGAGGGCCACGACCCTCGTGATGCCCACCGACTGACCAGCCCCCCTCGCCAACCACTGCCGGTGCTGGTGGGTCGACAACGGCGACGAGTGCTGTGCAAGCCCACACCGCTGCAAGCAACGCCTGTCCCCTTTTTTTTTTTTGTTCCTTTGGGTTTTTTTTTAAAGCTTGTTTTTAGGTTTAAACTGAATTTTTTAAGGAAAATTCCAAGTGGGGATTGACTTTTTTTTGAAATAAATTGCCAATTCATCTAAACATCCTCCTTGATGGAAGAGCCCGAAACTGAGATGGAGGACGACAGTGATCCCCGTTGCGTGGAGCAACATTAAAAAAAAATAAAAATGTCTTTCGGAGATTACAATAGATTGTGAGTACAAGGTTGGAGGAGAGGAGAAGCCAATAGATCACTTAGATTTGCTTGCTTCGTACATCATGTTAGATAATCAAGCAAACTGTGATCCGACAATAGTCTTCATTCAGTAAGTCCACTCTTCAGAGCAACCTGTATAAATCAAATGTGTGAATTCAACCGTTTCGTGTGGCCGGCCGGGTCCATGCCCACTGAGAGAGCCTTCATTCCATCCCCCACCGCATTTCTAGTGAACTTACCCATAGTTTGGAGCTTTCAAAAGCATAAACTTATCTGAACATCAGCTCGCCTCCTCTTGCTACCAAATGCAGCTTCGATCCTTGGGCACTAACGTCATCTAGGGCGTGGATCCGTCATCGATGCTTCGTTTACTGATGTCGGTGCTGATCCATTAGCAGACGAAGTGGAAATTGCTCTACCACTCGCATCTGTTAAATATGCAGGCCGCCTCGGCGTTGGGATGGCTGCGCTCTGGCTCAAGGGCATTAAAAAAACGGAGGCCATGGTAGGCCGTCTCGCTTTGTTCTCTTGAACACATAGCAACGCGATTTGGATACATCTTAACATTTCGTTGCTTGAACTGCCATTTAACATGGGTTCTGCGAGGCGAAAAGGAGTTCCGTTTCTCCAATTTTTCCATGCCTGCAGTGCAGTCACGACGGCGAGTAAACGAGTTTTGTAATTCCACATGCGCATGGCGAAGTATAGCAGATTTTAGCTAACTAGAATCATTGGATGAACTCTGCAATTTCACACTCACGTAGCTCAGTAGGTGCTCCGAATTCCCTCAACTGCTGAAGTATGAATTCTTCTTGCCACTGATGATCTCTAATGCCACTAACGCCGAAGCTATACACATCAGTTTTCACGGAGATCTCTCCATGCTTTACATATTCAGGAGCCATATATCCACTGCAACACATAACACACATATCCAAGAATCATCAATTGGGAAACCGAGATTGGTGTATGTTATCATCATGCACTGTCCTAGAAAAGGTTGAAACAGGCAACGAAGCTTCAGAAAAGTTTGTTCGAAACTTACAATGTTCCTGTGATTCGTGCAGTAATTTCTCGACTTTGGTCCACAATGAATAGCCTGGCCGTGCCAAAATCGGATATCTTAGGATTCATGCTCTCATCCAGCAGAACATTGCCAGGCTTCAGATCACGGTGTATGATCCTAAGACGCGAATCCTCGTGCTGATAAAGAAGTCCTCGAGCGATTCCTTTTATTATACTCAAACGCCTCTCCCAACTTAACAAAGTACGTTTGACCGAATCTGCAAAATAGAGATCCTAAGGGTTCTTATTGGCACTGCAGAATAGTTTGAAGCACAAAACTCTTCAATGGCAATACATTACTAGCAAAATTAAATGGAAGCGACAAATTCGAACGCCCAAGTTCGTACCGGAAATGAACACGTCAAGGCTTGCATTGGGTGCGAATTCAAGTATTAAAAGTCTTTCCCCTTCTTCCAAGCAATACCCAAGGAGCTTAATCATATTTTTGTGCTGAAGCCTGGCCATTAGAGTGACTTCATTCCTGAACCGTTCTTGACCTTGATTAGAAAACCCTTCAAGCCTCTTCACAGCAATGCATTGTCCATTTTCAAGCTTGCCCTGCAGTTAAATTTTCATTTACGAGAAACAATGTTTATCTACATGCTGTGATGTAAAATAAACGTGGGATGAATTTTCCAGCTAACTGGTACACTTTTCCAACCCCCTTCTCCAAGCTTATTGGCTTCTGAAAGGAAGTTTGTGGCAGCCCTGATCTCGCTAATCCTGAACTGTATGCTTTGATCGGTTTCGACCCTGTCTTTTGCTTAAGAAAATGCAGTGGAATCACCATGAGATCAGAAGTCATCCGGTAACACCTCAAATTGAATGCGTTTCATCCAATTTGAAATTGAAACCCATCATTGCTAACATTTCAGATTCGAACGATTCTTTTTGTATCACAGATATCTGACATTTTGGCTTGGCTAATCGCCATTGATACATGCAACCCGGCAATTTCACATACATCAGGCAAGGCTTTATCATACATAGCACGCGTTGACTCTGAATGAGAATTGTAATCGATGAATCTTGAATTACCAGTAACTATAAAATTGAACCAACCATTGGAGACTTGGGCATTTGAAGGCGAAGGAGCAGGAGGGTCGATCTTGGCGGCTGCAGTCGGTCGGGGCGGGTTGCAGGGATCGGACTCCAGAAACGAGTACAAGTCCCATCGGAAAATGCAGCTCGGCTTCTCAACAATCCCGCCTGGTCTTCCGCGGCAGCATTCTTGATAATCATTAATGCTTTCCACCAAGCAACTATCGCAATCAACACGAGACAAATCAAGGCTGCACTGTAACAGTGCGTACAGGGTCTGGAGGTTTGGCAATATCGTGCTCCCTGCTGCAAACCTGAGCTTCGACGTCCCCATCGAAGCCCTTCCTGCCAGAGCCACTGTCAAGTTCCTCCATATCTGATCGAACTGGTCCTGATCCATGGAGATGTTGCCCGAGCGATAAAAGCTCAAATTGCGGAAATGTCTGCTTCACGCCATAAATGAGAGCATCAGAGTAACGGATCATGCACGGAGGATCTCCTGTCCCCCGGGAGAATGCAGCTTTCTGGTTTGGACACTTGACCATCAATTCTTCAGCGGCAGAGCTTATGCACTTGAAGCAAGTGTCGTTGGAAGAGTCGCCTCTGCAGAAACTGACCAATATCCGAGCCATCCCCGACGTTCCCCGAGTAGAACCCGCCGTTCGAAGCCATGCTGCTGGGCAGAGTTGAGAGGATAAGCTCGCGGTTCTTGGCGTAGGAACCAGTGGCCGTGAAGTTGCCCATGCCATAGCAGTAATAAGCATCGGAGAGGTCGAATGTTAGCATGTAAAGACAGAGAAGGACAGAAGGAAGACGAAAGTGAAGACGAAGGAGAAGTGGAGGGATTGGAGGTTGTGCAGACATAGTGGTGGTCGAATGCTTCAGCTTCATTGTTGAAGATGAGTACAAGTAAAAGAGTCCAAGCTATGATAAATCATACAGATATAGTAGAATTACATACATTTTATAATCTCTCTCTCCAAATAGCTTATTTATGTCGAAAGCAAAATATAATCTCAATGAGGGCCCTCAGATTGAATGAATTCAATGTATCAAAGTCAGTTTTACTAATACACATCAGATTATTTTAGTACATCTAGCCTTAATTTTTATCAACGTTTAACTTGATAAGTTTAATAGAGTTAAGAGAACCTTCCAACTTATCAACAAACAATAATTAGAGAGCATTTTTTGCGATTTTGTCATTACCCTTTTGATGTTGACTTTCCCACCTCCCTTTGATAATCGGCATTAGGTTGAGGAGTTTGTGTTTGAAGGAATCAAAGTGATGATCCGGAAGCGAAGCATAGACTTTGGCTAGCATCAACATTCAGTAGTAACATTGAATCATTTGTCTGATTTCGTATTGACTTCAAACAATTGGCACGAAGATTCAGATTATGTCATATAAGTGTAACATAAGCTTATGAAGTATGATAGAGAGATTGTAGGTAAGGACACCGACACCAACATCAACATCACCTTCATCGCAAATTAGTTGGGGTCGGTCGATGAACAAAAAATAAATGAACTAAAATCAAAACCGATTGAGGAAAAAAAATAAAAATAAAAAATATATATAGAAAAAAAAGGACTAAAAAGGACAGTCCGAAACATAAGAATTCCGTCCCTTTATAATGCTAATAGCTTTCCTCCACTCCGTTCCAAGACCAACGTCAATCTATTTCTTACTCCATTAAATCTTGTTTTACTACATTTCCCAAGTAAGTTTCGATCAATGTTAAAATTATGTCTCGAGATTTAGCACAAAGCAAGAATCTGAATATTTTGAATTGATACTCTAGATTATCAACGAAGAAAAAGAAATAAAAACGAGAAGAATAGACTTCATTGGATATATACGAAATCGACTTCCGTTTTGAATTTGGCGAGGAAGAAAGAAAAGATACCAAACAAATCGTGGAAAGGAAATACACGCCTCGTGATTGTGCAAGATTCTCTGCCAAGGCATAGAAGGAAATATATGTATTCCTATTGCGTTTTGGAGTGTCATGACGACATTGGAAAGGGCATGGATTTTGAATCTCACGTGGACTTTGGTCAAAGAATATCTTCTGTGTATGGGTTGTTAATTTTTTCTTTTTTTTTCTTTGGCAGATGTGCATGTGCACGTATATATATACATATATACACACACTCAGGATTGCTTGAGTGGAGAACATCTTCAGGGGCGCGGCTTTCTTGCATATTATTACAATTGGCGCTGGGTGTCGATCGAATCGAAGAGGGTTTGCTCGGTAGGTTACGAAGGTTTGGAAGCACCATTTCTTTGATTGCTTGGTGGTGGACGACTTCATGGAATTACGTCAATAACGTTAGTATTCGAGCCGGAAAATTCTTGTGGTAAGAATTGTGAATTGTGTATAATTCTTTTGCGAGATTGAGATATTATTTTGCGAGAGATTAGGAATCTAAATACTGTGTGCGTTATTGAATGTAAATAGGGCTGGAAAATACCAAAAGTGTGTTTGTGTAACTCGAGTGATCAGTAATCTCCGTGTATCGATTGTTCTATAGTGGAATTCGTTAATGCTCTCCCCATGGACGTAAGTCTCTACAACCGAACCACGTACATTTGTTGTCCGATTTTCTTTACTCGTTCTGTCTATTTATTATTCGATCACCTGTTCTGTGCAACAATTGGTATCAGCGCTAGGATTGCTTGAGTTAAAGCGAATCGATGATGACAAAAGAAGGAAAAGTGAAAATCGATAAATTTGAGGAGAATGACTTTGGTTTCTAGAAGATGCAGGTAAAAGATTATTTGTATCAGATGAAATTGCATGCACCCTTGTCTTGGGAGAAGCCCGATACGATCAAGCAAGCTGATTGGGAATTGCTGGATAGACAAGCGATGGGTGTTATTCGGCTGACGTTGGCTCGTAACGTTGCGTTTAATATCGTTAAAGAGAATACCACTTAAATTTTGATTTTTTTAGGAAATTCATCTATTTCACAAAATGAGAGTTCATCATAATTCTCGTGAAAAGAAATTCTTCATGTATTGCATTTATTTGTTCTCTCATTCATCGACAGTCAGTTAAAGGCAAATCGATTGAGCTTAATTTAACAGGCAGTGGAACCAGAATCAATTTGGGATTTTCGATTATTAGAAGGGACACTCGAAATTCACATTGGGCTCCATTCAAATTTACTTTAGTCCATTTTAAATTCTTTCAAATGAAAGGCTTTTAATTAATTATTTATTTAATTAATTAAAGCCCAATTAGGCTCTAAATTCGCGTAGATAAGCCCATCAATTGATAATTTTCGAGCAAGCCTTTATGCTTCCCTTAAATGACCGAATTTTTTTAAGATGAAGCCCTTGATATTCAGATTTTTAAATCCCATGGCTATTATCCTATCAGAAATTTCTTTACCTGACGGCCGGGATCGAATCTTACATTCTACCCTAATTTTCTCTATATATATTCCTTTATGCCTAAGGTTCAAGGGGGGTGGACAATCTTTTTCAGAAACATTCGAGAAGAGCCACGTTCATATTTTTTGGAGAAAGAGGGGAAATAGAATTTTCGGAGAGGGGATACACACTCTCACTTTTTCGAGCTCTAGCTCTCTCTCTGATGATTTTCTTTGCTCTCTCTATTTTCGGTGGCCGCAGCTCCTCCTTCATCAACGTCGCCATCTCCCCTTGGACGAAGAACGACGTCGCCATCTGGCCATCACCGTTTTTCCTTCGTCGACGCCACTCCCGCTCTTGTCGCCGTTCGATCACCGCAGCTTCCTCATTGACGCCGCCTCTTTTTTCGTGTTGCCTCCGTCGCCTTTCCTCTGTTGTTGCCACGAAGCTCTCACACCAATTCAGCCCCGGTTCTTGCCTTCTCAAATTAAGGTAAAATGTCAATATTGTCTGGGATAATTCGAGTATGTCCGTGATAGTAATTGGTTGCTATTTTTCTTTGGTTTGCCCGCTATCCTTGCATGATTCACAAATTGTTTTCATCAAAGATGTCATGTTATGTATCGTTCAAGCATTGTTTAGTGTGATGCCGACATTAAGCGAAGTGCGAAATCTTTTTTTTTTAATTCAAGATAATGGTTTTTTCGTTGAGCAAAATCGTCGAAACCATAGTTTTGTCAAAAAATCTCAGATATAGCTAATCTGACTTATCACCGTTTAGGTCTGATTTGCTAACTCCGAAAAGTCAATCTTTAATTCAAGATGTGGAATTTTTCAGGAAATTTCGAAAAAGAATAGACGACGGCCGCGATTTGGGTAAGAATGTTAGTTGGCCGATTGGTGATTGATTGATTGATTGATTGATTGACTGATTGGCTGATTGATTTATTGTCTAATTGATTGATTGATTTTTTTAGGAACCTTATCTAATCAAGCATTTCCGGTTAGGCATGTCCGATTGGCTGATTGATTTTTTTTTTTTTTAAAATTCATCCGAAAAAAAAATCATTTGCATTGCATATTACATATTTGCCATGTCATGCATTTTGCCACGCCACCTCGCCATGTCATTTTGCCACGCCACCTCGTCAGGTCATTCTCACACGTCATCCATGCATAAATGTCACGTCATCGTTTATGTCATTGCATGTCATATGTGTGATGTTAATAAGAGAGAAAATTAAAAAAAAAAATATCAAGTCACATGAACCAATCAAAAGACCTTTGCATGAAATTGATACCGAAAGGGCATTAGTTTTGATTAACTAATATAATTAAGTTCTCGAATCCACAATCTTTGGTTCGTAGAAGTAAAATGGTTCTACCGCCGTTTTATAATTCTAATCAACCTACCAATAATGATTAGTGGCGACTCCAATTTATAAATCATTTAAGTGAAATTTAAAGTTGCGAATTGGTAGAGTTTGGGAGAGTCCGTATTATGTTAGTTAATTCAATTGACCTAATAATCCATTAGCCTAACTAATTAATTTTTTAGGATCACGACAGCTTGGTGACTCCGCTCGGGAGTTAAATTTTTATTTTGTTCGAAAATTGTAATGGGTGAATAGATTTTTCCAGTCAATTTTTTGTAAATCAAGCTCGAATTTCGAATTTCCTTAATTCACCTCTAATTTTCGAATAAATTAAAAAAATTGTGGACTTAGGCCATGGATTTCATGTTATATGTCTTGATTGATGACTTGAGTTCGTTTTTGACCATTAGAACGAATTTTTTGGGCCGAAAAGTTTTGTTTCGATTATGCGGAATTCGACGGAAAACTGGCAAACGTGCTCAAAATGGGCCCAAATTTGGTGGGCCAAAGGAAAATGGCCTTCTGATCAATTTCGCGACCTTTGGTCACAATGCACGATGGATTTTCGCGATCCGGGGTCATCTTGATGGGTTTTGATGCTGTTTTTGAATTTTCAACAGATTTTTTCTTAGTTTTCTGTTGTTTATATGCTTGTTTTAGAGTTCGTTGCTTGATTGAGCCTCACCATTAAGGTGTTAAATGTTCTTGCAGACTTGGAGTGATAAAGGGTGGAGTATTTGTTAACTTCTTCTTGCAGGCTGGAGTCAGAATGTATGTCTTGAGGGATTATATTAAAGCGTTGTTTTGATATAAACTCTTGTGCTTGTCTCTACTACCTTTGCATACACACTTAACACACACAACCCGCCATTGGACCTGAATGGCTAAGCTTGTGATTGTATTTGATTAGGGACACTCTGGCTATCACCGCCTAGCCTGAGTCTCCCTCTTCAAGTCACGTACTCTTTCAAATTGGTGCCATGGTTCATCACTCCTATCGTTTGCCATGTGATATGGGTCGATCCTTGGCTGATGCGAATGTCTACGAGGGATCCTGATGCAATCACAAATCAAGGTGGTTCAATTTGGGCATCATTAGGGCTCCACCTTTGTTAAACATTGATGGATAGAAATCGAACCTCACGTCGCATTTCATCCGCATGTCTATGTGTTTGTTCATTTCACCTTTCTAAATATGGTATTTTCTTCAGTCTTTCACTCATGCTTTCCTATTTACTTATAATTTTAGGTCGGTCCATGGCATTTTATAGATGAGTCATAGTCTCGAGCTGTAGATCATGGGGATGATTCGAGTCATAACTCCAGCAAAAGATCAATTGAAGCAATGGTGGAGCGATTTGAATGAAGATGGCCAAGAGATAGTCAGATTCCGTAGTGGCCGGATATTGCCTTTGATTCATATACATATGCAGTTTGGTTTCATTCACGCATTAGTGCAGTTCTGGAGTCTACAGGCTACTACCTTTATATTTGATAAGCACGAGCTAACTCCAACTCTAGAAGAGTATAGTGCTCTTGTTGGAAAGTCACTAGACTCGGGTTTAGTCAATCTGCCAATTGGCGAATATCTTGTCCTTGTTTTATCTGAGTACTTGAACGTCAATAGAGATGAGGTGGCAAAAGCTTTAAAAGAGAGCCGCGGGAGTTGTCCCCTTTCATTCCTAAAAACATGCTTTGGAAAAGCTCCTTGTACATATAATAAGGCTAAAATCTTTATCATGCTATTCTTTTGCTCAATCATTTTTCCACATAAGGAGAAAACTATAGACCTCATGATAGATTGCAAGACAGGTCAATAATAGAAAGAATTTTGTTAATGCTATCTTGGCTGAGACCTTCATCTCCCTCACCAAGTTCAAAACCAATCAGGATAAAATGCTTAGAGCTTCACCTAAAATTCTTCAAGTTTGGTTCCTTTCTCATTTTTTTTGAATTTGGAAAATACCTAGAAATACTCAAAATTTCAGAACTTGAACATCCTCTCTTGAAGTTTAAAAATGAACAAGACCGTGTTCTCGAGTATCATTATTCCCGACTGCCAATCTTGTTAGCAAACCCGAGTCCTGTAACTTTCCTATGGCATACTCTTTGGTTCAAAGTGGAAGAAGCTAGAATCATGGGACGAGACGAGGCACCCGTCCCTCTTTTGGGAATCTCTGGCATCACAGAGTACTATCCAGTTAGAGTTGTTCGACAATACGGCATGATACAGTCAATTCCTCCAAAGCCGAAGAATGTAGAAATTCCCATACACTTCGATTTAAAGGACCAGAAGTTCGAGGAGCACGCCGCCCTTGCTCATGCCATGTGGGAGTGTTGCCGGCCAACCCAACTAATGTTTCCTAATGGAATCCTCTCAGGGATTGTCAAGACATACCATGCCACAATCAGTTATATCAAGGGGCATGTCATCCCAAAAGAGGGGCTCTCAGTGATACATCAAGTGGCTGTTCAAGATACGAAATGTTTCGAGATCAATCGCCTCAAGCAAAAGCTCGCCAAATCTAATGAAGAAGCCTAGAGGAATGAGAATAAGTACAAGAAGCTCAAGGCTCAAGTTGTCCCCAGAAATCTACAGCTCAAGATAGCTAGAGTCTTTATTTGCTAATCTTTGTTCATTGTTTCTTTTAAATATTGTTCTGGTTGTTTTTATTTCTGAGCTACTGCTCCATACGACCCGATTTTTTAGAGCTTTATCTAGTCATATTTGAATTTTGGCTTCTAAACGAAAAATGTTTGGAACATCTGGGGGTATCATCTGTAAAACTTAGAGAATAATTCGTGGTGTTTTACATTTATTGGATGAATTTTCATCAAGGACGATGTAGGTGGGAATTTCGGCAATTTACTCACACTTTCTTTTTTTTCTTTTTTTGAAGACTACTATTTTTAAATAATTTCCTTTGCTAGACCATAAAAAAAACGAAAGTTGTAAATTGATATCTAATCTAGTAATCTAAAAAATTTCAGACCTTAATTCACACTTTAAGTGTGTCCTTCGCTTATTTGACAAAAATCGGATAGAACAGTTTTTATGAGAAGAATTTTTCAAAATAAGAATTAAAATGTACTGATTGGTCTACTTTTGACCTTAAGTCTGAACATCAAAGTTGTTCCTCGTTAAGTTCTAGAATAGCTCATAAAATTTAAGAATTGTTTGATCGACGTACGAATTATGACGAATTTTATCGTGAAGGTCGACGGAATTAAAAAAACTACCCGATTCAGATTTTTGCTTTGTTTATTAAGTCTAGAGAGTTGCCATGGATTGGTCCACTATTCTCACTCACTTTACTAATCTTCGTGTGGTCTTTCTTTAAAGGTAATTTATCGCAGGTCATCCGCACATCACCAGGTCTATCGTAAAGAAAATGACTGACAAAGCTGAAATGAATGCTGCAATCCAAGAGGCCCTCTAGGAGCATATAGATGCCATGAACAACAGAATGGACAACATGGTTTCTCAAATGGAAAACAAGATGTTGGTGAGTCTCATGACTAGAATGCAACTGCCTAACCAGACATCTCAAACTCCGGCGCCTCCTCCCGGCAGCTGATGGTCCAACCAAGAATCAAGAGCAGTTTTTGTCACTAGAAGACATGTTCATCCTAGGCTCTAGTATGAATGTTCCGCCGACAGTTCCAGTTCACCAAGCCAGCCTTGTGGTTCTAGAGCAGATTTATGATGCAGCCTAGCTGATGGCTCAAATGGAGCAGCAGATGGAGCAAAAGATAGAGTTGAAGATGGAACAGAAGATGGAAGAAAGACTCCAAGAGATTCATGGAACACACAACATCCCTCATGTAGACTTTTCTACCTTCACAAAAGTTAATGTGCCAAAGAAGTTTAAAGTGCCTGATTTTGAGAAATACGACGGCACGTCCAACCCTGTGTAACATGTTCAGATGTACCAGAGGAGAATGAGCAACTATGCAGACAATGGCCCTTTACTAGTTCAGACTTTTCAGGCCAGTCTGAAGATGCAGCCATGTGATGGTATGCTGACTATGGGTATATAGTATGGGAAATTAGAAACAAGCGGCAACTGCTTTTATCAAGCTCTTCAATTTCAACATAGACGCCCTTGTCTCTAGAGAGGACCTGGAATAAGCAGAGATGAGAAGTGCGAGACGATCAAGCAATACCCTACTAGGTGGAGGAACACCGCGTCCCAACTCTAGCTCGTTCCCCCTAAGAAGGAACTCATGAAGCTATTTGTCTCTACTCTTCCACAAACTATGTGAACACGAATCCTTGGCACCTCTGCAATATCATTTGCTCACCTCATAGCAATGGCTGAGGAAGTGGAAAGTGGCATGAAGAAGGGCTGGTACGGAGATGCTAGCATGCCCGCAAAACGATTCTGAATAAAGAAGGACAATGAAGTCGCTCCTTAGATCAACATGGCAAGCCCAGCGCCGGCTGTATAAGTTTCCGTCAAGCAGCAAGGGAATTTTGACGAACAGAAGCAGAGGAGAAATCCACGCCCACCCCGACAATACACATCTTTGTCGAGAACACTTTCTCAAGTTCTGGCTATCCTCCACAAGAAAGACTTGTTGTCAACTGAACCTTTGAGGCCAAATTATACATCGTATGCAGGTTATGACCCGTCCAAGAAATGCGATTACCATCACGGTGAGGTTGGCCACAACACAGACAATTGCGTTGTACTTAAAAATCTCATCCAAGACTTGCTCGAGTCAAAGGCGTTTGCGTTCCAAGGTAACGCCCAGCCAAATATCCAAAATAATCCCTTGCCCGACCATTCTGGCAAAGTCAACGTTGTGTTTGATTACAATATCCAACCGGTAAGAGAGTTTAAAGTTCGGTTAGCATATGTTCCTGATGCTCTAGTTAGAGCAGGATATTACCGGACTGGAGAACTACTGTCACTGGATGAATTAAGGAAGACAGTTTCGACCTTTATGAAGAATGGGTTGATAATTAAAGTCAATCATGCGGAGACAATTGCCACTACTTCTCAGATCGTCATCGATTGGGATCAGGAGCTTGCTGCCTTGACCATGACTGAGTCTGAGCATTTTTCAGAACCTGGAGAAGCCGATATAACGAGTCTGGTCAAAGTTGACTTGGATTTGGCTGACATGCCACCCCTTCAAGATGCGTCGGATGATGAGTTAGGAATTGTCGTACCTGAAACTCTGGTGATTAGCTTGCCTTAATCGTTTCCTTACAAAAACAATAAGGCTGTCCCTTGGTAATATGATTTGGCCTTGGTGACGAGATCCGGGCAAGCGTACAATGAAGACCAACTAAACAAGCATATCACAGAAAAGGATACAAAGGAGTTTTTAGCTGTAATCAAGACAAGCGAGTACAATATCGTCGATCAGCTGCGAAAATTGCCGGCTTAAGTTTCTTTACTCAAGCTCTTGCAGTCATCTGAAAAACATAGGGAATCCCTCATGAAGGTGTTAGGGTAGATACACGTCCCAGAAGATATCGACTAGGACAAGTTGGAGAATTTTGTCAGGACCATCCTTCTGAAAGATCAAGTGGCATTCGCTGATGATGAAATTCCTGCTGAGGGACGTGGCCACAACAAAACCCTACACATAACAGTGAAGCACAAGCAAACTCTAGTGGCGCGAGTGCTCGTTGACAATGGTTCAGTACTGAACATCTGCCCCTTAGCCACTCTAAATAGGCTAGGGGTAGATTTGGCCAGGATGCAGGCTGCCAAGACCTCAGTCAGAGCTTTTGATGGTGTGAAGAAAGATGTCATGTGACAGATCAATCTGGACATCTTGATTGGGCCTTCCATGTTTGATGTTTTATTCTAGGTGTTGGATATTCCATCGGCTTTCAGCCTCCTACTTGGTCATCCGTGGATTCACAATGCGGGAGCTGTACCATCTAGTCTTCATCAGAAGATCAAGTTCGTCGTTGAGAGAAAACTAGTGATCGTTCATGGTGAAAAGCATCATAGGATCTTCAATGAAACGGCTATTCCTCACATTGAGCCAGCTCAAAATGAAGAAGACTCATATCATGCTTTTGAACTGGCACAGACTATTTATGCATCACCAGAAAGTCCTCTAGTCATTCCTGAGGTATCTCACGCTTCTATCATGATGGCCAAAGTAATAGTTGACAATGATTTCGAGCCTGGCATAGGTATGGGCCGACATGGTCAGGGGATCCATACCCTGATTACGCTTAATGGACAATCTCATACAGTTGGTTTGGGACACCGAGGACGTGGCCGGTCTAGACATAGTAGGCAATATGGAAGAGGCCATGGAAGGTCCGAAGCTAGTCCTTTACTGCCCCCACTCTATACTAATTTTCGATCAGCTGGTGTGGTTAGTGGATATGATGAGCTGACCCAGTTCAAAGACGACCTAAGGATTGTATTCCTAGATTCTCCACATGGCCAAGATGTTTTGGCCGAGCCGATGACGCTGGATGAGGATGCATTTGATGATGGACTCCTCGATCTCACTGGTTATTTTGATGACCTCATCATTAGAGCCATATCTGTGGATCTTGTACAGGTTGATAAGGTGCTAAAGAAAGACGTTGGCATGGCGTCCGGATCTCTAAGTCTGTCTGTCGATGCGATAGTCAAAGATCCAATGGATGGTTCAGAGTAACGTTTTTTGAGATTTTGCAATCCCCTACGTAGAATCTTTCCAGCTTTCTTTAATTTTTCCATACCACATTAGGATTTTGAATTCATGTCGCATGTTAGGATTTCATTTTAATTCAATGTGGTACTCAATAAGATGTAATTCGTTGATTTTCATATCAATAAAATTACAGATGTTTTTCATTGAATTTTGGAACCTTAATGAGGCATCTCAAACCAACCCGATGACGATAGACAACAAGTGAACAATTTATCATCCATGATAAGCATTAGGGGTTGGGCTACCTCAAGAGTTTTCGTCCCACGGTCTTGAAAAAAATGTGTTCGAAAATACACACTAGTTTTTGAAAGAAGTTGCGATGCATGCATGATTAAATCCTGTTTGTTTCTCTGACTTCGCCATTTTATGTTTCAAGGGAAAATATGAGAAGGGTGATCCATTGGACTCTGGTGTGTACAATTTAAATGAATTCACTTCTGATTATGAAGAAATCCGTCTAGAGTTGGAACAGCACAAGATGATTAAGCCTATGATTGGCGATGAGACTTTGCCAATCAATTTGGGCAATGAACAGAATCCAAGAGAGGTAAAAATTAGGGCAAACTTGTCCACCGAAATGGTCGAACATCTTTACCGGGATATCTTCGCCTGGTCCTATGCAGATATACCCGGTCTTATCGATCAATTATTGAGCATTGCTTACAGACAGATCCCTCATTCAAGCCAGTAGTGCAGGGATCACAAAGAACTAAACCAGAACTAGCAAAGAAAATCAGGGAAGAAGTTATGAAGCTCCTTGATGTAGGATTTATCGAGGCTGCCCAATATTCTGACTAGGTCGCTAACATTGTTCCGGTGCCAAAGAAATACGGTCGAGTTCGAGTCTGTGTCGACTATCGTGATCTAAATAAAGCGAGTCCTAAGGATGATTTTCCACTCCCGCACATTGATGTACTTGTAGACAGCACGGCGGGATTCGAAATGTTTTCAATCATGGACAGTTTCTCGAGCTATAATCAAATCCTAATGAACGTAGATGATAAACTGAAGACTGTATTCACCACTCCGTAAGGGATGTTCCATTATAAGGTGATGCCTTTCGGTCTCAGGAACGCTGGCGCAACTTATCAAATGGGCTATGATTACTTTATTCCATGACATGATGCACAATGAAATTGAAGTCTATGTCGATGACAGGATTGCAAAAACAAGAAGTGGAGAAGACCACATTGAAACCCTGACAAAGCTATTCGACAGACTCCGGAAGTTCAAGCTACAGCTTAATCCCGCAAATGTGTTTTCGGCGCCAACTCGGGCAAATTGCTCGGGCTCATTGTCAACAACAAGGGTATTGAAATAGACCCATCCAAGGTGAAAGCCATATGTGAGTTCAAGCCGCCAACGACGGTAAAAGAAGTTCGAAGCCTCATGGGCAGGTTGACTTATATTGCCCGATTCATTTCTCATCAATCTGAGACTACTAAGCCTTTCTTCAAGTTGTTAAAGAAGAATGTGTTGGTCGAGTGGGATGATGATCGTGATGAAGCCTTTGAGAAAATAAAACAACATCTTATGAATCCGCCAGTGCTTGTTTCGCCAGTGTCAAGCTAACTATTGGTACTTTATCTCACGATCCATAGTGAATCCTTAGGAGCTATGCTAGCACAGATGAGACAAGATAATGGGAAGGAACGCGCCATTTATTATCTGAGCAAGAAGTTCACAGCCTCCAAAATGAATTACTTGAAAACTGAGAAGACATATGCGGCTCTAGTTTGGGTGCTGCACAGGTTGCGGCAATACACTTTGCATTATCAAACTTTCTTGGTGACAGAATGCAATCCCATCAAGTATCTGCTAAATCAACCTGCCCTGATTGGCAGGCTTGCTAAATGACATATCCTTATTTTTGAGTTCAATGTTCAATATTTGTCTCAAAAGTCTGTAAAAGGATGAGCCATAGCCAATGTCCTGGCTGAAAATCTGGGGCAAGATGAAGATCCATATCAACCTAAAGATAGAGTCATGGCTGTCGAAGATTATTTCTAGATCATGTATTTTGATGGAGCTGTGAATTTATCCGGATTGGGTACAAGAGTAGTCCTAATATCTCTAGGCAGTCAACATTATCTTGTGGCACCAAAGTTAATATTTCCATGTACTAACAATATTGCAGAATATGAAGCGTGCATTTTTGGCCTACAAGCCGCAATTGAAATGGGTATGGCTCGACTTAAAGTATTCGGAGACTCAGCCTTAATCATCCTGTAGACGATTGGACAGTGAAAAACAAGAGACGCTAAGTTGATACCTTATCATGAAGATCTGGATTAGTTGGTGGAGGGGTTTGATGATATTTCGTTCGAGTATTTATCCAGAACTCACAATCAGTTCGTTGATGCATTAGCTACTCTGTCTTCGATGTTGCAAGTCACCAATGGGCTTGAGGTTGAACCATTAAAGATTGAGGTACTAAGAAAGGCAGCCTATTGTATGACTGTAACCGATGAACCTGATAGCAAGACTTGGTACCATGATGTCAAAACTTACATTCAGGAGCAAAAATTTCCTCAACAGAGTTCAGTGTCTGATCAAAGGTATATAAAGAATATGTCCTTAAAGTTTTTCATGAGCAGAGAGAGTCTCTATAAAAGATCATTTGATTCAATTCTTCTAAGATGCATTGACTCTACTGAAGTTGTCCTTCTGATGATAGAAGTACATGAAGGAATTTATGGTCCACATATGAATGACCACATGATCGCCAAGAAGATTATGAGGTTAGGCTATTACTGGCTCACTTTGGAAAGTAACTACGTCCAACATGTTCGTAGCTGTCACAAATGCCAAATTCATGGTGACAAGATCAACGTCCCTTCAAACGAGCTACATCAGTTATCTGAGCCATGACCTTTCTCTACGTGGGGGATTGATGTGATTGGTCTAATCAACCCCAAGGCATCAAATGGGCATCGTTTCATTTTAGTCGCCATTGACTATTTTTCTAAATGGATTGAAGCAGTATTATATCTGACCGTCACGGCGCAAAATGTGGCGAAATTGATTAGCCGAGACATCATCGCTCGATATGTTCACCCGAAATCACTGATAATGGCCCAAATCTGAACAACAAACTAGTTGATGATCTATTCACAAAATTCAAGATCAAGCATCTGAACTCTTCTCGTACCGTCCTCAGATGAATGGCGCAGTGAAGGCGGCCAACGAAAACATAAAGAAGATCCTTGCCAAGACTGCTGAGAATTATCGTGATTAGCACGAGAGGTTGCTTTTTGCACTTATGGCATATCGGACTTCGATTCGAACTTCTACCGGGGCAACCACGTATTCCCTTGTGTATGGAATGGAAGCAATGTTACCTGTTGAGGTAGAAATCCCTTCTTTATGTATATTATCTCAGCTCAAGCTGACTGAAACCGACTGGATCTAGCAGAGGATGGATCAGTTGAACCTGATCGATGAAAAGCGGCTTATAGCTTTATGCCACGGCCAATGCTACCAGCAGAGGGTTACTAAATCCTTTAAAAAGAAAGTCGGGCCTCAGCATTTTCAAGTAGGAGACCTTGTTTTGCGAAAATTATTGTCTATTGTTCCGCTTCCAAAGGGGAAGTTTGCTCCGAACTATGGCGGCCCATACGTCGTGAAGAAGATACTCCCGGGAGGTTTTAATCCTTGCAGAGATGGATGGTCGTGTTTTCACTAGTCCTGTCAATTCTGATGCTGTAAAGAAGTATAATACTTGAATTGCCTTGACATCTTTTGATCAAGTTATAATTCTTATCCGATGCTCATTTCACCTCATCATGCTGATGTGTGTGCATTAAAAATTTTCACTGTGAGATAATTTCACTCACGAAATCTCTATGATCTTTTTGAATTAATCATTTTAAATGAAGAATGTCAGGACAACGAAAGACAAGCTATTTCCATACACATCCTACATCACAATTCCCAATAAGCAATGTGAGAATTTCCATGCTTACAAGGTAAAAGGTTATTTCGCGAAAAGTATGATAATCAAAATGATATGAGGCATTCATTTCATCTATCCCAAACACTACAGGTTGCCCATTGCTAAACTTCTTTTGAATGATGGTTTCATTTTATAATCCTATCAGGAACAACCCCACATCGGGGCAAATTTCAGAGATTCAAAGGATGAGTTGAATTTTATTACTTTCACTTGCATCAATCTTTGAGTATGTTTATTGCATGTGGATTCTGTGTTAGTTCAAGTGCTTTAGACATGACAAAGAGCATTTAATTTCTACACCCATATATACTAATCCTTCGTAAGCCAATTTGAGCATGGAATTCACTTCTCCAAACCCAATTGGCGATCATCTTGAGCAAGAAATCATTTCAAACTATCTGAAAAAACGAGCAAAATTTCTTGGGGCAGGCTAAAACTTGGAAGATCGACTTACGCAATAAGCAGATAATTCAGATAATACACTTCCTTTCTTAAAAAAAAGGTCGTTGTGCAAAAAGAGAGTAAAAAAAAAAAGATGACGAAGCTTACCAAACAAAAGAATGGGGCAAAATCGTCCATTCCCATTAGAAAAGTGGAGAAGAGAAAGAGCTCTCTCGAAAAAACTCCAGAAGGAAGGAAGGGTTTTACTATGAGTGGGTTCCTCAAAGAAAGATCATTTCTAAAGCATAGAGTGACAGAAACGGATGATCATTGATTCTCTCATACAACCCATTGTTAAAAATAAGCCTTTCATTTTCAAGCCTACCCTGAACCTACATTACAACCCTCATCGAAAGTCTCTTCAGATTAGGGCATTTAGATTAATGCAGGTTCTCAAATGTTTATAAATGTCGCTCGAAGAAGTGTGAGCAAAATCATTTTATCTCATTTCGCAGGGTTCTTGACTCGTAAGTTCAATGCAACTGATGAAGATTTCATTTCATGGCTTAAATGACTCGGATGAGTCCCCCTCCCCCCCTTCCCTTTTTTAATAGCCTTTGACCAAGCCTGAATTACAGTCCGTACGAAAGACCTCATGGATTGACATGATCATACTAATTAAGAGAATACCCAGACCTTTGTCAGGCTTGATAATGAGAGCTTTGAGCGTTTCTCTTACCCGCATTAATGGACGGGTCTTAAAAGCCTTTTTTCGTAAGAAAGAGTGAAAAGTCCTTTCTGATTGGAATTCCTCATTCAATTTGATTAATTTTTTTAGAAATATCAGATAAACTTTCTTATTGACAAATTTCCAAGTGGAGCTTTATAATACAAGCAAAAACTCATGAACTTTTTTATGATGTCTCATTGAGCTTATGCATGTCATCATTTTTCGAAAGATTTGATAGGTATGATACAGTCAGTCTACCCATCATTCATTCGTCACTCAGAAAATCTAGGTAAGTTATTTTTTTTGGTAAGGAAAGGTAAGTTTTTTGAACCCTTTTAAAGTCGACTTTAGTCGTACCGCCCTTTGTGGTCGCACTGATAATTGTTCAGACATCACACTATTTTGTATTCATACTAATCCAATTCAAATAATACATTATCTATCGTCTTGATACGGTGAGACCTGCTCGAGAAGATCACGGGAGATTATTTTACCAACTCATGCTGACCCGTTGAGGAGGTCGCAAGAGACAACTCTCATCTTGATACGATGAGACCTGCTTGAGAAGGTCGCGGGAGATTATTTTACCAACTCATCTTGACCCATTGAGGAGGTCACAAGAGACATTTTACTGACTCATGTGACCCGTTGAGGAGGTCCCAAAAGACATTTCTCGTCTTGATACAGTGAGATCTTTGTAAGAAGGTCGCGAGAGATTATCATTGCCGACTCATGGTGACCCGTTGAGGTGGTCCCCAAGAGACAACTAGATAGCTCGAACCATCACTCGAGCACATTTTCAAACCCTTACATATCTTGCGCTGTCCCGCATCAAAGGAAAACCTTCGGTAACGGATAAGACCCCAAAACCTAAGATCCACGTGTGATCTTGGTTTCTTTTTCGATTTCACAACGTATGCGCTCTTGTGATTTCGAAAAATAAACGGCCAGCTCAAACCATAACTCGAGCACATTTGCAAACTCTCTACAGATCTTGCGCCGTTTCGCGTCAGAAAGAAACTTTTGGCAACAAATGGGCTAGTACCTTAGTGCCGTAGCATCTTTGTTGGAAGCTCAGAAATTAAGGGAATCACCAGCATATAAGGTATTTGGTAAAACTGAAATTCTCATATATGAGCCATGTACATGTTTATCTAATACGGTGAAGAGAGAAATTTTGACACATGTTATTTATAGCACCGCATTTCATGCAACGTTTCACTTGCATCGAAAAATGAGATTTAATAACTCCCGCAAAAAAAAAAATTATCACCATCATTTGCATTTTGTAGAATTTAGGTTTCAATTTCAGTCTTTAAGCGAACCGTTACGAGTTTCCACTCAAAGAGGAGCAGCTGTTGACAACTAAATTTTGATTTTTTAGGAAATTCATCTATTTCACAAAATGAGAGTTAATCATAATTCTCGCAAAAAGAAATTCTTCATGCATTGCATATTTATTTGTTCTCTCATCTATTATGATCAGTTAAAGGCGAATCGGTTGAGCTTAATTTAACAGGCGGCGAAACCATAATCAATTTGGGATTTTCGATTATCAGAAGGGACACCCGAAATTTACATTGGGCTCCATTCGAATTTATTTCGATCCATTTTTAATTCTTTCAAATGAAAGGCTTTTAATTAATTATCTATTTAATTAATTAAATCTCAATTAGGCTCTAAATTCAAGTAGATAAGCCCATCAATTGGTAATTTTCGGCCAAGCCTTTATGCTACCCTTAAATGGCCAAATTTTTTGAGGATGAAGCCCTTGATATTCAGATTTTTAAATCACACGGCTATTTTCCTATCAGAAGTTTCTTTACTCGACAGCCGGGATCGAATCTTACGTTATACCCTAGTTTTCTCTATATATATATTCGTTTATGTTTAGGGTTCAAGGGGGGTGGACAATCTTATTCAAAAACATTCGAGAAGAGACATTTTTTGGAGAAAGAGGGGAAACAGAATTTTCGGGGAGGGGATACACGCTCTCACTTTTTCGAGCTCTAGCTCTCTCTCTTTGACGATTTTCTTTACTCTCTCTATTTTCGGTGGCCGCAGCTCCTCCTTCATCAACGTCGCCATCTCCCCTCGAACGAGGAACGACATCGTCGTCTAGCCATCACCATTTTTCCTTCGTCAACGTCGCTCCCGTTCGTATCATCGTTCGATCGTCGCAGCTTCCTCATCGACGCCGCCTTTGTTTTCATGCTGCCTCCGTCGCCTTTCCTCTATTGTCACCATGAAGCTCTCACACCAATTCAGCCCCGGTTCTCGCCTTCTCAGATTAAGGTAAGATGTCAATATTGTCTAGGATAATCCGAGTATGTTCGTGATAGTAATTGGTTGCTATTTTTCTATGGTTTGCCTGTTGTCCTTGCATGATTTGCAAGTTGTTTTCATTAAAGTTGTCATGTTATGTATCGTTCAAGCATTGTTCGGTGTGATGCCGACATTAAGCGAAGCGCGAAATCTTTTTCTTTTTTTTTTTAAATTCGAGATAATGGTTTTTTCGTTGAGCAAAATCGTCGGAACTATAATTTTGTCAAAAAATCTCGAATATAGCTAATCTGACTTATCACTGTTTAGATCTGATTTGCTAACTCCGAAAAGTCAATCTTTAATTCAAGATGTAGAGTTTTTCTGGAAATTTCGGAAAAAAATAAACGGCGGCCGCGATTTGGCTATGAATGTTAGTTGGCAGATTGCTGATTGATTGATTGATTGATTGATTGATAGGCTGATTGATTGATTGTCTAATTGATTGATTGTCTGATTGATTGATTTTTTTAGGAAAATAAGGTTTCCTGGGAACCTTATCTCATCAAGCATTTCCGATTAGGCATGTTCGATTGACTGAATGATTGTTTAAAAAAACAAAATTCATCCAAAAAAAATCATTTTTATTGCATATTATATATTTGCCACGTCATGCATTTTGCCACGCCACCTCGCCAAGTCATTCTCACACGTCATCCATGCATAAATGTCACATCATCTTTTATGTCATTGCATGTCACATGTCATATAATTAGGTTGCATTAGCATCACATTTAATAAAAGACCTTTGCATCAAATTGGTACCGAAAGGGCATTAGTTTTGATTAACTAGTGTAATTAAGTTCCCGAATCCACAATATCTGGTTCATAGAAGTAAAATGGTTCTCCCGCCGTTTTACTTAGGTTTCTAATCAACCTACCAATAATGATTAGTGACGACTTCAATTTATAAATCATTTCAGTGAAATTTAAAGTTGCGAATTGATAGGGCTTGGGAGAGTTCGTATTAGGTTAGTTAATTCAATTGACCTAATAATCCATTAGCCTAACTAATTAATTTTTTAGGGTCGTGACAACTGCGGGTTTGATGAAAGCCCTGTCGTACATGTACGAGAAGCCATCTATGATTAACAAGGTCTATTTGTTGTGACGTATGTTTAACTTGAAGATGAATGAAGGTGCATCAATTGCTAATCATATCAATGAATTCAATGTAATCGTTAGTCAATTGAGTTCAGTTGATATCAACTTTGAAGATGAGATGTGCTTTGATTCTTTTATCTTCATTGCCTGAAATTTGAAATTCTATTGTTACTAATGTTAGTAATTCCTCTGGATCAATAAGTTTATCTTTTGATGGGATTCGAGATTTAATTCTGAGTGAGGATATCTGTAGAAGAGAATCTGGCAAATCTGTATTTACTATTTTAGTAAGTGAAAATAGAGGAAGAGCTAGTACTTGTGTTAACAGAAGTAGTATGTATTCAGATAGACGCAATTAGTGTAGAACTGGTGTTACTGTCTGTTGGAAGTGTGGCAAGAGGGGGCATCTTAGAAGAAATTGCTTTAAGCTGAGAAATGAAACGGGTTAGGGAATAGAGTTGAATCTATAGATGATATTGCAGCTGTAACTGAAAATTCTGATTGTGTCGATAGAGTTTTGTCTGTCATTAAGGATTAGTCGTTTGATGGATAGATTATGGATTCTGATTGTTCTTTACATGCTACATCAACTAGGAACTAATTTTCTACTTATCGGTGCACAAATAGTAGTAAAGTACAGTTGGGAAACAAAGATGCATGCGATATTGTAGGTATTGGTGATGTTAAAATTAGAATGCATGATAGTATTATGAAGACATTGACTGGAGTAAGACATGTTCCAGAATTGAAAAAGAACTTAATTTCCTTAGGTGCCCTAGATTCAGCTGGATGCAGGTATTCTTCAAGATGTGGAGTTTTGAAGATTGATTGAGGTGCCCTGGTGATAATGAAAGGAATCAAGCATGGTGGCCTGTCTGAACTTTAAGGTGAGACATTGATAAGTTTCGCTCTTGAGACGTTAACATTTGTTCGAGAGTCTAACGGCTGCTCGAGAAAGGCCTGGCCGACTGTGGCGATATACAAGTTTGATGTTGTTATCAAGAATACGCGGTCGAGAGCTTTGATTGAAATAAAGACTGGTAAGTTGATCAAGCATGTGAGAAATGACAGTAGCATGGAGTCCTGCTCGAAGCTGGCAAATAAATTTTGCATTAAAAAGGGCATAATGAAACACCGAACTACTGCCAGTAAACCACAACAGTTTGCAGAATTGATTAGTAGAGCGTTGCTAGAGACAGCCCGTAAAAAGATCTCTAGTGTTAGTATGGTAGGAGAATTCCAGCGAATGCGGTTAATATGGCAAGCTACCTGGTAAATAGATCTCCATCGACTGTGATTAGATATCGGACTCCCGAAAAAGTGTGGTCAGGTAATATTGCTAATGATTATATTTTTAGAATGTCTAGTTGCCCGTGTTATTATCGAGTAAGTGATTGTAAGCTCGATGTGAGGGCAAAGTGTATATTCCATGGCTGTGCGCGAGGTGAGTGTGGCTATCAGTTGTGGTGCCCAAATATAAATTCACATGTTTGCAGCAGAGAATTTATCTTTGACAAGTCTTCAGTACTTCAAGCTATGAGTGATTATAGCAGTGTTCATACGAATCTGGATGTTGTTAAGCTTGAGGTGGAGTTGCAACCAGAAACTCCTGAGGTAACAGATACTAGCGAAGTAATCGACACAGATGGTGCTTGTAAAGAGGTGAAGCTTATAGAGCCAACGGTTGCTGTAACTGCTAATATTGACAAAGCACGTTTTCGGTTTCCTGACAAATATGGATGCAACGATAGTTTTGCTTTATCTGTGGTTAATGAACTTGTCTCAGATACGCCTTGCAGAGTAGTTAAAGGTGTATATGCACTTGGTGTTCTAATGAGGTCCTCAGTTATGACAAAATTCAAGCACGGCTTGTACTTGGATAATGTCTGTGGCGATTGAGCCCATTGGTGCTGTGGGAGAGCAGTAGTAGACGATGTTCGGATTTTAGCAGCGATTGTGATTTGGCTCAAACATCGAGCAAATGTGGAGATTATTAAAATTATGTGTTAAGATTTAGCCCGAATTGAAATATGAATATTTTGAATTGATACTCTAGATTATCGACGAAGAAAAAGAAATAAAAACGGGAAGAATAGACTTCATTGGATATATACGGAATCGACTTCCGTTTTGAATTTGGCGACGAAGAAAGAAAAGATATCAAACAAATCGTGGAAAGGAAATACACGCCTCATGATTGTGCAAGATTCTCTGCCTATATATATATTCCTATTGCGTTTTGGAGTGTCATGACGAAATTGGAAAGGGCATGGATTTTGAATCTCACGTGGACTTTGGTCAAAGAATATCTTCTGTGGGTTGTTAGTTTTTTCTTTTCTTTTTTCTTTGGCAGATGTGCATGTGCACGTATATATATATAGATATATACTCAGGATTGCTTGAGTGTAGAACATCTTCAGGGGCGCGGCTTTCTTGCATATTATTACAATAGGCACTGGGTGTCGATCGAATCGAAGAGGGTTAGCTCAGTAGGTTACGAAGGTCTTGAAGTGCCGTTTCTGCGAGTGCTTTGTGGTGGATGAATTCGTGGAATTACGTCAATAAGTTAGTGTTCGAGCCGAGAAATTAAAGTGGTAAGAATTGTGTATAATTCCATTGCGAAATTGAAAGAATATTTCACGAGAAATTTGGAGGCTAAACACTGTATGCGTTCTTGGATGTAATCGGGGCTAGGAAACACCAAGAGTGTTTGTGTAACTCGAGTGATCAGTAATCTCCATGTATCGCTTGTTCTATAGTGGAATTCGTTGTTGCTCTCCTCGTGGATGTAGATCTCTATGATCAAATCACATACATCTGGTGTACGATTTATTTTACTCGTTCTATCTATTTATTGTTTGATCGTTTATTCTGTGCCACAGTCGACCTCTTCCTTTTTTCATGTCAAGTTCTTGATAACAAACTTCTGTTCTTACCGGATCACCTATGGATCTATGAAAAATATATTCAAACCATGTCAATCTATGTTCTCTAATCTTTTCTGCCACCGAAACTACTCCAACTTTTTGTCGAATATTTTCATTTCTTATATTATTCATCCTTATCTGACCACACATCTACCTTAACATCTTCATTTCTATTACTCTTATATTATGCCCATGTTGTCTCTATGCTAGCCAATATGTAGTTCCGTATATCATTGCAGGTATTATTGCAGTTGTATAAATTTTTTCTTGTAGTTAGGGACAATTGAAATGCCTTTGCATGACTGGTCTGCACTGTGTGCTGGTATTTTAAATCTCAAGATAGTGTAAGAATGCTTTACTCAACAACTCTGTCCGAGGATGATCTATGGCCGTAGTAATGCTTCTATATAACAGTTTCGTAGAAAATTGTTCCAATCTGCGAAATGTATTTCAATGAAATTAGTTCTTTGATTTTTGTTAAAAGGTGATGGGTTCTAGCTCTTCCGGACATGAATCTCAATGAATCACTAGGAACGATGAAGATACGACGTCGGAATTTAATCGACCACAGAGCATCTGAAACTACGACTTAAGCACAAAAATTGAAAGTTGCAGAAAAGATAAATTGCGGTAAAGTAAAGATAAAGAAAAGTTTGCTAGAAAGTTAAATTATTTGATTGAAGAAGGGACCTTACAAAGATTACATCTGGGTATTTATCATCCTTATAAATGGCGGTTATTAAATGTGAAAGAACAAATAAGTCCCTTTCAATGTTACTGGAAGTTACTTTACAAGAGGATATGAAATTACCAGCCAAGGGTTATCTACGTGTTGGATGTTCGCCATCGATATCAGTGATTCTATCAAGAAACTTCGCCGAGAAACTTCAAGACTCTTGTCAATAATTTCAAGTTGTGTTGTCGATAATATCACTGACGAGTTGCCAATTCCATTCAAATTTTCGATTTTGTTATTTATCATTGATCAAACTCTTTTCTTATTGGCTGTCTGATACTTGTCGGCAATAACTAAAAGTTGGTTGCTTTTGGGTGTTGACAACAACTTTCTTATGATGGGCAATATTTCTTATCAGCTTACGAATACATTCTTCTGAAAAGAATACGTAGGAATAGTAATTATTATTGCGGAGTAGCAAAGAAACAAAAGAGTGGTAATTCTTTCCGACCTAAGACGGGTTGACCAAGAGCACAGAAGTCTTCGTGGGAGTGCCAGTCAGAATAGGAGTAATATAATTTGGTACACTGCAATAATTCAACATAAAATAACCTTACCGATTTAAAAATAAATGGGTTCTGGGTATGAGTGCGCCGGAAATGTTAATATAACATCCGAAATTCTCCTATGCTCCCCAACCTATATGAACTCGCACATATTGTTGGTGAATCAACATCTGGATCCAACAGTGTAGCCCGTTGTGCACAGACATCCGGTTAATGTTACATATCTGCTACTGATGATCGATATCACTAACAATGAGGACATCTTAAAACATATGGTCTGGTTTTACATATAAGAAATAGAACACAGTTATCCAAAGATTGGAAAAATGACAACACAAGTGCCGTCACTTTTGTATGGCACTCGCTTGGGGAGCATAACTTTTTTTTTCGATTACTTAAGTGTCATAACCTATAAAAATACTCAATTAAATGCTATAACTTTCAATCAAACCCCATTGTGGGATAATTTTTTTAATAGCGTCACCTAAGTGCCAGAAATGTGAGGTGACATGGCACTTGGTGAGTGCACGCAACAAAAGTTTAATACCTTCATTTAGAGAGATCACCAAGGGGAAGCCCAAATCTGAGCACGTCAACATATCCGGTTGAATCCACCTTCACTCACAAACTTAAACCAATGAATTTTGGGTCAACTATAGCATATTAATTGCTTAACATCATATCAATTATCCAAATGTGAGAATTCTCTAGCACAAATCACACGTGCATCTTAACAATCTCCACATCACATGTGTGCTTAGTGTTTGGTACGCTTTTCCTTAATTCAGGTATCCTTTTGCATCAATCAACCTATCTCAACTTGAATCTCTAACGTCCACCTTCATCTTTGGTCTCTTTCTCAGGATTGAACCATAAATGCTATCAACGGCCCGGCGTTGCTACAACACAACTCTCACCGCTCGAAAATCGCGTTGGTTACCAGATTGCTTTATTGAGATATTCGCTAAACACCAAACAGAATGGGGCCCACTAATTAACCATCGGCTCTAATCTGTTAAAAACATGCAACACAAATTGATACCTTTACCGAGAGAGATCAATAAGAGGGAGCCCAACCTTGACCCTGTTAACATATCGAATTAGGTACACCTTCACTCAAAAGCTTAAACTAATGAGTTATGAGTCAACTATGATTTATTAGCTATTTAACACCATATCAATTCTTCAATGTGAGACTTCATTCTAATAGTGTCCACCTCACGTGTGAGCTCAGTTTTAGGTTTGTTTCCTATTAATTTTGGTATCCTATTACAACAATCAATTTATCTCAATTCGAATCTCCTACACCCACCTTCGTCCATGATCTCTTTCTCCGAATCGAACCATGAAGGCTATCATAAGGTCCGCTATGGTACACCACAACGTGCACCACATGAAAATTGCTTTGATCACCATATTCCTCCTTGAGATATTCGCTAAATACGGAATAGATGGAATGCCCTCTGTTAAAATATGAAAAGGATCGCCTAAACTTTACTTAGAAGTTTCAGCCCTATCCTTGAAATCTGGACCGTCCGTGTTATGAATAGACAATCTAGATTATTACTAACAAAAATATAAATAAAAATTCAAAATATTACCTCCTAAAAATAGAAGAACAGAGCTGTCTGTCCAAAAACGGACGGTCCGGATCCCAAGAGCGGGTGCCTAACCTTTTGAGAAAAGGTTAGACGATCCAGATCTATTAAAATATGTCTCAAGTTCGAGTTCGTGAGTAAATCTGATCTAAAAGTGCATGTGGATATCTAAGACATATTTTCGTGAATATAGATTCCAATTAGACTTGGATTTTGCCCGATTTAGGAGTGTGAGTTTTGGCCAGAAATTAAGAAAAGGAAGTCAACTCCTCCGTTGAGTCGGTCCGCGAAAAGCAATAAAGGACAATGAAGAACTTGACATTTCCCTATGATTGGGCCAAGATTCTTTATTGCACATGGGCTGTTCTCTTCTCTTTTTTCTGTTTTTTTTTTTGTCGGGCAATGAGTCGGTGTTTATTTAAGGGAGCAGACGTGCCCTATGAGTGCTTTAGAGCGCTGTTGTCGACGTGGAAAGGCCTTGAAGCACTGTTTTTCGACGGCTTGCTCATTGGGTTATGTAATTACATCAACAATTAAAGTGATGCAGCCATTTAAATCTTGTGAGCATAAAATTTGTCAATTTCGTTATGAGATTAAAAAATTATTTCGTGAGAAATTATGGGGTTAAATATATGTAGGTTATTTGATGTAATTGGGCTGTAGAAACGCTGAAAGTGAGAAACTTAAGTGTAGTTTGTAATTTTTGTGTATCACTTGATCTAAAATAGAATTTGTTGTTATTCTCTATGTAGACGCAGGTCTCTACGATCAAACTACATGTATCTAGTGTTCGATTTATTTTATTGTTCTATCTTTTATTATTCGATTGCTTGCTTCTGTACAACAATTGTTGTCAGAGCTAACTTGCTTGAGTTGAAGCGAATTGATGGTGATAGAAAAAAAAGTGAAAATTGATAGATTTTAGGAAAAAGAACTTTGGTTTATACAAGATGCAGATTGAGAACTATTTATACCAGATGAAGTTGCACTTGCCCTTGTCTGGGGAGAAGTTAAAGACAATGAAGCAAGCTGATCCAGAACTATTAGATAGACGAGCAGTGAGTGTTATTCGATTGATGTTGGCTTGTAACATCGCGTTTAATATTGTTAAAGAGAAAATTATTGTGGGTTCAATGAAAACTCTATCGGATATGAATGAGAAGCCCTTTGCGATCAACAAAATCTATTTGATACGACATCTGTTTAACTTAAGGATGAGCGAATGTGCGTCAATTGCTAATCATAACAATGAATTCAATGTGATTGTTAGTCAATTAAGTTCAGTTGATATTAATTTTGGAGATGAGCTATGTGTTTTGATTATATTATCTTCATTACCTGATAGTTGAAATACTACCATTATTGTTGTTAGTAATTTCTCTAGGTCGACGAGGTGGACATTTGATGGGAGTCAAGATTTAATTCTGAGTGATTATATCCATAAAAGAGAATCTGGTGAATCTGTATATACTGCTTTAGTAGGTGAAAATAGAAGAAGAGCTAGTACTCGTGTTATTATAAGTAGTATATACATGAACAGGCGTAGAAAGTCTATAACTCGTAGTACTATTTGTTGAAACTATGGCAAAAGAAGTCTCATAATATCTGGCGAGGTGGATCCTTGCCCGAGGCCCATTACCGATAGAAGAAGAAGGAAAAAAAGAACAGAAAAGGAAAAGATAAAAAAAATTGTTGAAAAATAAATTAATAAAAAAATTATAAAACAAGTAAAAAATATAAAAAAAAATTATAAATCCTCTTTAAATAATTAAAAAGAAAAGAATGTGAAAGAGTGGAGGGAGGAAAGATGAGAGTATATATATATGGGAAATGTTTTCCACAACTAGGTTATTTTTTGTGAACCAAATGCAGGAAAATCCAAAAATAAATTTCTTGAAAGTTGTTTTTTGCGAATCAAAGGGAGCCTTAGAGACATATTATGGAAAAAATATATATAAAAGTCATAAACATATTATATTCATATAAATTCAATCCATTTGGTCAATTCTGACTAGAATCAATGATATAGGCTATAGCGATCCAACTTGAAATGACTGGCTTGGCGTGGATATTTCTTTAATAATTTTAACAAAAATTACATTTTAATTTTTTCTTTTCTTTTCTTTTTCTAAAACTTTAGGTTAGATTGGCGAGGGCCGGGAAAGCTATTGCCCAGAGTCGACGAGGCCACGAGGTAGCCCTCGCCTATGTCACACGGACACGGGACAGGACACGATACGCCAACACGTGAATTCTAAATAAATAGATAATTTCGATACGTTGAAAAACGTTATATATTATACGTATATTTTTTTATATACACAAGATAATATATTACTTTTATGATTTCACAAATAAATAAAAAATAAAAAGAGCCAAATAAAAAATTGGCGGATAGCGTTATCCCACCGTAATGATCTTGAGGATATGCAATTGTTGGTGGGCATCTGGGAATCTGCTAGCAACCTATTGATATTAAATGAATATTTGAGCCTTTTAATTGATTTCCAGTTGAGTTGGCTTGCAGGCGCACATCTTTTTTTTGTTTTTTCTGTTATTAATTTGCTTGTTCTTGGGAATAGATCCTGAAGAAATGAGGCGAGCAAAAGAAAAAGAAGAATCAGGGAGTTCCATCTCTGTCAAACTTGTTGCCTAGAGCGGCAAGGAGCAACTAACTAGTGCAGTCTGATTACCCCAGATTATGGACTACTTTATCTTGCAGAAGACGTCCTAGGAAAGAAAGAGATCGGGGCTGTTATCAGTACAATGACCAGCCCCAGCATGTCCCACATCGGTAGTAAGTCAAACAGAGGGACAACAATCTATAAATTGGCAGTTAAGCGTAGGATGTACATGGTCCGGGTCGATTCAGTCCTGGCATGAAATCGGGGATCGGTTCAATAATCTCGGTCCCCATATTTTCGGGACTACGAACTGGAGCAGGACCGGTAGTCCGGGCCGGTCCTGATCTAGGCCGATCCTGATTCGGGCCTAGCAGTACCGCTAACTCTAAATTCTTATAAAAATTTAGCCCTTAGAAATTATAATACAATATTAATTTACAATTTATAATCAACCTATGACGGCAAGACAACCACGTAAATGCTAAGGGCACCAAACGTGTGTTAGATCCTGCTTTGAAGACTTCACGTGATGTTTTATGTTCGTAATCTACGCCCGCATGTGGTCCGCTGAACTCAAGTGGGCGATGGAACCGAACTCGGATTTTATTTATTTCTTTTTATTTTTGGTTGTGAAAAAAAAATAGATTTTTCAAATCTGCATAATGACTCGAATTTATGTACTCATGCAACGTGCTTATTTTTCGTGCACGTGCCTATCATAAGAAACAAATCTTATCATCAATTAAGAGATGATTTTGTCCCAAATTAATATCAAAACCTAAAGTTCTAAATAATACGTACAATGACATTACTAAAATCAAGATGCGTAAGATAAGACTCATGGGGCTTCTCATAATGTTAAAAATAAGTTAACTCTATATGTATATTAATTTTTTTTTTAAAAATATTGATGGTCCGGATCGGGCCGGGCCGGTCTGGTCCCAAACCATAGAACCGGGGACCGGACCACCCAGTCACCAATCCTATTTATTGAGATCGGGGACCTGACCGCCTATTTTAAGGACCGGACTAACCCAGCCGGTTCGGGCCGGTCTTGGGCCGATCCAGACCGGTTCGGTCCAATTTACACACCCCTAGCTCAGTGGTCTGAGAAATCTACTTGGCTCATGGTATTTGATAGGTCATTTGGAAGGCCCAGGTTGTGATTTCAAAGTTTAAGATTTTGCTAAATTAACCTTGGATGCAAGTTTTGGCATGTCCTAAGTGTTGACCGCGTTTTGGCATGTCCTAAGTGCACGCATTATTGATTGCGTGTCAGAATGTGTCCAACGTGTGTCCGTATCGGATACATGTCTAGTGAAAAAAAAGAAAAATCCTTAGGGTGCGTTTCCGCCCTCGCCAACCAAACCCAAAAGTTTCATAAAAAAGGGAAAAAAAATAATTTTTAATAAAATATCATTAGACAATATTCACGTTAGTGTCGCCCTACGTGATATCGTCAATGTCCATGTCAATGATTTTTGGTCACAATTCACCAATTGGTACTAATACAAAAAGATTTAAGGTTAAATTGATATAACTTAAAGTTTTATGAACGAATTGGTGTCAATGCAATAGATTTAAGATTTTTCTGATAATTTTCCCAACATATCATTAATACCCTTCTTTTTTGTTTTCCACCTCCCTTGACATCATCATCAGGATTTTTTTTAGTTGAAATCATGATTAGGTTGAATAACTTGTTTTTGAACGAATCAAAGCTATGTTCATTGTGTCGATGAGGCGTTGACAGAGTTGGTGAGATCCGTGGATATTAGATAGTTAAACTGATAAAGTCTCAAGTTCGAATCTCTCCGCAAAATTAATGAGATCTCACGTTCGAGTATTCCCGATCACGTCTTGAGGGAGTTAATCGGTGATAATAGTGTTCATACTTCCACCACAACGAAGAATAGTATATTGTACATGGAAAACCTCTGTTACCACAAAAAGAAGAAGAAGTAGAAGCGGCAGCAGCAGCTATGTTCATTGTTCTGGAACCGAAGTACAGAGCATCAACATTTAATATTAAGATCAGATCATTTGTCTAATGCCAGGCCACTATGATTTCGCAAGGACAATTGGTCAACATGCCTTGGCGTGACTGACTTGAACTTTGTGCTGATATTTGAAATCTCGAGACAGCATAAGAATGATTTTGCTCCGAAACTCCCTCCGAGGATGATTTTTTTACCAAACATCAACATCAACACTAATTTTATTCCAAATTAATTGGGGTCGACGGCCGATAAACTTCAAAAAATCATAAAATAAAAACAGAATCAATGGAGATAAAAGTGATACTTCTATATGACTTTATTAGGATGTGCAATATTTTTCTTATAAGCTTACAAATCCATTCTTCCAAAAAGAATATGTCAAAATATTAATTATTATTATTGGAGAGTAGCCAAAAAGAAAAGAAAAAAGAAAAGAGAGTGGTAATATATTCCCACTTAAGATGGATTGAGCAAGAGGTAAGAAGCCTGGGGGGCACTGCTAGTCTAGAAATCACTAATTCTCTTCGGAGGTATCCATGTTGAGTCGGGCCTGTGTCGAACATTTCGACACTTTTCAACTTGCGACTGATAAGTGGTCAGCGCCTAAGTAGCATCGACACCAATGCGCAGACACGACACGACACGATATGTCGACACAATATTTCTTAAAAATAGAAAAGTCAGACACGTCGGGGACACGTTATATATTAAATATTTATTTAAAATTAACATTTTATAATTGATTTATTTAAATGCACAAATATATGGATTAAAAAAGAACTTAAATTAAAATTGGGATAAACTATAATCTCGCTAATCAAGATGGAGTCCCTCCGACCAAAACATGTCAAAAATCAGCAAAAAAAATCAAAATAGAGTAAATAAATATTTTCGTGCACTGCTGCCTGGCTATTGCTTCTTGCCTTCCAGCTCAGGTGAATATGATGGGACACGTTCTTTTTCTGTTGGCACAGCCACCGATCTTATCACATCTCTCACTTTCTCTCTCCATCATCTCTTTCCCTCCCTCCACGCAGAGTTGTTCCCAAGCAGACGACGGGTTCTTTCCAAGCAATGCCTTCCTCGCCTCTTTGAGTGCCGCCTCTATCGAAGGCCTAAATCGAGGCAGGTCTCTTCCACATACCTATCTCCTTCCCCTTCAGCTTTCGTCGCAACGACCACAGCAGCCTAAACGGCAGCTGCTGCTTCTATTTTTCACCGATTCGCATCTCTGGTTGTCTCTCGATCCTCAAATTTGACTCCCCCTCTTCCGCCGATCTTTGCCCTCCAGTTCCATGCTTTGCCTGTTCTCCTTCCCCAACAACACGCGTGTCGCCGGCGAGTCGCCTGTGTTGACCACGTGTCGATAGCCGACACGCGTTGACTGCGTGTCGGCTACCGATGCGGCGGCCTTCAAGCATATAGGTCAGCGCTGCAAACGCAACAACGACACACAAGTCAAAATGTGAATTTATCATATATATATATATATAAGTCATATACTAAGCATTGACGCACTATTTCATCACTCACGTGGACATTTTTAGCATTGCCAATAAATTACTAGTCAAAATATGAATTTATAAATATATATATATATATATATAAGTCATTCATTAGTTTGATCCTAAAATACTAATCATGAATATCTAATAGAATAAGAAGAAACTCATGTCATTATTTTGATACTTTATAAGAACTACTCATAATAAGCTTACAAAATGAATCTGTTTATCAAATGAGATTCGTTGTTCCTTACTCTTCTTAACCTTAATTCTCATTTGAACAAGTAAAAATTATGTCTTGTTCCAAGTGAGGATAGCATTTCTCTTCTCATGTCCATGGAGTTGTCAAAATTTCAAACAAGATTTAGTCTCTGATTTACCGATGGTTCCTATTTCACATATTTGTTATGGCTTGATCCCTTTTCTTCGGATACATTTGGCACCGGTAATGGAATGATTAATGATTCCTTCATTCAAATTCAACTTCGCTGAGCACCACAAAAAAAAAAAAAAAAAAACAGGCGTTTAGCGATGGAAAATAGAAACGAAAATTTGACAAAATTCGTCACTAAAAGTATTTGCAACGAAAAATGGCGATGAACAAAATATTCATCTATAACACTGCGTCGCAAAATTTAGAGGTGAAAATTTAAAATTTCGTCGCTAATTTGTGACGAATTTTGTGACGAAAGCATGTTCGTCGCTCATTTGCAATAAAAAAAAATTGTCGCAAATCAGCTACCAACAATCTATTCGTCGCAAATTAGCTACGAATAGTATTTCGTCGCTAAATTCGTGACAAATTAGCGACGAAAATAATAAGCAACGAATTTTCGTCCTTAAATTCGCGACGCTGAATTAGCGATGAGTGTCTTTTTCGTCACAAAATTGTTCGTCGCAAATCAGTTACGACCATTTTTCGTCCTTAAATTCGTGGTAAATTAATGATGACAATAAATTTTCGTCGCTAATTTTACAAGGCTAAATTAGTGACGAGTTTCTTTATTCATCGCAAATCAGCTACAAACTTTTTTCGTCGCTAAACTCATGGCAAACTAGCGACGATTTTGTTTTTTGTCGCAAAATTTGTTGCCAATTTCCACTAATTTTGCTACGAAATGTTTTTCGTAGCTGATTTTCAATGAAACCGTTATTTGTTGCTAAATTTAGCGGCGAATTTGTTTTGTTTTTTTTTTTTTGTCACGAACATCGTTCCAAGATAAATTTGGCTACGAATTGCGATGAAATTTGTTTAGCCACAAATTTTGCCACGAAATATTTTGTCGCTAAATCATTTTGCAACGGAATAGCCATGAAAAAAACGTCGATGTTTTAGCTCTAATTTTTTTTTCATTAATGAAAACATAGCACGGCAGAGGAGGAACAGAGCACGGGAAAAATCCACGAAGAAGGGGAAAAAAACAAAAAAACAAAACTCCTCGTCTCTCTCTCTCTGTTCTGCAAAAGCACATCCAGTCATTGCCACCACCTACTCCGACCACCTGCCACCTCACTAGGGCCCCCGTCGACGACCACAGCCCCATCGCCGCGTCACCAGAGCGGCCAGAAATTCTGCCAAGAGCTGCTCAGCGTCCCTGCCCTGTTTTTGGGCCGAGGCTGCTGCAGTTGCTGTTCGCAAGCAGCAACGGATCTTCAGCCTCCAGCACCGCCTGCCACCATTGCCACACTATCCCTCACATCCCTTCCGAAACCGCTCCAACGCCTTCAGCCGCTTCAAAGTCGCTAGAGGACCTCAAACAACCGGAAACTCAAGACTGTCCTGCTCTGTGCCCTATTTCGTGGGATCCTGTTCGGGACTGTGCTCCGCCACTTCGCCGCCTTCCTCCACCCAACTCCGACCACCGAACACACCCCGGCATCCCCTTAACCCGCCACCATTAGTCCCAGGAAGCTTCGACGTCGCCTGAGCCACGAACCAGCCCAAGAAGCTACTGCCCTGTTCGCCCTGTTCTGCTTCCCCTGCATCCTACCCGAGCCGCCTGACCAGCTCCTTCACCGCCTTCGCCGTCGCTTTTCCGACCGCTACCAGCTACCATCACCTCCCCTGCCTCCATGCGACCTCCCCCCAGCCACCTCCGCCTTCGCTGTCGCAGGTTCGTGTCCTTACGGAGGTCCTGGATGTGGAGCTCGAACTTGACGTGGAGCTGGGCGGCATCAAAGGACACAATGAGGGAGTAAGACCGAGGGGTCTTGGAGTGTCGCTTTTGACATTCCGGCGTTTTGTAGACGGGAAGGGTTCGGGAAAATTTTAGGAGCCGCGCCAGTGAAAATTTTAAGACCCGCGCCATGTTTTTAACAGGGAGGAAAGGGAAAATTAGCGACGAAAAACTATTTTCATCTCTAATTTGTATATTTCTTATTTTTATTGATATTCAAATTTAGTGACGAATAAAAATTTTCATCACTAAAATTTGAGATGAAAATTTTTATTCGTTGTTGAAATGAATATATTTTTTTATTTTTAAATTTCTACAATGAAACATTAATTTTCGTCGCTAATTAGCGACGAAATTAACGATGAAAATCACTGTTTCATAGCATAAATTTGTGTCGAAAATAGATTTTCGTCGCAAATTTTATTTTTATTAATATTGCTAATTAGCAATGAATAATTTATTTTTGTCGCTAATTTGAATATTTTATTTTTTATTTTATTCATATTCTATTTTAATGTATTTTCAATTTCTAAATTTATTAAATTTTTATTTATTCTATTTATTATTAAATAATTTCTTTCTATTTTTATTGTTGCAAAAAATAGAATTCAAACGAATTCAAATGTGGAATTCTGTCCTAAAATTTTGAAAATACCATATCTTCAATTTAATTTTATTAATTATATCCATAAATTTGTAAAAATTGAAATTCTTTCCATGACGAAATAATTACTTTAGAATTGGAAAAAAAATACCAAGTCAAGAAGGCTTACTCAAAAATGAAATAATTACATGTACGAGTTCAATTTTTACGAGGACAGAAATCGAGCGCTATTCATTCTTCCTGATAGGTTATATTGCCACATAACTTATCCATGTGGCGATATCTATATAGCCTAAGTCCTCTAACAAGGCCTGGTAGTATGTCTTGGTTATACAAACAAAGTGCCCTAAAAAGGCCATTTTTCAATCAATTTGAGTATATTGATTTTTTTTAAAAAAAAAGCAAAACAAAAAAGAAAAAGATGAAGCAAGCTGAGAATGAAACTCATGACCACCAAACACTTCACCTAAACAAAAATTAACAAGGCAAATAGCTAAGTTAATGACACTATTCAGATTTCTATTAATATATACACACGTTAAAATACGTTGAACTAATCTGGACATAAAAACTCCATGGACCGATCCCAATGGAAGTACTTGCAACGTCAATCGCGGTAGCAATGTGATGTAGTTTGTTTGGTTCAGGATGAGAACACCCTGGGATTAGCATGCAATTATTGAACACACTTGTGTGCGTTTCAGATACCTCACTTGACAGGACATCTGATTAGTTCTGTTGAGATACGTATCTGAGTTGAGTTTGACAAAGTAAACAGTGAACAAGAAAAAAAAACAAGCCTTGGGTCCCTTCGATTTTTAATAGATTGATGGTGAAACCACGAGGTGATTGTTGGATATTATAAAAATCCCACATCGAAAAATTTGTGCGATGTTAAGCGATTAATAAATTCAAATTGACTAATTATTTATTGAATTCTTTTGAGTTGAAGTTGGTCCAATTAAATAGGTGCACTTTTTATATTGATGACCATTTCAAAGATGCTGTATAGGCTTCATGGTTGTCTTAGAGAAGTCCTACATATCACAGAGTTATATCTAACTGAACTTTTGTGTGAAGGTGAGTCCAAATTAGATTTTGTTGTGCGATCCCAACAACTTCATTGCAGAGCAATTCCCAGCCATTACGATCCCTTACTAATTGCGTAGTAATTCACAGACACGGATAATGAACGAGAACAACGATGTAATTTAGGTGAATGCCCGATATAGGATGGTCCCACGGGCATCATTTTCTCTTGCAAGAGTTACATTACGTACCTATGTACAAGGACCAGTCCATTTGGACATCCGTACTTGAAAGTGTAGTGCAAGAATCTATTCCGGTTAATTCATGTACCTATACGCTTCTGATTTTCCAGGTTGAATTGCCGAGCAGTTTGTTGGATTTTATGAGGGTGCACGGTTAGTACCGTGTTCTGCCCATATAATATGTCTTACTCCTGACGGTTATCAATTTCGAACGTGATAAAAGATTACGTTCCTTCATTCTGTTTTAATACTTAGAGTCGTTTTCTTATATTCTTCCAACGAATAACACAGATACGGAGACTAACGACGCTATTCTCCTCCTCGGAACACCAAATCGACTCGAATCTCTTGCTGTACTGTGACATTTAATCTGTGGCTACGAGATGTGTCCGTTCTGCGATATGCTTCTCTAATCAGTGACTCAAGATTGATTCTAAGCCGTTAATTCGTGTAATTCCGCTGCATGTTAATCACGATTCGTTCCCTTCATTGGTATCAGAGACTTTGTTCTTGAATTCTGATCTTGTTTACGTTTAATAGTTGAATTATATATTATCCGGAGATTTTCGTGGAATTTATGGGAGGATTGTATTTTGGGACTTTTTCTGGCCAGGGAGGTTTTTGCCGATTCTGGCCAAATTCTAGCGAAAAAAGGTTCGCCTTTGGAACTGCAGGGTCGCCTCGCCATGGGGAAGAAAAGCCTTAAGTTGTCTCGGCATTTGCTTGCTCGCCGGCGACGAATTTCGGAAGGAAATTTGAGAATTGGGGTTCCGTGTTCGAGCGATTTTCACTCGATTCTGGGCAAATTGGTTCACCATTCTTGTCGATTCTTGGATCTATGTGATTGTGTCGACGTGATATTGAGAACCCACTATCGACTTTGGATTAAAATGGGCTACTGGAGAACAATCGGGTGAAAGGAGCGGAAAAATCCTCGCTCGGGAACTGTTCTGGCGCGAAGGAAAATGCGGGAAGTTTCCTTCTGTTCGCGCGAGGGAGAAGAACAAAACCAAAAAAAAAAAGACAAAACAAGAGCCCAACTTGCCTACGATGGGTTTGAACCCACGGCCTCACCAGCCCATTAATCAAGCCCCTTTGGGCCACTACGCCACACTGAGCTTTCAAGGATGACGGATAATTATTCTTATTAAAAGTAGAGCTAATCGTGCAGATACACGCACGTGAGTGGCACGCGCCTGATGGTGAGATATCCGTTTTGTTCCCACCGCGACCCAAGAAGCCGGCCCGGTCCAAGACCAGAGATTCCGACCCGGTCGTTCATCGACCCTGTCTTCGTTGACCGTTGACCGGTCAACTCAACTTCGAAAATTGCAATTTGGTCCCCAATTTTTTTTTTAAAAAAATTCATTTTGACCTCTAACTTTTTGAAATTTGCAATCTAGTCCCTAGATTTTTCATAATTGTGATTTAATCCTTGGACTTTTAGAAATTGCATTTTTGATCCTGAAGTTAACTCGGACCGTTGACCATGTGTTGGCTAAACGGGCTGAAATTTTGACCTGCTCGTACGGGCTCATTTGAGCTCCGATTGGGGCATGTAAGGTACAATTACGTTCGTATCGAAATTGTCTTCGGTTTTATATATTTATGTGAGCATGTTTGATGAATGTAAAATTATAAAATACGTACGAATCCTCTTGGAACACTTATTTTGCTTGGTTTTCGAGTATTTTTATCTATGTTATTTTTGATATTGAGAATGACATACACGCTTATTGTCACGTCCCGACTATCGAACTCGTGACATCCCTTACCAAATCGCCACCAGGTCATAATAGATAGCGTCCCAAGCAACGGTTATCGACCTAATATTATACTGCACATGCGGAACGTACAATCTTCCATCCAATAAAACCATAAGGGATAGATAGGAAGTAAAGCCAGATATCACAACACTCAAAAGCTGATGAGAATAAATGATCTATAACCTTACAGAGCCATCAACTGATAATTACAACCCCAAGCTTCGGGGCGGCCCTCTAGAACTCACAAAAAGATACATGAGTCAGGTAAGGTTAACTCTCATCTACTCCAAAATAGTACCCCCACAAAAACATCATTAGTTCCCTGACCACAAAAGGAATCTAACCCTCTACTGGGTAAACTCGACATCCGGGTCGTCATAACCAACCGGGGGAGCCGGGTCGTTCGGGTCATCATAGGAACTCTGGTTAGAATGCATAGAGGGGGCTACTGATTGCTCAGGCTCGAGCTCGGGATCCATTACTTCCCCATCGGGTGTATCAATATCCATCGGATCCCAAGCAGGGATATTAGGGACCCCCTGAAGAGGTGGCCCCTCAAATCCTCTAAGCGGACCAAAGAGATCCATCCCATCACGAAGATATCAGGCCTTAAAGAGGTGTGCCACCAATTGTGGCATCCCCTCATCGACCCATATCGTCGTGATGTGACGTTCCCACATCTGGTTCGTACTTAGTACCGGATGGAGACTGATATCAAGTGATGAGTGGGTAGGGGTACCGAACCGCACCGGTCTCTCCATTACTTCGGACCTGAAAAATTATCCCACGACGGGTGAAAAATTAATCTCAGTGAATCAAGCATAATCTCGGTTAGGACATTGATTTGCCCAGAACGTCCTAAGCACCACAATAAGTCACAAGATTTCAACAGATATATATATATCAATCAAAATAAATCTGTCAAATCTTCAACCAACAGAAGCACAACCACTCAGGCATACACAAGTCCATTATTAAACAATGACCCACGCGACTGGCGTGATATATACATCAATAGTGCGATCCCGCACTCTTCTGGCAGGACTAGGCTACGTCTACTTTACCCTCTCAGCGACGGCTACTACAAGCGGTGTATCCAGTGCACCCGGCACGGCACTGCAAGTAGGCAGTCCTTAAAAAGGAGCTTCGGTACATCACAAGCTGCGACCGGAATCCAATAATCCCTTAAAATCGTACGACTGGCACGGGGCATGGACTATCGTGCTTCTGACAAGTCACAAATTTTCATACAATCTGTACGGCACAAGTACCCATGATACAATGCGAACTTGCCAGGTAGCGTCATTGATCCTTTAAATGACCACACAAATTGCATTCAGCAATCAACTCATTGATTGTGACGTCCTGGAAATTCAACCCTTGTAAGTGCCGAAAGTCGATTAAATGATATGAATGTATAGTCATAGTCGACGCCCATTTTGGACTATAAGGATTGAAGAGACGAAAATTTGGATGAATTCCGAACTTTGGATTATTTCGAATTGAGTTTCGAAATTAATTCGCGGCGATTTTTGAATTGCCGTTTTTGCAATCGAATTTAACCCTGATCGAGCTTGGCTAGTGAAATTATCGAAATTACCCTTCGTTCAGTACACCAAAAATTTTGTTTCAGTCCCGGTGCGCCAAAATTACTATTTTACCCTCCCTCAATTATTCATTCATAAAGGACAAAAAAATTTAATTTTTGGCCCTTGAAATCTTGGTGGTGGGCCTCCATTTCTCTGCCCAACGTACGTCCTCTGCCGCTTCTTTCTTCTTCTCCGTTTCTTCTTCTTTTCTGTTCTTCTTCTCTTCTTCTTATCTTTGATCGATGACTCCCTCCTTCAACCGATCAATCCACCTCCGTTTGTGGCCATTTTTCGCGACCACTGCACCACCAAAGGTAGCCATCGTCCTCAGCTAGTCGCCGTCGCCACCTTGACCCCGGCCGAGCCGCCGTCGCCGTCGTTTCGCCGAGGAAAAGCCACGGCCGAACGTGCCCTGTTTTCGGGTCAGGAGACCCGAGGACTCCGCGGCCTCCTCCGGCCGCCACGGCCGCCACCGACGCCGACCACCACCACCCACCTAACCCCCGACTTCCCCTCGATCGATCCGACCCCTCGTCGCCGACCGTCAGCCGCCGAAATTGCCGGAATCAGGCCTGGAAGTTCCGGTGCTCTATTTTGAACCCGGTTCATTCCGGTCTTCGATCCGGCCGCCACAGTCACCGCCGTGCCACACCGCCACCGCCAGACGACTCCCCTGAGTCTCCTCTACCGCCACCCAGCTCGCCTCCGCCGGTCGTCGCACGTGCCCACCGAAAACGGTTGCCGATCGAAACCCCTGTTTCGGTGCAAAATAGGACAGCCACTGATCGTGGCTGTCCGCCGTCGCCAGCCGCTTTTCGCCGCCATCCACCTGTCCCGGCCGACCCCCATTGATCCCTGGGTGAGCCTCCGACCCTTGGCCGGCCTTGTTCCGGCCCGTGTCGCCGAAAAACGGCTAAAACAGTAAAGTCGCCAAATGTATATACTGATTTTATACTGTTTTAGGCCGCCGGCCGCCGCTCGCTGGAGCTCCGCCGCCGGCCACCTGTTCCGGAGACCTCGCCGGACTCCCACGGGGTGTCGCCGAAGTTTGAGCTCGATCCATCGCGCGATAAACCTTAGTTTCATCGCCGCCGCCGCCGTCGCCGTTGCCGATCGAGCTAACTCACATAGTGAGTTGACTCTCAACCTTGGTTAGGGCGCTAATTGCGCTTAGGATTAGTCTTATTTATTTATTTATTTATGTATTTATTTATTTATTTCTTAAAAAAAAATTTATATTCGATCGGGACCGGTATAGATAGAAACCATGGTTAGGATACATGGTCGGTCGATTATTTGTCTGTGGCTATTTGTGGTAATTTAACAATTAATTGATTGATTGAGTTGCTCGGAGTGAGTGACAGGTTAGAGACGAGCGAACGATTGATTGATATAATTTGACTGAGAATTAAGATTTCTAATATGAATTGAGCTTGAAATTGCCGGGTTAAGTTGATTACTCGAGAGTGAGTGAATTGCTTGATTGGTTTGTTTGCCTGGCTGAAATGCTCAATTGGGAGTCTTGTGGGCCTTGGAGCCGAGTTGATTGTATTTCTTGTGGATTTTGGCGTTAATCCAAGATAATCAATGAGTTAATTGCCGAATGCAATTTGTGTGGTCATTTAAAAGGGTCAATAACGCTACCTGGCAAGTTCGCATTATACCGTGGGTACTTGTGCCGTACAGATTGTATGGAAATTCGTGACTTTTCAGAAGCACGATAATCCATGGCCCGTGCCAGTCGTACGGTTTTAAGGGATTATCGGATGCCGGTCGCAGCTTGTGATGGACCGAAGCTCCTTTTTAAGGAATGCCTACTTGCAGTGCCATGCCGGCTGCACTGGATACACTGCTTGTAGTAGCCGTCGCTGAGAGGGTAAAGTGGACGTAGCCTGGTTTTGCCAGAAGAGTGCGGGATCGCACTATTGATGTATCTATCACGCCAGTCGTGTGGGCCATTGATTAATAACGAACTTGTGTATGCCTGAGTGGTTGTGCTTCTGTTGGTTGTAGATTTGATAGATTTATTTTGATTGATATTTATATATATCTCTGTTGAAATCTCGTGATCTTTTTGAGGTACTTAGGATGTTCTAGGCGAATCAATGTCCTAACCGAGATTAGGCTTGATTCATTGAGATTCATTTCTCACCCCGTCGTGGGATAAATTTTTCAGGTTCGAAGTAATGGAGAGACCGGTGCGGTTCGACACCCCCATCGACTCATCACTTGATATCAGTCTCCATCCGGTACTAGGTACGGATTAGATGTGGGAACGTCACATCACGACGATATGGGTCGATGAAGGGATGCCACATTTGGTGGCACATCTCTTTAAGGCCTGGTATCTTCGTGATGGAATGGATCTTTTTGGTCCGCTTCGAGGATTTGAGGGGCCACCTCTTCAGGGGGTCCCTAATATCCCCGCTTGGGACCCGATGGATATTGATACACCTGATGGGGAAGTGGTGGACCCCGCGCCTGGTATGGAGCTCGAGCTCGAGCTCGAGCCTGAGCAATCAGTAGCCCCCTCTGTGCATTCTAGCCAGAGTTCTTGTGATGACTCGAACGACCCAGCTCCCCCGGTTGGTTATGACGACCCGGATGTCGAGTTTTCCCAGTAGAGGGTTAGGTTCCTTTTGCGGTCAGGGAACTGATGATGTTTTGTGGGGGTACTGTTTTGGAGTGGATGAAAGTTAACTTTACTTGACTCCTGTATCTTTTTGGGAGTCCTAGAGGGTCGCCCCGAAGCATGGGGTTGTAATTATTAGTTGATGGCTCTGTAAGGTTATAAATCATCTATTCTCATCAGCCTTTAGTGTTATGAAATCTACTTTCTATCTATCCCATATGGTTTTATTGAATGGAAGATTGTACGTTCCGCACGCGCAGTATAATCTTAGGTCGATAGCAGTTGCCTGGGACGCTATCTATTATGACCTGGTGGCGTTTTGGCAAGGGATGTCGCGGGTTCGAGAGTCGGGACGTGACATTGATTATCTTGGATTAATGCCAAAATCCATAATAAATACAATCAACTTGGCCTCAAGGCCCACAAGACTCTCAATTGAGCATTTCAGCCAGGCAATCAAACCAATCTAGCAATTCACGCACCCTCGAGTAATCAGCTTAACACGCAATTTCACGCTCAATTTATATTATAAATCTTAATTCTCGGTCAAATTATAACAATCAATCGTTCGCTCGTCTCTAACATGTCACTCACTCGCGAATAACTCAATCAATCAATTAATTGATAAATTACCACAAATAGCCACAGACAAATAATCGATCGACCATCTATCCTAACCATGGTTTCTATCTAAATCGGTCCCGATCGATTTTTTTATACAATAAATAAATAAATAAATAAATAAATAATTAATTAAACTAATCCTAAGCACAATTAGCGCCCTAACCAAGGTTTAGGGTCAACTCACTATGTGAGTTAGCTCGATTGACGACGGCGGCGACGGCGGTGGCGGCAGCGGCGGCGATAAAACTAAGGTTTATCGCGCGGCGGACTGAGCTCAAACTTCGGCGACACCTCGAGGAAGTCCGGCGAGGTCGCCGGAACAGGTGGCCGGCGGCGGAGCTCCGGCGAGCGGCGACCGACGGCCTGAAACAGTGAACAACAGAATACTCAATCGGCAAACTCTACTGTTTTGGCAGTTTTCCGGCGATACGAGCCGGGACAAGGCCGGCCAAGGGTCGGGGGCTCACCCAGGGATCGGTGGGGGTCGGCCGGGATAGGTGGACAGCGGCGGGAGGCGGCCGGCGACAGCGGACAGCCACGATCAGTGGCTGTCCTGTTCGGCACCGAAATAGGGGTTTCGGTCGGCGGCCATTTTCGATCGTCACGCGCTGCGACCGACGGAGGTGAGCTAGGCGGTGGTAGAGGGGACTCAGGTGAGTCGTCTGGCGGTGGCGGTGAGACACGGCGGTGGCTGTGGCGGCTGGATCGAAGACCGGACTGAATCGGGCCCAAAATAGGGCACCGAAACTTCAAGTCCCGTTTCCGGCGACTCCGGCGGTTGACGGTCGGCGACGAGGGATTGGATCTGTCGAGGGGAAGTCGAGGGTCAGCTGGGGGACGGTGGTCGGCGTCGGTGCCGGCCGCGGCGGCCGAAGGAGGCAGCGGGGTTCTCGGGTCCTCTGACCCGAAATAGGGGAGACTTTGGCCGCGGTTTTCTTCGGCTGATCGACAGCGATAGCGGCTCAGTTGGGGTCAAGGCGGCGGTGGGGAGTGGCTGAGGATGGTGGCTGCCGGTGTTGAGGCGTTGGTTGCGAGAAACGGCGACGAATGGAGGAGGATCGATCGGCAAAGGTCGGTTGTTCTCGGTCAACACAGGGAAGAACAGAAGAAGAAGAAGAAACGAAGAAAGAAGAAGAAAGAAAAAGGAAGAATCGGCAGATGGGATGCGACGGGGTGTTGGGCAGAGAGATGGAGTGGCCCACCTTGACTTTCAAGGTAAAAATTTAATTTTTTTGTCTTTTGTGGGTAAATAATTGAGGGGTAAAACGGTAATTTTGGCGCGCCGGGACTGAAACGAAATTTTTGATGTACTGAAGGAAGGGTAATTTCGGTAATTTCACTGGCCAAGCTCGGTCAGGGTAAGCTCGATTGCGAAAAAGACAATTCAAAATCGCCACGGGTTAATTTCGAAACTCAATTCGAAATAATCTAAAGTTCGGAATTCGTCCAAATTTTCGTCTCTTCGGTCCTTATAGTCCAAAATAGACGTCGACTATGACTATGAATTCATATCATTTAATCGACTTCTGGCGCTTACAAAGATTGAATTTCCAGGACGTCACAACTCTCCCCCACTTAGGAAATTTCGTCCTCGAAATTACAGCACAGTTCTAATTACTCAAAAAGATAAGGATAACTAAGCTTCATAACTTCTTCGTTCTCCTATGTAGCTCCTTCAGTACCATGGTGTTGCTAAACCACCTTGACTAACGGAATTGTCTTGGTTCGGAGTACTTGCTCTTTCCTGTCCACGATCCTGACTGGTCGCTCCACATATGACGCCCGCTCATCCAAATCAATTTCCTCGTAACTCAGCACATGAGCAGGGTCTGGCTTGTACTTCCTCAACATCGATACGTGGAAGACATTATGCACTTGAGCAAGTCTAGGCGGCAATGCGAGTCGATAGGCCAAAATTCCAATTCGTTCTAGGATTTCAAACGGTCCAACATACCTCGGGCTCAGCTTTCCTTTCCTGCCAAAACGGGATGTTCCTCTCATAGGCGACACTTTCAGAAAGACATGGTCGCCTACTTGAAATTCCAAAGGTCTGCGCCTTTTATCAGCATAACTTTTCTGGCGACTATGAGCTGTCTTTAATCTATCTCTAATCACTTTAATTGCTTTCATCGACTGTTCTACTAACTCAGGGCCAGTTATCTTCCTTTCTCCAACCTCATCCCAACAGACTGGCGTCCTGCAAGCCCTGCCATACAAGGCCTCAAAAGGTGCCATCTTAATACTCTGTTGGTAGTTGTTATTATAGGCAAACTCAACCAAATGCAATTGTTCCTCCTAGTTACCTCTGAAATCCAGAACACATGCTCTCAACATGTCCTCTAAGGTCTGAATCGTTCTTTCAGACTGACCATCTGTCAGCGGGTGATAAGCTGTACTAAATTGCAGTTTCGTTTCTAAAGCAGTTTGTAGACTCTTCCAAAATATAGCGGTGAATTTGGGATCTCGATCAGAAGTGATCGTCACTGGCACACCATGCAACCTTACAATATGCCTCACATACAACTCTGCGTATCTATCTAAGGTGAAGTCCTTTCTTACTGGAATAAAGTGCGTTGACTTCGTTAGCCTATCTACCACGACCCAAATTGAATCATGCCCTCACTGACTCCTTGACAAACCCATCACGAAATCCATCGTGATATGTTCCCATTTCCACTTTGGAATTTCCAAAGGCTGTAGTAGTCCTCCAGGTTTGCAGTGCTGCGCCTTGACCTGCTGGCAGGTCAAACACTTAGCCACATGTTTGGCTATATTAGTTTTCATACCATTCCATCAGTAATGCTGTTTCAAATTCTGATACATCTTTGTAGTCCTAGGATGAATACTATAACTACTACGATGTGCTTCTGATAATATCTCCTCCTTTAAATTTTCATCCGCCGGCACAACCAAACGTCCTCTGAACTTAAGTATCCCATCCTCAGCTATTTGAAAATCGACTCTTCGTTTGGTCGGATCTCCTTGCAGGATCTTCTGAATAAAAGGGTCCGTGGACTGGAGGGTCTTAATTTTAATTTGCACTTCCAGCTCGATTCTCAAGGTAGCCACGAGACTCGATAGGTGGCTTATCTCCAGTTTAAAGTCTAAGTCTCTTAATTGCTCAAGTAAACGCCACTCCTGCACTTGTAGTTGAGCAATCACTGATTTTCTACTCAGGGCATCGGCAACCTTATTCGCCTTACCAGGATGATACAGGATCTCACAGTCATAATCTTTTAATAACTCCATCCATCGGCGCTGTCTCATGTTCAACTCCCTTTGAGAGAACAGGTATTTCAGACTCTGATGGTCGGTGTACACCTGAAAACTTTCCACAATCAAATAGTGTCTCCAAATCTTCAAGGCAAACACGACCGCAGCTAACTCCAAGTCGTGTGTGGGATAATTCAACTCGTGCGGTCTCAACTGACGAGACGCATATGCTACCACCCCTGCCATGCTGCATTAAAACACAACCCAGCCCCCTAAGCGAAGTATCGCTATAAATTTCATAACCACCAAGACCAGACGGAATTGTCAGAACAGGAGCCGTAGTTAGCCTATGCTTAAGCTCTTGGAAACTACGCTCGCACTTGTCCGTCCATTGAAACTTCATATCTTTCTTCAGTAATTTAGTCAAAGGCGAGGCTATAGCTGAGAATCCTTCCACAAATTACCTGTAATAACCTGCCAAACCCAAGAAACTTCTAATTTCTGTAGCAGTTGTCGGCCTCGACCAATTAATAACTGCCTCAATTTTAACCGGATCCACAGCAATACCTTCACCCGAAACTACGTGGCCTAAGAACGCCACGCTAGCTAACCAAAACTCACACTTGCTGAACTTAGCATATAATTGATGCGTTCTCAGAGTTTCCAGAACTATTCTCAGGTGTTGCTCATGATCTTCAGAACTCTTCGAGTACACTAGGATGTCATCTATAAAAACGATTACAAAGCGATCCAGAAACTCCTTGAACACTCTGTTCATTAGATCCATAAAAGCAGCAGGAGCATTCGTCAAACCAAACGGCATCACTGTGAACTCGTAATGCCCATAACGTGTTCTAAATGCCGATTTCGGTATATCCTCTTTTCTGATTCTCAACTGATGGTATCCCGTCCGTAGATCAATTTTTGAAAATATAGATGCTCCTTGCAGCTGATCGAATAAGTCGTCAATTCTTGGCAGTGGGTACTTATTCTTGATCGTCACCTGATTCAACTGCCTATAGTCAATACACAATCTCAAAGACCCATCCTTTTTCTTGACGAACAAGACAGGCGCTCCCCATGGCGATGCACTAGGGCGAATGAATCCCTTGTCTAACAACTCCTGCATTTGAATTTTGAGTTCCTTCAATTCTGATAACGCCATTCTATATGGCGCCTTAGAAATCGGCTCTGTCCCAGGAGCTAATTCTATTATGAATTCAATTTCTCTTTCTGGTGGTAAACCAGGTAATTCTTGGGGGAAAACATCTGGAAACTCACATACAATCGCAATATCCTCCAATTTCAGTTCTTTAGCAGAAGTATCTACCACAGAAGCCAAATAACCTGGGCACCCATTTTTCAACAATCGAGTCGCCTCTAACGACGATATCATCACAGTTGAGGTTCCTCCTCGATTACCCAAAAATTCAAAGCTATTACCGTCCATCGGATTAAACCGTATTACCTTATTAAAGCAGTCCATTGTGGCTCTTTGCTTTACCAACCAATCTATTTCCACAATTAAGTCAAAATCGTACATTTCTAGCACAATCAAATCTATCTTACTCTCATGGTCATCCACCACAAGTCTGCAATCAGGACAGCTCACTGTAGCCACTACTTTATCTTTCAATGGCTTAGATACATTAAGCACAATTTCTAAAGGTACCAAGTTCAATTTAGATAATTTAACGAACTGATCCGCAACAAACAAATGGGTGGCGCCCAGATCAAACAAGGCGTATGCTACTTGGTCATGCAAGAGGACCGTACCTGTGACAGTCGGCGAATCCTTCGCCGCTTCTCGAGTGATTGCAAAAACCCTTCCTTGTGCCGGCGGGCGATTCTGGAAGTTTGACAGCACAATTCCTCTAGGCTGCCCTCCCTGCTGTGGTTGTGCCTGTCCACCTTGCCTCTACGGGCAGTCCCTCACCTGATGGCCCAGTTGGCCACAACCAAAACAGGCACCACCTCGATACGGGCGCAAACCAGGCCCATGCCTCTGTCGACACAAGCTGCACATCTCATTCTGACGAAATGTCGACTTACTAATCGCCCCTCTGCGATTTGGTGGGATGTGACTCCGGTTGTTAAACATGGGCTTCTTCCCTTGTCTCCTGTCGAATCTATTTGGGGAAGTAAATCGTGATCCAGATGCTGTAGCCCTTTCAGACAAGTCCCGCTCCACTATCAGCGCCCTCGCGTAGATATCATCATAGTCTTGGAGGTCGAGCGGTGCCAGAGCACTCTTAATCTCGGGCTTCAACCCGTCCTTGAACCTTCTAGCTCTATCCTCCAGATCCTCAATCATTCTCGGAGCATATTTGGACAATTCAGAAAACTTTGCCTCGTACTGATCAATTGTCATCTGATTCTGACAGAGGCGAAAAAACTCAACCATCTTTTGCTCCCTAGCTGTCCTCGAAAAGTATTTATTATTGAAAACTTCCACAAAAGTATTCCATACTGGAATTGTACCTTCCGGAAAAGTTCTACCCTTGACAGCTCTCCACCACGTACTAGCATTCCCTTCGAGTTGATAAACTGCCAGAGTAACTTTATCCCTATCTGAGCATCTCAGCAAATCGAACGCTTTCTCCATTCCTTCGACCCATCGAGTAGCAGCTTCAGGGTCTCCGCTTCCAGTGAATTGAGGTGGCTTCAATTTGTGAAACTGTTCCACCAACTTTTGAGCCCTACGCTCCTCACTGCCATGTACAGGTGGGGGACTCGCCAACGGAACTGCAAACGGAATCGTAGATGAAGTCCCAGTAGCAGCGACAGTAGCTGCAGCTTGATTCCTTACTTGTTGCCCCATCAAATCTCCAATAGCACCTAAGGCTTGCATGACTTCAGCCATAGTCGGTTCCCTTCCAGTAGGTCCGGTAGGTTCTGCAGCAGAGGCTGCAGTAGGGGGTGCAATAGGGGACACTGCAGGCGGTACTCTTTCAACATCAACCAATTCATCCACTGGCCTTAAAGGCCTCCTTCGAGGTGCTCGGGGTGCTCTTCTACCACGTCCGCTCATTTTGTAGTAAAAGGTGAAGTCCTGCTTACCCCATAGCAAAACATGGTCAGAAGGAAATCCTTAAATTCTACCACGAAATTAACAATCACAGGCATAATAACCAAAAATCTTATTAACTATCCCATTTCTCAACGCTCCTTATCACTCTATGCCAATGACCAGACGGATCAAGCTGACCTTGCTCTGATACCACCTTGGGCGGGGATGTCACGTCCTGACTCTCGACCCCGCGACATCCCTTGCCAAATCGCCACCAGGTCATAATAGATAACGTCCCAGGCAACGGCTATCGACCTAAGATTATACTGCGCATGCGGAATGTACAATTTTCCATCCAATAAAACCATAAGGGATAGATAGGAAGTAAAGCCAGATATCACAACACTAAAAGCTGATGAGAATAAATGATCTATAACCTTACAAAGCCATCAACTGATAATTACAACCCCAAGCTTCGGGGCGGCCCTCTAGGACTCACAAAAAGATACAGGAGTCAGGTAAGGTTAGCTCTCATCTACTCCAAAATAGTACCCCCACAAAAACATCATCAGTTCCCTGACCACAAAAGAAACCTAACCCTCTACTGGGTAAACTCGACATCCGGGTCGTCATAACCAATCGGGGGAGCCGGGTCGTTCGGGTCATCACAGGAACTCTGGCTAGATGCACAGAGGGGGCTACTGATTGCTTAGACTCGAGCTCGGGCTGCATATCGGGCGCGGGGTCCACCACTTCCCCATCGGGCGTATCAATATCCATCGAATCCCAAGCGGGGATATTAGGGACCTCCTGAAGAGGTGGCCCCTCAAATCCTCTAAGCGGACCAAAGAGATCCATCCCATCGCGAAGATATCAGGCCTTAAAGAGGTGTGCCACCAGCTGTGGCATCCCTCATCGACACATATCGTCGTGATGTGACGTTCCCACATCTGATTCTTACCTGGTACGGATGGAGACTGATATCAAGTGATGAGTGGGTGGGGGTACCGAACCGCACCGGTCTCTCAATTACTTCGGACCTGAAAAATTGTCCCACGACGGGTGAAAAATTAATCTCAGTGAATCAAGCCTAATCTCAGTTAGGACATTGATTCGCCCAGAACGTCCTAAGCACCACAATAAGTCACAAGATTTCAACAGAGATATATATATATATATCAATCAAAATAAATCTGTCAAATCTTCAACCAACAGAAGCACAACCACTCAAGCATACACAAGTCCATTATTAAACAATGACCCACGCGACTGGCGTGATAGATACATCAATAGTGCGATCCCGCACTCTTCTGGCAGGACCAGGTTACGTCCACTTTACCCTCTCAGCGACGACTACTACAAGCGGTGTATCCAGTGCACCCGATACGGCACTGCAAGTAGGCATTCCTTAAAAAGGAGCTTCGATCCATCACAAGCTGCGATCGAAATCCAATAATCCCTTAAAATCGTACGACTGGCACGGGGCATGGATTATCGTGCTTCTGACAAGTCGCGAATTTTCATACAATCTGTACGGCACAAGTACCCATGGTACAATGCGAACTTGCCAGGTAGCATCATTGATCCTTTAAATGACCTCACAAATTGCATTCAGCAATCAACTCATTGATTATCTTGGATTAACGCCAAAATCCACAAGAAATACAATCAACTCGGCCCCAAGGCCCACAAGATTCCCAATTGAGCATTTCAGCCATGCAACCAAACCAATCAAGCAATTCACTTACCCTCGAGTAATCAACTTAACCCGACAATTTCACGCTCAATTTATATTATAAATCTTAATTCTCGGTCAAATTATAGCAATCAATCGTTTGCTCGTCTCTAACTTGTCACTCACTCGCGAACAACTCAATCAATCAATCAATTGATAAATTACCACAAATAGCCACAGACAAATAATCGATCGACCATATATCCTAACCATGGTTTCTATCTAAACCGGTCCCGATCAAATTTTTTTTACAATAAATAAATAAATAATTAAACTAATCCTAAGCGCAATGAGCGCCCTAACCAAGGTTTAGGGTCAACTCACTATGTGAGTTAGCTCGATCGGCGGCGGCGGCGATAAAACTAAGGTTTATCGCGCGGTGGACCGAGCTCAAACTTCGGCGACACCCCGAGGAAGTCCGGCGAGGTCGCCGGAACAAGTGGCCGGCGGCGGAGCTCCGGCGAGCGGCGGCCTGAAACAGTGAACAACAGAATACTCAATCGGCAAACTCTACTATTTTGGCCGTTTTCCGGCGACACGGGCCGGGACAAGGCCGGCCAAGGGTCGGGGGCTCACCTAGGGATCGGTGGGGGTCGGTCGGGATGGGTGAACGGCGGCGGGAGGCGGCCGGCGACGGTGGATAGACACGATCAGTGGCTGCCCTGTTCGGCACCGAAATAGGGGTTTCGGTCGGCGGCCATTTCCGGTCGTCATGCGCGGCGACTGGTGGAGGTGAGCTAGGCGGCGGTAGAGGGGACTCAGGTGAGTCGTCTGGCGGTGGCAGTGAGACACGGCGGCTGCCGTGGCGGTCGGATCGAAGACCGGATTGAACCGGGCCCAAAACAGGGCGCCGGAACTTCAAGGCCCGATTCCGGCGACTCCGGCGGTTGACGGTCGGTGACGAGGGGTTGGATCGGTCGAGGGGAAGTCGGGGGTCAGCTGGGGGGCGGTGGTCGGCGTCGGTGGCGGCCGCGATGGCCGGAGGAGGCCGCGGGGTTCTCGGGTCCTCTGACCCGAAACAGGTGAGACTTTGGCCACGGTTTTCTTTGGCTGATCGACGGCGACGGTTGCTCGGCTGGGGTCAAGGCGGCGGCGGGGAGTGGCTGAGGACGGTGGCTGCCGGTGGTGAGGCGTTGGTCGCGAGAAACAGCGACGAACGGAGGAGGGCCGATCGACAAAGGTCGGTTGTTCTCGGTCAACACAGGGAAGAACAGAAGAAGAAGAAGAAATGAAGAAAGAAGAAGAAGGAAAAAGGAAGAAGCGGCAGATGGGATGCGACGGGGTGTTGGGCAGAGAGATGGAGTGGCCCACCTTGGCTTTCAAGGTAAAAATTAAATTTTTTTGTCTTTTGTGGGTAAATAATTGGGGGGGGGGGTAAAACGGTAATTTTGGCTCGCCGGGACTGAAACGAAATTTTTGGTGTACTGAACGAAGGGTAATTTTGGTAATTTCACTGGCCAAGCTCTGTCAGGGTTAAGCTCGATTGCGAAAATGACAATTCAAAAATCGCCGCGGATTAATTTCGAAACTCAATTCGAAATAATCTAAAGTTCGAAACTCGTCCAATTTTCGTCTCTTCGGTCCTTATAGTCCAAAATAGACGTCGACTATGACTATGAATTCATACCATTTAATTGACTTCTGGCGCTTACAAAGATTGAATTTCTAGGACGTCGCACTTATATTGATTGATGATAGCATGTATAAAGCGCAGAATACTTGATCTTGTATCATGAAATTAAAGTTTGGTTTGATGCATATATTAATAATGCATTAGTTCAAATTATGCTATACTAGTTTGTTACGATTATGAAATAGGTATCGAGATCATAATATGAATTGTGATTTTTATTTGAGTGGGGAGTTCTAGAAAATTTTAGTAATTTTAGTGAACTCAATTTTACATAAATAAATATATTAATGGTAATTTCAAGCGATGATTCTCAGACGATGATTGGGAACATAGTGAAATTTCGAATTTGAGACATTATGTGAAATTATTCATTAATATAATTAGTTAATGTAAAATAGATGCATAGATATTAGGCATTAGTAGTTGAATACATGTCTATCGGATTTTGTGTTAAGATATTATGGCTTTAGCTTCTTGGAATATCATAGCTAAGCCTGATTAGAATAGAAATTAGACGGCGAGAATTATGAAAAACTGGAATGTGAGAATCCAGTATCTGCTAGAAAAGTACGAAGCATTAGAAGCTTTTAACATAGTTATGAAAGTACCTGAAGATGGAAATACTGTATAATATAGAAGAAAAAAGAGACACTTGCTATTTTGAACAAAAAGTACTCTATTACTTACATTATGTTGCTGAGTAATATGAAAATAGCTTTATGCTAAGTTCAGACATTTATGAAAATACCATAGTCAAGTGGGAGGCAGTAAAAACTAAGTTTGGTTAAACATCGGTGCCAACTTGAGACAGATCACTGTAAGGTTTGACATCAATATGATGCCTTGTGGGCTAAATCTAAAATATATTTTGTGGCTTGTGTCAAACTTGATAAGTGAATTGTTAGATGTAGACCATATTTTGAATTAACAAGTAGCAAATGCAAGTAGTAATAAGTTCTTTATCCCATAGCTGTATACATATGAAAATTCACTTGACTCGCGCTAAAAGTAAATATCCTTCTAGCGGCTTAATTAGAAATCGATATTCATTATACTGGTTTTAGCTCAAATGAGGCTTAGTGCTTTAACTGTTGTTGACACCAAAATTTTGATTTTAGTAATTCATTCATTTAAGCCTAAAATGACAGTTATTCATAACTCTGCCAAAAATAAATCCTTATGCATTACATATTTATTTTCTATCAGTCATGCCATTTGCATTAGGATCAAACTCAATTTGTGATTTTTGAATGAGGATATAGGGTGTGCCGAAATTTGTTCATCATGATTTTGGACTCAATTCGATTTCAAATTAGCTCGTTTTTGCTCATTAAATTTGCTTAGGGCTTTTAATTAATTAATTGAAGCCCGATTTGAATTCAAGATTGTACAGTTAATCCCATAATGCAATGAAATTCGGATAGCCCAATGACACCTCTATGGCTGAAGATATTCATCGGGACTATTCATGATTAGAATTTTTAATCCGACGGTCAACAGCGAATCTTATCTTGATTAGGATTAGGGTTCCTTATTGCCTATAAATAAAGCCTTATTGTTAGGGTTAAGGGAGGCCACTTTTACTAAATATGCAGCAGAAATTCGAGAGGACGAGATTCATGGAAGACACGACACATAGAGAACAAGCCACAAGAGGTGGAACACGGCAGAAACGGAGAGAGATTTCTGAAGAGAGGGAGATGTTTCTATGCATAGGAAATAGGAAGACTTTGTCTCCTTGTGTAAGGGTAGTCGCTGGTCAAAAGAGGAATACATAGTGGACATTGGGGGAGGTTCCATTGGTTTTTTCTCTTCATTGTCGACCACGGGCCATGCGCCTACCGCAAGTTATTGTGACGACAAAAGTTGTTTTTGCAGGTTTTCAAGCCAAGCCGTGCCTCTCTCCGCGGGCTGGCCTCGTCGGAATCTTTGCCGATTTGGCGCCTTCTGAAGCTCTCGTTTCTCGGTTGATCAATCCCTCAATACACACCGATTTTCTGTTTTGCAGGTTGATTCTCAAAATTTTCTTGCGGATACTTGAATACATAAGTGAAATCCTGATCGAGTCAAGAAAACCCACTTTGAACGTTCACTTCGACTATCCGCAGCTCCACCTACGAGTTTCCCCATTCATGCCTAATGAAGCTCACTAGTCGAAAGATCCGGCAGAATTGAGAGAGTGCAAGGTACACGAGAGAGAATTTTTGTGGCTGTCCTGCAGGTTCACCAAGGATGCAGGGGAGAGAAGAATATGACGAAGGAGGAGCAGATTTTGAAAGGGGGAGTGGATTCTCTATTTCGTTGACTGTGAGGTCCCATTCTCAAACTTCGTCGGTCTCCTTTCTAGTACGGAGCGTCGACGAAACAATCCTGCCGTGATGCCTCACCAAAGTCTTTGTTGAGCAAAGAAGTCCCTCCGAGTCTGGTTCCTGTCCGCCGAAAGAGAGTGAACCAACGAGGCCGCTATCCTGACTAAATTGGATCAAGAACTGCACTCGCAATCCAATCGAAGGAGCCTTTGCAAACAATTCGCGGTTCTGCCGTGAAGGACAACGCTTGGATACATCCCAATCTGTTCGGTGCACCAGTGTTTAATTAATGGTTTAGAATAATTTATGGTCAAAGCCATGGACGAAGCTTGAAGCCAAACCGTCTCTGTCCGAACAATCTCGTTGTCCAGAACTCTTTGCACCACTGTTCAATCTCAAGGCTGCTCGGTGTGTTGGAATATTGTTTGAAACAGGTTCGAATTTCTTTCTAGTCGCATCTTATGCTTTGTGAACTTGATAACAGGCATATACGTTCTTGTGCTTCAATGAACATCCAGGATTTGCAGTTAAAGCTAGAAAATTCAAGTCTTTTCCGTTCACTTTTACAAGTGTTAAAAAATCGTTTCTGATTTCTTAGCAACTTTGATTTGTTCTTGGATTTTCGCACACTTTTGGGAATTGATTAAGCTCAATTAAAATTAAGTCTTCTCAAAGTCAAATAGGGTTGAGCAGAAATTAGAATTTTTAGCAACAAATCTGGATTTCTTGGCAACATAGCTTGTTTGACCGAATTGTGCATGTTGTGGATGGACACCGTGTTGAACTTTGACATGATTTTTTTCAAGGATATTATCTTTGGCTTGCATTGATTTTTATGTCGAGACTTTATCTAATTTGTGGGGTATTTGAGTTGGACAATATCAAGCTCACTGCGGATAGGCTTCTGATCTCGATCTTTGTCTTTGGCATGCAGGTTAGTTGGGATAACTGTTTGACATATATCTTGTCTCTTGCAGTTTCATCTGTTAGAGACATGATTTGACGGGGGTTGAACACTTATCTATCTTTGAGAATACTTTGGAAGTTAAATTTTTCCGAACCTTAAAGATAATTTTCCCAATTAAAATTGGATCAAACTTTGGACGAGGACAGATGGATCCCTAATATGATATCTTCGGCCATCCCTCTAAATTTTCGAAAATCCAAATCAAATTGACTCATCGTTGTCTTTTCATTTTTATTTTTGTCATGTTTAATTGTTTTGATTGTTTATAAAATTTGTAGTTTTATAAATAATATTGCCCATAACACATGCTCCCAATTGTGCCTTGCCCCTTCGAAAAACATAAATTAAAGGCAACATATGACTTCAATCCCAAAGTACGATTGTGCCCGTATATGTGAATTAGATATCAAATCCTCAATCTTGAGGAGCGGATTGCTAATTCCTGAATATAATTTCAAGGTTTGCCCTATATATATAGGGACGACGGTTATTCTATAAAATATTCACTAGCTAACCCTAATCTCGGGGTATGTTGTAACTAAAATCGAATTTGTGGATCTAAAGGTGTTTTATGGGCAATATTGTTTATTTTTGTTCAAATTTTCATTGTCTTCATGCTTGAATAAATTCTTAAAAAATTTCCAAAAAAATTTCATGCTTTTCTTAAGTTAGATTACGTTTCTTTTGAACTTCGTATAGCCTTTTCATTTAATTTTTCATAAATCTGAAAATGAACACAAAAAATGTCATTTGCATTGCATATCATATAATTTAGCTTGCATTATCATGTTTTCTATGTCATGCATATTTGCCATGTCATTATGCCATGCCATGCATTTTTGCCACTTCATTATACTAGGTCATGTATGCTTGCCACATCATTATGCCATGTCATATATCTTTGCCTTGTCATCTCACATGTCATATAGATAGATCGCATTAGCATTGCATTTAATAAAAAAAAAACCCCAAAAATTCAAATCATCAAATTAAGGATTTTTCATGAAAATTGGGTACTGAGAGGGCATTAATTTTTAAAATGTAATCAAGTCTCCGAACTCATTTTTAACCAAGTCTCCGAACTCATTTTTCTCTAGTTTGTAGAGATAAAATAATTCTCTCGTCCTTACCAAAAAAAAAATAGTTCTCTCGCTATTTTATATAGGTTTCTAATCAACCTACCATAAATGATTAGTGGCGGCTCCGATTGAATTTTTTAAACGAACAAACTTAAGTTGCGATTTGGTAGTACTTTGGAGGTCCGAATTAAGTTAGTTAATTTAATTGACCTAATAATACATTAGCCTAATTTTTAGGTCACGACAACTGTAAGTATCAAGGTGGGTTTGAGAATTGAAATGGTAATGGAATAGATCATTCAGGACAAAAACAAAATCGAAGTTTAACCGACATGGAAAAAGAAAATATCCTTTTTTAGAAAAAAATTTCAAAAATGAAGTGTTTACTTGTGGAAAAATGAGTCACTTTCCTCACAATTATGATGAGTTAAAAAAATTAGAATCCCTTTGTATACTTAAGAGTATACGTATGTTTGTACTTTAGTTTTGGTAACTGAATTTTATCTTTTGTGGATTGTAAATCTAAGTGCCATAGACCATGTAGTGGTGGAATTTTAATAAGTTCCACATTGAGCTAATTTAATAAATGTGAGAAATATTTTCTTAGTGAAAATCAAAGTAATTGGCACCTGCAAATTGAATATGTGCGATGGTCGCACCTTGAATATGTGCGATGGTCGAACCTTGTTCTTACTAACGTTTATATGCTCCAAAATACAACGAAATTTAGTTTCCGTGTTAGTTTGGTTAAACTTGATTTCAATTTGAACTTTTATAACGATGGTAATGACTTGTCATTGGAAAAAAATTATTATAATTCTAGATGGTTTCATTATGCATATTGTTAAGTGCAATAATGTGAATGATAGTTATTCCCTATTTTTATCTTTTGTGATGATATGAATTTGTGGCATCCTAGGCTGGGTAAAATAAGCTAAAGAGGGCTTATTGGATAGTATTGGAAGTGTCAAGTTGCCTATTTGTGAGCATTGTTGGGTGAGAATAACAATGAGGAAACCATTTAGAAAATGAACAAGGGCTAAGCTTCCTTTGCGTTAATCCATTCAGACATATGTAGTTCAATAAATGTGAGAGCAATACATGAGGTTGTTTTTTTTGTCACATCGATCGACATCAAGAAAATATGTTTGATCAGTTCGGATATTTATGTGATGAAAAAGGAATAGAAAAACAGTTTTCTATTTCAGCGATTCCTTAATAAAATTGGAGTTGCAAAGAAAACAGGTCCCATTAGATATGGTTAAGTCTTTGATTGAACATTCTATTGTGCGTATTACATTTTGTGGTGATATTTTGTTAATAGCTGTCTAGATACTTAACTGTGTACCTTGTAAATCAGTTATCTCTACTCCATATGAGTTATGGACAGGTTGAAAATGAGATTTGAGTTTTCTCAGACCTTGATGTGCTTCCTATACATACGCGTTCTCCCACAAGTATGGGAAATTGGGCCCTAGAGGTAAAATGAGTATCTTCGTGAAATACTAAGAGCACTCAAAAGGGCAAGTGCTATAGGTGAGCAAGAAAGAAAGTAGGAAATGTAACTGAATTTGAATAACGAAATGTCACATTCTTAGTGAATGAATTTCCGAAAAAGGGCGAGATACTTAAAAACTATTCTCTGTTTGAATTATAGGATAGTGGCAATGATTTTTTTTGGCATCTTATCTAAGTGGGAGTAATGTGAGAAGTGAGGAATTTGTTTCGAATTAATTTCAATTGCAACCACTTGTTGTGAAGAAGAGAATCGTCGTTGTCTGATCCGACTGGAAGCGTAATGGAGAATGATGTACTAAGTGTATGATCTCTAATTTGGTGAACAAGTCGCAAAAAGCTTTCTCCGACGAATTGCCAACATTTAGACAATGCACATAAACTTTTCATGGTTGTTCCACAAAAAGAGAATAATGTCAAGGAGTATAAAATGAGGCTCTGATTTGCCCTGATAAGAAAAATTGGATACAAGCAATGGAAAAAGAGATGGAATTGATGAGATCAAACGAAGTTTTGGGAACTGATTGATCTTTTGAATGGATGTAAAGCCATTGGGAGCAATTGTGTCCTCAAAATAAAGCGTAAATCTGATGGCTCGATTAAGAGATATAAGGCTCGCCTTGTGGTGAAATAGTATGATTAGTTCACCTCATTCTGAAAGTGATTAATATGGATCTTGGATTACATCAAATGGATGTAAAGGCTGTGATTCTTAATGGAGAATTAAAAGAAGAATTGCATGAAACAACCTATAAGAACAAAAGGTATATCGACTTTTGAGATCGATATACGACCTTAAGCAGTCTTCGAGATAATGATATATACTTTTTTCGTAATGCCACTGTGGCATATATTTTTTTCTAATGATTGATGAGGATCATTGTGTATATATCAAAAGATCCAAAGATCTAACGTGGCCTTATCATTATATGTTGATGATATACTAATTGCTAGGAGCAGTATGGGGTTAATTGATACAGTCAAAATTGGTTATCTTTCAATTTTTGATATAAAAGATATGGGTGAATCTGCATTCATTTAAAGAGATTGTGATTTCTTTCATGAGAGACTTATAAAAGTCCTTGAATGGTTTCTGTGCAAGATTGTAAACCGAAGACACTTCTATTGCAAGAGATGAAGGTCTAAGTCATGAAATGTGTCTTGAGACTCCACAAACAAAATAAGGAAATGAAAAGTGTTGCATATGCCAATGCTATCAGAAGCTTAATGTACACTATGTGTGTAAAAGACTTGATATTTATTATGTAGTTGGAATGGTGTGTAGATACCAATCCACTGTAGGTCAAGTATTTTGAATTGCTGTCAAGAAAATCCTAAGATATTTGAAAAGTGCTGCTGAATTTTATTGAGTTATCAAGGTAGAGATTTGCTCCTTGGAGGCTATGTTGATGTTGACTGAGGAAAAAGTTTAAATTTGCATTCTCACTTAGAAATGACGCCTTGTCTTGGAGTTGTAAGAAGCAAAGGTGTGTAGCATAATCCACGATGGAATAGGATCTCGTGGTGTTAAGTAAACGTGTATAGCCTAATCCACGATGGAAGAGGATCTCGTGGTGTTATCAACAGCAATACAAGAGAATGTTTGGTTTAAGAGATGTTTGGATAAGTGAGATGTTGCTAAGGATGTTGCAGGTACAATTATTGGTTGATTGTGACAGCCAAGTAACAAGAGCTTACACTAAGGATCCATTGTCAGACCAAGCAAATAGATATGCAATATGTTTTTCTGAAAGATATGGTTGTAAGAAAAGATGTGAACATATAGTACACATACATGCACAGAATGATAGCAGCTTTTCTGTGAAGTGAGTAGCTAGAGATGTTTCTCCTCAGTCATGTGTTAGCAAAATGATTAGTTTCATGTATTGAAATCTCTAGAAGTGCGTAAAAGTGGGAGTACTAAACATTTATATTTTCCAATCTTCAAAGTTAATGGTATTTGTTATCATTATTGATGCCTATGAGTTAGTATGACATTTATGCATATTAATGCTTGGTGCATTATGTTGAGAAGGTATGTCAGACAGATGAGATTAGCCTACTCACACAGGTAATCGCCTATATTTACTACGAATAGTTATGAAACGATTTCAAGCTTATTATCTAGGTGATAATTGAGAGTTGAAGCTTGAAAATTTAAGGTCGCCTAAACAGAAGTGTTAAGATGAGGTCATAATTTTTATTATGTTCGAAAGTGAAATATCGAAAGTGATATAGCCCACATATTTCACTTTATCTGTCTTAATGCCAAATGTGAGTTCTAAAAGATTCTATTAAAAAGAGTAGATTTGTGAACTCAAGCTAGACATTGAGTATGTCTGAGCTGTCAACTATATGGTATTAAAAGGAGAGATATACGCTCCGTGGAAAAAGAGAAAATACCGTAATACGTACTTCATATTACGTATGCATGAATTGACCAAGAAGAGTTGGCAAGAGTTTTGATCTCAACTCTATAGCTGTGTGAGACTCTTGAGGATTAAAGTTCCTCAAATTAAGTCCCCTCATGACTCTTACTTATTCTCAAGATTTCTTTTTGGTGTTCGCTATCTTAAGGTTTTACCAATGGTCATGAGATTGATTCGACCTAATGGGACATTTCTAGAAAAACAAGTTGGATTGAGATTGACAGGTTTAAGAGAAGAGGAAGATCAATTTATTTTGAATGTCACATTCAATCTTTGTCTTCAAAAGTCAACCAATTGTGATTTTTTTTGAGTTAATCATAATTGCGAATATAATGTATTGTATTTGAGCACTTGAAGAGATAAAAAAGATCAAGAGAGATGTGATGTAAATGTGACTGATTGATCTAGTATATTGCATACCGAATCTACTTCGAGTTAACATGCCATTTTAGAGCTGCTATATACTCCCAACGGATATATAGCAACGAGCTCTCGCAGTATGCTAGTCGCACAGATTATTTGTCGATATGAACTTTGCAGAAAAGAGAGTTATATTTAACCCTTCGCGGGTGAGTGAGAGTTGTTGATTCTTCATGGGCAAGTGAGACTTATGGATAGGCTTTCATGGGCGAGTGGGAGATGTTGAATTTTATGAGGGTGCACGGTTAGTACCGTGGTCTGCCCATATAGGATATCCTATGCCTTGGCGGTTATCAATTTCGAATGTGATAAAAGATCACGTCCCTTCATTCTATTGTAAGAGTCAGACGTCGTTTTCTTAGGTTCTTTCAACGAAGAACACAGATAGAGACAGAGACGAACAATGATGCTATTCTCCTCCTCGAAACACCAAATCGACACGAATCTCTCGCTGCACTGTGACATTTAATCTATGGCTACAAGGTATGTCCGTTTTGTGATATGCTTCTCTGATCAGTGACTCAAGATTGATCATAGGGATATTAATTTATGTAATTCCGCTGTATGTTAATCGAGATTCGTTCCCATCATAGTTGTTCTCTGCTCGACTCGCAAACGGTACAACAAGAGCATACTCAACTCTTCAGCTGGCACATCAAGTGAATTAGTTTCTAACCTTGTGAAGAATCTAACCTTGTAAGAACCAAGCATAGTAATCATCAATCAAACAAAGAGATAGGCGGCGATTATTAGGTGAAAACACGTCATCATAGACAAAACTTAGAAAAGGGAGGGCGTAACAATTGATGTTGCAACCCAGATGAGGCCTTTTAAAAGGCCTGGGCTATCCCAATATACAGTCATACTTCGTGTTGTCTAGTGAAACAAGAAAGTAAAGAGAGAGAGAGAGAGAGAGAGAGAGAGAAACGAAAATGGCTTCTCTCGGGAGAATCGCAGCTACCATTATTGTTCTTCACTGTATCTTCCAGACGGTGAGGGGCATGCCGGATGAGACCGTGGTGCAGCAGATATGCAGTGGGGAGAAGTACAATGAGGGAGATGATTACTATTTTTGTTTATGCGGACTCCTGAGAGACTTACGTATCCATACTGTGGATTCAGGATATAACTACTATGGACGTAACACGGTTTTCAATTTTCAGTGCTATGGTCATGCGGCTTGCAATGGCACCCTTGTTGATTATGATTGTACTAGGTGCTTGGAGCAAGCTCATGACATTCTCTTATCGGAATGCTCAGGAATCGGGGCTCAGCTCCAACTCAAAGACTGCAGAATGAGATACGAGATATACTCGTTTACGGAATAGTTCATCTCTCTCTATCTATGAAGAAATTGATCTTTATACATGGTTATTACTACCTTGAATGAATAAAGGCGATATGTTCTTGCCAATCCAAGAATTTTCTAACGCTCCTTAATTAGAATTTATTTCTGTACTAAGGTTGTACATGAATAATTCATGCGACTTGAGACTGCTAGACCTACATCAAAGTACCTTGGCCTGAAATCTAGTTTGTTTTGAACATACTATTGTAGCTAGTGTGATCACTTAGAGGGGGTAAATGGGTGACTTTAAAGATTTTAAGAAATCAATGCGGAATATAACCAATATGCTTAGAACTTCGTTCATACAATATTAGTTAGTAAGAATTGAGATCCCCTTAGAAGCTATGACGCCCTGGAAATTCGAATTCTGTAAAGTGTTTGAATTCAATAAAATGGATTAATATTGAATTTCATTTAGTGAAATATTTTGGATAATAAGGACAGGAGAGACGATAATTGGAGGAATTCTGAAACTTCAGTCGGTCTAGCTTAGGTTTCGAAATTCTTAGCCATTGCCAATTACGATTTCAATCTTCGCGCCCGAGCCTAATCCAGATCGAGCCTAGCCTGTCAAATTACCAAAATTTCCCTTCGTCCAGTGTATCAAATTTCATTTTAGTCCCGATTTATCAAATGGCCATTTTGCCTCTCAATTATTTGTGCATATAAGACAAAAATGGCAAAAGTCTTCATGGTGGCCCACCAATCCCCTCTTCCCCATGCACTCTCCCGTCAGCCATCACACTCTCTCTCTTTCCTCGCTTCTAATCTCTTCTCTCCCTCACTATTCACTTAAGGAAGCCCCCGACTGAACCTCCTCCTCCATTCCTCCTCTTCCTCGGTCATTTTGGCGCGCCACCATCGCCCAACCGTCGACCACCACCTCTAGCTACTCCGTGCCACCACTGTCAACCTCTTAGGTGTAGTCAAAGGTCGTCGGAAACCACAAAAAATGGTTGGGAGCCCATTCTCTGTTTTCCAGTCACCCCCTCCTCCGGCTGTTTGTGGCGCCATCGCCTCCTACCATCGCTTCATCATCATCCCTCAATCCCTCATGACCTACTCGACGCCATCTCACCGCCGGACAAGGCCCGGAGCCATCGCCGGGGCTCTGTGAAGCCTGGTGCCCTATTTCGGGGTAAATCTCGAGTTTGCCTCTGCTCCAGCCAAATCCACCACTCCCATCGCCAACGACCGCCACCACACACCACCTCGGACTCCCTTCATGGTTGTTAGAGCCTGGGAGGACCGTTCGTTGCCCGTAGGAACTGAAAAAACCCCAGGACTGCTCCCCTGATCCCCAGCATGCATTTTCCCTATTTCGGCCGAGCCTTTGTCCGCGGCTATTGAGCCGTTGCGGGCCGCCCTCCGCAGCCTGTTACTGGTGCCGACGGTCGTCCTCATTTTCCTGGTGAGTCCCCTAGTCCTTACCAGCTTTGCCTCAGTCCGTGAGGCCGAGAAACCCCACGAACAGCCCCGTTCCCTTGTTTTCACCCTGCTGGTCGGTTCTGTTGAAGCTGGCCGCCGCTCGTCGGAGCTCCGTTGTCGCCGCTGCCACCTTGCAGGATCCCCGTCAAACACCTCAGCTGCTGTTGGGTCGAGTCACCGCACGATAAACCTTAGGTTCACTGAGAATCGCTGTCGTCGTGGCCATCATCGTTCGTCGTTGTTGCCGTCGTCGTTCGTCGCCGCCGCCCGAGTTGTCGCCGTTGAGACCGTCCAAGTTTACATAGCAGTGAGTTGACGTTAATCCTTAGTTAGGGCACTAATTACGTCTAGGATTAATTGATTATGGTACTTAAGTAATGCGATCGTGGTCGGTTTAGATAGAAATCGGGTTTAGGAGAAATGGCCGCAATCGATTATGTTAGTTGGATTAGTTTAGGTCGTCTGTGGCTATTTATTGCTAGAGGAATATTGATTGATTGATTGTGGTTCGATGCGAGCGAGCGATAGGTTAGAGATGAGCGAGCGAGGAAAAGATCACTCCTAAATGCAACCGTTCTATTATATACGATAGCACTTCGCCATGGATGATACGATAACCTTTCTTGCTCGTTTCTTGATTGAAATTCATTTTTTTTACTTTTTTCTTTTCGAAGTGAAGTAGAAGCAACCATTTTTATTGGTTGAATAAGAGGTGAATCATCCTATTGGTATCTCCGAAATGTTTTGCGCTCAAAGATGAAATGAAACGGGGCGCAAGGCTTATGGAAGGAGTATAGTGCTAGGCACCTTCTATTCCAAATGTATGCCTGCTTAGCTCATCTGCTAGCTCTCTTTCTTCTTTAAGTTTAAGGAGGTGAAAGCAAAAATGATGCTTAGCTCTTCGTTGGTTGATCCGATTAATAAAGGCATTGCACGAATTGAGCTTGATGTTTTTTAATTGGATTTGATTGCTCGAGATTGAGTTATGGCCTTATTAATTTGATCGCTTCGTTGAAATGTTTGATTGAGTAAATTGAATGTCTACTAATTGGTTGGCCATCTGTTTGGGGGTTAATCACCCTTCTGTGATTGTAGAGTCTAATGATAGTCTGCATATGCAAATGACCGAGTGCGGAATCAAAATACATATTTTAGCATGAAAATGGCCTTAGGCCGAGTCTTTTACATGCCTGAATGAGCATCTGGCCTTAACCGAAGATAATGAAATGGGTTGATTACTGGATGTGTATTGTATGGTCTTATGAGGGAATGATGATGCTTTTTCTGGCAAGTTTGTACCATACCAATCTGATGGAACCACACGACTTGCCGGAAGCACGATAATTCTAATCTGGTGCTAACCAGTATGGATTCAGAGTTGGTCGCATGCCGGTCGTAGTTTCTGTCGAACCGACGCCCCATATTGAGATGCCTACTACCGTGCCTTGCAACGGGTGCACTAGATACACAGCTTGTAGTATCTGTTGCCGAGAGAAAAAGAACGTAGTTCGATCTTGCCAGTAGAACGCTATATCACACTAATGTGCTGGATCGCTTTATTTGTGAGAGTCGAATCACGTCAATCGCGTAGATGCTCTCATGTGTCGTTGGCACGATCATCGTTAATAAAATGGACTTGTGTGGTGTCCTGTGCATACTTGTGGATGTGATGCTGTATTGAGTGATTGACTAATGTGACTGTTGAGTCGGGTCAGGCATTGCATTGTGTGCGGCTGAAGGCTGGTAAGTATGCATGTGGATGAGTATTATATCGTAGTTGTGCTTGGGTGCTATATGTGGTTATATGATCATGTGATACTTCTACTAGGATGCCTTGGGCGAATTAGTTTCCTAACCGAGCTTAGGCTTGACTCACTGAGATTTATTCACATTCCGTCGTGGGATAACATTTTCAGGTCTCTTCTGATGGAGCTTCATGGAGACCAAGGAATGGATGTGGGAATAATCATTTGAAGTAGATGAGAAGTTAACTTTACCCGACAAAGTAACTAATTGGGGTCTTGTCTGGTCGCCATGAAGTATGGGGTTGTGCTCGTATGTTAGTAGTTCAGTAGGATTAAGACTCGTATGCTATTATGTTTGAATATTTATAGTTATCTTTTGATGAATTGTTATGGTGATTGGCTCCTGCTATTCTATCCATGTTTATTTATATGTTGTCTAGGAGTTTAAACGTTTTCGCATGCGTAAGTAAGTGATAAGTCGATAGTGTGCCTAAGACGCTATCTCTATGACCTTGTGGAGATTTGGTAAGGGATGTCACGGGCTCGAGAGTTGGGGCGTGACATTCACATCCAAGTGGTATCAGAGTAAGGTCGGCCAGATCCATTTGGTCATTAGCATGGAGTAATAGGGGGCGTTGGGATTTGGGATAATTAGTAGGACTTTAACCGTTGTGATTGTGATTGTTATCTATGCCTTTAAGTTGTTAAGTGTGTGCACGTGTTCATTGCTCAAGTTTTGAGGCTGTATGCCTGAGCTTGCATTGGTATTGCGTTGGGGTGGAGAGGACTTCGTATGGTACCTGTCGAAAGTGTAAATTGTTAAAATGTTTGGGTGAAGTTTGGAACCGTTGGGAACGGTCTTTAGGATCTCGATGCCATTAAAGGATAAGGTAGTGCCTGCTGCAGTAGGACGTTTCGATGGTACATTGATTTTTAGCTATCAAGAGAGGAGGATAGGGTGATCATATTGAAGATATGTAACGTTGATGTTATTATGGACACGGATTGCCATGGAGCCGTGTTTGGCGTTGTTACAATGCTGAGTCTTAGCCCATCAGGTTGGTTTGTTTTGAGTTTGATGTTAATAGAGGAGAAGCCTTGACTTGTTTAGTTCCGTCACCTAAGGCGACTGGTCAACCGGCGAGTGATTGTTAAAGTTATTTGACGTCCATGATTGAACCGTTAGCTGAATGACTTAGGATGGGAGCTATCACAGTCACGTGTGAACTTCCGGATGTCTTTCCTTGAGAGTTGCAAGGGTTACAACCAAAAAGGAAAACAATGTAGTTGTGGTGGAGTTGCCCTCTAAAATGAATTTGGTCTTTAAAGCACCATGTAAGATGATTCTGTCGGAGCTTAAGAACCTTAAGGTGCGGAAGTGTGTGAGGTGTTGAATAAAGGATTGATCTACCCTAGTTGTAGCTATAAGAGGTGTCAGTGTATTTGTAAGGAAAAAAAAAGAGGATCACTGAAGTTATACATCGGTTGCAGGCAACTTAGCTAGGTGGCAAGGAAGAACCAGTACCCCTGTTGAGGTTAGATGAATTGTTTGACCAGCTGCAAAGAGCTTTGATACCCCCTAGGACCGATCTATGGATGAAATATCATCAGTTGAGGATTAGGAAGGAGAGTATGTCGAGAATGATATTAAGGACGCGTTAAAGGCTCTATGAGCTTACCATGATGTCGTCTAGTCGGACGTATGCCCATGTTTCTTTTTATAGATCCGATGAATACTATAATTGAGAAGAGTATTTAGATCGACTAGTGATGGTTTCCCTAAGCGACATCTTGCCGTACTTGAGGAATTTGGATGACAATGAGTAGCATTCGATCAAAGGCCCATGGAGGGTATAAGTGACTGTCAAGTTTAATAAGTGCAAGTTTTGGATAACTCGTGTAGCTCGTAGGGCATGTAATTTATGGTGATGGAGTATTAGTGGGTCTGACTAAGATTGAGACGGTCATGAATTGACCAAGACTGCTGATATCGATAGGTGTTTGAAGCTTCTTAACTTCAACGAGTTATAGAGGTTTTGTGAAAGGAAGTTATTGATGGACTAGACTCGTCAATACGGTTTTGCAATGAGGCGACTTATATTGGTGGATTGTGTAAGCTAGAATTGTGATATGCTAATGATTTTGATCTCGACTTTCGTTGTTGGATCTAAGTGGTGATGCGATTGATACTCGTAAGGAAGCGAGCGAGGATTAAGGAATTGATCTTTATGATGTAATGATCCCTTGGGAAGTCGAAAGATTCGAACTGATAAGAATCGATGTGAATGTAGGTAATTGTAACGCCTCACATCTCTTGAAACTCATCACATCCACCTTTGGCCAATGATAACCTTAAATACCCAGGAACAACACACGGCCTAAAAGTGAAGTGAAACACGCATACGGAAGGAAAGACAATACCCCTGACAAATGAAAGAAATAAAAGAAAATTTGCAATGGTTCAAAGGCACACGCATATATACATAACAAAGGTAGTCGGTTACAAGTGACGGAAAGGGAAAAAGAAGTAAGGAAAGCCGCACACTCGGGTGAGATAAGGAACTAAGGCCTAAGTCCAAAAGGTTACTACTTAGCCTTCTCAAAATCTAACATCAAAATTGTTCATAATCTTCTTCTGCTAAAATACTGTTCTCAACTACTCTGAGGAACCACTTGATCCATTACTTCCTTCATCTTCGTCGTCTTTTGGGTTATATTCGGAAAATGTTTTAGAAAACACCTCCTCAGAAATTTCTTCAGAATCCTCTTCGATTTCCTCATCAGCATCCTCTATCATGTCTGCGGAGAGCTCGATATAGTTCATGTAATCTTCAGTAGGCGAAGACTTTGACTCCTCAGGAATATCCCTTGATCCTCCCACTAACGCCGGATTCTCCACCTCGATCTCAAGACGGGATGGATGTGACCAGTTAGGTACTACCTCTGAAGGGACATCTTCAGGTAATAGAGGACCCATCAGATTACTATTTTCCAGATGACGATACCACGCTTCAAAGCGATGGGGTTGCAGCTCCATCTTTCCCTCGTCCACCTAAATAGTTGTTCACTTCCTAACATATACAATCCCTTTCCTCGCGGGAAACTTGTCAAAAGAGGTGGTCATCTCTTTAGGATTGCTTAGTCGGATCAGCAGCATGCTTACGGCTTGGGGTTTGAAAATGTGTCCCATTACGGGATGAGATTTACATCTCAACAAGTGAAACCTAAAGCTAAACCCGAACACTAGTCTCCTCAGACCACAAAACGACACCAGATGTAGGTATTCATCAATGCAATGGCACAAGACATTAACAATTCAAGCATGAATACAAGTCAAGCATAGATAAGAGTCACAATCAATCATGCTCAACCTCATGGGTTCAGGCTTCAAGCACATGGTGTGACGTCTTGGAAATTCAATCCTTGTAAACGCCGGAAGTCGATTAAATGATATGAATGTATAGTCATAGTCGACGTCTATTTTGGACTATAAGGATTGAAGAGACGAAAATTTCGATGAATTTCGAACTTTAGATTATTTCGAATTGAGTTTCGAAATTAATCCGCGGCGATTTTTAAATTGCCGTTTTTGCAAACGAGCTTAACCCTGATCGAGCTTGACTAGTGAAATTGCCGAAATTACCCTTCGATCAGTACACCAAAAATTTCGTTTCAGTCCCGGCGCGCCAAAATTATCATTTTGCCCCCCCAATTATTCATTCATAAGAGACAAAAAAAAATTAATTTTATGGTCGTCAAAGTCAAGGTGGTGGCCCTCCATTTCTCTGCCCAATGCACGTCTTCTCCGCCACTCCTTCTTCTTCTTTCTGCTTCTTCTTCTTCTGTTCTTCTTCTCTCTTCATTTTTTTTCTTTGACCGACAACTCCTCTTGCCGATCGATCCACCGCCGTTTGCCGTTGTTTTTCGCGACCACCACACCACCACCGGTAGCCACTGCCTCTAGCTACTCCCTGCCGTCGCCTAGACCCCGGTCGAGCCGCTGTCGCCGCCTTTTCGCCGAAGAAAACTCCCGGTTGAGCGTCCCCTGTTTCGGGTCAGGAGACCCGAGGGCTCCGCGGCCTTCTCCGGTTGCCACGGCCTCCACCGACGCCGACCACCACCACCCAGCTAACCCCCGACTTTCCCTCGACCGATCCAACCCCTCGTCGGCAACCGTCAGCCGCCGGAATTGCCGGAATCAAGCCCGAAAGTTCCGGTGCCCTGTTTTGAACCTAGTTTGTTCCGGTCTTCGATCCGGCCGCCACTGTCGCCGCCGTGCCACACCGCCACCGCCAAACGACTCCCCTGAATCTCCTCTACCACCAACCAGCTCGGCTCTACCGGTCGCTGCGCGTGGCTGCCGAAAACCTCCGCCGACCGAGAGCCCTGTTTCGGTGCAAAAACAGGACAGCCACTGATCGCAGCTGTCCGCCATCGCCGGCCGCCTTCCGCTGCCGTCCACCTGTCCCGGCCGACTCCCACCGACCCCTAGGTGAGCCCCCGACCCTTGGTCGGCCTTGTCCCGGCCCGTGTCGCCGGAAAACGACCAAAACAGTGAAGTTGCCGATTCAATATTCTGAGTTTGCACTGTTGCAGGCTGCCGGTTGCCGCTCGTCGGAGCTCCACCGCCGGCCACCTGTTCCAGCGACCTCGCCGGACTCCCACGGGGTGTCGCCGAAGTTTGAGCTCGACCCGCCGCGCGATAAACCTTAGTTTTATCGTCGCCGCCACCGCCATCGAGCTAACTCAAATAGTGAGTTGACTCTAAACCTTGGTTAGGGCGCTAATTGCGCTTAGGATTAGTCTGATTTATTTATTTATTTAATTATGTATTTATTTATAAAAAAAAATTATTTCGATCGGGACCGGTATAGATAGAAACCATGGTTAGGATACATGGTCGATCGATTATTTGTCTGTGGCTATTTGTGGTAATTTAGCAATTAATTGATTGATTAAGTTGCTCGCGAGTGAGTGTCAGGTTAGATACGAGCGAACGATTGATTTCTATAATTTGACTGAGAATTAAGATTTCTAATATGAATTGAGCTTGAAATTGTCGGGTTAAGTTGATTACTCGAGAGTGAGTGAATTGCTTGATTGGTTTGTTTGCCTGGCTGAAAAGCTCAATTGGGAGTCTTGTGGGCCTTGGGGCCGAGTTGATTGTATTTCTTGTGGATTTTGGGCGTTAATCCAAGATAATCAATGAGTTGATTGCCGAATGCAATTTGTGTGGTCATTTAAAGGGTCAATGACGCTACCTGGCAAGTTCGCATTGTACCGTGGGTACTTGTGCCGTACAGATTGTATGGAATTCGCGACTTGTCAGAAGCACGATAATCCATGCCCCGTGCCAGTCGTACGGTTTTAAGGGATTATCGGATGCCGGTCGCAGCTTGTGATTGACCGAATCTCCTTTTTAAGGAATGCCTACTTGCAGTGCCGTGCCGGGTGCACTGGATACACTTCTTGTAGTGGGTACTTGTGCCGTACAGATTGTATGGAATTCGCGACTTGTCAGAAGCACGATAATCCATGCCCCGTGCCAGTCATACGGTTTTAAGGGATTATCAGATGCCGGTCGCAGCTTGTGATGGACCGAATCTCCTTTTTAAGGAATGCCTACTTGCAGTGCCGTGCCGGGTGCACTGGATACACTGCTTGTAGTAGCCATCGCTGAGAGGGTAAAGTGGACGTAGCCTGATTTTTGCCAGAAGAGTGCGGGATCGCACTATTGATGTATTTATCACGCCAGTCGCGTGGGTCATTGATTAATAATGGACTTGTGTATGCTTGAGTGGTTGTACTTTTGTTGGTGGTAGATTTGACAGATTTCTTGTGATTGATATTTATATATATATCTCTGTTGATATCTTGTGATCTTTTTGTGGCACTTAAGATGTTTTGGGCGAATCATTATCCTAACCGAGATTAGGCTTGATTCACTAAGATTCATTTCTCACCTCGTCGTGGGACAAATTTTTCAGGTCCGAAGTAATGGAAAGAGCAGTGCGGTTCGGCACCCCCACTGACTCATCACTTGATATCAGTCTCCATCCGGTGCCAGGTACGGACCAGATGTGGGAATGTCACATCACGACGATATGGGTTAATGAAGGGATGCCACGTTTGGTGGCACACCTCTTTAAGGCCTGGTATCTTTGTGATGGGATGGATCTCTTCGGTCCGCTTCGAGGATTTGAGGGGCCACCTATACAGGGGGTCCCTAATATCCCCGCTTGAGACCCGATGGATATTGATACACCTGATGGGAAAGTGATGGATTCCGCGACTGGTATGGAGCTCGAGCTCGAGCCTGAGCAATCGGTAGCCCCCTCTGTGTATTCTAGCCAGAGTTCTTGTGATGACCCGAACGACCCGGCTCCCCCGGTTGGTTATTACGACTCGGATGTCGAGTTTTCCCAGTAGAGGGTTAGGTTCCTTTTGTGATCAGGGAACTGTGGATGTTTTTGTGGGGGATACTGTTTTGGGATAGATGAGAGTTAACCTTACCTGACTCCTGTATCTTTTTGTGAGTCCTGGAGGGCCGCCCCGAAGCATGGGGTTGTATTTATCAGTTGATGGCTCTGTAAGGTTATAAATCATCTATTCTCATCAGCCTTTAGTGTTTCGCAATCTGGCGTTACTTTCTATCTATCCCATATGGTTTTATTGAATGGAAGATGGTACGTTCCGCTTGCGCAATATAATCTTAGGTCGATAGCAGTTGCCTGGGACGCTATCTATTATGACCTGGTGGCAATTTGGCAAGGGATGTCGCGGGCTCGAGAGTCGGGACGTGACATCCCCGCCCAAGGTGGTATCATAGCCAGGTCAGCCTGATCCGTCTGGTCATTGGCATGGAGTGATAAGGAGCGTTGAGAAATGGGATAGTTACTAAGATTCTTGGTTATTATGCCTGTGATTGCTAATTATGTGGTAGAATTTAAGGGTTTCTTTCTGACCACGTTTTGCTATGGGGTAATCAGGACTTCACCTTTTACTGCAAAATGAGCGGACGTGGTAGAAGAGCACCCCGAGCACCTCGAAGGAGGCCTTTAAGGCCGGTGGAAGAATTGGTCGATGTTGAAAGAGTACCGCCTGCGGTGTCCCCTATTGCACCCCCTACTGCAGCCTCTACTGCAGAACCTACAGGACCTACTGGAAGGGAATCGACCATGGCTGAAGTCATGCAAGCCTTAGGTACTATTGGAGATTTGATGGGGCAGCAAGTAAGGAATCAGGCTGCAGCTACTGTCGCTGCTGCTGGGACTTCATCTGCTATTCTGTTTGTAGTTCCATCGGCGAGTCCCCTACCTATACATGACAGTGAGGAGCGTAGGGCTCAAAAGCTGGTGGAACAGTTTCTCAAATTGAAGCCACCCCAATTCACTAGAAGTGGAGACCCTGAAGCTGCTACTCGATGGGTCGAAGGGATGGAGAAAGCATTCGATTTGCTGAGATGCTCAGATAGGGATAAAGTTACTTTGGCAGTTTATCAACTTGAAGGGAATGCTAGTACGTGGTGGAGAGCTGTCAAGGGTAGAACTTTTCCAGAAGGTACAATTCCAGTATGGAATACTTTTGTGGAAGTTTTCAATAATAAATACTTTTCGAGGACAGCTAGGGAGCAAACGATGGCTGAATTTTTCCGCCTCCGTCAGAATCAGATGACTATTGACCAGTACGAGGCAAAGTTTTCTAAACTATCCAAGTATGCTCCGAGAATGATTGAGGATCCGGAGGATAGGGCTAGAAGGTTCGAGGACGGATTGAAGCCCGAGATTAAGAGTGCCCTGGCACTGCTTGACCTTCAAGACTATGATGATATCTACGCGAGGGCGTTGATAGTGGAGCGGGACTTGTCTGAAAGGGCTACTGCATCTAGATCTCGATTTGTTTCCCCAAACAGATTCGATAGGAGACAAGGGAAGAAACCTATGTTTAACAACCGGAGTCACATTCCACCAAATCGCCAAGGGGCGATTAGTAAGCCGGCATTTCGTCAGAATGAGGTGTGCAGCTTGTGTCGACAGAGGCATGGGCCTGGTTTGTGCCCGTATCGAGGTGGTGCCTATTTTGGTTGTGGCCAGCTGGGCCATCAGGTGCGGAACTGCCCGCAAAGGCAAGGTGGACAGGCACAACACCAGCAGGGAGGGCAACCTAGAGGAACTGTGCCGCCAAACTTCCAGAATCGTCTGCCGGCACAAGGAAGGGTATTTGCAGTCACTCGTGAAGCGGCGAAGGATTCGCCGATTGTTACAGGTACGATCCTCTTGCATGACCAAGTAGCATACGCCTTATTTGATCCGGGCGCCACCCATTCTTTCGTTGCGGATCAGTTCGTTAAATTATCTGAATTGAACTTGGTACCTTTAGAAATTGTGCTTAATGTATCTACACCATTGAAAGATAAAGTAGTGGCTACAGTGAGCTGTCCTGATTGCAGACTTGTGGTGGATGGCCATGAGAGTAAGATAGATTTGATTGTGCTAGAAATGTACGATTTTGACTTGATTGTGGGAATGGATTGGTTGGTAAAGCAAAGAGCCACAATGGACTGCTTTAATAAGGTAATACGGTTTAATTCGATGGATGATAGTAGTTATGAATTTTTGGGTAATCGAGGAGGAACCTCGACTGTGATGATATCGTCGTTAGAGGCGACTCGATTGTTGGGAGATGGGTGCCAAGGTTATTTGGCTTCTGTGGTAGATACATCTGCTAAAGAATTGAAATTGGAGGATATTGCGATTGTATGTGAGTTTCCAGATATTTTCCCCCAAGAATTACCTGGTTTAACACCAGAAAGAGAAATCGAGTTTGTAATAGAATTAGCTCCGGGGACAGAGCCGATTTCTAAGGCGCCATATAGAATGGCGTTATCAGAATTGAAAGAACTTAAGGTTCAAATGCAGGAGTTGTTAGACAAGGGATTCATTCGCCCTAGTGCCTCGCCATGGGGAGTGCCTGTCTTGTTCGTCAAGAAAAAGGATGGGTCTTTGAGATTATGTATTGACTATAGGCAGTTGAATCAAGTGACGATCAAGAATAAGTACCCACTGCCAAGGATTGACGACTTGTTCGATCAGCTACAGGGAGCATCTATATTTTCAAAAATTGATCTACGGACGGGATACCATCAGTTGAGAATCAGAAAAGAGAATATACCAAAATCGGCATTTAGAACACGTTATGGGCATTACGAGTTCACAGTGATGCCGTTTGGCTTGACGAGTGCTCCTGCTGCTTTTATGGATCTGATGAATAGAGTGTTCAAGGAGTTTCTGGATCACTTTGTGATTGTTTTTATAGATGATATCCTAGTGTACTCGAAGAGTTCTGAAGATCATGAGCAACACCTGAGAATAGTTCTGGAAACTCTGAGAACGCATCAATTATACGCTAAATTCAGTAAGTGTGAGTTTTGGTTAGCTAGCGTGGCGTTCTTAGGCCACGTAGTTTTGAGTGAGATCCGGTTAAAATTGAGGCAGTTATTAACTTGTCGAGACCGACAACTGCTACAGAAATTAGAAGTTTCTTGGGTTTGGCAGGTTATTACAGGAGATTTGTGGAAGTATTCTCAGCTATAGCCTCGCCTTTGACTAAATTGCTGAAGAAAGATACGAAGTTTCAATAGATGGACAAGTGCGAGCGTAGTTTCCAAGAGCCTAAGCATAGGCTAACTACGGCTCCTGTTCTGACAATTCCGCCCGGTCCTGGTGGTTATGAAATTTATAGCGATGCTTCGCTTAGGGGACTGGGCTGTGTTTTGATGCAGCATGGCAGGGTGGTAGCGTATGCGTCCCGTCAGTTGAGACCACACGAGTTGAATTATCTCACACACGACCTGGAGTTAGCTGCGGTCGTGTTTGCCTTGAAGATCTGGAGACACTATTTGATTGGGGAAAGTTTTCAGGTGTACACTGACCATCAGAGTCTGAAATACCTGTTCTCTCAAAGGGAGCTAATCATGAGACAGCGCCGATGGATGGAGTTATTAAAAGACTATGGCTGTGAGATCCTGTATCATCCTGGTAAGGCGAATAAGGTTGCCGATGCCCTGAGTAGAAAATGAGTGATTGCTCAATTGCAGGTGCAGGAGTGGATTTACTTGAGCAATTAAGAGACTCAGACTTTAAACTGGAGATAAGCTAGCTGTCGAGTCTCGTGGCTACCTTGAGAATCGAGCCAGAAGTGCAAGTAAAAATTAAGGCCTTGCAGTCCACAGACCCTTTTATCCGGAAGATCCTGCAAGGAGATCCGACCAAACGAAGAGTCGATTTTCAAATAGCGGAGGATGTGATACTTAAGTTTAGAGGACGGTTGGTTGTGCCGGAGGATGAAAATTTAAAGGAGGAGATTTTATCAGAAGCACATCGTAGTAATTATAGTATTCATCTTGGGAATACAAAGATGTATCAGAATTTGAAACAGCATTACTGGTGGAATGGTATGAAAACTGATATAGCCAAACATGTGGCTAAATGTTTGACCTGCCAGCAGGTCAAGGCGCAGCATTGCAAACCTGGAGGACTACTACAGCCTTTGGAAATTCCAGAGTGGAAATGGGAGCATATCACGATGGATTTCGTGATGGGTTTGTCGAGGAGTCAGCGAGGGCATGATTCAATTTGGGTCGTGGTGGATAGACTAACGAAGTCAGCGCATTTTATCCCAGTAAGAAAGGACTTCGCTTTAGACAGATACGCTGAGTTGTATGTGAGGCATATTGTAAGTTTGCATGGTGTGCCAGTGACGATCACTTCTGATCGAGATCCCAAATTCACCGCTACATTTTGGAAGAGTCGACAAATTGCTTTAGGAACAAAGCTGCAATTTAGTACAGCTTATCATCCACAGACAGATGGTCAGTCTGAAAGAACAATTCAGACCTTGGAGGACATGTTGAGAGCATGTGTTCTGGATTTCAGAGGTAATTGGGAGGAACATTTACATTTGGTTGAATTTGCCTATAATAACAGCTACCAACAGAGTATTAAGATGACACCTTTTGAGGCCTTGTATGGTAGGGCTTGCAGGACGCCAGTCTGTTGGGATGAGGTTGGAGAAAGGAGGATAACTGGCCCTGAGTTAGTAGAACAGTCGATGGAATCAATTAAAGTGATTAGAGATAGATTAAAGACAGCTCAGAGTCGCCAGAAAAGTTATGCTGATAAAAGGCGCAGACCTTTGAAATTTCAAGTAGGTGACCATGTCTTTCTGAAAGTGTTACCTATGAGAGGAACATCCCGTTTTGGCAGGAAAGGAAAGCTGAGCCCGAGGTACGTTGGACCATTTGAAATCCTAGAACAAATTGGAATTTTGGCTTATCAACTCGCATTGCCGCCTAGACTTGCTCAAGTGCATAATGTTTTCCACGTATCGATGTTGAGGAAGTATGAGCCAGACCCTGCTTATGTGCTGAGTTACGAGGAAATTGATTTGGATGAACGGGCATCTTATGTGGAGCGACCAGTCAGGATCGTGGACAGGAAAGAGCAGGTACTACGATCCAAGACAATTCCGTTAGTCAAGGTGGTTTGGCAACACTATGGTACTGAAGGAGCTACATGGGAGAACGAAGAAGTTATGAAGCTTAGTTATCCTTCACTTTTTGAGTAATTAGAACTGTGCTGTAATTTCGAGGACGAAATTTCATAAGTGGGGGAGAGTTGTGACGTCCTGGAAATTCAATCCTTGTAAGCGCCGGAAGTCGATTAAATGATATGAATGTATAGTCATAGTCGACGTCTATTTTGGACTATAAGGACTGAAGAGACGAAAATTTGGACGAATTCCGAACTTTAGATTATTTCGAATTGAGTTTCGAAATTAATCCGCGACGATTTTTAAATTGCCGTTTTTGCAAACGAGCTTAACCCTGATCGAGCTTGACCAGTGAAATTGCCGAAATTACCCTTCGATCAGTACACCAAAAATTTCGTTTCAGTCCCGGCACGCCAAAATTACCATTTTACCCCCCCCTCAATTATTCATTCATAAGAGACAAAAAAAATTTAATTTTATGGTCTTCAAAGTCAAGGTGGTGGCCCTCCATTTCTCTGCCCAATGCACGTCTTCTTCGCCACTCCTTCTTCTTCTTTCTGCTTCTTCTTCTTCTGTTCTTCTTCTTTCTTCATTTTTTTTCTTTGACCGACAATTCCTCTTGCCGATCGATCCACCGCCATTTGCCGTTGTTTTTTGCGACCACCACACCACCACCGGCAGCCACTGCCTCCAGTTACTCCCCGCTGTCGCCTGGACCTCGGCCGAGCCGTCGTCGCCGCCGTTTCGCTGAAGAAAACTCCCAGTCGAGCGTCCCCTGTTTCGGGTCAGGAGACCCGAGGGCTCCGCGGCCTTCTCCGGCCGCCACCGACATCGACCACCACCACCCAGCTAACCCCCGACTTCCCCTCGACCGATCCAACCCCTCGTCGCCGACCGTCAGCCGCCGGAATCGCCGGAATCAGGCCCGAAAGTTCCGGTGCCCTGTTTTGAACCCGGTTTGTTCCGGTCTTCGATCCGGCCGCCACCGTCGCCGCCGTGCCACACTTCCACCGCCAGACGACTCCCCTGAGTCTCCTCTACCACCACCCAGCCCGGCTCCGCCGGTTGCCCGGCGTGGCCGCCGGAAATCGCCGCCGATCGAGAGCCCTGTTTCGGTGCAAAAACAGGACAGCCACTGATCGCGGCTGTCCGTCGTCGCCGGCCGCCTTTCGCCGCCGTCCACCTATCCTGACCGACTCTCACCGACCCCTAGGTGAGCCCCCGACCCTTGGCTGGCCTTGTCCCGGCCCATGTCGCCGAAAAATGGCCAAAACAGTGAAGTTGCCGATTGAATATTCTGAGTTTGCACTGTTGCAGGCTGCCGGCCGCCGCTCGTCGGAGCTCCGCCGCCGGCCACCTGTTCCGGCGACCTCGCCGGACTCCCATGGGGTGTCGCCGAAGTTTGAGCTCGACCCGCCGCGCGATAAACCTTAGTTTTTTCGTCGCCGCCGCTGTCGCCGATCGAGCTAACTCAAATATTGAGTTGACTCTAAACCTTGGTTAGGGCGCTAATTGCGCTTAGGATTAGTCTGATTTATTTATTTATTTAATTATGTATTTATTTATTTATAAAAAAAAATTATTTCGATCGGGACCGGTATAGATAGAAACCATGGTTAGGATACATGGTCGATCGATTATTTGTCTGTGGCTATTTATGGTAATTTAGCAATTAATTGATTGATTAAGTTGCTCGCGAGTGAGTGCCAGGTTAGAGACGAGCAAACGATTGATTGCTATAATTTGACTGAGAATTAAGATTTCTAATATGAATTGAGCTTGAAATTGTCGGGTTAAGTTGATTACTCGAGAGTAAGTGAATTGCTTGATTGGTTTGTTTGCATGGCTGAAAAGCTCAATTGGGAGTCTTGTGGGCCTTGGGGCCGAGTTGATTGTATTTCTTGTGGATTTTAGGCGTTAATCCAAGATAATCAATGAGTTGATTGCCGAATGCAATTTGTGTGGTCATTTAAAGGGTCAATGACGCTACCTGGCAAGTTCGCATTGTACCGTGGGTACTTGTGCCGTACAGATTGTATGGAATTCGCGACTTGTCACAAGCACGATAATCCATGCCCCGTGCTAGTCGTACGGTTTTAAGGGATTATCGGATGTCGATCGCAGCTTGTGATGGACCGAAGCTCCTTTTTAAGGAATGCCTACTTGCAGTGCCGTGCCAGGTGCACTGGATACACTGCTTGTAGTAGCCATCGCTGAGAGGGTAAAGTGGAGGTAGCCTGGTTTTTGCCAAAAGAGTGCGGGATCGCACTATTGATGTATTTATCACGCCAGTCGCGTGAGTCATTGATTAATAATGGACTTGTGTATGCCTGAGTGGTTGTACTTCTGTTGGTGGTAGATTTGACAGATTTCTTGTGATTGATATTTATATATATATCTCTGTTGATATCTTGTGATCTTTTTGTGGCACTTAGGATGTTCTAGGTGAATCATTGTCCTAACCGAGATTAGGCTTGATTCACTGAGATTCATTTCTCACCCCGTCGTGGGACAAATTTTTTAGGTCCGAAGTAATGGAAAGACCAGTGCGGTTCGGCACCCCCACTGACTCATCACTTGATATCAGTCTCCATCCGGTACCAGGTACGGACCAGATGTGGGAGCGTCACATCACGACGATATGGGTTGATGAAGGGATGCCACATCTGGTGGCACACCTCTTTAAGGCCTGGTATCTTCGTGATGGGATGGATCTCTTCGGTCCGCTTCGAGGATTTGAGGGGCCACCTATACAGGGGGTCCCCAATATCCCCGCTTGGGACTCGATGGATATTGATACACCTGATGGGGAAGTGATGGACCCCGCGCCTGGTGTGGAGCTCGAGCTCGAGACTGAGCAATCGGTAGCCCCCTCTGTGCATTCTAGCCAGAGTTCTTGTGATGACCCGAACGACCTGGCTCCCCCGGTTGGTTATTACGACTCGGATGTCGAGTTTTCCCAGTAGAGGGTTAGGTTCCTTTTGTGGTCAGGGAACTGTGGATGTTTTTGTGGGGGATACTGTTTTGGGATAGATGAGAGTTAACCTTACCTGACTCCTGTATCTTTTTGTGAGTCCTGGAGGGCCGCCCCGAAGCATGGGGTTGTATTTATCAGTTGATGGCTCTGTAAGGTTATAAATCATCTATTCTCATCAGCCTTTAGTGTTTCGCAATCTAGCTTTACTTTCTATCTATCCCATATGGTTTTATTGAATGGAAGATGGTACGTTCCGCTTGCGCAATATAATCTTAGGTCGATAGCAGTTGCCTGGGACGCTATCTATTATGACCTAGTGGCGATTTGGCAAGGGATGTCGCGGGCTTGAGAGTCGGGACGTGACACATGGCATATAAAAAACCACACATAACTTTCGAAATCATCACAATCATTTATTGCCTGGTTTTTAGGCCGCAACATAATTCTCCCAGCACTCTGGCCAATGGATATCACCGGGGCTCAAAGTCAATCGATATCATCAGGGCTCATAGCCAATCGGTACCACCGGGGCTCACAACCAGTTGATATTACTGGGGCTCACAATCACTAGATACCACTGAGGATCACAACCAATCGGTATCACATTTTAAACAATATTCAATAGCTTCAAGCAACTCAAGCCATAGTCTTCATCTAATCATTAATTCATTCAACTAATCCATCCAGTAGTGTCCTCATGTTTAAGTAAGGATTTAGGAAACACTTACATGTCAATCAAGCTAGCAAATTCCCAATCAAATGATCCCCTAACCCAACAGTCTCATGGCCAAATGATGTTCCTAGAGGAATTTCATCAAATTCATGTCATAAACATTCGTTCTTCAATTCCACCACACCAATACCTCAAAAACCAATCAAAGAACAACATAAGATGTCTCAACAACCATCTAAAGACATGGTGACACTCCAATGGACCCTCAAAATATTCGATCCAACCTGTCCTTCGACAAAATAAAATCGATTTCATTTCAGTCGGCGTAAATTGATTCATAAATCAACCTTAGGTTCCCATTCTTCATGAAATTAGCTTGCCAAGACCTTATTCTACTTGTCTAGGAACCTCATCGAGAGTTTTGGAGCGAAACGAAACCTCGAAGCCCTTCGAACAATTCAGTTTCCCCCACGATCTTCAAGCGGCAGAATCTGTTTGATAAAATCACTACTATTCAGCCATAAAAATACCCTAAATCCTTAATAAAATTATCATATCTGCTCGGCCAACTCAAGTACTAGGTGTTATAAAAATTTCACAAAAGGTTTGGAGTTAATCGGAGTCTCTAAGAGGGTAAACAAAAGCCTTACCCCAGCTCGCTCAGAATCTGTCCAATTTTGGTTTAAGGGCTGGTCGGGAAAAACAATTTCACGAAACGACGAACTACCACTTGAAACTTATAGAGGGTAGGTTGGGCTAGCTTCTAGTGGTCGGAGCACGACGAGACGGCGGTCGGAGTTGGCCGTAGAGTGCAGTGAAGGGTGTGGCAGAAACTGGTCGGCTAGGCAATTTTCGGTGGAGAAGAAAAGAAGAAGAAAATGAAAGGAAAATTGAGAGAGAGGGGTGCACGGCTAAAGGGGATGTATTATGAGGTATTTCACACAAATAATAGAGTTTAACCTTGACAAGATTGATCTATATGGGCATTTAATGCATGAAGCTCTCTTTGGTTGACACTTGGCATATCTCAATTATTCAATCCCTTAGCTTTGACTTCATTTGACCTCATTCACATAATTTTCAGTAGCATATAGAGGAGCTTAAAATGACTATTTTTTCCTTCTAAAAATCTTAAGGCAAGACAAATGGTCGAGAGGCAAAATGGTAATTTTGCACTTTTCGTCCGAAACTTCACTTTTCTAATTTTAAATTACCATTGGCGAGATGACATCAAATTCTTTTCTAATGTTGGAATTCTCTATTTTCAATTGCCAATTTTGAGCTTCCATTTCGTGATCAGTCATCCGTCGATCGTATCTTCAGTTTATCTCGAACTAACAGACGATTTTTGCAGATGTTACGAGTATCGACTCTGTGATTCTTATCACACTTAGGATGACTCAAGTCATGATAGCTTTTATTGTCATGTAATTGCGAGGGTTTATCGTTAGTTCCGGCGGTCTTGATCATCATAGTTCGATTTAGGAAAATCTATAAATTATACATTGGTTAAACGACATCATCCACGCTCCAATCGTATAACGCTATTAATGTATTCCTTAATCTTTATTTGACCGGCTTGGCTCTAAATGTTCTATCGACAATCCTTATGGTCAAAGCGTCATTTCCTTTTTCGAGTTTCCTAGGTCCACGTATCTTGTCACACGTTAGCCTTTTCCTTTTGGTCAGTTTACTCTGGATTGATCAAATTCGAGTGAGACAAAATTGAAATACATCGATAGATACATTCTCATTCAATAGCCTCAAAGTGGCAGAAAATTCATAACGTCACAATAATACATGATGAACGACGAGGAAAATCTTCCATTGCAAGTGTTTAAACTGGGATCTCAAAGTAAAGAACATAATTGTGTGTGCTTTGCATTATAAGTGAATCGAGACGTCAGGAGTAAGTAAGACTTACGTGCTTCAAAGAGTGGGTGAAGGTCGGGTTATACCTCTGAATCCTAATCGAAGAAGGCCTTACAGTATGTCAAAAGCAGCCTTGGAACGACTTGAGGGTCGTATGATTTAAATGGCTAGTAACCTAATAAAGTTATGGTCAAGTGTACATTGCCTAAAGACTGTAATTGATGAAACCTTAGACATGTGCATGGAACAATGTTGGTGTAGATGAACAAGAAAAGTTAGTAATGGCAGTCTAAGGGTGGACGACGTGGTAGGGTCGCCAGTTGGATGCATAGACTATCGAGATTGGTAATACTTCTAAATAAGATTAAGATTGCGAGATGTGACAATTAAGAAAGGCAAGTTATCAAAGTGCGTGTTGGAAGCATAGTAGGGCCACATGATTTCTTGGAATAATGACCATAAGGGTCTTGCTTTTGGTAAAACAAAAAACCAATCATAACTCATCATTGTAGTTTTAGTGTTAGTCTGAATAGCTTGAAGATGAACCAAGATTTGAGGTAAGGTTACTAAGGGATTGACAGGAAGATTGGTAAGGCCAAGCATATGGCGAAGAGTTAGCGTATCGATAAGTCAAAGCGCAGCATTACAAGCCTAGTGGACTATTGCTGTCGTTGGGGATTCTAGAGTAAAGATGATAGAAGATCACAATGGACTTGTGATGAAACTTCTAAGAAGTCAAGAGATAAATAACTCGGTTTGGAGTGTAGTAAGCAGATTGTTGATGCATGTTAAGGTTATAACAGTGTGAAGGAAATCCAGTTTGGCGTGAGTGTGATGCCCTAAGACCTAGGAATGACACATGCTTAGGACTCGGACTACTCGCGAACAATGACCAAGGATTGAGGAAGCCACCAAGAGTTTTGAGGTCACCCTTGACGTGGATGATGGCTTGATTTGTTAATCGATTGTGTTGTTAATTGAGGTTCGACTGTGTGACGATATTAAATCAAGCATGGATTGAGTTTGGTTAATCTCGCTTAGCTGTAAGTCAACCATAGGATCACCCTGAAGTTGACTAGGGATTGATTCATGGCATGATTTGCAAGCTGGCATTGATCTATATTCAGGATGACCTTGGACCTAGTAAGGAACAATTTGTACTAGAACCCTGTACCAACCGCACACTAGTCAAAGGGCAGATCACCTTGAGTCGTGTGATGTGTTGTTGGAAGAATGCGAGTTGGGTTGAATCAATCCTGCATCAATTTGAGTCGGTCATCAAAGGTGATCTCGATTGTGTTCAATTGTACCACCGGTCTAGGAACGGGTGATTCCAACCCTAAACTATAATATTTGAGGTGGTCCTCGACTCGCCAGTAGCTTGTGAGCTGACCTGTCCGTTAGAATGGATGGCCTGACCCTCAGTTTGATTTGGCTCCTAAGTTTGGTGATTCTTTAGATGTTTCATTAATTGATAAGTGGTGATTCCAAATCTGAAGGCATCAATAAAGAGGCTAATCATGAGTTGACCTTTGTGGTGTAAGCAGAATGCCCAAATTGCCATTAGTGTTGGTCGTGATTGTTATCTATGGAACAAAAGGAGAAGCAGTGTTAAATTCTTCCCAATAGAAGCTAAGAAATGGTTAATCGATTGGTGGGCATGGTTAATTACTATGGTTACTAGGACAACCAACAATTGGATTGGACAACAAGATTAGCAGGCCATAGATTGAGGTGAATCTTTAGAGTTGGATGGTTCAACTTGTTTAAACGAATTATGGATATGGAATTGTGGTAGATTGGTAAACAAGGATCGTAAGTTCGAATCTAACTTATGTGTGATTGTTCCATTGAGGTTTCGGTACACTGAGTAGAGATAAGGATTGATTTGAGGCAAGCGTGGTATGAATTTGTGGAAAGACGAGAAGTTCAATATGGCCTATTACCTGTAGACGGATAGCCATCTTGAAAGGACAATTCAAACTTTGGAGTACACGTTTGGAGCATGTGTCTTGGATTTCAAGCGTAGTTAGGAGGAACAGTTGCATCTGATGAAGTTTGCTTAAATAGCAGTTACCAACATAGTATTAAGATGGTATTTTCGAGAAATTATGGTAAAGCGTGCAGGACACCTGTCTATTGGGATGAAGTTGGTGAAAGGAAGATCACGGGTCCTGAGTTAGTAGAACAATCGATGGAAGACGTCATGGTTATTAGAGAAAGATTGAGGACAACTCAGAGTCGCTAAAAAAGTTACACCGATAGGAAGCATAGACCTTTGGAAGTTCAGGTGGGCGATCATATCTTTTAGAAGATGTCGCCTAGGAGAGGGACATCTCGTTTTAGCAATAAAGGAAAGTTAAGCCCAAGGTATTTTGGACCTTTCGAGATTTTGAAAAGAATTAGGAATTTGGCATACTGTCTTGCAGTGCCGCCGAGACATGTTCTAGTGCACAACGGCTTCCACTTGTCAATGTTAAGTAAGTACGAATCGGAACCTACTGATGGACTGAGTTACAAAGAGTACGAGCTGGATGAGCAAGCATCGTATGTGGCAAGTTCAGTTACGATCGTGAATAGGAAATAACAAGAGTTACGAAACTAGATATTCCTGTTGGTCAGGGTGATTTAGCAACATCATGGAACTGAATGAACAACTTGAGGAAATTGAGGAAGTTATGAGGAATAGGTATCCATATCTGTTTGAAGGGTTGTAGCAGTCTTTCAATTTCGATGACGAAACTTCCTACAGGGAAGAATTGTGCGCCCTGGAAATTCGACTTCTTTAAAGTGTCTGAATTCAATGAAATAGATTAATATTAAATTTCAGTTCGTGGAATATTTTGGATAATAAGGACTGAAGAGATGATAATTGGACGAATTCTGAAACTTTAGTCGATCTAGCTTAGGTTTCGAAATTCTTAGCCATCGCGAATTAAGATTTCAATTTTTGTGCCCGGGTCTAATCCCAACTGAGCCTAGCCTGTCAAATTACCAAAATTTCCTTTCGTCCAGTGTACTAAATTTCATTTCAGTCCTGATTGACCAATGACCATTTTGCCCCTCAATTATTTGTGTATATGACACAAAAATGGCAAAAGTCTTCATAGTGGCCCATCAATCCCCTTTTTCCCATGCACTCTTCCATCAGCCATCACACTCTCTCTTTCCTTACGTCTGCTCTCTTCTCTCCCTCACTATTCACCCAAGGAAGCCCCCGACCGAACCTACTCCTCCATTCCTTCTTTTCCTCGATCATTTTTGCACGCCACCATCACCCAACCGCTGAACACCAACTCTAGCTACTCCGTGCCACCATCGTCAACCTCTTCGGTGCTGTCGAAGGCCGCCAAAAGCCACTGAAAACAGTCGGGAGCCTATGCTAAATTTTCCAGTCACCTTACTTGAGAAGTCCAGCCCCTCATCCAGCAGTTTGCGAAGTCATCGCATCCTTCCACCACTTCACTGTCATCCTTCAGCCCCCTTACGACCTCTCGATGCCATGTCACTGTCGGATCAGGCCCGGAGCCGTTGCGGGAGCTCTATGAAGCCCGATGCCCTATTTTGGGGTTAATCTCGGGTTTGCCACTGCTCCAGCCAAATCCACCACTCTCGTCGTCGACGACCGCCATCACAGACCATCGCAAACTTCCTTCTTGGTCGTTAGAGCCTAGGAGGATCGTTCGCCGCCCGTAGGACTCGAGAAAATCCCTGGATTGCTCCTTTGTTTCCCGGCGCATGTTTTCCTTATTTCGGCCGAGCCTTTGTTTGCGGTTATTGAGCCGTCTTGAGCTGCTCTCCGCCATCCGTCACCGGTCTCGACGATCTTCCTCAATCTCTCGGTGAGTCCCCAAGTCCTTGTCGGCTTCACCTCAGCCCGTGAGGCCGAGAAACCCCACGAACAGCCCCATTCTCCTATTTTTACCCTGCTTGTCAATTCTGTTTCAGTAGGCCGTTGCTCACCGAAACTCCACCATCGCTGCCGCCACCTTGCCGGACTTCCATCACGCACCTTAACTTCTGTTGGGTCGAGTTGCTATGCGATAAACCTTAAGCTCGCCGAGAACCGCCGTCGTCATCCCCGCCTGCGCCGTCGCCATTGAGACCGCTCGAGCTTACATAGCAGTGAGTTGACCCTAATCATTGGTTAGGGTGCTAAATGTGCCTAGAATTAGTTGATTAATCGATTATGGTATTTAAATAATGTGACCGTGGTCGGTTTAGATAGAAATCGGGTTTAGGAGAAATGGTCGTCGCGATCGATTGTGTTAGTCGGATTATTTTAGGTCGTCTGTTGCTATTTGTTACTAGAGGAATATTGATTGTGGTTCGATTGCGTGCGAGCGACAAGTTAGAGACGAGCGAACGATTGACGTTATAAATTTGAATCGATTAATAAAGGCATTACACGAATTGAGCTTGATGTTATTTAATCGGATTTGATTTCTCAGGATTGAGTTATGACCTTATTGATTTGATCGCTTCGCTAAAATGCTTGATTGAGTATATTGAATGTCTACTAATTGGTTGGCTGTCTATTAGGGGGTTAATCGCCCTTCTATGATTGCAAAGTCTAATGATAGTTTGCATATGCATATGACCGAGTGCGGAATCAAAAAACATATTTTAGCATAAAAATGGCGTTGAGCCGAGTCTTTTACATGCTTGAGTGAGCATCCGGCCTTAACTGAAGAAAATGAAATGGATTGATGCTGGATGTGTATTGTATGGTCATATGAGGGAACAATGATGCTTTTCTTGGCAAGTTCGCACCGTACCAATCTGATGGAACCGCACGACTTGTCAGAAGCATGACAATTCTAATCCGGTGCTAACTAGTATGGATTTAGGGTTGGTCGGATGTCGGTCGCAGCTTGTGTTGGACCGACGCCCCGTATAGGGATGCCCACCGTCATGCCGAGCAAGGGTGCATTAGATACACCACTTATAGTAGCCGTTGCTGAGAGAAAAAGAACGTAATGAATTCCTACTGGTAGAACGCTGGATCGCACTGATGTGCTGGATTGCGTTATTTACGAGAGTCGAATCACGCCAATCACATAGATCCTCTCATGTGCTGTTGGCACAATCATCGTTAGTAAAATGGACTTGTGTAGTGTCCTGTGCATACTTATGAATGTGATGTTGTATTGAGTGATTGACTGATATGACTACTAAGTCGGGTCAAGCATTGCATTATGTGTGGTTGAAGGCTAGTAAGTATGCATGTGGATGAGTATTATATCGTGGCTATACTTGGGTGCTATATGTGGTTATATGATCTTTTGAGGCTGCCCTTAGGATGCCCTGAGCGAATCAGTTTCCTAATCGAGTTTAGGCTTGATTCACTGAGATTTATTCTCACTCCATTGTGGGATAACATTTTCAGGTCTCTTCTAATGGAGCTTCGTGGATACTAAGGAATGGATGTGGGAGTAGTCTTTTGAAGTTGATGAGAAGTTAACCTTACCCGACAGAGTAACTGGTTGGGGTCTTGTCTAGTCGTCCAGAAGTATGGGATTGTGCTCGTACGTTAGTAGCTCAGTAGGGCTAAGACTCATATGCTATTATGTTTGAATGTTTATAATTATCTTTTGGTGAATTGTTATGGTGATTAGCTCCTACTATTCTATCCATGTTTGTTTATGTGCTGTCTGGGAGTTAAAACGTTTTCGCATACGTAAGTAAGTGATATATCGATAGTGTGCCTGGGATGCTATCTCTATGACATCGTGGCGATTTGGTAAGGGATGTCGCGGGCTCGAGAGTTGGGGCGTGACAGAAGCAGCGATGTGCACAAGGCTACTAACACACACACACACACATACACACATATATAAACAGAGAGAGTAAGGGATGGAGAATGTGCACGTAGGATATATAGTGGTCGGCTTTGTTCAACCATACATCCTCTTTTTCAAGCTGGCATTCAATCAACTAGATTCCACCAATGAATAGCCCAAAGATTACAGCTTTGTAGGTGGACTTCTCGTCTAACACTCTTACACTCGTATATTATCCTCTAAGTATTACAATGCTTGATCAAAGGTACGTGATGGATGTGAAGCCTTCTTGATCTTTGAATTTTGAATTTTATTCTCTCGTGTGTAAGCTCTTTAGCCTTGAGGTCTTCTTTTGTACTCCTCTATTTCTAACTGCCAGTTGCAAGATCACTAGAAGATTCCTCTCCAACACTTTCCCTTTTGGATGAGACTGTATACAAATGATTTCGTAACAGTGGAGTTCGACAAAGAAAAGAATTCCCCTTTTGGATCGAATCGCCTATACAATCATGATTTTCCATAGATAGGTTACTTCATTAGGCGAGGCTTCCTCGTCTCCTTTAATTCACGTCCTTGATTGATCTTTATGATTAATAATGTCTAAGTACAAATCCAGCTTGATTGTTAACCGTTGCGATGATATAATATGTTCATTAAATTATCTTGAATACATCTTTTAATAAGCTAGTCGTTGCATGTGAAATATTTCTCTTAGAATTTCAGCATCATTCCAACATTTAAGCTCCACACTTATCGTCTGAACTCGATATAGCGTCTGAGTCCCTCAAAACATCATCTGAGCCTATTTTGCTAGGTTCAATCCAATATGTCTCGATCCATACACTTTTGGATAGTTTTTCAAAATAATATTTCACTGCATTAATTGAGATATAAGAGGTTATGGATTGTTTTGTCAATTTTAAAATTAATTAGGAATTTTTCTCAACGCATACTGCTAAAAAAAATGAGGCCAACCATTAGAAAAGGTCAATACGGTTTTTCCATGTTGTGGAGGGCTTTGGTGATGCTCGGATCTATAAGCGATGATATAACAACTATTGTCTAACATCCAACTTTATTGGAACTTGAACAGTCTGCATTTTCAAGAATAGAGTGAAGGGGGGAATTCAGCAGTTGTTCAGACTTTTATGAGTTTTCCAAGATGAATTTATCGTAATTTTTTAGAACTTTGAAACGAATTCGTTGTGTGTTTTTGCTTCATCTGTTCTTCTTAGGCCTCTTGAAGCTGGCAGTCCACATGTCAACTTGATGCCATACATTATCAACGGACCAAGTGGCCATATTTGGGCCAAGATTACGTCATACAACAACTTACCTGGGTTTAAAGTTTGGTTTTTAACCAAAAGGTGAAAATAAGGAACGAATATAAACGACGTTGTATTAGCGATAATGTTTTCCCGTTATTTGAAAAAGATTATTAATCTGTCAATTCGAGCAACAGGGCCGTAGTTAACACATCGATCTGTTACATGAAACAATGAATTGTATCATCGGGGTATGCTCCTGTGATTGTCACTCCGTTAACAGATTGCTGCATCGATCTATCAATGGATTGATCTATACTTCGAGCGTAGAAGGCCGGACGTCGCGGCTGTGGCATAGTGACTAGCTTGCTGCTGAGCATGTGAAGTACTGCTGCCATGGGGGTGTTGAAGTTGGCGAATACTTCGAGGACCCTTGTTTCTCATACCGGGTACGCCCACGTGAGCTTAGAAAAACTAAAGTGTTATCCAACAACATGTGACCCATGCGCGCGGGATGTGGGGTTTCGAGGGTAGCGCCTACGACACGGATGCCCCGCTGCCCGATCGGCAAGCGGGGCTTTCGCTGCTCGGTCAGCGGATGGCTACCCCGCTCGCTAGTGAGTGGGAGGGGGTTCGGCAGCAACGCCCCCGAAACCTCAATGGGTTTGAGTTTTAGTTTAAGTCGGCCTGTTTATTGTGGGATGGAGTTTCAAACAGGTTTAGATTTTGGGCTTGTTTGGGGCATATATATTTTGCTCGTTTTTGTTGATCATTGTAACATGTTGAGTGGTTGTAAACCAACAATTATAGCGAAATCTCTTTGCAGGATGTAGCCCTATTTTGGGAAAAACTTGAGTAATCTTGTGCGTCATTCAATTTTCTTAATTCTCTATGTGATCATTTGATTTGGTTGCGATAAATCCCATAAATTGGTATCAGAGCCTTGTGTTCAAGGAATTAGGGTCTATCTAAGATGTCATGAGGGTCACGAATTGAGATCGAAAAATTCGATGGGACGCGGTTCGATTTGTGGAAGACGAAGATGGAGAATCTACTTTGTGATCAAGATCTTTGGTTGGCAATCGTAACGGAAAAGCCTGTTGCTGTGATGCTTATTGTTGCGATAAAGGAAGAAGGAAGTGGGGAAGGATAACTATTCATCTTCCAAAAAGTCGGATCCAAAGGAGATTGAAGACTGGGATCAGATTGATCGGAAAATAAAGGGTTTGATCCGGCTTTGTCTCGCAGACTCGATTTTGATGAATGTGATGAGCGAACTTACAGTTAGGGTTCTATGGCGAAAACTGGAGTCATTGTATCAAAGTAAGTCATTGGTTAATAAGCTATTTTTGAGGAAAAAGCTGTATAATCTTCGGAAACACGAGGGCAACTTTTTTTTTGCACATCTGTATAACTTTAACATGTTGATTAGTTAACTCGTATTAATCGGTGTTAAGTTCCAGGATAATGATAAGGCAACGACACTACTTTGTTCACTGCCGGATTCATGGGATAACTTGATTGTGGTAATTGGTGGTGGGGACAAGGAATTATCGTATGAAAGTGTGCGCTCGGCCTTATTATCAGAAGAGACACGAAGAAAGGGATCAGGAAATTTCGGTAAAGAGGCATTGGCGGCTAAGGGTAGACCAGCAGAGAAGACTCTAAATGAGAGAGGGTCAAGATCCATATCTCGTGGGCGATCGAAGAGTAGGGAGAGGAGGGTATAGTGCTGGAGATGTAAAGAGTGGGGCCATGTAAAGCGAGACTGTAAAAACAAGCCAGTTTTTAAGAAAGAAGCTGAATCATCCTCGGGAAAGAAGGAGGTTGATTCAGGAGATATGTATTTGGCTGCTGCATGTATGGCGCAATCAGACAATGATATTTGTTTGATCGACACTGATGCTTCATACCACTTGACGCCTCATAGATATTGGCTTTGTAAATATGAGCAATATAATGGTGGAGATATCATGCTTGAAGATGATACTGCAGTTCAAATTGTCGGGCGTGGCAGGGTGAAGCTGAGGATAAGTAATGGAACGATGAAGACTCTTCCAGACGTGATGCGCATACCCTTGATGAGCAGAAACTTGTTATCAGTCGGTACGATGGCTGATTCAGGGGTTATTTTCAGCTGTAATAAGAATTCGTGTAACATGACTCGGGGTTCTATTGTGATTGCACGAGGAGTTCGTTATGGGACATTGTATGAGCTGCTAGGGGAAACAGTGACCGTTGGCAGTGATTTCATCTTTGAAAAGACCAAGGAAGATGGATATCATACGTCCATGTTGTGGCATCAGAGGCTGTGGCATATCGGTGAAAATGAACTGTCTGCCTTAGCTTCGAGTCAAATGGTAGAAGGAGTACCAATTGCTCTATAGGCTTCGGGTTCTGTGAACACTGTCTCCATGAAAAATAGAATCGAGTTAGCTTCCAACACACTGGTTTGAGAGCATCAGAGGTTCTCGAGCTGATTCACAGCAATGTTTTCGGGCCTACTCCGACTCCATCTATTGGAAGATCCAGGTACTAAGTATTGTTCAAAGATGATTTTTCGAGATATAGTTGGATTTATTTTATTAAAAGTAAATCAGATGTGTTCGAAAATTTTGAGAATTTAAGGTTTTGGTTGAAAACCAATTGAGTAGGAAAATCAAGATACTTCGTACAGATAACAGAGGTGAATTCTATTTGGACAAGTTCGAGCAGTTTTGTGTGGATAATGGTATTGCAAGGCAAAAAACGACCTAATATACGCCTCAATAGAACGGTGTGGCTGAAAGATTAAATCGGTCACTCATAGAAATGGCAAGATGCATGCTGAGTTGGGCAGGTTTGGGGCATGAATTTTGGACAGAAGCTAGAGCCACGGCCTGTTATTTGAAGAACAGGTCACCGACCTCATCAGTGAAGGACTGTACACCATTTGAGGCAATGTTTGGGAAGAAGCCGAATTTGTCACATGTTCGGGTGTGACGCATATATTCATGTACCTAAGGAGAAACGAGGTAAGCTCGACAAAAAGTCTGAGAAGAATATATTTGTTGGATACAAAGAAGGGGTCAAGGGCCATAAACCATGGAATCTATAATCAAAGACCATTGTATATAGTAGGGATGTTGTCTTTTATGAATCACAATCCCAAGTTGGCACACAAAAAGGTGATGAGCCCAAGGAGATGGTTCCACAAGGTACACAAGTAGAGTCTAATTTTGAATCGGAGCAAGGGGACTTGGTTAATGAAGTCGAGGATGTAAATTCAGATGAAGACTTAGATACAGATAGAATGCCGGCTCTTAGGAGATCGACGCGGGAAAGAAAGGTACCACTTCGATACTCACTTAGTGCATTGAGTACGTTTCATGCTTTGAACATTATCGGAGATGATCCTAATTCTATAAAAGAGGTGAGATCCATGGATGATGCGAATCAGTGGGAGCTCTCAATGATAGATGAGATGCAATCGTTTGATCATAATGAGACACGGAGCTTGTGTAAGTTGCCTAAGGATCGAAAGGCAATTGGGTGCAAATGGGTGTTTAAGCAAAAACTAAAACCAGATGGGACTGTAGAGAAGTACAAGGCTAGGCTTGTAGCCAAGGGGTATTCTCAGATCGAGGGAGTTGATTATGACAAGATCGTCTCTCTCGTGGCGAAACTGACTTCGATATGATTTGTTTTGTCTGTAGCAGCTGCATACAATCTTGAGGTGGAACATATGGATGTAAAGACGGCTTTCCTTTATGGGGATTTGGAGGAGGAGATATATATATGAGGCAACTAGAAGGCTTTGAAGTAAAAGGAAAGAAGAATCTAGTGTGCAAATTGAAAAAGTCCTTATATGGGCTAAAGCAATCACCAAGGATGTGGTACTAGAAGTTTGACACGTACATGCTCAAGCTTGATTTTGTGCGTTCAAACTCTGACCATTGTATTTATGTGAAGAGAACGGATGATCAGTTTTTTATTCTCACGCTATATGTGGATGATATGTTGTTGATCGGGAATAACATGAAGATGGTGAAATCTGTGAAGATTTTGTTGGCAAAGAAGTTCGAAATGAAAGACTAGGGCCCTGCAAATTTTATTTTGGGCATGCAGATTAGTAGGGACCGTGAGAAACGGGAGCTGTGGCTAGGGCAAGAGAAATACATCAAACAAATATTGAAGAAATTTAATATGATAGACTGCAAGCCTGTTGGTACACCTTTACCTTTAGGGACCAAGCTCTCTGCAGAACAATGTCCTAAAACGGATGAAGAAGCTGAAGAGATGGCCCGAGTTCCATACGCAAGTGCAGTGGGTAGCTTGATGTATGCTATGGTATGCACGCATCTGGATATAGCTCAAGTAGTGGGAGTCTTGAGTCGATACATGTCTAACCCAGGTAGAGAACATTGGAATGTGATCAAGCGAGTTTTCAGGTGTCTTCGTGGAACTTCCAATTTTTCTTTATGTTTTGAAGGTACAGGAAATGGAAACATGCTTGATATTGTAGCTATGTAGATGCTGATTGGGGTAGAGATATCGCTAGTAGACGGTCCACTAGCGGGTATGTTTTCACATTGTTTGGGGCTGCATTGAGTTAGATGAGTAGAAGGCAAAGCGTGGTAGTGCTCTCTTCTATGGAGGCTAAGTACATGGCTCTTACTCATGCTGGAAAAGAGGCCGTATGGTTACGGCGGTTGTGCTTGGAGCTCGGTTTTGAACAAGGTGCCGTAGAGGTGAGATGTGATAATCGAGGGGCTATTTATTTAGCTAAGAATCTAGCATTTCACTTACGCACAAAGCACCTTGATATACGATATCATTTCCTCCGAGAAAAAGTGGAAAAGAAAGAGGTTCGGCTTGTAAAAGTCGACACGATGGAAAATAGTTCTGACTTTCTTGCTAAAGCCGTCACAGGTGCGAAGTTTGAATGATGCTCTATTACGATTGGATTGAAGAAGAATGATATTGGAATGACTATCATTTGCGCGAAGTATCCACTAAGTGGGAGAATGTTGGAGTTGTCGAATATTTTGGGGACCCTAGTTTCTTACACAGTGTAAACCCACGTGAGCTTAGGGAAACTAAAGGGTTATCCAATGACATGTGACCCATGCGCGCTGGATGCGGGGGTTCGGGGCAACGCTCCCGACACAGGTGTCTCGTTGCCTAGACAGCGGGCGAGGCTTCCGCTACCCAGTCAGCGGACAGCTGCCTCGCTCGCTAGTGAGTGGGTGGGGGTTCGGGGACGCTATTTTGGGCTTTAGTTTAACTTGATCCGTTTGTTGTGGAATTAAAGAGTTTTAGATAGGTTTAGATTTTCGACCCGTTTGAGGCATATATATTTTGATCGTTTTTGCTGATCACTGTAACGAGTTGAGTGGCTGTAAACCAACAATCATGGTGAAATCTCTTTACAGGACGAGCTCTATTCTGGGGTGAATCTGGGTAATCTCGTGCGTCATTCAATTTTCTTGATTCTCTGTGTGATCATCTGATTCGGTTGCGATAATCCCATCAGGGGGCTATCAACTGGATATTCCTGAACACATAGTACGCCAACGTGCGGTCATCTCTGCACTTCATCTCTTGAACGCAAATCTAGGATGGCCGGGTCCTAAACTTCGAACGGCATCCCGTCCCTCCAGTGTCTCCGTACCGGTTTACCATCCATACGAAAGAAAACATCCACCGTAAGTCGCAATACTGAAGTCATGTTAGTTTGGACGGGGCAAAGTGTACATGTACTTCTTGTACTGGAATTCCGGCCCTACTCAGTCGAAATACCAGAGAATGCGGTGTCACATTTGCGTCCATAAACGGGTCAATGACCCCTGTACAGGCAACTTACATAGCTAGCTAGATCTTCGGTCGCATCTGATCGGCAGAAGTAGTCATTCTTTTTCCCGACAATGATCTGTAGAAGTAGGATGCCGAAGCTATAGACATCGGATTTAACGGAGAATTTCCCATTCCTTGCATATTATGGACACGTGTAACCCTTGCAACTGAGAAGATACATATCGATTACAAATCACGTGTGCCTACAATAGAGGATACAACAATTCAATATAAGTGTGCTCGAATCGATGCAATGTACGGAGTCACATTTAACAAGGACACATCTCTTGACATGACCAAGTGATCGGGCAATGTATTGAGAACTTAAAACTTAGAGAGCCCCCACGATTTTGTTAGTTCTTGCATGAGTTTAATCTCCAAAAATTCTCTCCGTGCCAAAATATGAAATCTTTGGGTTTATGCCATTGTCTAACAGGACATTACTTGCTTTCTGGTCACGATGAATGACCCCAAGTCGGGAATCTTCATGTAGATAGAGTATTCCTCGAGCTATTCCCCATGCTATCTTATAACGTTTTGACCAATCCAATTGCATACCTTTCTTTCTCAGGATCTGCACAAGTAGAAATTTGCGAAGATCAGATACCTATTTTCAAATGCAGATTCATCGTATTATAAGCAAGAGGACGACATATTAGAGAAGACAGTTGCATAATCAACTTAAACTTACCAAAAAAAAAAAAGTAGTCTAGACTTTGTTCGGCACAAATTCATAGACAAGTAGCTTTTCTTCTCCCTCCAAACAATATCCGAGTAGTCGCACGAGATTTGGATGTTGAAGCTTTGCGACCAACACAACTTCGTTCTTAAATTCTTCAGCACCTTGTCTTGAGCTCTGAGATAACCTCGTCACGGCTATGTCTAGCCCATGAGGAAGCGTCCCCTGAAATGATTGCATTTTTCGTTTAGTTACTCGATCATCTTCATATCAAAAGCTTCCAAATATCTCATGCATTTTAAGGTGCGGTTGTGAAAATGCTACTGACATGAAGCACCGCCTCGAATAATTGATATGGTGTAAAACAATCAATATCTGATGGGATAAATCGAAAGTGGGCTCTCAACAAACACTCACAACTCGACTTTACTCTCGAAGGAAGAAGAGATCAAAGATGGCTTTTCAATATTCTATATTCATAATCGATTCACATATACTGATTTGGTAACAAGGCACACATATTTATAGGTTTGAAACACGAATCTTCAACTACTCTAGAAACACGAAAAGACAGAATGCACATACATAGCATTAACTACACATCGGAACATGAACCGACTCTTTGATGTGTTAGATGTATTGTATATATCAGAACTAGGTTTTTTTTAGTGTATGTATTTACGTGTATATCCTTATCTATATGTATACTTATAGTGGCCATGTGCCTAATGGAAAATTAAGCATTCCATTATTCACTTCTCTAAATCTATCATGGTATTAGAGTTGCTTGAGATTACTGTACAACATCCACGGCTACGGCGGTCCCGCTCGCCGGTGAGCGGGCTGGGGGTTCATCGCCCCTTCATCTCTCTCATGCCGGTCACTTGATGATGTCTTCATCAGTCTGACTCTACGATTGTCCAATTTTATCTCGCCCGATCTTCTTCGTCTTTCGCCTTGTTCTCGCGATCGATCTCATGTTCTATCTTCTTCACTCACACACACACACACACACACACACACACACATATATATATATATATATATATATTGCTTCCAGTTTGATTTATTTATCTCAGAATCAATGGCTGAAAGTGATCGGATTGATCGCATTGATGTTAAGTTGGATGGCTCTAATTATATTATTTGGAAACGATGGCTGCTTTTGTTTATCGTGTGTCGCGACCTAAAAATCAGGTTTTCCAATTTTAGGTTAATGGATTACCAAATTAAGTAATTAAATTAATTACCTTAGCTCAAACTCTCCCTAATTCTACCAAATCGTGACTTATGGTTCAAATGATTATCTTGCAAAATATTTTTTATTTTTTCTGAGCCTCCACTAATCATTTCTTGATAGGTTCATTAGAAACCTAAATAAAATAGTGGGAGAAAAGTATTTTATTTTTGCGAAACAGAGATTTTAAGTTCAGAACTTGGTTACATTAATTTTTGAATTAATGTACTTTCGGTACCTATTTCATGAAAAATGTTCAATTTGGCAATTGTGATAAATTCTAACTTAAAGTGCAAAGGTGCAAATTTTTTTAGGTTTTATTTCTATTATTTTTTGTATTTTTTTTATGTATTTTCGAAATTAAAAATTAATGAAAAATCAGGATGAATTGGTTCAAGATTGACTTAAAGTTTTCGGATTTTATTTGCATTAATTCCTAAAGTTTTTAAGAAATCTTTCTACATCCTTTAAATTATCGCAATGGATGCAAAAGATTTTGTTTATTGAATGTAATCCATGAGATAGGATTTCTAGAAAATCCTATCTTTCTGAAAAATGATAGCAAGTGGTTTTTAAGAAATCATATCTTGCTACAATTTTTTTTCTGAGATTTTCTGATATGAAATGAGACATGAATTTTTATTTGAATTTACCGATTTTTTTTGTGATTTTATATTTTTATGAATGAATTTAAATTACAATTGCAAATCATTTAATGAAAAGATAATTACCATTGAATCTTTCAAATTAAGTTTCGATCTAAAGGCTGACAGATCGAATGTAAAATTTGAAATACCCGCTATGGAAATAATTCCATCTAAAGGCTGATAGATAGACTTATTTCCATATACGCGGTTGCGGATCAGGAATTTCCTAATCAATTATATTGTGAAAAATATCTCAATCAAATCACAATTTTCAAATATCTCAATGCTTCAAAAATATCTCAATCAACTCACAATTTTTCTTTTATGATTGAGATATTTTTGAAGATTTTTCTTTTATGATTAATAAGATTATCACCAAGGCTTCAAAAATATCTCAATCAACTCACAATTTTCAAATTACACAGATACAGGATATATCACAAGGTTTTCAAAAAATATTCAAGATTCAATTTTGACATGCTTGTGCTAAAAAAAAAAAATTGACATGCAATCTTCCAAATTGGCAAGTGATGATCACAATATTTCTCGAGAATATTCAATTTTAGATATGCAACAATCTCAAAAAGAAATTAGATATTATAATCTTGCAAGATAGGATATTTACGTTGAATTGAAGGTGCACTACCCTAATTTGAACCGTAATTGAATCAGCTCAAAATTTGCGAATCATGTACCGATAGGATGGCTTGCTTGCAACAGCGTATGGCGTGGTCTTGTAGCTAGATGATCAGCGTGGCTCGGTGGGGTGAACTCACGGTCATCGTTACCAATCTTGAAGGATCGTTGATGAATTCAGTGTTGTCATCCCACTAAAGAGTTTGCACGTCGTCACTCGTCGGAACTTTCCACTATTCCCTGTCACCGAATGATCTTTGCTTGGATGAAGGAATATAAACAAAAAAAAAAAACACAAATTGTCAGATCCATACAAAATCCATAAGAAGACAAAATGCACCACTTGGACCCTATTTCACATGAATTTATCTATTCCATCACCGAACAGACTTGGCTTGATCATGTTAGGCATTGATCTCGGCTCCTGCTACAAAAAACATAAAGTACGATAGAATCACAGCAGGTTATTGTCGGTAAGGGTTAGTGTGACGCCCTGAATCCCGAATTCCGTAAACAGTGAAATTCAAACAATGGTATGAATATGAATTTCATTTTAGTGGGTCAAGTTATATTTTGAGGGTTTGAAATCAGGAATTTGATGATTTCTGTAATCGTCGATCGAATTGAATTGGAATTCAATCGAGTTGTCGACTCGCCTTGGGATTTGAATTTTTGAGTCTGAGTCTCGCCGTAGCCGGGCCGACCCCAAGGGATCTATTACCCCAATGGATAGCCAAATGTCCAATTTACCTGTGACATTCTGATTTTCAATCAACTTCAGACTCTGTAATGAGAAGTTTATTTATATCAAGCGATGTATTTCAGTTGTATTCCGCTCAAATCTGATCAATTGAGTAGCCTGACCAAAGGGGAAAAGCTAGCGCAAGACGAGATACGTGGACCTAGGCGACTCAAATAGGAAATGACGCTTTGACCATAAGGATTTTCGAGGGGATATTTAGGACCGCAAAAAGGCCGATCTACGAACGATTAAGTCCTACGATTAGAGCGCGGGTGATGTCGCTTAAACAACGTACGATTTGCAAAATTATCTTAAATCGGACTGTGACGATCGAGACCACAGGGACTAGCGATGAGCCCTCGCAATTACATGACAACCAAGGCCGCCATGAATTGACGAGCTCTAAACGTGATCAGAATCACGGGGTCGATACGCGTATAGTCTGCAAAAGCCGCCCGTCAATTCGGAATAAGCTGGAATCACGTCTGGTAGAAGGAACGATTAGAATTGAGTCCTGAAAAGTTTGAAAAAGGAAAATTAAGAATTCCAACGTCAATTGGGTTGGCCGTCGCCCTATCGAAGAAGTCAGAATCGAGAAAAACGATGTTCCAAATGTCGGGGGTAAAATGACCATAATGCCCCTCAAGCTTAGGAATTTGTCTTTATAATTGAAGGAAGGGCAAATTGGACATTTCTCTCCCCCTTGGCTGCCGAAAATTGAAGGACAAAGGGATGGCCATTGGATCTTCTTGGTTAGAGTAATATACAAATGTCAAGCATCCAAGGGTGGTAGATCAACTCACATTAAATGCCCACCTACCAATCACTTCAAATTAATCAATTTTTGGGTATAGTAACCTCTCTTTCTGTTCCCTCTCGCTCTACCATTCGGCCATTTTTGCTCCCCCAAAGAATAGACCAAGCTTCTTCTTCTTCTTCTCCAGTTTCTATTTTCGCGAACCCAGCCGGACATCGCCGTTCGGTCCGTACGACCTCCACCTCCAGCTGTTCCCTACTTCCAGCCGACCACCCAGACATAGCCCCACGTCTTTTTGACGTCCTCCAACTTGAATCAGGTCATTTGGAGCTATGAGGAATTCGGGGCAAGCATTCTCCCACAGGTCGACGGAATCTGTTCCAGTTTGAGGTAGGTTCGGTTCTGAACCCTTTAGACAGCCGAAAACTTAGAATCTTTGGCTCAAATTTTGTGGAGATCAAGTAGACATATAGATAGTTCTGTGGTAAAAATTTGGAATTTATTTGATAATTTTTTGACCATGAACCACCCTTGTACATTATGCCCAGAATCTGCCGGTATTCTGTGTTTAAGTGATCCGGCGACTTCCGACGACTTTCCGGCAACCATGCGACTTGAAACTCACGGTGAGACTTCCAAACTCTTAGGTAGACATTATAAGAGGTAGAATGGTGTATATTTGATGGATTTGAGATAGATTAAGGCCGGTTGGAGCCAGCATGAACAGAACCGAATGGAACCGGTTCAATGCCGGGCCAAACCGATTCTGTGGAGGACTGAATAGGCTGGGATTGTGTTATAATTTGGTGTGTATGATGTGTTAAGATGATGAGGAGTATGTTATGAGTGATTTGGATGGATGAATTGAGGAATTAGACTTGAAATTTTGACAAATCGATTGGTTAAACTAGGTTGCGCGACAAGTCGGCTTTGGGACTTGGATTGGCCGAATCATAGGAGACTCAAGGAGGGGAAATTTGCATTGTTAAGCGGAGGCAAGGAATTTCCTAAACCGAGGCTAGGGGGATTGGACTCGATTGGGTAAGTCGAGGGCCGAACGGAACGATTTATGAGAAAACCCTCGCATGTAATAGCTTGATGTGTCCTTGGACGTTATAGAATGATTGTTTGACCTAGCCTATGTGTGCATTGTCTGAGTGCCTGAGTACTATTTGAATTGAATTACATGCTACGAAATTTATTAAACATATTATCATGCGCATTGGCCATTGGTTATGAAATTTGATTTTTTTAAAAATCAAGTTAATTGATATGATGTGGCATGAGACATGATTGTGGCATTGCATGGCATGGCCCAGAGGAGTATGAGACGCGAGGCGGAGGTTGAGTCCCTAATGCAACGAGGTCGCGGGGTGGATTATGAAAAGGGTGGCGCCTTGATGCAACAGAGTCGCGAGGTTGAGATAACCACAGTCCTGATGCGATATAATCGCGGGACAGAATACGAGCTCATAGACTCTGCCTGGAAATTGAACCAAAGCCTGATGCGTTTACGCGGGCCGAGCCTGATGCAATCTAATCGCGGGCTAGAGAATGAGGCAGGCAGAGGTTGATTGATGTGGTGAAGTGACAGGCCGAGCATATACGTGCAACTGTGTGTGACATGAGAATATAAATGCATGTTTGTCCTCTATGCATTATTGTTTATTGAATTATGAATGCCATACCTGCATGAGCCTATGAGTTGGATAGGTTGAGTGACTTGACTGCTTGAGTGGATGGTCAACCTGACCTAAGGTTAGGTTTTTCTTACTGAGATGTGTATCTTACCCCTTTTGGGGAAATTTTACTTTATAGATCCTAGGCAGTAGTTATGTGGCCTATCAGGTTCGGGGACCCGCAGGAGATGATGGCGTATTATGATGAGTTCCCCGATAGGTAGGGAAATATATACATAAGGAAATGTACAGTAGTTTGGGTAGATGAGGGCAAACCTGACTAGAAGCCTCATTGGTTTGAGGCTTGGTTTAGACAGGATGGGGATAGGAAGGTCGAGCCGCTGAAGCCTCATGAGGTTCCAAAGGGTATCATACCTCCTTGGTGTCAGACGATAGTAGACCGGGAGTTTCCCGAGAGCTTAGTGGTTGGTTTGAGGAACGGCCCGGAACGAACGCCGACAGCTGAGTTTCCCGTGCCATCGCCAAAGGATGAGGTCATCGTGGTAGAGCCATCCGAGAGAGATTCATCTGAGTCGGACCAAGAGGCGACCGTGGAGGGAGACCAGGCTGAGTAGTCGTAGGAAGCGACCATGGAAGACTCTGTGGAGGTTCCGTCAGAGACTTTCTCCGAGTACGAGCCGTCAGAGCAGAGCAAGGACACCGGAGATTCCAACAGTTATTCCTAGGCGACTCCGGATGATGACCTGACTTTTTGACTAGCAATCTGACCACCCTTCCCTAGTAGATTTTGTGGACACCTTTTGACATGTTTACCCGTCGCCTTGCTGTATAGCGGTTTGTAGTAGATGTGACCAGTTGATGTTGATGTACGACTTTATGATGCTATCCAGTCCTGCTTAGTCGTGGGATACATATATATATATATATATATATATATATATATATATATATATATTGTACGAGGAGTTGCTGGGAAACGCTTCCGTGTGCTTAATGTAAATTATTTCATTTTTCGATCTTCCTTTATATATAAGTGGATCCTTGGAACCGCCGAGAGATTATTGTTGTTTTGCTTGCAGGGATGATTGCGTGCTCGCGATGAGGCGCGGGGCGTGACATTGCCCTTGAGTGCAAAATTACGAAATTGCTCCCGGTCAAGATTGAAAATTACCAAAATGCCCTTGGATATTTTATGGGCAAGAGACAAGCTTGTTAATGAAGTTGGGCCCCACCTTATCACTAAAACTCTCAAGATTCTCTCTCCTCCTCCCAACCAACACACTATCTCTCTCTGTTCTCTCTCTCTCTCTCTCTCTCTCTCTTTTCTTTCTCACACTCTCTCTCGTTTATCATCTCTCTCTCTCGTTTTTGCCCGACCATAGACACCACAGCTCAGCCACCGCCCCCTGCGACCACCTACTACCTCCTTGGGTCACTGTTGACCGACACCGCATCGTCACCGCCATCGAAAGCTATCGGAAACCGATTGGAAGCTGTTTGAGCAGTTTACTGCTCTATTCAAACAAAAGGGCTTCAGCGGCTCCTCCTTGCTGCACTGTGGTTTTCGGCCACCACCACCACGTCACACGGCTTCCACACCCTCCCTCAGACTTCCCTCCATCATTGTAGGCGGCCACAAGTCGCCGGAAAAGCTCAGGTGAGTTGAAAACCGAACTCAGTATCAATTTTTGCCAGTGTTGCATAGTTTTGGGTTCTGAGTAGTTTAGCCACATTTAACTCGTTTTTCGGCTTGCCTCCGACCACCACACACTCCTCGACACCCTTACGAACATCCTCTACCAGTTGCAAGAAGTGTCGACGCCGTTGAAGCCCCGGACAGACCCCAAACCCGAGCTATTCTGCCTCCCCTGGTTCGCTGCCCTTGTTTTCTTGCTGTTTTCGCCTCTGTCCAAGGCTGTCGGCGACTTCTCCGGCCACCACCGATCGTCAACGTCCTCCTCAGGCCACTAGGGATGTCCACAGTTGATCCAAGCACCGGCCACCACCCATAGGCCGACGAACCGGCCACCATTAGACCCGAAATTGGCCTACTCTATTTTGGGTTGCCCTGTTTTTGGGCCTGAGCCGGTTCTATTGAGCCCAATTCGTGGGCCGCCAAGTTGGGCCGTGGCCCATTACGCCTTGGGCCGTGTCTACAGTAGTTGGACCAAGAATTTTGGGTCTTGTCTTGGGCCCGTGTACCAAGTCTTTTGGAGTTTTGGGCCCATTAAGCGACAATTAAGGTTCGCAATCCGGTTGAGTTTGTGGTTCGGATCGAAGGATTTTTTGAGGATCGTCGCCAATCCCAACTCGCGTATTTGACTGTGAGTTAACCTCTAATTCTTGATTAGGTTGTTAATTCCATTTGTATTAATTTGATTAGCCTATTAGGTTTAGGTAGTTCGATTAGGGTCGGATTAGGTTGTTGATTTAGAAATACTTGAATAATAATTGCCTAAATTATGTTCGATATGGATTGATTGCGAGTGTGCGATTGGTTGATGCGAGCGTTCATTCCCTGAATAAATTATTTCGATTATGATTAAATCATGATACAAATTAGTCCTAGTTAGGAATTATTGAAATGATTATCTCGATTGGAATTATCTCTCGTTGTTTGAACGATTGCTTATATCGATTATGTGCATGGTTATTTGACTCTAATCAAAGGTGTGAGTAAATTGATTGATGAATGAATTGAGTGATCACATGGACGATGATTTGTGGCCTGTTAAGTTCGTACCGTGCTTTTAGTATGGACCATACGACTTGTCAATTGCCCGACCTTCCATGTCGTGTCATGGATTATCAGTAGCCGGTTGCAGCTTGTGACGACTCAGATCCTACCTGTGGTACCGTGTTACTACTGGTAGATGCCTACTTGGGGTATTGTGTTACCACCTGTAGTTGACGTCGTCGAAACAAGCTAGGACAAAGCCTGATTTATCATAAGTCAATTCCAGCATTGGGTTGTACGGACCGAGTTATTGGACCCCAGAATTGTGTTGTATGGATCTGAGTCTTTCTAATCACGAAAATCATCGTTTATTAATGGACTGCGTGTGGTGTTCTATATATGGTTTATGCCTGTGATGCTTTATGATTACTCGCATGTCTCGTTGATAGTTCGAGTTGACATCGTCATATGTTTCGTTCATGGAGCGTAATGCATGAGCTGTCGTTGGGTAAGTTGCATGTGATTGACTGATATGACGTTTGGACGAATCATCGCCCTAGCTGAGGCTTAGGCGTTGACCTATTGAGATTTATCTCACCCTGTTGTGGGAACATTTTTTTTTAGGTCCGAAGTGAGATGGCGAATCAACCACGTCCGGTTAGGTTTGGGATTCCATCTCACTCAGAGATCCATGTTACCCACCATCCGGTCCCTGGAATAACAAGGTTTAGGAAGAGCGTATCACGACTATCTATGTAGAGGAGGGAATGGGGGACTTGGTACCTCATCCCTTCAGAGCGTGGGTTCTCCATGTCAGTGATCACGTCTTTGGCCCCTGTTGGGATCGTTTGGGTTTCATGGGTAATCCTGATGGCGAGATAGTTGATCTTGACCCTAAACCGGATAATTAGGTGTCGCGACCTAAAATTTGGTTTGAATTTCGAGTTAATGTATTGCCATATTAATTAAATAAATTAACTAACCTAGTGTAAGCTCTCCCAAGCTCTACCAATTCGTGACTTAAGTTCACTTGATTTTAATCAAAAGATTTTTAATTTCGGAGCCACCACTAATCTTTTTTGGTAGGTAGATTATATACCTAAATAAAGTACGGAAAAATACTTTATTTTCTGCTAACCAGAGATTTAGGTTCGGGGACTTGATTATGTTAATTTTTAATTAACACCCTTTCGGTACCATTCTTGTCAAAAGTCTCTCGATTGGCAAATCCAATTGATTTCAATGAATGAATTAAGGTGTGATTTATTTTTTCAGAAATTTTCTTGATTAAATGAATGTCATGCAAATGCGGCTATATGACATGAGTGGTGATAACATGAAACTATATGATGAGAAAAATAACCATGGATGAAGACTTTAAAAAAATAAAATTTTTATGCAAGAAAAATATGAATTCTAAGCTAAATGACGTGTGACATGAATTATGAATGAGCTAAAATAACATGGCATAATAATGCATGGATGACAGGTAATACGAATGAAATGCAAAAGATTATGACTACCCTAAATGACATGCAAGATGATTCATTAAAAGGATGACATGAATGATTTTAAAGAAAAATTTAAATTTAATGCAAATGAACATGATTTCTATTTTAAATGACATGACATGGAATTTGCAAAATCAATGCATGAATGACAAGCAAAAATGTGATCTATCCTAGGTGTGCGGAAAATATGAAACTAGCCTAGATGACTTGCAAGGTGACATAAAAATATGAATAGATGGCAATGACTTGGATACTATACGAAATGCACATGAATCATGACGTGTGAGAATGCATGACCATTGAACCATATGGTAATCAAAATGAGGTGCCATTACTTTTAGTGAATTTTCGGTTTTTATGTTGAATTGGCTCAAGTGTTAACACAAATTGATTAATTAAAATTCAACTTATATTAAGAGTCACCTTAAAATGTAATTTCCGAAAAATTTCATTTAAAGTCACGACATAAAGATTTTTTGTGTTTTCATGATTTTTGCAATTTTTTTGTGTTGTTTTATGAGAAATGAATCAAATAAAAATATAATAGACCTTGAGCATAATACATCTTAAATTTCGAATTTTTCGATGAATTCGCTTCGTATCTTGGGTCGGGTCAGAAGGTAATTTATTCACGTCGTACTTTGGGGGGATGGGTCAGATAGTGAATTTTGAAATTTGTCGATTCGGTCCCAAAGTTTAAGGGATAGGCTAGACAAATTGATGTGTGTATGACGTCGCACCTCGGGGGTGAAGTTAGATAGTCATCACATTGCACTCCAAGGGACAAAGCACAAGGGAGCATGTATTATACTCAAGGTAGATTATAGAATTATTTGAATAAAAATAAAAATGAAAGTGATTTTCGACCCAAGCTAGGGTAGGTGCCGAATTTTGAAGGACATAAGGTCCTATTCACAAAGGATTCACATATCTTTTAAAATTGGAAAAATTATATCTTGAGATTTGAAAATTTTAATTTCAGATAATTCTCAAAATTTTGGATGAATTCGAATTTTCCGCATTCTTATCTCTAATAAGATATTATCCATGAAGATGTCATCGACCAGATTAAAGGTATCATTGGGATGAAAAAGTATATCACGGCAGATCAAAAATTCATCCACAGCATAATATGAAGTCAAACAGCTAGGAATGACATAATTCAAACTAACATGCTATGGAAAATAATCACCGAAGAATCATCCACAACTAATTCAGCCCTGAAAGTGATATTACGAGCATCCAATTCCACCCACGAGAAATGCATACCAATTCTGATAAAGTCAATGATTACCAAAGATGAAAGCCATCCACTGACATGTCGTTTTAACTAAGAAAATATATGCCACGATTGACTCACAAAATTTTAATTTCACGTTGATTGGAAGATCCGCTGATCAGCTTGTTGCTTCAGGGAAAGACAATGGTTCGAATTTGATTTATCAATTCCCAACGGTATCATGAAAATTACCAATCTCGTGAATCTCCTGGACTACACCAGAATTTTATCATATCTCCGGCTCTTGCCATAGTCAGAATTTTTGTTCAACAAAACCAGATTTCAGGAGTTTCTTTCTCTTTTTTTTGACAATCGGAAAAAGTTCATCCTTTCCTTGATAAAAAGGTTTGAGATTTTCAAATTTAATTGCCAATTGAAGGAAGTTCACGAACCCACATGCATGTCACTGAACCAACGAGTATAGATGAGCAATCAGGGCCGGTAGATTAGTAACCAAGAGCCAAGGGTTTTTACCTTTTTTTTTTTTTTCGAAACGAATTTCCCGCAGCGTGCACTAGATGGAATCCACCCCAAATTTGTACCTTTTGAAACGCGGATTACTGGAGATTGCTTCGGGTCGCTCTATCACACGTAGCACAAGGGTTAGATCTTTTTTTTAAAAAAAAATGGCGAAATAAAGACCAAGAAGCGTGATCCGAAGTTGGACAGTGCTGCAAATTGGACCGGTCAAAGGTTGCAGTTTGGCCGAAGTTGTGTTGTAGACGACAAAGTTGGTGTGGAGCGCCGATTGATTTTCGGTGGTGGATGGAGAGAGGCTTCGGCTCGACGACAAGAGAGAGAAATCTTCGAACTTCTCGCGGTAACCTCCTGTTTGCTCTTGGAAGTACCGCAAATTTCAGAGCATGAGCCGAATAATCCTCTCCTCTCTTTTTTTTTTTTTTTTGTGCTTTTGTGACAGTGATCGTTCTTTTATAGGGGAGGACGAATTTGGGTCCAAGAAAGAAACAAGATTGTCTTTCCTTTCTCGATATCCCCACTACAGCTCGTGCATATATTTTGTGAAAATCAGTTGTCCTAAAAATCTGGTTTGCCAGCTTTGTGAAAATTCTTCCCCTAACTTCCACTACAAATTTAATTTTTCCTTTAATACTCATATCATTGCCACTTAATTGAATATTCTTCTCTGTCAATCACACCTTGCCAATGATCAATTACGCCAACTTGCACTGACCTGTCAACTTTCCATGTGCCGCCCACCCTTTTTCTATAATGGTCGAAACACTACAATGCATGAGTTAATTTTGATCACCGTGGGCTTAATCATACGATTTTATGCTCAAATTGAGCTCCGATGATTAATTAATTAAAAAAAACCCCAGTAGAAAAAAAAAAAAAAAACGGGCTAATCTGAGTCTAAGGGTGAGTTAGGCCTTCCTTAAAATTCGGCATGCACGTCTCAGAATTTCACGAAATTTTCAATTAATTCAATTCCAAATTTCTTGACAGGATTAAGCTCATTCGACTCATCGGGTGCTTGACTAAAATAGATATGCAATGCATCATAATTTGTTATATTTTTTTGTGGGAATTATGAATAATTCTCATTTTATGAATGTATAAATGAATTTCTAAAAATTCAAAATTTAGGTGTCAACATTAGACGATAGTACCATGAAGACTTCTTCAGATAGTTCGTAACATTTTTGGAGCTAACAGTTCCTTTGGGAGTATATAGTCGACTGACCATATCTGACCTTTGTCCCTTTTTGATGGTCTTAGAGAGCGTTGGCTATAGCCCTGTAGGGTTTGTGATCTTTTGCTGGATATTATGTCGAAGGTTATGTACTTTGATATCCTACTATTTCGGGTATATATATATTTGACTATCCATGCTATTTCTGTAAGGATGGGAGTTTTGTCGTTTTCGCTTGTGCGAAATGTTGTTGTGGGTCGATAGCGTACCTGGGACGTTATCATTTTCACCTCAGGCAAGTCGGTAGGGATATTGCGTTCCCGGGGATCGGAGCGTGACATTCCCACCCCAAGTGGTATCAGAGCAAGGTCGGCCTAATTTTCCTGGTCATAGGTTTGGAGTAATAAGGAGCGATGTGGAAATGCGATAGTTTGTAGGATTATGCGATTGTTGCATGTGATTGTTGTTTGTTATTCTAACAATTTGGGTTGTCTTCTTATCGTGCTTTACTCTGGAGTGAGCAGGACTCTATATTATACCTGTATAACGAGTGAACACGGTAGAAGAGCATCTCGAGCAAGGACTGTTAGACGATTGATGATTAATGAGATTGGTGAAGCATCAGGAGCTAGAAGGCCACCTAGAGTCGGGTCTGAAGGACAAGAACCCAGAATTGAAGAGACTATGGAAGGAGAGTCACCATCTCAGAGGCCTCCTAAAAGAGATCCAAGGATGACAGATGAGATCCTTGCAGCACTTGGAGAATTGATCGGCCAATGAACGAGAAATCAGAATGCTGCAGAGGCATCGCAACCAGGTCCTTCAGGTGCAATTGAAGAAAGACCAATGCATAAGTTGGTAGAATCTTTTATGAAGTTGGTGCCACCTAAGTTCGCAGGTGAGGGGGATCCTGAAGCTGCCATTTAATGGATCAAGGAAATGGAAAAAGATTTTGATTTGTTAAGGTTCTCAAAAGAAGACAAAGTTACTTTGGCTATTTACAAGTTGTAGGGTAATGTTGGTTCTTGGTGGGATGCAACTAAGCATCGAGTCTTTCCTGAAGGTACAACCTTGAATTAGGATAAGTTCGTGGAAGCTTTTAATAATAAATATTTTTCAGATGTGGCTGAAAAACGAAAACTGAATGAATTTATGAGCCTGCAACAGAATCAGATGATTGTTGATCAATATGAGGCTCGATTTGCTGAATTGTCTCGATATGCCAGTAGAATGGTTGAGAATCCAGAAAATAGGACGAGAAGGTTTCGGGATGGATTGAAACCCGAAATCAAGGACGTCCTGATACCATTCAATCTGAAAGACTATGATGAATTGTATGAGAGAGCTCAACTGATAGAAAGAAATCTGAATGAAAGGGCTGCCATCGCTAGTTCATGGTTTGCTCGTGTCAGGAGAGATGTTAGGCAAGGTAAGAGACCTATTCCAGGTGGCAGGACTCATATTCTGCCAAGTAGAACTGGTGCCATTACCAAGCCGACCTATTATCAGAATGAGGACTGTCACATTTGCCACCGAAGACATAGACCAGGCACGTGTCCAATGAGAACTGAAACCTACTTTGGATGCGGTCAAACTGACCATCAAGTGAGGGACTGCCCTCAATGCCAAGGAAATAGGCCACAAGGAGGACGACCTGGAGGAAATGCGCCATAGAATACCCAGAGTCGACCTCCAGCTCAAGGAAGAGTATTTGCAGTCACTCGAGATACGGCGAAGGATTCACCAACAGTCATAGGTACGGTTCTTTTCCATGGTCAAGCTACATATGCTTTATTCGATCCGAGCGCGACCCATTCATTTGTGGCTGAACAATTTGTTAAGTTAGCTAATTTGGAATCAAAACCGTTAGACGTGGCATATAGGATTTGTACTCCCTTGCAAGATAATGTGATAATTACGGTAGGATGCCCCGACTGTAAACTTATGGTAAGTGGTCATGAGGATAAGATAGACTTGATCGTGTTGAAAATATATGACTTTGACTTGATAGTCGAAATAGATTAGCTTAAGAAGCAAAGGCCATGGTGGATTGTCATCGTAAGGTGATTCGATTTAATCCTCTGAATGGTGCTAGTTTGAATTTATGGGTAGGAGAAACTTCGGTGATGATGATCTCATCGCTTGAAGCGACTAAATTATTGGAGGATGGTTGTTATGGTTATCTAGCATCTGTGGTAGATACCTCCATTGGGGAGCTTAAGTTGGAAAACATACCGGTGGTGCGTGAATTTCCTGATGTCTTTCCTGAATAATTGCCTGGTTTGCCACCGGAAAGGGAAATTGAATTTGTAATTGAATTGATTCTTGGAATGGAACCAATTTCTAAGGCGTCATATAGAATGTCATTGTCTGAACTTAAGGAACTCAAGGTTCATATGCATGAGTTACTAGATAAAGGATTCATCCGCTCTAGTGTGTCGCTTTGGGGAGCACCTGTTTTATTTGTGAAAAAGAAAGATGGATCGTTACGGTTATGTATTGACTATAGACCATTAAATCGGGTAACGATCAAGAATAAATATCCGTTACCTAGGATCGATGATTTATTCGATCAGTTACAGGGAACTACTGTATTTTCTAAAATCGATTTGAGAATAGGCTATCACCAGCTGAGAATTAAGAAAGATGATATTCCGAAGGCGACATTTAGGACTCAATATGGTCATTATGAATTTACAGAAATGCCATTTGGATTGACGAATGCTCCTGCTGCCTTTATGGACTTGATGAACAGGGTATTTAAGGAATTCCTGGATCGTTTCGTTATTGTGTTTATGGATGATATTTTGGTGTACTCGAGGAGTTCTGAGGAACATGAACAACATCTGAGAGTGGTGTTAGAAACTCTTAGATTACACCGGTTATATGCCAAGTTTAGTAAGGGTGAATTCTGGTTAGCTCGTGTGGCATTCCTTGGTCATGTGGTTTCTAGGGACGGCATTGCCGTCGATCTTGCAAAGATTGAAGCAGTTGTAAATTGGCCAAGACCGACGACAGTGACTGAAATAAGGAGCTTCTTAGGATTGGCAGGCTATTATAGAAGATTTGTGGAAAGGTTTTCCACCATAGCCTCGCCTTTGACTCGACTACTTAAGAAAGATACAAAGTTTGAATGGACAGAGAAATGTGAGCATAGTTTCCAAGAGCTTAAGCATAAGCTAACCACAGAGCCTGTTTTGAGGATTCCATTGGGTCCTAGAGGTTTAGAAATTTATAGCGACGCTTCACTCAGGGGATTAGGTTGTGTTTTAATGCAACATGGAAGAGTAGTAGCTTATGCCTCGTCAATTGAGACCTCATGAAGTAAATTATTCGACGCATGATTTAGAATTGGTGGCAGTTGTATTTGCCTTGAAGATTTGGAGACATTATCTAATTGGGGAAAAGTTTCCAGTGTATATTGATCTTCAAAGCCTGAAATATTTATTCTCCCAAAAGGAGCTAAATATGAAGCAACACCGATGGATGAAATTGCTTAAGGATTATGATTGTGAGATTGTCTATCATCCAGGTAACGCGAATAGAGTTGCAGATGCCTTGAGTAGAAAATCAGTGATTGCTTAATTACATGCCAGTCAGTGGCGTTTATTAGAAGAGATGAGAGACTCTGATTTTAAGTTTGAAGTTAGTCGTTTGGCGAGCCTAATCGCTACCTTGAGGATAGAACCAAAAGTGCAAACAAGAATTAAGACTTTGTAGTCAATCGACCCCACCGTTCAAAAGATCTTTCAAGATGACTCAGTTAAAAGGACTACAGACTTTTAGGTACCTAACGATGGAGTTCGTGGACGTTTAGTTGTGCCTGATGATGAGAAATTGAAGGAGGATATTTTGTCAGAAGCACATCGCAGTAATTATAGCATCCACCCTGATAGTACAAAAATGTACCAGAATTTAAAACAACATTATTGGTGGAGCGGCATGAAAGGTGATATAGCTAAACATGTAGCTAAATGTTTAACCTGTCAATAGGTTAAGGCACAGTACTGTAAGCCCGGAGGACTATTACAGCCTTTAGAAATTCCTAAATGAAAATGAGAACATATTATGATGGATTTCGTGATGGGTTTGCCAAGAAGTCAGAGAGGACATGACTCAATTTGGATTATAGTGGATAGACAGACTAAGTCAGCTCACTTTATTCCTGTTAGAAAGGATTTTGCTTTGGACAGATATGCAGATCTCTATGTGAAGCACGTCGTGAGATTGCATGGAGTCCCAGTGACGATCACTTCAGATTGTGACCCTAAGTTCACTGTGACATTTTGGAAAAGCTTGCAAACTGCCCTGGGAACGAAATTACAATTTAGTACGGCCCATCACCCTCAGACGGATGGCCAATCTGAAAGGACAATTCAGATACTTGAGGATATATTGCAAGCTTGTGTTTTGGACTTTAAGAGTAACTGGGAGGAGCATTTACATCTGGTTGAGTTTGCTTATAATAACAGCTATCAACAAAGTATTCAAATGGCACCATTTGAGGCCTTGTATGGAAGACCTTGTAGAACGCCGTTGTGCTGGGACAAAGTTGGTGAGAGGAAAATTACCGGCCCCGAACTGATCCAACAGTCAATTGAGTCAGTTAAAATTATTAGGGATCGACTGAAAGCAGCTCAAAGTCGCCGAAAAAGTTATGCTGACAAAAGGCGAAGACCTTTGGAATTTCAAGTTGGCGATCACGTGTTCTTGAAAGTGTCGCCAGTTAGAGGAACGTCTCGATTCGGTAAAAAGGGAAAGTTAAGCCCAAGGTACGTGAGACCATTTGATATTTTGGAAAAGATTGAAAATTTAGCCTATCGCCTTGCATTAACGCCGAATCTGTCTCAAGTACATAATGTATTCCACGTTTCGATGTTAAGAAAATATGAGCCTGATCCTGCTCATATCTTGAGCATGATGAAATCGAGTTGGATGAGCGAGCGACATATGTGGAACGCCCAATTGAGATCGTGGATCGAAAGGAGCATGTTTAGTGGAACAAGACAATTCCTCTTGTAAAGGTTGTTTGGCAACATCATGGTACGGAAGGAGCAACGTGGGAAAGCAAAGAGATCATGAGGCAGAAATATCCTAAACTTTTTGAGGATTTTCAACAGTAGCGTAATTTCGGGAACAAAATTTCCTAAGGTGGGGAGAGTTGTGACGCCCTGAAATCCCGACTTCTGTAAACAATGAAATTCAAACGGTGGTAGAATATGAATTTCATTTTGGTGACTCAATTTATATTTTGAGGGTTTGAAATCAGAAATTTGATGATTTCTGTAATCGTCGATCGAATTGAATTGGAGTTCAATCAAGTTGTCGAATCGCCTTAGGATTTGAATTTTCGAGTCTGAGTCTCACCGTAGCCAGGCCGCCCTGAGGGATCTATTACCCCGATGGGATAGCCAAATGTCCAATTTACCCTTGAGTATAAAATTACTGAATTGCCCCCGGTCAAGATTAGAAATTACCAAAATGCCCTTGGATATTTTATGGGCAAGAGACAAGCTTGTTAATGAAGGTGGGCCCCACCTTATCACTAGAACTCTCAAGATGGTCAAAGTTGGACAGCCATTTCTCTCTCCTCCTCCCAACCGACACTCTCTCTCTTTGTTCTCTACTCTCTCTCTCTCTCTCTCTCTCTCTCTCTCTCTCTCTCACGCTCTCTCTCGTTCACCATCTCTCTCTCTCTCTCTCGTTTTTTCCCAACCACAGCCACCACGGCTCAGCCACCGCCCTCTGCGACCTCCTGCCACCTCGTTGGGTCACCGTCGACCTCCACCGCACCGTCGCCGCAAACGGAAGCCGCCAGAAACTGGTTGGAAGCTACTTGAGCAGTTTACTGCTCTGTTCGAACAAAAGGGCTGCAACGGCTCCTCTTTACTGCATGGTGGTTTTCGACCAGCACCACCACCACATCACACGGTTGCCACACCCTCCCTCAGACTTCCCTCCGCCGTCGTAGGCCGCCACAAGTCGCCAAAAAAGATTAGGTGAGCTGAAAACCGAACCCAGTCTCAGTTTTTGCCGATTTTGCACAGTTTCGGGTTCTGAGTAGTTTAGCCGCCCTTAACTCGTTTTTCGGCCTACCTCCGACCACCACACACTCCCCGACACCCTTACGAACATCTTCTACCAGCTGCAAGAAGTGTCGACGCCGTTGAAGGCCCGGACAGACCCCAAACCCGAGCTATTCTGCCTCCTCTGTTTCGCCGCCCCTGTTTTGTTGTTGTTTTTGCCTCTGTCCAAGGCTGCCAGCGACTTCTCTAGCCACCATTGGTCACCGACGTCCTCCTCAAGCCACTAGGGACGTCCACCGTTGATCCTAGCACGGGCCACCTCCCGTAGGCCGACGAACCAGCCACCATCAAACCCGAAATTGGCCTGCCCTTTTCTGGGTTGTCCTGTTTTTGGGCCTGGGCCGATTCTATTGAGCCTAATTCGTGGGCTGCCGAGTTGGGCCGTGGCCCATTACGCTTTGGGCCATGCCTACAGTAGTTGGACCAAGAATTTTGGGCTTTGTCTTGGGTCCGTGGACGAAGTCTTTTGGAGCTTTGGGCCCATTAAGCGACAATTGAGGTTCGCGATCCGGTTGAGTTCGTGGTTCGAATCAAAGGATTTTTCGAGGATCGCCGCCAATCCCAACTCGCGTATTTGACTGTGAGTTAACCTCTAATTCTTGATTAGGTCGTTAATTCCGTTTGGATTAGTTTGATTAGCCTCTTAGGTTTAGGTAGTTTGTTTAGGGTCGGATTAGGTTGTTGATTTAGAAATACTTGAATAATAATTACCTAAATTATTTTTGATGTGGATTGATTACGAGCGTGCGACTGGTTGAGGCAAGCGTTCATTCCCTAAATAAATTATTTCGATTATGATTAAATCATGATACAAATTAGTCCTAGTTAGGTATTATTGAAATGATTATCTCGACTGGAATTACCTCTTGTTGTTTGAACGATTGCTTATATCGATTATGTGGATGGTTATTTGACTCTAATCAAAGGTGTGACTAAATTGATTGATGAATGAACTGAGTGATTGTGACGTCCTGAAAATTCAATCCTTGTAAGCGCCGGACGTCGATGAAATGATATGAATGTATAGTCATAGTCGACGCCCATTTTGGACTATAAGGACCGAAAAGACGAAAATTTGGACGAATTCTGAACTTTAGATTATTTCGAATTGAGTTTCGAAATTAATCCGCGGCGATTTTTAAATTGCCGTTTTTGCAAACGAGCTTAATCCTGATCGAGCTTGACCAGTGAAATTGCCGAAATTACCCTTCGATCAGTACACCAAAAATTTCGTTTCAGTCCCGACGCGCCAAAATTACCATTTTACCCCCCAATTATTCATTCATAAGAGACAAAAAAATTTAATTTTTGGTCTTCAAAGTCAAGGTGGTGGGCCATTCTCCATTTCTCTGCCCAACGCACATCTTCTCTCTGCCGCTTCCTCCTTCTTCTTTTTGTTTCTTCTTCTATTCTTCTTCTTTTCTTCAGTTTTCTTCTTTGATCGACGACTCCTCTTGCCGATCGATTCATCCCCGTCTGTTGTTGTTTTTCGCGACCACCACACCACCACCGGCGGCCACTGCCTCCAGCTACTCCCCGCCGTCGCCTGGACCCCGGCCGAGCCGCCGTCGCCACCGTTTCGCCGAAGAAAAGTTGCGGTCGAGCGTCCCCTGTTTTCGGGTCAGGAGACCCGAGAACTCCGCGGCCTTCTCCGGCCGCCACGGCAGCCACCGACGCCGACCACCACCACCCAGCTAACCCCCGACTTCCCCTCGACCGATCCAACCCCTCGTCGCCGACCGTCAGCCGCCGGAATCGCCGGAATCCGGCCCGAAAGTTCCGGTGCTCTGTTTCGAACCCGGTTTGTTCCGGTCTTCGATCCGGCCGCCACCGTCGCCGCCGTGCCACACCGCCACCGCCAGACGACTCCCCTGAGTCTCCTCTACCACCACCCAGCTCGGCTCCGCCGGTCGCCGCGCGTGGCCGCCGGAAACCGCCGCCGACCGAGAGCCCTGTTTCGGTACAAAAACAGGACAGCAACTGATCGCGGCTGTCCGCCGTCGCCGGTCACCTTTCGCCGCCGTCCACCTGTCCCGGTCGACTCCCACCGACCCCTAGGTCCCGACCCCTGGCCGGCCTTGTCCCGGCCCGTGTCGCCGGAAAACGGCCAAAACAGTGAAGTTGCCGATTGAATATTCTGAGTTTGCACTGTTGCAGGCTGCCGGCCGCCGCTCACCGGAGTTCCGCCGGCGGCCACCTGTTCCGGAGACCTCGCCGGACTCCCACGGGGTGTCGCCGAAGTTTGAGCTCGATCCGCCGCGCGATAAACCTTAGTTTTATCGCCGCCGCCGCCGCCGCCGGTCGAGCTAACTCACATTGTGAGTTGACTCTAAACCTTGGTTAGGGCGCTAATTGCGCTTAGGATTAGTCTAATTTATTTATTTATTTAATTATGTATTTATTTATTTATTTATATAAAAAAATTTATTTCGATCGGGACCGGTATAGATAGAAACCATGGCTAGGATACATGGTCGATCGATTATTTGTCTGTGGCTATTTGTGGTAATTTAGCAATTAATTGATTGATTGAGTTGCTCGCGAGTGAGTGTCAAGTTAGAGACGAGCGAACGATTGATTGCTATAATTTGACTGAGAATTAATATTCTTTCTTAATATGAATTGAGCTTAAAATTGCCGGGTTAAGTGGATTACTCGAGAATGAGTGAATTGCTTGATTGGTTTGTTTGCCTGGCTGAAATGCTCAATTGGGAGTCTTGTGGGCCTTGGGGCCGAGTTGATTGTATTTCTTATGGATTTTGGCGTTAATCCAAGATAATCAATGAGTTGATTGCCGAATACAATTTGTGTGGTCATTTAAAGGGTCAATGACGCTACTTGGCAAGTTCGCATTGTACCGTGGGTACTTGTGCCGTACAGATTGTATGGAATTCGCGACTTGTCAGAAGCACGATAATCCATGCCCCGTGCCAGTCGTACGGTTTTAAGGGATTATCGGATGCCGGTCGCAGCTTGTGATGGACCAAAGCTCCTTTTTAAGGAATGCCTACTTGCAGTGCCCTGCCGGGTGCACTGAATACACTGCTTGTAGTAGCCGTCGCTGAGAGGGTAAAGTGGACGTAGCCTGGTTTTTGCCAGAAGAGTGCGGGATCGCACTATTGATGTATTTATCACGCCAGTCGCGTGGGTCATTGATTAATAATGGACTTGTGTATGCCTGAGTGGTTGTGCTTCTGTTGGTGGTAGATTTGACAGATTTGTTGTGATTGATATTTATATATATATCTCTGTTGATATCTTGTGATCTTTTTGTGGCACTTAGGATGTTCTGGGCGAATCATTGTCCTAACCGAGATTAGGCTTGATTCACTGAGATTCATTTCTCACCCCGTCGTGGGATAAATTTTTCAGGTCCGAAGTAATGGAAAGACCTGTGCGGTTCGGCACCCCCACTGACTCATCACTTGATATCAGTCTCCATCCGGTACCAGGTACAGACCAGTTGTGGGAATGTCACATCACGACGACATGGGTTGATGAAGGGATGCCACATCTGGTGGCACACCTCTTTAAGGCCTGGTATCTTCGTGATGGGATGGATCTCTTCGGTCCGCTTCGAGGATTTGAGGGGCCACCTCTATAGGGGGTCCCTAATATCCCCGCTTGGGACCCGATGGATATTGATACACCTGATGGGGAAGTGGTGGACCCCGCGCCTGGTATGGAGCTCGAGCTCGAGCCTGAGCAATCGGTAGCCCCCTCTGTGCATTCTAGCCAGAGTTCTTGTGATGACCCGAACGACCCGGCTCCCCCGGTTGGTTATTACGACTCGGATGTCGAGTTTTCCCAGTAGAGGGTTAGGTTCCTTTTGTGGTCAGGGAACTGTTGATGTTTTTGTGGGGGATACTGTTTTGGGATAGATGAGAGTTAACCTTACCTGACTCCTGTATCTTTTTGTAAGTCCTAGAGGGCCGCCCCGAAGCATGGGGTTGTATTTATCAGTTGATGGCTCTGTAAGGTTATAAATCATCTATTCTCATCAGCCTTTAGTGTTTTGCAATCTTGCTTTACTTTCTATCTGTCCCATATGGTTTTATTGAATGGAAGATGGTACGTTCCACTTGCGCAATATAATCTTAGGTCGATAGCAGTTGCCTGGGACGCTATCTATTATGACCTGGTGGCGATTTGACAAGGGATGTCGCGGGCTCGAGAGTCGGGACGTGACAGTGATCACATGGACGATGATTTGTGGCCTGTCAAGTTCGTATCGTGCTTTTAGTACGGACCATACGACTTGTCAGTTGCCCGACCTTCTACGTCGTGTCATGGATTGACGATAGCCGGTCGCAGCTTGTGACGACCTAGATCCTACCCGTGGTATTGTGTTACTACTAGTAGATGCCTACTTGGGGTAATGTGTTAACACTTGTAGTTGCCGTCGTCGAAAGGAGCCGGGACGAAGCCGGATTTATCAAAAGTCGATTCCAGCATTGGGTTGTGCGGACCGAGTTATTGGACCCTAGCATTGTGTTGTATGGATCCGAGTCTTTCTAATCATGAAAATCATCGTTTATTAATGGACTGCGTGTGGTGTTCTATATATGGTTTATGCCTGTGATGCTTTATGATTACTCGCGTGTCTCGTTGATAGTTCGAGTTGACATGGTCGTATGTTTCATTCATAGAGCATAATGCATGAGGTGTTGTCGGGTAAGTTGCATGTGATTGACTGATAGGACATTTGGATGAATCATCGCCCTAGCCGAGGCTTAGGCGTTGACCCACTGAGATTTATCTCACCCTGTTGTGGAAACATTTTTTTTAGGTCCGAAGTGAAATGGCGAATCAACCACGTCCGATTAGATTTGGGATTCCATCTCACTCAAAGATTCAGGTTACCCACCATCCGGTCCCTGGAACGAACAAGATTTGGGAAGAGCATATCACGACTCTCTACGTAGAGGAGGGAATGGGGGATTTGGTACCTCATCCCTTCAGAGCGTGAGTTTTCCATGTTGGTGATCACGTCTTTGGCTCCTGTTGGGATCGTTTGGATTTCATGGGTAATCCTAATGGCGAGATAGTGGATCCTGACCCTAAACCAGATATTTAGGCGATGGTACTGTGAAGACTTTTGCAGATAGTTCATAGCATTTTGAAGCTAACGGTTCTTTTGGGAGTATATAGTCGACTAACTTTACCTGACCTTTGTCCCTTTTTTATGGTCATAGAGAGCGTTGGATGTAGCCCTGTAGGGTTTGTGATCTTTTGCTGGATATTATGTTGAAGGTTATGTATTTTGATATCCTACTGTTTCGGGTATATATATATTTGACTATCCCCGCTATTTCTATATGGATGGGAGTTTTGTCGTTTTCGCTTGTGCGAAATGTTATCGTGGGTACTTAGGACGTTATCATTTTGACCTCAGGCGAGTTGGTAGGGATATTGCGTTCCCGAGGATCGGGGCGTGACATTTAGCGAGCGGAGGTCGGTTTGTCATTGGAGGCACGTATGGTCCTTGTAAAGTTCATGGCTTGAGGTGCACCGATGGCTTGATGAAAATCTGTGCTAGAAAAAATGAACGTGGACTGAACCGCCAATGGAATTGCTAGACTTATCTAGATGGCTTGTCTTTGTCGTCGGGGGTTCCTCGCGGCAAAAGGAACGAAACCACTGCTTGAGGACAATAGGACACCAATGCGAAGCGGCTTCACGGGAAGGGCTGAGATTAACTAAGGCGAACTTAGGGGTGTACGGTTGCTTTGGGCGAGATTCGTTGTGGTCGTGAATTCTCAGTCTCTGTGCATCTTGTTCGGATATGCCAAACACAAACGGTGGCTGTTAATGAAATTTAATGAAAGCAAAACAAGCAAAGAGGGAGAATTAAGCAAGAGAATTCCCCCAGTTTCATCCACGTTTTTCTCTCTTTGACCATGAAGCCTCCTGTGAAAACAGCAGCCCTCACCCACTTCCATATGGCCTCCAGAGAGAGAATCTCTCTCTTTATCTTTTCTCCTTTTTCGCATGAAAGACCTCCGGACAATGAATATTATGGGGGGAGAGAAAGAATCCTCCATCACTAAAAAAGAACCCCTCTGTCCCCATGAAAGAACCATCTCTTTCTCACTATTGTCAATCTGCCGTGTTTTTCTTTTTCAATTGAAGTGACCCCAATATCTTTATATAGCAAAATCCTAGGTTAAGTTCTGAGCACGTGGGCTTAAACTATTGCCTTTGTAGAAGACAGGCTTCCGCATCTATTGACCATTTGCTAATTGAGCTCTGATGGGTCAAACTAGATGGAATTAGGTCCAATAAAGCCCAGTTTATTTGTGCAATTCGGCTTCCTTCATAGACTAGCCCCGGTCAGATTTTCTAATTAAATTATGGGCTCCTCTCGCATTCTCGGACTCAACTAAGGCTTTTTTTTAAGTAAAATAACGGGCATTTAATCGAAAGCCGCAGTCAAGCTTAAATAGTCCAAAATAAGCCGGAAGATAAGTCCAAATAGCGCGCAAAAATTCAACACATCCTTCTGGGCTTTATTAAAATTTTCACACTGAGTCTAGTCCAGTCCAGTTGCTTGTCAAATTAAGTCAATTGACTTGCCTCTGACCTAAATGCAGACAACATGCTCTTTACTCATAAAATGAAATGTGCAATGTATGAGAATTATTTTTATGAGAATTATAATTAACTCTCATTTTATGTTTTAAATGAATTCTGAAATCAAAATTTAGGTTGATTTATATGAGCATGTTGATGGTACTCGTTCTTGTCCTACATCTTTGTTTGATACTACTGATCTTAAGCCTAGTACCGATCCGATTGCACGATGCGAATATGAAATTAGGGCTTGGCATATTGCTGATCGAAAAGCAATATCTCACTCTAAAAAAAACTACCATGCCGCTCATATTTATAATACAAGCTACATCGCCTACCACCGCCAATGAAGAAAAAATCACCTCCTTGTAGTGTGAAAGGGTCAGTCTAAATTTTATCCAAAAAAGAGTCCAAATCAAAGTTGAATTCTACTTGCCAGTTGGCTTTCTTTATCTCTTAACGAGGATAATGTTATCCATAACAAGTCCAAAGCTATCACGTCCCAATTCTCGAACCCGCGATATCCGTTACCAAATCACCACCAGGTCATAAAAGATAGCGTCCTAGACAACTGCTATTGACCTAAGAATATATTGCGCATGCGGAACGTGCAATCTTCCATCCAATAAAATCAACATGGGATAGGTAAGAAGAAAAGCCAAATAACACAATACTAAAATAAAACTGCTGAGAATAGATGATCTATAACCTTACAGAACCAACAACTGATAAATACAACCCCATGCTTCGGGGCAGCTCTCTAGAACTCGCAAAAAGATACAGGAGTCAGGTAAGGTTAAATCTCATCTACTCCAAAACAGTACCCCCACAAAAACATTACCAGTTCCCTGACCACAAAAGAAACCTAACCATCTACTGGGTAAAATCGGCATCCGGATCGTCATAACCAATCGGGGGAGCCGGGTTGTTTGTGTCGTCACAGGAACTCTGGCTAGAATGCACAGAGGGGGCTACTCACTGCTCGGGCTCGAGCTCAAACTGCATACCGAGTGCAGGATCCACCACCTCCCCATCAGGCGTATCGATGTCCATCGGATCCCAAGTGGAGACATTAGGGACTCCCTGAAGAGGTGACCCCTTAAATCCTCTGAGCGGACCAAAGAGATCCACCACATCGCGAAGATACCAAGCCTTGAAGAGGTGTGCCACCAGCTGTGGCATCCCCTCATCAACCCATATCATCGTGATGTGGCATTCCCACATCTAGTCCATACCTGGCACCGGGTGGAGGCTGACATCGTGTAATGAGTGGGTGGAGGTACCAAATCGCACCGGTCTCTCCATTATTTTGGACCTGAAAAGTTGTCCCACGACGGGGTGAGAATTTAATCTCAGTGAATCAAGTCTAATCTCGGTTAGGACACTGATTCGCCCAAGATATCCTAAGCACCACAATAAGCCACAAGATATAAACAAATTTATATCAATAAAATATATATACCAAATCAACAACCAATTGAGGCGCCACTACTCAGGCGTACACAAGATATCACACAAGTCCATTATTAAACAATGACCCACGCGATTGGCGTGATAAAAACATCAATAGTGCAATCTCGCACTCCTCTGGCAGGACCAGGCTACGTCCACTTTGCCCTCTCAGTAACGGCTACTACAAGCGGTGTATCCAGTGCACTCGGCACGGCACTGCAAGTAGGTATTCCTTAAAAAGGAGCTTCGGTCCGTCACAAACTGCGATCGGCATCCAATAATCCCTTAAAACCGTACGACTAGCACGGGGCATGGATTATCGTACTTCTGACAAGTTGTGAATTTTCATACAATAGGTGCGGCACGAAAACCAATGGTACAATGCGAACTTGCCAGGTAACGTCATTGATCTTTTAAATGACCACACAAATTGCATTCGGCAATCAACTCATTGTTTATCTATGATTAATGCCAAAATCCATACAGAAATGCAATAAACTCGGCCCCAAGGCCCACAAGACTTTCGGTCGAGCATTTCAGCTAGGTAACCAAACTAATTAGGCAATTCACGCACTCGCGGGCAATTAACTCAACTCGGCAATTTCGAGCTCAAATCATATTATAAATCTTAATTCTCAGTCGAATTATAGCAATCAATCGCTCGCTCGTCTCTAACCTGTCACTCACTCGCGAACAAACACAATCAATCAATCAATTGACAAATTACCACAATTAGCCACTGACAAATAATCGATCAGTCATTTATCCTAACCATCATTTCTATCTAAACCGGTTACAATTGAATTATTATTATTATTTTTAAATAAATAATTAATTAATTAAAACTAATCCTAAGCGCGCAATTAGCGCCCTAACCAAGGTTTAGGGTTAACTCACAACGTGAGTTAGCTCGAGCGGCGTCAACGACGACGGCGGCGACGACGATCGAATTAGGGTTTATCGCACGGCGACCCGAGCTCAAACTTTGGCGACACCCCGAGGAAATTCGATGAGGTTGCCGGAACAGGTGGTCGAGGGCGAAGCTCCGGCGAGCGGTGACTGGCGACCTGAAATAGTGATAAACAGTAACCTCAACCGGCGAACCAATCTATTTTGGCCGTTTTCCAGCGACACGGGCCGGGACAAGACTGGCCAAATGTAGGGAGCTCACCCAGGGGTCGGTGGGGGTCGGTCGGGACAAGTGGACGGTGGCGGGAGGCGGGAGGCGGCCGGCAGCAGCGAATAGCCGCAATCAGTAGCTGTCCTGTTCTGCACCGAAACAGGGGCGTTGGTCGGTGAAGGATTCCGGTCGCCTTGCGCGGCAACCGGCGGCAGTGAGCTCCGAGGCGGTAGAGGAAACTCAGGGGAGTTGATCGGCGGTGGCAGTGAGGCACGGCGGCGGCCGTGGTGGCCGGATCGAAGACCGAATCAAATCGGGTCCAAAACAGGGCACCGGGACTTCGTGGCTCGATTCCGGCTGCTTCAGCTGTGAACGAAAGGTGCGGCTGGGTCGGATCGGTCGAGGGGAGGTCGACGGTTAGCTGAGGGGCGGTGGTCAGCGTTGGTGGCGACCGTGGTGGCCGGAGGAAGCCGAGAAGCTCTCGAGTCCCCTGACCCAAAAACAAGGCAAGGCGTCCCGAGGTGTTTCCTCGTCCATTTGACGGCGACGGCGGCTCGGCTTGAGTCAGGGCGGTGGCAGGGAGCAGCTGAGGACGGTGGCTGTTGGTCGTGAGGCGACGGTCGCGAAAAACGGCGGCGGAAGGAGGAGGAACGGTCGGCAAGGTAGTTGGTCGTTCTCGGCCAAAATAACAAAAAAGAAGAAGAAGAACATAAAAGAACAAGAAAAAGAAGACAGACGACAGCAGGAGGAGGGGACGTGTATGGGGAAGGGAAAATGGTGGGTTCCACCTTGACTTTCATGGCCAAAATTTAAATTTTTTGTCTTATGTGTATAAATAATTGGGGGGGTAAAATGGTAATTTGGCACGCTGGGACTAAAACGAAATTTTGGTATACTGAACGAAGGGTAATTTCGGTAATTTCACTAGCCAAGCTCGGTTGGGGTTAGGCTCGATTGCGGAAACGACAATTCAAATTACCGCGGATCAATTTCGAAACTCAATTCGAAATAATCTAAATTTTAGAATTCGTCCAAATTTTCATCTCTTCGGTTCTTGTAGTCCAAAATAGGTGTCAACTATGATTATATATTCATATCATTTCATTGACTTCCGGCGCTTACAAAGATTGAATTTCCACGTCACAAATGCCAAATTGGACTATTCTTCTAGCTTATCTATTAATATAAATAATGATTATCCATTATAAGTTCAAAGCCAAATAAGCAAATCCAGTATCCACTACAAAGTCATCTATTCAAAAACTAAGACTTACAAATTGCCCACGAAGTTATTTGTGCTGGCCTGAGTTTGATCGACTCCAAAAATCCTTGCCATGCCAAAAACCGAAATCTTCGGGTTCATTTCACTGTCTAACAAGATGTTGTTACATTTTAGGTCACAATGGTTGATCCGGAGACGAGAATCTTCGTGTAAATAAAGCATTTCTCTAGCAATCTCAGATATTACTTTATAACGTTATGGCCAATTCAATTTAACTTTTTTTATGGATCCGCATCAGTGCACCAAAACTCACTATGTGCTAGCATTTGGCACTTATTCAGAAAGTCAAGGCGAATATATTTACCCTCATCAATCAAAGTTAGCTTAACAATAAATTATAATCATTTGAAAGATCAGAATACCTTTTTATTTCAAGGTTACCACAGCTAGTGAAAGCTTGGACATTTGATTTCAATCAGATTTACATAAGAAGTTTAAACTGCAGCATACCAAATAAGAAGTAATCAAGGCTTTCATTTGGCACAAACTCGTAGACCAGTAGCTTTTCGACTCCGTCCAAGCAAAATCCAAGCAGTCGTACAAGGTTTCCGGGTTGAAGCATTGCAACTAATAGGACTTCATTCTTGAATTCGTCATCACCTTGTCTTGAGCTTTGATATAGCCTCTTCACCGCAATTTGTTGTCCATCAGGAAGACAACCCTAAAGTGTTTTGAATTATCGTTTAATTCCTCATCACAACATCTTAAAAACTAACATACAAAAGCTGTACACGTTTCTTTTTTTCTTTGTTTTTTTTCAGCACCATTATGTTCAAAACATATGTAGCGCATTCTTGATTGTTTCTAATAATTAATATGTATTTCGCACCTGGAAAACTTCACCAAATCCACCTTCACCCAGCTGGTTTTCAGGAGAGAAATCATTGGTCGCGACGCGTATCGTAGCCAAGTTAAATTGCAAGGACTCCTCAGTGGTAAGTTCGATTGCACCTGCATTACCAAAAAATGCAATTTGATCATTAAATTATGTCGACATTGGCATGGCTGTCCCCCTACCAAAAAGAAACCTTTCCTCTCTTGACTGGCCATGAAAAAAAAATAAAAATCATCATGATAATGAATCTTTCGTCCAAAAAACCAGAAAATCAAATCTTCATAATGCAACTGGTGATGAGAACGATGGTGATTACTTGGTAGTTCTTCTTAATGATGCCAACAGCTCTGGCTGTTGTAAATCAGAACAAATTCCTGCATCGTTTATGCTCTGTCAAAAAAAGTATATATTTCAAACCCCTACTTTGCAGCCTAAAATCCATGCAAAAAAGTGGAGCAGTTCATTCATTGTTAAAGGACAGGAGTATTATGAGGCCCCGAATGCGATCGATAATGGTGAATCCGTATCGCTCTGGCATGACTGATGGCATCCTGATGGGATCTTGCCATACATACCCAAGGAGAGAAGTTTATGATTCTGCTCTTCTTTGAACGGCAGAAGTGGCTGATATAATCCGTAACTCTGAATGGAAATGGCCCAACGCCAGCTTTGAAGACTTGGTATCAATCCAGGCAGATGTTTGTGGTGTAATTTATTCCAAGTCGCTGCTTCTAGTTACATTCTTACCTATACTTCAGCTTGGGAGATTGTAAGGAAAAGAGGCGCAAGAGTTGAATCACATTGCCTTATTTGGCTTACACCTTTAACAATCTTAGGATATTTACTTGATTATGCATGCATATATCAGCTTTGATCGTGCATATCTCAGGATTATGCATGCATATATCAGCTTTGATCGTGCATATCCTTGATTGATTTTTTTTGGTATTGTGTTTATCTTACTATCTTGAATAGTTCTCCAATAATATAAATAGGCTCGGGTACTATTTATCAATATATATATTGAAACATATTGAAAATGCTCCAATTCATTTTCTGCATTATTCTCAACTCACCTAATGAGCTGAGGTTCGGATTCATATTTTGGTTGGCCGTACAAGATAAGCTGCCTATATTTCCAGGAATAGACAGATAGTCATCTATTTATGGCCAAGCTATCTGTTTTCTGTGTCATGAATGCACTGAGATTAGATTGCATTTGTTCTTTGGATGCAGTCTCTCCAAGCAAGGCTGGAAGAGTGCCCTTCAGCTTTGTCTTCCTGATATTGGTGATTGGGAGTTGCAAATTGTCCTAATGCAACAGGCTATAAAATTTTCATAGATGTTTAATGAAATTTTCGAAGAATTGCTGCATTATTTCTTCTAGAAGGCCAGGAATGAGCTGTTACGTTCCCAAACTATTCCTTGCTTGTGGAGTCAAGGTTGGAAGAGCATGAAGAATCGGATTCTTCCACTGATGGAATACTGTCTCGTGAATCTTCATTGTTGTCAACTGTTTTCCGGTGGTGGTTTGTTGCATATAGGAGTGAGCTCATTTTTGTATTTTGGGATTATTACTACGTTTATTATGGTAAAAAAGAAAAGTTGCATTTTTCTATTACAAAAATTGTCTTGGTTACGTGGTTACGTTGTTATTTGTCCCCATTGAGGACAGGGTTAAGTTGGAGTACCGGCTCGGAACTGAACCACCAGGCTGGTTCAGATTGGAACCGGCTTGGGTTGTAGGGGAACTAGTCCTCGACTGTTCTTGGTCGATGAACAAACTTAACATGCCCATTAAAATGAGGATTTCCAGAAATCCTATTTCATGATGAACAAGCTTAACTCTTCCATTGTTTTATTGACCAGAAAACGTCCTATTGGTTAAGATTTCTTGGCATGATTTTCCACATGAAATCTGTTGATATGCCTTGAATTCTTTATGGGCTTGGGCCAACCTTAGGACAAGTAATGCAAAGTGCCTTTAGCTTTCTCGAGCCACCTTTTGTAATCTTGAATTTCGTAGTGTTTTTCTTCTCCGCTCCCCGCAAATCTGTGTGTTTATTTATTCTTCTCGGTTTTAATTTCATTATTATTTTCGCATTGGTCATAACAATATGGTATTAGAGAAATAGGGTTTCTCGATCTTTTGATTATTGCTTCACGTTCAATAATGAAATGAGGGAAGCGACACTTTCAACTTATGGCATTTTTCTTTTGTCGGAAACCTGTAGCAGGTTCATGTGTTAGTTGTTTTTATGCAGCAGGATTTGAAGAAAACTCTATTTAGTAAAGGAAAGAAAGTGGAAAAAAGCAGATGAACCTAGGAAGAATTGGATGAAAATGATATGGCTGCGTATGGTAACGTTTCAGTTCCTATGAACATTTTTAGAACAAAATCATTTTTTTGTGTTTCTATTCCTGGTTACGATTTTTTGAAACAGAAATGCGTTTGGTAACTATATAAAGTTTCTGTTCCTGAAACAAAAAAAAAAAAGAAACTTATTCGGTAACTACAAAAAAAAAATGTTCATGTTTTTTTTTCATTTAATTAAGGGATAATATATATTAAAATTAAGATGTCCTTATCTTTCAACTTACTAAATCAAATTAAATCTCATTTTTTTAATTTATTAAATCAAATTAGACTAATATATGTATAAGAAATTTATACGCAATTTATCAAATTACAATATGGATGAGATCAATTATAAGCAAAAAAATTAATATGAAAGAGAACGCGAATTGCAATTGGACAATGAGAACATCAAATATGTTTTCTATAGATAGAAAAAATTACAATTATAAGTCACACATAAGTGTTTTTGAATAGTTAAAATATGATTACCTTGAAGTGGGGACCCGTAGAAAAATATTAATTACACTTTAAGTGAAACCGGAGACTAAAATGAAAAAATTTATGCATTTAGGTACTTTTAGTCCAATTGTATAATTTTTTCAAACATGAACACTGAAATGAGATGCAAAGTATCAAAGTCTCATGTTATGACTCTAAAGTAAAATTTTTTTCTTAGAATGATTTAACATGAAATTTTTTAGTCAATTCAGGATTGCATTTAATGAAGAGGCATGTGGTCCCAAACTGAAATTTTAAAACTTCAAGAGGCCAAAATGAAAAGTGAATTAAAATAAAAATATAGACTATTTTTGCACATTTTTCTAACTATGAATACTACTTTTCCTGGTTTTTGGTTATTTTTATAATGACAATAAATCCGAAAAATGTCAAAAATTAAGAAAAAAATTGTTCAAAATTGGTTCCTAAGGCTTGGCCAAAGCTTTCAAGATTGATTTTGTAATTTTATGAATTATTTTGATATTTTTAATTATTTTTTTAAATAAAATTATCAAAAAATGGGTGTCACCATCGTGCAAGAACAAAAGAGAAACGAGTGTTCAAAAATAAAAATAAAAATCCAATTGCTTCTAAAATATGTTCCTAATATGTTTCTAAAAAGTGTTCCGGAAATACAAAAGATTTTTTTTTTTTGTTTCTTATTTCTACTCTAAAAGTATTTTTATTCTCAAAAGTGTTTCTAGAGCACTTTGGAAACACTTTTTACCATACGTGTTTTTATTTCGAAATTGTACTGGAAACACTTTTCAGGGAGTATTACCATACAAGCCCTATGTATATTATGTGGTTCTATGTCATGAATGAAATTCTGTAGGTGGTACTAGAATGGACGAAATTGGAGTCTAATTTTTTGACAAATCCCTCACTAATTGATTAGTCTCAAGTAACGAGCCTTCACTCTTCGTATGACTGGACATATTTCTCTCAAGTATCTTATTTTTGAGTTCACGGCCATCATCTCTGAATTAAGAAGTACTAATGTTAAGATTGAAGAAGAGGATCATGCTATTTTATTGTTATATTCATTTCTTGATTCTTATAAGAATATTAGAGAGACTATGATTGTTAGTAGAGTACTGTCCATCTTGAAGATATCAAAACTAGTCTTCTTAATAGGAAAAACCAGATACACAATTGACTCTTGAAGGCAGTCCACGGAGCTTGTTTTGTTTTGTTTGTTTGTTTGCTTGCTTTTTTTTTTTTTTTTTGTAGGAGATCATGGGGCTGGTTTAGTTGCTAGAGGAAGGTCTGTTGAGAGAAACTATAGTGTATAGAGCAAGCCCAAACTGAATCATAAAGATTTAACTTGCAACTACAGTAAGTCTACGGGGCATATTAATATGAATTGTTTGAAAGTAAAAGCAAAGCAGTAAAGAGAAAATAATTTGAATCAGCAAAATTTAGGAAATGCAAATTGACATAACAATCAGAATCGCCAGAGTAGACAAAATCAGGGAAACAAAAATCTCATCAAGTTGGTGTTACTTAGTAGCAAAACAGAGAGTGGCTATTGGTTCCAGATGATAAATACCGATTCAATGATAGTTGGACTCTTGATTCAAGTCATTTGTGCCATATGTGTCCTCATCATCATTGGTTCTCTACGTACAAAAAAATATAATGGTGGAATTATTTTAATAGGAAACAATGATAAATGCAAGAATTGGGACAATTAGTAGATGTACGATGGCAGCATCTGAATCTTGTTTTGCAATGGCTTAAATATCTAGTGCTATATATGATTATTAATGCCATAAAAAGTTAATGTGAAAATGTTAGACACATTCATGATTTGAAGAACCTTATCTCTTTAGGTTCAGTTGATGGTAGGAGTTAGGAAGATTATGAGAGGTTCGATTGTGTTGATGAAAGGGCAAAAAAGTGATACTTTGTATCAGATGCAAGGCACTACAATTACAAGTTCAGTTGCAGTCTCATTTACTATGACAGAATTTGAGAACACTAAATTATGACATATGAGATTGTGCCATATGAGCATTAGAGGGATGGAGGAGCTGAGTAAGAAAGGTCTTATGTGTTGTTAGAAAAATGAGAAATTGAATTTCTGTGAGCATTGTGTTTTCAAAAAACAGAATAGGTTAGCTTGAATTCATCTTCATAAAAGTCTTTTCTTCATAAAAACACATTGAAGGGCATTTTTGGTTATTTTCATTTTGATCTTTGGAGGACTACGAAAGTTCCTTTGAAAGGCCTTGGTTCAAGATATATACTCACAGTCATTGATAATTTTTCAAGTAAGTTTTGGGGGTATCTCTAAAGAGGAAGAGTGATGTTTTTATTAAACTTAAGCAATAGAGAACATTGATTGAGAAACATATCAGTAAGAAGATCAAGAGGTTTAGAACATATAATGGGCTGAAATTTTGTGAGAACGAGTTTAATGAATTACGCAAGAATGATAGCATTATGTGCATCATACTACAGTGAATACACCATAGCAAAATGATATTATAGATGAACAAAACCTTATTAGAAATGACTAAGTGCATGTTGTCTATTACTGGTTTCGGCAAGGAGTTTTGAGCTCAGGCAGTCAATATAAATTGTTGGTCGATAAATCGTTCTCGTTACTCATCTATTGAGTGCAAAACACCCGAGGAGATATGGTTAGGTAAACCTATTGGTTATTCTTCACTTCCGATATTTTGGTGTCTAGTATATGCATACGTTAGTGAGAAGAAACTAAAACTTAGAAAAAAAAATGATGCTTTCTTGATTATGCTTCTAGTGTAAAGAATTAAAGATTTTGGTGTTCATTTAAGATTATTACCCGCAAAGACGTTACTTTTGATGAGTCTACTATGCTTCATCCTAGTAACGAATCGTCAGTTCTGCGGCATGAAAATATGAAAAAGTGTTGTAGAAAAGGTGAAGCTTGATGTAATTTCTTCACAGCCAATTCAGTCATCTACTAATAATGTTGAGATTCACGAACCTAAAATGGAATGATACTCTATTGCTAGAGATAAACTAAGAAGGATAGTGAAGCCTCAACATAAATATGGATATTTAGATTTTGTTGTTTACACTCTTTCACTTGCAGAGCTAGTAGAGTATAGCGAGCCTAATACCTATAAGGAAGCTATCTCTTCAAAAGATTAAGCAAGGGAGTTAGTTATTATGAATTAAGAGATGAAGTACGTTGAGGAAAAAAAATCAGAAGTAGGAGCTTGTCAAGCCACCAAAAGGACAAAGTTGTGGCTACAAATGGGTTTTTAAAAGAAAAGAATGTATTCCTGAAGTTATCAGATTTAAACCTCATCAAGTTGCTAAGATTATAGCCAGAGTGAGAGAATTGATTTTAATGTTATGCATTGACCTGTTGTTAAAGAGAACTTTATTCGGATTTTTCTTGCATTAATTATTATGCATGATTTAGAGTTGAAACAGCTAGATGTGGAAACAAATTTATTTCATGATGAGCTTAAGGGTTTTCTATTTAAAGGTAAGGAAGATCATTTGTCTGTTGAAAAAGTATATACATGGGTTAAAGTAGACATTGGTACAAAAAGTTTGATTCATTTACGAGGGAACTTGTCTTTGGTAAGAGCAAATATGATAGTTGGAGTGAATTTCCTCCGACCTTGCTTCCCCTCGGGAATACTTGGAATCACCGACCGGAGGCACGTGTTACTGTCCCACGCTGTCAAGTCCGGCGTGCACTGCGCGAGCGTTTACAGCGTCTGCGAGCTCGTGAAATTGGCCTCCCCCACGGCGAATTTCTTCCCGGATTCACCGTCCGAAGCCCTCCAGGCGACGTCTGTGATGGCGTTGCTGAGGACTTGCCCGAACTTAGCCGGGTCAGTGATGTCCCCGGGGTTCCACATCATGAGCCCAGGCGTTTCCTCCATGGCCGAGAAGATGGACTGGTTCGAGTACCGCAACATGCACTCGTCGTACCAGATCACAGAGACTCGCTGGTCGGGGCATCTCTGGAGGATGTCCTGTTTTCCGGTGGTGACGCAGTCGCCGCGGCAGAGGAAGAGCCCGTAGGCCACGTCAGGAGGGTTTTGGTCGGCGACGGCGTTGGCAAAGCCGTCAGCGTTGTTGGTGGCGGCAGCAGAGGAGAGGTTGGAGAGGAGGGTGTTGAGGTTGGATTGGTAGGTGGAGCTGAGAGCGTAGAGGGTGCCGTCGCAGTAGTGCCATAGATAAGTTGGTGCTCATTCAGAAATCGGAGGATAAACGCTGAGAAGATGGAGGAGGAAGGAAAGAGAGATGGAGAAGGCGAAGCAAGACTTCATGGTTGGCTGGATTCACGATCGTAAATTGTGATGGCTATTGGCTAGGGAGATCGGCACGGATATAAAGTAACAACAATGTTTGAATTGTCGTCCCATCATTTTTATCCATTTTTTACAGGTTTCCATGCACTTGCACTCCGTGACTCCGTCGAAAAGTCTTCAGCAACTTCTACGATGGAGGCGTGTAGTTTCCGGATCGTATAATTTTCGCTCGTAATATTAGGTACTTAAATTTATAATTTAGGCAGTGTATTTTTGAACGAACTACTTAGATTGTCGATTTTTATGGAGCAATTTTTTTATATTTTTATTAATTATAATCTGAAACATCCACTCATAACACGAACGATCCAAATTAAAAGATTATGACATAAAATTTTAAGGGAATTGTAGACGATCTATTTCAAGTTTTATTTGCGCGGTGACAAATCAGCCATACCCTATGTTCACTCATTATGTGACACGTGTCTCGTGCGGTCCCCACATGTGAGGGAACAAAAAAGAAAGAGAGAGCGAGGAGGAGAGAGCTCATATTCAATATATTAAATTAGTACACAAAGCAGATTTGCTAAGAGAGATGCCAGAGTTTAAGGGCGTGTTTGGTTATGTTTTCAATTTTCTGTTTTTCTGTTCTTTTATTCTCGAAACTAGAAAAAGAATAAAAACTTGTTCAGAAATGTAATTGATTTTTTGATTCTGTAAACAAATTTATGTTTCTAGGAACAAAAACAAGAAGTAAAAAAAAATTAGCTTATTTATTTTCGAAAACAAAAGAGAAACGATGTTATTTTAGAAAAAAAACAAGTTCATTCTAACTTAATACTCGTCTTTACAACAACGAATCCATTGCCCCCGCCGCCGGTTGCTGATCGCCGCCACTGCCCGCACTAGTCCCCGCCGCCTCCACTAATATTTTTATAATAAAATAAAAGTGGGGAATATTAATCTTGGGATCGTTTATGGTCTTTTGATATTTCGGGAATAGAAACGTGTTCTTCCACTTGGAAATTATTTCAGGAATCAAAATTAGAAAAAATCGTTTGTACTTAAAAATAATTCTTGAAAACATGAACGTTGCCAAACGCATGTTAAATAAAATTGTGAAAATAATTAGGCCATGGAAATCATTCACAGCCCGCCATATTATCTAGTAAACAAATTGTGTGAATTCGGTTTGAAATGAATAAGGTTTTTCTGAAGCTTGGAGAAGAGAGCCGGCAGGGGAGACAGCGGAGGAGAGAGAACGTGGGGAGAACGTGGGGGTTGTTTGCGGATGATAGGATATGGGTGAGAAAGGGATCTGTGGAAAATATGAAATGCGGGCCCCACTGGACACGTGTCGGTCAATGAATGAAGTATTATTTTGCTGAATTAGAATATTCCACGTACATGGTTGACAGTCTTCTAAGGTGGAAAAATGAAAAACATGCGCAGCAAATTCTACCCGTGTGGCAATGAATGATGGCACCAAGACAAAGCGAGGTGATGTCACATACTCAAATAATTGTATTTTCGGAACCATAGTCAACTAGTCTAAATGGGTCCCACAAATTGATGCATACTGACCCCTGACAAAGAAGAGAATTTGAAAGGGAGAGAGATGAAAATATTTTTGGATGTCTTGTTAAAACTTGGAAACAAATAGAAATATAATTGCTGCCGTTTGATATGTGAAATCTTCCTGAAGAAAATTATCAAGAAACTTAAATTTTAAGTTATCTTTTCTTCTCTATCTTTTTCTGTTGATTGCCGGCCACAGGCAAGGGACAAACTCTACCCCTTGGCAAGCTCGTCCCTCGCCTATGGATATTTGGCGACGAGCCGAGGGAGATGATAAAAATAAAAATAAAAAATGATTAAAAAAAGGAACGTGAAGAAGAGAATATGGCGGAAAATAATTCCTTTTTTTTTCATTTCCTCTTTTAAAAAATTATTTCCTCAATTTTGAATATGATTTTTTTATTGACTGAAGGTATTTTTCTTAATTAGTTTATTTTTATGCATCGAACGTCTGAAAATTTAAAAAAAAAAATGTGAGTGTGCTACGAATAGCATAAAATAACTCTTGTAACTCAGAGCCGAAAGGTAAGTTCCGAAAGGAAACAAACTGTGAGAAACGACAAGGACTTGCGTAGGGTTGTGCCGCGCTCCAACTGTTGTTGTTCCAAAGAAGTGAAAAGCCTGCGACAAATGTCACTCTCAATCACAACTTCGACAATTTGCCCAGTACGGAAGGACAATTCTCAATTCTCTTCTTTAGTGGGGGCCAAGAAAAAATTACAGCGTAAAAGCCATCAAAAACTTCAAATTATATATTATGATATATTTATCTCAAAATTTTTCTTATGACACCAAAAAATCTAAATTTATACCCATATAATACATTTACCTCAAACTTATACCATTATGACACATTTACCTTAATTTATTTTCTAATGTCATTAAAATCCCTAAATTTTTATCCACGTGACACATTTCCTATAAATATCGGTGTGAAGTTTTCTTACATCGAGTCCCTAAATTTTCCTCTCATCTTCTCATCCAAGTATGACTCCTTGATTCCTAGAATCCTCTTTGAAGGGAACGAATCCTGAAAACAATTCGTAGATATACGCAGCGGATTAAACTGAATTACATGCCCTAGATCAAACTTGAATCACTTATCAATGAAGTATATCACGTAGAACGAACATACCTCGATAGCCATATATTAAGAGCCCAAACCGCAGATGAAATGATGATCTGGATCCGTTGATCGGTCGTCCACCGGAAAAGATTTCTAGAGTGTTTTCCTAGAGAGAGTTTTTCCTGTTGGTTAGTGAGAACGACGAACGTTCTGAGTAAGAGAAGGCGTTCTATTCTCTCTCTCTCTCTCTCTCATTCCATTGAATAGGAAATAAATCCCATTGATTTGCAATCAATTTTCGCAAGTATGGTAATTAACTAATTTAGCCCTTAATGAGCGCAAATTAATTTGTGTAATTATATCCTGGAGGTATTAATTGAAATTTTTGGCGATATTTTTTTCTTTTTACTCAAATTCGTACAAGTTCAGAGAAATAAGTACTCCATTTGATTCTAGTATAAAATTAAATTATAATTCTGGTAAAGCAATAGCACAACTTAAATATGGGAGTGCTATAAGATCTTGAATGTACGCTTTGCATTGTACTAGACCTGAGATTACATTTTTCATGTGTCAATTAAGTAGATATAGTAGGAATCCATATACAGAACATTGTAATGTCGTCATAGAATTTTAATTAAGAGAACTAAAAGATTTGTGATTATTCTATAATAATTATCCGAATGTATTAGAAGGATACACCAATGTTTTTGGATTTCTACTGTGAGAGAAAAACACTCTACTTCTGGATCAATTTTCACATTAGGTAAATGTGTTGTATCTTGGATGAGTAAGAAATAAATATGCATAACTCACTAAACGATAGAATGAGAATTTATTGCTTTAGCGACAATTGAAAAAAAAAAAAGGGCCGAGTGGATTAAAAATTTACTGTTAGACATTAAATTATTGCCTAGTCCTATGCTTCATATTTTTGTTCATTGTGGCAATCAAGCTACTTTGACAAGATATCAAAGTGGCACTTATAATGAAATGTCTAGACTTATTAGCCTAAGGCATAAGTGCGTGAGACAATTGATTCAAGAGGATACCATAACAATTGTCTATTTGAGGTCAAACAAAAATATGAATGATCTCCTTACAAAGGCTTTACCAAAAGAGATGGTAAAAGTGATCTTACAAGAAAAGGGGCTGAAACCCCTTGCTTAAAATCGCCAGTAATGGTAACCCGACATAATACTAGCACATCACTAGCGACAAGGTTTAGTGGGTAAAAACAAGTTACTGATAGTGATTATTTGATGTTGACACTAGCCCGGAATATTACGTTTGGAGGTTGAGTTATACTATTAATGAAGTATAATACGTTTTAGTAGCGTTTTCATTAGTAACAGAAACACGTGAAAATACTTCACCTATACGGGCTTAGAAGTGGTGTCGTTTTTTAAGAAAGTTAGGGTTACTTTCTAGAGAGCTCATGAAATTGGTACAAGCACAAGGTCATAATAGAACTGAGTAAATATGAACTTCTCGCTAAAATAAGATGTTAGTATATGTGCAGTATGTCTGATTCTATTGCATAGAGTAACAAGTTTAAAGCCAAGCTACTTGTAACTTTGATAGAGTTTTGAGATACTTGCACTAAATAAAGGTTTAACTCGAAAGAGACCTATGTATATTAATTCTCATAGAAATGTTGGTTGTAATTTTGAGAAATTTTATTTTGTAATTTTGTTTTACAAACAAAGTGGGGGATTATTGGTGGTTTGTTTGTAAAAACAAACTAAGAGGTGCCTTGTCCCACATTAAAAATATGTTAGTGTGCACGTAGTGAAACAATGCGACTGTTCACGAAGTATTCTGACAAACTTTGAAAGGTTGCGTCTATTCAATTATCGATTATTTTTTAAGGCACTCTTATAACCTTTCGAATATTTGCGTCTCTTCAAAAATAATTACCGATTCATGCATGAAAATGTATTATTGAATAAACTGTTTGAATACAAAGAGTTGTGTGAGAATTAATTACTTTTCGGATGCGAAAAGGTGTGTTTGTTTTCATTATATATTTAAGTGTTCTATTTATTTTTTTAAACTTCATTCTTCTATTTTTTTTTTATGACCGAGGTGTCCGGGCCAGCTTGTGGCCACCTCGACTATTCATCGGAGGGACTAGCACGACAACCACCAGCCACGACCCCCACTTAAGTCACGGAGCGCGAGTTGGGAAATTTGAACTAGGGACCTAACAAGGGATAATCCATCTCTTAACCAACTCAGCCATGCGTGGGTGGGTTCATTCTTCTAATTTTCGTTCTTTTAAAATAAGAGAAATACAGCCACTCTTTCCAATTGTTTCCTAGAGAGACCCTGGAGAAATATCAAAATTATTATCTGCTATTCTTACCGAGACTTTGTTGAATCCTGAAGGAAATTTGCCGAAAATCATTAGCAACATTGTGGGACGAATAAATCCTTAAAAAAAGTGATTACATGCCTCAAAGTCAGATTCTATTGTTCATCTCATTTAACGAAATTTCCCAACATGCCCAACTTGCTCCCCTTAGTTTCCACCGAAAAAAGTCATTTAGTCAAGAAGGAAATAGAAAAAGCATATTTACCAATTTTGAATTTCTTATGAGACGAAAATTAATTTGTGTATCTTACCCAAAAAAAAAATTAATTTGTGTAATTATATCGTGGAGGTATTAATTTGAAATTTTTGGCGATATTTTTTTTTTCTTTTTACTCAAATTCGTACAACTCCAATAATAAATTGTTCCAAAAAAAAAATCAAATGATGAATTGTCAAGCTCACGGTAATTGATTTTCTTCCTTGCACTGCACTTTATTTTTCCGATATTATTACTTTTCTCGTGGAGGCATCTTCTTATTTTCATTGTAACTCTCACGAAATCATGAGAAAAAACATAATCACCCGCGACTAGTCTAGTTTTTCTTATTTTTTATCTGATTCTATTCTATCATATTTTCAAATACAAATCATATTGTGCGCTATGTGCCGGTTGTCTTCCTCCTCACACGCCCCCCACCTCACTCTCTCCTGAAGTTGGAGATACTAACCCCCATCTTCCTGTTCCCAAATGATAGAGTGGCCATTGATGCAAATCTCCAGTGAGTCAGTCCAGTTTAATTTAGTTAGTTCCTGAATGAGAATCAAAGATCACGGTGGTATGCAGAGAGCCCTACCGATTGAGAGCCATTTTGGAAGCTGTAGTTGGACTTTCTTAGAATGAACAACGTGGGATTTAGGCATAGGGACGACATAGTCAATGGCTGAGTTTTGGTGGCTCTTGATTTTGCATGCTCTTTTCTAATTGACGCGTTTTTAATTCTCTTTTTGAGCATATAATATATTAGACAGGCGAAAAATAAAAGATAAATGTTATTTTTTTTTGGTAAAAAAAGATAAATGATGTCGACAAAAGAAGATTTTCTGGCTAAATATTGCAGAGGTTACGGTTTGTGTTTGTGTTGTGGAATTCACTTGTAGTTGACGAGGTGAAGAAAAGAAGAAAGAGAGAGAGAAAGATGTGTAATATATGTCGGTAAGTTAAGACCATAAACTAGAGAGTTGGATCAACTAAACTAGACTCTCCTAAAAACGATCACTTGATGAGTAAAAAATATTTTTTTCGTTCTCGAAAATGTTTAAACATAAGTTATTGTCAAAAATATTTTTTATTGATTAATAATTTCAAGTGACTATTTTTTTTTTAAAATTCTTTTTACATTATTCATTTTTCGTGAGACAAATGTACCCTAAGAGCTATGTCAGATCTTAAATGACCCTGTAAAAATCGTTAGGTCATGCTCATGAATCAATAACAGCTCGACATGTTATCTAATAAACTAGTTGTTATGAATCGGTTTAAAACGAATTTGTATTGTCGTTACAAAAAAAGAAAATCTTAGTATCGGGAGAAAATGGAGTGGCGTAGAGCTAGTTAGGGCCCTTGGGGGAAGTCAATTCTCTCATGTCGAATTGATTATCACTCGTCTCAGTCAAGATGGTAGAATGCTCGTGCTTGTGTCGTGTAACCTAGAAATTAAAAATCGTCCTACAAAAATCTTTGTGAGACTTGTTGGTAGTGTACGAGGAACACTTACATTATGTACCAAATCAATTATTAGAACGCGAATTCCCATTTATTGTCCTCCATTGAAAAATGTTCACTTGATGTTCTGTTTTCTAATTGATTGGGTACTTTTTGGTTTAATAATTAAGGAGCGGACATAATTGTGAATCAGGCGCATCACACACAGATGCAATAAATCCGTACAATAATTTTAAGTAAAATCTAGGTATGATAAGTTCTTACATTGAGAGAATGGGAGAAACATTCATCATAGGAGATTGCTTTCGTGACAATTTGATAGTACTGTCAGTTATTTTTTATCGTAGATCTACACACCATCACCGCGTGTTTTCATAAATCACTTATTAATTGAAAAAATATTAGGTTAGAAATAATGACAGTACTATCATACTGTCAGGCTAGCATCTCCCTCCATCCTAAGTGATTGATAGATTTACAAAAGATTGATTTGTATAAACTCTTACCCTTACCATCTTGAGTATAAATTCACACTCATAGAGCTTCCCTACTTTCCCACATACTTAGATATATGACGGTGTGCGTATTATATATTCATCTTCCCAACAATGACCGGAGTTAACAATGACTCTAAAAAAGAAGAAGGAATTCTCATATTGACCATAGGATTACAAGGTTTTTTGTCGGTTTTTGTTCCGAGAGAAGATTGATGTTTAGAGTGGTTTTGAATTTCTGAAGATGAACATCGAATTTTGATTTTGATGTTATTGGGATGTGGTTCATATTCCCTTGCGATGGTAAAGTACGTGGGTCCCTCGGGGATTTACAATTTAAACCCATAATTTTTCATTGGTAGTTTGAGTTTGACCTAATGAATAACTATTGTTATACATACTATTTTTTGCTTGTAATTGAGTGCTCTGCTGGACGTAACTCTCATTTAAGATGAACCAAAATAAAATCTCGTGTCTCGATTTCTCTTTCTGCTACATTTTACTTCGCTATGATTATATACCGATTCGAATAAACTTTACACATATTATATAGTTTTCTGAAATAAGTATGAAGTCCTTTCATATTTTCTTCTAATCCTGACTACATCTATATCTCTGATTAAGTGATTGGTAGGCTATACATTATGGAACTTACTTATAGATACTTAATCAAAAGAGTTTTTTTTTTTTTTTTTTTTTTTGGTAAGGCTTAATCAAAAGAGTTAATATCATGAAAAATCCTAAATTATTATACTTATGACAAATTTACCATAAACTATTTTTTTGACCATAAAAATCCTAAAATGGTAAACCTGTGAAAGATTTACCATAAACTAATTTTTTCACCATGAAAAATCCCAAACTAGTATATCTGCAATAAATTTACCCTCCGTTAAATTGGTTTAATACCATAAAAAATTTCAAATTGATACACATGTGACAAACAGAGGATAAAAATCCAAAGCTGATACACTTGTCAATTGCCACATGTCATAAATTTAGCACTTTAACAGTTGAATTTAACGAAAATTAACGGATGATAAATTTGTCACAGATATACCAATTTGAGGTAAAATTATCACAATTTGGATTTTTTCTAGCTAAAAAATAGTTTAGAGTAAATTTGTCATAGGTATATTAAATTTAGATTTTCTGTGGTATATTAATGCTAACCAAAATAACACTACACTTCGAATGCAATAAGGAAAGCATCCACCTCAAATTCCAAACATATGAAATTATGCTGAATAGTAAATGGCAATGATGTCACCAAAAGCAAAGCAAGGTGATGTCACATTCATAAATAATTGTCATTTTTACGATCCCAGTCAACCCGTCAAAATGCCCAGTACGGAAGTTAATTCTCAATTCCCTTGTTTAGTAGAGGTAGAGAAAAAAAATTAAGGGAAAGATTGGGGCCTGGAAAAGAAATCGATTCGGCCCACTGATACCCTTCACCACTAATATTAGCAAAAGCTAAAGAATTGGTGGGCCATTTCAGTTAATTCCTGTGATACCCTCAACCTGTTCCCTAATTTACTTATCTTTGTACAATCTTCTTGAAGGACTGTTGGAAAAGAAGACGTATTGCCTAAAATCATAGTTGACCAATTCAATTGGCTGAATAAATTGCCGGTTACCACCGTCTAAAATAATGTTGCCTACAGTGACGATGTCACATCAATGCGAGCATCACTGCTACGTTATGTAATGTAATTATGTAACACCATATTAATTCCCTAAAAATTTTAGCGAATGAGTCATGCGTAAATCGTAATATATTTACCATTCTACATCACAAAAATTCTCCGATACGGATTTTTTTTAACATGACACACACGAGCATGTCGACAGTTACTATGTTGGTTACCTTGGAACTAGAAATTAAAGATAACTAAGTACATGTGTGCAAGTTTCAAATACTCAGTTCCGAGAACATATAATTATTCATTGTAGAGTAGTTCACAGTTTTTATGATCCTTTTCTATGTACGTGCAAGGAGCGGTCTAGTTATCCGTGTAGATGTGTGCTCCTAATCGCCAAGTTGAAGTGTAGAGTAGTAGCCAATTACTTCGTTACTAAACTAGAAATAAATTGCAACCTATTTTAGACTTGTCAAAATTGGTCATATATCCATTTCTTAACCCATATATGATGAATAATTCATTATATGAATTAGTTATATTTAGTAAATAAATAATAAGTAGTTAGCATTGCAACGCCCTACATATTATTAGTGTTAAATAGTTTTACAACTTACTTATATTCATCCCACCTCTATTACTCTATTTTCATTCTCTCTCGCTCTCGCTTACTCCACACTCTCGCCTTGGTTTGAATATGAGTTTTTCTAGATTGGGTTAAACACATAAGGGTTTTAGTAATAGGGATTGGGTGAGTCACAAGATTTGCGTTATATAATATTGGGTCAAAAAGGGTTAAATGAGTCAATTTGAATCGAACCATTTTCAACTCAACCCAAATATGATTCGACTCACCTATTTGACAAATCTAGCTTACTTGATCAGTACAACAAAAATATCATATATTTGAACTATGACACAACATGGGCTCGCGAAAAATATGACGCTTTAGGGGAAAAACAACTCCGGGTTGATGAATTGCCTAGCAGTTGTCCTCCGCTCAACTTGTAAACGGTACAACAATAGCATCATGAATTCTTCGGCTGCACATCAGGTGAATAAGTTTCAGTAAAGAATCTAATATTTGAATTTCAATATTATTTAAGTTGAAATTTAATTTATTGAATTATTATTTGTTTAATTTTTTAAATTTAAGAAGTTAGTTATTAAAAAATGTTAGCCTTCCCTCATAATTTTTCTTTTGTTTTAATTAGTTCCATTTCGGGGACTTCTAAATATGTCTCACAAATCGGAAGAATTCACTGGAGAGGGGATTTCATTTTTGGATTTGTACCAAATAGGTTCAAGATATAATAGAACTAAGGATACCAACCATAAAGATTAATTTAATTCACAATGATGTTAGAAATTGCAAAATTTTTGCTACTCCAATAGTAAGAACCAAGCATATTAATCATCGGTCAAGCACGGGACAAGGGACGATTTTCAGGTGAAAGCATGTCACCAAAGACATAACTTAGAAAAGGGAGACGTAACAATTGATATTGCAATGTGTTACACCTTTGCACCCTTTAGAATACTCCCTTGTGTCATGATGGTTTGTGTTTGACCACTTCTTTGTAGGTAGCGCTTTGAAAAGTTCAATATATACTTATTTTATCAACAAAAAAAAAAAACAATTGATGTTGCTACCCAACTGAGTTATTTTAAGGGGCCTGGGGCATCCCAATATCTATATTGCACCAACACGAAACGCGACACAAAGACACCCAACATGAAACACACAGACACGTGAATTCCAAAAAAAGAATAAAAAATTCTGACACGTTGTGACACGTTATATATTATATATATTTTTATATATACATGATAAAAAATTATTTTTATGATTTCAATAATAATAATAATAATAATAATAATAATAATAGTAATAATAATAAAGAACACAAATAACAATTCCGACCACTCTCTGCTCAACTTTTTTTTCTCCACTCAAAATTCTTTCTATACCCTCTTCTTATCTTGACTCGATCAACTCTTATCTCCCCCCAAAATATGCTCTCTTGTGGTTGTGCATGTCATGTGCATGTGCAGAAATTGCGTGTGCAGGTGAGTGGAAATTTGATTCTCTCTCTCATGGAAGTCTCGCCATGTATCGTGACTGTAAGTCCTTTTTCTACCTCACTCCCATGACACCCCCTCCCCACTAATCTCTCTTTACTGTTGGAATGTGGTTCATACTTCTATGCGATAGGAACACATGTGATTCATGGAAATCTTGCTATGTCTTGTTCATACTCTCTTGCGACAACGATGTCCTGTTCATAGAATCTATGATAAATAAGATTGTTTCACAGGCTCTTGAAGAACCATAGACGGTTGAGTTCTATGTTAGTTTGTAGGGAGAGACAGATGCTACACAAATGAAACAGAAAATTCAAATTCTAAAGCCGATGAGTCTAACGTGGAGGATGATATTGTTGATTCTAATACTGAGTTTGAAATTGAAGTATCATCTGAACCGGTCTTAAGGAGGTCCACAAAGAAGAGAAGACCACCTGAGGGGTATATCTTATTTGTCAATAATGAAAATTATGCTCTGACTGTTATAGGTGATGATCCAAATACTGTTGAGGAAGCAAGAAGTGTGGAAGATGTCAAGCAGTGGGCAAAAGCCATTAAAGATGAGATGGACTCATTAAATAAAAACAGAACATGGAGTCTGGTAAAAATTACCCTCAATCAGAAGGTAATTGGTTGCAAATGGACATTCAAGAAGAAGATATCTGCAGATGGAGAGATAGAATGATATAAAGCTCGTTTGGTTGCGAAGGGGTACTCGCGAGTTGAGGGAGTCGATTATAGTGAGATTTTTTCTCTTGCTATTAAATTAAATTTCGTAATACTTGTCTTATCTGTAACAGTTGCATACAATCTGGAAATAGAGCAGCTTAATGTAAAAACATTATTCCTATATTGTGATTTATAGGAGGATATTTACATGAAGCATCCGGATAAGCTTGTAGTCAGAGGTAAAGAAGGTTTTGTTTGCAAATTGAACAAGTCTTTATATGGCCTGAAGCAATCTCCAAGAATGTGGTACTAGAAGTTTGACTCATATGCCTTGAAGCTTGGCTTTATTCATTGTAATGCTGATCATTGTGTTTATGTGAAGATGTTAGATGATGATTTTGTTATCTTAACCTTATATATTAATGATATGCTGCTAATTAAGAAGAATATGATAATGATAAGCACTATGAAAGGATTGTTAGCAAAACAATTTGAGATAAAAAATCTAGGCCCAACAAACTTCATCTTGGGCATATAGATAAAAAGGAAGCGTGAGAAATGGAAGTTGTGGTTCAGTCAGAAGAACTATGTTGAAAGTCTGTTGAAGAAGTTTGACATGATAGACTGTAAACCAATAAAGACACCCATGTCCATGAGTTCCAAGTTATGATTGCTCTAGTGTACCAAAAACTGTAGAGCAACTTGAAAAGATGGCAGTAGTTTCATATGCAAGTGCAGTTGGAGGCTTGATGTATGACATGGTGTGTACTCATCCAGACATTGCTCAAGTAATGAGTAGATATATATCTAATTTGGGAAAAGACCATTGGATAGCAGCAAAATAGGTTCTTCGTTATCTTCATTGTACGTCTGACTTTGAGTTATGTTATGAAAGCATGAAAAGATCAAAGAGACAACAAGCGTTAGAATTGAAGAGATTTGTTGATGTTGATTAGGGAGGTGACATTGATAGTAGGAGGTCCACTAGAGGTTATGTAATTTCCTTATTTGGTAGAGCTGTGAATTGGATGAACAAGAGACGGAGTATGGTTGCTTTATCTACTACTAGGGCAGAGTATATGGCTCTTACTCATACTACTAAAGAGGTGATCTAGATGCGCAGATTGTGTAAAGAGTTTGGCTTTACGCAAGGAGAAATGAAGATTGGGTGTGATAGCTAGAGTGCTATATTCTTAGCTAAGAATCCTGCATTTCATGCAAGAACAAAGTACGTCGACATACAATATCACTTCATCCAAGAGAAAGTAGAACAGAAAGCTGTAGTGCTGGAAAAGGTTGGCACACAGGTAAATAGTACATTTTTTTTCACCAAGGTAGTGAATATAGAAAAGTTTGAATGGTGCACAACTATGTTGGGTCTAAATATGCATGGAAAGTATTCATCAAGTGGGAGAATGTTGGGTGTGGTTCATACTCCCTAGCAACAGAAAAACATGTAGGTCCTGCTGAATGAGCGGAGGTCCAAGGGAGTCGCCCCGGTAGGGTCTCAAGGGGCGGCACCCCCTGGACACCAATAGACTTTTACAATTTAAGCTTGTAATTTTTCATAGTAGTTTGGATTTGGATTCATGAATAATTATTATTATATATATTCTTTTTGGCTTGTAATTAGGCGATGTAAAGAGAGGTACGAGGTGTTAATTATAGTAGAATCCCCTGCTAGACGTAGTTCTAGTTTAAGAGTGAACCAAGATAAAATCTCATGTATCAATTTTCTCTTGCTTCCTCGTTGTACTTCGTTGTGATTGTGCGCAGATCCTAACATCAACATCATCAGCAACAGCAACATACGATCTCTACCTCCACCGCAACACCACTCCCCTCGCAATAGCGAAGCCACGTCGCACTGCCACTGCCCCATCGGTTTTACCACTCGGCAGTGTCCATGCAGAAGCTTCGCCAAATTAACTGGCTGATCTTGGCGCTGCGGCTTGTCGCCTTCAGCTTCATCCCATTAACATGTACTCCCACTTTCTTCTTACCTCTCGTGTCTCTGTAATATCTCTCTCTCTTTGACTCGCCTTACCCTCGGACACGCGACTTCGTTCTGTTGTCCAAGCTGATTATAATTGTACTAGGTGCTTGGAGCAAGCTCACGACATGCTCCTATTGGAATGATGGGGAATCGGGGCTTAGCTTCAATGAGATACGAGATGTACTCCTTTACCGAATTGTTAAAATTATGTCTCGAGTTTGAATTCGGGAGCGAAGCCCCAATCAGAGAAGAATTATAAATTGTCAACATTGAAATATATGCGATCGATGTTGATATTCTTTGTTCAGGGTTAAAGTCAAAATTTAGATTATGTAGACTTTGAGTTCACGCAGAAGTCGATTAGCAAGTTTTAAAAAAGAAAGAAAGTCCAAATCGAGACTTGGATTCACCAGAGATTGGCTATGTATAAGATAAGGATTTTCTGATGCCCTTGAAGTTCCGTGCAAGAAATGTAAAGTTGAGCCAAGAAAGAATAAAATATATTTTCCTTATCTGCAGTAGGTATCTCGGTAAAAAAAATAGGAAATCCAAGTAGACCATGGCCGACTGATATATATGCTTATTGCGAGTCGGATTTTGTGTAGAGGGTCTTGAAGCACCGTTTGGTCGAGTTCTTGGCAAGCGTTTATTTTCATTGATCTTGTTCATGGAATTACATCAAGAATTCAAGTGTCGAAGTCAACTAAATCTTGAGGTCAGATTTGTGTAATCTTTACGAGATTGAAAAATTATTTCGTCAGGAATTGTGAGCCTAAATACTATGTGAGTTATTTGATGTAATTGGGGATTGGGAAATACTAAGATTGTTTGAGTGACTCGAGTGTGGTTTGTAATTTCCGTGTATCGCTTGTTCCATAGTAGAATTCGGTGCTCCTTCCCCGTGAACGTAGATCTCTACGACCAAACCATGTACATAAGATGTCTGATTTATTTTACTCATTTTATCTATTTATTTAATCGATCGCTTGTTTCGCACAATAATTGGTATCAGAGCTAAGCTTGCTTGATTTGAAGCGAATCGATGTCGACAGAAGAAGGAAAAATGAAAATCGACATATTTGAGTGGAATGATTTTGGTTTCTAGAAGATGTAGATTGAAGATTATTTGAATCAGATGAAACTACATGAACTCTTGTTTAAGGAGAAGCTGGATATGATGAAGTAAAATGACTGGGAATTGTTAGATAGACGAGTGATCGGTGTTATTCAGCTGACGTTGGCTTGTAACATCGTGTTTAATATCATAAAAGAGAAGACCATTGTAAGTTTGATGAAAGCCCTGTCGGACATTTATGAGAAACCATTTGCAATCAACAAGGTCTATTTGATGCGACGTCTATTTAATTTGAAGATGAGCAAAAGTACGTCAGTTGCTAATCATATTAATGAATTCAATGTGATCGTTAGTCAATTAAGTTCAGCTGATATTGACTTTGAAGATGAGCTACGTAGTTTGATTCTATTATCCTCATTGCTTGATTGTTGGAATACTACTGTTACAGTTGTTAGTAATTCCTCTGGATCAACAATTTTAACTTTTGATGGAATTCAAGATTTAATTCTAAGTGAGGATATCCATAGAAGAGAATTTGACGAATTTGTATCTGCTGTTTTAGTAAGTGAAAGAGGAAGAGCTAGTACTCGTGTTAGCAGAAATAGTATGAATATGAATAGACGCAATCAATCTAGGACTTGCGATGATGTTTGTTGGAATTAAGGCAAGAGAGGGCATCTTAAAAAGAATTGATTTAAGTTGAAAAACAAAATGGGTAAGGGAATTAGAGTTGAATCTACGGATGATATTGTAGCTATAGCTGAAAATTCTGATGGTGTCGATAGCGTCTTGTCTGTTAGTGAGGATTCGTCATTTGATGGATGGATTATGGATCATTGTTGTTCTTTTTATGCTACACCCAACATGAACTGGTTTGCTACTTATTAGTGTACATATAGTAGTAAAGTACAATTACGAAATAACGTCGAATGCAATGTTGTAGGTATTGGTGATGTTAAAATCAGAATGCATTATGGTATTATGAGGACACTGACTAGAGTAAGAAATGTTCTAGAATTGAAAAAAAAAACTTAATTTCTATGGGTACCCTAGATTCAGCTGAATACATGTATTTTTCACGAGGTGTATTTCTGAATATTTTTCGAGATACCTTGGTGATAATGAAAGGAATCAAGTATGGTGGTCTAAATGAACTTCAAGGTGAGACATTGATAAGTTTCGCTTCTGAGACGTCGACATCTGTTCAACGTACTCTGATCCTCGACCGCTTGCACACGAACAATAGTCCCTGACCACTGTCTTCACAACCACGCTCCGGAAGACTTGATTCACAGTCCCTGAAAACCTAGGTTGTTCTGATACCAAATGTTGAATCTCATAGACAGAAAACTCCGATACCAATGTTGAATCAAAGAGGCGCAGCTCTAATACTAAATGTTGAATTTCAAAGACACAAAGCTCTGATATCACTCACTCAAGAGAAGCTCTCAAGGAATGAGATGAATGAACTATTTTATTTTCTGAAATTTGCCTTCACTCTTCTTGCATCTCCATATAGAAATGTTTACAGGACTCGCCTTTATATAAGCATCAAACATGACTCTTGACATACTCTAGAAACATGAAAGGACACGTCTAGATACGTATCGATAATTATACATCAGAATACTAAAAGACTCTCGTGACACAGAACTAATAATAACTCTAAAAACCACAAAGTGATAAGTACACTTTGGCACACACGCCGAAAAGACATCCATAAAAAAATCGAATAGTCTTTCGATAATAGCCAAAATACGAAGAGTTGCGAATATGACGAATTCAGAGATAGAAGGTGACTTCTTCAATAGTATAGACTTTGGTTAATGCTTAACATCAACGTTTATTATTAACAACAAATCATTTATCTAATACCAGGCCACTATGATTTTGTATTAACTTTAAGAAGTGGGTTTATAACATAAGCATGCAAAGGATGATAGTGACTGTAGTAGGTACTATTGAAGATATCACCACCTACTCTAGAATATTTAATAGTGTGACTTATCATATTTTGGCAGTTGTCAAAAGACTGTTCAGTTTCTGACGGTGTCTTTTGGGCGAGCTTGTTAAAATGTCTTTATTATCTTTATTGCTTTGTTGTTTTCAAGAGTCATCATTATTTGTCCATCTTGAAAGTCCTTTAGTATTTCAATGTGTAATTTTGACTATGTATCCAGATGTGTCCTTTCACGTTCCTATGGTATGTCAAGAGTCATGTTTGGTGCCTATATAAATGCGAGTCTTGTAATCTTTTCAGCAAGTAGATGAAAAGAAGTTTTCCGCAGATAAAGTAGTTCATCTTCTTTCTTGAGAGCTTCTCTTGTATGGGTGGTATCAGAGCATACCTCTCTGAATTTCAATAAGTGGTATCAGAGCATACCTTTGAGATTCAACAAGTGGTACCAGAGCTCAGTTTTTTAGGACCGTATCGGAGCATGGTTGCCAAAGACCGTGAATCTAGTCTTCCAGAGCATAGTTCGTGAAGGCGGTGGTCAGGGACCATTGTTCGTGTGCAAGCGGTTAAGGATCGAAATACGTCAAAGTTCCGCCGGAGTGCAAGTTAGGGACTATGATCCATTGTTCAGGGACCAAGTTTTCTTGGAGTAGTGCCGGACATTATTTCTAGTCAGATGGCAGAGATTTCAAATTCGACGAATGGCATTGAGAAGCTCAATAGTTTCAATTATAACAATTGGAATACTTGTATGCAGTTTTACTTGTTGGGCCAAGATTTGTGAGATATTGTTGGCGATAGCAACACCACGGCACCTAAAGACGATGATGAATAGTAAAGATGGAAGATCAAAGCGAATAAGGCACTTTATGCTCTTGCCGTAACTATTGAAGATGACTTGTTGCAGCACATTAAGAGTGCACGGACTCCTAAGGAGGCCTGGGATAATTTGACAGCGTTATTCACAAGGACGAATGATGCCAAGTCGCTAAGGTTGGAGAACGAGCTGTTGTTAATGTCACTGCAAAATATGACGGTGAGTCAGTATTTCTTCAAAAAGTCTATTTGTGACGAGATTTCAAAACTGGATCCGAATAATGCCATTTCAGAAACGAGAATGAGAAGGATTATTATTTACGGGTTAAAGCCGGAGTATAACGGTATTGTTATGTCTACTCGTGGATGGGAAACTCAACCGACATTGACCGATCTGGAGAATATTCTGGCCAACCAAAAGGCTTTAGATAATCAAATGTCTAAGTCACAATCAAGGGAGTCGAGAGTACCCTCTTCAGTGACAAGAGAGGGTTCAAGGGCCAGAGGAGATTCGGTGCCAACAATATAGATAGCAAGCTGGAGAAAAGTCATATCAAAAGGCAACAACAACCAGCTCAGGAGAGTGGCAAAGGCGTCCAGGAAAGACGAGTCGCCAACCAGGGGAGCTTGCCGGAGTTGCGACAAAAATGGCAATGACAAAAGACGTAAAGGATGTTGCTATGTCTGCGATAAGGAAGGTCATTTTGCCAGAGATTGTCGAGCCAAGAGAGTTGAAGGAAATGTTGCAGCATCATCGAAGAAGATCGATGGCTACGAGGAATGAGATTTCCATGCATCAATTGCAACGGAGGTGCAAGATGAGCTTGCTGCCTCGTCTATTGCCGAGATGAGCGATTTGACGCCTTTAGTCACTATGAGTGCTAAGTCGATTAATTATGATGCTGACCGGATTGTTGATTCAGGATGTTCGAATCACATGACTGGAGATTAAGGTAAGCTGTCGAACTTGCTTGATTATGTTGGTAGATGTGTTGTCATTATTGCAGACAATGCGAGGTTGCCAATCTCTCAAATTGGCAAAACAATGATAACTCCTCGATTCAATTCAGAGAGGTCGAATTGAAAAATGTGTATCATGTGCCAAGAATGAAGAATTTGTTGTTTGTATCCCAGCTCACAGACTTGGATAATTTTGTGGTGTTCGGTCCATGAGATATTAAGGTGTACCAAAGTGTGAAGTCCAATAGTCAATCAATCATGGAGAGACGTTGACTCTAGTCCGTTTACGTGATGTCAGCTCAAACAGCATACGAAAACAAAACCTGAAGTAATGATACACCTGACTTGTGGCATGCGTGGCTTGGGCATGTAAGTTATCATAAGTTGAAGATTATGGTGCAGAAGAATATGTTGAGGGGTCTTCTCCAGTTGGAAGTTCAAGAAGACGTGGTTTGTGCCGGATGCCAGTACGGAAAGGTACATTAGCTTCCTTGTGAGGAATCATCGTTTAAAGCTCGTAGACCTCTCGAGCTCATTCACTCGGATGTGTTTGGTCCAGTAAAGCAATTGTCTGTCAACTAATTCAAGTACATGATCACTTTCATCAACGACTTCTCCAGGTATGTATGGGTTGATTTCATGAAGGATAAATCTAAGGTATTTATCAAGTTTCAGGAGAAGGTTGAAAGTGATGTAGGCAAAAGGATTCTTTGCCATTGTACTGATAATGGAGGACAATGTAGTTCCTATGAGCTCACGAAGTATTTGCGTGAGTGCAAGATATGTCAACAATATACTTGTCTGTATACGCTGCAACAGAACGGAGTTGTCGAAAGGAAGAATCAGCATTTGATAGAGACATGTAGGAGCATGCTACATGGGAAGAATGTCCCACCGAAGTTTTGGGCAGAGTGTATGAAGACGACAGCACACGTGATCAACAGATTACCACAACCAAGGCTTGGATATATGTCAACGTAGGAAAAGTTGTGGAATCACAAGCCTGTGGTAAGTCATTTCAGAATTTTCGAATGTGTATGTTATGCTTTTGTGCCAGAACATCTTCGCAGCAAATTCGACAAGAAGGCGATTCAATGTATTTTCGTGGGATATGATGATCAACGAAAAGAGTGGAAGTGTTTTGATCCTACAACAGGGAAGTGCTATACTTCGAGGAATGTGGTGTTTGATGAATTGTCATCGTGGTGGTCACCCCAAGCTGCCAAAAGGCCAAATTCACAACATTTTGACGAAGAGGTTGAAGAAAGACGAAAGGAATTCGACAGGCTGATCCTTATAGAAAATCTTGTCGAAAAAGATGTTGACAAGGATGTCGAAGCACAGTCACCGGGATCGACACAGTTACCAGGATCGACAAGTTTATCTGGTGAGCGTCGAATATCGACAGAAGAACTTCGACCAAGTCAGGTCGAAGAAATCGAAGAAGAGGAGGCTCAACTTTGAAGATTGAGAAAGCAAAGGAGGCCAAACCCCAAGTATGCTAATGCGGCATTGACTAAAGACATTGGTGTGATCAAGCCATCAACATATGAGGAAGCATCAAAGGGTGCATAATGGAGGAAGGCTATGGAAGAAGAAATCCTGGTGTTGAAGAAGAATGAGACGTGGGACTTGGTGCCGAAACCTGAAGAGGTACATCTTATATCTTGCAAGTGGGTTTACAAACTTAAGACTCGATTAGATGGGTTGATAGAGACAAATAAAGCACGTCTAGTGGCTCGAGGATTTTCGCAAAAGTATGGCGTCGATTATGAAGAAAACTTTAACCTAGTGGCAAAGGTTACCACAGTTCGAGTTCTATTAGCACTTGTAGCAAGCAAGTCGTGGAATTTGTGGCAAATGGATATGAAGAATGATTTCTTGCATGGAGAACTCAACAAAGATATATACATAGAGCAGCCAGATGATTTCGAAAGTAAAACTCATATTGGGTACGTCTGCAAGCTAAAGAAAGCGTTGTATGGCTTGAAGCAAGCCCCGAGAGCATGGTACAGCAAGATAGCATAATTATTGTTGAAGAGCTGTTATTCTGTAGCTCAAGCTGATTTGAGCCTATTCGTGAAGGTAGAATATGGAAAGATTGCAGCTGTGCTGGTTTATGTGAATGATCTCATCATTACTAGAGATGATGAAGATAAGATACATTGAATCAGAGCCAACCTCTCTGTTTGGTTCCAAATGACGGAGCTTGGAGAGCTAAAACACTTTCTAGGACTCAAGGTTGACAGGACAAAGGAAGGATTATTCTTATGTCAGCAGAAGTATGCACGAGATCTCTTGGAAAAATTCGAGATGCTCGATTGCAAGCCTATATCTACTCCAATGGATAGGAATGCAAAACTATTTGCCGACAAAGGTCGTGAGCTAGAAGGTTCGACCATGTACAAACAACTAGTAGATAGTCTAATTTACCTTACCATAACTTGGCCTGATTTGCTTTTGCAGTGGGAGTAGTGAGTCGATTCATGGAAAACCCACGAAAACCTCATTTGGATGCAGCCAAACGCATCCTAAGGTATGTTAAGAAGACATTTGATTTTTGGCTTCTATATAAGAGGGAATTTTCAAGTGAGTTGGTTGGTCATTGTGACGCTGACTATGCTGGAGATCGATATACTCGATGAACGACTACTGGATACCCATTTAATATAGGGTCAACAGTAGTATCCTGATGTAGTAAGAGATAGCCGACGGTTTCGTTATCTACGTCAGAGGTTGAATATAGAGTAGCAGCAATGACAGCTTAGGAGAACACGTGGCTAGTGCAGTTATTGGATGATCTTCATCAATCGATAGATTATTTGACAATAATATATTTTGATAATCTATCCGTTATAAGCTTAGTCAAGAATCCAGTTTTTCATGCTAGAACGAAGCATGTGGAAGTCCACTATCACTTTCTGCGAGAGAAAATGTTGCAGGGTGAGATCAAAATGGAGTACACCTAGACAGTTAATCAAGTTGCTGATGTCTTCATCAAAGGTTTTGGAGCAACAAAGTTTGAAGAGTTTCGAACTCAGCTTGGTATGGTCGTGAGGACTATCTCAGAGGGAGTAGTCGGTGAGGGGGAGTCTTGAAGATATCACCGCCTACTCTAGAATATTTAATAGTGCGACTCTTCGTATTTTGACGGTTGTCGAAATGCTGTTCAGTTTCCGATTGTGTCTTTTGGGCGAGCATGTTAAAGTGTCTTTATTGTCTTTATTGCTTTGTTGTTTTCAAGAGTTATCATTAGTTGTGTATTTCAATAGTCCTTTAGTATTCTGATATGTAATTATGATTATGTATCTAGACGTGTCCTTTCACGTTCCTAAGATATGTCAAGAGTCATGTTTGATGCCTATATAAAGGCAAGTCTTGTAATCTTTTCGGCAATAAGATGAAAAGAAGTTTTCTGTACATAAAGTAGCTCATCTTCTTCCTTGAGAGCTTCTCTTGTATGAGTGGTATCAAAGCATACCTCTCCGAATTTCAACAAGTGGTATTAGAGCATATCTTTGAGATTCAACAGGTACTAGGCAGGACAATTAGTCAAAGTACATTTGCTTTACTTCCCTGTCGGCTGTTTTTTAAATTTCGAGTCAATATAAGAATGTTTTGAATTAAAAACTTTGTTTGAGGATGATCTTTTGCTGTTGAAATACTTTTATATAACTTTCTCAGGATGGGCAATATTTTTTTGGGTTAATACTACAAAAAACCCTAAATTGGTACACATGTGACAAATTTACCTTAAATTATTTTTTTAACCACAAAAAACCTAAAACTGGTAACCAAAGTGGCCGAATAACCTGGGTAGAAACGAAGCTACAATCAGCTAGTTCAATTAGATGGTGCTGTCAATGACCAAAGTGGTTCAAGGTATAGGTTCAGTTGGCAAAACAGGGAGTTAAAATGGACAACGTTGATGCTTAGTGTCTGGTACTATATAGTTGTACTTGGTTTAAACTGAAAACTTAAATTGTCAAGTATACTAACTAGCGGCACCAAAGAAGCAGAAGGTAAGGAAGAGAGGGGATTCTCGGCCAAAACTCTCTCTCGCTCCTGCGGATTTCTGCGCGCGTCCGAGGAGAAAATGTTTGTTTGAACTCGTCCGGTGTCCGAATTTAGCTCCATTTTTTCCCACGCGACCATAAGATCATGAAGAATATGAATCTGGGGTTTAATTGTCCAGAAAGTTGACGGAATTTTGTCAGTATGAACTAGACCTAGTCTGGACGTGGAGACTAGCTGCTTGTTTGGAATGATTCAAGCTTTGTTCGTAATCTCAGGCAAGTGTACATATATCCTTACTACTAATCTGCCCCTTTATTTATTGTGCTTGCATGAATCGTTGAAATTAGAAATGAGTGTTTGGCTTGTGTTCTGTTTTACTTGAGTCTATAATCGAATTTAGACTGCGCAATACACAACTTGAGTTGCCATATCGGCACGAGTTGAAGTTGAGGGTCTGGTCATTGACCTCGTATCTTGAGACCATGGAAGGACGGCCTTTAAGGTTGGATGGTTTTAAAGGTAGTCGAATTGCAGGAAGTGAAATGATTGAGCTAATGAAGGCGATGGTCGCGAGCTTTGGAAGGCCTGAGGAGGGTGTTTGGTGCTCGATTGTCGATGTGGACATGGATTTGACTAACCTAAGATTTTAAAATGGCTAACTTGAGGTGGTTTCATTGCTTGTGCTTGTGATTGTCACTTGAGGATTCTGCTTGAATAAATGATTGAATGGAAGGTTTAGTCGTTTGGCTAGATACATGTACTTGCTAAGCTGTGGTTAGCTTACCCCCTATTTGGGATTATCTTTTCAGATACTCTTAGGTAAGCCATCGGATCAAGTCTTGAAGACGGTGGAGAAAATGAAAGTCGTTGACGACGACGACAAGATGAGATATCTTATTGTAGTTCATAATATTTGAACTTTTGCAAAGAATCATTCAAAAGATATATGTAATTATAAATAGACTCAATTTCATTTCTCGAGTATGTTGCTTGTCGATCGTGTGTTTAAAAGGATTATGAACCGTATGAATAAAGCCAAACCTTAGATGTCGTGCATGTCATATGTTCTTCAAGCACTTGTCTTTTGTAGCATCTTCCGCATACGCCACTAATATTAATAATATCAAACTAAAGCGCGTTAGCAGGTCAAGTCAAGCAGCTGGCGGGGCCCGGGCTGTTATACACTTCTTCAGGGATATTAGCAAACCTTACCTCTTTGTCGTCTTCCGAATCTTATATAGCCATCATACAGATGTTCGCACAATTTTCATTGTCACTATCTTTAAGTTTAGTATCACTCCACATTTCAACTTTCAAGGCCTTCTTTTTCTTTTCAAACTTGCCTCCAATCTTTTTCAGTAGTAGACAATTTGATTTTATATGTCCACATTTTCCATTTTCATAACAAGTTACTTCCTTACCTTCATCTTTTTCAGTAGAGGATTTTTCAGATTGCCCGAATAAGCGTTTACCTTTGAAATTTCTTCCTCTTCTAGCCGTCTTTCTAAATTTTTTTTACCATCAAAGCCAGTTCTTCATCGTCTTCATCAACTTTAGATTCTATATCGCTTTAACAGTTGATTTTTTATCTTAAAGCGATTTCTTTTATTCCTTTTGTTTCATCTTCATCGTTTTGTCATTCGAACTCACAAGAAGTCAATGTTCCCACAAGTTCATCAACAGTCAGGGGCTAGATCCTTGAGGTCTCTCGAATGGTAGTCTTAATGTTGCTCCATTCCTTTGTTAATCCTCTCAAAATTTTGTTGACTCTCTCGGTTTGAGAGATCTGCTTGTTGTAGTAGATTAATCCATTCATAATATTTGTAAACCTGTTAATTATATCAGAGACAGATTCATCAGGTTTCATTTTGAAGGATTCATATTTTCCAAGAAGAAATTTTTTGTCTCCTTAACTCTGTTAGTTCCTTCATGAGTAACTTGCAAACTTTCTCAGATTTCCTTTGTTATTTCATATGAGCAAATACAATTATATTGATATGGAAATAAAGCACAATAGAAAGAATAAATTGTTTTTGAATCCAAAGCTTATCTTTTGGAGATTTATGTGGCATTAGGCTTTGGTTCCTCATTGCCCTTTTTCTTTTGATGAAGATACTGTTAAATTTGCTTCGTTTTGCACGACATCCCACATCAATGGATCTGTAGATTTGATGAATGCTTTCATCTTATTCTTCCAGATGTTGTAGTCTCTTCCATCAAAATATGGAGGTCGTGTGTTACTTTGTCCTTCCGCAATACCTGCTCCAATAATGCTAGCTATTGAAGATTGTTAGCTTAGAAGTATACACTTCAAATCACAAGACTTAGGCTCTGATACCAATTGTTATTCCGGCTGGACTATACACCTAGAGGGTGAATAGGTGTTTATAATCAAACGTTAATAAATATTGCAGAATTGAAAATATTGAGTTCCAAAGAGGCACAAATATTAACAGAATCATGCAGTGTTTCTACCAGACAATAAATAGATGTGAGTTTAGAGAAGAAGGCAATGCACAAAGATTATAGTGGTTCGGCTTTAAGAAGCCTATGTCCACTCTCCCACACAAACAGCGTATTAGCTGGATTTCACCAAGTAATCAAGTAAGAGATGATAGAAAAATATTACAACATTTTGATTTTCCTGTCATTCTCGGACTTATTAATAAGAAATGTATCTAGCGATGTATTTCAGTCATATCTCGCTCGAATTTGATCAATTGGAGTAGACTGGCCAAAGGGGAAAGGCTAACGCGAGACAAGGTACGTGGACCTAGGGAACTCAAATAGGAAATGACGCTTTGACCATAAGGACTGTCGATGGGACATTTAGAGCCATAAAAGGTCGATCTAAGAACGATTAAGGAATGCATTTCTAGTGTTATACGATTGGAGCGCAGGTGATACCGCTTAACCAATGTATAATTTGTAAAATTTTTCTAAATCGAACAGTGACGATCGAGGCCATTGAAACTAGTGATAGACCATCACAATTACACAACATCTAAAGTTGCCATGAATTGACGAGCCCTAAGTGTGATATGAATTACAGGGTCAATACGCGTGACGTTTGCAAAAACCGCTCGTCAGTTCGAGATAGGTTGGAACCACGCCTGATAGAGAAATGAATCAAAAACGAGCCTTGAAAATTAAAAATGGAGAATCAAGAATTCCAACATTATAATTGGATTGGTCGTCGCCTTATCGAAGAAAATTGGAGTTTTTCAACTAAATTTTGTGGACATCTAAGGGACCAATAGATTGAGCTGCAGTAAAAAGTTTGGAGGAATTTGATGGAGTTTTGACCCCAAATGGGTCTTGTGTTTGAAGGGCCAGAACTAACCAGTAGCAGACCCGGAGGAACCAGCACCATTCAAGGACTTTCCGGCATTGCCTTGGCACCAAATTTTCGGTGAGGCCTTCCAATCCTTAAAACTACATGTTAGCAAGTAGATTAGTGATTAAATTAAGGATTTAAGATAGTTTAAGGGCTGTTTAGTTGGGGTATACACAGAACCGAAATTGCCCTGTTTCGATTCTGTTCATACCGGTTCCGTGTGAGCTGTTGGTGGTTATAATTGAGCTTCAAATTCATTGTTGAGAAGTGTGAGGATATTAATTGATAGGTCCGTGAGATGTATGTTTAGTGGGGTGATGATTTGAGCGAGGAAATTAACGATTGGATGAAATTTCCTTAGGTTGCGCGGTTGAATCATCCTTGGACCCTTAAGGCTGAACCATTGGAGTGCTTGGGAAGGAATTTTTGTTGGCTATAGCACAAGGTAAGGGGAATCATAAACCTTTGATAGTAGGATTGGACTCGATTGGGCGATTGGTGTGTAAATTGATCGATTCTTGGAGGTTTATAATGTGGTGGCCCAATATGCGTCCCAGAAAGATATAGAGGACTTGAATGTGTGTGACGATGCTTGTGCTTAGAATTGGTTGCCACGTTTGTATGCCAAATTTAACTGTCTCGCATGCCTTGATGTATCGTTTGTCACATGAGCTTGCATTCGAACGTGTGTTATGAAATGAATTGAATTTATGGTATGTCTGAGATGTTGTGATACACTAAGGTGTATGAGACGCGGGGTTGTGAGGATGAGTGCCCTAAGGCGTTGAGACGCGAGGTTTGAATTGTATGATACCCTGAGACGTATGAGACGCGGGGTTGTGAAGGCCATAATCCTAATGCGTTGAAACGCGGGACGGAGATGAGATGTGTCGACACAGGCCTGGAGTAAAAGTTGAAAACCTAATGCATTTGCAATGGTTTGTCAATGAGACAGTTTGATACGTTTACGCGAACCGAGCCTGAGGCGTTCTAAACGCGGGCATGAAAGTGAGGAGGTAGGAGAAGGGTGAAAGGTGCAATCTGGCTTGAAATATGTGCTTGAGTTTAATGATGTGATAAGATGCATTGATTGCATGCTTGACATCCGTGTGTTATTTCGTGATAATGGAATGACTCATGTGATTTTGTATAAATTATCTATGTTTGCATTTGCTTGAGTGGACGGCCAGCCTAACCTAGGGTTATAACCCACCTTACTGAGATGTATATCTCACCCCATTGCGGGACCCCTTCTTTACAGATCCTAGACCCTGAGGATGTGACCCGTAGGTTTGGTGATCCAAAGGAGATGTCGATTTATTTTGAGGAGTTCCCCGACGGACAAGGGACCATTTATGTTAGAAAGTATACAGTCGTTTGGATAGATGAAGGTGGCAGTAGCTGGAAGCCTCACAGGTATGAGGCATAGTTTAGGAAGGTATGGGGCGTTTCTATAGGGCCACTGAAGCCCATTGAGGTGCATCATGGAGTGATCCCTAACTAGTGCCATTCCACCCAGGATTCAATAGAGGCCGAGGGGTCAGTCGCAGGCTCGAGAAATGATCCTGAGAGGACCCCGACCCTAGAGGACATTGAGGAGATCATAGTGGTCGAGGCTACCGAGGATAACCCGGTAGAGCCGTCCGCGGACGAGACGCTCGAGGATACGGTGGAAATTTGCTCCGAGACTTTCTCGGAGTATGAGCCTACTGAAGAGGCGGAGGAGACTGATGACTCCAGAAGCTCCACATAGGAGCTCCTGGTTTACTAGTCTGATATTTTGATAGCGTTCTCGATATCTACCTCTTTTGCGAGACTGATGACTGCCATTTGCACTGGCCATGCCACCCTATTAACCAGTGTAGTTAGTTTATCTTCCCTTGTATGGATATTCGGATATTATGTATTATTGGCACTCTTGCTATCCTGGTTTCATTTTATATTTGAGCGGACGAGTTTTTATGTCGTCGCTTCCGTATGCTTATTATGTGATACATCTCTCGACTTATATGTAAATCCTGGGACCACGATAGATAGTTTGAGATGCTTGCAGGGAGTCGCGCGCTCGTACCCGGGGCGCGGGGTGTGACAGATGTGATCGCTTGAGCACAAGCATTTCTAACAGAAGCGAGCTCTAACTCTACCAAAGCTATCTCGCTCTACACACTTGACTCTGTATAACACATCTCACAAGATTTCTTAATAATGCTCATGTAGACAACGAAGTAAAGCTTTCTTTGAGTAAGGATGATGATTTCTTGGAGATCCACCTTTGGCCTTTGGACTTTGTGCTCTTTATAGTCCTCGTCTTACAAGCTTGCCACTGGATAGAATCACCTCGAGGATCAATCACTCAAAACTAATCGTTGGTTGATTGATAAAAGATCACTAGTTGTTGAGAGCAGATACTCCAAAATTTCGTGAAGATCTGTTTGCCAATACAAATAAATCTTAAGATCCTTTGACAAAGTAACTAAATAACGTAGCTGTCTAATGGTTTGATTGATAATCAACATTTCTAGCTTTGGAAAAAATCGAGAAAATCTTTATGATTGAATATCAATTAAAAATTAGCAATGAAATCCTAACCAGATCATTGACTATTAATAGGGATATATAATCTGTTAAGATAATAATGAATAAGATTGATTAAACAATAAAAATAAAATATATCTCATTAAGGATCATGTATTAGTCTGCTTCCGCCACCAATCATGCCTACTTCTATCAAAACAAAGATGTTAAGCATATTAAGTGCAAGAGGCATAGAGATATACTTAGAGTAATTCCTCAAACTATAAATCAAAGTCTTGTCAACAAAGTATGGAAAGTTTTGTTCCTTTCAAAATTAAATATAAGTTCCCAACAGATTGCATTCTAGGATAGAAACTGCATGTTTAATCTTAAATAATCTATCTTTAAATAGGTTATGCTACAGGTCAAGTTAAACTTTAAAGTACGTAAGATAGCTATCTTTTAGGCATAGTTTACTTTAGGTCATAATTAATTTCGAAAATCACATAAATAATTCATTCTTGTCTTGTTATATAGATTGCATGCTAGGTTTACATTGCATATAGAATTGCATGTTTAGGTATTTAGTTAATTTGCATGTCATGTAGTTTGCATATTAGTTTAATTCAATTGCATGTTACCTAGATTAGTCAGGTGGTTAATTAAGTAAGGTAGTTAATTAGATTAATTTCCTATGCATCATCTTAAGATAGCTTGCATTTAATTGATTCATTGCATTAGAATAAATTCATGCATTGCATATGGTTTAGCTTAAATAAAGAGAAAATCAAAAAGAGAGAACAATCTGCTCGGTTCATGCTCCCTACAATTGTCTTGATTTCTTGGTATTTAATTTGATCGATTACACACCCGCATGATAACCTATATTAGTGACTTAAGTTAGAACTTAATCAAGATGCTTGATCAAATGATTTCATAAAAATGAAATGGTACCGAAATGGCGTTATAAAATCTAGCGTAACCAAGTCTCCGAATTCATAATCTTTGGTTCATAGAAGTAATTTAATTCTCCTGCCATTTTACTTAAGTGTTTAATCAACCTACCATAAACTGAATAGTGGCAATTCCAAACTTAGATATATATTGCATAGAGGCACAAACCTTAAGTTACGATTCAGCAAGACTCGAGAGAATCCGAGTTAGGTTAGTTAAATAATTAACCTGATAATCTATTAATCTAGATTTTTAAGATTAAAAAATTTAGGTTGTGACACCCCCAAATATTTTAAAGTGGACTGAGCAATCGCACAAAGATGCAATTGTACTATTGTTGTTGTCGTCTTTGAACATCTCAGGTCTTTTGTCTTGTTTCTCAAATTCTTGAAGGCAAGAAAATTTGATGTTGGGAAGGCAAAATGCATGTATATTTATGTTTTGGAAAAAATACAATCTTATGCCAAAAGTTGTGTACGGAGATCACTTTAATGTCAAAAATTTTAAATAAATCACTTTAGTGCCAACTTTTTTTAAAAACAATCACTTAAGTGCTAAAATTTTTTTAAAATGATTATTTCAGTGCTAACTTCTATTTAAGCTGACGTGGTTTGACAAAAATTCTACACGTGTCATTTTATCATTATTTAAGCTGACGTGTCATATCATAGTTGACACTAAATTAATCGTTTCTAAAAGAAGTTGGCACTTAAGTTGTCATTTTTTAAAAAAATTGGCACTAAAATGATCCGTTTGAAACTTTCGGCACTAAAGTGATCCTTTTATCTTCAACCTGGTGCTAAAGTGATCCGTTTGAAACTTTTGAAACTAAAGTGATCTTTTAATCTTAAAAGTGTACTTTTCCCTTTCTGTTTGTGGATATTGTTCACAACTTTCAAAGCACTATGTAGGATATATGAATGTCATTTTTAGATGCACTTACTTGGAATTTTTCCTTAGGTTCTCAACAAGAACCAGACTAAATTGTTGGAAATAATTGATGCCAGGTAATTGAAACTCTCCTGCTTCTTTCAATTTTCTTCTCTGGATAGGTGCATCCATTCAATTTTTTATAGAATGTCAATTGTTATTACTTGTGTGACATTACTCATCCAGACCTAGGATTTTTCTTAACATTGCGAATTTCTTCAGTGAAATACCAAAATTTCTCGATAGCAGCTGCACAAAAATATAGAACTTCCTAGGAATTTTGATTGCGCCTTGTACTGGACAGACGAGTTGCCCTAGGTCTGACAAGGGCCCCATGAAAGATTGCTGCATTTCTAAGGTCATATAGTAACGTTTTCTGCATTTCACTTAGAACTTAAAGATGTCTTTCTTTGTTAATTTGTCGGATTGATGGATTTAACAGGGAGATTTACATGCAATATATGTGTAGATGTTTCTTAAATAAACACAATGTTCCAGGCATTGGGACCGCTTCAAGCTATAACGGCAAAGTTGTTGCTTTTCGTAAACCAACTCATCCAATGATATAGTTTATTGAATGTATTATAATGCACCTCTGCACTAAAGACAATTTAGGTATGAAGAAGGTATATGTACTATACCCATTTGACATAAACTACGCTAGAGTCACAGGCGAGGAAGCATGGGAACTTGCTGTGCTTTTAGGCATGAAGAAGGTTTATTTACTATACCCATCATGAAATAAATCACGCTAAGGCACAAGCAAAGAAGCACGGGAACTAGTTGTGCTTTTAACGTGATATATCTGCTCAGTCATCATATTTATTAATAGAATTTTTTTCATAAGATTAGTCCCCATTTGCATAAAATAAATAAATGAAAAATTATACATAAATCCGTCAGTATTTGTATTTCACTTTTCTTGAATAGCATGCATTTTAGATTAGGATCAATAAAAGATTTTGTATTAATAATGTTACAGAAGTAGAAATTTTCAACATTTATTCAACGAATTTCTGTTCTAGAAATAGAAATTTTATCCTGTTATCAAGCGTCTTTTTTTATATTAGAAATTAACTTCTGGAGCAAAAGTAGAAAAATTAACTTTTAATTCTAAGCAGAAGTAGAAAAATCAATTACGATGACACACACACACACACACACACATATATATATATATAGATATTCCATGAGTCCTTTTTGAAGCCACACCTAGGAAGCCTTGAGGCATATCTCTAGCGTCGGAGGTAATGACTTGTTTGCCTTTAATATTCCTACAAAGCGAGGGAAGTGTCTCTGAGTCAGTAGGAATATTCTCCTGGATCAAAAATGAAACATAACCTTAGCATTTGAAAAATTAATGCTCTAAAACTATCACACAATCTCCCAATGTCCCATAATATGTACACCTAACCATATTATAAGCCTCTAATATCAACGAATGGTGCCCCTCAAATCGTACAAGATAGAGGAATGACACAACTGTCCCTTCTATCCAAAGAATGCAGCCTCAGATAGAAACCAACATAGACCTGCTATTTGAAGGGACTATGGAGAAGATCATAAATGCTTGAGGCAGACATGCTATCCCACAATGCATGGCTACCTTAGCCTTTACAAGGAACTGCGTTCTAGCCTCCAAGTACCATGATACTACTTTATAAGTCTTTTAGGTTCCAGAAGTTTTGTGATCTACAGGATCCACATCGTGGAGAGCATACTAACAATCAAAGCGTTATATCAAATTAACAATACAATTCTAATCCTATGGTAGTATCTTTCTAGGGAGAAGAAGAAGGAAAGTTTGCTACAGCCTTCCCTCGAGTGTCCCACCCCAGGGAAAGCTAATGGATTACTAAGCCCAAAGGCATAGCTTGGATTCTCCTAATCTCTATTAATCACAACTTTCGGTTCAAATTCATGCAAATTAATATCTTTGACGAGTCACCACTAATCAGGTTTTGATAAGTTAATAGACACCTAAGTAAAGTCTAGGACACTACTTTACTTCTATGAACTAGAGATCATGGATAAGGGACTCAATTACCTAAGAATATTCTAATGCCTTTTTTATATGTTTTCCTCTTCATTTTCAAAGATGTTTCGCAAGCAGTCTAGGTTGGTTTTAAACCTATACAATGAATCTGCAAAAGTAATCATGTGGGTGTGCAATCAATAATTTAGCATTCAATAATCAAATCATTAAATACATAAAGTGCTAGAAGTAATGCTAATCTCAATGCAAAGCAAATCATAACCTCCCTAAAATCAATCTTTCAATATTTGCAAAATATTAATTAAGAAATGCAATATAATTATTTATTTTTAATTTATAAAAATAAAAGGCAAAGGTACAGCAGAAGTGCCAATATTTGTATATAGAGACCACTTTAGTGCTAATATTTTTTTGGATCATTTAAGTGTCAAATTGGGAAAAAATAATCACTTAAGTGTCAAATCGCCGAAATTGACACTAAAGTGATCATTTCTTTGTCGAAATTAGCGTTAATGTGATCGTTTTTTGGATCACTTAAATGTTAATTTTTCTAAAAATAATATCACTTAAGTGCCGACAACTTGGCACTTAAGCGATCGTTTTTCTCTGATTTGGCAATTAAGTGATCCAAAAAAAAATACTGGCACTAAAGTAATCTCCGTACATAAATATTGAAACTTCTATTGTACTTCTGCAAAAAATCAAATTATATGCAATTCATGTAATGCAGTGTAGTCCTAAGTCATGTCTATATGCTAATAATTTCACGTGGCATGCGATATAATTTAAATAAGCATAAACATGCATTTACTAATTGACTTGGAAATTATGACATGGCATAGATGATGATATCGATGATGACATAACAATAGCATGACGAAATGGCAAGCATGATCACAAAGCAGGAAGGATGCATATAATCTATATGATGTGCACATGGCTTTTTTCTTTTTTCTTTTTGGATTTTCATCAAATGTGAAAATTGTCTAGAGTGTGAAATTATCAACTCAGATTAGAAAATAACTTATATGAAATCCCATTTTAAATTAGCAACTTATCTTAAACTCATAGATAATGTCTAACATGCAATACTATCTAGATATCTGTCTAATTTATTATGAGATGCAATATTTTCATTGCAAAATTGGAAAGCTCATTTAAATTGAAGACGTGAAATAAATGAAATTTGGATGAGGATATTCATTAAGATTCGGAGCGAAAGATTAAGATCCAACGGCTCACGGCTTAAATGACTAATTATCATAATCTTTATAAACCACTCACAAATATCTAAGAAAAAAATCGAAACAATATCTGAGGTCTTACTATGCAAATCTAATTAGATGATGTCTAAAATCCAAATTCGATTGTGGTTTAATCAAAATAGACAGTAAAATGTTCAAATCAAGTCCAGATAAGATATTCTGATGATCACCAAATTATCTTTAGCACTAATGGTTATAATGACGAATGCAGATAGTGAAATCACTTATCATTATCAACCATCCTAAACATAAGCAAACGCGAGATACTAGCCTCTAACTTTTGGGAGAACAAGTACCAAAGAGAGTGATGTCTCATGGTAGCTTGAAAGGATTAGTTAATATGGTGATCTTGGGAGTATTTGGTACCGATGAAGATGGAAAAGATCATTGGTCTTTCACAGCACACATCATTTAGTTGGTATCGTCACTGAAGATAATCATGTCATTCACAATCTACACCAGTGATAGTGTGCATTAGATCATGTTAGTGAGGCGTTAGGTTTGGGATAAGAACAATATGAGTACCATAATATTTGTACAGCGTTAACTTGAGTGCCACAGCTTTTTTTTAGCTCATTAAGCGCTATATATTTGAAAAAAAAATGATCACTTAAGTGTCATTAGCGATTTTCCTAGCTTGAATATCCAACGTAAACATCGGTCGTCTTACGTGGCACCACTAATGTTGATGTGGTCAGTTTTTATAAGTTTTATTTTTATTTTTAAACTCCATGTCAGAATAGAAAATTAATTAAAAGCTCCACGTACGATGATTTGCTAGAAATAGTACCCTAATGACCGATTTTACTCTGATGTGGCATTTAAATGAGTGTGAAAAAAAGTTATGTCACTCAATTAAATATTGTCCGACAGTTATCGCACTCCTGCTATTCTTATCCTAAACTTAACATGTAAAAAATTTTTCGTTCAATAATCCTTAAAAATTATAAGTAAATTTAAAGCTTCACTGATCAAGACCAATAAAAGTTGATGAGTGGATTGAAAAGTTTGTATACTATTTAGATGTTTGTACTCAAAATCAGTTAGTAACTTAATATGATAGAAGTTGGCAAGTCGCTCTAATTTAAGTCAGAATGTAAGGTAATATTTAGTAAATTTGAAAAGTAAATGATGCAATAAAATTTTGTAAGTGAATATTATATTTTGGTAATTTGCCAACTATCAAAGAAAATCGATGAAACAAAAAATATTGATTATTAACAAAAGATATTTCAAAAAAATTAACATGAATCACCGGTCATCTTTTTCACAATATGTTTTTTATATTTACCAACACTAAGAATAACAAAAATTATTAAAATTTAACCAATACTGAAAAACGTTCATACTATTAGGCGCAGAATGTTATAGTTCTGCGCTTAGCCGCATTTGCTTAAAATATTATAAGTTTAGAGCACATGTCCTAGGTCTAGTTCTATTTCTTGCAGATTTAGATCAATCTAGTCGGATTGATCCAAGCTTTGAAGAGAACGATACCTCATCTCTTGCATTTGAGCCCTTCTTGTTCGCTTTTTTTGGGCCAGAGCATTCAAGATTGGAGAACAAGATTGCAAGGGCAGGGCAATGCATAGAAAGCCGTCGGCATAGTTCTGCTCAAAGAGTCGATATGATAAACCAAAAAGAAATCCAGCTCCTAGAACAACAAACACATGGGCATTTTCAAGACAGCAACCTACGGACTACACAAGTGACTTTGGGCGGGCATAATAATAGCACGAATGCCATAACTTTTTTACGGTGCTCACTTGAGTACCATAACTATATTTTTCGCTCACTGAAGTGTCACAAATTTGAAATGTTGATCACTTAAGTGCCTTTGGCAATTTACCTCGTTGGAAAATCCGGCATGGAAAGCAGTCATTCTAAGTAACACCGCTAGCGTGGATAATTTTTGTAATTTTTTTTATTTTTAATTATTTGTTAATTTTCCACGTTGGAATGGAAAATGAAGCAAAAAATTAAATGTATAATTTTACTTTGATGTAGCACTTAAGTGAGCAATCAAAAAAAAAAATTAAGGTGGTCACTTGAGAACCGAGCAAAAGTTATGGATCCTATGCCATGCTTTGTGCCCTGACATGGTGAAGGTTCCGTAGGAGCACCGGGCTAAGTGGAGGCTAAGCAACACAAGGGAACCGCTGACTTAAAGATGAAAAAGCAGAGAGTCGGGGAATAAAAGGTCGTGCATGGGATCTCCAGAGTCCAGACTAATTGAGGCTGCTCATTGTTCACTGATGGTATCCCCTGAAGGCCAAGCATTTTAAAGCCTGCGAAGCTATTACATGAAACAACTGCTTGTGTCATCGCGGTTATACTTCCGTGATTGTCACTCCGTTAACAGATTGCTGCATTGATCTATTAATGGATTGGTCTGTACTTCGAGGGAAGAAGGCCGGACGTCGAGGCTGTGGCATTGTGACGGGCTTGCTGCTGAGCATGCGAAGTACTGTCGCCATGGTGGGTCTATCAACCGGATCTTCCTGAACACACAGCAAGCTAACGTGCAAGCATCTCAGCACTTCATCACTTGAGCGCAAGTCCACGATGGCCGGGTCCAAAACTTCCAATGGCGTCCCATCCCTCCAGCGTCTCCATGCCTGTTTACGATCCGATTGAAAGAAAACACCCTTGGTAAGTCGCAACACTGAAGTCATATCAGTTTGAACGGGGCAAAGTGTATCGGAATTCCAGCCCGACTCAGTCGAAATACTACAGAGTGCAGCGCGACATTTGCATCCATAAACTGGTTAGTGGCAATTGTACAGGCAACTTACATAGCTAGCTAGATCATCCCCCCCATCTGATTGGCAGAAGTAATCGCTCTTCTTCCCGGTAATGATTTCTAAAAGTAGGACGCCGAAGCTATAGACATCGGATTTAACGAAGAATTTCCCATTCCTCGCATACTCCGGAGGCATGTAACCCCTGCAAATGAGAAAAACACACGTGCCTATAATAGAGGATTCAACAATCAAATCTAAGTGTGCTCGAGTCGATGCAATGTACGGAGTCATATTTAACAAGAACGCATCTATTGGGAAGACCAAATGATCAGCTAATGTAATGAAAATTTAAAATTTACAGAGTCCCCACGATTTTATTAGTGCTTGCATGAGTTTGATCAACTCCAAAAATCCTACCCGTGCCAAAATCTGACATCTTTGGGTTCATGTCACTGTCTAACAGGATATTGCTCGCTTTCAGGTCACGATGAATGATCCGAAGTCGGGAATCTTCATGTAGGTAGAGTATTCCTCGAGCTATTCCCCACACTATCTTGTAACGTGTTTTGACCAATCCAATTGCACACTTTTCTCGGGATCTGCATTATTAGAAATTTGTCTTGCAATTTAGTAATTGGTTTAGATTGCTTACGATCAGTATATTAGAGAGGATAGTTGCATGCTCAACTTAACCTTACCATACAAAAAGTAGTCTAGACTTTCGTTCGGCACAAATTCATAGACAAGTAGCTTTTCTTCTCCCTCCAAACAATATCCGAGTAGTCGCACGAGGTTTCGATGTTGAAGCTTTGCGACCAACATAACTTCATTCTTAAATTCTTCAGCACCTTGTCTTGAGATCTGAGATAACCTCTTCACGGCAACATCTTGCCCACTAGGAAGTGTCCTCTGAAATGATTGCATTTTTTGTTTAGCTACTCGATCATCTTCATATCGAAAGCTTTCCATATATCTAATGGACTCTAAGGTGCAGTGATGAATTACTGAAACGAAGCACCACGTCGAATAATTGGTATTGAACGGAACATTGAATATCTGGTTGACTCATTACGCAATGACTAAAATAATGGACCTCTTCAAGTGTGGTACTGGGCTACTGCTGCGCATTCCGCCAAAAGATCTTTCATTTCATCTGTTACCTTTTCTTTTTGACAATAATCTTCCAACTAAACATAAGCGATTCTTGATGTATCAAACTAACAATACCCGGAAGACTTCACCGAATCCGCCTTCGCCCAACTTGTTTTGATGAGAGAAATTGTTTGTAGCAGCTTGTATTATAGCGAAATCGTACTGCAAGGATTCCATGCTTGTAATTTCTTTCAAGCCTACACGACGAAACGACACGAGACTGGTTATTTCGATGAAGGTACAGAACTTATCACAAGCCACAGACACAAATTTTTTTTTCAGCACAAACTTGGTCAATTACCGGTTTCTTCGTGGAGGGGCTCATGGGTCTGGGTCGCTTTCCTCCGAACGAAGCAACAAGCAAGAGAGAAAAACACCGTAAGTACGCCAAGAGAAACAGCAATGGCGGTGATGGTCACTGTGGATTTATGGCTTCTTCCTGCATACGGAGGGTCATACTTTCAGTATATTTTGGAGGTATCTTGCAAAGGAGAGAAGAGTTTGTTTGGATCTGAATAAAGATACGCTGATTTAAGCCCTCCTAAGTCCAATATGAATGCATCAAATGGAAGGATAATCCAAGGTAATTTGATGGACTGATGGTCAATTTCAGTTTACTATATTTTTTTTCAAATAAGAGTATAAAGTGAATTTTATTTCAAATAATGGCATTAAGTGAATCCTAACTGTTGCTTGACCTCGTCGGCCGGCTATATATTCGAGTCGATTAAGGACATTTTCATCCAAAGATAACTCTAACCTAATTTTTAGTAAAATTAAATCAAATAATAAAAAAATAAAATTTAGAAAAAAGTCAGGAGGACTCTGGCCACTACTCCACCACGGATGGGGCGTCAACGATGGTCAACGCGGTCACTGCTCCTCGGCAAGGGTGATGATACTCAAATAAGGTCCACTTTAAGCTCTTAATTTAGAAAATGGTGGCGCTTCAACTTTTATTTATGACTGACTTGATCACTTCACTCTATTATTTGAAATGACATCCACCTCAGACCTTAATTTGATAAAGTAAGAGTGCTTCAGACAGGAACTTTTAGGGTCTGCATGGTAACTATTCTCATTCTGTCATTCTGATTTTGATTTTCAAAACTGATTTTGGTTAAAATGATTTTTTTTATTCTGTTTCTAAATGAGTTTTAGAGAATCAGAACATGTTTGATAATTGCACAAAATTTATATTTCAAAAAACTATTTCTTTTCCTATTTTTTTGTTCAAGTCAAATAACTATGTAGTTCATTTGTAAAATTTCATCCTAAATTGAAGACTAATTTTAAATGCAACTAAAATAATTTAAAATACATTATTTTTTAGCATGTCATGAATGAAACATAAAATTTAACATATGATGTTTGAAGTTTAATGAAGCATGGACATGTTCCCATATTAAGGACTCATTTTTTTAAAATGTTAGGTTGTCTAAATACATAGAAAGATGTTGGATGCCCTCATCTTCTATAATATTTTTGTAGGAGAGTGAAATCTATGAAATTCAAATCTAAATTTATCATAATAATAATAATAATAATAATAATAATAATAATAATAATAATAACAATAATAATAAGGTCAAACTAGCATAATCTAAACTTTTTCTATTTTTCAAGCTTTTTTAATTATCTATTTATTTTATTTTATTTTTATTAGGTAGAGTGAAGAGTAACAAGAAGACTAAAAGGGAAAAGTAAGAAACATGATATTTATCATATTTTGTTGTTTTCAAAAGTGATTCTTTTTCCATAACTTACTTTGTTTTGCTTATGGATTTTACTCTAAAACTGATTTTGATTCTATAAAACTGATTCTAGGAACAAAATCAGAATCAGAATTATTTACATTACCGAACAACATTATCATTTTTTACTTTTCTAAAATGAGTATCAGAGAATCAGAATGTTTATCATGCAGACCCTTACTTGTATATTTGGTAAATTGTATGATACAAGTATCTAATGGAACAATTTACCAAATTAGGATTTTTAAAAAAATATATATTTATCAAAATACTATTAAATAATATATATATATATATATATATATATATGCATACACCAAATTAGTAGCCGCTCGGCATATGGGCTGCCGAGCGGCACTCAATCTGGTTTAATGCTCCTCGCTCGGCAGCCCAATTGCCGAGTGAGCGCCATTTATTTTTTTTATTTTGTATTTTTTTGAAAAAAAAATAGAGATTGAACGCGCTGTTAATGGAACACACAACCATCAAAGCACTTCACCCAAGTGACAATCAATAGAGCAAATAGAATAATTGACGATATCTTTTGCAGATTAATTAATCTATACACCCATTAAAAGAACTGATATTGATTTTGACATAAAAAAATCGTCTAGACCCCTTTCCCACTACAAAAGACATAATATAATGAATATGGCATGGAAAGATCGAAAGAAGAAAGATCAAAATGATGGTTCATTCGCGATTGAGACGTGGCATCGGAAGAAAAAAAATGCAAAATTGACCAGGAGAATGGCTTTTTTGGGGAAAAAGGGCGGCCAAACCGCCTATGATTGATGGATTCGTCTCGAAAAATTACGCAAAAAAAAAAATCGTCCCAAACGAGCCCGAGCGATGAGATATGCCCTTTCAAAATTTTCCACTTTCTTTACTTGTTTTTATTTTTTTGCTGCGTTTTTCAAACCGCCTATGGTTGATGGATTCGTCTCGAAAAATTACGCAAAAAAAAAAAATCATCCCAAACGGACCCAAGCGATGAGATATGCCCTTTCAAAATCTTCCACTTTCTTTTCTTGTTTTTATTTTTTTGCTGCGTTTTTCCATCTTTTCGTGTGATTTTTAGCTATTTTGCTACAGTTTTTCATTTATCTATTACTGCGGTTTTAATCTTTCACTATGATACATAAATATAATTTTTTTAAAATTAATGACTTATGATTATCTTATAAAAAATAAATTTCAAAAGATAAATAATTATAAATAAAATAATTATAATAACTATCAATAATTTTTTATTTTTCTAGAAAAATATGAAATCAAAAAAAAAATTAAATGGTAGCCCCATTCGGCAATTGGGCCGTCGAGCAAGGCTCGACCGGACCGATTGGGCCCCGCTCGGTGACCCAATTGACGAACGGGAGGCTTGGCGATCCTGCTCAGCAATTGGGACGCCGAACGGGGCCAAATTGAGCAGATTAGGTGCTGCTCGGCGATCCCTATGCCGAGCGGCACCTAATTTAGTGTATATATTTTATTTAATACTATTTTGATAAATATATTTAAAAAAATTAATTTGGAAAATTGCCCTATGTAGTGAGTTCTAACTTCTCGTGCGTCGCTCTATTTAAAGCGAGTTCAAAAGCTACTTTGACTTGGAGTGGGAATCCGCCAATGGCAAATTGCTGGAGTCCATCGTGATCCACTCATGCCCGTGTTTACCGGGAAATGCATGTATCCATCCACTTGCTCATGATCAAAAGCATTATGTGGACTCAGATACATGTGGACCACGCGTTTCACCAACTTCATAGTCATTAAAGGAAATATAAATTTAAAAAAAAAAAATTAGGTGCCTTTAGGTCCTATCGCCGGAGCAGGAGACGGAAGCTGGACCGGTGGTGGCACCGCCACTTTCGCCACAGTTGCCAACCCAGCGGTGTCGTAAAAGGGGTACTCCTCAAACCTCACGTTGCAGCTCGGAGTCAACACCCTTCCTCCTGAAGTCCCCTGAGCCTGCGATCGCCGACCGGAGGCAGGCGCCGCAGTCCGATGCCGTCAAGTCGGGCGTGCACTCTGCGAGCGTGTAAAGCCGTTGCAAGGCCGCGAGGTCTGCCTCCGCGGTGGCCACTTTCTTCCCCGATCCGTTGCGCGGGGCCCTCCGCAATACATCATCCATGGTCTCTCCTAGGAGTTGAATGAACCGAGATCGGTCGTCTGTGACGTTCAAGCCGTTCACTAGCTTCCACACAGGGACTTGCTGCATGACCGAGTAAATGGGCTGATTCGAGTACCTCAGCATGCATAAGTCGTACCAGATGATGGAAGTTCTTTCGCCGGCCAATATCTTTGGCCGCGGCAGCCACACAGTCGCTGCAAGTCGGGGCGTCAATGTCTCCGCGGCAGAGGAAGATCCCATAGGTCTGGTCCAGCGAGTAGCCAGAGGTGGCATTGGTGAACCCGCCGCCGCTGCTGACGCTGTTGCTGGCAGAATCGGCGGCAGAGGAAAGGGATGAGAGGAGCTCTCCGAGGTTTTTCTGGTAGGTGGAATTAGGAAGGAAGGGTTTGGTGTCGGGGCAATAGTTGCCGGCTAAAATAGGTGCTACTCCGCTCGTGTGGGAGATGCTGATCAACAAATTGATGGAGAAGAGAAGAGGGAGGGCGATGGTGAAGGAAGAGCTCATTGTTGTGATGGACAATTTGCATTTGGCTTTCATTGCGATGGTGAATCCTCCAACCTTCACGGTGCTACTAATTGAAACTTTGGCAAGACGCAAGCGACCTGATAAATATGGAATTAAGGCGCTTCAGGTTACAGCCTCAAACTAAAATGTTCAGAAAATAGAGGCGACATATTCGCGCAAATCCAAGAATTTATTAATGCTCCTTAATTATAATTTATCGAGTACTGGGGCACACATAACTAAATTCTCGCGACCTAAGACTCCGGTGACTGCATCACAATACATTGGGTTTGAAATCTGGTAATCTGCGAATATGTAAGGGGCAAAAATATTTCCAAGAAGATAAGGTCCAACATTAGAAAAGGTCAAGAGAGTGAACTTGGACCACCTTCTTGGCCCTATATTTCTCCAATAGTTCCTGTGGCCAGATATGTAGGGTGGTTACCAGGCTTGAGACCCTGGTGCCAGTGCCCTGATCCATTGAGGTCGGGGCTTGGGACATGGCTACGAGGTTAGGCTCAAGATTTGAAGTACTTGAGCCTAGCCCTTGATGGAGCCTGGCACAGGCACCGAGGTTCTCGGTCTCGATGGACTCGGGCTCAAGTGCGGGAATTGGCATTTCGGGCACGGGAATCAGATTCTCGAGCTTTGGCCTCGATGAACCTGCACTCGAGTGCCAGGGGTCCAAACCCAGCCTATGCGGAAGCGGGTTCAGGTATTGGGGACCTAGACTCAATCTCGATGGATTTGAGCATGGGTGCCGAGGTCGAGAGAGATCTTGATGGACCAAGGCATGACCACTGGCCCGACATTGATGGATTCGGGCTTGGGCAATATGGGCCTACAAGACAAAACAAAACAAAAAAGAAAAAGAAGGAAAAAAGTAAAAGAAAACTAGGGAACAAAAGGAAAAGAAAAAGGAGAACAATAGGCAGTCGGTTCTTTTAACCAACAGTTTGCCACGCAGAGAAGGAAGGAGAAAAGGGAAAGAAAGAAGAGAGGGAAAATAGGGCTTCTCTCCACGATTCCTTGCTAAGTCTTCCTGACATCGATTTGCAATGCCCGGTAAGTAATCGCGCCGTTTGTACTTCCAAACGGAGTAATTTTCCGAGCTAGGACTAAAGCTTAAAAGTTTAGTGAAATTTGAGCTATTTAGTCTCATTTTTGAGTTGTTAAGCTGCCAATTTTCGTGAAATTGGTAGATCATGGTGTTATAGAGCCGTGCATTTGGACAAGAATTGTTTTGAAGAAACGTTTCGTTCGGAACGATAATTTTAGGGTCTTGTGTCTGAATTTTGCTTTGCAAAACACTTGAATAATCCCCGCAAGTTTGCGACGTGTTGACTCGTATGAGTTGTTTTGTTAGCATTTAAGCGTCATTTAGCCGATTCTTAGTTTTTTTTTTTGTACTCTACTTGGTTTGATGTTGATTCTCATTTAATTGTTAGGAGTACAATACCGTCAGCTCATTTAGCTACGCGTTGATTTGTCTAGCCATTCCAGGTAAGTGGTGTTATTTCTTCTTCAAATTTGTGAACTCATATTTTGAAAAGTATGAGGCATATTATGATTCGATTTTATATGAGATTTGATCAATGAGAAAGACCAGTGCTTTATTCTTATAGGACAAAAATATGTTTTTCCCTCCGTTGTTCTGCCAGTACAGATTTCGAATTTTGGACAACATCGGAATTTGCCCAAATTCATGCTAGTGTAGTCTAAAGTCATGCTCGGGCGAAGCGGAGATCACTGTTCATATCCAACTTGGCTTTTTTAAAATTCTGCGTTACTTTGCCAAGTTTGGTTAAAATCACCTATTCACCTACCTATAGGTGATACTGGTAGCCTATATCGGCACCTACAAGCCTACAGGTATAATTTCGAGCTACACCAAAACCCAACTAGCTTGAATATTAAAGAAATGTGCAGTGTACACGGTTCTGGGCCAGCTAAGTAGTACTTCAATTTGGTTATTTTATATTTACCCAAATACGTTGATCGTAGCTTACGGTTCATAAAAATCACGGTGGAAGGCCGAGCAATCTCACCGCGAGACCCTCCATGAAGAAGGATTTCGGTCACAAGCCATTCACCGGGGGTACATTTCGGTAACCGACATGCCATTGGTCGACGAAGGCATAGTCCGCCTGTCGGCATGGTCTGATTCAAGCTCTTCAGTTGGGATGCCCAGTCGGCCCGATCTACTTCGGATGAAGAAGGCCGGACGTCAAGGCAATGGCGGGATAATGGAATTGCTGCGGAGCATGAGAACAACTGTGGCCATGGTGGGTCTAATAGCCGGATCTTCCTGAATGCATAGCAAGCAAATGTGCAGGCATCGAAGCACTTCATCTCTTGAATATGAATCCATGATAACCGGGTCCAACACTTCCAAGGGTGCGCCATCTCTCCATCGATTCCACGCCTGCATGAATAAGTCCAGAGAATCTTCATGTAAGAAATCAGAATCATGCGAAAACCCATATATGACCAAGGCACATAATAATGGTCTTTTGTGTTTCTGCGGGCTAAAACGAGGAACTTCAATTTCACTTGACCAAAATTTCAAAGCACGGTGTAAATATTTGTCGCAGCGGCATGGTGAAATTTACATAACTAGCAAGATATTCACCCCCATTCAGTTGATGGTAGAAGTTATTCCTCTTGCCGCAAATGATCTCTAGAAGCATTATGCCGAAGCTATAAACATCAGATTTCACCGAGAACACTCCATGCATTGCGTATTCTGGAGACATGTAACCGCGGCAAAAACAAGCATTAGCCATATGTGTATTGCAGATTTTGATTCGGAGCATCTTTGAATATATAGAATGATTCTGCCCAGCATCCAATCACAAAGTCATCTATTCAAAAACTAAGACTTACAAAGTGCCCACGATTTTATTTGTGCTAGCCTGAGTTTGTTCGACTTCAAAAATCTTGCCATGCCAAAATCCGAAATCTTCGGGTTCATTTCGCTGTCTAATAAGATATTGCTACATTTTAGATCACGACGGATGATCCGGAGACGAGAATTTTCGTGTAGATATAGCATTCCTCGAGCGATCCCAATTACTATTTTATAACGTAATGGCCAATCGAATTGTCCCCTTTCCTTGGGATCTGCATCCTTGCACCAAAATTCATTATTGTGATAACGTGTGGAACATATTCAAAAACGCAAGGCGAAGCTCATCACATAATATCAAATATATTTACTCTCATTCATCAAAGGTAGACCAAGAAAGACCTATAATCAATTGAAAGAACAAAAAGCAAAAAATTCAAGGTTCCCACAGCTAGTGAAAGCTTAAACATTTGATTTCAAGCAAATTGTACATCCTGCTCATAAGAAGGTTAAATAGCAACGTACCAAATAAGAAGTAATCAAGGCTTTTATTTGGCACAAACTCGTAGGCGAGTAGCCTTTCGTCTCCCTCCAAGCAAAATCCGAGCAGTCGTGCCATGTTTCTGTGTTGAAGCTTAGCAACTAATAAAACTTCATTTTTGAATTCTCCCTCACCTTGTCTTGAGCTTTGAGACAGCCTCTTCGCCGCAATTTGTTGTCCATCGGGAAGTCTACCCTAAAGGGTTGAAGTTTGTCGTTCAATTCCTAATGGTAACTTCTTTAAAACTAACAGAAGTGATACATGTTTCTGTTTCCTTTCGAAACCATCAGGTTGAACTCATATGTAAAGCACTCTTGATAACTAATTAATGTAGCAGCGCACCTGGAAAACTTCACCAAATCCACCTTCGCCCAACTTGTTTCCAGGAGAGAAAAAACTTGTCGTGGCTTGTATCGTAGCCAAGTCAAATTGCAAGGACTCCACAGTCATAAGTTCATTTGCACCTGCATTAAAAAAAACGGTAATTTGATTATCAATCCAGGCAGCTGTTTGTGGTGTAATTCTCTGTTTTTTTTTTTTTGTCATGGAAGCATTGATATGTAAGTGAGGTGGATTTGGAAGATGATTCTGATGATTCAAATAGAAGGTTTGTGCGTAGAATTAAAGCACGGGAAGTTAGGGAGTCATTAAAAAAGATGAAGACTAGTAAAGCCTTGGGACCCGATGGTATTCCTATTGAAGTGTGGAGATGCTTAGGGGATGTAGTAATAAGTTGGTTGACTAGTCTTTTTAATAAGATCCTCCATACTAATAAAATGCCTGATGAATGGAGGAAGAATATACTTGTGCCTATATACAAGAACAATGGGGATATTCAGAATTGTTTTAATTATAGAACCATCAAGCTTATGAGCCATACAGTGAAACTGTGAGAGAGAGTTATTGAGCATCGTTTGAGAATAGAGACTAATGTTTCTGTCAATCAATTTGGATTTATGCTAAGAAGATCTACCATGGAGGCTATTTTCTTAATACGACAATTGATGAAAATATATCGAGAAAGAAAGAAGGACATCCATATAGTGTTTATTGATCTCGAGAAGGCATATGATAGGGTTCCAAAAAAGGTTTTATGATGTATTCTTGAGAAGAAAAAAGTACCTTCAAAGTATGTCGAGACAATCAAGGACATGTATAATGGTGCTACTACATGTGTGAAGGCTTGTAATGGCACATCAAGTTATTTTCCAATCACAGTAGGCTTACACCAAGGTTCTGCTTTGAGGCCTTACCTTTTTGCCCTGGTTATGGATGAGTTAACAAAAGATATTCAAGATGAGGTGTCGTAGCGTATGCTATTTGCAGACGATATCGTGCTTATTGATGAGACCAGGGCTGGGGTTAACGCTAAGTTAGAAGTATGAAGAAGCACGTTGGAGTCTAAAGGATTTACGCTAAGTCGAAGTATGACGGAATACTTGAAGTGTGAGTTTGACATGGCAGGAAGAGGGGATCAAGAAACCGTAAATATGCTTGGATAGAAGGTACCCAAAAATGATACATTTAGATATCTGGGATCAATATTGCAAAAGGAGAGAGAGATTCATGAGGATATAAGCCATAAAATCAGAGCAGGTTGGATGAAATGGCGCAGTGTATAGGGATTTTTGTGTGATTGCAAAATTCCTCTTAGGTTAAAAGGAAAATTTTATAGAACAACAGACCTGCCATGTTTTATGGAGCTGAATATTGGCCAGCACAAAGGAAACATGAGCGTAAAATGGGAGTAGCGGAAATGAGGATGTTAAGGTGGATGTGTGGTCATACAAGGATGGATAAGATAAAAAATGAAGAGATTCAACGAAAAGTTAGAGTAGAACCGGTGTCGGAAAAGATGAGAAAGCATAGATTGAGATGGTTTGGGTATATTCTCCGAAAACCCTTAGATGCACCGGTACGAACAGAAGTTTACTATCGAGAGCATAACACGAAGAAAGCAAGAGGTCGGCCGAAACTTACTCGGGGGAAAGTAGTAAAACAAGATTTAATGGAGTGGGAAATAGATTGGCGTACAATTTGTCTTAGAACGGAGTGGAGGAAGTCTATTAGTATTGTGGAGGGGTAGTGTATAGATATATATATAAATACTTATTTATTTATACACATTTATCTCTTTTCCCTCCATTGATTCTGTTTTTATTTTTATGATTCTTTGGGGTTCATCGACCGTCAACTCCAACTAGTTTGGGATAAAGGTGTTGTTGATGTTGATGTTGATGTATGTCATGGAAGCACTAAGTTAGATCTCATTCGTCCTTCAGCTTTGTTTTCCCAATAATCTGTAGAGAATTGCTTCATCTGTTTGTCCGGAAGGTCAGAAATGAGCTGTTGCATTTCCAAAGTATTACTCTTATTGGTTGAGTCAAGTGTAGTTTTGAAGGTTGAAAGATCATGAAGAATCGGATCTCTGTCCTTCATCTTTTCCATTATATATGCTGTAACATTTATATCAAATGCACTCTTAATTTATATGATGAATGTTTATCTGATTCCTTAAACGGAAAATCGAGAAGTTTCGTGATATGCTGACTTATATGGCATGGATAGCTTGCAAGCAAATAAAGGCAAATAGTCGATTTACCGCTCTTTCCTTGGACGACTTCATCTGTCTTCTTCCCCTTTCTTCGAGGCAAACAACAAGCGAGAAAGGGAAGTAACATGAGAACTCCGGCCGTAACAGCAATTGCGATGGCTACCAAGGTAGATTTGTTGCTCTCTCCTGCTTTGTAGCCATTTCCTGCAAACGTATCGTTACGTATATGAGACAATTGCCAAACCAATCTAGATACAATTTAGATGAAAGCGTGTTTAATATTTGAACATTCTAACATTCTGTTTTACGAGTTTGGAATACGACCCAAGACTGATGCGTGAAGACTGGCAATTCGACACGCGAGAAGAGGCCTTGAGAGATCTGAATGGAGAGGCATAAAAGAAATAAAGTCTGAACTTCAATCGCAAATAGTATTTTTAAGTTTCTGCTTTTGTTTTTTAATTTTAGCTTACAATTAAAAACTAAAATTAAAAAACAAAATTATAAGTTGTGAAATTTTGTCTGCCAACCATATCATGCGAATATGTCGTGCGTACATATTAGACATTGATTTTTGGCTGACAAACATATCATGTGGATATGTGGTGCGTACATGTCAGACGTGGACTTTTAGCTGACAAGCATATCACGTAGATATATACGTATATATCAAATGCTAACATTACGCTAATATTTGATATGCGTTGTTCCGTCATTTTTATCTTTAATCGTGTGGGCTCTCTTATAATTTTATTTTTTTTATTTTATCTTACTATTGGAGAAAAAAACCGAAAGTGAAAACATAGAACACCAAAAAAAAAAAATTAAGGTGAGAATTGGACCGTCCCACCGTCAGACATGTGGGACGGTATCATAGCTTTTTCCTTGGCATTATTCACTGTTCATCGGCACTCTTCATCTTCCTCGCGGTTTGCACAAAAGAGCTCGATAGAGGGCGCCAAAGTGCTCCCTTGACTATTCTTTAATGTTCAATGTAGTCCCTAAAATTTCAATTTATCTAGTTTAGTCCTTGGCTTTCTGTGATAATGTCAAATCAATCCTTCGGCACTTTTTACGAATTTTCTTAATTAAATTGTTGTTCATAGTTTGTATTATTTTTAAGTTTCAACCTGATGCAAGCATATTAGCAATGTGTTTCTGAACCAATTGGATAGGCAGAAGTCCCAACGAAAGTCAAGAAGATGCGTCTATAATTTTCAGATTCGGAGTCAATAATGTCATAATGAAAGACATAGATCAACGAATTGATCTCGGACTTCATCGCATCGAGCAGCGTTTGAAGAATTGACAGATCAATTTGAAGGTCTTGGCGTTGATGTGAACAGGAATCGACGAAATGACAGAAGGCCGGGTGCACATCTTGCTCGCAGTGACCCTGTCAATAGGCATGTTCCTATCCACAGGCAGAATAACCATTTGTTCTCGAAGAGTTTGAAAGAAGAAGAGCACGAGTTTTCTGATGAAGGATGTGCTGATTATGAAGACATGGATCGTTATGGAGGAATTCAAAGGAGGCATTATAACGATCGCAATAGAAGAGATGGCAGACGATGTTACGACGATCGTGAAGGTAATGACTTTAAACTAAAAGTTGATATCTCTTATTTTAATGAGAGTCTGGGAATAGAAGAATTTTTGGATTGGATTGCAGATGTGGATAGATTCTTTGATTATATGGGAACCCTTAGTGAGAAAAAGGTACAACTAGTAGCCTGTAGATTGAAAGGGGGTGCGTCTGCATGGTGGGAAAGACGGCAGAAAAGGGAGGAGCGAGAAGGAAAAGAAAGGGTGCGAACTTGGCATAAAATGAAGATACTGTTGAAGTAGAAATTCCTTCCACCCGATTATGAGCAGTTCTAGCAGAAATTAATGGGTTTAGAACAAAATCACAATTTTCCCTAGCGTTCACGAGATTTTCTTGTTGTTGAATCGAGAGGAGTTAGTGGATCGAGCGAAAAGGCTAAGTTGCAACACAAATCTGGTGTGCATAATGTCGTAGCAGATGCGTTGAGCAGGAGAGCTGGTTTGATGATTACATTGCGCCGGGACATTCTCGAGTTCGAGCAGAGGAAAGACTGTTATGCAGACGAAAATGATTTTGGACAGATTTGGGAGACGTGTGTTGCTGGCCAACCTGTGCAAGAGTTCTATATTCTGGATGGTTATTTAATGCATGGCAATCAACTTTGACTTCCTCGGACATCGTTATGAGAGAAAATGCTGAATTGGCTGCACATCTGGGTTGAGATAAAACTATTGCTGCAGCCAGGAAGTGATTTTATTGGCCCCAATTACGTAAAGACATTAGCAGGTATATGCAGCAATGTTATATTTGCCAAACTACTAAGGAACAATCTAAGAATACAGGTTTATATATGCATTTACCTGTTCCTAACAATATATGGGAGGATCTGTCCATGGATTTTGTGCTTGGTTTTGTAGTAGACAGATTTTTCAAGATGGCACACTTCATTTCTTGTATGAAGACTTCTAATGCAGTAAGTGTGGCCAGATTATTCTTTAAGGAAGTGGTTCGTTTGCATGGAGTACCTAAATCTATCACTTTAGATAAAGACAGCAAATTTCTAGGGCTTTTTTGGAGGATGTTGTGGAAACTGTTTGATTCTTCTTTAGATTTTAGTAGCACGGCTCACCCACAGACTGATGGACATATAGAGGTGGTCAATGGAACCATATGGAACTTAATTCGAAGCATCTATGGAGATAAGCCGAAGTAGTAGGATATTTCTTGATCACAGGCAAAGTTTGCTTATAGCAATGCAGTTTATAGTTCTACTGGTAGGTTGCCTTTTTCTGTAGTTTATACAAATAAGCATCAGCACACTCTGGATTTGGTACAGTTTCCTAAGCAAGCATACAAGAATTTAGCATCGAATCACATGGCTAAACAGATTGTAGAGGTGCATCATGAAGTCAAGCAGAAGCTAGAGGAAGCCAATCAGAAGTATAAGGCAACCGCAGATAAACGCAGACGGAAGCACGTGTTTGCACAATGGATCTCAGTGATCCGAGATCGTTTAGATGATCTTTTAAATTATTTTAGTATTTTTCAGATTTAATTTTATTTTTAGTGGAAATTTTATAATTTTGCTAGTTTTAGTGTCAGTAGAGTTAACATCCTATATAAGCTTGTTTTAAATTTTTTGGTCGGTAGAATATACTTTTTATCAAACAAAAAATATGATATACTTTAATGACCATTCAACTTTCTTCGTTTTTATAAGTATTACAATATTCCAATTTAAGTATGTTTCAACGTATGATCTCTATAATAGTACAAACATAACCTCGTTTAAAGTTATACCTGATTTATATTCCTTTTATTCTAAAAAATGTTTTCATAAAATTATTTAACAACGATAATAATGTATCTATAGAGTTCACGTACATATATTGATCTAACTATTATTCCTGATTTTTTGGATAGATAAAATTTTCAAGGTTTGTGCTTGGGTTTCTTCATTAAATTCAATTAAACTTGTAAATTAGGAATTAAAATAGCAAGAATATTAAGCCCATACAACTGGAAATAAGTTTCTTTTTTATTATATGGAGATTATAAGCAACAATTTACTTCAATAAAATTATCATCGCGAGCTTAAATGCAATGTACCTTTCTCAATGTTTCCATCAGGAGCCGGCAGCGGAGCTGGTGGCGGACTGGGGCTCGGCTCAAGAAAAGGGTACATATCCCATCTGAAAACACAGCTTGGCGTTGAAACGCCGCCTCCTACAAATCCACGGCAACACTTATCAAAACCATCAATGGCTTGGTTCAAGCAAGTCCTGCAATCTTGGGACGACAAGTCGGGACTGCACTGTAACAGCGTAGATTGTACTATTGTCGTCCGACTATCGCCTGTCCCCTCCAAAACTTGCGGTTCGAAGAGCCGTCGGCAGCTTCATTCACTCCTTCTAGTGCCAAGCTCCACCATATCACATTGTTCATGACGACGTTGTGGCCGTTGTAATACGGAAGGGTAGGGTCCATTTGCAGCATGCCGACGTTCGGCGCGTCCGAGTATCGGACAATGCACGGCGGCATTCTGATTGCATGAGAGAAAGCCGCCTTCTGGTTAGGGCACTTCACGACCAAATCTTTGACTGCGGACCTCACGCAGCTCCCGCAGGTATCTGCCGACACATCGCCACGGCAGAAAGTGACGGCGTATACGGTGTCCGGGTTCTTGCAGCAGACGCGTTGGAGGAGAGGGAGCCGAGGACGGCAAGGCGGTTCTCTGCATAGGCACTGCTCGGCGTGAAGTTTCCGGCGGTGTTGTAGCAGTACTGCGCATGGGACGGGTAGGCTCGGATCAGAACAGTCAGGGAAATGAGGAAATAAAGAGTGGATGATGGGGCGGTAATATTATTTTCTGGCGTTTTTGCAGTCACGCCACGGATGGGGTGTTCACCCTGTCTTGAGCTTTGAGATAGCCTCTTCATCGCCATTTGTTGCCCATTAGGAAATTTAACCTGAAGCATTTTGAATTCATCGTTTAGTTCTTCATCAGAACTTATAAACTAACATACAAAAGCGTTGCATGTTTCTTCTTCTTCAACAGCATTATGTTCAATTCAATTCATATGGAAAGTAATCTGGATCATTTCTAGCTCATACGCAATACGTACCCGGAAAATTTCACCAAATCCACCTTCACCCAACTTTTTTTCATGAGAGAAATCGTTTGTCGCGGCTTGTATTATAGCCAATTCAAATTGCAAGGACTCCACAGTGGTAAGTTCGTTTGCACCTACATGACCGAACAACTCAATTTGATTATCAAATTACGACGACAGGGTCTCCTAGTGGCATTTGTAGGGTTGCCAGTGCAATCTTTAGGTAATGAAGGATAAAGAAACAAAATCATCCCTTACCCAAAAAAAAAAAAAAGAAACAAAATCATCAAAAATATTGTAAACAAATTAAGTTAAGAAAACAACCCCCGTCTCATGATCTCTTCTTCACGCTGAGGGTAGTGTTAGGTCTATTAATTGGGGTGCAGATTCTACCAATATTTGGCGGGAATTATCAAAGGTTTTTTTTTATTTTTTTATTTTGTTGGAAGAGAATTATCGTTTGAGGTAGTTTTTGGGATTAAAGAAACCCAAGTACACTCGACAAAAGCTTAGCAGAAATTTGAGGCCTTGTTACGTGGTTGGTAAGACTGAATCAATATCACTCTGCCATGATTGATCGTGTCCTAATGGGATCTTGCTGGATGCATACCGAAGGAGAGCAGCTTATGATTCTGGTCTTCTTCGAACGGCCAAAGTGGCTTATATAATTTGCGCTCCGAATGATAATGGCCCGGCGGAGGTCTGAGGCTTGGTACTAGTCCAGCCATCTGTTTGTGGGGCAAATTTTCTTATAAAGTCTTCTTTGGAAGACAGAGATTCTTGCGGTGCTGCTTCTAATGACATTATTACCAATGCTTCCAGATTGAAAATTGTCAGGAATAGACGCACAAGAGTTGAATGACATGGGGCTGATTTGGTTTTCACCTGATGTGCCGAGGTTTGGATTCATTTTTTGGTTGGCTATACAAGAAAAGGGGCGCGCATGGTAACAATTCTAGAAACGAATTTATGTCCCAGAGTGATTCTGGAGCATAAATATGTTTAGCAGTGCAACTTCCGAAGGAGAAATCCATTTGTGTATGCAACGTGAAATATCTACTTCTAAAGTAAATTTCAACTTATGAAGTTGTTTTTGAGCTAATTTCATAAGTTAAAAAGGTTACTTCTCTTTCAAAAATAGAAATATCTCAATATCAATATCTCTATCAATTTGGTCTCTTTTCATTTTCAACACCTCTCTCTCCCAACCACTTCTTCATTGTCAATGCCCGCCACCGACCGCCGCCACGACCACCTTCGATCGCAGTGGCCACCACCGCAAATTGCCGGCCGCCGCTGGGTCGCCACCTCCGATTGCCATAGTAAAAGATAAATAATAATTTTTTATCTTTAAATATAGTAAAATTTATTTTTTAGAAAAATAAAAATTAAGTATAAATTTTTCAGCCGCTCACAATAATTTTTCGTCGAAAATTTTGTATAAATAATGTTTCAGAAGTATAAATTTTCAATAGTTACTAAACGAATTTATGTTCCAGAAGGAAAAACTTTGTTTTGTTATCAAATACTTTTCTCTGATTAGAAATCAACTTCTAAAGGCTTATGAAGATTTTGTGTTAATAATATTTATTATGTAAATCATGGCCAAACTCTCTATTTTTTTTTTTTTTGACATAAAAGCACTTAAATTACTTTCCATTTGTTCTTTGGATGTAGTTTCTTGGAGCAAGTCTAGAAGAGTGCCCTTTGTTGGGAAAGGGTAGTAGAAGTCCAATACCTTCACCAAAAGGATTCTCAATAAGGAGCATAAGTCCGAGTCCATCGATATGTTCAATTGGACTCTCCTTTACTTAAAAGGTTAAGCTAGTGAGTTACAATTCAACTATGATATATTAACTGCTCTTCACTACATTAATTATCTAATGTGTGACTTCTCTAATACAACCCATACGTGCATCTTAAGAATCTCCTCATGTTTGAGCTCAGTGTTGGTTTCTCCTCCTTAATTCAGGTATTATTCTGCATCCACTTATCTCAACATAAATCATCAACGCCCACTTTATCCTCGGTCTCTTTCTCCAAACCATATCAAATCGTATGTTCACCAGATTACTTTCTTGAAATATTGGCTCCGATGCCATCTGTTGGGGGCGCGTAGCAGAAATTCGATATCTTCACCAGGAGAAGTCACCAACATGGAGCGTAAGTCCTTGTCCTTCTACATATCCATTTGGACCCATTTTTAACTCAAAAGCGCCAATAAGTTTTGGGCCAACTAAGTTACATAAATTGCTCCAAACAACGCTCCACAAGATCAATTATGGCGGGGAGTGTGGGTACAGAGCTGATTAGTTCTAGGGTGAGTTGGTTCCCAACCTAGCACCGAAAACCAAACCGGTCATAACTAGCTCATTTTTAAATTTTGGTTAAAATTGTATTTTGTATAACAAAATGTAAAAGTTGCATTGTTTTATTAAAAAAATTGTCCTTGGTCAAATGGGTTATGTGATTTTCGACATGTCTACAAAGTTCTTAAATATTTCTACCAACGTAAGCAAGGTTTTCTCGCAAATTTATTCAATGAAAAATCATGATAGCAACATTTTACGATTCTATAATAAGGAAACACTAATATGTACCCGCGCATATCCGGAAGCCCATATATTACCACTGGTGTTATGCTGGCAATCCAACTGGCGGCTCACACGCCATCGTTACTAACGTGAAAGTTCTCCTAGCACTACGATTTCGTCGAATCCGGCCTCCAATCCCACTCCGCCGAATCCGGCCTCCAATCCCTCGTCTCCTCGTCCCACCAAGCCCTGGATTCCCTCTTGCGCCAAGTGGCCTCATTCCCAAACTGCGAGTCCCTCGTCGTCGCGCTCAAGCGGGTTGTCCAAGTCGCTGCGATCATTGGCGTGAAGGATGGACTCCTCAGGGCTGGTGAAGTTCCTTATCTCAAAGAGGAAGGAGTCGGCGTCGCTGCGGCCGGAGATGCCACCGACCATCGCGGAGGTGATTGACTCGCTGTGACTCGTGCTCGATTTGGTGGAGGAGTTACTGGAGAGCAAGTCCGCGAAGGTAGGGGTGGCAGATAAGCGTTGAGCGTGCGAGCTGTTGGTGCTAACCTTGCTTCCAGAGGCAAAGAGAGCGGACGCGCGATGGCCCGAGTATGCCCGGAGCATGGTGGAGAGAGCGGCCGCCCTCCTCGACGCGTGGAGAGGAACTCAGAAAAACAAAAGAGAAAATTATAAATGAAAAGGAAAAAAACAGTAAAAAGATCAAAGTGTAAAAAAAAAAAATTAAAAGACAGATCTACCCTTTGGCCATACCCTTTTTTGAAACACCTTCTTTGACACAACTTGCAGTTTGAGCCCTTAATTAAGAAAATAAGTACAGTTGGGGCCCTTTTTTGATATTTTTCCCAAATTTAATGGATTTTCTAGCCCCCGTAAACAACCCCAAAAAAAAAATTACGGCGAGCACTCGTTTAGGGCGCGAATGGCTGGTTATTCTTTTCCGAGCTCTATTTCTTATCAAAAAATAGATATTAATATTTTTATTCCTTGAATGGCTTTCTGAGATAAGACACGCGTTTAACGACAACAACATACAATTGAGTGACTAGTGGACGGCTATCGCAGGCAAAGACTAGGGATTGATGGATCGAGACCGATGGCTAGCCAATGACAGACGACAACCAACGGCCGAGCGCACAATAATCGGGGATTGGTGAATGGCGATCAACCATTTTAATTTCCATTTCAAGCTTATTCCTTAACCAAAAATAGAAAAATAAATTTATTTTATCAAATAAATTTATTTTCCAAAATTGCTAACGTAAAACAAAAAATATAAAAACAGGGCAATAGAATTGTTGTCATGTACTCCTTTTACTGAATTGTGATTGCTCCATGCTTTTGTGGAAGGAAACAATTTCAGAACAGACATAGAAAGAATTCGTTACTCGACTGAATTTATCCGAAGACACAAATATTTGGGAAAAAAATCAAATAAGAGCCTAAAGACACAAGTATTTTCTCAAATAAAGACCTGAAGTTCATCTTGTTTTAAATAATAGCTTGAAGTGCTCTTATTTTCTTAGACAAGAGTCTGGAGTGGTAAAAAAAGAAGGTTTGAATTCAGTAACTAGTCAACAGAAATTTCTTCCTTTATTTTTTTCCCAAAAATTTTTCACAAAAAAGACAAATTAAAAATATAAATAAAACTAAAAAGCCGCAAAAATAAAAAATATATATAGGACAATGTGCAACCCCTCAGCTTGTGGCCATCGCCCTATCGCCAGTGAGACATCAAAAGTTGGCAAACGCTGGCAACCCTCGCCCAGTTCTAATAAAAGGTTGCGAGCACTCTCTAGACGTGTTGATCCTTGGTCGACCTCCCAAATATAGACGGTGGAGGCTGTCGCGACCCTCTCGGGGTTTTTGGCATCAAGGCGAGAGGGTTAATGGGCCGTCTCATCTGGTTGGACGCAGGCCTCTCCCAAGGCCCGTTATCCAAGTCGCAACGGAGGTATACGTTGTCGACCCTCAGTGTAATCTAGTGACATGTGATATGTGTACATGCCAAGGAGTCGCCACCAATCATTTTGCGGAGGGTACGATTGGAAACCCTATCGAATAGTTGGGAGCTTCTATTCGATTCTGCGATAATCAGAGAAATGGGATATGGAACTTAGTTACGCTGATTATCTAAGTCGACGCCCTTTCGGTACCTAGGTTGAATGAATTATCTAACCTTAAGATTTCATGCAGATGAGTGGGGTACGAACCCTAATTTTAAGAGATCATGCAGATAGGAAGGGCTACTCTAACATTCACAATAAGTAAAGAAAGTGCGCAAATCAAGGATACAAGACATGCGGATAAATCTCATGAATATAACATGACATCCCTAGTAAGGCTCTATTGGCCTAGAGAAATATCAATCACAGCTCAGGAATAATTTAAACAAGACTTACCCATGAGAGGCAAAAACGTAATTTTGAAGCAATTTGAGACAATTCACCCAAAAGGACAAATTTATCATTTCAGAAGGAATCTGGAGTCGATAGGGGTTAGCAACAAGATCGATCATCAAATCGATTTATTTCCTATTTTTTGACAATTTTTAGAATTTTCTGGAATTTTTGAAATTGATTTACCCATTGAGGGGTAAAATCGTCATTTCAGAATAAGATGAGACTTGAAAATCCCAAACATAAAGATTGGTCAATCACCAGATCCAACCTTTGTTTTGAGCAATTTTCCCGACTCGACTAGAGTAGGAAAGACAACTTACCCTTTGAGGGGTAAAATCGTCATTTTCAAAAAAAAGAATGAGATTCGAAAATCCAAGCAGAAAAATTGATCACCTAACTGACCATAATCCTTATCTTGTCATTTTCGACCTATATCATGTACAAAACTGAGGTGATTTACCCTTAAAAGGTAAAATCATCAATTTCCAGAAGAACGGATAAGAAATCCCAAAAATAGTATTGACCTGTTATTTGTGGTCATTCCTCGATTTTTGGAAATTTTTAGAGCGTCTAAGAATTTTCTACAATTTTCCTACATTTTTTTTTGGATTTTCTAAGATTTTCTAACATTTTTTAGAATTTTCTAGAATTTTTCTCATTTTTTTAATTTTTAAAATCATTTTTGAATTTTTTGTTTAAAAAATGATTCAGACGGGGTCGGCCCGATCCATTCGAACCAAGTGCTTGACCCAGACCCGAACTCGACGGACTGATCCCCAAAACGACGTTGTTTCGTGTTTTTCTATTTTTCTATTATTCGAATTTAATCTGACGGTTCCTATTGAACCACGTGGCTATTCCACGACCGTTAGATCGGCCGACTGAAATCTACGGCTCAGATCAAAAGACGATTACTCCTCAACCGTTAGATCTGATTACTTAAACATACGGCCACGATTAAAAGCCAAGATTCAATCTAAATCGTCCATCTATACTAACCTAAATGACGATGCTCGACCACTAACCTAAACCGCACCATTTCAGTCTGTTTTGATTTTCTAATTATAAAACTATTTTTAGATATTTCTAATTACTAATCGGACGGCCATCAATTATTGAACTCGATTTACCTAGATCGTCTGATCTAACTAACTCAACTTAAACCGACTAACGGCCAAACCGATTCAGCATCTACATGGACCAATCATGTGTTGCCACCTAGGCCTTTGACTCGTTGACTCCACCACGTCAACTTCGTCTTCAACCTCTCGACCCCGATGGAATGGACGGCCGAGACTTCTTCGATGCCGATGGACGACTAAACCTGGACTGATTAACATAAAACCAGTGCCATTCGACTCGCATAATCCTCTAGTTTCATATATCTAAGAATCAAAACATTCCATTCGCAAAATCACGAACATCATGCAAAATGATGAGTACGGCCATGGAGTTTCACTCGCACAATTTACACAAAGTCAGGGCAATTCAATCACAGAGCAGCACCAATAGAGGTTCAGAACACTTACCTCGAGCTCCGATTGAGCTCACTCGACCTAGATTTGGCTAGACAAGATTAAACGATTCTCGGCTTATAGTGGAAGGTCAGGAGACTCGATTTGAAGTGTTAAAGCAAAACCGATGCAAAATGAAGATGCGATAATAGTCAGTGATATTTGAGGAACAAAACGCATACACTAAATGCAAGAATGAGCGTGAGATAGGTGAGTCGTCATTGATGCACAATGAGAAGCTCGAAGTCGCGTCTCACCTGTTCTCGCCGTTTCAAGCGGGCCGGCCAATGGCAATCACTTCCTCAGAGCTCAGGCGACCTCCTGGTAACCCTCAGAAGCTTCGATTTGGCCCAGAAGAGCCCAACCATTGCTCCCACATTTTGAGCTCAAGCCCTCGACAATAGTGATGAAATGCGAGCTCTCTCTCTCTCTTCTGTTCTCCCCCCCAAACTGAATTAACCAACCTATTCTTCTCAAAAGCCTTCCAAGGCTATATCCTCATTTCGAAATTTTGCCGCCAATCAGGAGGGAACTAACTAACCCCAATGACACATGACCGTGCGTGCCATTTGGTCTAAATGGCGTCGAAGACGGTGGGCAATTTCGTCAAGTCAAAATCGTTCTTTGACGACCGCAAATGGATGTCCAATTTGGCCATTCCGTGAAAGTTGACTTTCACGGCTACCACGATGTTGACCAACCAATTCCGCCTTGCTCCAGTGATCATTAACGATGCCGCCGGTCCCAATCGATGCGTCTTATCTTGAAGATCAAAAGCCCCATCATCGATCTGCTGATTATGGTCGAGTGAGTCTTCAATTTGACCATCAAAGTTCGGTCTGCCATTGTTCATCCGCGCGGGCTTTTGGGGAAGAAGACAACACTGTAGCGAACCGGTTCGACCGGTCTGACCGAGCGGTCTGACAGATCAGAATCGGTTCTGACTTGATTTTTTTCAAAATTAATCACCATTTTGTGGGAAATTGTCACAATTAAACCTCAGAATCGAACTTAGACATGAATATCATCTAGAAATGTGTAAGCCTAACAATTCTAGCCAATTTCTATGAAAATCCCAAATTTTCATTTAATTGCAATTCGAAAAATTATGCAATTGAGGACTTAAACAGTCAAATTGGACCAAACCACCTCTGCCAATCGACTTAGAATGATAAAAACATTGGGCATTGACTCTAATATGTAAACGTAGCCCTTGAATTAAAAATAATTTCAATTATGCCCTTATGCTCAAATTCAATAACTAAATTGCAATAAAATGTGTAGTTCTGTCAAAATCATGCAATTAAACCATTTACGTGAACAATTGGGCCAAATTGCAAATAAGGACAATCAGGCTGAATAACAAGACTCTCAAAATACCAAAAATTACAAATTAAACAATTCAATTGACATTTTTTACCAAATTCCATCATATGTGTAATCAAAGGAACATATACAATTGAACTTGGATTTTGACTTTTTATGAGGTCAAAAAGACAAGGGATTTTAAATAAAAATATTACCTATTTTTTCATATTTTTGTGACCTCGAATGTTATTGTTTCTTGAATTTTTATATATTTCCTTATTTTCTAAAAATACTAAGAAATGTGAAAAAGTGAAATATTATTATTATTATTATTGTAAAAAAATGGTTCTTTGGGCTTGGCCAAGGCTACCAAAATTGATTTTGTAATTTTTAACTTTTTATGAATTTTTTTATGAATTTTTCAAAAATAAATTGAAAAAGACTAATCGAAAATCAGGTGTCAATAGGTGCAGCCTCCCCATGCATTTCTTTTTCCTCTTCAAAATTTGTTAGGTTTTTTAATTTTTAATTTAACTTGACTAAACCTTAGGTTAAAATTATATTTGGACAAATATTTCCTTGATCGATTGAAAAATTTAGCTGCCGAGAGGTCAAATTCTTGTTTGAAATAATCATGATCACTTCAAATCATTACTTGAGAAAATAAGGACTTTAGACCCTTAATTTTTTTCTAAATTTTTTCAGCCTTTATTCTGCCATTACAAATTTTAATTTTGTACAACATCAGGAAAATAAAACCACTTCAATTGTCTTAATTCGATCCTATTTTTATTTTATTTTTTTATTAGTTGAGGCTATGGCGAGGGGTCCTCGTCTAGCCTGGGTGAGGTTAGTTGGCCAGAGACCACAGTAACAATGGGGATCGACCGAAAAACAAAAGAAATAGAGAAAAAGTAAAATAATAAAAATCCTATTGAAAATTATCCACATTAATGTCGACCGACAAGTGACAACATAAACTGAATTGACGTAGCTGTAAAACATTTATGATTCAACTTTTGTGTGTATGTGTGTGCATCGTATTGGCACAATTGCAATAACCTCGAGAGTTTTACTAATTTTTCCAAGAATTTTGCCGAAATTAATGCGACCCCAAAGTCATGCCGACCTAGAAATATGAACGTCCGAAGTGGAGACCACGGCTTTCTGTCTCTAGATAACAGTGACTTTATATGAATAATCTAGTCTTCGTAGGTGACTGTTGATTGTTCGTTAACGAGCCCCGTGAAAGGCCAAGGATCTAAAGGTCTCTGCGAGACTATCGTGAATAAAGTCTTCCGCTCGCGTCACGATTCACCGGGGGTAAACCTCGGTGACCGACATTTCATTAATCGACCACGGCATAGACCCGATGGTGGATTCGTCCAATTCGGGCTCCTTCAACTGTCTCTCTGTGCTCTTCTGGAGGAAGAAGGCCGGGTGTCGGGGCTGTGGAAGCTTGACAGAGTGGCTGCTCAACATAAGGACTATGCTTGCCATGGTCGGTCTATCAGCTGGATCTTCCTGAACACCTAGTAAACCAATGTGGAGGCATTGAATCACTTCATCTATCGAACATGACTCGCCGATGGACGGATCTAGCACTTCAAGCGGTGTCCCGGCTCTCCAATGCTTCCATGCCTGCAAAAATTGTATCAGTGGAGCAATTTCAACTTAAGTAGATCGGTGCAGCGTGATCCATGCCGAAATAGAACAGATGGGACTTACATAGCTGGCGAGATTTTCGCCCCCGTCCGATTGGAAGAAGCTGCTATTCTTCTTGCCGCTAATGATCTCTAGGATTAAGACACCGAAACTATAGACATCAGACTTCACTGAGATTTGCCCACGCATTGCATACTCAGGAGACAAATAACCACTGCAAACAAAAATGCAGTCGGTAGCATCCATTATCTAATTATAATCTGATAAAATGATCAGCTTGCAAACGAACCACATTCTAATGAATTAGTCACCCGAGAAAGAAATTGAGACTTACAAGGTCCCCACGATTTTATTAGTTTCTGCCCGAGTTTGATCAACTCTGAAAATCCTAGCCATGCCGAAATCTGAAATCTTCGGATTCATATCACTGTCTAACAGGACATTGCTTGGTTTTAAGTCACGATGAATGATCCGGAGCCTAGAGTCTTCATGCAGATAGAGCATTCCTCGAGCGATTCCAGATATTATCTTGTAACGCCTTGCCCAATCCAACTGCCTTCTCTTATCAGGATCTGCATATTTACTCAGTTATAAACCAAATATTCTGAGTTGATGAATCCTCAAAGAACTTTCGTCTGGCTCCCGAGAAGCTAGGGAGAGTCTAAACTCTAAGTTTATGCTAATCGCGCACGGTTTCTTCCACATGGGAAATGACATCTGAAGAGTCTATTGAAGTGTGCAACGTACCAAATAAGGAGTAGTCGAGACTTTTGTTCGGCACAAACTCGTAGACAAGTATCTTCTCTTCTCCCTCTAAGCAAAACCCAAGCAGCCGCACAAGGTTTCGATGTTGAAGCTTCGCGACCAGAACAACCTCGTTCTTGAATTCTCCAACACCTTGTCCTGAGCCTTCAGATAGCCTCTTCACAGCTATTTCTTGTCCATTCGGAAGCCGACCCTGAAAGTTTGTCATTCGCTTGTTTGAGTACAAACAAATAGCTTCTGACCACAACTTCACACAACCAACATTAACAATACCCGGAAAACTTCACCAAATCCACCCTGACCCAACTTGTTTCGAGGAGAGAAATTGTTTGTGGCAGCTTGTATGGTAGCTAAATGGTATTGCAAGGACTCTGCAGTTGTAATTTCACTTTTGCCTACGCGTCGAAACAACAGGAGATAGTGATTCAACAAAATCACAGAACTGTGCATCTCGTGTACGCAGTTTTGAAATCTTCTCGGACTATGAGGTGTAGTTACATACCGCCTTCTGCTTCGACTACTTCATACGTCTTTGTTGTTTTACTCCAAGGCGAACAGCCAGCGACAAAGAGAACTATGACAGCAACGCCAACCGGAATAGCCACGGCAACAATTATGGTGGTAGATTTATTGCTTTTGCCTGCATATGTGCAACCATGTCACAGGGGGTTCATGATATTTTAGAAATCTGAATTGCTAATTAGCTACCAAAGCTAGAAGCTAATTTGAAAAAACAGATATTACAGACTCATTCAAGTAAGTAATTCTATTATCTCTTTCCACTCAAATCATGTTCTTTAAGCTCTTCAGGCATGTGATTCTACCATGTTTTTCCTAATTCTTATGTTGTAGGAGTGCAACCATTCTTAATTTTCGTATTAGTGATTAATTGGATTAAAAGCGAGCTTCAAAAAGGCTAAGGGCGTGCATGGCAACACTTCTACTCTAGAAATGAACTTCTGACTAGAAATTGATTTTTTTACTCCTAAAGAGAAGTAAAATTTTTGTTACTACTTTAAGTGGCTCCAAAACTAATTCCGGAGCAAAAAAAAAATCAATAAATAAAAAAATTGAATTTTATTTTAGAATTTGCATTACCAAACTTATTTCTGTATAAGAGGTGTTGTGGAGCACCCCCCAAGCACTAAGGTCCAAAGTCTACTATCAACGGGTTCCGTGTGAAAGTTCCGTAGACAATCTTAATCCCAGAAGTGATGTTAGCATCTTCCATGTTTAACTGGTTCGAGATTGAGACACTTGGCTGATCCTCATAGGAAAGTTTGCACCTAAAATTGCAAATCCTCTTGACTTTATGGGACGGAAGACTTTAACGAAGCATTAGAGGTCAAAACGAACACTCCTCTTTGAAAAGAAAACGAAGAGAGAATGTAAAATATGTACGAAACCATTTGAGACATCATTTGCTAGGCAAAACCACCAGAGCAACAATAAGGAAAAAAAGAAAAAGAAAATTTAGAAATCCACTGTTCAACACAAAAAGAACATGTGGCCCGTACCTATGACTGGATCTTCATGAAGATCTTAGTTGTTAAGTATACTTTATAAACAAAAATATTTTGTTCCGACGAACTGATTACATAAAAGAGATTTTACTAACATAAGAGTTTTGGGGTCACTGTAGGAGTAACAATTTTGGGGCGACCGTTACGTTAACAATATATTATTTTTATCAAGTCCAAAAAAATATTATAGAAAGCATACGGGGATAGACATTTACAGGCTAGGACACCAAAAATACAAGCTTAGATGGAACATAATCATCACCAGAATCAATGAGCAAAGATCAACAGATCAACTCCCAGAAATTGTGGAGGGAAAACTAGTAATCCACAATCCTAAACTATCAAGGTGCATAACATATCCAGGTTGAGCTTCCATAATTAAATCCATTTCCTTGATTCAATCGAATACCTACCTTTGGGTCTGTTCAAAGGAGCAGGAGGAGAAGGAAGCTGGGGCGCCGGACGCACCACTGCCGCCACGGCCGAGGAATTGTAAAAAGGGTACAGTTCGAACCTCACCCCGCAGCTCGGAGTGAACGACCAGCCGCCTCCTTCTCCCTGAGGCAGACTCGCGATCGCTGCCTGGAGGCATGTGTTGCAGTCCGACCCCGTCAAGTCCGGCGTGCACTGCGCGAGCGTGTACAGCTTCCGCGAGCTCGTGAAGTTCGCCTCTGCGACCGCAAACTTCTTCCCGGACTCGCTCCCCGAAGCCCTCTCCGCCGCGTCGTTCATGGTCTCACCTAGCAGCTGCACGAACCGATCTGGGTCGGCGACGTTCCCAGCGTCCGGCATCATATAACCAGGTACGATCTCCGCCACCGAGAAGATGGACTGGTCCGAATACTTCAACATGCACTCGTCGTACCAGATCGCGGAGACCCTCCTGCCGGGACATCGCCGGAGGACGTCTTTTGTTCCCGTGGCCACGCACTCGCTGCATGTGGCGGTGCTGATGTCGCCGCGGCAGAGGAAGAGCCCGTAGACATGGCCAGGAGGGTCCTGTCCGGCGGTGGCATTGGTGAAGCCATCGGCATCATTGGTGGCAGCGGAGGAGAGGTTGGAGAGGAGGATGTTGAGGTTGGATTGGTAGGTGGAGTTGGAAGCGAAGAGCGTGGTGTCTGGGCAGTAGTGCCATAGATAATTAGGTGTGGCTTCTACAGTACGACCGTAATTGCTGAGAAGATTGAGAAAGAAGAAGAGGGCGAGGAAGATGATGAAGCGAAAATTCATGACGGTCTGACGATATTATTTTGCTTGCTGAACTGAGCATCGGATTATAAAAAAGAAGAAGATAATGTTCAGATGTCTCAGGAAAAGTTGTAAAAATGTTACAGCCAACAAGTATTAGCGACGGACCGCAAGGATGCGTTTATTTTACGAAAATTGAGTAATTTTATAAATATTTTTCGAAAAATAATTATTTATATTAATTAAAAAAAGTAGTCAATGAAAAATTTTTTTAACTGAGTGTCAATGATAATCATTTTTTTTTGGATCAATTTCAAGTTAAAAATGATTTTTTCTATTCCTAAGACAAGTTTTTGAACTAATAAATATATTTGATAACAAACACAAAATTTATGTTCTCGAAATAAAATTTCGTTTGATAACTATACCAAATTTTTAGGGTTGCGGCGATTGACGGACCGGTGGATGGTGATTGGCAAACAGCGAATCGATGCGGTGATGGGTGATTGACAGACAACAAACGGGTGGACGACAAACAGCGATCGGCGAACGAGAGATCAACGGGTCGACAAATTGGCCTACGATGACCAGGATGCGAGAGAGAGTAAAGATGAGAAGAATGCCTTTTTATCATTTTTGTTTCGAAAAACAGAAGCTGAAAAGGTTAACATATTATTTCTGTTCTTAATTTATTTTTGGAGTAAATTTTTGTTCTAAAAATAGAAAAATAAAATTGCATTATAAAATGAATTTATGTTTGTTCCAAAAATAAATTTGAAACAAAAATAGAGAAATGAATGATTATGTTCGTGTCTTGACCAAGAAGTATAAGCCTATCTGCCACCTGCACCAAAATAAATGGAGTTTTCTGTAAAAACCTGCTAGTGGAGAAAGACCTCCTAAGAATAAGAGACATGGGCTAAGAATAAAGCCAAAAAAGGATTTCTCGTGCATAATATTGGATAATCTCAAATGTTATCTGTTCCTATACATATACCAAATAATACAATTAAAGAAAATGTTCCTAGATTTATGGAGATGTTGAACAACATACAAGTTATCATGCTTGCATATCCACCACTTGAGTCTCTAATAATTATTCCAATAATTTCATATCTTATTTGACTTCTGAAAGAATATGCAAGCATATGTAAAATAATTTAATTTATTTATTTTTGTAAAAAATATAAACGATTATTTTTCTTATTTTTTGTGAAACGAACACAACTAGTATACTCGAAATTGTACTGAAGCTTTGTAGCTCAGTGAGACGAGGAATTTGTGTCCCAAAAAATTCGCGAGAGAAGGATTTAAATTGCAAAGGGAAAGAAGGAACACTGTAAATCAAATAATTGATTTTTCTAATTAGCTAAATAGAAAATTATCCAAAAAATTCGTAAAATTATTGCTCTTTTTTCAATTCGGCCCTAAATTTTTAATATTTTGGTCATCAACATTTTAATTTTGTCAATTTAATCATATTTTTTTATTATTTAGGCCAATCTATTTTACATTTGTGACAATTCAATCCATGTCTAATTTTGACATACTAGTACTTTTACGGATAATTTTTAATAATATTTTAAAATTAATTTCAAATTATAAATTTAATTTTTTTATTTTTTTATTTTTTTTTTCCATTTCTTCTTCATCCATTTAGCGGCCGGTTTGCCCGCCTTAGGCAAGGATGTCCCCCAACGGCCATCGGCGAGGACGCCTTGCCCAATTGCTGAGATCAAATATAGTTGGTTTGAATTGTCCTAAGCTCCAATCGGTGTCTGTGTTGGTCCCATCAACTTTAACGCAAGTACTCCTTTTTCCAGCATCAATGGCCTACACGAGAAACTACTAGCAAGAAACTTCATGGCTTGGGCGAGGCTCCACCCTGTTGGCCATTGACAAGGACGAATCCTGCTGTCGCTAAGCAAGATCAGCCTCAACCAGCAATGGCGAGGCACTACCTCGCTAGTTGCCACCTGCAGTCTTGCCATAATCGTAGAAATTTTATTCAAAAATATAATTTTTTATTTTTTATTATACTCGTTTCTTTATTCATGAATTTGTCTAGAATATATAAATAAAAAAAATCTGACCAGAAATAAATTTTTTTCAAAAAAGAAAGAAAAGAAAGAACAATTATTTTTCGAGGATGCACGGGGAGGATGGTCGCGTCATTGTCCTCGTATGAAGGGTCCATTGACAAGGTCAATTGCGTGAGTTGCATCGTCTCATTGAGTGGCGACGGAGACTAAGACCGCCAATAGTGGAGATACATGGGAGATGGGACGCACGGTGTGACCCTTCGAGCTCTGAACTTTCCGAGGCCGAACCACCAAATATCAAAGGTTGAATCGTTGAGGGACTGGCATCGTACGTCCCTGCCACCTGTGAGACATTTTTTCAAACGCCCGTTGACTATACGCAAGAAAGTTTGAAGAGTTGAACTACACGTTATAAAAGCGAATTTCGCGTGCTGATCTAATTACATTAATATGAAATAGGTTCCATGAGCTGAATTTATGGAGTTGTAACCTACTTTGACGTTGACCCTTTTTTGGGCTATTAAAACATTAGGGCATGTTCATTCATTTTACACATGTTCGATCGTCGGCTTAATATTTCACCCGCTCCACTTGAGCACTTGCCCGTCCATAGAAGAGCTCATCGGCTAGCTCCACTCCTTGGAGACCATGGCTAGGATCTCGAATGGAGAGAGACATACGAGAGGATGGAGATGGAACGAGCTAATGATTTGTGGAGTTTGGGTGAAGAGGGCTAGCATCAATGGACTTGCGGCCGTCTATAGATCGATCAAGATATGTGTTTACTTTTTGATTTGAGAATACTGATTTGCGATATCACAATTGAGGAATTTTGCTGTATGTTGCTCTATTTATTATAAGGAGCACATCATCCTATTTATAGGCTTTACGAGGTGATTATTGAAAGTAACATACATCAATCAAGATATCAATCAAGATATGAACAATCAAAGAGATACATATGCACAATCTTGAGAGATATAGAGAATTGATAGAATTATCAAATGAAAACCCTAATTAATTATAACATTATAATCGAGTAAAGAGGCAGGTGATGCGAAGGACTACATTTGGAGGTGAGGTTTATGAACTCGATCTTTAATAGATGTTACGAAAATAAACCGGTGCGAATTACATATAAATGGATATATCTCCTCACATATCGTGAAAAGAATTCTAAGGAAACGACCGTTGTTGAAACCTTAGTCATTTCAACTAATTATTTCTTTAGACAAGGAATAACTTACATTCCTTATCAAATAAGACAACACGGCATATATAAACAGCCTACCATGTCTAGTGGATCAAAACAGGATTGGCCTCAAAGGGCACAAACTTTGTGCCTTCGGATGTACGGGCACAAAGGTGTTTGCTCATTATCCATTATTGATCTCAGTGGAATCCCAAGGATCGGTCCTCTGAGACCATCATGACGAAAGATTTCCGATCACGTCAGGGATCACCGGGGGTAAACTTCGGTGACCGACATCTCATTGGTCGACAATGGGATAGACCTGGTGGCGGATTGGTCCGATTCGAGGTCTTTCATCAGTGCTCTGTCGGTCCTGCTCCGGAGGAAGAAGGCCGGCTGTTGGGGCAGCGCGAGAGAAACGGAGTAGCTGTTCAACATGAGGACTATGTTTGCCATTGTGGGTCTATCCATTGGATCTTCCTGAACACATAGCAAACCAATGTGGAGGCACCTAAGAACTTCATTCCTCGCATACGAGTCGCTAATGGCGGGATCCAACACCTCCAACGGCGTGCCGTCTCTCCAATTTTTCCATGCCTGAAAAGACAGTTCATTCGGAGAAAATTTCTCAGTACGTCGAATCTGCTTTGTTCAACATTTTTCTCATCAGTTATAGCCGATTTCTGTAACTTACGTAGCTAGCGAGATCTTCGCCGCCATCCGCTTGGTAGAAGAAACTGTTCTTCTTACCACTAATGAGCTCAAGAAGTAGGACGCCGAAACTATAGACATCAGACTTCACGGAGAACTGCCCGTGCATCGCATACTCAGGTGACATATAACCACTGCAAACCGAAGTACGTCAGCAATACAAGTATACATAAGCGTAAGAAGTAGAGAACAAAGCATACCAATACTTACAAAGTCCCCACAATTTTGTTCGTGTTCGCCTGTGTTTGATCGACTACGAAAATCCTTGCCATGCCGAAATCAGAAATCTTTGGGTTCATTTCACTATCCAACAAGATGTTGCTCGCTTTCAGATCGCGGTGAATGATCCGAAGCCGAGAGTCCTCATGTAAGTAGAGCATTCCTCGAGCAATCCCATATATTATCTTGTAACGTCTCGACCAATCCAATTGCCTGCTCTTCTCAGGATCTGCGTGTACACAATTCAAATGCCGATACCTTCGCTTAACAAATCTTCTCGAATAGAACTTAGGTTCCAAAAAGCAAGGGCTACATTGAAACACAACATACCAAATAAAAAGTAGTCCAGGCTTTTGTTCGGCACAAACTCGTAGACAAGCAGTTTTTCTTCACCCTCCAAGCAAAAACCGAGCAGCCGCACGAGGTTTCGATGCTGAAGCTTCGCCACCAGCACGACCTCATTCTTGAATTCTCCGGCACCTTGTCCTGAGCCTTGAGAGAGTCTTTTCACCGCGATTTGTTGTCCGTTAGGGAGCCTACCCTGGAAAAGTTAGCATTTTGAAGTCTAAGTACACGTGAACAGCTCCTGATCAACTTTTCCAAGTAATCAAATCAGAGATCTTCGAATCTTTACACACTAGTGTTCTTTGAAATACATTTAGGCCATTCTCAGTCTAGTTTCTGACTAGCCATACCTGGAAAACTTCACCGAATCCGCCCTCGCCCAACTTGTTTTGATGAGAGAAGTTGTCCGTAGCGGCTTGTATGGTGGCCAAATCGTACTGCAAGGACTCGGCATTTGTAATGTCATTTACGCCTGCACGACGAAACAACACGAGATGGTGACTTCAGCAAAAGCATAGTACAGTACATCCCGCATATACGGTTTCATTGCCCCATCCAAGTATACGGCACCAGGTACGTATTTCATACCGCTTTGATCTCCTTGGACGAATTCGTACGTCTTGGCCGCTTTTCTCTGCCTGAAACAACAAGCGAGGAAGAGAAGCACCACGGCTACACCAACAGGAACGGCGACGGCGATGATTATCACAGTAGTTTTATTGCTTTTGCCTACAATGTGCAACCATAGCTCAATAGCATCAGCTTTATGTGTTTGTGACTGTGTTAGACTAGAAACTAGAACTGCTACCATTAGCCAAGAGACAAACAAAAAGAATACGCTTGAAGAGCAGATATCCAGAAGAAATTAAGCTGTAATCCAAAACTGTCCATGTCTCAAGATGATTCCAACAAGATGATTCCAATCTTTCCTAATTCCACTGGGAAATCAACAATTCAATCCTAACCATATTAAACAAATTTTAATTTAGTTGTGAAATTTTTCAATACCACTAATTCAGTCTCAAATATTTTCGCAAAATTCCAATGCAATCCTTCTAACCAAACACCATCGAAAATCGCTGACGTGCGGCGGAATACGTCATTTCAAGTAAAGTTGCGCACGCTAGCATGCTATGTAACATGTCTGGCGATGCCCAGATGTTCGAGACTCCGGTCAGCAACTAGTTAGAAGGACGGCATTAAAATTTCCCACAAAGTTGTACAATCACATTAACAAAATCTGAATATGTAGGACAAAATTGGAATTTGTAAAATAGGTTTGCTAATAATTTAGTAATTATCCCTCCCATGCGAGTGCACCGACTGATTGATTAAAAGCGACCTTTTACCAATTGTTATGTAAAGTCTAATCTCGCGAGTGGATGTAGAACCCACCATGTTCAATTGATGTGAGATTGACCTATGGAACTGCCGGTGATCCACCTAGGAAATATTTTTCACTTAAATTGTACCCCCATCAAGAGTGGACATCGATGAATTATTCATCTCTACAACTTTTAGCACTTATTAATGATATCTTCAACACAGCCAATCAGCAGTTTCTTTAACAATAATTTAACACAGCACCACTTGAAAAATGCGTACCTTTAGGTCTGGTCACCGGACCAGGAGGAGGACGCGAAGGGACCAGGGACGGCGGAGGGGCCGGGGCCGCCACGGCCGAGGCATTATAAAAGGGGTACAGCTCGAACCTCGCGCTGCAGCTCGGCGTGAGCACCCTCCCACCTTGCTTATCCTGGTCGAGGCCCGCTATTACGGTCCGGAGGCACGTGTTGCAGTCCGACGCCGTCAAGTCCGGCGTGCACTGCGCGAGGCTGTACAGCTTCTGCAAGCTCGTGAAGTTCGCCTCCTTGGCCGCGGCTTTCTTCCCCGACTCGTCATCGGAGGCCCTCGTGGCGATGTCGTCCATGGTGTCCCCCAGGAGTTGCGCGAACCGAGTAGGATCGGAGATGTTCCCGGTGTTCCACATCCTGACGGAAGGCGATGTCTCCATGACCGAGAAGATGGACTGGTTGGAGTACCGCAGCATGCACTCGTCGTACCAGATCGTGGAGACTCTCTGTCGGGGGCATCTCTGGAGTATATCCTGCGTTCCGGAGGCCACGCAGCCGCTGCAGGTGGAGGCGCTGATGTCCGCGCGGCAGAGGAAAAGCCCGTAGGCCCGGTCAGGAGGGTTCTGGCCGGCGGTGGCGTTGGCGAAGCCGTCGGTGTCGGCGGAGGAGGCGGCAGCGGAGGAGAGGTTGGAGAGGACGGTGTTGAGGTTGGATTGGTAGGTGGAGTTGAGAGCGTAGAGGGTGCCGTTGCAGTAGTGCCATAGATAAGTAGGTGCGGCTTCAGTGCTTGGAAAACTGATGAAGAAGAAAAGGAGGGAGAGGGAGAGGGAGAGGGAGAGGGAGATGGTGAGGAAAGAACTCATTTCTTCGGGTTGAAGAATCCCAAAGAGGGGCACGGAATTATGGGAAGAAGAAGAGGAGGATGAGCATCGTCTTTCCCCCTTAGATATTTTCGTTGTGGGAACTATAAGGAGAATTTAGTGGGAAGATATCGTATAACCTTTCATCAATTCATCAAGATGGTGTGCAATCCGGGTCATCGTTAACAAATGATTCAGATTATAATTAATAAAAATATATAAAAAATTTTAAAAATTATCTTTTAAAAATCAAAAAACTGAACCGTCCGTTTAAAAATTGACAGCGGAAAGAGCAGATTAAAATGAATCTAAACCATGCCACATGTCTCGAAAATCCTAAACTTGTATATTTACTTTGAATTTAATTTTTTTATCATGAAAAATCCCAAACTATACCCTTATAATGAATTCACTGCAAATTAAATTTTTTTACCAATAAAAATCCCAAATTGATACCACAAACTTATTCCGAATTAATTTTTTGATCATAAAAAATCTCAAATTGATATAATTATAATAAATTTAACTTTCATTAATGTCCGTTAAATTGGGTTAAAAACCACAAATAGCTCCAATCCAATACACTTGCAACAAACAGAGGTGGAAAACTCAAATTGGTACACCTGTCAACTGTCACGTGCTATGCAACTCAACAATTCGACGGAAAAATTTAACGAAAACTGACAGGAGTTAAAATTGTCAAAAGTGTACCATGTTGGAGTTTATTAGGTAACGGTAAATATATTACAAGTAAAGCATTTGGAGTATTTTTATGGTTAAAAAATTAATTTTAGATACATTTATCAATATATTTTTCATGGTATTAAGTATAAAGTTTATACCCATTGCATTTTTCTCCAATATATTATCATCTTTACTGGTGTTCAAACGGTGGGGTTCCAGGGGCTACAAATGCAAGCAAGGTCCTGGTTAAGTGGAATCATGGTATTAAGCTAATCACTTGGACATTGTCATATGACAATTTTTTTTTTGCCATAATGCATTTGCTAAATATATCATAGAAATTATTCGAAATATATGGGTCATTCTGTTAATGGCACGTGGTGAGAACTTATGTTTTTACGTGGAGGACTCGTTGTTTCAACGTTTCTTAACTCGTGATTGTTAGTGTACCCAACAATCATGGACGACATGTTCAACAGCAAAATTCGATCAATTTTTTTATAGAGAAAAATGCAATCTAGGTTTGGTTCAACAGCACCATGAAAAGCTTGGGAGGTTAAATATAAAAAAAAAATTACTTTCTGGCAAAGAACATTCAATGCACGGCACACCATTACAAATTGAAGTTGGAGGATCGAGTTGCGGACATCTACAATTTGGAATTTCTCCCACGGGGAAATACTTTAACGTCCTAACAAACATATAAAATTCATATTCTAAGGTCCAAAAGCGATTTTTTGACCAAGTCAAGACAAACCCGTGTGAGCTTTTTTCCTTAAAAGTCAACAAGAACATTAAAAGTCCCCAGCGCCCATGACGTTAAATCGACAGGAGTGGGGGGTTCGTTGAGCCATCAATAATCAGGGGCGTAGTAGGCTGTAGGAGCAAGATGGACGGTGAGGATGGAAGGCAGCACTTGCCCCTCGTACGACGTCGTTGACCAAAGTCAATTCCGTGAGCCGCGCTCTTCTTCTGTGGCTCTAGTCAATGCATGTCTCCCAGTTATGTCGCTGGAGAAAGATACGTGTAAAGAAGGATCAAACCCTTCAGAAGCGTTCCGCTCGAGTTAGATCGCCGTGCAACAATTTAACCTAATTCGCTCGAGATGTTATTGCCCTCTTTCATCCTTCGGATACTGACCTAAAATTGATAGTATTCTCGATGAGGCGCCTGCTTTACTCTTTTTCGTTTGCAATTGTGTATTTGAAATATTTTAAAAATTATCCACGTCAGCGCCACATAAAAGAGATAAATTAATAAAAAAAAATAACATGTCCCTATTTTCTGCTAGCCAAATTGGATGAGTCAACTAAAGGACTCAGTTGCACCAATAATTAAAGTTGATGTCTCCAGTGAATGGTCCAATTAAGGTTTTCCAGAAAAAAGGTTGTGTGAAATTATCTTGTTACATATCGGAGGCCGGCATTAGTTGTAGTAAATATTTTGTAAAAAACTTGGCGGTATGGTATATGTAGGCTTTGTTTGGTCGCCTGTAATTTTTTTATTTATTTATTGATGCAATGAGGCCGGTTAGGATAATGATTTGATTTGCGGTATCGTATGCAATGTTTGGTAGATATCTGGATATAACATGAATATAGGCATCTCAAATTAAGTCTTCATGCTCTATCTAGAAAGCCAGTTGCTCGCATGAGGCCTCGCCACCATGTCACAACCATCACCGTCATTCGGCGCCTATTATCATCACAGTCATCGCCATTGTCTGTTATCATCTAAACTCGCAACTCGCCATTAAGCAACTCCATTTTGACATATTTTCATACAATACGAATTTACTGACTTATACCAACACATATTCGACCTATCTCATATTGTTAAGACTCACATATTACCCGATTTAGGAAAACTCATACCCTAGTTGAGATGAGAACACATAGTGAACAATCACAGAGATGGAATGAAGGCAAGAATGAGTGAAAATATGGTCAAATATGTCAGTTGGATTCAAGTGAGTTATAAGCCTATCATTTTGGGTTTCACCATCCTAGATGTATTTATGATTTATTTACTAAGTATAAATAGCCCTTAGAACAATTCAATCCCATCATTGACCAAAAAAAAATCCCATCAAATATTAATGAAAAAAATGGGTCTATGGCTCTCTTCTAGACAGGCGTAAGTTATCATGCTAGCCATTTAGGTTGCTCGAGTCAAGTCAACTGAGTTGGAGCTTTCCCTTCTTTTGTCCGCAAGCGAAGACTTGCAGAGAAAATTGAAGCCCAGGACACGTTGGTTCTCATTTAACGTTTCCGGAGTGATGGGCGGAACCAGAAGTTTTGGCTGCAGATGAACTATCGTATATCCTGTTATTCTTGATGATTAGTTGAAGCTTCAAAGTCGCCTTGTGGTTTTCCTGGGTTTTTCCACGTAGCAATGCATTTTAGTTCCCTTTGATCGTCTGAATAGTAGTCACATTTCGTTTTATTGTCAGAGTTTTCTAATATTTTATCTTCGTCATTGGTGTTCAAACGGTGGGATTCGGTGACCACAAATGTAAGCAAGGTCCTGGTTAAGTGGAATCATAGCGTTAAGCTAATCACTCCGACATTGTCGTATCACAAATTTTGTTATTAGCATACTGCGCTGATAAATATATCATAGAAATGATCAAAATATAAGGTCATTCTATTAATGACATGTGGCGAGAACTTGTGTATTTTCGTGGATGACTTTTTCATTGTTTCTTAACACGTGATTAATTTAATCTATCAAACTAAGCCCAATAATCTTCTCATGTATATGGTGGTTGATCCATATAGATGATCATCAGACTAGCCTCATCGAATCGAAATCCAAGCAATTTTATAATCTCATATTCTATGTAATCGAGATTAGGTTCAACAGCACCATTGAAAGCTTTGGAAGGTCAAATATAAAATATATATATATATATATTTCTTTTTTTTTAATTCAATACAAGGCGCAACCATTGCAAATTGAAATTCGAGTATCGAGTTATGGACACCTACAATTTGGAATTTTCTCCCACAGAACATATTTCATAGTTCTAAAACATATAACAATCATGTAGTATTCATATCTTAGTATTTGACCAAGTCAAGAAAAGCCGGCGTGAGATTGTCCTCAAAGTCAAAAATAACATTAAAGTCTATTCCATAATTTCGATAATTTTTTTTTGGGGTCAAACTATTCCACGATGTTAAAGCGACAGGAGTTGGGGTTCTTTGAACCATCAATATTCATGGGACACCTTATCCAAAAAAAAAAAAAAAGAATTCATGGGGACAGATGGCAAGATGGACGGTGAGGATGGAAGAAGCATTTGCCCTCCGTCGTTGACCAAAGTCAATTGCGTGAGTTGCGCTCTTCTGTGGCTCTGACGTGTGGAGACGGGAAAGAGAAAATTTACGTATCCCGGCCAGTGATGTTGTCGTAAAGAGAGAGGAGTGTGTGGGTGTGGATGAAAGTGGCTTCGGTGGCGCTTGTTATGGCTTTGAATTTTCCATCAAAACTACGGCAACGATAGCAATACTTTCGAAATACCAATATCGATTAGTTCAATTAGAGGAAACAGGACGAAGATAGGGTTGGTTCAGATTTTTTAAGGGATTTTTAGCCTCTAAAATCTTTTAGATTGGGGCATTTGACAAATCTGTATTGAGTCAAATGCTAGCCTTGAGAAAGCTAAAAGCCCAATGCGAGTAGGAATCATTATTGGACTTTCAGCATTTTCGGAATGTCAGATATCCCATTAATGAAAATTAGTTAGTTACCTATTTTGCTTTCAAAACCTTAATAAAAATCCAATTTTAGCCCTCTTCTAAAAGCGAAACCCTAGTTCCTATTCATTTTCTTCTTCGGATCGAGCCAATGAAGGACCAACGAGGGCTGGCGAAGGCTGCTTGGGGTAGCCCAACCCATGGGCGACCGCAGCCTGGGTTGTGCAACCCTCGACTGTGGGGTTTGAGGTCGTATGACCCAAGGTGGCCTTTGTCAGGGCTCGATTAACCCCAAGCAGCCTCGACTAACAACATTCGGTGCTTGCTCTGGCTCACCGGCTATCGGAGCTCGATCTGGCTCACTTCACTAGCCAGTGAAGGATTTTGATTTTTTTCGAAAAGAAAAAGAAATAAAAAAAGTAATATGTAGCCAAAAGTACTTTGCATTTTTTTTTGCAAAACACTATTTAACCCAAAGTTGCACTTCAAAATATTTTTACCGAACACCATTTACATTTCCCCAAGGCCACTTAGGCTAAAGATATTTACATTTGCTCAAATCTCATTTTCAAACCTGAAACAAATGCATTTTAATCTCCTTTGAAATGTTTTGCTCGGGTTACGTCTATTTATTTAGGACGGCTGATGCAATAGACTTTTCTTTCTAGGTCACCGTGCAATAACATAACCTAATTCACTCTAGATATTACCTCTTTTATCCATCGTAGGTCTAATTCGATAGTGTTCTTAATCAGACACGCTTAATATTGCTGTTTCCTGACGCTAAATCGCAAGTTAGATTCATCCCTTACTTATCACCTCTTCGGTGGACAAGTCCATTCATTCCTACCTCCTTTGCCGTTTTGGAAGTCTAGCGAAGAAATCATTAGGTGAACATAGTATGTATTCTAGTAACGTTTTCGTAGGTTCTCAAAAGCTGAGTAATGTCGAGTGAGTTTGGACTTGTTTCGTCCTCAATCTCAGGCGGAGATTTGGAAAGATAAGTCAAGGATAAAGACGAGTTTGCCCATCTCGAAACAAGAAGTGGTCTTCCAATTTCTGGCCATGAACATAAAAATTTCAAGCCAAAGTTTGAATCTTGCGGACTTTGCAGCAATTAGAGATTGTATAGCAGTGAAAACTCAAAAGCATCCTCAAATTCCGACTTCATATTGGAAATGCAGCCCTGGACCAACAATGGTGCGACTGATGGCTGCAATTAGAAGTTGGACTTGAGCTAAGATGGAGCGACGATGGCGGGCATTGAACTCGAAGATCTCCACAAACAACTGTTCTGCGCTCTCCGAGCTCATCAAATCGTCCGAATCGGACCTTGTTCGCCACAAAATCTTTCGTCCAATCCTTGGCTTGGACACCACAGATGAGGCTCTGACCATGGCGTCAAGCCGTACGGCCCATCCAACCGATTGGCCCAAGGGATCCAGATAGAAGACAGCTTGAGACCCGGAGGGAGACGATGGCCAGGTGGCGAGGCACCGCCGAATGATGTGGAGCTGATGCGTTGGTTCGACAATGGTGCTTGACGGTGTAGGTTGCTCGGTCTCTGTCCTCCAAATCCTTTATCTTCTACTTTTTGCTCACATTTTTCTTTTCTTTTTCTCATTTATTTTTGAAATTTTTATCCTATGCGCGTCTGTCCGAGCCTCTTAGCTGGGGTTTCTTTATCCAGGTCATATCCAGATTACATCCGGATAAAAGCGAATTTCGCGTTCAGCTAAACACCGAATACAATATAAGATATCTGATATCCTATCCGGAGTTGCATCCTGTACCACCGAAGTAGCCATGGTGAATTATTTGGTCCATTATTTATCTTAGGTACACTGACAGGATGGCCTAAAAAGACATAAGGCCCATCACCATGGGGTCAAGTAATCCAAGCGCAAGACCTTAGCTTGCCACTCCCCACCGGCGATCATGGCGGCTCAAGCTTCGGAGATTCCGATGAGCGACAAATAAGCTGATGGGAGGGTAATAGCGATGAAATCCACCATTTTTTTTTTATTTTAAGAAATGGGATACTCCCCTCACATAGAGGATGGCATCTACTCATCTTTTCCTTCAATGAGTCACATTCGATTTCTATAGCCTGTAGGTACTCGCAAACTTTTTCTCATTGTTCCGTCGTTAGTTATTACACTGAATGGAAAGTAACTCTACCTCGACGACCGCAGCTTGTCGTCACCGTCAAAAAGGGAAAACAAAAAACACTATCCCAGCAATACAGAGAACGCAAAATTCACATGAAAACCTAACTCTGACTCCTTTAGATCTCACTGTTGCAGGAGGAGGAGAAGCAGCTACAACTGCCGCAGGTGGCGGAGCAAGTGTTGGCGCCGGTGCCAGTACGGGTTTCCGTCCTGGTGCCGGTGCCAGTACCGGTTCCAGTCCCGGTGCCGGTGCCGGTGCTTCGTGGAAGACGGTCTCATTATAGAACTTGTAAAGCTCGAACCTGACGTTGCAGCTCGGGGCCAACACCCTCCCTCCTGCCTTATCGCTAGGCAGATTATCGATGGCCAATTGCAAGCACGCCTTGCAATCTGCCTCCGTCAAGTCCGGCGTGCACTGTGCGAGGGTGTACAGATGGTCCGAGCTCGTGATGTCGGTGTCCTTGACGGCAAACTTCTTCCCAGACTCATCGCTCGCGGCCTTCTCGGCCAGCTGATTGGTCGTGTCCTTCAGCAACGGGGTGAAGGTGCTAGGGCTCGAAATGTTGGCCACGTTCGTGAATATGAAGGCGGGCGATTCTTGCTTGACGGAGAAAATGGATTGGTTCGAGTAACGCAGCATGCACTCGTCGTACCAAATGATGGAGACTTTCTCTTTAGGGCATTTGCGGAGTATTTCCTTGCTCGCGTTCGCTACGCAGTCTCCGCAAGTGGCGGGGGCGATATCGCCACGGCAGAGGAATAGCCCGTAGGTGCGGTCAAGTGGGTTTTTGCCGGCGGTGGCTTTGGCGAAGCCATCCGCATCCGCGGTGACGGCGGCGTAGGAGGAGAGGGAAGAGAGGAGGGTGTTGAGATTTGTTTGGTAGGTGGAGTTTGGAGTGAAGAGGGCGGTGTTTGGGCAGCTATGCCATAAATAATTTGGTGCAGCATCAGTAATGCGAGTGCAAATGCCGAGAAACTTGAAGACGACGACGACGACGACGAGAGGGAGGCGAATGCTGGAGGAAGAATTCATTTCTTTGATGATCGTATGACTAAGAAGAAAGAATCAGAACATATTTATCTATGCTACGGCTCGTTTTGACAGGTGTGTGTGACTTATTACACAAGCCATTTAGGTTGCTCCTGCCATGTGAGTCAGTCAAGTCAACTGAGTTGGAGCTTTCCCTTCTTTTGTCCGCAAGCGAAGACTTGCAGAGAAAATTGGAAGCAAATGACGCGTTGGTTCTCGCTGAACGTTTCCGGAGGGATGGGATGGGACCTGGGTCCTCCTATTCAAGCGTACGTTGCCGTATTGTTGATATGTTGAGCCTCTAGCTGTTGGATGGAGATGAACTATCGCATGTCCTGCTGTTCTTGATGATTAGTTGAAGTTTTAAGTTTGTGGGTGTTGTTTTTCTACTCTGGGTTTAATTTTCAGTGATGTATTTAGGCTGCGTTTGATATTTTCGGATATAAGTTAACATATGATATGTTTTTATTTGGTAGCTGTATAGGGCAAGATAAAATCGAATAAATAGGACATATAGACGGTATTAAAAAAAAATCCTAGGGAATGAGATATACACGAATAAAATCGTAATCTCTCATTTTCCTTCTCCCCTGGTCGCACACCGCCTTTCTCGCATCGAAGCGTCACAATAACGTTTTATGAAAGCGGTGAGAGTTTGAAACGTCTTCTTCTCCGTAGCAATAATCCAACGAATTCAAGCTTCATCTCTAGCGAAGAACCCCAGGCTATTTTGCTTCCTCGCCAGGTTTGTCCTCTCTCTCTCTCTCTCTCTCTCCCTTAATCTGTGCATCGATATTCGCGAGCTTCACAATGTCCTACTGTTCCTCCCTTGATTTGTATTAGCTTTCAGGGGTGCAATCATTTGCGATTCTGGCTATGTCTCTCTCTTTCGCGTCTCTCTCTTTTTTTTTGTTTTTTTTTTTTGTTATTGATGTTCAAACGGTGGGATCCAGTCGCCACAAATGCAAGCAAGGTCCTAGTTAAGGGGAATCATAGCGTTAAGCTAATCACTCGGGCATTGTCATATTCACAAATTTTGTTTATCATAATGCACTCCTAAAGATGTCATAGGAAAAACTATCCGAATACAGGGTTCATTCTACTAAGGACATGCGGTGAGAACTTGTGCTTTTCCACGGATGACCCGTTGTTTCATTGTTTCTTAACACGTGATTAATTTAATCTATCATAACAAGCCTACACGATAATCTTCTCATGTATCACGTCGTCTACTTGTGCAAAATGATGGTTGATCCATATAGATGGTCATCATCCTAGGGCCATCGAAGCAAAATCTGAGCAATTTTATGATCACACACTCCATGTAATTGAGATTAGGTTTAACAGCACCAATGATACATTGGAAGGTGAAATATCCAAAAAAAAAAAATTGTAAAAAATGCAATGCAATGCACAACCATTGCAAATTGAAATTCGAGGATCGAGTAACGGACACATACAATTTGAAAGTTTCTCGCACGCAACATATTTCAATAGTTCTAAAACATATAATAATAATAATAATGTATAATTCATATCTCAGTTTTTGACCTACTCAGGATAAATCGGCGTGAGGTTTCCTTAAAGTAAAAAAGAACATTAAAGTCTACTCCACAATGTTACAGCCACAGTAGTTGGGGATCTTTGAGCCGTCAATATTCGTGGGGACAGAGGAGCAAGATGGACGGTGAGGATGGGAGAAGCATTTGCCTTCGCATGAGTCGTTGACCAAAGTCAATTGCGTGAGTTGGGCTCTTCTGTGGCTCTGACGTGGAGACTGGTAGAAGAAAAGTCAAGTTATGTATCTCAGTGATGTCGTTTTAGAGAGAGAGAATTCGGATGAAGTGATTTTGGGGTTGGTGTTTCAAGGGGATCGCCACAGGTGACATGGTGGATTCCCACCGCCCATCAATGACCAAAATACCCCTATATCAAGGGGAAGAGATGGGCGATGGAAATTTGATGGATCCCTTGCCGTTAAGGCAGGGGATCCGAGGGGCCGCTTATCATGGCTTCGAATTTTCCAACAAAACTACGGCAACAACAGCAATACTTTCAAAATACCAATATCGATTAGTACTATTTGAGGTAAATGATCGGCGGTAAGGAAGGATGTAAGACGTGTTTCATTCAGTGTTTTCAAGGATACCCTTTGAGGTGAACGGATCCTCTACTTGTAGGGCAGATAATCATGACATTTATAGTCAAGTGCTTCATGATCACCTACTCTACACGTAAGGAATTCGGGTCACCCTTTGAGAAAATGTTGAGGATGATCGGCAAACCTTTTCAAGGGATATTGGGGCAAATGCTAGCCTTGACAAGGAGCATTAGGCTTTTAGCATTTTTGAAATATTGAAGACTCCATTAATGAAAATTATTTAGTTACCTATTTTGCCCTCAAAACCTTATTGAAAATCCATTTTTACTCTTTCAAAAGTGACCCTAGTCTCGTTCATCTTCTTCTTTGGGTGGGGCTAGTGAAGGGCCAAGAGGGTTGGCGAAGGCTGCTTGGGGTCGCACAAACCTCATGCCACGGTTGCTTGGGTCTTGTAATCAATGGCAACGAGGCTTGAGGTTGCGAGACCCAAGTAGGCCCTCATCGAGAGTTGGCCGACCCCATGCAACCTCGCTTAACAGCTGTCGATGCCTGATTTGGCTTGTAGGAGGCCGAAGCTTGATTTGGCTCGCAGGAGGCCGGAGCTTGATCTAGCTCATCGACGATCGGAGCCCTTCATTAGTGAAGGTTTTTGACTTTTTTTGGAAAAGAAAAAGAAACAAATAAAAAAGAAATAGAAAAAAAAATATGTAACCAAAATCCTTTGCAATTTTTCTCCCCTTAACACTACTGAACCCAAAGTTGCATTTCAAAGTAACTTTACCAAACACCATTTCAATTATTTTTTTATCAAAGCCACTTAGGTTGAAGACATTTACATTTGCTCAAAACTTATTTTCAAAGTCGAACCAAACACACTTTAAGCCTTTTCTAAATATTTTGCTCGTGTTACATCCATTTTTTGGGAGAATCGATGCAATAAATTTCTCTTTCTAGGTCACCGTGTAATAATATAACATAATTCGCTCCAGATATCGCATCTTTTATCCATCGTAGATCTAATTCGATAGTGTTCTCAATCAGGCACGCTTAATATTGTTGTTTCCGATGCTAGATCACCTCTTTAGTGGGCGAGTCCTTTAATTCTTATCTCGTTCGCCATTCTAGAAGCCTAGCGAAGAAATTATTATGTGAACATAGTATGTAGTCTTGTAACGTTTTCGTGGGTTCTCGGAAGCTGAATGATGTCGACTTGTCAAGCGAGTTTGGACTTGTTTCGACCTCAACCTTCGTAACAGGATGTTAGAGAGAGAGAGAGAGAGAGAGAGAGAGAGAGAGAGAGATGGAAGACATTCATGCAGAGAGAGAGAGAGAGAGAGATGGAAGACATTCATGCTACTTACAAACATCATAGTCAATTTACATACAATTTTCATCGAAGTAGATAATGGAGTTCCATGTCATCAGAAATTACTACATTAAACTATTTAGAATTCATTTGCAAACGGAGAAAAATTGGACTCCAATCCACATAAATGTTTTGTTTAACCACCAATTTCTGTTGGTAATTCACGATTTTCGTCCTTCTTCTTTGTAAATTTAATTAACATTTTCATAATCAAAGTGCAATGTGTATATAATTTAATTTTTTGTCTAATCAAAAGTAAGTTATGACGTAATAGATAAATGCATCGATAAGCTCCTTTATTCTTTCGCGACCTCAGTGATTTGGTTGACTAATCCATAATTGTTTAGCTATTTATAACGAGATCAACGAATTTGTAAGGACAATATTTGTTAAATGTAGAAAGCAAGAGAAAAGGCATTCCTAAAATCTAGAGGTACCAATGTCGGCCTTTCATTCACTTTTTAACTCACTTCTATTCACTTTGGTCATACATAGGTTCAATAGATTTTTTTTAAAAAAGGGTCAAATATGAGTTTAGATTTATAAATCCTATTCAAATGTGGGTTTTAATGGGTTTTGACCCAACCCATTTTTAGTTCGTGGCTTGCAGCTTCCCAAGCATCACTTGTAAATGGGCACAAAGTAGATTAGTTTATGTTTTATATTTTTTAATTTTTAATTTTATATAAGTAAAAGAAAGAGAAAGAACTAAAATTTAAAATTGTAAAAACTGTTTTAAAAACGCAGCCGCTGCCGTGTCGCCGTCTTCAGCTGTCTGAGAAAAAGAAAAAAAAAAGAAAAAGAAAAATACTTTCCTAAAAAAATAATTTTTAAAAACAATTAAATTTTTTATGTATTGCATGAAAGTGTTTTAGGAATATCATTTTTCTTAATAAATTATGAGACAGAAAAATTTGATGATTTGGTTAAATATAGAAGTACTTAAGTAATACGAGGCGGGTCAGGCATGTGTTGGGTATGGGTTGTTAAATTTATATTGTATAAAAATGAGTTAAAATGGGTTAAATAATCAATATGGATCGAACAATATTCGACTCAACCCAAATCTGACTTGATCCATCCATTTGACACCTCTAGTAAAATCCTATTTATTAATGAAATCAACCTACTAGTTTCATTAGTTAATGGTAAGTTGTTAGACTTATATCGAGGACCAAATTGCCAGGATAATGATGGTCCACAATCGCTTGTGAGTGTATGTATTTCTGTGGAAGGAAAGATGACAGGGTGGACCGACTGGAAAGGTGGCACAGTTACTAAAGTTGATCTCTCAATGCGAATGGATGTCCATGCGATATTGGACCTACGTGGTCAAATTAAGGTTCTCTAGAAAAGGGTTGTGAGAATTTTTTTTTGTATATGTATTGGGGGCTCAGTTATAGACTTACTACTATTTGGTAAAACTTGATGGTTCACTGTACACATGCAGAATTACTGGCCGTGATCCAATTTATTGAGCTTAGGTACAACCGTATAGTACTAGGAGGGCCCAAAAAGCAATAAGGCCCACGACAATGGTGTCGAGGAATCCAAGCACAAGGCCTTCGTTTGCCATTTCCCCGGCGGCGACCATGGCAGCTCGAGCTCCGGCGAGTTCAGCCAGTGATGTGATGCGACAAATAATCTAAGGCTAGGGTTACAGCTGCGTAAAAGATCGGCAATCAATAGCACTTACCAACTTTCGATGCGATCTATTTCATCAATTCTTTATCAATATTCTGTATTGTTTAGCTTCGGTTCCTAGTATAACCACATCGATTGCTTCTTGTCTGAGCCGCCATAAGCCAAAGATCTAATGCTTTGGCGAAAGATCTTTCTCGGCGAAACAGCTCCGAAATCCACTGCCAAGCTACCATAGTTAGTTTTAGAGATGACAAAGATCAAAAACCGGCAGAGTCGACCTTGCTGGATGTCGGCAGTAAGCTGCGAAGGTGGCAAACATCCGGAGGTGATAGGGAGATGCTAAAAAAAAAAAAAAAAACGAGCGAGACCCATGTAAAATAATGTCCAAACTGAGTATTAGTACATAGTGAAAACGGATTAACACGTAGTATAAACTCGGGAACATGTCCATAGGCACACATCACAAAAAGTGCAGCGGAGAACGCAAAATTCACAAGGAAACATAACTCTTGACACCTTTGGATCTCACCGTTGAAAAAGGGGGAGAAGCAGCCGCAACCGCCGCAGGGGGCTGAGCATGTTGGCCCCGGCGCTGGTGCTTCGTGGAAGACGGTCTCATCATAGAACTTGTAAAGGTCAAATCTAACAAAGCGGCTCGGGGCCTACACTCTCCCTCCTGCCGTATGGCTCGGAAGACTATCAATGGCCACTTGCAAGCACGCCTTGCAATCCGCTGCCGTCAAGTCCGGCGTGCACTGTGCTAGCGTGGACAGCTGGTCCAAGGTTGTGATGCTGGCGTCCTCGGCAAAACTCTTCGTGGACTCATTGCTGGCCGCCCTCTCCGCCAATTCATTGGTCGTGTCCTTCAGCAGCTCGGTGAAGCTGCCGGGGCTTGAAATGTTGACCACGTTCATCAATATGAAGGCTGGCGGTTGTTGCTCGACGGAGAAAATAGAATTGGTTCGAGTAACGCGGCGTGCGGCCCTCTTTGCATTTGCAGAGTATTTCCTTCCTCGCGTTCACTACACAGTCGCCACATTGCGACGGCAGGGATGTTGCCACCGGAGAGGAATAGCGCGTAGGTGGGGTCAAGTGGGTTTTGTGCCGGCGTGGCATTGACGAAACCGCCAGCATCACCGGCGGTGATTTAGGTTGAATGGTACAGCGAGAATTCATGTTTTGATGATTATACGATGGCGAGGATGAGACAGCTTCAGAAGATATTTTTTGTAAAGCTGTATCAGATTAGAACTTTTGCTATGCATGGACCACAAGTCTAACGCAAATTAACTAAATATTCATGACAACTTTACAATATTTTGAATTTTCCAGCTCTTACTGCCTGATTTTTAGTCATTTTTTTAAAATTTAGAAAAATGACCACGAATACAAATAAATTCATAAAATTCGAAAAATCAATCTTGAAACCCTTGGTCACACTTAGGGAACCAACTTTGACAGAAAAATATTTTCCATATTTTTTTCGAAATTTTTGGATTTTCTTTTCATTTAAAAATAGCTAAAAATTGAGAAAAAAATACAAAATGTGGCTAGAAAAATCTGAAAAAATAGCCAGTAATTTTATTTTAATTTCAATTTCACTTTGGCTGCTTTAATTTGGTAAAATTCAAATGGGATCACAATTTTCCCCAATTTGCGAGATTTTGATTTTACAAGCCATTTAGGTTGAAAATTTCTCGAGTGTTACAGCCTGTTTGTCTCGACTTCTCGAAAACAAAAAATAAAAAGAAAAAAAAACTTTTTCGCTCATTATGTTAAAATTTACGCAAATTTCATTAAATACTATGAGGAATATCATATATGAATGTATCCTTACCAAAAAAAAAAAAAATCATATATGAATGTATGCCTTTTAACACCTACGTGTTACGACCAAGCCTATACACATGAAGGTCGCTATACACGTACAGATAGTTCACAAAGACCGTATTTGTCATTTACATGGTTGCTTTAAAACCTCTTTATGCTCTATCAACCTAGTATCAGACAACTAAGACAGATCATGGACTTTTTAACTTCTGCATGAACCAGCAGCAAACGTTACACCTAGTTCCCATGAACCCGAGAGTGTGTTGATGTCGAATGTTCGGATGTTGACAGCCTCTATTCACTGTGGCGACATTGTAGAAACAGCAATATCGTCGGTACAAGAGCTTTCTGGCACCGAAAGCCTACCCAAGGGGATGTCTCGCCCGACCGAAAACGCAGGTTGTTTCGGCTGAGAAAGCACGGCAGATCCACTCTCGAGAAGAACCACCACATCCGTCATGAGAGGTCGGTCCGCCGGATCTTCTTGCACGCACAAAAGCCCTATTTGAATGGTTCTACGCACATCGTCCGGGGGGAACGATTTCAGCAGGAAAGCGTCCAGGAATTCAAGCTCTTTCCCTTCGTTCCACAAAAGCCATGCCTGCGCATAGTTCATAAGTGTCACTGTGATACATCATCCAGACTGATTTCGATAGGCTTGCTTGATTCAATCAAAATCGCGATGCAAGCATGCCAGGAGAAAGAAGAAGTTTTTACATATTTTAGCAGCGATGATGCACGCTTGGTGAGGTAGAAACCGCTATTTTTCTTCCCATTGATGATTTCGAGCAGGATAACCCCGAAGCTGAACACGTCCGACTTCGCAGAGAATTGTCCCTCCATTGCATATTCTGGGGCCATGTAACCGCTGTGGAGAACGGAAACTCAACACTCAACAGTGATGCAGACAACAATAATCGAATGCCCAAAGATTAGGAATTGCACAAGGCAGGGGAGGCATAACTCACAAAGTCCCGACAACTCTTCTGGTGTTTGCTACATTCTGCTGCTCCGAGAAAATCCTTGCCATGCCGAAATCCGATATCTTGGCGACCATGTCGTTGTCCAGCAGCACGTTGCTTGGCTTTAGATCTCTGTGGATGATCTTTGGCACGGAATCCTCATGAAGATAAAGCAGTCCTCTGGCAATCCCATCAATTATGTTGTAGCGTGTTCTCCAATCGAGCTGCGATCTCTTCGTCGGGTCTGAAAGTAGTAGCCGACACAATTGGCATTGAATGCGTAAAGGTAATAGGAGTTCGGTCCACTTGCCAGAGAAAACAGATTACACGGGTACTAACCGAAGAGGAAGACATCGAGGCTTTTGTTGGCCATGTATTCATACACGAGCAGCTTCTCATGTCCGTCTATGCCCCACCCCAAAAGCCTCACGAGATTTTTGTGTTTGAGTTGTGCAATCAGCGTGATTTCGTTTCTGAACTCCTCCACGCCCTGCCACGACTTCCTCGACAGCCTCTTAACCGCTATTTCGTTTCCGTCTGGTAGAATCCCCTGGAACAACTTAAAAGAATAGTCATCAGCTTATGCTTTTCAGGGAAAATTCTCCAACCAAGTCGAGTATATGATCCCATCCAGGTGCTTAACCTTGTAAACAATGCCGAACCCGCCTTGTCCGAGCCTGTTTGTAGGGCTAAAGTCAGCTGTGGCAGCCCTCAGAGTTGCCGAATCCATGACAAGCATGTCATTGCAATACTCTAGATCCCCTTTCGAAACGGATAGCTCAACGGGCTTCGCCAGTCCCTGTAGCAAGACAATCTCGTCTCTGTCTTCATCTGGGAAACCAGAAAACGTGAAAAAAAAGATACCAATTCTTGTGATTGACAGTGTCCAAGATATCAGTTGGTGACTGAGGCTAACTTGTTCACTATACCTCTGGTAGTTCTCCTTCTGCGTCTTCGACGAGCAACACAAACCCCTAGGGAAAGTAGCAATGCCCCTGCCAGGATGCATACGAACAAAATCATCCTCACCTTCCCCAAGCCTACAACGTCATCATCAAATAATTAAGAAATGTTCAACATCCACTCTCCAATTCCCACGGAGAGAACTCAAGTAGTCAGCCAAGGCAATTTTGCTCACTATAGAGATAATAAAAACTGTTAGGATCAGCTCAATAATCAAGATGTCCGACAAGAACCCTCTTCAAGCCGACTGATAAAAAAATTACCAAATGTTTTGGAATCCAATCGGGTCAATAAAATGCTCTGTGACAGGTGGTCGATCATCGCGTCGATCCAATCCCTCTGTTGTCATAAGCAACTTTGTTGTAAAAATTTTCTGCGAGAAAAAATATTGCTTCATGCAGATTTTGCACTTAATCTATTATGCCTAGATGAATTCTGATACATCCTTCATATGGATAAAACTCAGTTCGAGAACTTCCATCTGGAAAGTTATCACTTGGAATGAATCACATGGACACAAAGGATTTCCTTGTGCATAGCTGATTTTACTATCCTCACATAGATGACTGAGCTGCAGGACTGCTAATTTCTCACAAACGGTTCTAATTTCTACCAGCATAGATAGTCCGCGACCAACAACACTGTACAAGCAAAGAATCCAAATAAATTACCTTTAGGATGCAGATTGTAGAAGCGGTATAGCTCGAACCTCACGTTGCAATATCTGCTGACGACCATTCCACCTTGATTATGAGAGCAACAATTTGTCAGATCCCCCGAGGCCGACACCAAACATGTATTACAATCATCCCCAGAGATCCCTCTTGTGCACTGCACAAGGCCGTAAACATGTTCTTGGCTCGACAGTTTCGATCTGTCCACCGCAAACATGGACAAAGCCGATGTGGCCTCATTTATGAGACCATTCATCAACTTTTTCAGGGCAGTGCTCATCTCGTCCGGATTCGATACGTTCTTCTCCTTATTATTACTATCCGGGTACTTTCCAAGGTAAGTCATCGCGGAGGAGAAATTGCTGTATGAATAAGATACTTGGCAATAATCATACCAAATATCGGCATCTGTCTTGTTGCACTGGCTCATGATCTCTTGGCTTGCATTCCTGATGCATTGCCGGCAATCATTCCCATTCACATCATGCCTGCAAAGTGCTTGACCAAATACTTGATCATTGCCATCCCCAGCAGAGCTGCTGCTGAAGCCTGTCTTTGCAGTGCTAGAAGCCAAAATGCCCAGAAGCTTTTCGAGGTTATTCCTGAACGGACTGCCAAAACTGGAATTGCCATTTCCAGGCGGGCAAAGCACGTTCAGAAGATTGTTTCCATCAATGGGCGGTACAAAAGACAGAATTGATGCTAGGAATAGGAAAAAGGCGACAAGACTCGAATCTCTTGCCATCTTTCTGGGTCGAAGCAGACCAGTGAAAAGGCGCTAACTTGGAATGATTTCCATAAACGGTGAGGCAAGAAATTTTCTCTAGAGTTGAAAGGTCCACCGCATGGAGGCAAATTCAAAATCGTGGAAGTGTGCAGAAAATCTTCAATTTGGTCAAGAGTGGAATTATTATAAAATTGCAGAAAGAGAGAAAGTTGTCGTTGGCACGAAGACAGAGAAACTTCCACGCTGCATCTTGAAGTTGATAGACTTACAAAGAATATTTCGTTTTCCTGAGAGGGGAATCAGACCAACGTAGGATTAGAGAGAGACCCATCATTGTTTTTTTTTTTTTTTTGCTTTATGTGAGTCCCACATCTGGGTTTAGTGCAGACAACATGCGAAGCCAATGAAATGACGATGCTCCTTGAAAATGGTATTTGGTGGAGATGCTTTTCAAAGATGACGGCTGGAATAGAATACTTCGTTCCGCTTGGACGAGAGCAGGGTGAAAAATTTCGAAACTTCGTGTGCAGCGACCGCTGTTTTTGGCTATATGTTTTTGGTTCAGTCTAATTTACGAACAAATGCAGGGAGAAGTCATTGTATCTGAATTTGCCTATTCCAATGCGATTGGGTCAAGTCCATAGATAGAAGTGCTTCAATGTTCGGCTTGGATATATGGGTCAGCCACGGATAGGAGGTAGCCGGGACGGAGCTACGGGTGATGCAGGACCCTTGGACTTCGACCGGAATTTGCTGTCAGCGGTAACAGTGAAGAAGGGTGAGAATCCTTCTAGCTTTTACTTATGGTTTACACCAGAGAGCGAGTCGTCAAGAGATGCTATATCTCAACTGACATCTTGCTTTTTTTTTTTTTTTCCTATTTTATTTTGTGGTGAAAGAGAGAGTCATCCTTTCGAATTAATGAAGAATTAGAAGAAGCAATGCGACAATGTTGTTTGATTTGCATATGTGACGAACGACCGAACCACTAAATGTCCTAATACAGACATTGACTCAACAAATAGAGAGAATAGATAGACTGTACAAAGACTGGACATGGTTCAGAGAGAACTCAGAGCGCAATGAGTTGATCCCTTCTAGGACATACACTGTACTCTCTTGTGCCGAGATGGACATCACACATAATTAGACAACTTATGGTTGAGAATTGGTTCTCTAGTGAATAACTAGCGCACGTGTTGCCATGTCCAAGCAGTATACTTGTGCGGAGAACCGTGTTTATCTCCTAGGGAAGGCTTTCCTCACCGAGGTGCCACAGTGGAAACCGTCAAGCCATTAACGGAACAATCATCGCTGTCGACACCTCCTTGGGACTGATGAGTGAATCTGCCGACCGAGAAGGCGGGTTTGAGAGGTTGGCGGAGAATTACAGCCTCCCCTTTGAGCATCACATTGACAGCCGACATGGTCGGCCTGTCGAACGCGTCTTCTTGAACGCACAAAAGTCCGACATGGACACATTGCATCAATTCTTCAGGACAACACTCGTTGTGCAGCAGTGGATCCATCAACTCCATTGCTCTTCCTTCATTCCATAGTTCCCATGCCTACAATAACGTTACGTCATCCCATCATTCCTAATGCTCAACGCCAACTAGGAACTCCCAGAGATAAAAGATGTAACAGACCAACATATTGCGTAACGCAGCTAGTAGTATTGGTCAATGTACACAAAAAGAGCCACTGATGCCGTGACCGAGGTCCGACAGAACAAGCATGAGCAAAAATTAAAGCTTTACAAGTCTAATGCCAAAGCGCATCTGTTGTATTCTACTGTCTGACCTTCCAAATTTTCTATTATTTCGACCTCAAAACATTTCTCATTTAGATTGCTTTTGAATTTGTCAACTCTTAATTAGGCGAATGGCGTGAAAACGGGAGGTGTAATCAAGTCATAACTTACATAGGCTAGGAGACTCGGGGCACGTCTCGACTGCCAAAAGCCGGAATTTCTCTCCCCTGTTATTACCTCGAGCAAGAGAACTCCAAAGCTGTAAACGTCAGATTTTATGGAATATAACCCCTCCATCGCATACTCCGGCGCCATGTAACCACTAGGTAGAGAATAAAATATCAGCTCGTGTCAAAATGAAGCAACATAGAGTCTGAACTAAACATGTCAGAGATTTATATCACTTGACAGAATTCTTGAACATCTTTTAAGTCGTCTGAAGGAAACTGAATTGCCTTGGAAATTTACTTACTAGGTTCCAACTAATGTGGCAGTATTTGCTTCATTTTCTGTTCCTGCAAAGATCCTTGCCAGTCCAAAGTCCGAGATTTTTGGGTTCATGAAGCGATCCAACAGCACATTGCTTGCTTTGAGGTCTCTGAAGATGATTCTTTGACGAGAATCCTCATGAAGATATAACATACCTCGAGCGACGCCGATGATAATGTTCAGACGTCTGCTCCAACTCAACTCGATCCTTCTCTCTGCATCTATACCCAAAAAAGAAGTTACCAAATGTCCGATGAACGATATTTCACATGTTATGCAAGAGATGCAGCAGGACCGGTATATACCGAAGAGAAAGACATCAAGACTTCTATTTGGCATATACTCATAGACAAGCAACTTCTCCTCTCGCTCTGCGCAAAATCCCAGAAGCCTGACCAGATTCTTATGTTGAAGTTTCATTATGAGTAGGACTTCGTTTCTGAATTCTTCGGAACCCTTCTCTGACCAGCACTCTAGCCTCTTCACCGCAACTTCTCTCCCATCCCATAAAATACCCTGTCAATCAAAAATGCGAAACTACTTAACTAATCCAGAAATGCAAGACTATCTATTTGAAATTCGGCAACCAACACTGTCCTATGATCGAACTATTGCCACCTTGTAAACCGGACCAAAGCCACCTTGTCCTAGTTTTAGCGTATCTGAGAAGTTGTCTGTAGCCGCAAGTATGCATCTCATGTCAAAATACGGATGATCTTGAATTTTAGTCAGAGTATTTCCCCGAGTGTATCGGAAGGGAAGAATACTGTGAGCAGAATCACCGGTAAGCAGAGGTCGACCCTGCCTATCTGCGAGGTTTTTCTTCCCTGGAATAAAAAATGACGAGTCTCAAGTATATTGGAATTACATGAGGACACAAGAATCACCATTAGGATAAAGCTTGTTACTTTTGATGATGACGAAGGAAATCCAGGAGCACAAACCGATTGCCGCCAAGCAGAGCAATAAAATTGCGAGAACTTCGATCAGCCACTGTTTCCCTGCTTTTGACAAGAAATAATTGCTGCCTTTTCATAGATTCAATAATTTCCGATATTAACAACAGCAGAATTGTGAATTGAAGAATAATAATAGGTTGAAAGTTTTGGCATAACCTTACCAGGCTTCGTTTTTTGGTGGGGTTCACCGGACTTCTTCAACGGCTCTATTGCTATTTCATATAACTCGTATCGCAAGTAGCAACTCGGACTTAGAACTCTTGCTCCGCTCGAAAAATAGCAGCAATCTGTTACATATCTTATTGCTTCTTGGAGGCATTTGTGACAGTCATCTGCAGTTAAGTCCCTAGTGCACTGAGCAAGAGCATATAAAGTCTGGTTCAAGCCCAACTCAAAATCCTTTTTCGTAGTAGCATAGTGAGTCCCTCGAGACTCGAAAACTGCTTTCTGGACGAGAAAACTTAAAGTTTCATTGACCACAGACCCGAACTTGCCAGGGTCGGATATATTCTTCGGATTGAACTGCTTGTCGTATTCTTCGGTCAGGTGGCCGAAAAATCCTCGGCCGGATATCCGCAACTGGCAATATTCCTCCCAAATGACGGCTTCCCTCTTGTTTGTACAAAGCTTCAGGAGGTCTTCCGATCCCTTGGTTATGCAATTCTGGCATGTTGAGTTGTGGACATAGTCGAGGCACATGTACTGACCGTAAACTTTATCCGGGTAGCTCCCGGACGAGTCCTGGAAATACTTGGAGAAAGACGCATTCTTTTGCATCGAAGAAGTGAGCTCATTGAGGTTGTCCTGATATGCACTGTTGGTGGCATATGAACCGTTGTCGGGGCAGAGCTTCATGGGGATGTCGGCCAGTACCGGGTCGCGAAATCCATGAAGAAGACAATGAAAAAGAAGCAGCAGGATGGTTCTCGAGGCCCGAGGACGGAACAAGGTGATCATTTCTCAATTTTTCTCCAGTTCTGAGTAATCAGCTCCCTAGCTACAGAGTCAATGATTCAAGCCAACCACCGGGCCGCCAGAGTTTTCACTTGCCCCCTAGTCATCACTGACTTGGTCCATATCGAATCGGGTCAACGCAGGCATCTTACCATGAAGCCTGATAAGAAGACCAAGACTTTTCATTATAATCTTGAGTGGGATTGGTATGGAAATGCATCCGAGCATCCTAGGGGTCCAGAAACTTCGACGAAATCCGCCCTCTCCTAAATCACGTGGTTTCCATATCTATATATGTCCAAAGTAGGGTAATCAGTCCCCCGCACGGTCCGGTCCCACTCAGGAATCGGAATCAGAGGATTCTTAGCGAGGGGATGAGCAACACAGACTTTATTTAATATATTAATTAAAATTAGGTCTGTATTTAAAAAAGGAAAAAATAAACATATCGGTTACTAGGTTTACATTTAAATCATGAAATAAAAAAATAAAAAAAAATAATCAGTTTAGTCCGAGTCCCGCTCATAAACCGAATATCACAGGTTCCAATTTAATGGAATCGGGAACCGGATGGGAGCAATGAACAGCTCCCAATTTAGTCAGTCGGTATTGCTCAATCCGAGGGAAAAGTAGCGACCATGGGAATCGGAGAGACGGATTCCAAAACAGTTTGCATGGATTGATGCCAGACTTGGCTCCCATGTGTGACCCTTCATTGCATGATCCGGAAGTTAATTGGGATTAGAAAATTGGCACATGGGAAGACTCAGAAGAAATCAAAAGTGGAGGGGGTATAAACAAAGAATAGTTTTAGGAATTCAAAGTCAAGTAGCATATGTAAATTGCTAGGAAGTAGCCCCCCACGGGAAAATTCATTGTTATACTGTCAATATAAGACCAGTCTTCGTCTCTGTAGTTTCCTAATAGAAGGTTCTGTCAAGCACAAAACTGCATTAGTTGAGGGAGATATTATTACACAAGTCAATCCAAGGAAGTAACTAGTACAGCAAATCAGGCGATGGTGATGTGATTCCGACTTGGGGTCCCGGACCTAGCGATTTAAGAAGTGACGGGTGTGACATCCCGAATTTTCCCCTACACTCGAAATAATTAGAGAGTAAAATAAATTATCTCGACCTTTCTTTAAGGAATTTCAGAAGACGCTATTCCATAACTTTTAGAAAGCTACTTCTAAATTTCCCAAGAAAGTCATCTTTTTCTTGTTTGGGAGGTATGCGAAAATCTCCTTAGAAAATAGAATATTAAAAAGTAGCTCTTCAATTGAGTCAACGGCAAGGTAATTTTCTAAAAGAGAAGAATGAAATCTATGCTAAGTGTTGCCACCTTAATTTTGACTAATCTTTTTAGTCATAAAAAAAAATTAGGACTAACTTTAGCTCTAAGTAAAATAATTAAACCATTTTTTATGTTTATTTTTATCATGCATTTGCATTTATAGGACCAATGACAAAATTGAGTTTAAATTGACAAGTGGTGGACCAAATCCTTCGGGGATTTTTGGCCAACAATAGGGAGTATTTGCATTAATTCTCATTTTAATCGGACCGATGGTGAACGTGTTTAAGTGATTAAGTTCTGAGCTTAATTGAATAAATTGAAACAAGTGGAAGGTTTTGATCAAGTTTATGGCTGTAAATCAGACAAGATCACGCGTGGGATGCATGTACAGTAGAAAGAAAAGAAGGAATTTGCCAAGGAGAAATTTCGTGAAGGGATCTACTCTTAAATCAGCAAGAGACAAAATAAAAAGATTGGCTGATTCTGTGAAATAAAAAATAGATTTCTTCCACCCTTCAAAGAAGGGGGGCCGGGCATGCGTCGACTTCAAGCTCACGAAATGAGGTTTGATTTAGAGATAAGATCACACGGCCAAATCCTTAAGGTAAGAGGATGTCGGTTTCGGTAAATGTTTTTTTTTTTTTTAAAGATTTGGTAAAAAAATGAAGAATATTTGGGTGATCGCGATTGCAAGACCCGGACATATCATCCAGAGAAAGATTTGCCATGCGGAGATTATGTATCTGACCATGCAATGGTGTGACATTCATTGAAAAATATATCTTTATGTGAAGAAATGAATCTCGCTCGAGGATGAATGAGGGGATTGTGTAAAACTTGATGGGAAAGAAAAATCCTGTGAATATATGGGATGTGCCCAGTTTCTCTCTCGATGGGAAGTTCCTACTCTATTCGACCAGGGGTTCCTTTGATTCGGGAATATATTGGATGTGCCCTAAACTTCGATCAAGCCAAGTTTCTCTCTTGACAAGTGACGGACATTGAGGTTCTCATCACTATGTTCTCCCTTGCTAAAGGTACGGCCCCAGGCCCTGATGGTTTCAATATCGAATTTTTAAAAGTTTCTTGGGATATTATTGGAGCTTCAGTCACATTGGCCATCATGAATTTCTTCGAGTCTGGCATGCTCCTAAAAGAGATTGACACCACCATTCTCTCTTTGGTGTTGAAGGTACCCAATGCTTCGGCCATGTCTAACTTTCGGCCTATAGCTTATTGCAATACTGTCTATAAATGCCTTGCCAAAATCCTAGCAAATCAGATTGCTTGTGTATTGCCTTGGATTATTAGCCCGCCCCAGACCGCCTTTGTTGAGGATCAGAGGTTTAGTGATAACATAATGTTAGCTTAGGAACTCTTTGTTGGATTTCACTGTGAGCCTATCTACCTAAGTGTGCCATCAAAGTTAATTTCCAAAAAGCCTATAATACAGTTGATTGGGGATTTCTTGAGTTGGTCTTGCAAGATTTTGGTTTTCCGGCTATGTTCATTAAGTGGATTATAGTTTGTGTTGTATCACCTAAATTCTCGGTTGTCATTAATGGGAAACTTCATGGCTTCTTCTCAAGTTCTACAAGTATTCAGCAAGGAGACCCCATCTCTCCCTACCTCTTTACTATTGTCATGGAAGTGTTTTTTGGTATCCTCAATGCCAAGACTAGTCTTCCGAGTTTCAAGTTCTTTTGGAGGTGTAACCTACACGTTTATCCCATCTTTTCTTTGCCGACGACGTTCAATTATTTGTCGAGGCAGATTTGCCTTCCATTGCCTTGCTCAAGGAAGGCCTTGAGTTATTCTCTAGGTGGTCCGGTTTGAGGCCTAATATTAACAAAAGTGAGTTATTCCTTTCAGGTGGTTTAGCTGCACTTCGAGAACAGATTCAGCACACCATTGGCTTCCAGGAAGGTAATCTCCCTTTCCGTTACCTTGGGGTACCTGTCATTGCCTTTGGACTTAGCATGGTTGATTGTATTGTCCTGGTCAATTCTATTATTGCTAGAGCTCGCTCTTGGTCCCAACGGTTTTTATCTTTTGGAGGTCGTTTACAACTCATTAAGTCAATCCTTCATGCTATTTATGTATATTGGGCTAGTGTTTTCACTCTTCCATTATCGATTTTGTCTCGGATTAAACTTATCCGTAGGCAGTTCCTATGGAAGGGGCCGGACTTGGGTGTTGGAAGTGCTAAGGTCTCTTGAGCCTATGTTTGCCTCCCGAAGGAGGAGGGTGGTTTGGGTATTCGCGGGCTTTTGGACTGTAATAAGGCAACAATGCTCAAGCATGTATGGATTCTTTTCACTGGTAAAAAATCCTTGTGGTGCAAATAGATTCATTCTATGTTTCTTAAGAACAAGAATTTCCGGCTCATTGCTAGGCCTACTATGTATTCTTGGACTTGGAAGAAAATTTTGGACCTCCGTTCGGATTTCTTCTTGCACTTTAGATGGAAGATTGGGAATGGTTTATCTACATCATTCTAGTTTGATTATTGGCATGATAAATACTCTCTTCATAAGCTCTTCACGGATGGGGATATCTATCACTCGAGAATTCCTCGTGAAACCTTAGTTTCTTGCCTTTTATTCTTCGGTTTGGTAATGGTCTACCGTCCTTGCCACCTTTACAGCTTGGTTGGACACCGCCCCTTCCTTCGTGGAGGGGTGGTTGGATAGGCTTATTTGGCAAGGACACCCCTCTGGTGTTTTCTCAGTTGCGCCGGCTTGGGATTCCATCAGATTCAAGAGTTAGGGAGTACATTGGCATTCCTTTATGTGGGATCGCTCTATTGCACCTCATCATGCTTTACTCCTTTGGCTAGTTACTCTAAACCGTCTACCTACACAGGTTTTATTGCTGCAATATTGTGTGATAGTTGATGGAATTTGTGTTTTTTGTTGTTGTTGACTAGACTCCATCGACCATCTATTTTTGGGGTGCTCCATCTGTGGCGTCTTGGAAATTCGCCATTTGTAAATCGATAAATTAGATAAAAAGGAATGAAATTGACTTTCAATCGATGTGAAATTTTGGACTGTAAGGAATTAAGAGACGGATTTTGGACGATTCCCGGAATTATTAGTCAATTGGATTAGGCTCAGTAATTCTTAGTCGTTGCGATTTAGGATTAAAATCTTCGCGTTGAGTCTAGCCTGTTAAAATGCTAAAATTTTCCCTCGTCGGTTGAGCCAAAATTTATTTCAGTCCCTCATTATTGAATTACCAGTTTGCCCTTCAATTATACACTATAAGACAAAATATTCAAATTTTGTGGGCCCCACCATTGGTCAAAGTCTCACCCACCAGCCCCCACCAACCGATCAACCCCTCAACCACTGTTCTTCTCTCCCTCTCTCTCTACTGTTTGGCCGTGGACCATCTCCCCCCCACTCACGCCCGACGCCTCCTCCTCACATCATCTCTTACTCCGTGAACGATTTTCTAGCGCCACCACCACCGCCAGTCCGCCGTCGCTCCTCAACAGACCCATCACCACCGTTTCGATTGTCGTTCCTCGCCGGACGGCCGTGAGGAAGCCTCGGAGGGTCGTGCTTTGTTTTGTGCCTCTTGACCCGAGACCCCATCTCCTCCTCTCCTCGAATCTTTGTGTGACGATGACCCCGAGCCCACCACCACTACCTCGTTGCCTCCTGCCACCCTATCGCCACCGTCCCGATCGCCGTTCGCCGCCGTGAAGCCCAGAACAGAGCCATAAGCCTCTTGCTCTGTTTTCGGGTTTAGAGGTTGCTTTGAGCTCCTATAGCCTTGCGGTCGCTTCCAACCCCCGTCCTCCACCATGTCGACTTCCCCTCAACCCTCAAACTTCCTTTCGACTATTGTCAACCGCCGCGGCATCGTCAAATAGTCGTGGAAGCCGGTCGAGCCCGCCTGCCCTATTTTAGGCCGAGAGCGTTGCATAGCTCATCCGGTCATCTCTAACGCCTCCGGCCGCTCACCGACCACCACAAACAACCCCCTCTAGCCCCTCATCGAAGCTGACGGCCATTGACAACCCTTAGATGTCGAGAGAGCCCGGAAACAGCCCCCGATCCATTCCTCTGTTTTTCGCTGAGAACCTGCTCGGTTATGTTCGAGGCATCATCGCCGCCTCCGGCCTGGCCGCCGCTTCCTCTGGCCGCCTTTGGCCTGACCGCCGCCCCCTCCGGCCTCCTCCGGCCCGGCCGCCGCATCCTACAGCCACCTCAGAGGTCTCCGGACGCTGGTCAACCCTTCTGTCGCCCCGTTGGCCCCTGAAACGACCAAATCAACCTTAAAAAAGAGCTCCCCTGCTATGTTTTCCCTTAACCCGAGCCTGACTCACCGTCGGCTGCCACTGTTTCTGCCACCAGAGGCCGCCGGCCACCACCCTTGAACCTGCGTCGCTGTCCCGAAGTGTTGTGATGTTATCGGGCCACTTTCGGTCAAGTTGGAGCCTTGGGAACCCGAGTTTGGCCGCGAGTTTCGTGGATCGCTGCCGTCATCGCCGAGGATTGTCGCCGCTCGTTGCCGTTGCCATTACCGTTGGACCACTCGAGATAGTTAACTTTGTGAGTTAGCCCATAATCCTTGGTTAGTGTGCTAATTGCGTATATGATTAGTTAATTAGTCGATTGGGATATTTAGTTAGAATAATCATGATCGGTTTAGACAGAAATCAGGTTTAGGGTAAATGACCGCAATTAATTAAGTTAGTCATTTTAGTTAGATTGTCTGTGGCTAGTTGGTTGATATAATTAATTGATTGACTGATTGAGCATTGATTGCCGTTATTTGATCGCGAGCGAGCGTTAGTTCAAAATCGAGCGATCGATCATTAATTTAATGTAATTGAGATTAATCAATGCCGTTTGATTAATTGAAATGGGTTAATCGATCTTGTTTTGACTACTTGACTGACTGCAGTTGATTGATTGTATTGTGAAATGATTGAATTTCTGATTATTTCATCGTCCGTGTCGGGCGCCAGCCTAGTGGTGAGGTTGTGCATTCATATGGTCTGTGTGAACTCAAACTGCATGATTTAGCATGAAAACGGCCTTGGGCCGAGTCTTTGAGCAAGTTTGTATGAGCATCCGACCTAAATCAAAGATGACAAAATCGATTGATTGTCGGGTGTTATGTCTGGTCATATAATGGGACGATGAGATTCTTGACAAGATTGTATCGTGATGATCGAGAAAATATGACTTGTCGAAAGCACATCATTCTGTGATGTCAGTTTGACGGATGCTGGTCGCATCTTGTGACGGACCAAAGCCCTGGAAGAGATTCCTAGTAGCTCTATGCCGTACGATTAGAATCACACTGACTACCAAAAGCAGTCGTCGGATGTCACGCCCCGAACCCGGCGAGCGTGCGAACATCCCACCAAGCCGTTCATGTCCGAATGAAAGCTCCAGGATCCAACGACCAATGTCCTTTGTGCTAAAAGAAAAGCGTATGCGGAAGCGATGCCAACTCCATTCATGCCAATAAATCGACACCCGATGACTTAGGACCGATACAACAAAATCCCATTAATCAATTTATCACGGGTTCAATTCATATTCTGCCAATCAGAATTACAAACCCATTATCAAGAAAAGACAAATCCATTTTAAATGCAATTGGTCAACTATCTCTTCAAAAGCCAATCTTTGGCAAGCTCGCGCTTCCTTCGCTTGGGACCTAAAAAATTAAGCCCCTACTGGGGTGAGATATAAATTTCAGTAAGGTGGGTCCTAACCCTAGGTTAGGCCAACCGTCCACTCAGGCAGTCATCTATCCCGAAATCTCATACTCATAATCATACTAGCGCATCAAGCACAAGTCAATACGACAACAACATGCAAACGACAGGCATGCAATGATGGCCTCATGTCGAACTCAGATGATCATGCACACTCGGCCTGCCACTTAACCACATCCACCAATGTCCGCCTGCCTCAATCTCTAGCCCGCGATTAAATCGCATCAGGCTCAGTCAGCGTAAACGCATTAGACAGTCATCGGCAACCCGCGTAAACGCATCAGGTTCCGATGAATCTCCAAGCCAATCTCACCATCTCATAACTCCGTCCTGCGAATAGTTTGCGTCAGGACCGTGGCTATCTCGACCCCGCGATCTCGTCGCATCAGGGCGCCACACATCATCAACTCCACTCCGCGATCTTGTCGCATCAAGGTATTCTCATACTCCCGTTCTGCGAATAGTTCGCATCAGGACCGTGGCTATCTCAACCCCGCGATCTCGTCTCATCAAGGCACCACTCAATATCAACTCCTGCCCCGCGTCTCATACGCCTCAGGGCCTCGCCATATTATACTCATGCCATATTGCCTCACTTCATTTCACATACAAATACGGGTGCAACTCAAGCACAATTGACACTCATGGCATGCAAGGCAAATCAAATGATATCCAGACATGGTAAACGACTCAGGCGTAGATAAGGTTATACACAACCGTCCTATAACATCTTAGGATACAACTAAGCTACCCACTTGAACATATTCTCATAATTCATTCGATTCAACCTTCGACTCACCCAATTGAGTCCAGTCTTCCTAGCGTAAGGTTAGTAATTCCCTTATCTTGGGTTTAATTACACAAATTACTCCTCTTGAGCCTCCAAAGTTTCAGCCTCCATTGTCCACAACCGGACTTGTCGCGCAACCTAATAAAATCCAATCAATCCGTCAATTTTCACACTCAATTTCTCAATCCATGAACCCCAATCATCCATATCCTAACCTTCATCATCTAATCATGTCTTAAACATCAATTTGAGGTTCAAAATCACCCGCTCTTCAATCCACCAGAACTGATCTTGCACAGAACCTATCCGGTTCAATTCGGTTCTATGCATACCGTGCACTATCCATCCTAAATCAACTTCAATTCCATCATTTAACCCTTGTCCTACCTCTTAAAATTTCTATCTAAGGGTTCTTAAGGCTCACCGAAGATTTGAAGTCAATTGATCGCCGGAATTCCATTGAAAGTCGCCGATTCACCTAAGGTCAGAATCTGGTAGTTTTCTGTTCAAGATTTTCAAGGCCATTTCGAGGTCAAAACTTCCTCAAATCACTCTCAATTTTTTACCACAGATTCATCTACATGTCTACTAGGTCTTCACAAAATTTGACCTAAAAAATCCAATATTTCGGCCCCCAAAAGGGTAAAAAACGTTACCTACTTCAGGCTGGAGCAGATTCCTTTGGCTCTCGGGAGAATCTCTGCTCGAGACTCCTCGGTGCTCCAATCAACCCGATTCTTATTTGAGGATGTCAGCAATATGTAAAGATTCATTGGTGTGGTCTTTTGGTGGCCGAACGGTGGCCGGAAATGGTCACCGGAATGGCCAAACAGCACCCTTAGAACTGGTCGGCGACAATAGATGCAAGAAGGAAGAAGAAGATGCATTCGATAACTTGAGGGGAGTGTATGGCCGAATGAGTGAGGTGAAGAGAGAGAAAATTAGCTATATACCAAGGCTTGGTCAAAGGGAAGAATGGTAGGTTTGAAAAAGTTGGACATGACCACACCTTGTCCATCTCTTGACACTTGTCCATTTGTCTTTTCCAAGGTGATCTAATGGCCTCAATTAATCCACTTTTTCGGCAGCCATAGGGGAGGATTAAAAGATCAAAATGCCCTTCTCCAAATGCAAGGGCAAGGTTCTAAGCTTGAGGGGCAAAACGGTCATTTTAACCCCGATGTTCAGAACGTCATTTTTCTCGTTCCAGAATTCTTCGATAGGGTGAGAGCCAATCCAAATAACGTTGGAATTCTTGATTTTCCATTTCAAACTTTTCAGGACTCGTCTCTGATAGTTTTCTCTATCAGACGTGGTTCCAATCTATCTCGAATCGATGGACAGCTTTTGCAGACATTACGCATATCGACCCCATGATTCATATCACCTTTAGGGCTTGTTAATTCGTGGTGGCCTTGGTTGTTATGTAATTGTGAGGGTCTATCGCTAGTTCCCTCGACAATCCTTATGACCAAAGCGTCGTTTCCTATCCGAGTTCCCTAAGTCCACGTACCTCGTTTCGCGTTAGCCTTTCCCTTTTGATCAGTCTACTCGAATTGATCAGATTCGAGCGGAATACGACTGAAATATATCTCTAAATATACACTTCTCATTAATGATCCTGAAATTGACTGGAAATCAGAATGTCACACCGGAAGTAAGGGACGATGCCTAGCACCGCCAAAAGAGTACCAACTGACTAGCGTACTAGGCACAATTGACTAGTGTGCCAAGCTGACATGTCCAAATTCTTGGGGTGACATGCCCTGGGCTGACATGCCTGATCTCATTAATGAAATGGACTACTTATGACGTCATGTATGTCGAGTGATGTGATGCTTGCCATGTTTTGGCCGTCTGACTGTCATGTCGTGTCTGCATCGTATTATGTGTGGCTTCTTGACGGGTTGCATGTGGTTGGATATCTGTATTGGTTGACATGCCATGACTGTTTGTTAGGATATTCTGGGTGAATCAACGTCCTAACCGAGCTTAGGCGTTGACTTCACTGAAATTTATTTCTCACCCCGTCGTGTGATAACTTTTTAGGTCACAAGGGACAGAGCTTCGTGGACGCCAAGGAGTGACCTTTTGGAGTAGATATGGAGTTAACCCTACCGATCATTATCTCTTTTGAGGTCCTAGAAAGCCGCCTCGAAGAATGGGGTTTATGTTGTTAGCTCTAGAGGGTTAATTAGTATCTGCTTTGCATGAGGATTAAAGTTGTCTGTTGTTGATTTGATTGAATGAAGGTTCCTGCTGATTTATCCCATGCTGATCTTATTGTCTAGGAGTTTGACACGTTCCGCATGCGCATTTTAAATTATAGGTTGATAGCGAGCCTGGGATGCTATCCTTCGTGACCTAAGTGTGCCAAGGTAGGGATGTCGCGTGCTCGAGAATCGGGGCGTAACACCATCATAGGTTCTGTTGTTCTAGGCTATCAAATGCAACCTTTCTTGGCGAAACCGTTCATGGCAAGATCATATTCGGTGGGCTATGTGACACTTAAGTGGCTGGTCATTCCCTCATCGCATTACTAGGTTTTCTCTTAGGGTTTTATATCACATTATTTGGACCGAGAGAAACCACATCCTCTTTAGAGACAAGCCTCTTTTTGTGCCGGCGATCCTTAAGCACCTTGTGAAGGTAGTAAAGAACAAAACTCTTTCCTTTGGTCGCGTTGAATATCATCTCCGTAATAGGTGACTGCAAAGGAATTGGAGCCTCTCCTCGTCTATCTTTTAGGATCGCCCTGATGCCTTTTAATTTTATGTTCTTGTCATCTTTGGCCGCTGTTTTTTGGCCATTCAGACTAGGTTGCCTCGTTGTTGCTTGGCCGTTGATTTGGCCGTTTAGTTTAGGTTGCTTGGCCGTTGTCTGTCCATTTTGTTTTGCGTTTAACTTGGCTGCGTCTTGTTATGTCGTTACACATTTGCACCCTTTAGACAAGCCTAAATGTCGTAATGGATACGAGGTTTTTGTGTTTCGGCCTCTCCTTTGTACCTGACTCTTTCAAAAGTTATATACATACTTACTTTACCAATATATATATATATCTTGTGAAGTAACGAGCATGCGCAGATTATTCTCAGCGTATTTAGTTTATTATTCTCAATCAGTGAATAAAAGGCAGGTAAGCTAGTGGGAATATTTTGGATGATTCGATGGATATAAGATATGGGATTTCCATGGACAATTCCCTTCCAAAAAGGCAAGTTGCCTATAAATAAGACTCACTATAGACAGAAGAGAGAGAGAGGTCTCTTGTCCACATTCACCAAAAAAACAAAAGAAGAAGGCACGGTCTTTAAGGGATCCACAATTGTTCAAGGAAAAAAAAAAATGCATACGTGACGACCTCTCATAACGTTCGTGGCTGTCCCGGCGCCTCTGCTTCAGCTCGACGGTGCAGCATTTGGTCGGTCTGGTGGTGCTCTCACGGTCACTGCATCTTCGTTGCGCCGCAGCTCAAGCTTGAAGGCCTCGTTGATCAACTAGTCCCGACGAAACGAAAGCCCACCGCTTTTGTGTCAACCACCTAAGAAGCTTGCTCCTGTGGCCGAGTTGCTGTCCCAGCCCCCTCCGATAGTAAATCAATTTCGTTTTTTCATTGTTATTTGAAGTCTAAAAAGGCCGCTCATCTGTGTTAGAATTTCCGCGGATTTGAGGATTCTTTCAGCTCCATATTCGGACCAAACAAGGGCTGTCATTGAATTCTTGCTTCATGCTTCGATGAATGTCCTGCATGCTTTGGATATGTCTAAAATTGGGAATTAATGTCATGTGATGCCTTTTTTTTTTTTTTTTAAATAACTATGTTTAGCATGTTTATATTTTTGCATCTTATTTGCTATTATGTGTTAACGTTTATTATTATAAAGTTTGAACATTAGCGCTTATAATTCATGCTCCTCTGTGCCTTGTTCCTTCGAAATATTTGACTTCTAGTTTGAAGTATGATTGTGCTTGAATATACATGAGGATTATACATTAAACCCTCTATTTTTAGGGGTGGATTGATAACTTCAGAAAATTTCATGATTTGCCCCATGTGTATAGGGGCGACGGTCATTCTATATTTGTTCCTTTTTTCGGGCCCTATGCAAGGGCACGTTACGATAAAATTATGAGCAAAATTATTTACTTTTGTTCAAAATTTTTGTTTTTTTTCTTTTTAATTGAATTCCTAAAAAAATACCAAAAAGGACACCTTTTTTCTAAGCAACTCATATATTTTGTTATAATCTTTTGCATAAAAATAACATTTAATATAAGTTGGGATTTTGAGAATTCAATTTCTTAAGTTATAATTAATGTTATCTTCACCCCACGATGGTTTTTGCCATCGTTTTTCATAAATCCGACAATTTATAATAAAAAATATCATGCATAGCATATAGTTTATAATTATGCTTGCCATCTCAAACAAATCATTCATGCATAATTTTGTCATGTCATTTGCATTAGCATTTCTCCTAGTAAGAGAAAACCCATAAATCATCAAACCAAGAATTTTTCATGAAAATTGATACTGAAAGAGCATTAATTGAAAAATTAATGTAACCCATCTCTAGTTCGTAGGAATAAAGTAGTTCTCCTGCTATTTTATTTGGGTTTTTAATCGACTTACCAATAACGATTTGTGGCGACTCCAAGATAAACTTTTGCATGAAATGGAACCTAAATTTCAAATTGATAGGCTTGGGAGAGTCCGAATTAGGTTAGTTAAATTAACCCGATAATCCATTAAACTAAATTTTTTTGGGTCGCGACAATAAGTCATTTAGGTATTTTTAATGGATAAGAAGAGCATCATTTTCAAGCATTAAGATAAGAGCAATGTAGTTTTCATGCAATTAATGAAAGGATGAAAATCAATATCATTTTCGAATAATTAATGTTAGAATAATATCAATGTCGCTTTCAAGTAATTAATGATTGGATAAGATCATGAATCTCAATAAAAATATTTATCTGTACGAATTTCGAGAAAGATGTTTCTTTGCACGAATTTCAAGAAGATATATTTACACAATTTTCAAGAAGTCATTTACTAGGCTGCTCACTCATTCCTTTATTTTTCAGTAAACTGATAGATTCACCACGGGCTCCTCTGTTCGGCCAGTCCATCCATATGCATGTGTACCGGAGTGACGCAGTCGATGTGGAGACTTGAGATGTGGGTGATAGTAATTGAAAGAGATAGAGTATAAGAGTGAATAGTTAACCTCATCCGTATTTTATCTATACGGTAACAAACAGGTGATATCATATGTAAGATATATTGATGCATATATAAAATTATATGTGTTTATATATAAAGGTTACTATATTAGCTATTTCAATACGCTCGCGGTTAAAAAGAAATGTTGGCAGAAAATAAGAAAAATGGTTAAGGAAAATTATAAACCGGTTGATAGGGGAGAAGGTCCAGCTGTCGTTACAAGACGTTCCGGATTCAATTTGGGTTTGGCATAGCCTCTAGATGCCAAGACGAGTCTCCTAGTTGTGTGCAAGAATATTGATAAGTTATGCAGTGATTTTCACGAGCAGAGTGATTCTTCCAAAACACGACTAAGTTCCTCTTCACAGCGCAGAATTTTACAACCACAGGCGAATGAAACCTTAATCGGCTAATACATGTGATCGTTCATCTAGGCGAGATACTAGAAACAGTCATCTGATTGACAGAAGGATTAGCTGCCGACGATTGATCGACTTCTTGAACGATTCTACCGACCGAAAAGGCCGGCTTGTTTGGTTCCGGAAGAGTTCCTGTTTGACCTCCCAGAAGCGTCACAACTTCCGACATTGTCGGTCTATCTCCAGGATCCTCCTGGACGCACAATAGGCCGATGTGAATGCACCTGAATATTTCAGCTCTCGAGCCTGATTCTGCTAGAGACGGATCCACGAGTTCTGACTCTCTTCCTTCAGTCCATAGTTTCCATGCCTGCAAGAATTTTGGTGCAAAATGAATGATTGGCAGACACCCAGTATTTTCAGCTCAAAACATGATTAAAATGCAAGATTTTGAGTCCCGTGAGCCCTAGAACATACGTATGCAAGAAGGGTCTGAGCATGTTCTGTAAGATAAAATCCGCTATTTCGTTTTCCGCTGATGATCTCGAGCAAAATGACACCAAAGCTGAACACATCTGATTTCACAGAGAATTGTCCCCCCATTGCATACTCCGGGGCCATATAACCACTGTCACAAGTATCAAAGTTGGCATTAGTTTTTCCTGGAGTGTTTTCTTTGGCAAGAACAAGAAATTCCTAAATTTTTCAGATGAACAAAATCAGAAGAAGCAGACTCACTATGTTCCTACGACTCTCCTTGTGTTAGCCGAACTTTGGTTTTCGCAAAATATTCTGGCCATCCCGAAATCTGATATCTTGGCAACCATTTCGTGGTCCAGCAGAACATTGCTAGGCTTCAGATCCCTGTGAATAATCCTAAGTCTCGAGTCCTCGTGCAGGTAAACTAGTCCTCTAGCAATTCCATCAATAATGGAAATGTATGTGCACCAATCGAGCTGAGCACGTTTGTCCGAATCTGAAGATGAGGGCATCATGCAAAAACATTGGTTATTGAGGACAATTTACAACAAGCGCAAAATTGTAAGTAAAAGTGTTCTTTCTAAAAGTTGAAGGACGCGAGAAAATGAACCGAAGATGTAGATATCAAGGCTTTTGTTAGGCATGAACTCGTATACAAGCAGCTTCTCGTCTCCCTCTACGCCGCATCCTAGAAGTCTCACTAGATTTCTGTGCTGGAGCTTTGCAATCAAGATGACCTCGTTCTTGAACTCCTCGAGACCTTGCCAAGACTTTCTCGACAACCTTTTAACTGCTACTTCTTTGCCATCAGAAAGCACACCCTGAAAGCTAATCTGGTTTGAGCCCTCCACTCACTGGACTTCTACAGCAAACAATCGCAAACTGACAGCAACAGATAAATTACCTTGCAGACAGTACCGAACCCCCCTTGCCCGAGCTTGTTTGAACTTGAGAAGTCATCTGTAGCGGCCTTTAGTGTGGCTAGATCCATGAAAAGAAGTTCTTGAGAGCTAACCAGGTTGCCGCCTTCAGTAATTTCCACTCTGACTGGATTTGTTAAATCATCGAGCAAAGAACGTGGGCTTCTTTCCAGGTCTGAAGGTACCCGAGTCTGGATTAGCTCTCGTAAAAATATGAATTAGAACATCCATTTTCTCATATATACCTTGTTTTGCTTTCTTCCGGTTGAAGTAGACGGCGCGAGATCCGGCAAGAACAGCTAATAGGAGTCCCACGATACCCACAACTAGGCCAATCATCCCTTTCTTCCATTTATCCCCTGCAGCATCCAAAGTCAAAAAATAACCATCATGCTGATAGACTTCATCCACATTTTCGATTTTGTTCTAACCATAAATAAGCATAGATGTCAACTTAGTGGTGATAACTATAGCTTTCTTCTCCTACTAATCTTAACTTTCCGATAGGTTTTACGTTCTTACCTGCGGAGGCCGGGTAAGACAACAACGAAGTTGTTGAGCCATTGAAAAAGCGGTACAGCTCGTACCTCACATTACAAGTTCTGCTAACAATCGTTCCCCCTTCCCGTTTATAGCAGCATGCTTTTAGATCCCCCAAGGCAGAGAGCAAGCATCTGTTACAGTCCGTGTCCGACATATCCCTAGTACATTGCACTAGCCCGTATATTGTCTGTCTCACGGAGTAGCGTATTTGCCCCGTCGCAAACATTTGAGTAGATTTACCATTCGCAGCCTCATTGGATATATTGTTCATTAGATACATCAAGTAGGTATAGAAACGGGCTGGGTCTGATGCCAGTTTCTCCTGATAATTGGAATCCGGGTATTTACCAGTATAATCCATATTCGAGAAGAAATCTTGGAAGGAATAGCGAACTTGGCATAATTCATACCAAATTAGTGCATCTTCAGCAGGGCACAGCTTCATGATCTCTTGGCTCGCATTGCTGACACAACTCTCGCATGCTGCGGAACTGGCATCTCCTCGGCAAAGAGCTTGTCCATAAATTCGGTCATGGCCTTCTCCAACAGTAGTATTGTAGAATCCCGTTTTCGAGGTGTTGTGCGACAGTAAATCAAGAAGGAGCTTCAGATTCATTTCGAAAGTGCTATTGCTTGAGTAATTTCCATATTCAGTCTGACAGGAAAGTTCAAGATAATCTGCTTCGACACTAACGTGAAGGGCAAGCATTGACAGCAAAATGAATGAGAGCTGCAAGTAGAGATGTGGACCTCTCTCCATTTTCCAATTCTGGCGCATTGAATCTTAGCATTCACCCGGATAACTCATACAATAAAAGCACGGAAGTCGCGAGGAACAAACACAACTTTCTGGAAAGACGATTTAAACATCTATCGCAGGCTTTGGCATTGGATAAAGACTAGAGATCAAATGAACCCAGACAAGAAACATCGTAATGAACCTGGAAAAGTCTCAGGAAAATGCTAGAACAGTCATACGCGCTTGTCTGCGGATGGAGACTGGCAAGAACTTGTGAGATCACCAAACTTCAGAGAACCTGAAAAGTCAAGCCTTATCAGGGGAAAAATTGAGATGCTACTTGTGCCCCTGGAAGTTAAAGATCCACAGGAGACAAGTTCATAACTGATGATGACAAAAACACCGGAAATTGATTATGGTTGTTGGTATTCCATCAAACAGTTGAATCATTCCTGGGGGTCTTCTTGGAGAAAAAAGTGGTTTCTTTAACGTTCAGCTTGTTCTTTGAATCTCTGAAGGGCTATGCTCGTAAGCACATGGAAGCGAAGTATGGAACAATAGTCCAGCAAGAAAAGTAAACCTTCTCCATTTGACCATGAAGTCTCGAGAAAAAAATGGACTTTTTTTTTTTTGAATTTTTTGAGAAGATAAATGGTCAGAACTTTTTGTTTGACCAAACTATTTGAAAGTCAACAAAATTAACAGTTTTTTTTTTTTGGATACTAATTCAATGATAGAACAAGACAGTTTATTCGTCTCGTGACAATGTGTGCCTTTGATGACGGGTCATAAGATAAGATCATATCCTAAATTATACATTTTAGTCTGTTTGGTTTCAGAGAAAGCTGTTGAATGGCATTATTCTGCAAGTGGCAATAAGATTCTCTCTGCATCCTTCTTAATTAAAGACAGAGACTCAATGGAGGGACCTTCAACAGCGACTCACATTACATCATTGGTGAGCTCATTCACTGTAAGAAGAACTTCATTGACCTTAACAATTCTTTAATATTTTAGATCAGTAGTCTTTTCCGGGTCAATCCCTTTTAATCCCAGTTGCAGACGATAGATGCTAGACAGTATGTCATTTCTCTGTGCTTAAGATACTGATAAACGTGAGTGGGAAAGTTGTCTACTTGCAGTTGTCCTATTGGTATTTTACTCCGGAAGTAACAAGCATACTGCCGGACTCTTTCTTTTAACAATTGCATTGCTCGTTCAAGGAAGCTAAAGAACTATATTGCCAAAGTCGATTAAGTCGCCCAAAGTTTTCCATAGAACCTTGGAAAGTATGGAGAGTTAAAATCGGATGCGAGGGTCCAAACTAGCGGTCATAGGCCAGAAAGACTCATTTGGTTATGTTCTTTCTGTCGCGTGGCGCGTGCATTTGATCAGCTTAATACCAATGTGTTCGAGCTGCAGAAGCCGATAGTATTCTACTTAAACAAAATGCTGCTGTTATCTGTGCAATTTGACAATTACATGAGTCTGCACTGCAAACGAATAATTACAGAAACACTTATTCGCTGTACTACATGAACACGTAGAATTATACTAACGAACAGACGATTGTAAGAAAATCTAAATGCACGAGTGACCGATCGAGATGTGTGGACTTGCAAAGTCTTGATATCTCCTTTCTTGGGTGTATCATCTTGCGTCGATACTCGAAATGGTTAGGCCATTGACAGAAGAGCCGTTATGCGTGACTTGTTGGTGATATTCGGTGAACCTTCCCACTGAGAAAGCCGGTCGTTGAGGATTTGTAAGAGTTGTGCTATCGCTTTTCATCATAACAACCGCGGATGACATTGTAGGCCTGTCATACGCATCTTCTTGAACACACAACAGTCCGATCTGCATATATCGCCTAAATTCTTCCACGCAGCACGAGTCGATTATCAATGGATCCACCAGCTCCAATTCTCTTTCATCCTGCCACAGATGCCATGCCTGCAAATTCATGATCTAATCAGTAACCTCACTTTTTCATTAATTAAGACAAATACTGATCTAAATTAGCGAAAATATCACACATATGCGGCGAGGGTCGGTGCACGTCTTGATAGATGGAAGCTAGCGTTTCTTTCTCCTGTTATTATCTCGAGCACAAGAACTCCGAAGCTGAAAACGTCGGACTTAGTCGAATATAGTCCCTCCATAGCATACTCCGGCGCCATGTATCCACTGTTCGACATAACAACAAAAGGAAATGCGAGATCAATTGAGACATTCAACATTGTCAGCTGAAGGCGTCTACAGGGCTATAACGTGGTTTAAATGGCAATTTAATCTTCAGATTTGCATCTGCAAGGTTTACTTTTAAAATATCAACCTCTAGATTACGTAGATGGACAGATAAAAACCAAAACACTGGGCTCACTATGTTCCTACTATGGTTGCTGTGTTGGCTCTGCCATCATTTCCAGAAAATATTCGAGCCATCCCAAAATCGGATATCTTCGGGTTCATCTCGGAATCCAATAATATATTGCTTGCCTTCAAGTCTCTGTGGATGATTCTTAGGCGGGAATCCTCGTGAAGGTAAAGAACCCCGCGTGCTATTCCACTTATAATGTCGATGCGTGTTCTCCAGTCGAGTTTTGCTCGTCTCTCTCGATCTGACAACAAAAAGCAAAGTATGAAATTTTTCGAGTGATGAGTTAGATAATCGATCGCCCAAAACTTCATGCTGTTTCATTCAACAAACCAAAAAGGACCACATCCAGGCTGCCGTTGGGCATGTACTCGTAGACGAGGATCTTCTCTTCATTGTCGACACAAAATCCCAAAAGCTTGACAAGATTTTTATGCTGAAGCTTCATTATGAGCAATACTTCATTGGTAAATTCATCGGTGCCCTGCTCGGTGCTTGAGAGCCTCTTGATAGCTACCTCTCTTCCATCTCCTAAAATTCCCTGGAAAAGATGAACGCCGATGTCTCTGTTTAGGACCATAGTCTAAAATTGCAGCAAATTTAGCCAATAGTCAGTCATTTCCCCTGTACTGTACATCCTCTCTACCTTATAAACCGGGCCAAAACCGCCTTGTCCCAGCTTGTTCGAAGTAGAGAAATAGTTAGTAGCAGTTAGTATGGCTCCGAGGTCGATAAATGGAGAATCAGAAGCGTTCTTCTCGAATCTTCGTTGAAAAGTACGGCTGATGAAACTCGAGCTATAAGTGGCATAGCTAGTATTCTGGATCACGCCAAGCTGGGAAACTGATTTATTGCCTGAAAAAAAAAATTGCGCAGGAGAAAACAGAATTATGAGGATGAGAAAAAAGGCAGGACAATTCGGAGAACAAGATTCAAAGACATTGTACAAGCAGTATCAGGGGACAAATTACCTCTTCTCTGTCTTTTGTGGATTCGAAGATAGTAAACGCAGGATGCCAAGAGAAGTGCTGCTAATCCGGCAGCTATGATCGTAAGAATCACAATCAACCATATTTTCTTTCTGCTACCTGCACCGGGAAGAACTTAATTGCGATTATGCTCATCCTGAATCTGATGCACACAACAGTACCACAGGATTAAGTGCAGAGAGCGAAGACTGCTGACATAAACTTACCTCCCTGTGTGGTTTGATTAGGCACTGGCGCGGTTTCGCCTTCGTAGAAGGCGTACTGCTCATATCTCAAATAGCAGCTACGGCTGAGAATCCTTGCGCCGACTGAGGAGGAACAGTTCCCCAACACATCTGCGATAGCTTGTTGAAGACAGATGTTGCAGTCGCTTCCAGATAGGTCTCTTCCACACTGCACCAACGCGTACAGCATTGAAGCGCTCGCATCTTTAAACTTGACTTCCCTGGTTGCGTTCATGCCCGACAGAGGATCGAAAGCCGCCACTCTCGCGAGATTCTGCAGAGTGGTGTTGACGACTAATTTGAACCGATCTGGTCGCGAAACATTCATCACGTTGTCCTTCCAAATGTTTCCCGTAACGTTCAGATGGCCGACGAAATCCCTACCCGAGTACCGCAACTGGCAGACTTCCTCCCAAACGATGGCCTCGGCATCATTAGGACAGAGCCTCTGTATGTCCCGTGAGGCCAAATCAACGCAGTTCCGACAATCTTGGTTACTAACATAATTCAAGCACATGTGCTGACCATAGACTCTGTCTGTGCCATCGCCATAAGAGGTGCTATAGAAGTGTGAGAGGAAAGCATTCGAGGTCAAATTCGCCGTAAGATTGTTGAAATTATCCTGAAACGTGCTGTCGGCGGCGTAATACCCGGGTTTCGAACAGAGCTCGTAAGGAGGATCCGCGAGCGAGAGGCGGACTAAACTGGGGAGAATGAAATGAGCAAGAAGGAAGCGTATCATCCATGGAACGCTCTGGTAATGAGCCATTTCCTAGTCTATCCGGGTTGGAGGGTTGGAGTTCTAGTTTGAGCTGAGATTTACGAGCTGCAAAAATGCATGGCCTCATGTCAGCGTCTGACTCTGCAGCTGAGGGTAATTTCCAGGAGATTGCTTTCGCTTGTTCTGAGTCTACCTTTTAGAATTTCAGGTTTGATGACCTGGTCTAAACTTTGAAATAAAAGAAAATTTTATGTAGCTGCCCCCACATCACTTGGTTATCGTATTGATTAATTTCCACTAGTGTCGTTGAATAATGAGAACAATTACGTAGCTTCAAATATATATATATATATATATATATATATATATATAGTTTAATTTTGTTTGATCTTGTTATTGTAATCTTAGTCAGTTGGTACTCAGGTTGCGTAACTTTCGAACTCGATTTGCTGTTGCAATCACACTCTCTTTACAATTGTGAAAGTAAAAGACATGTCCGGGGCGAGGGTCGCGCCCTCCCCATATCCAGGCCAACCGGCCCTTGCCCGAGGCCTGCGAGGGTCGTCGGGCTTCGGAAATGCCCCGGCGACCTCCATTGACCCTTCCCGGTGGATGTGGTGGCAGCCACTGGCGAGAGCTTGGGCCTCCAGCCTTTTTTGGGTTTGAGAGTTTTTTTTTAAAATTTAATTTAGTTTTCAGACCCAAATAAATCCTAGTTTTGTCTGTAAATTTTTTTTTTTACTTTTTTTAATATTGCTTCCGATGCGCCAGATCATTGACACGTGTCTTAAGAAAAATAATAAAATAAGTCACGGCATCATTTTTCGTTTGGTCAATTGAAAAAATTTAAGCGGATGATACAAATTTAGCAATTTTTAGCACTTGATTACACTTTTTTTGATAATTTTTAGAACTCAATTACACTTTCAGATAAATTTTAGGACTTCTAGTGCACCTATCTCTCTTTCTTTAACCCCGTTGCATCCTCCCTTTTCCACTTCCTCCCATTGATTTCTTATACCCGTCGACACTTAAATTTTGATTATCTTTTTTAGCCATTAATTTTGCATAAAAATAAGGGGCTAACTTTAGCCCAAACGAAAAAAATAAAATAATAATAATAATAATAATTAAATCATATAGCTTGCGTTTCTGGCATAGTTCCAATATTCAAGCATTTGCATTTAATTTGACCGGCGACGGAAATGGACTTGAATGATCGACGAAGGGGGTGAGCTTCCAGGAAAAACATTTAAGCAGAAACGGTGTGCGAGGAAATGCAGTTGCTGAGCAATTGGACAGCTTATTGGTGTTGACTTTTGAGTGTCTCGAAACCTATTCAAGGGCGTGACCAGGTTACTTGAGACTCTTACTGCATTCCTTTCGAACTACCGTTTTGAATCCTTCCAGGTCCAGGTTTGCACGGTTTGTGGTGTGCGATTTGCTCGAACGCTGACAGATGTTCCTGTTCGCCATGATCATCCCAGTCACGAGGATGAGTGCACTCGCAGAACCTCGCCACCCATCTGTGTCGCCGAGAGTTTCTATCTGCCAAATGCATCGCTCCCCGATGTTGAAAAGGCTATTACGTACTTTTCCTCCTCGTGCCAATAGAAACAATCCTAGAGCACAAATCGGGCCCCTTACGGGGATGCCTGCCATCAGTAGTGGGGGAATTTCTTAAGCGGGCAAGAGCGACTAGGTTTCTTTCGGGATTAAAAAAAAAAAAAAAAGGCCCCAAGTCTCCCTCATTTTTTTTTTTTAAAGTAAGGACCTAAAATTAACTTTGTTTCAAATAAAGTCCCACAGTGTTTCCATCGTCTCAAATAAAGTCCTGAAGTGGCCACACGAGCTGTTCGGAAATAGCCACCGTTTTCGAAAGTCGCAGGATTATTTTTTGGTTGATTGATGTTCCCTTGATTTCTAATTTGAATAATCTTGCATTGTTATGTTAAGATATTATTGCCTATTTTAATAAGGGCGCAAATCCTTGTTGAAAGGATAATATCGCGTTAGAAATAGCGCGACATTATCTTATGTTTAAATTGGGCACATTATATGTAGGTAGGTTTTTGAATTTTATTTTTTATTTGCTTATTTTCTAATGTTCATTTGATGTTTACTTTATGTTAATAATTTAATTTGAACATTACTAAATAATCTTGCTTATAATACATGCTCTCTAATGTGCCTTGTCTCGATGAATATGTGCAATGGGGTATTATATTACTTTGATCTAGAAGTACGATCGTACCCGCAAATAAAATTATATGTCATGTCCTTTATTTCGATGGAACGGCTTGATAATTTCGAAATGGAATTTTAAGGCCTGCCCTACTTAGTATGGGATGACGGTTAGTCTATATTAAATTCTCTTTCTAACCCGAATCTAAGGAGTGTTGTGAATTGAAATTGGGATTTTCAGAATTTGAGGCGTATTATTGTTGAAATTGATTATTTTTGTTCAAATTTCATATTTTTTGGTCTAATTATATTCCAAAAAAATCCCAAAAAGATGTCAATTTTTCTTAAGGTAAATCATGTTTTTCTACATTTTTACATGTAAAATAACACCTAGTAAAATTTAGAACTTTGAGAAATCAATTTCTTAAATCATATTGGATGTTATTTCACTTTAGGATAGCCTTTTTCCCTCTATTTTCCCAAATTAAAAAAATTCATGAAAACACAAAAAAGTGTCATTCATATCGCGTATCATATAGATTAGATTGAATATTTGCCATGTTACATTGCCATGTCGTCATGTTGCCATTTCATTAGAGTAATTGTATTTGCATTGCATTTAATATGAGAAAAACCTAAAAATTAAATCCATGTTGCCAATCAAAGATTTTCATGAAAAATTGATGCATAAAGGGCGTCAATGGAAACATCAATGTAATCAAGTCCCCAAACTCATTTAATCTCTGGTTCGTAAAAATAAAGTATTTCTCCCAATACTTCATTTAGTTTTCTAATCAATCTACACTAAATGATTAGTGGCGACTCCGAATTGAAAATATTTTGCATGTTAATGATGTGAACCTAAATCGCGAATTGGTAGAGTTTGGGAGAACAAATCTAGTTAATATGGTAATCCATTAATATGAAATTTTTGAATTTTAGGTTGCGACAGTAGCACCATCTGCAAATTCAACATGTCATTGGTAGCAAAGTGTGCCTCATATCGAAGGAAAACCAAGTTGCACTGTTGATGAGTGTAGAGCTCGATCACTGGCAAAAGGATACGATCACAAAGCCGGCATAGATTACTGCTAGTCAATCAAGCCTACAGCTATTCGAATTGTTCTCGATTTTATCTATATCAAAGGGTTGATCACTCAAGCAACCTGATGCGAACAGTGCCTTTCTCCATGGCATGTTATCAATAAGTCTATATGGCTCAATCTCCGGGCATCATTGATTCAAATCATCCAACTTTTTTGTGCCAATTTACACATATGAATTTATGGACTTAAGCATGCTACAAGAGCATAGTTTCAGCGTTTAAGCACTCGTCTTCTTGAATTGGGTCTCATCAACTGAACTAGGTAACCCCAAGAGACAGAGACTTAGGAAACTCTCTCACCAACCTTTTCTCTTGTCCCTCTTTGGTTCCCGAATGAACTCCTCCCCTTGTGTGCTCTCAACTCCCCTCTTTTACAGCCTTTTGCTGCCTCCTTGCCCAAGTTTGCTCATGTAGGACAGAAGTGCACGTGTGTGTTGTGGGCCTGGAAATGAGCGAGAGAGTGTAACGTGCACAGATGGGCTCGCGCGGGGAAGAAAAAGAAGACGGGCCAGGCGGCCCACGCGGATTCAGGCGACCCGGTGCAGTCCAAATCCTGAGATTTTTTTTTTGAATTTATTAAAAAACCTAAAATTTAATGTTTAATTTCCCAAATTGATAAATAAACGAGAAATAGGCAAATCCAATTTAACATTTCCCTATGTTGAGCCATAAGGGAAAAATAAATTAAATCTAGCGGGGCCCCAACAAAAATGGAAGTCAACAAACTCATTTAACTCAACTTAGTGAATTATACACACACAAGATTCAATGAACTATATCACTTTACCCTCGTCATACACATGTTAGAAAAGTTCCTTGAATCAACAAATATCACAACAAACATCGATGGTCAGATACATTGATCAATCTCAATCAAATCACACGTTAATAGGTCTATTCCATCGACTAATCTAATGATGAACATTTAATTATGATCGGGTTTAGCGTATGTAACAAAGGCGACCATGTTAACCCCCTTGGTTAGGTGTCCACCTATATTCACCGATAGTTCGGTCCAAAAGGACGTATGAACAGTATGCATGCTCTCTCTTCAGTGGGTTCTAACTTCAAATCAGAGTGACATGAGGATAATTCACCAATCTCAATCTCCAATAACCCACAATCAAAATCTGGAAACTATCTCAAGATTATGGCTTAATAACTTGAGCATTTAATTTTCACAACTCTTTGCCAAAGATAATACCTTTCATAAACCTTATTTAAAATCGAGGACTTTTTGTGATTCTTTCATAAAAGGTTTTGCAAATCCATTTGCAGATAGTCAGTTTAGACTATAATCCAATCATAAATTTCCATATAAATGCACAAAACGGTTGTAAGCACTCAATTTCATTTATGCAAGAAATGTGCTCTTTCGTAGTTTGTATTTTATTAAACCTCTACCACTAGTCAAGTGTTTGCAAATTCATAGAAGAGATAATACCATTCGCTTGGAAAAGCTAGAGACCAAGGTACAAAGGTTGCTCTAGTCGACACACATAATTCCTAACAATTAATCGAAAAATGATATCAATATCCACCTAAAACACTACTCTAACGAATAACTCAGCTAACTACGCTTAATCATCGATAAAAACAACTCCAACGTGCTAACAAAGGAACTCATGAATTGTCCTTTACGCGTAACTCGAACACAAAACTTCATAATTTAGTTCCAATCAAACCATACTTCGGAATAGATTTTTGTCCAACCCCATTTCTCTACAACGTCCTAAACTATCTTTCCCATATATTTATGTATATAAGTATGTGTCACACACGCACAAAAAATCGGACTTAGTAGCTCAAAATTCATATATCTCTGAATTTACGACTAAACTTCGAAAATTACTCCAATTAAACGAATAATAGGCTTGAACACTTACCCGGCATCGCAATTCAGAGTTGATTCAGCTTGTTGGGACGTTTGAATCGGCTACGCACACAGATTTTTTTTTTGTTTTCCTTCTTTCCCCCTTTCCTCTTCACGGACAGGCTTCTTTATTTTTCCCTCGTCTTTGCTGCCCTGGTTTTCTTCTTTTTACGGTCACTTGCACGATCAGTTGAAGGAGAACGAGCCATGGTTGGGCTTGGGCTTTACTAACAAATAATGGGCTGGATTTATGGGCCTATACAAACAACGCCCTCGGCTACAGGGCATGTCTTCTCCTAAAACCCTGCTTTGAAGCCCTACGCATTTCGTTCTCCAATTGATTCTTTGGCGACACTAATTTCAACCTGATCTTCATCTTACAGAAATGAACGGACCTGCGTTGAATATTTAACAAAATTTTGATCGGTTAATATTCTGATAAATTAATATAAATAAAGTGATTGTGTTTAGTAATCCCTAATATGAAATTCTTGACTCTAGAGCTATAGGAACATGGAGAAGACGCAATCATGCTGCCCCTGCCTGTAGCAAAAGCATTATATTGCGCAAGACGAGTACAAAATGTCGAATGTGTCAAAAATTTTTACGGGATGATGAGGTATTCTAACGTAGAAGATCGACTACAAAATTGTGACACTTGAGTTGGTTTTATCGAGATAACATTAGAACTACCTTAATGAAAATAATTATAAAAAATGTCTTTAAGTATATTGTCGGCAAGTTGAAAATCTCAATTGTGCCTAAAAGTTTTATGAGATCCTTGGTTAAGTTTAGAGAGTTAGAGGGTCAAACTTAGGTTTAACCATCCAGTTTACAAGATGGTAACACTTGACTTAAGGCAGCAAACGAAGTCAAAAGTTCGATAATGCCTAACAATTTAATGGGATGATAAGTAAATCTAATGGGTTAAATGATCAAAGTTAGGTTTAACGTCAAGTCTACAAGATGGTAACACTTGAGCTGGTTTTGTTGAGATGCAAGGAAGAGAACTCATAACATTATAACTGTATTTGCAGAATTAATTATCAAAACAGTCCTAAATCTATTGTATGGTGGCCAGACAAGATAAAAATCTTGATTATGCCTAAAGCTTTAATGGGATGATGGGATTAAAGTTATCGAGTTATAAGATCAAACCTAGGTTTAAGCATCAAGTTTACAAGATAGTAACACCTGAGTTTTTTTTTTTTTTTTTGGTCGAAAGTAACACCTGAGTTGGTTTTGCTGAGATGTTATGAAGGGAATTCATAACATGTCGACTGAATTAATGGAGTTAGTTGTGATAAAAGTCCTCAATTTATCCTTACCCCAAAAAAAAGAGTCCTCAATTTATTGTAAGGCGGCCGAATGAGTTACGGACCTCGATTGTGAAATGTCTTGGGGTTATCGATTATGCCTTAGAGTTAAAAATCTGGATTGTCAACTTTTTTCTTTATCACTACGATACGGCCAATTTCTAAGTAAACCAAAACAGACAGGTGCGGGCAGCTTTGACTGCCTCACTCGTCATTGAAAGGAGGCTGGATACGTATCGGCCTACATGGTGCCCTTATCCCTACGACACGGCCAATTCGTCACATGAGATAACAATTACTTTCAATTACTTTGTCCTTTCCTCGTAAATAGATAACACGTTCATATTTTCCAAATGTTATTCAAGACAGAGAGAGGAACCTAACATCGAACCTACAGACATTAGAGCACAGAACAGGAATTTATGGTAGACCAACAAACAAATCATACAACAGTAATGGATTATTTCCAAATTTCATTCCCCATCCTGTGCCCTCTTAGTCACCATTCATTAATTAACCTTTGAACAAACTCTCCTGACTTCACCAGCCGTTCCGGTGAGGACGCCGATCCGACCCATTTTCACCATTGACACCCCAAAGTCCTTCAGGAAAGTGGATCCACTGGTCTTGATCTGGAGGTCGATGTATGCCTTGGTTTGGCTGTCGTCGAGAAGTGCGACGTCCGAAGAGAAGAGGCCTCTTCTCTTCGGGATGAGTTTGAAATACTTGACGTCAAACGTCCTTGCGCTCCCTGGGTCCATCTCGACGAGAGTGGTATTGTCATTTAGTTTGCACTGGAACTTCAGTCTCGCTATGTAGCTGGAGTCGAGCCTAGGGTCGGCATCACCCTTTCCAGTGAAGTTGTAGAGGCGGTTGGAGAATGAAGAGCAGTGCGAAGTTCCAATGGTGTGCCCACCTGGGCAACAGGAAGTCAGAATTAGCATCATCTGACTCTACACATTACGTTTTCTCGACCCAACTCCACAACTTAGTCAATCACTTAGCAGTCAAATGAGTCCTAAAGTACAGTTTCTTCCTCACTAGTTTACGTCAATATCCACGATAACTGACAAAGCATATTAAATCAATCATCGGAGATTAGGCTTACCTGATAATACGACAAGGTCCTTCGAAGTAAGGCCTCTCTTCGCAAATCCTGTCTTCAAAATTGTAATGTTGGCAGTTGGTGGTATTAAATTGTTAAGTGCCTCGTTCAACCTAGAAACGTTCCCGTCTCTTCGTCCGGTTTCCACACCATAGGAGAGTCCTCCAGTCTAAAGTAACAACTCATCAAAACCCAGTTTCTATACTGATATGTTCTTCATATAAAGAAAAATCATCTTTATCGCGCTCTCTTCGGGCATCATACATTTGTTACGAACATTCAAACTGCAATCAGATAATAATAAAGGGAGTGACATGACCATGTACGCACCGCAACGACGACATCTCTAGCGACAAGTGCCAAAATGTCAGCACACGAAACCATGCCGGGGCATGCCATTTCCAATGCCGTTTTGACTCTATCGATCGTCTGGAAACCTCGAAGGACCTGATTCGGAGGTGCATCCTTCTCAGCTTGATTGGTTGGCGAGTTCAATAGTAATGAACCTTCACAACCCTGTGGAAAACCATTGAAGTGTGACTTCATGAAGAAAATAATTTGTAACCGGGAACGAATCTAGGAAAGCATGTTGAAGAGCCAAATACCAATTAGTTACATGACATTTTGAGATTTTATTTACACTGTTACAATTGCTAATTTGGAGATCAAGTAGGTCCCCCTCCCATCCACTTTGTACTAAGTGTTGCAAGGAATCTAAAGGGTTTTGCTAATATAGTATTCTTTGAAAATAACAATATGTTATAAGTAAAAAATTCATAAAAAAGGGTACCCCAAAAATATTTTAAATTAATTATTTTTGTGGCCTTAAACGGACTGATAGTCTTGCAGTCACTCAAAGATTGTTACATAATCAATTCTTAAATGAAAATAGGTATTGAATTTCAATGAGAGTAGTACTAGAAACTGAAGAGAATAGTTTGAAAAACATATTTACCAAGCGATGGTAAGAACTCTAATTAAATGGTACAATGCGATACACTTTTTCAAATGCACATTTTTCATTGATCATACTTGTTAGGATTATCCTACATCGATTGTGAAAATGGCTAGTAGTCAATTTATGAGTATGGGCAAGTCTCATCCGTTGAGCTAGCTTCCGAGCGAAAAAAGGCTCAAGACCACCCCATATAGAAATGAGAGTCGATGTATTGTTATCTAACCGTCACTTTATAAATGGAAAGCCTCAGGAGAGAGGTCCAAAACCTACCTTGCACATTGTTTTCCACTAAATTAATTTTGTAAATCTCTGTGCAGCCCTACCATGCATTACCCTCAGAGTGAAACGCAAGATCTAACTTCTCACTCTCCTTTTCTATGCCAATGAGTTTTCTCCTTAGAATAGGAACACTATGTAGTGCACGTCGTCACATAATTAGAAAAAGGTACACTTCACACGCATAGTAGGAAGAAAGTACATGACCTCATTCTCTCGCTTACCCTAACGAAACAATCGTGAAAATGCATCCTCAAGAGAGGACCGGAGAGACTGGGAGCGACGGACATGACTTCACCGATAACCTTCTTCACAACGGCCTCTGCATTAGGGCATGTCTTCTGGTAAAACCCTACTTGGAGACCCTGACCGTGGGCGACCTCAGGAACAAGAAACAAGAACATCAACTGAAGCAACAAGCAAGCCAAGAAGAGTTTTGGACAAGCCATTGCTTCGTCCAAGAAGATATGATTACTAACGCTTGATCGAAGTGTTTTGTTGTGCACGTTTCATCAACAAACCGCTTTGGCCTTATAAGCATACACGCATTTCGCAACAACTACTTGGGCTTTGATTTTTGGGACGTACTTTTGTTATTAAGTTATTAACATTGTGTACTGTCTTATTAACCGACTTGCGTACTAACTCCTCCGTGATTTTGTACTGATCCAAGATCTTAATTGGGACACTTCACACCAACTACTTGGGTTTATTTTACAGTCTTTGATGAATTTTCTCCACCGAATTGATACCGAAGGAAAATGACCATGAACCACACATGGCAGGTAGCGTGATTTGTCTTTGCCAACTTACAATGTAGATTGAGACCAAAACCTAATCCTACACCGGTGGATTGCTCGTTTCTCTTTTGCCGCATCATGTCACATCGTGTGGACGGAGCGGAACAATATCCTTTTTAGAAATCAGTCCCGTATTTTTGGCCTAAACCGAGGCTGATCTTTATATATATATATTCCTTTGTTGTTTCCGGCCTCCGTTTCGGCTTGGTTTTTTGTTCTTGCTCTATAACTTTGTGGGGTCTCTTGCCCCCCCTCTTTTTTCTATGCCTTCTTGCTTTACCCCTCACGCCCTTGCACTCGGTTCGACTGATAGTCGACACGGGTGGGAGGTCGTTTGGTCGGTTTTTCCCTCTGCATGTGCGCTGTGATTAGTCAATATATTTCTTACTTTTACAAAAAAAAAAAAACTAATCTTACAGCGTTTGATTTGTAAAAAAATGAGATATTTCTGATTTTTTTAAAAACTCATTTTCCCAAAAAAAAAAAGACAATATTAACTTGAAAATGAACTGATTTTTTCGTCATTTCGTAAAAAAAATATTTTAAGTCATTTGATTTATGCATTGTCGTTTGATTGAAAATTGCTAAGATAGATCTAACCATCCAACATGGCACGACTAGTTGTAATATGAAAATGCTTTGTAATTTTTTTAAAAAAAAAATCCAAAACTTTCAATTATTTAACTTTTTATTTTTGAATAATTTTTTGATTTTTTTCTCTTCTTTGTTTTTATTCTCTCTTTCTTTCTTTCTTTTTTCTTTTGTTTCTTCCTCTTCCGATCACTGACCATGAGAACGGATGGTGACCAACCATAGGTTAGGCTAGGTTAGGCTCGAACTCGCTGGCCTCGAGCAAGGACTCACCTCGCCTCGCCTCTTCGGTAGCTTGCCGGATCTGGCAAGGCTCAGCCATGTTCAAGCCAGCGCTTGCCGACTACCAATGAGTTCATCCCTCTCTTGTGGTCGATGCTCACTTGGTGAGTTCGTCCCTCATAGTGGCTGGTCATTTTCAACTTTTTTTAATTTTAAAATTTTCCTTTAGAGGTTTTCTTTTTTTCAATGATGGAAAATGTTTTCCTTGCTTAATATATTTTCCGTGAACTCAATGCCGGAACATTTGAAAATGATTTTTCTGAAAGTTATTTTCACAACACCAACAGAGTCTAAGTAGAGAAACAATAAGCTCGTTAAGCGACCGTGGTGAGCTTGTTCATGCCTGCGGACCATCATGACATGAGATGGTGCCTTCCAAGTTATTCGATCAGGGGCTCGACATTTCCGGGGTTCTTTCAACCAGGGAACTAACTCATTTACGATTTAAAATAGCAAATCTGAAGTTCTTCCCACAAGAAAATTGTCCACAAGCGTTCTAAATTTATTGCACCTTTTGCCAACTCAGACCTAAACCTTTTATTTTTTTAATTGAATCTTAAACATTTTTACGATTTGTCAATTGAGTCCATTAAGTCAATTTTAGCCCTAAAACAGCAAATGTGGATGCTAACCGTCGTCCTACATGGCATGACCGACGCTACAATTTTTAATAATATTATAATATTCTTTTGAATTTCTCCTTACTTATATATTTTTTTGTTTTCCTTCTTTACAGTTTACTTTTTTTCATTTTCTGTAAATCTATAGCATCCCTACCATGCATTACCCTTGAGATGAAAGCCCTCACTGCCAATGACTTTTCATCTTGGAATCCGAACAGTAGTTACATGCTTAGCAGACTTTACTCGCACTGTAGGAAGAGAAGCACGCACTGTAGGAAGAGAAGCACGCGAGATCGATCTCTTACTTACCCTAACGAAACAATCATGAAAATGCAATCTCAAGAGAGGGCCGGGGAGACTCGGAGCAACTGACATGACTTGACCGATGACCTCCTTCACGATCGCCTCTGCCTTTGGGCACGCCTTCTGGTAAAACCCTACTTTGAGACCCTGACCATGAGTGACCTCAGGAGGCAAGAAACAAGAACACCAGCTGAAGCAACAAACAAGACAAGAAGAGCTTCGGATAAGCCATTGCTCTGTGCCAAGAAGGACGATTATTGTTATCACTTGATCTTAGTGTCTCGATGAGGATGATTCACAAACAAAACGCTTTGCTTTTATATATACTTCGCACCAACTGCTAGAGCTTTGATTTATGGGCTGTCATTAGCAAGACAGATTAGCATACTTTCAGTTATTTGCAATGTGCATTTTCTTATGGCGGACTTGCCATACTATCCGTGTCCTGTATTGGAACACGACTTTGAGCATTTGACTTTGGTTTATTTTAAGGGGCTTGATGAATTTACACCACCGGATCGATATTCAAGAAAACTCGTGGAAGGCATACATGAGACAAAAGGGTGTGCCACATAATTTAATAAGCAATGAACCACTACGCGACCCCGATGAGCTCATTCGTCTAAAATCATGTGATGGCTCAACTCGAAGGTATTAAATTAACATGACACGATATCACACGATCAATGTAGCCAGTAACATGGTACAAAACACTCGGCACGTTACTTGGCCAACTCGGTCTGAAAGTAGCGTTCCACCGTCGGCAGAGGCATCCTAGTGAAGTTTGTCGGGTAATGTACAATTACACAGACTGGAAGCTTTAGTCAAATGAGAGAGATTGGATAAGAGGGATTACTTGATTCAGTTCATGAAGAAATATATTTTCCTCTATATTTTGTATGTATCTGTACAGCATTACAATCAGCCTTATATACAAGACATGAGCTAACTCTAACATATCAATAAATCAGGAAAAAACAACTATAAAGGAAAAAACTGCATAATTTGTAGGAAATACAGCTCACGCCAATACTCTCCCTCAATTGGGTGAGAAGATGTCTTTGATACTCATCTTGATAAGTGAGCCCTAAAACGCTCTACTTGACACAGCTTTGGTCAATACATCAACCAATTGATCTTCAGATTTGACAAAAGGCAACTGAATTACTTTGGCATCCAAATTCTCCTTGACAAAGTGTCTATCAATCCCCACGTTTTTGGTTCGATCATACTGAGCCAGATTGTGAGAGATAGCTATAGCGGCTTTATTGTCACAAAGCAACTTCATCCCAGACTTTGGTGGATTTCCAAGTTCGGACAACAATCTTTTAAGCCATAGTAAGTCACACAATTCTTTCGCTATTCCTCTAAATTCTGCCTCAGCACTGGACAAGGATAAAACTTTTTGCTTCTTAATCCCCCATGTGATCAAGTTATCTCCTGCAAATGTGAGATAACCTGACGTCGACCTTCTATCTGTTATATTCCTTGCCCAGTCTGCATCTGTATGTCCTTCCACTACAAGGTGACCATTCTTTGCAAAAATTATCTCCCTCCCTGGAGCCGACTTTAAATATTGAAGGATACGATATACTGCATTCATATGTTCTTCACTAGGAGCATGCATAAATTGACTCACAACACTTACTGCATAAGCAATGTTTGGGCGAGTGTGAGACAAATAAATTATTCTTCCTACTAACTTTTGATATTTCTCTTTATTAGTCGACACTTGATTAGAATACTCTCCAAGTTTATGATCCTGTACCATAGGAGTATCAGCGGGCTTACAATCTAACATTCCCGCTCCAGCCAACAAATTAAGTACGTATTTTCTTTGTGATAAAAAAATTCATTCCGTAGACCTAGCTACCTCAATACCCAAGAAATACTTCAGTCCTCCCAAGTTTTTCATCTCAAACTCTTCTGCTAACTTCTCTTGAAGCCTCGAAATTTCTTCAATATCATCTCCTGTTATGATCATATCATCAACATATATGATAAGGGCACTCACCTTACTTTGGCTTCGCTTAAAAAATAAAGTGTGATATGAATTGCTCTGGGAATAACCGTACTTACTCATGACTGAGCTGAACCGACTAAACCAAGTATGGGGTGATTGCTTCAAACCATATAACGATCTCTTTAGTCTACAAACAACATTCGGGTTACTAATACACCTATATCCAGGTGGAACCTCCATGTAAATCTCTTTCTCCAAATCTCCGTGAAGAGATGCATTTTTTGCATCAATTGATGCAATGGCCAATCTAGATTTGCAGCAAGTGATAGCAAAACTCGCACAATATTTAATTTTGCTACTGGAGAGAAAGTCTCTTGATTGTCTACACCATAAGTCTATGTGTATCCTTTTGTGACCAATCGGGCCTTGTATCTCTCAATGGTTCCATCTGCGTTGTGTTTAATGGCAAAGATCCACTTACACCCCCTAAATTTCTTCCATTCTGGCAACTTTACAAGTCTCCAAGTCTGATTTTTTCTCTAGTGCTTCCATCTCCTCCCTTGTAGCTTGGACCCTGTCGTGCCCCGATCCTCAAACACGCGACATCCCTACCTTAACACCCTTGGGTCACAAAGGATAGCGTCACAAGCTCGCTATCGACCTATAATTGAAATGCGCATGCGGAACGTGCCAAACTCCTAGACAACAAGATCAACATGGGATAAATCAGCAGGAACATTCATTCAATCAATTCAACAAAAGACAACTTTAATTCTTATGCAAAACAGATACTAATTAACCCTATAGAGCTAACAACATATAACTCCATTCTCCGGGGTAGCTCTCTAGGACCTCAAAAGAGACAATGGTCGGTAGGATTAACTCCATATCTACTCCAAAAGGGTCACTCCAAAAAGTCACGCCTCAGCATTCACGAAGCTCCGTCACTTGTGACCTGAAAATATTATTCCACGATGGGGTGAGAAATAAATCTCAGTGAAGTCAACGCCTAAGCTCGGCGAGGACGTTGATTCGCCCAGGATATCCTACCAAACAAACATGACACGTAAACCAATATAGATATCCATCCACATGCAACTTACTCCCCAAGAAGCCACACATAATGCGATACAGACACGACATAATAGTCAAATAACCCAATCAAGGCAGGTATCACTCGACATACATGACGTCACACGTAGTTCATTTATTTTATGAGATAGGGCATGTCAGCCCGACATAATGGTCAGCTGTGCCTAGTGCACTAGTCAGTTGGTACTATTTTTGTGACATTCTGATTTCTAGTCAATTTCAGGCTCATTGATGAGAATAGTATATCTAGAGATGTGCTTCAGTCATATTCTGCTCTAACATGATCAATTCGAGTAGACTGACCAAAAGGGAAAGGCTAACGGAAGATGAGGTACGTGGACTTAGGGAACTCGGATAGAAAACGACGCTTTGGCCATAAGGATTATTGAGGGAACTAGTGATAGACCCTTACAATTACATGACAACCAAAGCCGCCACAAATTGACGAGCCCTAAACGTGATATGAATCACGGGGTTGATATGGATAATATTTACAAAAGCCGCCCATCAGTTCGGGATAGGCTGAAACCACGTCTAATAGAGAAAACTATTAGAAACGAGTCTTGAAAGATTGAAAATGGAAAATCAAGAATTCTAACGTTATTCGGATTGGCCGTCGCCCTATGGAATAATCCTGAAACGAGAAAAACGACGTTCAGAATGTCGGGGGTAAAATGACCGTTTTGCTCCTCAAGTTTAGGACTTTATCCTTATAATTGAAGAAGGGGAAATTGGACATTGTGCCCATCCATGGTTGCCGAAAATCAAGAAAAATTATGGGCCATTGGATCTTCATTGGAAAAGCAATTGTCAAGTGTCAAGAGATCAAGGGTTGTGGTTATGTCAACTATTTGGCTCACCTAACAATCAACCCTTTAACCAAGCTTTGGTATATAGTGAACTCTCTCTCTCCTCTCTCTCTCCTCACTCTATTTTTGGTCATAGCACCCCCTCAACCACCAAACACTTCTTCTTCTTCCTCTTGCTGTTTTGTCGCTGGCCGACTAGATTCTAGGCTCCTCTTCGCCGGCCATGACGGCCACTTTCGGCCACCATCCAATCGCCGGCCGACCGTACCAACGTAGCCCCATGTCCTGCTGACCTTCTTGAAGTGGAATCGAAATCATTTGGAGAATCGAGGAGTCCGGAGCAGAGATTCTCCCAAAAATCGACAGATTAGGACTCAAACTGAGGTAGGTCCGATTATTACCCCTTTAACCGGTAGAAATGTTGGAATCTTTGGCTTAAATTTTGTGGAGATCAAGCTGAGACGTGTAAGAATATGTGATAAAAAGTTGTGCTTGATTTGATAAGTTTTTGACCACGAACCAACCTTATACATTTTGCCCAGAAACTGTTGAAAAACTGACTTGGAGGAACCGGCGATGTTCGGTGAGTTTCCAACGACCAATCGACTCGAAACTCACGGTGAACCTCTCAAACCCCTAGATAAACATGTTCAGGAATAGAATGTTGATTAAATGATGGATTTAGGAGTGATCAAGGTCTGAATGTGTTCGATTTGCATCGAACCAAGACGGATCGGTTCGGTTTTGTGCAAATTGAATCTGTGAGGGGGCTAAGGATGAATGAATTGAGCTCCAAATTGATGATTAAGGCATGATAAGAGGATGAAGGTTATGTATTGAAGGATTATGGTTTATGGATTAAGGAAATTGGGCATGGAAATTGACTAATTGATTGGAAATGCTAGGTTGTGCGGTGGATTGGCCTTGAACCATTGTTGGCCGAGACCTTGAAGGTCCACGAGGAGTAACTTGAGTTGCCAAATCAAAGGTAAGGGAATTCCTAACATTACGCTAGGAAGACGGAACTCGATTGGGTGAGTCGAGAAATAATTTAATCGATTTATGAGAGTACTCTAAAGGGATAACCATTAATATGTTCTAAGTGGTTAAAGGAGGTTTATGTATGATATTGTATATATTAGAATTGTCCACCATGTATGTGTATCATTGATCGTTTCGCATGCCATGAATACTTGAATTGTGCATGAGTTGCACATGTGCTTTATCTGTGAATTGAAGTAGGAATTATGGTATGAGTATAATATGGAAAGGCCCTGAAGCATAGGAGGCGCGGGGCAGGAAACGTATACCCTGATGCAACGAGTTCACGGGGTAAAGTTGATGTGATGTGGCGCTCTGATGCGACAAGATCGCGGGGTTATGATAGCCACGGTCCTGATACGAACAATTCATGAAACAAAAATGTGAGGATGCCCTGATACGACGAGATCGCAGGGTGAAATTGACAATGTGTGGCGCCCCGATGCGACGAGATCGTGGGGTTGAGATAGCCATAGTCTTGATGCGAATCATTCGCGAGACAGGAAAGCCTTGAGGCGTATGAGACGAGGGGCAGGAGATGTATACCTTGATACGACGAGATCGCGGGGTGAAGTTGAAACTGAGTGGCGCCCTGATGTGATAAGATCGTGGGGTTGTGATGGTCACAGTCCTGATGCGAGCTATTCACGGGACGGATGTGTGTGAACACCATGATGCGACAGGATCGTGGGGTTGAGATGACCATAACCCTAATGTGAATTATTCTCGGGACGAAGCATGAGATATTGATACTGACCAGGAGATTTATCGAAACCTGATGTGTTTACGAGGGTTGCCGACGACGGTCTGAGGCATTTACGTGGACCGAGCCCGAGGCGACATGATCGCGGGCTAGAAATTGAGACAGGCTGAAATCAGTGGATATGAGGTGTGGTAGGCTGAGAGTGCAGGTGCATTATTATCTGAAGGTGACATGAGGTCATCCTTGCATGCTTGTCGTCTATATGTCGTTATTTTATTGAATGGTGCCCTATTTGCCTGTAAGTCATGAGTTTGGAAATATCGAGGGATGGATGACTGCTTGAATGGACGGTCGGCCTAACCTAGGGTTAGGATCCACCTTACTGAGATTTATATCTCACCCCAGTGGGGGCTTACATTTTTCAGGTTCCAAGCGAAGGGAGTGCGAGCTTGCTAAGAATTGACATTTGAAGGGATAATGGACAATTATATTTATAGTATATTTGTCTTTTATGATATTAGGGTTCTACATCTGATTGGCAAGTTAAGAGTTCAACCTACGTGTATTGGTTGTTGATTTTGATGTATCTATCCTAAGTCATCGGGTACAGTTGTATTTATATAATTGAAGAAGGCATCGCTTTCACGTGCTTATTTCTATATGATATTGGCTGATGGATCCTGGGGTTAAATGAAAGGTACGGCCCGGAAGGATGGCCGCGCGCTCGGCGGGTTCGGGGCGTAACAATTTTGGTAGCGCCGTGCATCGTCCCTTACTTTCGGCGACTGCTTCCGGTAGTTCGTGTGGTTTCGATCGTCACGACATAGAGCTACCAGGAATCTCTTCCAAGGCTTCGGTCTGTCACAAACTACGACCGGCATCCGTCAAACTGACGTCACAGAATGACGTGCTTCCGACAAGTCGTATTTTCCCGATCATCGCGGTACAATCTTGTTAGGAATCTCATCGTCCCATCATATGACCATACATGACACCCGACAATCAATCAATGTTATCATCTTTGATTTAGGCCGGATACTCATAAAAACATGCTCAAAAACTCGGCCCAAGGCCGTTTTCATACTAAATCACGCAGTTTGAATTCACACAGGTCATATGAATGCACACCCTCTCCACTAGGCTTGCGCCCGACAAGGACGATGAAAAACTCAGAAATTCAATCATGTCACATCACAATCAATCAACTGCAGTCAGTCAAGCAGTCAAAACACGATGGATTAACCAATTCAATTAATCAAACGACATTGATTAATCCTAATTTCATTAAATTAACGATCGATCACTCAGTTCCAAACTAACGCTTGCTCGCGATCAAACAATGTCAATCGATGCCCCAATCAGTCAATCAATTGATTCTAACAATCAACTAGCCACAGATGACCTAACTAAAATGACTAACTTAATTAATCGCGGTCATTTGACGTAAATCCAATTCCTATCTAAATCGACCACGATTATTGTACTTAATTACCCTAATAGACTAATTAACTAATCCTAGGTGCAATTAGTGCCCTAACCAATGATTAGGGGTTAATTCACCTCTAAATCGAGCTCGGGCAGTCACAACGATACGTGGCGACAATGAAACATCTTAGCGACGACGACGGCGATCCGTGAGATTCACGATTAACTAGATCTTCGAGCCCCACGGTTCGGTCAAGTGAAGCCCGAGTGAGGCGACGACACTCCGGGATAGCGGCATGGGTTCGGGAGTGTGGTTGGTGGCCGGAACAGTGGCGGCCGGTGGCGGGTCGGGCTTGGGTCAAAGGGAAACAGGGTAGGGCAGTGATGGTTTGGGGGATTTAAGGGGTGTCAAGTGGCCTTAAAGTCGAGGGGAGGGTTGGCCAGCGTCAGGGGATCTCCGAGGTGGTTGTGGGAAGTGGCGAAGGTGGCTAAAGGCGACCAATGGCGGCGATGTTGCTGGAACAGAACTGGTGGGGGCAGAGCCGGGCTTTGGCCAAAAACAGGGGAAGTTCAGGCCGGGGCTGGATCAGGCTCTACGGGCCTCAAACGGCCCTCAAACGACCACCAGTTGCTATGATGGACGACGACGGTGTTGAGGGTGGTCCTTGGGGTCGGAGGCGAACGATGGTTGGTGGTCGAAAGCAGCGGGGGACGGGTGGAAGTCCTTGGTTCGAAAACAGGGCACCGAACTTGAGTCTTGAGTTGGGGGGTTCTGCGACGGTTCCGAGCTGCGGCAGGTGGAGGGAGGAGGATGAGGGGGAGACGAAGAACGGCAGGACGATGGCTGGTGGTGGTCGGAAGTGGCGTGTGAGCCGGTGGGACTCCAAATGCCCACCGAACTTGAAAATAGGGCAGGCGGCATCCGAGGCTGTTCTGAGCTCACCGACGACTTGTGGTGGTCGGGCTGGTGGCGGCGTGATGGCAGCAAGACGGCGAGGCGAGTTGGGGTGGTGGTCGTTGCACAAATCGAGAGGAAGAGGAGGAGGAAGGCATCGGGTGTGAATGGGGGGGGAAACGATGGTCTAAGGCAGAACAATAGAGAGGAAGAGAGCAGGCGTGAGAATGGTGGTTAGGGCGTCGACTGGTAGGTTGAGGGACTAATGGTGGGGTCCACATGGATTTGAAGTTTTTTGTCTTGTAGTGAATTATTGAGTGGCAAATTGGTAATTCAATAATTCAAGACTAAACGGAATTTTTGGCTTGACTGATAGAGGGGTAATTTTGATCTTTTCACGGGCTTGGCTCGATCAGGATTAGGCTTGGGCGCTGGATTTGAATCCTAATTCGTAGCGCTTGAGAATTATGGAGTCTAATCTAAACCGACTAATTTTTCGAAAATCGTCCAAATTCCGTCTCTTAATTCCTTACTGTCCAAAATTTCTTATCGACTGAAATTCAATTTCATTCATTTATCGAATTTGGTCAATTTATAGAAGGTGAATTTTCAGGGCGTCACAGACCCAATTTGGATCCTTCAAGGCCTCTTCCACCCCATTCGGAATTCGTACAGCTAATATATTTGACACAAAAACCTTGCAAAATCCTGACAGCCTTCTTGTTGACACAAAATCGGCAATGAGATATTTTGACCTTCGTTCCTCTGCACTCGATGAATACCAACTGGGAGATTTTCCCCGATTATTCTTGTCAGGAAGTTCATATCTAACAACCAAATCAGAATCGAGGTCAGGAAGAGAGCTTACTGTTGTGACCCGTATCTCGTGGTGAGGTAAATGGTCAGCCTCCTCGTCGGGTTAATGGGCCGTTCGACGTCTTGTCGGACACGGGCCTATCCCAAGGCCCGTTACCCAAGTCGCAACGGCGGTATACATGGTCAACCTTCAGTGTGGTCGGGTAACATGTGATGCGTGTATATACCAATGAGTCGCCACCAATCGTTCTATGGAAGGTACGATTGGAAACCCTATCGAATAGTTGGGAGCATTCTATTCAATTCTGTGAAAACTAGAGAAATGGGATCGGAGACTTTGGTACGCCAACTGTTAGAGTTGACGCCCTTTCGGCACCTAAGTTAAATGATTTGTTTAACCTAAAATTTCATGCAAATGAGTGAGATGCGAACCCTAACACTAAGAGTTCATGCAAATAGGAATAGCTACCCTAGCACTCACAATCAGTAAAAATAGGTGCGCAAATCAAGGATCTAAAATATGCGGATAAATCACATGAAAGCAACGTAACATCCCTATTAAGGCTCTATTAGCCTAGAGAAATATCAATCAAGACTCATGAGTATTTTTTACATGATTTGCTCTTGAGGGATAAAATCGTAATTTTGAATAGTTTTTGGGACAATTTGTCCAAGAAGGGTAAATTTATCATTCTAGATGAAATATAGAGTTAAAAGATGGTGGAAATATGATTGATCATCAAACCAATCCATTTCATATATTTTAGAAATTTTCAGAATTTTTCTGGAATTTTAGAAACGATTTGCCCTTTGAGAGGCAAAATTGTCAATTCAGGAAGTGATGAGAAAAGAAAATCCCAAACGGAAGGATTGGTTGACCTCTTGACCTAAATCCTAATTTTGACTAATTTTCACGGCTTGATCAGAATAAGAAAGACGATTTACCTTTTGAGGGGCAAAATCATCATTCTTAAAAAAAGGATGAGATTCGAAAACCCAAGCATAAGAATTGATTGCCTAACCGACCCTAATTCTTACTTTGGCGTTATCGACCTATCTCATATACAAGGCATAGACGATTTACCCCTAGAGGGTAATATTGTCAATTTTCTTACGAACGGATAATATATTTCAAAAATAGGATTGAGCAATTGTCTATGGTCAATCCTCAAATTTTGAGAATTTTTGAAATGTCTAGGAATTTTCCATGATTTTCCTACATTTTTTGGGATTTTCTAGGATTTTATAACAATTTTTAGGATATTCTAGAATTTTTTCAATTTTTTATTATTTAAAAATTATTTTCTAATTTTTTTATTAAAAAATGATTCGGATCGGGTGAACCCGACCTACTCGGGTCAGAACCCGACCCAGTCCCAGACCCACGCGACCTATTCCTCAAAACGATGCAGTTCTACATTTTTTGTTTTTCGATTATTTGAATTTAATCCGACAATTCCTATTGAACCACGTGGCTACTCCATGACCACTGAATCTGTTAACTAAAACCTACAGCTCAGATCAAAAGCTGACTATCCCTCTGCCATCAGATCTGATTACTCGATTTTACGGTCGCGATCGAACGACTTGACTGATCCTTAACTGTCTGATCTGTCGATTTATTTTTTATTTCTGAAAATCGATTTTTTATTAAATCGAAGATTTAAAACTGATCTTGCGGTCACCAAGCCCACACGTGGCATAACCTAGACTGTCAGATCGCCTAACAGACTAACTTCCGACTCCGGGCTCTACTGACTAGGCAAACACGTGGACCTATCATAAGACGACGCCTAAGATGTTGATTCCTTGACCAGCCACATCAGCTCCGTCTTCAACCTCTCGTCCCCGGCGGAATGGACGACTGAGACTTCTCCGGCGCCGATCGACGACTAAACCTACATCAATTAACCTAAAACTAATTCCATTCGACTCGTTTACTTCTCTAGTTTCACATATGTCAGAATCAAAGTATTTCATCCACAGAATTAAGCATGGGCAAGCTCGAACTAGGTCGACTATGGCGACCCCATACATGTGATTCATGGCCAGAGAATGTTATACTAGAGTTCAAAATACTTACCTCAAGCTCCGATTGAGCTCGCAGGGCCTAGATTTGGCTAGGCGACATTGAACAGTGTTCGACAATGGAAGTTGAGTTTGGAGACTCGATTTGAAGTATTCAAGCAAAATCAATGTAAAATGAAGATGCAATGGTGGTCGGTGATGCTTAGGGAGTAAAACGCCCACACAATCTCGAAAAATGATGATCGGATGTAAAATCCGCCATTGATGCACAGTATGGAAGTTCGAAGACTGAACTCACCTTTTTCGGGATTGCAGACGACTTGGCTGGTGGCAATCGACTCCTGCTATCTCAGGCAGGCTTTCGGTGATGCTCAGAAGCTTAGATTTGGCCTAGAAGAGCCTAACCAGTGCTTCTCCAATTCGAGCTCCAACCTTCGACAATGGTGATGGAAGGTGAGCTCTCTCTCTCTATTTTGTTCTCTCCTCTCAACCCAATGAACCTCTCCTCTGCTTTCGAAAGCCTCTAAAGGCTATATATCGATTTACAATTTTTGGCGCCGAACGGTGGGAGCTAACGGACTCCAAATGGCACGTGACCGTGTGTGTCATTTGGTCCAAAAAATGACAATGACGATTGGTAACTCCATCCAACTCAAATGGCCTTCCAATGCCCACAAATGGATGGCCAATTTAGCCGTTCTGTCCATGTTGACTTTCACGACCAGTGTAGCATTGACCAATTGATCTCGTCTTCCTCCGGCGGCCATTGGTCGCGAATCCGGTATCAATCGACTGGGATTGGCCTAAAGAACTAAACCCCCACCAATGTGTCTTCAATTGTGGTCAATTAGTCAATCAATTTTTCCATCAAAGTTCAGCCCCGCACTGTTCACCTGACCGGGCGGTCTGATTGGTTCCAACTTGAAATTTTCAAAATTAGACTAAATTGGTGGGGAATTTTTGTAATTAAACCTCAATATCGAACTTAGAACATGAATATTGTCTAAAAATGTGGTTTTGCCCAAAAAGTTCATGTCAATTTTTACAGAAGCCCCAAATTTATCCTTAATTTCAATTTAGAAAATTGTGAAATTGAAGGCTCAATAATCAAATTGGACTTAATCGCCCATGCCAATCGACTCAAAATGATGAAATATGTTGGGCAGTGGCTTCAATTTGTAAAGTTAGCCCTTGAATTGAAAGGAATTTCAATTATGTCTAAATTCAAGGACTAAACTGTAATTAAGTATGCAATTTTATCCAATTCATGCAATTGAGCAATTTGTGCAAATAATTGGGCTAAATTGCAATGAATTTCAATTAGATTGAATGTTAAGACCCTAAAAATGTTGAAATTGCAAATTAAAAGAAACAATTGACATTTTTGTTATCAAATTCAATCATATATGTAACAAAGGAGCACATAAAATTAAACATGAATTTGAACTTTTTGTGGGGTCAAAAATACAAAAAAGAATTAATTTTTTTTATATATTTTTGTGACCTCAAATGCTATTTTTCTTGAATTTTGAATATTTTCCTGTTTTCTAAAAATACCAAAAAAATGTGAAAAATATGAAAAATTATATTTTGGTCAAAAATGGTTTCTTGAGCTTGGTCAATGTCACCAAAGTTGATTTTTCAAATTTTTAAATTTTTATGAATTTTTTATGAATTTTTCAAAAATAAATTGAAATAGATTAATAAAAATTCGGGTGTCAACACTTACCTCAGGATCATTCTCAGGAGAGTGGTCGGGTGCTGAAGAAGAGGCAATTTGCAAAGGAGTAGGCTGATTTCGTTCATTAGATAAAGATATAATTTGTTGATCATCCCCAGTTTCGGCTGAAAAACGAACACGCTTCGCCTTATTATCTGTCATTGTACACTCCCTCTCATTGGTTGCCATTGAACCATGGCCTAAGTCCTCATTAAACTGCATAATTGAAATTTTTTGTGAACTGGTTAATGGTCCAGCCCCACCTAATCACACCCCGGACCCCACATGTCCTCTTGACTCCGCACCCTCTATGCCAATGTCCCACCAATTTTTCCTTTCACTGTAATTCTCCCCCTGAAAGGAACATTGGGGTGGAGAAAAATAAGACTCAGACTCTAGAAAAGTCACATTCATGGTAACATGTGTCTTCTTAGTCATTAGATCATAGCAGTAATGCCCCTTTTGTTGAGTTCCATAGCCAACAAATGTACATCATTCTGCACACGAGTCAAGTTTGGTGCGTTGGTTCTTTTGAAGATGCCACACGCCCAAACACTTTAGGTGGTATTGTCAAGACTGAAGGAAGAGGCACAAACTGAGATAGAGTTTGTAATGGAGTTTGAAATTGCAACATGTGGGAGGGCATACGATTCATCAAGTGAACGGCTGTGATCGCCACTGTATCCCAGAATCTTCTTGGAACATTTCTGCCAACAAGAAGAGTCCTTGCCGTCTTTAGAATGTGGCGATTCTTTCGTTCGACCACACTGTTCTACTAAGGGGTTTGAGCGTAATAGGTCTCATGGATGAGACCATGTTCCTTAAAATAAGAGGAAAGGTGTTGATTGATATATTCCCCACCATTGTCCGTGCGAAGAATTTGAATAAGAGCTCCAAATTGAGTAGCAACCATTTTGTAAAACATGCAGAATTTATTAGGAGCCTCACCTTTATGCTTCATCAGATACAACCATGTCATACGTGTGTAGTCATCAACAAAGGTTATAAACTATCTCATTTCAGACATTGTAGTAATTGGAGATGCACCTCACACATCAGAATGAACCAGACAAAAAGGCTTGCTACTTTTATTAGAGCTCAAAGGAAAAGAAACACGATGACTCTTTGCAATAATGCATGTTTCACATTGAAAAACAGAATCTGATAAACCACGAAACAACTCAGGGAATAAATATTTCAAATATCTAAATGATGGGTGTCCCAACCGATGGTGCCACGACCAAACATATGTCTCCTTACTAACAGACCGACCAGGAGTCTGATATGTGCAGCCATAGCTTAAATCATCCACAATGTATTACCCTTCCTTCTTAATACCACATTCAATAATCTCCTTCGTGAGAATGTCCTGAAACAAACTGAAATTCGGATACATAAGGACACAACAATTCAACTCATTCGTAATTTGTCCAATAGACAATAAACGGTTAGACAAAGATGGCACAATTAATGTATGAGATAGAGAAAGACATGGCATGAGAGTCACACTCCTAGCCCCAATGACTGGATGACAATTTCCATTAGCATTATAAACACTCTCTCGTCAGAGTGAGGTACGGTTGACTAGATTATTGGGGTGAGGCATTATGTGATCGGTAGCACCTGAGCCGATAATCCATCCATTGTTTCCACCATGAAAAGCAATGATAAAACTAGAACCACAATTACCTTCAGGAGGAAGGGGGAAGTAGTTGAAGATACCATCGGAACTAAGGAAAGAGATGAACTCCCGGTCACCAAAGATGCCTGCCCTGTACTCTTGCCCAATTCTACTTCAGATTTCTTATTTTTCACTTGAAAATCATCCCACGAATCCGAAATCCATGTAGCTTAAAATAAGTATCCCTAGTGTGTTTGGAATTGCCACAGTGAGAACAGTCGTCGGGTACCTGAGACTTGTCATTGACAGCAGATCAAGAGCGTCTACCTCTACCCACCGAACTGCTTGTCATCATCTGTAGAGACAGGTCTCCTCGACTGCCCCGTGAGACCATTGTTGTACCCATAGAAAAGCCATTGGCATTGGTCAACATCACAGTTTGGTGCGCCTCTTCCCTGCGGACGCGTGCGTAGGCTTGCTAACGGTAGGGAAAGGCTGCATCTGTAAAACATCTGCATGAACCTTGTCGAGACGATCATCAAGATCATCCATAAAGAGGTAAACCCTGTCCTCTCGAACAATATTATTGTAGTGCTCAATATCTATGGGACACACCAAAGGATTAGGCTTGTGGAAATCAATTTCACGCCAGAATCCTTGAAGATCATTGTAGTATTTTTCAATTGGTCCTTCAGCTTGATTGAGTCGTGATACTTGGCGCTTTAAATCATACACCTGGGAAGTATCGGTGCCATCAAAAGGTGGTAGCTACAGAATCCCACACGACTTTAGTAGTAGGGAATCTGATAAAATTGCCAATCAATGCCGGATTCATGGAGTTGATGAGGCATCTTTTCACAGTTGAGTCCTCTGTTTTCTTCCGAAAACAGGATCTATAGGCAAAGGCTGCGGGAGGTCTCCATTGATATACCCTAGCTTGTCTTTACCTGTAATGTACATCTCGACAACCTGAGACAATAAGCCATAGTTAGTTCCATCCAACTTAACTACAATCTAAGATGAAACCGAATCATTATGCGGTGTCGGTGCTGAAAGAGGAGGAGGAGGAGGAGCAGTCTGGTTCTAATTCAGAATCTAGACCAATCTGGTGGTCAGATTCTCCAAAAATGCTTCCGTGGTCGAATTCCCTCCTTGATTTTGGTGGGGAATCATTGCTTCTCTGAGGTTTTCACCCGCCACGGATTCGAGATCGAGTGCGATCGTGCGAGACGAAATCTGCTGGCGCGAGACGATGACACGATAAAGAAAACGAACCAATTTTTTTTTCTCTGGGAGTAAAATTTGGAAAAAAAAACTGGGATTAACGTAAGTACTCACAACAGTTTACGACGGCACGGGACCCCGTAATCGGGAAATAACGTATAGTACTCACAAGGAGCAAATCCTAGATTCTGATATAATGAAGAAATATATTTTTCTCTATATTTTGTATGAATCTGTACAACATTACAATCCACCTTATAAACAAGACATGAGCAATAAATCAGGACAAAAAAACTATAAACGAAAAAATTACCTAATTTGTAGGAAATGCAACTCACGCTAACGGTTCATTCTCACCAAGCAAAGTGTCATGTATATCATCGGTGCGTGTAAGAATAACTGGGATATACTATACGGTTAGAATTTGAAGGAAAAAAGTACAAAAGAAGAGCCGCGAATTTTTGTGTTGAAAACCGTTTTTCTAAATTAGAAAAGGAAAAATCACAGTGCGGTATTAGGCCATCTCTTTACTGTCTGTACCAACATGGGTGTTGCAAACTTCAATGCTATGACTACAAATCATAATCATCTATTGAATGACAGAAAGGTAGTGTAATTAATTATTCCGTAGTGATCCTCATTATCTCCGCAAAATTATTTAGCCGATAAAAGACAAGAATCAATTTTTTTGGGTAGTTAAGATATTACCTCAATATATAGCAGAAGTCTGGCATGCTACTAGCAGTAAAAGTTTTGCTCTTGAATACCACTTTTACTTATTGTCACAACTCCATCAAACTCTCACTTGGAGGCCAATCTTCAAAATAGCAATAGTCTTTCATAGTCTTCACTTGTCTTTGTAATCAAAATTATCCTAGTGCAGTGGCCTCCTCATCACTAGTCATGGAGGCTACCCGAGGCATTGAACACCCTTAGTTTCTCTATGGTGACAGCCTTTATTAACATATTTGTTTGATTTTATGTACCAATAATCTTCTTCAATGACAATGTCCCGTCATCCATCAGCAGGGATATGGTGATACCTCAACTCAATGCGCTTTGTCGTGGAATGAAATATGAGATTCTTTTCGATCGCAGTTAAATGACACAAATAATTAATATTAGATTTGATGATACGAATTATGAATCATCTTGATTATATTCCTAATAAGATTTGATGTTGAACGATATAAGGACGTAAAGATCCCTTGCACAGAAGTGCGATTCGAGTTCAAACTCATTGTAAGGAACGTGGAAAATTATGTGTATGGAGGGTCCAATGGTTAAGTGGCATCAGACATATTGTAATCCTCTCGACGTCAGAGAATTGGATTTCATTTCTCATCCCCAGTGGATGGCGAAACATGTCTTGTGGGCTTTCAGAATGGAAAAAAGGAGGGTGGAAATACTTAATCTTCTTCCGAACGAGATAATCCCGTCGTAAAGGCCAGACTTCTAACGAGAGTCATAAATTTTGCAAGAGTAAGCGGTACCCCTGAGGAAACCATAAAATTTTTAGTCAGGGAAAGTAAGTTCGTCTCAAAAAAGGATTATGAAGCTAGCGTTCCTGAATCCTTAGAATGTTGGAACAAGTAGTGGCAATATAGCCTCGAGAAAAAGGCAAAGAGAAAGTATATGAATCCTTGTATAGTGAAAGAAGTTTCTATGTCTGTGTTGGGAAAAAGAAGTCGGGATGAGATTGAAGGTGGAGACTCTTAGATAGACAATAAGACAGAAGATGATGATGAGAAGTTATTGATTAACGTCAAGAGGATTGTTGTGGAAAACACAAAGAGATGCGCAAACAGTAAGGATGAAAGTAAAATAAAAAACGCATGAGACATGATATTCGTGGAAAATCCAAAATGAGAAAAACCATGGGGAGAGAGGGGGATTTCACTATCTTCAATAATGAGTACAAACGTATAATCAAATATCAATATATCTGACAAGAAGAAAGTGAAGACAAAAAGTTTCGGGGCAGAAGCTAAAAGTAAGCATCCCCTATGTGATATGCAATATATCATTTTTGTAGCCCCATCAAAGAAACCATATAATAAAGTGAATGGTCCAAAATACCCTTATCACTAATTTGGAAGTCGGAATATAATAAATCTCTACATTGACTTCAAATCTCCAAAAGAGCATTCTACTAAACGCCACAAGACCTCTCTTCCTCACCTTCAAGAGTGACCGCACAAGGCCACCCGCCAAATGGCAGAATTAATGACGCACACCCTTAAGCCTATGTAAGCATACTCGATGTAGGAAACAAGGGATGAATCGCCATCAACACTGCCTAAGCAACTCAAATAGTGAGAGCACCAACCAAATCCAAACAATGCTTGAACTTGGTTAAAGAAATTAATTTAGTCAACATATCTAGGTACTTTTTTCATTGTTATTGTACCTTTAGCAACCTCATCACACATAAATGATAACGAATATCGATGTGTTTTGTTCTCTCGTGATACATCGCGTTCTTGGTCAATTGAATCGTACTTTGGTTATCGCAAAAGATAGTGGAGGCTCCCTCCTACTTTACCCCAAGTCCTGTTATAAAACGCTTCAACTAAAGAGCTTCCTTTGTTGCTTTTGTTGCTGCCATATACTTTACTTCAGTGGTAGATAAAACAATTGTGTCTTGTAAAGTTGCTCTTCTACTAACGTGGGAACACCAAGTGTAAAAACATAACCTGTTAAAGATCTCCTTTTATCGAGATCACCTGCATAGTCAGAATCAACGAAGCTTGCAACTGAATGCCCTATATCACAACCTTTATTAAAGACCAAACCAACATCTGATGTACCCTGGATATAACGAAGAATCCACTTCACTGCTTGCTAGTGAACTTTACCCGAATTTGCCATATACCTGCTCATGACACTAACTGCCTGGGAAATGTCTGGATAAGTGCATACCATATTATACATAAGACTACCCACAACACTAGAATATGAAACTGGAGACATCTTATCTTCCTCTTCTTTGATTTTCGGTGACAGAAGCAAAAAGACTAAAATAGGACGTTAGAGGAATACTTACCGCTTTAGCATTCTTCATACCAAAACGTTTAAGCACTTTCTCAATATACCTTTTCTGCGAAAGGTATAACTTTCTCACCTATTTATCTCTACAAATCTCCATACTTAGAATTTTCTTGGCAGCTCCAAGATTCTTCATCTCAAATTCCCTTTTAAGTTTCTTTTTTATCAGTTGTATCCCTGACATGTCATTTGCTATAATAAACATGTCATCCACATAAAATAACAGATAAACAAAAGAACCATCACGCAATTTTTTTATACTACACACAACTGTCATGCGCACTTCTCGAGTAGCCATGACTTAACATAAAGCTATCAAACCTTTTGTACCATTGTTGTGGAGATTGCTTGAGACCATACAAAGAGCGTTTCAACCTACAAACATGATCTTCTTTACCCTCAACAATGAATCCCTCGAGTTGAGACATATAGATTGTCTCCTCAAGCTTGCCATGCAGAAAAACGATCTTGACATAAAGTTGCTCAAGTTCTAGATCACAAAGGGCCACTAAAGCGAGCAATACACGAATGAAACTTTGTTTCTCAACTAGGGAGAACACTTTATTGAAGTTGATCCCTTCCTTCTGACTAAAGTCCTTCGCTACCAAACGTTCGTTGAATCTTTCATCTTCAACACTTGGAATTCCTTCTTTTCTTTTGAAAATCCACTTGCATCCAACAACTCTTTTGCCCTTAGGCATTTTCACAAGATCCCAAGTTTGGTTCTTATGAAGAGACTCCATCTCTTCATTCATCGCAATAAGCCACTTCTCAGATTTGGAACAAATAATAGTGTCACAAAATGTAGAAATTTCTTCAATATCAAGCTTTTTCAGCAACTGTAAGAGCATATGTTACAATGTCAACAAGACGATACCTTTAAGGAGGCTTAATTTGTCTTTTAACTCTCCCTGCAGCCAAAGTTTGAGGTTGTTCAACTTCTTCTACTTCTTTTTTAATTGGATCTGAGTCTTGTTGTTTACTGTTATTTTCTGACTGAATAAGAATGTCTTCAGAGGTTCTTAGTGGATGCTTTACATTAAACTCCACCTCTTTCGCTATATTCTCTTCATTAATATATGTAGATTCAACAATTTTTCTTTGATCAAGCATAAAATTTTCATCAAAAGTAACATCCATACTGATTATAAACTTTGGTGACTGATGATCAGAACACCGCAATCTATATCCCTTAACTCCATTTGCATAACCAACAAAAATACCTTTCTTGGCTCTTGGTTCAAGCTTACCATCTTTTACATGATAACAAGCGGGACATCCAAATACTTTTAAAACAGAATAATCAGAAGGTTTACTAGACCATACCTCGTTTGGAGTCTTATATTCAATTGCGGTAGAAGGAGAATGATTCACCAAATAATATGTCGTATTCATGGCTTCAGCCCAGAAATCTTTATCAAGTCCAGCATTAGAAAGCATACATCTATCTCTCTCTAAAAGTGTTCGGTTCATGTGCTTTGCCACCCTATTCTGCTGAGGTGTATACCTGACTGTTCGATGTCGAATAATTCCTGAATCTTCACAATACTTGTTAAAATCACCTTCGCAAAACTCAAGACCATTGTTTGTTGAGAGACGTTTTATCTTCTTGCCAGTTTGATTTTCAATCAATATCTTCTGCTTCTTGAATGTATAAAAAACGTCACTTTTACGCTTTAAGAAATAAACCCAGACTTTTCTAGAAAAGTCATCAATAAATCTTAGAAGATAAACTGCACCACTTTTAGATGTAACCTATGCCGGTCCCCACAAATCGAAGTGAGTATAGTCAACTGGGCCCTTTGTCGAGTGCACTCTAGTACTAAAACTAACTTTTTTTTTTCCCGTAAACACAATGCTCACAAAAATCTAGTGGAACTGTATGCTTCCTATAGAGTAAACCACGCTTACTCAGGATAGTCATTCCTCTTTCGCTCTTATGGCCTAACCGCATTTGCCACAATCTTGATTTATCATAATCTGAAGAGGATGATATATTTAAAGAATCCCAACGGTACTTCCCTGCAGAACATAAAGGCTATTTTTCGTATTGCCTCTCATCACAATCAAGAAGCCCTTTGAAATTTTCAAAACTCCACCTCCATCAATATACATGCATCCAATGGAATTCAAAATGCTCAAAGAAATAAGGTTATTCTTCAAATCTCGAATGTGCCTAACATCTGTCAAAGTTCTTACTACCTTGTCATGACATTTGATCCGCACTGTACCAACACCCACAATCTTGCAAACTGCATTGTTACCCATAAAAAATGAACCACCAGTGACTTTCTCATAAGTGTGGAACTAATATCTATTTGGGCACATATGGTATGGACAAGCCAAATCCAAATCTATTCATCGTCTACACGATAATTCGAGGACAAAATAGCAAGAGCATTATTTGTATTAGCAAACTCATTATCCTTTACCAGACTAGCCGAATCAGAACCGTCCATCGATTTTTCCCCTTAGCTTTGAGCAAAGGACACTTGATTTTATAGTGTCCGAACTTGTGACAATAGTAGCATTCAACCTTTTTCTTGTCCTAGCATGATCTAGATTTCGAACGGCCTTTACTATTACCACGTTTATCTCGATGATTCGACCTTTCCCTAACAACTAAACCATCGACTTTATCTACGCTATTACTCTCAATAAACTTTGTATGCATTTCCGCGGAATTCAACGAGGTCTTCACATCCTCAAGAGTTATGGATTCTCTTCCATACAATATAGAATTCGCAAAATTCTCATACGAGCTCGGTAGCGAGCATAACACAATTAGGGCTTGATCCTCATCATCTAATTCAAATCTAGATTTTCATATCCATAACAATTTTATTAAATTCATCTAGATGTTCTTGGATAGGAGTACCTTCTTACATCTTTAATGTATAAAGACGTTGCTTCAAAAATAATCATAGCTAGTATGTGTGTGTGTAAAAGAATCAGAACAAGTAGCTTTCGTACCTAAAGCATCGAGCCCTACGTAATGTGACGCGTCCGTACTTTCTTTCTCTCTCATTCTTTCTTTTTCGATTTTCTCTCTTCCCTATCTTGTTGATTTTGCTCGGTTGGCCAGAGGCAAGTAGAAGAGAAGATCAGACCACCCACGACTCTCAGGTGTCTCGCTCTCCTCCTCCTCTCTCCGTCATCGGTTGCTCCCGTCCCAAGACAAGCTCGACTCCCTCCGCTTCTTCCTCTCTTCCTCCGACGACGTCAACCACGACGTCGGCAGCCACAACCTCACCATCTTCGCCCCCCGCAACGACTCCTTTGAGCGCAACCTTTATACTTACTTTGATTTTTGAACCCCTCGTCCTCGCGACCTCGCCCTCGGGAACGACCTCGAGCGCCCCCTACAGTGACGCCCTCTTGGCTTTGATTTCTCTTAACAGTTTGAGCCAAGTGAAATAAGAAGTTGAGAAAAAGCAAAGACGGCCTGTTTTTTGGTAGTTTGAGCTCTTTATTTAGCGTGTACTCTCCGTTGATAGTTTGAGGTAAATTTTGTTATACTTATTTTTGCAGTTTTATGAGTATGGATTTATATATTTGGTTGTTATTTATATATTTACTTATAGTTTGTTAATAATATGTTTTAATTTTTTCCTAATGTTTGATAATAATGATAATGTTTATGAATTCAGGTTTTCTTTAAAAATATTTACTGGGACATATAGGAGTATAAAATGCATTTTTTTTAAAAAAAGGTGATGAGATGGCGGTAGTGTACTTGGAGATATTAAAAATAATTTTATGAGTTTAAAATGAATATTTTGGAAAAAAAATTTGGAGAATCGCAGGACGCGATTGACCAAATCCAAAAAATAATTTTTCAAAGGAGTCAAATTTTGAATGAAAAATCAGAAAATAGGAAATTGATTAAAAATTTTAAAATTTATTTAAGTATTCAATAACATTTAGAAAAATTCTTTAAAAAATTTTATACTTTGATCACACATTCTCTAAGCCTTTAGGGCTATACTAGGACATTTATTTCATTTGATATGTTGATAGTTATAATGTTTACTAAATTGTACATGTGAAATAATTTTTAATTTCTTTAGTAGAATGTCGTCTACATCTTAAAATTGTGCATTGGGGAGGTAGAATAGTGTGAAAAGAATAAGTAAATGATTACGAAGGCAAACAATATACCATGTTTGAGTTTGGAAACATATGGACATTTGATGCATTACGTGCTAAGATTGAGAGCGCATTGAATATTATAGCAAAATTGTAATTCATAGCCTGATGTATATATATCCAATTGTAACACATGGTTATGTTATATATGATACTATTGAGGTGCATGATGATGGTACAGTTAGGATAATCTAGCAATTTGCACTTGAGACTGGTGGAATGAGGTTTTTAGTGTCTTATGCAACTGTAGCTGAACACCAAGTGATAAATGATTACCATGCGTGGGAAGATTCAAATGTTGGTGAAGATGAAGATGTTGTGCATAATCAGTACGTAGAGTTCGATAATAATGATGATAATGATCATGATGAGGTTAGTGATGAGGATGATGATAGTTGGATAGACATTGATGATAATGATGAAGAAAATGTTGAAGGTGACAATATAGATGGTTACTATGACACACATTGTAGTAATCTCATTTTGCCATTGGTACATCCACCGCCCTATTCGGATATCGATTTTGACATGATGCAAGATGATACAAGAGCCAAGCCGTACGGTATGGTATTTGATCCATCAAAAGAATTTGATGTTGTCATGTTATTTTTATCATAGGACGTGGTGCAGCTGGTTGCGAAGGAGTAATCTATGAGAAGAAACCATAAGCTTTGCTATGATATAACAAAGACGAGAAAATATGTGATCAAGTGTGGTAATTTGAATGGACCGTGTGGTTGGAGGCTCTACACGACTATTAAAGTGGATGACATGTTTTGGAAAATAGGTAAGTATAGTAGGCCACATACATGCAGTAATCTGCAAAAGTCATGGGATCATTCGCACCTTGATCAAAAGTACATCTACAGCTTTATAAAACAAATGGTCGCCGCCCAACTAGATATCAAAATCAAGTCACTAATAGCAGAGATTCAAGACAAGCTAAACTTTCAACCTACTTATCGTAAAACCTAAAAGACCAACAAATGGCGATTGCCAAAACTTTTAGAGGAAGTGATGAGTCATGCGATAGGTTGAAGAAATACACGAACGAAATTGAGCGTCTGCATCCAGGTTCTCATTTCATGATCAAAGATCGCATGACCCCAGATCAGAGCTGTACGGTTTTCAACCGGATGTTTTGGACTTTCAAGCAAACAATTGAAGGCATCAAAAGTTATCGTCCTATGATATTTGTTGATGGTACTTTCATGTACAGAAATACCAAGGAATGCTCCTTTGTGCGGCCTCACTTGATGGCAACAATCATAATTTCTCGTTAGCATTTGTTGTGGTCGATTATGAAAATGTTGAGAATTGGCGGTGATTTATGAATATGTTGCAAAGATATGTCACCAGCAGGGATGATATTTGTGTAACATCAGACAGATATATCGAGATTCAATAAGCAATGGAGACAAAAGAGTATATCCTCCACATGTCCACCATAGAGTTTGCATTCGTCACATTGCCAGCAGTTACAAAAAACATTTCAAAAATGAAGATGGCAGAAGACATGTTGAGATGGCAAGTAAATATTGAAATTCGTAAATTTGAAGAAAATACGTGTTCATACATTTCAGTGTGAAGTACTAATTATTATTTAATGAATAGCTTAAGCGAATCAATGGCGAAAGTTCGATCGAATCATGAGCCGAATTAGGGAGCACCCGCAGCTGAATGGTGTGACTAGATTTCAAGAGAGAAATAAAGGCTTATGATGGAGGGAGGACATATGGATCAATGGCGATAAATTTAGTTGAATCGATCAATAGGATGTTGAATAGTTTTCATGGTCTACCAATCACAGCCAGGGTCGAGAATATATTCTACTAGTTGATCTACTATTTCGCCATGACGAGAATGATGTACATGATGCAGAAGGCCAACGGATGGATATATACGCAATTTTCGGGTGAAACGCTTTAGAAAAATAGCGAAAATACAAAGAAACGTGAAATGAGATGTTTCGACTCTTGAAGAAGGGTTTACAAAGTGAAAATTAGACATGAAACCAAATGATCTGAGGGCAGCAAACACAAAGTGCACCTAGACGTATGAATGTGCACACGTGAAAAATTTGAACAACTAAAAATTCCTTGCTCCCACGTAATTGCAGCATGTCAAGTACATGCAATTGATTACCATGTGTTCTTAGATTAATGCTATACATTAGATAAAACCCTTTAATGCTATCAGTACACGTTTCATCCCTTAGGGCATCATTATTTCTAGGAAGAATCTAACGAGCTACTATTAGTGCCAGACCCGAACCATATTAGGAAGAAAGGTTGTACATCCCGAATACATATTGAGATGGACTAGAGAACACGAAAAGGTAGCAATTCGGTAACCATTGCACTAACTGTGGAAAATCAGCGCACAACAAGCAAACATGTACACACAGATCGGCCTGGGAATAGATCATAGTTATGTCAACATCAACAACACCTTTATCCCAAACTAATTGGGATCAACGGTCAATGAATCCCAAAGAATCATAAAAATAAAAGCAGAATTAAGCAAAGGAAAAGAGATGAATGTGTAAAAATAAATAAATATCTATCTATCTATCTATCTATACACTACCCCTCCACAATACTAATAACTTTTCTCCACTCCGTCCAAAGACAAACCGTACGCCAATCTAATATATCACAGATATGTGAATTATGTAAATTAGTTTGACGAAACTTTTGTAATGTTATAATATCGTTCAACAATCATATTTATAAAGTTCATTTTTTCATGGTTTTTATATTAGACGTGTGATTTTTTTTTTTTTGTGATTTTACGATATTCGAATTGCGCAATATTTATTCAATTCCTATGTTCGATGTCTACATTACATATGTGAATTTGTTGTAAGATGTTATAATATTTAATTGTGTAGATATGGCACAAAGGACTCACATTATTAATTATGTATCTTAATTAATTAAATATTGATAATTATATTACAAAAATGAGCTTCGAAAGAACAAAATTATAAATAAAATAAATGTTTTAAAAACAAATTAAAAAAAAACACTCGCAGGCATCGGGTATCGCTCGGCAATTGGGCCGCCGAGCTGGGGCTCGCTCGGCAAATTGGTAAACTTCACACGCATAGTAGGAAGAAAGTACGTGACCTCATTCTCTCGCTTACCCTAACGAAGCAATCGTGAAAATGTATCCTCAAGAGAGGACCGGAGAGACTGGGAGCGACGCACATGACTTCACTGATAACGTTCTTCACGACGGCCTCTCTGCATTAGGGCATGTCTTCTGGTAAAACCCTACTTGGAGACCCTGACCGTGGCCGACCTCAGGCAGCAACTCAAGCAACAAACAAGACAAGAAGAGTTTTGGACAGGCCATTGCTTCGTCCAAGGAGATATGATTATTAACGCTTGATCGAAGTGTTTTGTTGTGCATGTTTCATCAACAAACCGCTTTGGCCTATAAACAAAAACACGCACTTCGCACCAACTACCTGAGCTTTGATTTTTGGGACGTACTTTTGTTATTAACAATGCGTACTGTATTATGAACCGAAGTTCCGTACTAACTCCTCTATGATTTTGTAATGATCCAAGATCTTAATTGGGACACGAGTTTGAGCCTTTGACTTGGGTTTTTATGGGGTTGGTAGATTTCCTCCACCAAATTGATGCTGAAGAAAAATGACCATGACCTCCACAGCCTACATGATATGCCTTTGCCAACTTACATTGTAGCGCGAGACTAAACAAGAAAAGGAAAAGAAAAAGGATTAAAAAAATTCAAAATATTATTAAAATTTATCTACACCATCGCCAATCGAGGCATGCAGAACTATCGGCGTCAACTTGAACTTTTTTTTGCCAAAATTGATTGGATGGACTGAATTGACAAAAAAATCACAATAAAATATTTGAGATTGAATTGACACAATTATAATAAATTTAATATATATATATATATATATAAAATTTTCCGCAAACGTGGGAGACTCGGAAAAGCGAAGGTCGCCAAGTTGAGATTTGAATGAAGAAGAGAAAGGTGTCGAAGCAACGATGACCTATCACGAGATCCACGACCATCGCCGCTAAACCTCAAGCTCTTTTTGGGAGATTTTTCTCACTTTTTAGCCACAGTTACTTTTCCTCACTATCTCTTAGATTATCTTCACCTTGCGGCTAAATAGCACCAACATCGATATTGACACGCGACATGATGTGACACGACATGCCGATATGTCATTTTTAAAAAAATAAAAAATTCCGACATGTTCGGATACACACACGATAAATTATCATGCTCGTATAATAATATCATTCACGATTTTATTTTTTTTGCTGACTGGGATATTAACTTTAGAGTGGTTGGATATATAAATTAAGTATATATTTTTTATAAATTAATATTTTGACCCCTAATTTATTGAAAATGCTTAAAGTTATCACGTGTGTGTCGAAATGGCGTGGTAAGATGCTGAATTCATGTGTCGCTGGCGTGTCTAAAGTATTGACCACATGTTGATCGCATGTTGGAGAGTGTCGAACACGACACGACAAAAAGGACTTGAAGGGTGTCGGTGCTTCCTAGCCTCACGGAGGCCCCTTTGTTTTCATCTTCATCAGGTGTACTCCATTAAGATTCCATCCTTCCGATGAGAGGATAGGATTTCTATTAGGGAATAAAACAACAGATGGAAATGGATTTGGATACCCTAAAATCATGTGAAGCGGGTATAAGTATAGTACAAGTGTCATAACTTTTGTATGGCGTTCATTTAAGTGCCACAACTTTCAAAACGTTCACTTGAGTGCTATGTCAGAGCAAAATCGTTCAGGTGAGTGCCAAGTCCTATGAAAAATATTTACTTGAATGCCATGCTATTATTTTATTAATTTATAAGTGCCACATGGATTTTTTAGTATTTTGTGAATTTTTTAAAAAATTTATTCATTTTGATGTTTTTATCTTACTTTTGTTATTTAATGTTAAAAAAGAAGAGAAAACCCGTTGTTTCTCGGTAGTGGCCAACGAAGGTCGGCGCCGGCCATCACCGGCTGTCCCTCGCACAGATCTGGCAAGGGCCCCACCTGAGGCCGCGACGGCTGTCATCGAGGGCCGTCGCGGCCTCGCCAACCTAGGGCGACCCGATCCTGGCTCTTGGGACAGTCGGTAGTGGCCACAGCCACCATCGAGAAATCAACGGTTTTTTTTAATAATATTCAAAAATAAGACAATTATTAAAATTTCTACGTGTACAACAAAATATTCCAAAAAATCACTTTGTTGTCGCCACGTCAGCATCTTCAGCGGCCACCTCACCTTTTTTTGATTGCCATGTCACTTTTGGCACTCAAGTAAACAGTTTTTAAAAGTTATGTCACTTAAGTGAAAGGTTTTAAAAATTATGACATTTAAGTGAACGTTATATAAAAATTATGATACTTTTAGTATACTTATCTCTGATAAGGAAACGCTCGAATCACAAGAAATTGGTGAAGTTTCGGCCACGTGTGCTTCTCGATTCTTTAAGTTTTTCTTGAATGGCGCGACCTCCCTTCCCTCATCGTTTCTTTCCCAATGTGCCTATGATATCCTGATGCAAATAATCTCCTAATAATATGACTAGTCATGTAAGATGCAATTTTTTTTTTTTGGTAAGGTGTAAGATGCAATTTTGATTAGGGATAATACCATAAAAAATCAATAACAGGTGTATGCGTACCATAATTACTTCAAATTAATTTTAGCATCATAAGAATTGTTGAATTGATACTTTCGTGCCATATCTACCCTAAACTGATTTTCAAATTACGAAAAACCTCAAATTTATAAATCAATTACCACATTTACCCAAAACTATTTATCATGCCGCAGAAATTCAAAATCACATATTAGATTCAGAGATATGCTAATCTTCACCTGAAAGCTCCCTTGAGTTTCAAAAAATTGCTAAAAAATACATAATTTTTTGTGATATGGAAAATAGGTCGGCATAAACGTAGCGCGGGTATACCCGTTTGGAGTTTTTGCAACGCCATTCGAAAGTGGAATCAGGTAGAATTTGGGTCCGAGTTCGCGAAGCCATGCGCGAAGTCGTTCTGAATTAACGAGGAGCAGTGCGGCGTCATTACGGGCAAGGAGCAATGAGAGACGTCGATTTGGCCAAGGAACAGCAACATGACGTCGTTTCGGTGTCGAGGGCAGACGGCATTGTTTGTTTCTTAGGCGGGGACAGCGAACGACATCGTTTGGCTTCGCAGCAGAAGGAGGCTATCGGCCTCATTTTCGGGACTTGACCCGGTTTTTTTTTAATAAAAATAAAAAATGCTTAAAAAATCAGAAAATTTCAAGAAAATTTCAAAAAAAAAAAAAAAGAGAGAGAAATTGACAAACGGTGGAAAATATTTTTAGTTTCTTTTGTAGTATAATTTGTATTTTTTACATTCTTTTCTGTCGGTCGATCGATGTCCATTTTGGTTTGATTTTGTACACCTGACCCTATCTCGGATTTGATATTTGGAATTGTAACTAAATACTGATTGCATTGTGTGTTTCCTTTACAGTCAGTAATTAGTTGTCTTGCGTGTTTATTTATTTCATTAAATTTCTTGTTAATCACTTTCCTAGAGCAAGATTAGGATTAGACTATAATTTTCACGAAAATGATGGAAAAATAGTATGCATGGTCATCTAGAACTGGTTTGATACCTATAGGCTTTGAATGATAATCGAAATTCATGATTTCCTTAGTAAATAATTGACTAGTTAGGTACAGAAAGGACGCTAATTAAACAGTTAGTGTAAATAAGTCTTCGAATCTATATTCTCCAGTTGCGTAAGAATTGAGATAGTACTCCTATGTCTCGATTAGTTTCTAACCAACCTCAGTATATTCTTAGTGAATGATTTAGGTTGCTAATCATGAAAATAAAATCCAACGTCACTCGAGGTATGGACTAGGGAAAGTCCACTCCTGAATTGAGGTAATACCCCTAAACTAGTTGAATCCACAACAGTCAAGAAAATCAGATTTTTTTTTTCTATTCTGGAACAGCCTCACTCCAATCAATGTCCTCACCAAATAGTCATGCATCCTAATTTTGACATAAGTAACACCCATAACATCACACTCAGCTTTGTTTTCCAACCATGCTCTTCTACTAATAAACCATATACCTATTCTTGTTTGATGTAGTGTGAGACGAATAATGGCGATATATATTCCATCCATCAAATGATGAATCCTCAATAACAAATAAGATATAATTAGCACTATCAGAAAATATCAGTTACAACTGATATATTATTTGTAGACTCAACTCTCATTAGCTTACCTTTCTCGTTCTTCATAAGCACTCTCTTCCCACATTTACAATAAACAAAATCATTTTGTCTTAAACTGTCTTCCTATGCTTTGGTTCACACTATTGTAAACACAAATACTAGTTCTTTCTCTAACTTCACGTACTAAAGCAGCAGACATATGTATCATATATTCTCTTCAACGAATATTTTTACCTCGAATCAAATCTCAAATCTATAATACGTCAAGCTTATTGACCTGGAGGAATTACTAACAACAATAGTAATATTATTTCAACTATCAATGAGATGATAGAAAAGATCACGTAACTTATCATCAATTGACTAACAATTGCATTGAAGTCATTGAAACACTCAACAATCGATGCACATCCACCCATTTTAAAGTGAAACTAAAGTTGCATCCAGTGGACATTGCTGACCGTGAAGGGTTCTTGTGCAGATTCAATGGGGGCACTCATTAGTCCCATGTGGTCTTCTCTTTCATGATGTTAAGCACAATATTACAAGCCAACTTCACTAGGAAAACACCTAACAATTGTATATTCAACAAATCCGAATAGCTTCCTTCACCAATCCTAGCTTCTTCCCACTAGTGTTAAGTGTAGATTCTTTGATATAGGTAATCGTTAATCTTCATCTTCTAAAAATCAAAATAATTCCCATCGAATTTATCGACTTTTACTTTTTCTTCTTCTATTGTGGTTTCACTTCAACTCAAAAGCTTGGGGCTAATGCCAATCGTTGCAGAAAACAAGAGATCAACCAACAAATTGAACAAATCAGAAAATGAACTGAATATTAGATTTATGTAGTTCAATTAGCAGGACCTACTCCACATGGAGAGTGTCACGTGATGCCACTATAGGTCAAGCGATACGATAGATATTATAATCTAATCGAGTCACTCGAACACTCTCACTGTTTTCATGCACCAATTACATTTAATAACTCAAACGGTATTTAGCCTTATAATTGCTCACGAAATAATCATTCAATCTCTCAAAGGAATTCACAATTTATGCCAACATGACTAAAGTGGTTTCAACATTCTCGAACTGCTTCAGAGTGTAATTCACAAGGAAGTGGCCTTTCGAACACTCTTCAAGTATAAAACTCACTTCTTATATCTAGACAATGAACTGAGTCCAGAACAAGAAGCCTACTCAAATTAGAAAATCTACTTGGATTAGGTTTCCTTTACAGGCTCAAATTCGGGATGGGCCTCCGACATCCTTTTAATGACCCAATAGGAGGGAACACATTCGTATTTCAGAAAGAACACAAGCTTCTAAATGGAATATCCTCTTATTTATTGAAAATCAAGATTCTGCCAAGACTTTTTCCTCTTATTAAGCCTTAAATGCAATAAAAACAAATCAACATACACCTGCTGTGTCCAAACGCTGAGAGGAACCTAACATAGAACGAATAGATAACAAAGACAAGAAAAAGAACAAAAGGTATACCAACAAACAAATTATACAACAATAATCCATCATGTCAAATCATTTTATGCTCAATCCTGTGTCTTCTTCGTGGATCCTCAATTAGTTAACCTTTGAACACACTTTCCTGACTTCACCAGCCGTTCCGGTGAGCACGCTGATCCGACCCATGTTCACCATCGACACTCCAAAGTCCTTGAAGAAGGTGGATCCACCAGTCTTGACCTGCAACTCAAGGTATGCCTTGGTTTGGCTGTCATCAAGAAGTGCGGAGTCCGAAGCGAAGAGGCTTCTTCTCTTCGGGATGAGACCGAAGTACTTGACATCGAATGTCCTTACGCTTCCCGGGTCCATCTCAACTAGGGTGGTTTGGTCATTCTGCTTACACCTGAGCTTCAGTCTCGCTACGTAGTTGGCGTCGAGCGTAGGGTCAGCGTCGCCCTTTCCGGTGAAGTTGTAGAGGCGGTCGGTGAAGGAAGAGCAGTGTGAAGTTCCAATGGTGTGCCCACCTAGTCAATAGGGAATCAGAATTAGCATGATCTAACTTTACAAACTACGTTTTCTCCTTGTAGTGCTGACTGTGTTCATAAATCTCGGGCTCAAGTTACAGTTTCTTCCTGATAAATTAATGTCAATTTCCGCAAAATGATTGTCAAAGCGGCATATGAAGCAATAATTGGAGATTAGGTATTACCTGATAGGACGACAAGGTCCTTCACACTGAGGCCTCTCAATGCAAAATCTGCTTTTAGGGTTGTAATGTTGGCCGTAGGTGGTACTAAATTTTCATCTGCCTCGTCCATACTGGAAACGTTCCCATCTCTTCGTCCGGTTTCCACATCATAGGTAAGTCCTCCAGTCTAAAGTGACCAAAAAAAAAAACAATATGATATTAAAATGTTTGCCTTATTAAAGAAAAATCCAATGAGATTACACGGATTTTTCGTGAAAATGGAGATTTCTTTTGAGCTCATACTTATGGAACGAGCATTCAAATTGCAAAGAAGAATTTAAAGGAGGTGATGTATGCATATGCCCACCGCGACGACAACGTCTCTAGCGACAAGGGCCAAAATGTCAGCACAAGAGACAATGCCCGGGCATGCCTTCTCCAACGCCGTTTTGACTCTATCAATCGTTTGGAAACCTCGAAGGCTGAGATTCGGTGGCGCGTCCTTCTCGGCTTGATGGGTCGAAGAGTTCAATAATATTGAACCTTCACAGCCCTGTGGAAAAGCCCAGGATGTAACATGATTCAACTGTGAATTTATGAAGACAATAGTTCTTAACCATGGAGGAATCTAGAGAAGTACGTTGAGGAGCCAAATACCATTTACTAGTCTATAATTTGCTCTAATATGCATTCCCCATTTAATCATGTTGTTATCCCTTCAAATGGAAGCCCAAGATCCAACTCCTCACCCTCTTTTTTCGCCAATAACTTTTCATCTTAGAATCCGAACATTAGTTACATGAAAATAGTCACGCAATTAGCAAATGGTGAAATCCATGCGCATGGTCGGAAGAGAAACCACGAACTCGCTCTCTCACTTACCCTAACGAAACAATCGTGAAAATGCATCCTCAAGAGAGGGCCGGAGAGACTCGGAGCGACGGACATGACTTGACCGATGACCTCCTTCACGATGGCCTCTGCCTTTGGGCACGCCTTCTGGTAAAACCCTACTTTGAGACCCTGACCATGAGCGACCTCAGGGACAAGAAACAAGAACACCAACTGAAGCAACAAACAAGACAAGAAGAGCTTCGGATGAGCCATTGCTCTGTGCCAAGAAGGAGGATGATTGTTGTCACTTGATCTTACTGTCTCGATTGTGGATGTTTCCCGAACAAAACACTTTGCTTTTATATATACTCGCGCCAACCGCTTTAGCTTTGATTTATGGGTTGTCATTGGCATGACAGGTTATCATACTCTAGTTATTTGCAATATGCATTTTCTTATGAGCCGAGTTGCCATGGTTTTCTACTTTCTTGATTGGAACACGGCTTTGAGCCTTTGACTTTGGATTATTTTAAGGGGCTTGATGGATTTACACCACCGGATCGAAATTCAAGAAAACTCGTGGAAGGCACAACATGAGAGCATGAATGATTTCGCATGATATGTCCTCGCCAACTTTCCATCTAGTGAGACAAAAGGCTCACCGAATAAGTTGATAAACAACGAACTATTACGCGACCACGATAAGCTCGTTTTGTCTAAAATTAGAGAGTTGACTTCTCTGGTGGCGTGGCCGGGTCATGTGGTAGCTCAACTCGAGTATTATATTAACGTGATTTGAACAGTAATCGTGCGACCAATGTGGCCAGTAACATGGTACAGAACACTCGGCATGTTACTTGGCCATTTCGGTCTGAAAATAGCATTCCACCGTTTCGCAGAGGATATCCTAGTGAAGGTTGTCAGGTAATGCGCAGCTTTAGTCAAATGAGAGATATTGAAGGAGAGAGAGTTCTAAAGTGTTCATGCTTACCAAGCAAGGTGTTAATATAATGGGCACGGGAATCTATTCATTTTTCCGAAAGGATCATTTGAATTGGTCAAAGTACGTCATTGGCGCACGTTAGAATATCTGGGTTGTACGAAGTAACCTTTTATGGCTACGACGGCCGAGTATATTTAGACCGAATTAAGAGCACGCGATCAATCTCATTGGATCGGGACAGTTCTCCTCTTCTCCCCACAGTCGGGGCGACCTCATTACCGAAGTGGAAGGATTCTTCTGGCGAGATTCGAACCCACGATCACTCTTCTTAAGGCATGCGGTTTGGAGATGAGTAGAGTTAAATAACCCGAGAAGGCCTTTGAGTTTGATATCTCCATGATTTAGATCAATTGCGCGCGATGGGCAAACTATTGTTTGAGTAATGTTAATGGAAGTACGGATGGATCATAGTGTACGGGGATGAATGTCAATGGATGAATGCTAATGAAGGACGCATTACAATTAGAACCAAAGGCATGTAGGACACGCTAACAGTCGATGATCAAGTTCGGAATTGACAAAGTTCACCACCAAAGGTTATAGGACAAACCACCTGCTAAGGATACATGACGTCGAAATCGGAGAAGCTCACCACTAAAGCCTAGCAATAAGAACACCACCAACTAAGGATACATGCTTCTTGGCTCACCATCACCATCACGCAAGAATCCATCTTCCAAGATATATAAACCAAGGCTAGATATTTGCTCATGCTAAGACAAATTTCAAAATTTTTCAATATTCAAAATCAATTACCTTATATTTGAGATTTCGCCTTTTTTTATAGAAGGGACTATTTCATTGGAAATAGACAAACAATGACATAGGAACAAAAAAGCACAATATAGGCCTAAGAATTAATAGATATCTAAAAACACCTAGAGACTTGAACTTTGACTCTTAAAACCTACAACACTCTTAAGACTCCGCAAGTTGGCTTAGACACCTTGGTTATATATATATGAAAAAAACCCTCTTAAGACTAAGAACTAGGACAATGGACGTTTAACTAGATGCAATTAAGACTCTAAATTCGTTCATTAGTCTGGGCAGCTAATAGACATCTTGAAAGATTAACAAACGGCAAAGGAATTTGTCTAAAATAGTCTCCGATTGCTAGGTAGTTGATTGGCAATCTCATAGTCGACAATGAACTTGTAAATCGACAACTAGGTAATCAATTGACAACCATGAAATCGACAACTTGTCTGTCAAATCGATACATTTTCCACATAATCGACATCCTCAACTTAAATTGATCGACAAGGCTTGATGCACTCGCATCAATCTCCCCAGGCTGATGAAGGTATATCCTCATATCTTTCTACAGTGTGCAACCAATCCATAAATTCTTTCAATTGCATTGTTGTGAATTTAGGAATTTCAACCTTCAAATAAGAATCTTGCTAGTTTCTATGAGGCCTTTGATGTTGACGTCGAGAAAGTTCTTCTTCACACGAAGCATTGTCGCGACCCACTCCTCGAGCGCAGGTCTCGAGGGCAAATGGGTCGTCCGCTCTTATTCAAACGCGGGCCTCTCCTAAGGCCCGTTACCCAAATCGCAGCAGCATGAATACGTGATCGACCTTCAGTGTGATCTGGTGACATGTGATATGGGTGCATGCCAAGGAGTCACCACCAATCGTTCTGTGGAGGTTACGATTGGAGACCCTATCGAATAGTTGAGAGTGTTCTATTCAATTCTGCGAAAACTAGAGAAACGGGATTAGGGACTTTGTTACGCCAACTGTCAAAATTGACGCCCTTTCGGCACCTAAGTTGCATGATTTATCTAACCTGAGATTTCATGCAGATGAGTGAGGTATGAACCCTAATACTAGAAGTACATGTAGATAATAGTGACTATCCTAGCACTCATAATCAATAATAAAATTGTGCAAATTAATGATCTAGAACGTGCGGATAAATCACATGAAAGTAACGTGACATTACTAATAAGACCCTATTAGTCTAGAGAAATATCAATCAAGGCTCAGGAGTGTTTTTAACATGATTTGCTCTTGAGGGGCAAAACCGTAATTTAGAAGATTTTCGGGACAATTTACTCTAGGAAGGGCGAATTTATCATTTCAGATGAGATATGGAGTCAAAAAATAGTGGAAATAGGATTATTCACCACACCAATTCATTTCCTATTTTCGGGAATTTTCGAAATTTTTTTGGAATTTTTGGACGATTTACCCTTTGAGGGGTAAAACCGTCATTTCAGGAGGTGAAGAGAAGTGAAAATCTCAAACAGTAGGATTAGTCGACCTTTTGACCCAAATCCTAATTTTAAGCAATTTTCACGGCTCGATTAGAGTAGAAAAGGCGATTTATCCTTTAAGGGGTAAAATCGTCATTTCAGAAAAAATGAACGAGATTCAAAGACCCAAGCATAAGAATTAGTCGCATAACTGACCCTAATTCTTATCTTGGCATTATCGAACTATCCCACATACAAGGCATAGGCGACTCACCCCAAAAAGGTAATATCATCAATTCTCGAATGAACAGATAAGAAATCCCAAAAATAGGATCGACCAGTTGTCTATGGTCGACCCTCAATTTTTGAGAATTTCTGGAATGTCTAGGAACTTTTCACAATGTTCCTACATTTTTTTGGATTTTCCAGAATTTTCTAGCCTTTTTATTAGAATTTCTCGAATTTTTTTTTATTTTTTATTTTTTTAAAAAAGATTTTCTGATTTTTATTAATAAAAAAATAATTCGGACTGAGTCGACCTGACCCACTTGGGTCGGAACCCGGCCTAGACCCGGACCTGCGGAACCCAGCCCTAAAACGACGCCGTATTGCCCTTTTTAAATTTTGATTTAATCGGATTTAATCCGACTATTCCTATTGAACTACGTGGCTGACCCACGACTTTAGGATCGGCTTACTAAAACCAACGACCCAGATCAAAAACCGACTAACTCTCCACCGTTCGATCAGATTACTTAGATCTACGGCCAAGATTGAACGACTTGGCTAATCCTCAACCGTCCAATCTACCGATTATTTTTTATTTTTGAAAATTCAATTTTTATTAACAGAATTTATAGAAACTGATCGAATGATCACCAAGCCAACACGTGGCGAAACCTAGACCGTTAGATCAACTAACAAATTCAAAACAAATTACAACGGCTTTGCTGACTCTGCAAACACCTGACCAACCACGTCCTGCCACCTAGAGATTTGACCTGTTGACTCCGTCACATCATCGTCTTCAACCTCTAGACGCATACTACAGAATGAACGGTCGTGGTTTCTCCGACGTTGATCAATGGTGAAATCGTGACGAAATCGAGCAAAACCGGCGGCAATGAACTCGTCTAAACTTCGCCGCAACATATCTCAGAATCATACAATTCCATTCACATAATCGAGGATGACGAAACTTACACAACAAATTGACATGGCATCTCAATCGAGCAGAACGAAGAATTTCAGATTAATTCCTTTGCAAAGAAGCTTCTAATGAAGTTTAGAATACTCATCTTCAGGTCTGATTAACCTGGTTTAGACTAGCTTGAACTAGGGAAGCTTCAATAGGGTCGACCATGGCGACGAGGTTCGAATGCGGGGTTTGACTCAATTTCAATGCAATTAAAACACATAGGAATGCTTAGTGATCCCACAGATATGAAATGCACGCGTTAATTGCAAGAAATGAAATCGAAATGAGGATCCGCCATTAAAGGTCAGAATTTAAGCTCGAAGTTGGACTTACTTATGTTCTCGATTTCAGGTAGCGCAGTCGATGACGATCGCTTCCAGGAGCTTCAAGCGATCACCAGACGTCCTTTAGAAGCTGTGATTTAGCTTGAAGAGGCCCAACCAATGCTCTGAAAATTTGAACGCAAGCCCTCGACAATGGCAATGGAGGGCGAGCTCTCTCCATTCATCTCCCCTCTCTCTCGGTTCAGTTGTCCCCCAGAAATAGAATGAACTCCCTCCTTCATAACAGAAAGCCTCCAAAGGCTTATATAGCTCTTCGAATTTTGGCACCGAATGACAAGAACCAACAGACTCGAAATGGCACGTGATCATGCATACCATTTGGTCTAAACGGCTCCGGAGACAATGGGTAATTCCGTCCAATTCAAATGGTCTACCGGCATGCGCCAATGGATATCCAATTTGGTCATTCTGTGAAAGTTGACTTTCACAGCCGCTGCGACATTGACCGGTCGATTCCACCCTCCTTCGGTGACCATTGTCATGACTCCAGTGTCAATTGACGGGGAGTGGTTTAAAACATTAAAACCCCACCAATGTGTCTTCGGTGGTGGTCGATTGATCGATCGATTTTGTGATCCAAATCTAATCTTGCCCTGTTCATCTGCGCAAGAATCATGGGGGAGAAGACGACATTGTAGCGGATCGATTCGACCGGTCAGAACTGGTCCGATTCTATTTCTGCGAAATTAACCCTAATTCGCGTGGGATTTTTACAAATTAAACATCAGAATCTAACTTAGGACATGAAAATTATCTAAAAATATGATTTTTCTTAAAATTTCACATCAATTTTTATGAAAGCCCCAAATTTTCATTTAATTGCAAATTGGGAAATTGTGAAATTGAGAGCTCAAACGGACAAATTAGACTAAACCACCTATGAAAATCAATTCCAAATGATGAAATACATTGGACAGTGGCTTCAATTAGTAAAGGTAGCCTTTGAATTGAATTTAATTTCAATTATGCTCAAATTCAAAGACTAAATTGCAATTAAGTATGCAATTTTGCCAAATTCATGCAATTAGACAATTTGTGCAAGTAATTGGACTAAATTACAATGAAGGACAATTAGATTGAATTTCAAGACTCTAAAAAATGCATAAATTGCAAATTAAAATACTCAATTGATATTTTTTTACCAAATTCAATCATACGTGTAATAAAGAAACACATAAAATTGAACCTGAATTTGGATTTTTTTATGAGATCAAAAATGCAAGGGAATTAAGGGAAAAATATTGACTATTTTTTCATATTTTTGTGACCTCAAATGCTATTTTTCTTGAATTTTCATCTATTTTCCTATTTTTTGAAAATATTAAAAAATGTGAAAAATAAAGAAAATTCTTTTTTGTTCAGAAATTATTATTTAGGCTTGACCAAGGCTACCAAAGTTGATTTTACAAATTTTTAACTTTTTATGAATATTTTGTGAATTTTTAAAAAATAAACTAAAAAATACTGATAAAAAATCAGGTGTCAACAAACATGCCTTCAAGTTCCGGTAAAGGGTTTGAAACCCTCTTCATTAGAGAGAGCTTCTTCTAAATCATGAATCAAAACATCATGTTTTTGAAGTTCGAGGCATTGGAAATGCTCCTCCAGTTGCTACACTTCTACCTAAATCATCCACCTTTACATCTCGTAGATCTCTTTCTCAAGCTATAGAAAACTCAATATTTGATCCATGTTGACGCAACCAACCATTTCTCTCTCTTTTTTAATGAAAGTGTGAGATGGGATGTGAGATAGTTTACAAAAGGTGACACTGAAAAGAAGTTCAAATTTGAGCTCTGATATTAATTTGATGCTTTGATGTTTTAAGTGGTCTCGAGGGAAGTACGGATAGATCAGAGTTAATGAAGATGGACGTTGATGGATAAATGCTAACTTAATATACATTATGATCAGAGCTAATGTATATTTGATGTGCCACCAGCCGATGATCAAGATTGAGCCACCAACGATTATAGCATGAACCATCCATTGAGGATATAGGGCTTCGAAGTAGGATAAGGTCACCACCAATGCCCACAAGAAAACCACCGGTCGAGGATACAATGTTTTTAAGCTCAACTCCAAGTAAGAATACACCTTCTATGGATACAAAAATCGGGGATAAATATTTGCTCACATAGAGACAAATCACCGCCAAGGATACAGGACTTAAGGGTAAGAGAAACTCATCACCAATGCCTATAGAAAATCATCAATCGAGGATACAATGCTTCTTGGGTCAACACCAAGTAAGAATCTATCCTTCAAGGATATAGAAACTAGGATAGATATTTTCTTACACGGAGACAAATCTCATATATCTTTGATATTCGACTTCCTTATATCTTAGATTTCGCCTCTTTTTATAAAGAAACTATTACATAGATAATAAACTAGGATTAATACCGCGAAAAATTTCAAACTGGTACATCTGTGATAAATTTACCCCAAACTATTTTTTTATTACCAAAAACCTCAAACTAGTACACTTGTGACAATTTTACCCTAAACTTTTTTTAACCACCAAAAACCCTAAACTAGTGTAACTATAACAAAGTACTTTTTTTACCTAAAAAATCTCAAACTGTCACACATATGACAAATTTACATTTTTTTAATTTCTATTAAATTGAGTTAATATCATGAAAAATTCTAAATTAATACATATAACAAATATAGGGTAACGTGTATGCCCAATAATAGCCACGAGTCATTCAACATAGCAAATTAACAATAAAATTTAACGAAAACTAACGGAGGGTAAATTTTTCGCGGTTGTATTAGTTTGGGGTAAATTTGTTACATATGTACCACTTTGGGGTTTTTCATGATCAAAAAAATAATTTGGGGTAAAATTGTCATAAGTATACCAGTTTGGAGTTTTTAGTGGTATTAACCCAATAAACTAAGCATTAAATACATGGGAACTACCAAGAATATAGGAACTGAAAAACTCAATAAACACCTAGGAGCTAGTAATTGAATTAAAACGCCTACAAACTTGAACTTAAGAATTTTGAAAGACATCTGACCAAATTTGTTCATCAACCTAACCAGCCCAATAAGCACCTTGAAATATCAATAAACAGCAAAGGAAAATGTCCAGAACAATCTTCGATTGCTAGATAGTCAATTAGCGGTCCCAAAGTTGACCTCATTATATCGAAAACAACAATTAAGTCTTAAACCTCAATACATGCAGCTAATATTTGGTCAAACTAGATGATGTGAACCTTAGTTATCCTATAAATTACAATTGAAAAAAAATAATTTTTTATTTCCAAAATCAGGGACCGGACCATTTTAAGATTGAGGGTTGGACCTGCAGACTAGCCACTAGATTCGGTCCGATTCCAAAGCATCAATGGAACCAATTGCACATACTTGAAACACATTCACACAATGTATTTATTGCTTCAGAAATTGGGGAAAAATTATGTGAGCATCGATCGCGCTCAATAATTACAACACTTGTTCTTAGCCAAAGGGCCGAGAGACGTATGCTTTGGACAAGTGCATGGCTTGGCTTTTATACACAATCCCGCTTCTCGGAGCGGCAAGGATGCTTTGGGCGCGCATGGCTTGGTTTGAGAACTTTATTGGTGAGGGAGGATCAAGACAAATAGGGGGAGTGAGTTTGGACAACAATTTGCAATCCCACATCGATTGCTAGAAAGACAGAGGGAGTGAGTGGGGACAGCAATAGAGAACTTTGCAGTTACTAATTGGTTGCTCGAAGCGGCGACCAAGTAGGTTGCCTATTCAAGAAGCGAGGCATGGAACGGAATTAGGCATATCGTTCTTCGATCTTCTGGCGAAGACCAAGTGCCATTGGTTCTCAACAATATAAAGCCTTGAACAAAGTCAATTTTCAATTTATCACCATGAGTGTTTTTTTTTTACTCCATAGATTTTTAACTCATAGAATTTAAGATTCTAAAAATATAATCGGTCTTGTCTTGTCTGAGTAGGCGGTCCCCATCTGATGCGGGATAGCGATAAACAAGAAATCAATTCCAAAGCAATACTGAAATTCAATTTATGATAGTCTAAATATTACAAAGAGATGATGTCCCTATATATAGAAAGTACTCCAAAAGAAATACAGATAACTAAAGATAACATTGCTCGACTCAAATATGATATTATCTAAAAGGAATCAAATTGAAATCTCGAAAATTACGCAAAAATTCAAAACTGCCAAAATAGAAAAACTGCCGAAAAGTGGTATAAACGACTATGTAACGTAAAAATCTATCGTATCACCCAGCAAAATAGTGACTTTGAATTAGACGATCGTTTCGCTTCAATCGACCAATTTTGAGTACAGTTCGAAATCGTTTGACCCAGACAATCGTTTCGCTTCAATCGACCAATTTTGAGTAAATTCGAGATCGTTTGACCCAAAATCAGAATTACTGGTAAAGTCGCGCGGACTTTTAGTGATCCAATTTGTCAAGATAATCGCATGTCAAATATTCTACATCATTCTCCCCTTCTTCAGAAGAACTCGTCCCTGAGTTATCATCAGGATAAAGCGGGACGTCTAGAGAATGATACTCAAATAAGTCCGCCACATTGAATGTTTGAGAAATATTAAGATCGCTAGGAAGATCAATAAAGTAGGCATTATCATTGATCTTCTTGAGGATTTTGCAAGGACCAATCTTTCTGTTCTTCATCTTGTTATACGTATCAACGGGAAATCGTTCCTTGCGTAGAAAGACCATGACCTCATATCCAACTTCAAAAGTTTTGGAACAACGTCGCTTGTCTACGTGCTCCTTATACTATGCATTGGATTTAGCAAGTTGGTGTGCAACATTAGCTTGAACCTCTAGAATTTTTGTCGCTGAATTTTCTGCCGCTACACTATAACTAGGAATCTTAAGCAGAGAGACCAGATCAAGTGTGTGCTGAGGTACACGACCATAAATAACTTCAAATGAGGATTTTTCAGTGAAACAATTAATTGTATTGTTGAAAGCAAATTCTACTGGAGTCAGATAATGATCTCACTGTTTTGGTGTGTCACTACACAGACAACGAATGATGTCTGCCATTGTCCGATTAACCACTTCGGTCTGTCCATCAGTCTAAGGATGAAAAGAATTGTTATACCCCAAATTAGTACCGAACAACTTCCACAGTGTCCTCCAAAAGTGACTAAGAAACTTAGTGTCTCAATCGGATGTAATTGTCTTTGGAACCCCATGCAAACAAACTACTTCGCAAAAGAAAATACCAGCAACATGAGAAGCGTCAGATGTCTTCTTACAAGATTTAAAGTGCGACATCTTCGTAAATATAACCACTACCACTAAGATAGAATCCATACATCGTTGTGTTCGCAGTAGTCCTAGAAAAAAAAATCCATAGATATGTCCACCCATGGTCCAGATGGAATCGGCAATGGTGTATAATGTCTAGTATTTGGGAATGCCCCTTTGCAACTTGACAAACAGGACACTTATGGACAAAACGCCCAACATCTCGATTCAATTGTGGCAAAAAATGGCGCCTCCTCCATCAAGGCGATAGATTTATCACGCCCTAGATGTCATCCAAGGCTTCCACCATGTAATTATCGAATCAGTTTCTCACGGAGGGACCTACGCGGAATGCATAACCTGTTGCCATAAAATAAAAAATTATCATGAATGATCATATCTCCTTCAGAACTAGCAGCTTGACACTTCACCCAAGTGTCTCGAAAATCTTCGTCTTAAGCGTAGAGGTCGCATAAAATCTCAAAGCCCACTACTTCATTCTTTATAGTCACAAGTAATGCAACTCGGCGGCTTAGAGCATCCGCCACTTTATTCAGATAACCTGCCTTATGTCGAAACACAAAATTAAATTGCTCCAAGAACAAAACCCACCGCTCATGCATCTTATTCAAATGCTTCTGGCCCTTGATGTATTTAAGCGCTTGGTGATCAATATTGAGTATAAACTCATGCTAATTGAAATAGGGTTGCCAATTCTTAATAGCTCGAACTACCGCATAAAATTCCTGTTCATAAATAGACCATCGACGTCTAGCTTCATTTAATTTCTCACTGAAATACGCAACTCGATTTACCTTCTTGCGAAGCACAAAATTAAATTGCTCCAAGAAAGAAACCCACCACTCATGCATCTTATTCAAATGCTTCTGGCCCTTGATATATTTAAGCGCTTGGTGATTAGTATTGAGAATAAACTCACGCTAATAGAGATAGGGCTGTCAATTCTTAATAGCTCGAACTACCTGATAAAATTCCCTTTCATAAATAGACCATCGACGTCTAGCTTCATTTAATTTCTCACTGAAATATGCAACTCGATTTACCTTCTTGCGAAAGCACTGCACCAACTCGTTCTCCAAAAGCATCACAATCTAGCTCGAACAACTTATCAAAATTCGGCAGAACAAGAACATGAGCAGTAGATAATTTCTCTTTTGTCAAGGCAAAACTTGCTTCAGTTTCATCACTCTACCTAAATTGGCCTTTCTTTAAACATTCTGTAATAGGTGCCGAGATAGTACTAAAATTACGAATGAACTTGCGATAGAATGTTGCCAATCCATGAAAACTCGGCACCTCCCCAACAGTCTTGGGTGTAGGCCACTCTCAAATCGCAGCAACTTTTGCCTCATCAACTCGAAGGCTATCTGCACTACAATGTATCCTAAAAACAACAACTCACTTGTCATAAAACTGCACTTAGCCAAGTTGATATAGAGTTGAATTTTTTTAAAACCTACAAAACATCTTGAAGGTGGCTGACATGTTGCTATTTGTCTAAGCTATAAACAAGTTTGTCATCGAAATAAATCACCACAAATTTTCTAAAAAAAGGCTTAAGGACTTGCATCATCAAGCGCATAAAAGTACTCGGAGCATTGGTAAGTTCAAATGTCATGACAAACCACACATAAAGTCATTCGTTGCTTTTGAACGTCATTTTCCATTCATCCCCAGGTCTCATGCGAATCTGATGGTATCTACTCCGCAAATTGATCTTCGAAAAGATCTTTGATCCAGCGAATCTGTCAAGCATATCATCCAAATAAGGAATAGGGAAGTGATACATCAAAGTAATTTTGTTGATTGCTCGACAATCCACACACATCTGGATGCTCCCATCTTTATTCGGTGTAAGTAAAGCGGGAACCGCACAAGGGTTCATGCTCTCTCATATAAATCACTTTCGAATAAGTTCTTCTACATTTTTCCGTATTATCTTTTTCTCCTTTGGGGTCATTCGATAGTGAGGCAGATTTGAAAGACTAAAACCCGATAAAAAATTCAATTTAATGTTGAATGTCTCGCATCGTTGGTAATCCATCCGATAGATCCTTAGGAATAATACTAGAAAAAGCCTTCAATAAAGGTTGAAGTGCTTTTGAAATTTTGATGGTTTCCTGCTTAAATCCACTATCCACAATTAAGTACATATCATTCTTCTTGTGAACATTAAGCAAAACACCAGCCTTATCATTGTTATGTTTTTGGGTAGTTCGCGGGACACGTGCAGCTTCATCTAAGGGACGAAGGGTGATTTTTGTCCTATCCCACACAAACGAATAAACATTCTTACATGCTCGGTGAGTAAACTTCAACATCATACTATCGAGGTCGTCGCAAAACGTGGCATGTATCCATCTCAACTATATCACAGATTATAGTATCCTTCTACATTTTTCCAATGGAAATATGCAAATGACAAATCTGAGTTATCTTTAATTCCGGTCTCTTACGAATCCAGCCAATCGTATAGGGTGAAGGATGAGCTTCAGTCTTCAATTGGAGGTGTTCGACAAGTGCCTGCAATACTATATTCTCGCAGCTTCCACTATCAATGATGACGTTGCAGACCTTCCCATTGACATTGCAACAAGTGCGGAAAAGATTATTCCGCTGCGAATCTTCCTTTCGTGGTGCTAACAGCAGACGTCTAAACAAGGAATTAACATGTTCGCCCTCTACTTCGACTATCTCTTCTTCGTTCCCCCAAACCTCTTCATAAAGCTCATCGTCAGGTTCGGCCAAATTTGTCATCTTTCATCGCGGACAGTCACTCGAATGGTGCCTAGGCTCATTACATTTAAAACACTTCCCTAGATAAGGTTTGGCATAGGGATTCTAAGCAACATCACGAGACTTTGTCGCAGGGCCTCTGTAGGCTTGGGCGCATCAACATTACCCCAGGCTGAGGAGCCAGGATAGGGGCTTTTCCTTGTCGGTGCCGGGAAAGTCACGTCGATTCCCACTAGGCTGAGGCGCCGCCCTTCAATGTATATGCCACGAGCTTAACTTGATGATCCTCTTCAATCTCCATGGCGTCAAAGAACTTCTCAATCTCTCAGAGCCAATCCAAAAAATCTTCAATACTTAAATCACCGTTGAAAGTAGGAAGATCAACCTTTAGTTGATATTGTTCGAGCTCTCGTCGATATCCTCCCTATCGTCGACCTCCACGAACAGGTTCGTCCAAGATGTCCCCGTATCAACGGTTTCCATGAACAGCAAAATCCAGGATTTCATCTTCATATTCTGCTTCAAAATCCTCGACATAGCCTTGTCGTCTTTGTCAAGGATTCGCCCTTCGCTCCATAGCTACTTCGGGATCACGAGCGACAAGAATTTGCTCGGCTGGAAGAATGCCAGGGTTAGGCTTACGATTTGCAAACAACCTTTGGATGGTGGCAAGCAAGTCTTGCATCGTCCGTTGGTGGTCATGCAGAGTCCACCGAGTTTCTTCAGCAAGTTGTCAATTCTCCCTAATGAACTGGGTAAATTCCTCACGCGAAACAAGCTCATGGCCCTCAGCCGCAAAGGTGTTTCGAATCATGTTATTAGTTATCATCACAATAAGAAATCTCGCTCTAATACCAATTGACGTAGGGTAGCGATAAACAGGGAATTAATTCCAAAGTAATACTGAAATTCAATTGATGATATTCTGAATATTATGAAGAGAGGATGTCCCTATATATAGATACGACTCTAAAAGGAATCTAAATAACTAAAGATAACATTAATTGATTCAAATATAACCTTATATAAAAGGAATCCATTAAAATCTCGAAAATTACTTGAAAATTCAAAATTGCCAAAATAGAAAAACTGCTGAAAAGTGGACGACTCCGAAACGCAAAAATCTATCGTATCTAATAATAAAGCTGTGACTTTGAATCAGACGACCGTTTCGCTTGAACCGACCAATTTTGAGTGCAATCTGAAATCGTTTGACCCAAGATTAGAATTACAGGTAAAGTCGCGCATGCTTTTGGCGATCCAATTTGTCAAGATAATCGTATGCCAACTATTCTACATCACCGTCCCATATCTAGAATTGAAAATCAAAATCGAGAACCTGACTGACATTCTTAAGAACAAAAACCAACCGACTAGTTTGGTCGGTTCCTTTTGCTCACCCATAGTGATGGCCCTCACCCACGCCCTTGCCCAAATCAAGCGAGGGCCTTCATGCCCTTGTTCACGACCGGTCACCATGCTTTAATCATTTGCAAAGCAAGTATGCTCGACCATGCATATGCTTACACTCTTGAAGTCAATGGATTTAAGTTTTTCCATATATAATTTGTTAAGCTAGTGTAATTATCCACTTAAAATCACTAAGTCTTTTATTTTCATTTTGGATGAATGGTTGGAAAAAATAGACGTTCTCGATTTTGGGCCAGTTCCTGGTTCTGGTTTTGATTCTGGTTCCGAATTTTTAATTTTATTTTTTAAAATAATAAATAATTTAATTTAATTTAATAAATTATAAATTATAATCAAATTGTACATTTTAATAAAAAAAATTAATAAAAAAAAAGAGAGAAAGGAGAGGAATGGGCTTTGAATTATTATTATAATATAATTTTATAAATTATTATAAATTATAATGCAATAAAATTCAGTTCCTAACTTTTAATTTTATAAAGTATTATAAATTATAATATCATAAAATATGGTTCCGAAAAATATGGAACCGTGGGCCCGGTCAACAGGCTCATTCCGGTCCACTGTTCAATTGGCCATGTGTAGGAAAAAACCATTGATATGCATCGGCCAGTCTTTTTTTTTTTTTGTAGTCTATCCTATCTCTAACTCTCCTCTGTCTAACTTTTGTTTTGTTTCTTTAGAGAACGTAGAACCATGCACCTATAATACTAGCGTTCCCATTTTCAAATTTCTTTACCAGGAGAGCCGCATGCCTATTGATGCATCAGCCATTTGAAAAGCTTGTATTTTGCTATACTGTTAGTGTATACATAATTCCATTGAGCTAGCCCTTTAATCTTATATATATTTGACTCCTATTTGTGATTATTAACACCTCTAATTCATTCAAGCAGCATGATTGTAATCTGCCTACAATGAGGTGGAATACCAACTTCATTGGAAAATAAATTATTGTCAAAATAATATTTTTTAAAACTTTAGCGAGACTATTCTAGGGATATCTATTCAATAGTTTTGATCTTTTGAATATTAGAGGAGCTCAAGTGTATGTAAGAGATGGCTAATCAACTTTGCTTGATTTACCACCCTAAAATGACGCTCATGATCATGGTTTAAATAGGTTGATTTCTTTTGATTAATAATAAGCACGAAAATCTGTGATATACGTGGCCCAGTACATATTTTAAACTAATGAAGGCTTTGTGGATTTTTTTTTTATAAAAAAGAATTTTATATGGATATTATACCGCAGTAGAACATCAACCCAGAAGAAATAGATGGTTCCAAACTAGCTACTGGCGCAAGATGCGTTGATATTTAATTGAAATTGATATTGAATGAGATTATTTTATTTTTGACATCATAAAAGAAATAGATGGGCAGGATTGCGTGCCTTGAAGGGAAAGAAGTGGATGAGAAGACGAACTTTCTCTCCCCCGCCGGGACTTTGTTTTCTCGTCCATTTGCTCCGCCAATTTGTTCATTGCCACTTCAAATATTATCTTCACTTTGCTATGGCATCCACTATGCTTTCAGTTCTAGGGCTGAGTTAATTTAAATTTGCATGAGACTTGAAGGCAGGTTTTTGACGTGCCTTTTTTTTTTTAGCCTAGATTTGGGTGCACTAACAATCGGGTCAATTTCAGCCATTGATAGCACGGGCCTCGTGTAAATGAAGCCGTACAAAATTCATTGTTGGAGATCACCCGACTCATGGCGGATTGGATCTAGATAAGAATTTCGGGGTCAACAACCCACACGTTGTTTCAAATTCTTCTATGCAAACGTTCACCATGTTCTTCCACAGCTATAGTGGCCTCATGTACATGAACCCGGGCTCCCACTAACTCCGGTACACAGCAGAGATGTTGGAATATATAAATATTAAATCACGCCTTCTTCTAACAATTTAAAATTTTAGAACAGTTGGTAAATGGTCTTATCAAATCTTACACGGTATCAGAGTAGGAGGTCATGAGTTCAAATCTTTCTAGATTATATAAATATTAAACTACTCTCTAACAGCTTAGGAATTATTAATAATATCTTAGCATTTTTTTTTTGAATGTTTATTTCCTTTTTCTTCTCTTTCTTTTGTTTTTTCTTCCTTCTCTATCTAGCTGGTCGCCAACAAGGTCGACCTACCTTTGGCAAAGCTTGGTCCTACCTGACATTGGTGAGGCTGACCTCACCAAAAATAAAGAGAAAGAGAAGAAAAAAAATATAAAAAATAAAATTTTGAAATTCAAAAAAAATAGTGATATATTATTAAAAATTATCCACATTAGCGCCAGCCATGCCACATAAATAATTTTCAGTCAAAATTGGATAGGTAAACTGAATTAGTACAAATGCAAAAAGGTATAGACTTAGTTGGCAAAAAATAATTATGATTGAATTGACACAATTATGATAGATTTAAGATTTTTTTTTTTTTGGTGACTCTCTTGACATTACCCCTAAATCATTGCTTGAGTTTAGGATTCTATGTATGCGATGGAACTTGCACTTTACATTCTAGTTCCATATCCTTTCATTTGCTCCGGGAAACCCTAATCGCTCAATTATGAAATGTCGTCTACTTAAGGTACAATAGGGTCCAAACTAACACTGCTGAAGAAGTGAAGATGCATCGGTATTTAATTTAAATTTATACTTATATATTTTTTTGAAATGGGTCATTTGGTTATTTTACTAAATATCATCAAAGAAATGCGTGGGGGCAGGATTGCGTGCCTTGAAGGGCAAGAAGTGGTTGAGAAGACGGAGAATTTCCTCCTCGCTCTCCGCCGGAATTTTGTTTCCTCATCCATGTGCTTCGCAAATTTATTCATCAACACTTGAATCTCAACCATCCGTGATTGTTGGAGGTGCGGTTCATACTCCATATCGATAAGAAATCACGAGATCCCATTGCCCAGTGAATGAGAGGGAGTCGTTGCTAGAGAGTTTTTATAGTTTGAGCTTATATTTCGCTATTTATTTGTACTTCCGCCAATGAATAGCGACAGTTATATAATCCCTTTCATTCATAATTGGGTGATGTAATATAGAGGAACGATATATTAATTATAGTGGAATCATCTGCTAGATGTGGCCTTAATTTAAGAATGAATCTAAATAAACATTGCGTCTGGATTTCTCTTTTTCAGCTTTAATCTCTATTTTCTTGTAGCTATGCGCCGAATCTTGACAATAATACGAGTCTTGGGTAAATGAGATCATACGAATTCCGAAGGCGGAAATCGTTTGGTCCATGATGGATCGGATCTAGATAAGAATTCGATTCAGTTACGTTTTCACGACACACGCGTTCCTTTCGAATTCCTCTATTCAAACATCCGCCACGTTCTTCCTTCTCTGTTGACTGGATCCCCACACGCCTCAATCCTTCAATTACTGACATAAAGAAACTCATATCCCAGCTGGGGGTGCAAGATGCATCCGATCCGGGATTCGCGAGCCGGGAGGTCTGGAATTCCGAAGAGGACATCACTCCCCCATATAATCCTGGGACTAGTTCTAGGTTTTGATTTACGCATCTAGCTGTCTTAAAAACGTAAGCGTGGCACTAATGAAACAGTCGTGATCACGACAGTAACATGCGGACTTTTATATATGTTTACATTTATGTAACGGCATTTGAAGCATGTGCACGTCACCGATCACTGGCACGGTACTTTGGTGGTTAAAGTGTCGTTCATTTTCATGAGGTGGTAGGAAAAAGTGTCGGAAAAGTTATTAAAACCGTTGCATTTATATCAATTTATTTTTAAAATTGTTTAATGGGCCCGTTCGGCTAATTTTGATTGGATATTGCTGACGTGGATGCCGGACGGCTCATGTGTCCCTTACTTTTGATTTTGTCTTTCTTTCTGGCCAACGGAGACAAGGGAAAAAAGAAAGAAATACAAAAATACAAAAATAAAAATATTATTAAAAATATCCACATCAACACTAGGCGTGCCACATAAGCTGTCCGACATCCATGTCAGTAATATCCGGCTAAAATTAGTTGGAAGACTGAATTGTCTATAGGTCAAAAGGGTTAGAACAAAATCAGAACAATTAAAAGGCTTGTAAATAAATTGGTACCAATGCAATATGTTTAGGCCTTTTTCGGCACTTTTCTCTTAATTCATAAGTTGAGCGGCGCGACGAGCTTTTAGCCAATTTGTAAGTTGAGCTTATGGAACAACTTTCTCATTTTCGGCCCTTCATCCTCGCCAAATTTCGATTGGCCTCGTCATTCTGCTGTCTTTCTACCAAAGTAGAGAGAGAGCATGAACGTAATGGCGGCGAACAAAGAGGCACGGAGTTATGGTCGGCCCCAATGCCAGCAGTCCAAGGTGATGTGTGCGCTGTCGCCGGAGGATAGTTGGGTGGTGAGGGTGATTAGGGATCTTGAAACCAGGGCTTTTTATTTGGGGATTTAAAAAAAAAAATCAATGGGGCTCGTTGGTTGGATAAATTTTGACCATTTGAATCTATGATAGGCTGATGTTTGAGGTAATATCTACTCATAATAAAAAAAAATTAACTCCTTCCCAAATCCGAAATTATTGCCTTACATATACCCAAGTGCTATAATTTGTATAATACGCTTAATTTGGTGCCAAAAATTTCAAATTGATCACTTTAGTGTCAAGTTTTTGTAACTTCGATCACTTCAGTGCTAATATCGAAGAAAATCATTCACTTTAGTGCCATTCCGACCAAAATTCGGCCAAAGTCCGACGAAATTTATTATTCGGATTTTAGAATTGAGTTTTATTATCTTACATCGCCAAATTTTAGTGAAACGACGTCGTTTATGTATAATAAGACAATACAAAAACGACGTCGTCGAGTGTGTTTGTCTTCAAGGCCTCTGTCGTTCGAAGGAGTAATCGGAACTTGCGAAATCCAATCGGTCAATCGCTCGAGGAGTCGCCACCGTCGCTCACTCACCTTCGTTGATCTCTGATCGGCCATCGCCATTGCCTGCTCGCCTTCGTGAGGTACGCATCATCTGTCCCTATCAAAAAGTTAGAGCCGAGGCCAAATTATGGCAAAACTAGGGTGAAATTAGGACTCGGAGGGAAAAATTAGGGTTCGAAGGGCAAAATTAGAACCGAATTTGAGTTGCCACTGAAGCTTCTCCCCTCCATTTTGACCTAAGGCTGTCAATTTTTGGGTGAGAGGACTTAATTTCACTTAAGTCGTGTTAGGGTTTCTAATTTGGGGCTCAATTTGGGGATTCAAGGTTTATATTGAGCAAAATCTATTGTAACGACTCGTATTGCTCTTCAGAATCCTGAGTCGGCTTCCGGCGAGCCATGTCTTCTTCCTTTTTTATGTAAAAAGTGCATATAGGCTCCACATAGACTTTTCGGTGGCCACGTATGCACTTGTTACTGAAGTGATCGAAATTACAAAACTTAACACTAAATTGATCGATAAAATTTTTGACATTAAAGTGAGCGATGTACACAACTTATAGCACTCGGAGTGTACTTAAGCTCAAAATTATTACACTAAGTAACAAGAAATTTACCAAAAACATCGTAGACCTATTACAATTATGTTAACTCAGCCTTGAACGTTTTTTCTTGCCAGTTAAACTCTAAACCTCTTGTATTTATGACAATTCACTCCATTGAAATCAAATTTTTGCATTTATGATAACTAACTAGACAAATAAATAATTCGAAAGAAATATTAAAATATTATTGTAATTTATCCACATCAGCGCCGATGTCCATGTAAACGATTTTTGGCCCAAAATCTCTATTGTTCCTTCTATCCACAAAGATAGAGGGGCTCCAAGTGACCACGGCGACCATCGATGTCAGATATGGGATTTGTAACATTAAACCCGGCATCGCAAGAGGGAAAGAGAGTGAAGGCGCGCGATGACAAGGTTCGAGGGCTCAATGGTGGTTTTGCGGGGGGCTCCGACGGAGGTGAGATTGTAATGGCCGAGTTAAACATGCGACGAAGCGGGTTCGAGTATTCATCTTCACCGACTGAGCATAGCAGCTGATTGATGATCAGGCTCCGATCAATTGGCATTACCACAGACTTTGCACTTCTAGATCTTTGGTCACTTCTTAGTCCTTGCAGTTCCAACTATTTAGCATTACAAAGAAGGAGCACATCACTTTAAGACCCAATATGTCTCGAGCCCCATTTCTAAGCCCAAGAAGCCCCACCAGTAAGCTGCTCTATCTTATCAATATGGCTAAATCACCCAAAGAAAGGAAAATCAACGCGGCCAAAACTGAGTTGAGTTGGGAATAATGAATATATTGCCATGTTGGATATGAGTGGGGTCGAATATATCCCATATCCAACCTCCTGAAGACGATGGTCCAACGATGCCTGCAAGCGCACCGGTTCATGAGAGCAAGGGCGTTGCTTGTCATCGAGCAAGATCTAACATCCTTTGCAGCTTGCACAGTAAAAATGTCAAAAACCACAGAAAATTGGAAAGACTAAAGAAAATATAGGAAGGAAAAAAAAGTAGTTGTAAGTGTATGCATCGTAAATATGGATTTTAGGCTATGTTTGTTTCACAAAAAATGAATGATTTAGAAAATATTTTTCAAAAAAAAAATGACGGTTTGTATTGCTGGAAATAGTTAGTGATTTGAAATTATTTTTATTATCAATAACAGTTTATGTTTAAACTTTTTCGTTAAAAGTGTAAATAATTTCTATTCTTTCAAATTTGCAAGCGATATAAGTGATATTTTTAAGAAAATACTTTCAACCTATTCATTTTTTGCAAAAACAGACGGAGTCTTAGTGGGCTTTAAATGAGTGAGTAAGGGTTGTCATAAATTTGTTACAAATTCTTTCAAATTTGTAACATGAGTTGGGGCATGGGCCTAACATGAGTCGGGGCATGGGCCTAACATGAGTCAGATTTGGGTCGCTAAATTTGTAGCACGTATAAATGGATTAATTTGGTAAGACTTTTTTTTTTTTTTATCAGACCCACCCAATTGACAACCCTAGTCCACTATGGTCACCTTTTCATTTTTGTTTTAGAAAACGGCTCCACTTGAGGTTATTATTTGAGTCAAGGTCCAACCTTTTTTTCAAGAAAACAGCACCATTGTGCCCATATTTGAAATTTTCGTCCGGACATATACGAATAATGCATAGGATATTAAAAATCTCATAATATCTTCATCCAATTTAGTCTTATTCTAACCATACAAAAAAAAAAAAAAAAGACGACCATTCACAGCCTAAAGATACAACTAATTTCTCTTTATTATGAAATCAAAAACAAGATAGCGAAAAAATAAAAGAAAAGAAAAGAAATCAAGACAACGACTTGCTGTGGGGATTTATATACATTTTGTTGAAGAAGAAGAAGAAGAAGCAAAGATGAAGATCCCAACATCGGAAGCACAACAACCGTCTCGGTCTTCACTCTTTCGTGTAGAATAAGGTTCGTTTTCAAAGCGTACCTAAGTTTTGATCAAACCCGTTGTTGGTGGTCGATGACAGAAGATCAACACATGCACTAAACAAGTCGGCTAGCTTCAGCTTCACTCTTAGGAATTGCGCCGTTCGGCGCGCCATTTCCGCCGCAGTTGTGCTGCTTCTCCCTCCAGAAAAATGATCATTCGTTCATGACTTCTTGTCCATTGTCATTGAGATTTTCACTCTTCTAAAAGCTGCCCTTTATTTTATTTGTGTCACTGTTCTATTCGGCTTCTCTCTCTCTCTCTCTCTCTCTCTCTCTCTCTCTCTCTCTCTCTCTCTCAGGATCTAGCAAGGCTTATGACGTACAGAGAAAGATGAGAATCCAGAGACCTTCTGAGAACTTTGTCGTCGACATGGAAAGCTTGTCGAACATGGCCATGGAAGGGAATGCTAAGGGCTCCTGGATCATGGTGAGTTTTTCTCTCTTTCTTTTCTGTTTTTGGGAGGCTCTTCAATTGCCCTAGGACGTTGTTGTTTTCAACATGATTTCTCTCCAATTCTCCATTGATGTATGAATGGTGTTGAACTCCGAAAGAACGGCAGATCGAAAATGCCATTTTCAATTTCCCAACAGCATAAAAAATTTCACCGGACCCTTAAAACATTTCTAGTGGCCGTGTAACTCGGTCGAAAAATAAGTCATCGTGTTCTAGGTTTCGTTTACATTTACACTATTCATTACATGGTGAAACATTCCTAGGCTCTTCATGGCAAGACAACACTTGAAAACTTGCAGGGAGGAGTCACAAGGAAGAGCTTCAAGTGTGGAGCTGAGAAGAAAACTAATGCTACTGCCAATGCCAATGCTTATGATAATCAAACCGACGCAGAAAAAGCAGGTACATCAATTTTTTTTATTTTTTTATTTTTGCTTCATGAAAAACTTCACTTATTTGGATGATATTGTTATCGTTCCTCATGATGTGCTTTTTTTAAAAAAAAAATATTGTTCCATAGCTCCCTTGAGTATTCACTACTTGAGCCACATAAGTTGCTTTTTGAAACACATATTACATTCTGACTTTGCTGATTAAAATCGTATCGTATCCGTGGTTGTTGCTGTTTTATCGCTCTGTTTGTCCCTAATAATTAATTCTCGCTGACCCCATCCTATATAGGGATCATTGAATCAATAACAAGTATACTCATTCCAAAAGGTAATTACCAAGATAAGGAAGCCATTAATCCAATTTCTTCTTATTAAATTTATTATTTTCATACCAGAAGTGATGGCCTTTATTTAATGGTGGATTAAAAGAAGTAAGATAGGCAGGGAGATAAGGGTTAGGTCACAAAGTTAATGAGTTCGGCACCCTCTATTTTATGAGTGAGGAGAATCTGTCTTTTGGCTTTCCATCTTCTAAATTAGAGAACTTTCAATTTTCCATTCCTATCCCTTTTTTGGTTTATTTTTTATTAATTATTTGAAAAAGAACATCGTAATTTACTAATCGGCATTTTCAACAGAAGAGGCTATTATTACCACACCGGAAAGGCCAAACATGGAGGCCGGAGGGATGATGACCAATCATCCTAGTGGCCCACGAGCAAATCATCAAATCACTATCACCGCCACCATCTCCGATGTGGTTGGTGACGGAAAATGCACCGTAGCCGGTGGCAAATGTATCATCCGGAGGAGTGCCGTGAGACGTACATCTCTTTCATGGATACTTTATCCCAAGAGGATTCTCTTCTTCTTTGCTACCTTGTAAGCGATCTCAATTGTCTTTATCAGCAGCCGTATAACCGTTTGGTTGCATTTAACCTAAACTACACCATCAAAATTGTCTAACTAGACATTAAAGTTTTCAATTGGTTATCATCTCCCTTGTCTAATCATCTCCCTCTCTCTATGTGGCAGATCAAGCATGGGGACACTCCTGCTCATATACTTCACCCTTTCCATCACCAAACCGCAAACGGATGGCAATTCCCCTTGATCTTGAACCATCAAGTTGCGATTATGTTGGGACATTTACTCCTTCATAATGGCAAATATAAAAATCATTTCTTGGATCTAGAAACAGCTTGCTGCATTGTCGTGTGTACATATGATTTTAGTGGGCACCTTGTGGGGAATATTGTCTGATCGTGGGATTTGCAAAGCGTGGAAGATAGTGGAAGGAGACGTGGTCACATAAGGGACAGCTCAAAAAAGGCTCACATGCTTTTTGCTATTTAACAATCTTCTTCTTCTTCTTATCTTTATTTTCCCTTCTAGAGGAATGTATCAAATGAGAACAAGATCATGGGCCATCGAGACAAATAGTGGGAATCTTGTACTTCTTTAGGCATTATAATTTTTTTTTTTTTAGCCCCATACCTCTACTCTTTGTTGCGCTAAAGGCTATGAGGCTTCGTCAATTAAAACCTCTATTTTTTCCTTTCTTCATTTGTCATTTTTATTTTGGTTTCAATTTGGCTTTCATAGAGTGTTTGGTGGTGGTGATGAGGTAATCAGAGTGTTAGAAGTTTGAGCTTGCACGCCAAAGATTACGCAGATTTTATTTTATTTTTGTTTGGTCAAAAGTAACATTACATTTCATTTATTTCTCGACATACAAGAGAGAAATGTCGCAATTCAACTGTAATTGTGTCTCTATTTTTTTTTTTCATTTTGTCCCAATGAAGCCTTTATTCTCCTATATGAAATGAGGCGAGAAAGAGTTGTCCAAATTGTAACCTTGAAGAGAGAATTACTGTATTTGCTCTCCCTAGAGATATGTCCTCTCGTAGTGTCGCATGTCAACCAAATTTAAAGTCGCGCGTCAACCAAATTTAAAGCAAGACCTGAATCAAGGAATTCCAAGGTGCGCCCCCCCCCCCCCCCCAAAAAAAAAAAAAATACAAACTGAACTTGGACCCTTTGGAACCGACCTGAAACTAGGGCTACATATGGTAACCATTCTGATTTCGAAAACTAATTTTGGTTAAAATAAATATTTTTATTCTGTTTTAGAAAATCAGAGCGTGTTTAATAACTGCACAAAATTTATACTTCAAAAAAATATTTTTTCCTATTTTTTTCATTTAAGCCAAATAACTATGTAGTTAAATTATAACATTTTATCCTAAATTGAAGATTAATTTTCAATGCACATTAAAAAAAATTTAAAATGTATTTTTTTAGCATGTCATGAATGAAATACAAAATTTAATATATGATGTTTAAAATTTGATGAAGTTACCATTTTAAGGACTCGTTTATTATTTAAATATTATGTTGTCTAAGTACATAGAAACATTTTGTGATGCATGGTTACGAGTATACACGTTGGACACTCTTATCTTTTGCATTATTTTTTGTAAGAGAGTGAAGTCTATGAAATTTAGGCCCAACTTTATGAAAAAAGGTCACCCTAGCCTAATCTAAGCTTTTTTTTTTTTTGGGGGGGGGGGGGGATTTTCCAAATTTTTTGTTAGTTTTTTTTAAAAAAATCTATTTTTTTTGTTTGATTTGATTTTTATTAGGTGGAGGGAACAATGTCAAGAAAACTACAAGAGAAAATTGAGATATGTGAGATTTTATTTTGTTTTTTTATTATTAAAAGTGATTCTTTTTTCAGAAATAACTTTTTTTTTGCTTTTGAATTTTACCCTAAAACTGATTCTGATTCTCCAAAAGTGGTTTTGAAAGCATAATCATAATTAGAATTATTTAATTACCAAACAGCGTTCTCAAATTTTACTATTTTTAGGATGAGAATCAGAGAATCAGAATGATTACCATGCAGGCCCACTGGCCGCTCGCAAAGTAGACATGAAAACTGTATCGCAAGCTTTTTTCTCGTTTATAATTTTCACATAATCGGGACAATAACTTTTTTTTGGCAAAATGATTGCTGTCATTTTGGAGGTTTTTTTTTAGCCGCTTAGGACCCAATCTCTTTTACTGCAACTTTTATGTACATTTCTAACAAAAGATTTATCTGGGTCTCACCTTTCTTACCGCCAATGATTACATCAGTTATAGACATTTATTTTAGTGAGTGTTGACACCCGGCCAGAAATCCGGACCCAAACATAAGGCCCTATGCCTAATAAGTTCATCGATCATAAAGACCATGACAAGAACATTCACCTGTAAGGCCCATCTATACTAGCTATGTATGATGAGCTCATCCATCATGAATTTTTAGGAGGCATAGTTTTATGGACGTACATTAACATGGCCACGACCGATTGACTCGAAGTGTGCGCAAAAGTTAAAAGATTAAGTCGAGGAGAATCCGTCAACCGAGCGAAACCGTAACCAAGCAATCATAAGCTAATACAAATTATCCCTAAATTAAAGCAAATTGAGGCAGTTAGAGATTCTTACCATGAAAAATCGTGACACATAACGTAGTTGCCAATTAAAGACACAAGAGGAATCAATGGCATGAACGACACCAAGACCGATCGTTACACGGCACATCAATGCATTCACAAGAAATAAGTCATCAGACTTGAAGATGGGAAGATCATTGTAACGGATCGATTTTAATCAGATTTTGCCTAAAGTTTGAATTTGAACTTCAAATTTGATTAGGCGTCCCAGTTTTTAGTGCCTACCAGTTTTTGTCCAATTAAGTTACCAAGTTATGAGCTTTCATTTAAGTTACTTTCGGATTTTATTTTTTTTAATGTACAAACTCTTCTAATCGTTTAACTACTTTTATTTGCCTTGCTTGTCAACCTTTTAAACTCTTTTTACAAATTATAAATCTCAATTAGAGTCTCAACCAACTTTTATCAGGTCAAATTATCAATGACTTTCGGGTTATCAACTCGTCTAAATTAGTTACCAACGTTCAAATGTTTGCTCGATAGACGAATAATCTCGGACTATGAAATTCATAACGTTGCGTGTGTTCAAAATATGGCTTAGGTATAGGTAGGCTGATCCAATCTTTCCAATTTATGAGATAATTTTGCACACAAAATCATAATCTTTTTTAGTCACGTGTTGCAAAAATGGAATCACACGCAGAAGCAGAAAAGTGAAAAATGCTTCATCTGTGCCAAAATGCAACCAATTATGTTGGATTTTAACAAAAATAATGGATAAGATTTCATTACAATTGTGTACGTGATCGGAAGCCTTCTAAAATTCTATCGATTACATTTTTATCTTAGTTGTGTATGAAATCTCCGTTAAATCTTTGTCTCGAACACCTTTGGTTTGCTTTTATTACATGATATTGACTTTTTATTCTGCAAATTTGATCGTAGGATGGTATCGATTGTCAACCATTTCACTTGTAGAAGGAAACCTTTCTCATAACTATTGTAATACGTGTTATAAAGTTAATGACTTGTTTATATGGATTGCATACTCAAAATGGCCTTTTGGCAAAATCTGCGGCTTAATGGTAAAAGTTACGAATCTGAAACAATTGCGAAATGGTAAATTTAGGTTTTAAACTATCGAAAAATCACAGGTTTTCATAATTTAAGGTTCGAATCGAAGGATTTAAATGACCCGGATTGCATTTTGTTTGTCAGTTAGAAAATCTCGCAGGCTGTTATCATCAGAACTAATTTGTAGCTCTTCTTCACTTGATTGGAAACCCGAATGCCTTGGGCAGTGTCGACAATCACTAAGGTAAAAGCTTATCCAAATCTCTGATTTCTGTCCTTTTTATTTTTCGGCCATGGATGTGATCTTCGAGCCTCAAAGAGGAAGACCGTTCTCCATTGAAGTGGGTTTCTTTGACACTGTTCAAGATATCAAGGAGAAGATCCAGAAATACCAAGGGATCCCCATGACCACACAAACCCTAATCTTCAATGGCCAAGTCCTTCCGGACGAGCACGACGTTGAGCACTGCGAGATCCTACAGAACTCCCACGTCCAGCTCGTCGTGGTCGACGTCACCTCACCCCAAAACCCTAGCAAGGCCGATGAACCCTTGCCATCTCCCAGCGCGAAACTCCAGCTCAACGTGAAGAGCGCTTCCTTGAAAGTGCACGTCCCGGTCGAGGTCGACGCGAATGACACGGTGGCGCGATTGAAGGACAAGATCCAGGAGATCGAGGGCGTGCCCGCAGGCCACCTGGCCCTTCAGGTGAACGGCACGGATTTGCAAGACCACCAGTCGGTCGGGGAGTGCGAGCTCTCGGACAATTCCGAGGTCGAGGTCTCCGTGAAGCAATGCTCCCCCACCACGTCGGCGGCGCCCATGTCCTCCAAGAAGCTGAGGGTGTTGGTGCTGCCGAAGTGCGGGACAAAGAGGATCGCGGTTGAGGTGAGCGCGTCGGACAACGTCGGGGAGCTGAGGAAGGAGCTCCAGAAGCTGCAGCAGTCGGACCAGATGCATCTGCCGCAAGAAGGCTATTTCTTCATATACAAACAGAATGTGATGGATGAAGATAGGTCGTTTAGGTGGCACCATGTTGCGCAGGGCGACACCATTGAGATCTTCAACGGAAGCGTTACGGGCGGATCATAGCACCATTCTCGTTTGCCCTTTCTTTTTTACTTGTGTTCTCGTGATCTTCCGATCTTTTTGGAAAAATTGTACTCAAAAGGGATTTTCTAGCTATGAATTTAGCAGTTTAATTTATATTTTTTTGGGAGCCGATTCCAAGTTGTTTTACCTACACATCACGGGAAAAATTGGGAAATATATTCAAATTAGGAAACCTCCTTCAATCTAGACTAGCCGAATAATTTTTTATTGGAAACTACTAGCCTAACTGATAATAATCTCGGTTATTTATGACTACACGATCTCTTAGTCAATGAGTTTTATGCAAAACAATCTACAGTTAAAATTGTACCGTCTCTCGCAATAATGTCAAGAAATTATTTTCCTTTTTGATTTTTCAATAACTCCGCCTTGGACGCCTTCTCCTCATTGGATACTGCTTCCCGAGCCCCACCGGCTTGTCACTTAAGTCGAGATCGGACCGGATCTTTCTCGTGAACTTCCCGTTCACGTCCGACGGTTACATCACCAAGTCATCAACCCTCAGGCTCTCTTTCTGTGCATGCCAAACGAGAAGGAGAGAGCATATTCTACTAAGTATGATCTATTTATTTAATGTGCGATAGCGTGACATTTTTTCAAACAAGACAACTTCAAGATGTACAATAACTTCTAAATTAAATAGATTATAATGATGTAAATATAATCATTGTTCTTTATTTCTTTGTAATTAAGCGAGATCGCAATGGCCATAGGAATTTCATGACAATCAAATTGGAAAAAATTGAGTAATAATACATATTAAGTAGGGGTGAACGGTTCCCGATCCGGTCTGATTTCTTTCAAAAATCGGAAATCGGACCAATGGTCCCAATTATCATTTTTCGGAACAGTGGACAGAACCGGCCACCCTGAGAACCGGAAATCGGACCTAACCATCGGTCCGGTTTGGTTCCAATGAACCAAAAACGCAATCAAATTCCATTTAATAATATAAAGGAAACATCTCCCGACACAACCAACAATGAGAAAATAGTTGAGAAAATTTTTAATAATATGACGGAAACATCTTCCACTTGAGTTTCATTCAAATAATTGAAAATTCAATAACTTTTCATGTCTATTTTTTCCGTCACTCACTGAATCTACCGCAGTTCTTGAAGGTAGTGCTCCATCTCATTTTGAGGTAATCAAATATAGAACAAGTACGTGAAATATTAAAGTTATATCATGGTTAGACTGATTTGTCCATCTAATCCCTAATTGCTTCTTTTTACCCTGAAAAGTCATTGCACTCCCTTGTTGTAGATCAGGGGCCAGAACTTTATGCAGTGTCCACTTTGATAGATCTTTTTTGTGTTTGAAAATTCGATCGGTCAGGTTCTATAGCCCTAGAACAGGAAACCGGACCGCCCAATCACCAATTCTAATTTTAGGAATCAGGAACCGGACCGGACACCTCTAGAACCGGGAACTGGACCACTGGTCTGATCCGATTTGGGTGGTCTGATTTGCTCACCCCTAATATTAAGTACGCATGACCGAGGAAAAAATGGAAAAGGAGATTTAATGATAATCAAATATAATCGTTGCCAATATAAATCTGAAATGTTTTTGCTAGGTCATAGTTTTTTGCTTTTTGTTTTTTTTTTTTTTGGTCACTTTCTAGGTGGAAAATTTATTAGGGAAAAAGCTACCAAAAACCCTAAAATATGCTCACTGTGACACATTACCCTAAATATTTTTGTAAAACACAAAATCTCCAAACTTGTACATATATGATACATTTATCCCAATTTTTTCTTACAAGAAAAATCCCAAACTTAAAAACTTGTAACACATTTATCTCAAAATTTAGGGTTAATGTGTCACATTGCCTAAAAGTATTTAATTTTGATGTCATAAAAAAAATATTTTGAGGTTCCTTACTGTCGCGACCCTCTCATCAGCTTCAGAGCACAGAGCGGGCTAATGGGCTGTACTTTCTGGTCTGACGCGGGCCTCTCTCAAGGCACGTTACTCAAGTCGCAACGGCGGTATACATGGTCGAATTTCGGTACGGTCTGGTGACATGTGATACGTGTACATGCCAAGGAGTCGCCACCAATCGTTTCGTGGAGGGTATGATCGGAAACCCTATCGAATAGTTGGCATCATTCTATTGCTTATCTATGTACGTAAGTAATCGAATTTGAAAGAGAGAGATTTTCATTTGGGGGTTTAGCGGTGAAATCCTTAAAGGGACAGTTTTCGCGCATATCCACTAATGTACAAACAAGTCTTAACGTGA